>FR997721.1:1250000-2500000 GCA_905475445.1 Ochropleura plecta | reverse complement strand
TGCCTACTGTCCCCACTAAACTGTAAAATAGTTGCCTACGCCGACGACACAGCCCTTATTATTCACGGAAGTGACTGGACCGATACCTTTGATAAGGCTGAGATCGTTCTCAAAACTGTCATGGACTGGTTGAAGACTAATCTTCTAACCCTCAACATCAGCAAGTCAAAGTGTGTACCTTTCACACCAGGCATCCTAAGCCAGCCTCCAAATTCTTTCGTACTCAAAGCGCACACCTGTTCACCCTACAACTCCCACACATGCAACTGTACATCCATAGATCGCACTGATCATATTAAATATCTCGGAGTCATCATTGATAAACACCTGAAATGGAAGAAGCAGATCAATTCCCTGGTAACACGTGTGCGAAGATTGATATACGTCTTTAAAAAGCTTAGGGGAGTTGCTGACTTTAAATGTCTCATAACAGTTTATCTTGCCCTCGCCCAATCTGTTCTTGGATATTGCGTGACTTCGTGGGGAGGAGCCCACAAAACTTTCATGCTCCGGCTGGAAAGGGCACAACGAGCTGTACTAAAGGTCCTCGCTAAAAAACCCCTCCGCTACCCAACTTCTGATCTCTACAACGACACTAAAGTGCTTACGGTGAGACAGTTATTTATTCTGCAGACAGTACTCAAAAAACACAACCAGTTACCCTACGACCGAAACATTGGTACCACGAAACGCCGCGCTGATCGAGTTTGTCAAATTGTGACCTGTAAAGCAACAGCGGCTAGAAGACACTTCTCATTCATCAGCTCCAAAATTTACAACAAAATAAATAGGCTTGTGAACATTTATAGCTCAACGCGAAGAGAGTTAAGAAAGAAGTTGCCCGAGTGGTTGAAAACTCTCTCATATGACGAAACTGAGAAAATCGTGGAATCGTAATTCATGTCAAATATATACACCCCACACAACCCAACTCACACACACACACACAACACACCGATATACACACACGTTCCCACACCGACATATAACACTCCCACACTCCAGCACCCACACATACCTACACTCACAATCTAACATCCCTCAAAATACACAACTGCATGTCTGGAAAAATTGTTCTCCTTATGTTAACGGGCGTTGATAGTTGCGACACAGTTTTTACTTTTGCAGCTATCATCGTTTTTCATCTTTGTATCTATATGTTTTTGTGTTCCAAAATAAACCTTTTTATTTTTTTTTTTTTATTTTTTTTTATCATCATCAGATAAATCAGACAACATTTTTATTGGTCGCCTGTTAAAATTCACTGAAATATTGAAGTAATAAGTATAATTTGACTAGTGACCCGCCCCGCGGTTTCACCCGCTGCTCACCTCCTAAGAGTCACAGCGTAAAGCATCATACATATAAACCTTCCTCTTGAATCACTCTATCTATTAAAAAAAACCGCATAAAAATCCGTTGCGGAGTTTCAAAGATTTAAGCATACAAAGGGACATAGGGACAGAGAAAGCGACTTTGTTTTATACTATGTAGTGATTTGACACTCTGTTAATTGATCGATTTTCGCCAATTAAACTGTCGATTAATAACTAGACATTGACGCGAAGTTAACATGAGAAAAAGCCTTCCGGAAACCGAAAATTACTATAATTCGAGATTTGACACTTGCAATGACAAATCACTGACAAACTGTCACTTGGTTCGTTCAGAAACCCAAACTGCGTTTAACTATTGATTAACAACTTATTACGAATTTTTTTCGATGACGCGCGTTTCAGAAACCGGCTGTTAGTCTCTCACAAATTCTTGTCGGGTATTCATTTTCCATTGCTACTAAAATATAAAGTCATATCGTCCATATAGGTACAGACGCCAGCAGGTCAAGCTACCCGAAACTGTCAATTTTTCCCAATGAACCTTGAACCTTATACTTTAGAAATAAAGTCGAAAATCTATCAAAGAAATCTGACAGATTGTAGTGGCTTGATGTGCAGGCGTCTGTATATTAGTAAGTCAAAACCTACCGAAGCAACCTAGATTAAATTAACATTGGACCCCTCCGGCAGTATACCCTTTCGTTAAAAAAAACACAATCGACATAGAAACAAACATAAAAGTACAGTCGAATTTATTTTTTTTGACGGCTCGGTTGGCGCAGTGGCAGAGCGATCGACTGCTGCGCTGCGTGTCGCGGGTTCGATTCCCGCACGGAACAAGTATTTGTATGACCTGCAGATAGTTGTTTCGGGTCTGGCTGTTTGTGTATGTGAATTTAAATGTTTGTATACGCACCCACGATACAGGAGAAATTCCTAGTGTGGGGCAACGTTTTTTTAAAAAGAAAAGAAGAAAGAAAAGAATGAATTGAGAACATCCTCTTTTTTTAAGTCCGTTTAAAACAAATTATTTCACAAGCAAAGCTTCACTTGACTACCGTATAAACAAAACATGCTCACACGTCGGCTCGAATACGGCAATTACATAATTATGTACTAATAATAACACAGTGCTAGCTTAATAATGATACAACACGTAATGTGGTTCTACAGCTATGCACTTACTGTTGAATTTGTAGCTTATTAAGCGACGCGGTAAAAGGCATGCGAAATATGCTATATTTTGTATGTAGGTTTTTTGATTTGATTTATGAGCGTTTATACAACGTGTAAAAAAAGAAGCATTAACACTTAAGGGGCATACAGCTAAGGTGATGATCTCAAATACTATACTTTTAGAAGAAAATATATTTTACTTTTTACGAACTGCGTGCGACAACCCTTAAATCAGAGAGACCTTTTTATTTCCAAGTTAGTTTAATTATGTTGTTAGGTTGGTATTTTGACATCCTGTAAGTGAGAACGGAACTGTAGGAAAAAGTATTTCATGTAACCAGCACATTCGTACTTCGTATACAACATTATTTTTAGTATATGCGAAACCTGAATACAGTTTGTTCAGAATAAGTAACTGAATCGATTTCAATCATTTTTACACCATGTTATATTTTTTCCCAAAAATATTTAAAAAAGTTTATAATATGGACACCATGCGACACTAAGTACCTATTCGCAAGCGCTACCCTACGCTTGGCCATTACGACAGTCCAAAGCCTGCCAGACAGTGTGATGGAAAATGTATCACCAGTTAATTACCTACAATACAAACTGAGACATTATTATTATCAATGAACGCAAGGCGCGCGGCGCGGTGACGCCGCCGCCGTACGCCGTGTTGGTGACAGTGTATTTGTACGGATATCCAGGTAACATAACAAGCTTATAACTTTGTGGTTTTTACAGTTTTGAAATTTTGTACATAGATTCTTTGTATAAAAATACTGGACAGGTGTTTCGGCTTTCGCAACTAAAAAATGTTGAATAGTAGTAGTAGGTACTATCATCAGCCATTGACCTGAACGCCTAGGGTCGTAACAGTGAAGTAAAGTAAATTGAATCATTGATTTTAATTATGATTCTTTGTGTATCCTTTACGTGATATTTGTGCCTCCTTATAAGTATTAGTGCTCTTTTAAACACGTTGTATATGCATGCACTTATAACATGACTCGTTCAAGTAAGCGTACCTACCGATAAATACAAGGTGATTTGCAACAAGAATGCAGCGGAAGAAGAGCCTATTAAAGTCTGTCAGGGCACTATTAACGAAGATGAAAGACTTGAATATCGCAACTCACTGTTACCGACGAAACGCAAGTTGAGCATAAAAAAATGTTCACAATAATAGTTAAATCGAGGGTGGGTAAATAGCCGCTCGAAGGGCGCGGCGCGATCCAATCGAGATGATTATGATAAATGATCGGCGAACGTTTTTGAGCGTTCCAATGCGTTGCGGAGCGAAGCGGGGCGAGCGAAGTGATGCGGGTGGATTAGCAGGAGCGGTGACTGTTTGAAGCGATTTGTACAGGATTTGATTCTGGATAATATAATGACAGGAACAATATCATACATCCTTACTGATATTATAAAAGCGAAAGTAAGTTTGTTTGTTACCTCTTCACGCCTAAATGGATAAACCCGATTTTGATGAATTTTGGTACAGAGATAGTTGGGACACTGGAGACGGTCATAGGCTATTTTTTTTAATGAAGAGTGCAAAATGAGGGAGAAAGAGGGAAAAACGGGAAAACTTAGCATTGCTATAACAATAAATAAGGCGCTAGGGCAAAAACTACAGGTGGCAGGTACCTGCAAATCAGGAAAGGGGAACTGTATTATCCCGAATTTAACGCGGGCGAAGCCGCGGGCAAAAGCTAGTAAATATCTAAATTGGTGAATTCTCTACAAAATCTAGAACCAGATAAATTGGGAAACGGTTAGTAATCCATTTCAAGGTCATAACACAAACCTTGTCGACCTAAGGTAGACCGAATTTATATTATAATTGACCAGATTTTTTTATGATTAATCTTAACTCTGTATAAAACGGTTTCAGCTTACAATTGCGTTCAATATATCTTTCATCTGAACGTTCATTACTAAACGAATCATCATGAGAATCATTATTCTATTACTTAAATCATTTTATTATGAACTCTAAAACGCCCGCCCTATTATTTCTGAATCATAATTTATATCTCGACTCAAGTTAATAATTTGTTCAAGTTAGTAATCTCCACCCCTTGGAAACGGTGACTAATTTCCATTCGTCTGGCGGAACACCCGTTTGATTCAGTTTTTGAAGAACGAGTGAAATGATCATTTATGGAAACAAAAAATGTCCTGAATAATTAAGTTCGATGAGTCCATTTAAATGTATTGCCTACGATTATGACCATCAACATCTGCCTGCCCTTGTCCCATTATATGTGGGGTCGATGCATGCAACACTTTTTTTTTCTTCTCCCCTGTCAGACGTCACGGCATCATTTACTTCTTTCTTTCTCGAATCATTTCTTATACAATGTATCTACTATACGATAGGTACAATTTATATGATATGTTTAATATGAGGAAACTAGGGATTTTACTAAAAACAGGGTTTAAGAACATATTTTTTTTTCGAAATTGTAAGCCAAGGAATAATTGCAATTTAGGCAATTGTGTGTATATATGAAATAAATCACGATATGAAGCCGAAACGTGAAACGACTCAACCCACATTTTATCATATCCTGTGTCTTCACCTACTCTCAAAATAGTAAAAAAGTTTGTATAGTAGGTAAATCCTTACTAATATTATAAAAGCGAAAGTGAGTTTGTTTGTTACCTCTTTACGCTTTAATGGCTAAACCAATTTTGATGAATTTTGGTACAGAGATAGTTGGGAACCAGGAAACGGACATAGGCTATTTTTTATTAAAAAACAGTGGGATATGAGTGAGAACGAGGGAAGAAAAGGGAAAACTTAGCGTTGCTATTACAAATCAATGAGGCGCGAGGGCAAAAACTGCAGATAGCAGGTACTGTGTTATACCGAATTTAACTCGAGCGAAGCCGCGGGCAAAAGCTAGTAATATATATATTTTAGTCACAATCTCGAAAACGGCACCAAGAATTTCGATAAAAGTTCTGCGAAAGAAGTTTTGCAGGCGAAAATCGATAAATTTTGACCCGATCAGATCAGTCACCGATGTACAGGTCTAACACAACTAAAAAATCGAAAAGAAGAGAATAAAACACCAAACACATTTCATTTCTAATCTAAAACTCATCAAGTAAATCATCAAAATCTGAAATCACCTGAAACGAAGTTATAACTCTGGAACATCCCAAATAGAATTGCCGAAAACCGATAACAGTTTCCATTTGCGATCAAAATTGGTGGGACGTGCACCCCGCGAATGCTACTGTCGCCAGTTATTGCTTATCTGATTGTTTTTGTGTGTTCCATTTGATTTCTGATTTGTAAAGGATTCTTGGAATCTGATTTAGATTTTGATAAAGACAGAATTTCGATGGATGGTGTCTGGTATATTATATTTACTAACTTAATTTTCTTACTAGCTTTTGCCGTGGCTTCGCTCCGGTTTTTATATGCGAATGTTTAAGACACTGGGGTAAAATCTAGCCTCAGGGTAAGTTAATTCCGGAATCCGAGCAGTAGTTTTTAAATACAATTTTATAGAAATTTTATTTGTTAGTTTGCATGTTTTTCAAATTTTCTGCACGAATAATTTAAAATTTATTGAACTCAATGTTACAGCAATGTCCATTGTCATATTTTGGGCCCAACTGTCTTAAAAAAATATCATCGACACAAATAAGATAAGAAAGTTCCTGGCTAAATAATAAAAGCCGCTCGAAAAGCCGTGCTTCCCTCAGTTAGTCCGTAGATGGATGACCCAAAACATACAGAGTTATTATATGTCTTTGACTCGGAATCTGCGTTAAGCCGTTGGTCCTCAGTGGCCCGAAAACTTGATAAGTAAAATAAGTATTTTAAATCTCCTCCACGTTTTATTTTAATTGTTGTGTTGTGTGAACTTGTGTGTGAAAATTGGAACTAATCGTATTTCTCCTTCCAATAATTATGTTTACTTCATCTTTATTATCTTCTAAACGATAAACTAAGACGCCATAAACTAAGAACATATTTCTCGTTTTTATTTTCGCCAGTGGACAATATGTCCCCCGCTGTTTGTCGGGACGGTCTGTCGCTTCCCCTCGACGCTCTGTCAACAATACATTCTTATAGCAAACATGGTGAACTCCACATAAAATTTATTGCTCCAATGTCGAAAAAATTCTTGACAGAGATGTAGAATATTTGTTGAATCTTCCAGTTGAGGCCATTCTCTGGGTTTTTAAAAACAAAAGTTGCTAAAGTTCGTGTCCAGTAAGCCAGGACTTTTAAAATGAGAATGTTTCAAGTTCCCATTACAGTAATCACAAATCCAACAAGTGAACTGCGTTGAAACATGAACAATAGTCAGATGACTATTGTTCATGTTTCAACGCAGTTCACTAAAAATTGTACATAAAAGCAATAAGTCCACCACACCGTCACAACACAACTCTATCTTATAGAATCTCACTTGATACTAGCAAGGTTAATTCCGAACCTTTTAACAGCATCTTCGATTCTATTTGTGGAACTCATTTGTCAAAATAAATGCTCTGGTTAAAGTAACTCCTGAGTTTTCTGAACAAGTGGCCCAAAGTGTTTGCCGTTAAATGAATCAGTTGGTGCCCAGAGCAGCACTCAAACCGAAACCCCTTCGCATTACAACTGATTGGTGCCCGCCAAATGAACCTTACGGTGTTAGTCTTTTCTACTGTAATTACGCGCCATTACCACTAATCTTTCGCAGTACAAATACATGCAAGAGCTAAATCAAACTCTTTCGAGAACGTGATAAGACGCATTATCCTCCGACGGGGAAGTTTGTAAAGCCAATGATGTGCGTCATACGACAAAAGAGAAATAGTTCTTACTGCGTTAGCTGAAAATCGAAAATCGGTGGCGGTGTACGTTGGGAAGGTATTTTGTGCCTTAGTGCTTTAAGATAAAGCTGGTGTTGGGTTACGAGTGCGGTAAAGTGTGGGGTGTTGCTGGAGGCCTGAAGGAGTTAATGCGTGTGGCACAAAGGGCCAAATCACTGGCCCGACGTGCGGCCGCGGCGTCAAAGAGCGAATTTGTATTCCAATTATGACGCCAACATAGACATCCGTGGATCAATAAAAGGTGGTCATTTTAAGGCAGTTTTTCCGAGTTTAATATTTTGTTATGTCTTGCATTTTAGTCTACTTTTTTACCGTTGTCAGGAGCTCCAATAAGAATCAGGCAATGTTTTTCAGTTTGTATTTAGTGCTTTTAGCTGTATGCTTAGTACGTAGTTTATATCTATCTGTATATGCTTAGTCATAGCTTTTTATATTCATTCTAGAAGAAAATAAGAAGTATGATATACTACACTATTAATGTAGAAATTACTTTCGTATTATTTCTTTTCTCATGTAAATTCAGGTTTAAAAGTCTTTTAAGCCTAGTTCTCCACAAAAAAAAACACACAAACGTTAAGAGATACCAAGTCAAGAAGTAGTAAAAGGTCCATAAAATAATAATAAAAGGATAATTAATCGATTCCAGTGCATTACCAGTCCCCCAGTGAGTCGTTAGTGCAATTCCGAGCCCCTGTAGCATTAGCCGTTTGATTGCAATCGTGGCCCCCACTCCCGGATTCAATAATGTTCACCCCGGCAGATTTATTTTGACATTTCTATTTGTTAAGACGTATGATTATTGGTTAGTAATTGTTTTGTGAGATCAATCGGGAAATCTTGTTTGAAAAGATTCTGTCACTTTGTCTTCGAACACTTGTGTTGTAGAGAACTAACTTTCACACTCATTTTAAGAAGTACCTTGTTTTAGGTACTTCTTTCTATTTAGGAGACGATTTCTATTTAGGAGACGATCACGTATTCAAATTTATTAAATAATTGATTAAACAAGTCTGACGACAACATTCTTCAAAAGAACATCCGGAGCATATTGTTGGAGTTTACTCCTTAAGAATCGATTTTCATATATAAGGCGCCCGGTATGAGAAAAATGTGAGGTGTAAAATCTACTGAGGAATGACCTCTTACGTTTTTGGTGCATGTGCACCGTACCGAGACGTACAGTTGAATATTACTAGATGGCGCTTTATGAAATTTGTCGTCCGTCAGTGATATTTTTTTTGTACTTAAGGAGTAAACGCCAGTCGTGCGTCGGAGCTGATACACACACTTTTTTATTTTTAATGCATACGTATAAGTATAGTTCATACATTATATTTACTAAATAATATGCAGTAGCAGCTTAAAACGACTATATAAACTAAAGTGACTTCTAACTAACAATAAAATATTATAAAAGGGCGTCAAAACTCTTCGTCAAAGCTGCCAGCCGATATTGTGGCTATGATAAAAGCCATCCATTGTGCCACGGGAAGCGCTAACTAAGCGTTTTGATAGTTCTTTAAATAGGCTGTCAGCTTTCAGACCCAATACCCCAGAGATTCAACCCGAAACGTCTCGATAATAGTAAATTAATTTTAAATTATTCTTCTAACGTTTTTCGCGGATGGAAAATCATCAAATCATTTCCCCACTCAAGGCAGGACTAAAACCCACCTACATTCCATCTTTTGCCCTTTATGTTCCGTGGTATCTCTTTCGAGCAGCCCGCAACCCCGGCAGGGTTCTTCAAACCCTTGTGATATTGTCAGTACCCAAATAGAAACTGTAACGTGATTTACAGCTAAATTGTTGTATGTATTATCAAATCAATGTCTGTGAGTGGCAGATCCTGACCTCACGTAGTTATGAATCAAATTATCCAATTCAGTCTGACCTGGATTTACACAAAGCTTCAATTCAGACCAAATAAGTGCACTCACGACAAGTGCATCAAATTGATCTAATATTATATTTCTTTAGTTTTGACCTTCAAGACAGTTGTAAACCTACTGACTTCTGAGATTATGACTACTCGAGAAGTATGGAATATGCACCCCAAGTATAATTGGTTAAGGGGCATCCCCCTTAACCAATTATACTTGACACACAAAGAAAGAGATGTCAGCAAAGCAGAGGGGCCTGCCAGGGCCACCGCCTGCCGGGGTTGCGGGTTGTTCGAAAGAGATACCGCGGCCCCGGGACATAAAGGGCAATTAAATAGAAGGAACATGGGTTTGAGTCAGTACAAGTCTGACATTCCCAAAAAAATTCCTATCCGCAAAAAGGGGGAAGTATTAAGCCTTCGAAAATCCAGATTTTCACTAGCTTCGTGAACAGTGAGCAAAAAGCGATTTGGTCACCGCGTCAGACAATAAAAAAAAATAAAAAAAATATACATGTCGAATTGAGAACCTCCTTTTTTTCGTCGGTTAAAAATAGCTTTTGCCCGCGGCTTCACTCGCGTTAAATTCGGGGTAACACAGTTCCCCTTTCCTGATTTACAGGTACTGCTACCTGTAGTTTTTGCCCTTGCGCCTTATTTATTGTAATAGCAATGCTAAGTTTTCCCATGTCTTCCCTCTTTTTCCAGGGTCCCAACTATCTCTGTACCAAAATTTATCAAAATCGGTTTCGCCATTTAGGCGTGAAGACGTAACAAACAAACTCAGTTTCGCTTTTATAATATTAGTAAGGATTTAAAACGAGAATAAGTATTTAGTACAAGAGATAAAAATTAACATTTATATTGTAACTGTGAAATTTCAACAATGTTACAATTGGAAAAAACATGTTACCCTCGAATTTGAATATTCGGTGATCATACAACTTATTTCTGATCTAATAACTCCCATAACAAACAGTATTTAGTTTTTATCGTCTCCTGAAGAATTACTTTTTTTGAGTTGTGCCAGTTTAGGTCTAGGTGTGCGATATATCCGTATATTATTTTAAATACCGAAAAAATCACGGAAGTACCAATTAATTATTTCAAAAAGAAATTGAAAAAATGGCTCTCTAAAAATATTTATTGCGTGCAATGAGCTTTTGACTTTTAAGGCCGTACCCTACGCAAATAACCTTGAGCATTCGCTTCCCTCTTTGCCGCGCAGGAGTGAGTGAGTGAGAGCAATAGTGAATAATGGCTATTTTTTGGAATAAATTCTATATAAAATTATGTATTGGGTTTTTGGAAAAAAAAATCTACCAAAATGTTCATTATAGAATTGTGTATCCATTAGTGTCAGTAGCAAAATTAAACAATATTCACTTTACGAGGAGATGCATGTTATTGATATTTTTTCTCATTTCTGGGGCTTTGTTGTAAGGAGATATACTAAATAATGACCCAATAAAAATAAAAACTAAATCTACAGTAATGGAATCAAGATTATAAAGAAATTTAATGTATTAGGGTATAACAGTAGATTCAAAATTACAATGGGGTCCACACATATCAAGCCTAGCGGGAAGGCTAAGTTCGGCCGCATACGCCGTCAGAAAAGTTAGACAATACACTGACGTTGACACGGCACGATTGGTCTATTTTAGTTATTTCCATAGCGTCATGTCCTATGGTATTCTGCTGTGGGGCAAAGCCGCTGATATCCAGAATGTATTTGTTCTGCAGAAGCGAGCGGTTCGTGCAATTTACCAGCTAGGTGCCCGGGTTTCTCTGAGAGATTTTTTTAAAGAGATTGGTATTCTCACTGTGGCTTCTCAATTCATCTTGGCCAACATTTTATATATTAGGCAAAATATCCATCTATATAGTAAAAACAGTGATATTCACAACATTAACACTAGAAATAAGCATAAACTACGTGCTCCCTTCCACCGGCTTCATAAGGTTCATAATTCATTTGTAGGGCTTGGTATAACTTTTTATAACAAGCTACCTGCTTCTTTTCTAGATTTGCCATTTAATGCATTTAAAGCTAAAGTAAAATCTAACCTTTGTTTAAAAGCTTACTATTCCATTAACGACTATTTAGATGATAAGCATAGTTGGTCACTGTGTTGAACTCAAGACGATTATTTTTATTTTTTTTTCTCCTTCATGTTTTTTCGCCAAATTAGCTTATTGATACGTTACATGTCTTCGTCATGTAATTTTATATTTTACTTTTTTTTTGTTTATATACTTGTTTCATTTTGTGTGTTTTTACTTATTGGCATGTGGTTAACTAGTGACCTCGAGCATTGACTGAATATAATTATTTATATTTATCTTTTTATGTTTAGCTTATTTCTTTTGCACTATGGTCCTAGTTTATCACCTGTGACTTCTTCACTGCACGTGTAAGCGGGCACACCCTTTAGACTGGTGAATTTATTATTTAGACTTGGGTATTTTTTTTGTTTTTACATATAATTGGTGTTTGCTAGCTGACAAGTGACAATGAATGAATAATTTCTTATTTTTTTATAATTTTTTGTCATAATATAAATTGTATAAAATCTGGTTCTTCTAACCTGACAGACAGATGTGTTGCTGGGGAGTTTGTTCCGCCACTTCTTCTTCCCAGCTAAAACACTAGGAAGTGGCGAAGGGCAGGGCGTTTTTGTGGGACTGTCTCTTGTAATGTGACGTTTAAAAAGTGCTGATTATCAGCCTAATTTGAATAAATGACTTTTGACTTTTGACTTTTGACTTATTTTTTTTGTTACTTAGTTCGTTTTAAATAACAAGAAGATAGCTCTAGAAAACTGTACAAAAACGGCTTGCGCGGCGTTTTGGTCGGGGTGGCGCCTTAAACCCATTTGTAATAGTTAACCTAACGTATGTTTCTATTTCATTTATTTTATTATTCTATCCTACGCACGGAACAAATATTTGTATGACCTGCAGATAGTTGTTTCGGGTCTGGCTGTTTGTGTATGTAAGTTTAAATGTTTGTAAACGCAGCCACGATACAGGAGAAATCCTAGTGTGGGGCAACGTTTTCAAAAAAAATAAAAATAAGGAATTTTGAGGTGAGCAAAATATGTGAAACCTTTTTGTTTATAAGATATATTTCATGCAAAGTAAAGAATCTTAACTTATTTTCAGTCTACGAGTATATCTCTCTTTAAAAAATTAAATTACAAATTCACGTCGGACTTACCCAAAGGGTTCCGTAGTCTCAAACAAAATGTGTAATATTCTTTGAAATAAAATATAGATTCACTCTCAACCGCAAAACTAAATTGGTTCTTCATAGTATTTTAATGAAAAAACAAAGTTTCAGATGACGACTTCAGTTTATGAAAAGTACCATTTCTCAAAAACTAAACATTAAATCTTGTTCAAACCAATTTTCGTTGGAGGTTTTTACATACGAAACCTACAAACGTATTTTTTTAGGATTTTCCCCTCATGTTTTTTTTCGGATGAGAGTTCGATTTTTCTCCTCTTACGTTAGACATTAAAGGAGTCCTCCTCCTCTAATTTATTTAAATATTTACGACTTTAGAAGCTAATATCTGATCAACCGTCGGCTTAAGAAAAAACGAATTGACCTCGATATCATTTTTAAAGACTTATCGGTAGACACCTACGCGGCTGAATACATTTTTTAAGTCTCTGAGTTACACGTATGGAGAGCCACCCCTACTTTTATTTATTACGTAATTTGACAATGCTTTTGTTTACCGGATCATAGAAGACACTTACTCTCCGAATTTCATCCAAATATCTAATGCTAACAGTCTAGGAGTAAAATTGCTGTGACATAGTGACAGACAGCTATGGACAGAGCGAATCTAAAAGGTTCCATTTTAACCATTGGTTATGGAACCCTAAAAATTAAAAGTAATAGTTCAAATGCATTATGAAAATCTCTTAACAAAACAATAGCTCCATCTCTATAACAATTCCTAGAAAATTCCTTCATACTTTCAAATTCGGTTGACTAACGTCAAAGGCGATAAGTTCCGCATGACGTGGGCCCCCTAAAATATAACTGCTTCACGGTTAGGGTTACCATCTATTCGCATTTATCCTGACAAGTCCTGCTTTTGGCTTCTCGTCAGATGCGTGTGCCGCCTTGACATCTCTTTGGACTCTAAGATTCTTACAATATGAAAGCTATTTATATAAAAAAAAAAACAGTAAAAGTTAGTAAAAATGAGTTATGTGGAATGTGATTTTTTGGCAAATGGCGGCTTTTGATCAGAACTTTCGATATGGTAGCCCAGGTAACCCTAACTATGGCACACAAAAAGACAATGTCGGCTACCACCGCACGCACGCCTGTGAAAACAACGTTTTGATTTCTTTCGTATTTCATTTACCCTTGTTTGCGTGGAAATGGGGTGCGACCGATCAAACGTTGGCCAAACATGTTTTGCTAGCCAGGGCAAGTGATTTTTTTGTGAAATAATTCTTGGAGCAAACATTTTTAAGTTGATGAACAAAATTAACACCTTGATGGTACTTTTTCCTCGATGGTAACGTTTTGATCTTGAGCTGGCTTAGCGAAGTATAGAGTTTAAGTAAAAATAATAATACATCCATTTCATTACATTTACAACAATATTAAATTACATTCAAACATCCATATTAAAAATAAATTCATTAATACATATATAGTATAGCTTGACAAGTAATTTTTTCGAAAAGAAAAAACTGTGTGTTTGCTGAACAGAGTGGAAAGCTGTACTGTACCTACTCCTAATATCAGGCATTTTGTGCGGAGGCTAGGTAGTATCCATCTTATCTGTCTGGTTAGAGCGTGCATTATTGAAACTAGTTTTATTTCAACAATGATCAAACACTTGATTTTAAACAGTTTTGCAAAACTTTCACAATATTATGTTTCATTATAGTCCAATTTAAATGACACTGAGACACGGGACGTGTTGGTGAGTCAGTCACTGAGACTAACCATTCATTTCTGAATTGCTCACTAAACGTCTTTATGTTTTCGTGTACAAGAAAGAAGTAAGAAATTCATCTGAATTTCTTGCTTCTTTCTTGTAAGTACGTCGTGTTGTCTTCTTATAAACGAGCATTTACTAGTCAGTACCCCGAGTTTATAACTTGTTACACAGACAAACTTATTACAGTTACAATACATAACGTTCCGAGCTCTGTTGGGGTTGGCTCCCAGTCTTACCGGATGCAGATTAATACCAAAACTTTACATGGAGCGACAGCCTAACAATCTCGACAACCCATTCACTACTAGGTAATATACGTCTCCTTGTTTAAGTCTATTAACATAAATCCCAAACACCACCTTAAAAATATCTCAATTCCTAGCACCCACATTTACTAAATCCAAAACCATTCCGTAACACATACCTGAAATATAAATCGAAAAAAAAATATGACGCCGATAAGGAATCGCATGTTTAAAAGCAGTTGGTACAGTTGTTTAGAAGTCGAGTATGTACGAAAGTGGTCGAACAAGGAATTTCTGAACCCCTAAGTGCAATACAGTACGCCTCTAAAATATTTCGAATGTGTACAGCGTTATTAGATTGAGTCAGAAATTAAAAGTGTGAATTTTTGATAACAGTATTAGTGTTGACAAAATATTCGTCTTTAGTACATATTCTTTAGTTCGTACGTTCGTCAAGCAGATAGATTTTAAAAATGGAACTAAATGTAACTTCCAAGATTGACACATTGAAACAAAAATGCAATGACAGGTAAAACAGAATCACCTGTGCAGATCCTCTCATCTTCGTTATAGTCTAAGATCCCGTATAAAACGACCTTCACCGAGATGCTTATTTAATGAAACGTATTTTATATTTAATTTAATATGTCAATAAATATAATGCATATGGGTTGCCTAGCAAATTTCAGTCCAGAGTATGTTTAATTAATAATTAAAAAAATATATTTTTTTAAACATTTCACCGGTATGATTATTAGATAAATTCTATACCAATCGAAAGTATGAAGCCCGTAGAATATGCAAACGTTAGGTTGTCTATTCTTTTCCGGTCACATCTATCGGGTTGCCAGGTATAAACAGGTAAATCTGTACTAGCATTTTGCAACGGTCTGTTTATTGAATGAAATTTAAATGAAATTAAAGATTATTTTATTCTGAACACGGTGGTATAGGGTTGCCTGCGAAAAAACAGTCCAGAATTGCGGTTGTCGAATTTTAAAAAGTAAAATATTGCTCCGAGTGAATGTGTGCGACTGAGAGGTCTCAACCAACCATCCCATGAGATAGAAGAGGACACAGCATAGCAGCTGTTTAAAGTCCGCACATTTAAAGAAAGAGAGTGCGCATGCTATTTGGGCTTGGTAAAGAAAAGGATAGCGATAGACTCGTATATACTATGCATCATTTTGGAGTAGTTTATTATTTAAATAGAGAAATAGTTATTTAATTTTTTTTATCAATTATTTATTTATGTGTATATTTTTTATGTGACACTAAAGTAATCTTGCAAATTTTATTTTTGTTATAAGATGACAAAATAAAAAAACAACAATTAAAAATTACTTCTATTTATTGTAAAACATTAAAAATACATTTTTTTTTAAATTATTCAGAATCCGAGTCATCGGACATAAAATTTCACTTTTCATACTATACAGATGGTAGGATTTTATTAAGAATAATTTTAATAGGCATATAAGTCTTTAAACTGACATGGTCACTAACATTATTATAAATGGTTAAAACGGGGTATTTACCATGATTGTTATTTATTTTGAGTTCCCAATATTTTGGCGTGAACTGATACAGTGAGTTACAATTATACAATTTTTTTTTTTTTGGTATAATATAGAAAAAAAGATATTGTTTTGAGTAGGTTACCCGGACCTCAACCATTTAGATTAGGTTAATTCCTTAAAAAAAAGAAATGTGTAGGTTAGGTTAGGTTAAAACTGTGACCCCCTACGCACGAGCCGAGCGAGCGGAGCGAGCGTTGCTGCGGCAGCGGCCAACGAGTGGCTGAAACGACTTGCAAAAATAGAAAAAACTTTTTCGTGGCTTTTGTTGGTTTCGGTGACTTTTTTGCCACCGACTTCCGGAAATAAAGTTATTTTCCACTTTTTAGTTTTTTTTTGGAAGTCGGTTTCGACATTTACCGTTTCTTTAATGTAAATCCTAAGATTTACCAAATGAATGATGGTAAAAGTTCGAATCCCAAACTTTTATGGACATTTACCATTCATAATCGGTAAATCTTAGGTTTTACTTGAAAATCTTAAGATTTACCGTAGTTCGAGCTTTTACAGTAACATATATATACTTTAGTGTCACATAAAAATATACACATAAATAAATAATTGATTAAAATTAAATTAAATAACTATTTCTCTATTTAAATAATAAACTACTCCAAAATGATGCATAGTATATACGAGTCTATCGCTATCCTTTTCTTTACCAAGCCCAAATAGCATGCGCACTCTCTTTCTTTAAATGTGCGGACTTTAAACAGCTGCTATGCTGTGTTCTCTTCTATCGCATGGGATGGTTGGTTGGGACCTCTCAGTCGCACACATTCACTCGGAGCAATATTTTACTTTTTAAAATTCGACAACCGCAATTCTGGACTGATTTTTCGCAGGCAACCCTATACCACCGTGATCAGAATAAATAATCTTTAATTTCATTTAAATTTCATTTAATAAACAGACCGTTGCAAAATGCTAGTACAGATTTACCTGTTTATACCTGGCAACCCGATAGTTGTGACCGGAAAAGAATAGACAACCTAACGTTTGCATATTCTACGGGCTTCATACTTTCGATTGGTATAGAATTTATCTAATAATCATACCGGTGAAATGTTTAAAAAAATATATTTTTTTAATTATTAATTAAACATACTCTGGACTGAAATTTGCTAGACAACCCATATGCATTATATTTATTGACATATTAAATTAAATATAAAATACGTTTCATTAAATAAGCATCTCGGTGAAGGTCGTTTTATACGGGATCTCATACTATTAAGTGTTAATACAACCATGTTATGGATCTGAAAAATTTGTTAAATAAAAGCATACTCTACGCTCTCGCAACTACAGTACTTTCACAAGTTATTATGTCTTGTGACCGGGACTGCAGATTCATTTTGTTTCTTGACATTCAAAAGTGCCTGTAATGGTCTAATTGAAATAAATGATTTGATTTGATTCTACCAAAAATGTACTCAACAAAAAACAATTTATTAAGTCCAAACTATTTTCAAACACCAGCCAGCTCTGTCCAAGGTCCCTTATTGCCAAAATGAGTGACAGCGCGGAGGCGTGTCACTTCTCGATTTCATTAGAAAACATCGGCTCCGTTGTTTACCGTCGCCGCGTGCCTGGCGACAGCCTAGGGTCGAGTTACTATGCTCACTTGGTTCAGCATTATTGTGGTTTGTGTAAACTTTGATCTTTAACACTGAGGTTTTCGCTTTACAATTCTTTTGGTGTATAGTATCGGAAGTTAGCGCATGTAGGTACAGATAGTTAGATTTCAACAGTTTATCATACTCCTAATTATTGTTGACTAGCTTTTGCCCGCGACTTCGCTCGCGTTAAAATCGGGGGGTAACACAGTTCCCCTTTCCTGATTTCTACCTGTAGTTTTTGCCCTTGCACCTTATTTATCGGAATGGCAAAGCTATGTTTTCCCTCTTTCTCCATTTCTCACTTTAAAAAAAAGCTTATGTCCGTCTACAGGGTCTCAACTTTCTTTGTACCGAAATCCATCAAAATCGGTTTAGCCATTTAGGTGTGAAGACGTAACAAACAAACAAACTCACTCTCGCTTTTATATTAGTAAGGAGTAAGGATAGACTGTTATCGTCATGTTCCTGCTCATATCCCAATTCATTTAAGGTCTTTCTACCTTACTTTTCTTTCATTCGTTATCTCATCAACATCAGACACCTTCTTTCTAGCCATCATCCTTCTCACAGTCCATTCATTGTTTTTAGGACCGTACCTCGAACCTCGAAAGGAAAAAACGGAACCGTTATAGGATCTCTTTGTTGTTTATCTGTCTGTCTGACTAACAACCCTCGGGAACGCGTGAAGGTATCAAGTTGAAATTAAATCCTTACTAATATTATAAAAGCGAAAGTGAGTTTGTTTGTTTGTTTGTTACCTCTTCACGCTTTAATGGCTAAACCGATTTTGATGAATTTTGGTACAGAGATAGTTGGGAACCAGGAGACGGACATAGGCTAACTTTTATTTAAAAAAAGTGGGATATGAGGGAGAACGAGGGAAGAAAAGAGAAAACTTAGCGTTGCTATTACAAATCCATCAGGCGCAATAGCAAAAACTGCAGGTCTGTTTGGTGTGTTATACCGAATTTAACGCGAGCGAAGCCGCGGGCGAAAGCTAGTCTATTATATTACTCAAGTCTGTAGTCCCTCAGAGGGGCCTACCAGGGCCAACGCCTGCCGGGGTTGCGGGTTGTTCGAAAGAGATACCGTGGAACAAAAAGGGACTATTCCTCAAGTCTGTAGTCCCTCAGAGGGGCCTACCAGGGCCTCCGCCTGCCGGGGTTACGGGTTGTTCGAAAGGGATACTGCGGCCCGGAACATAAAGGGCAATGAAAGGAACATGGGTGGGTTATACTCAGTACAAGTCTGACACTCCCTCCAAATTATTTGAATGGAAGTTATTTGATGATTTCCCACGCCAAAAAAAGTCTGATAAATTGTACAAATTGTACGCAGTCAGATCTGGCCGTTTAAGTCACAGGTTTGAACGGAACTCTCAGTGCGCGAGTCCAACTCGCACTTGGCCGGTTTTTTTAGTCTTATTCTACTCCTAAAACCGTTCAAATTGATAATTAAGCTTTTTTCCAAATTGCTATTGATCGGCTTCAAGTCTTCCCGGATGCAGCTGAAAACCAATATTTTCCTTGGAATGACTGCCTGTCTAACGTCACATCACCACTTGGTAAGACTGGTTGTCGTACCTTCCAGACTGTTACTATCTATGTCTAAATATCGTTTAAAACATTTCTTAACTTGCACATTTCTTCACATTTACTTGTATTGTACCAAAGTGAGCCAGATTAGCTTGTATTATTCTGCTGATCAGTAAAAGGATCACGTGTGTGGGGTCCATATAATCTAAACCCACTTTAGTAACGATCTTCATTAGTGTAGATGGTCAGAAATTGGCAAACACTCCTCGTCTTTGCTCATTTCTGACAATTAACAGATGATTTTGTTACCATTAGAATTTGTGGTCGGTCCATACATAATTATTATTAAAATTTGTGATGTTATGTTGTTTTGGTTAGCATCTTGTATTTAGACCCCGAATGTTTTTGTAACATTTGTTCCTTCAAAGTTACAAAAAACATTGTTCCTTCAATTTAGAATATAGTGTTGAAGCGAGAGATTTCATTCTCCTTATCACTTTAATAAACATACTCGCTTCCCGTTGTCTGTCTTCCATATGCATGCTTAGATCTTTAAAACTACGCAACGGATTTTGATACAGTTTTTTTTATAGATAGAGTTATTCAAGAGGAAGGTTTATATGTATTTGTAATATTAGTATCTACATTGCACTTGTGTGAAGCAGGGACAGGTTGCTAGTTGATTAATAACATAAAAACTATTCAAGTTAGTGAGTTTTTCATTATTTTGATACAACTCCTGATTGGGTCCCTAATTAAACAACTATTCAAAAATTTTAAAATGCAGCTACTTACTAAGTTAATAATTGATAGCATTCATATTAAGATACAATTCCTCCATGGCCTGCTTTAGCCACCCTATACACGTACAATATTATTGCACAATATATGTGATTGTGCAAGTATATTGTGTTTAGTATATTAAAAACTTGCATGTTGATTAAGCTTGAAGTTTAAACGACTTTAAATTTTATTGCGCCTTATTTTTCTTGCACTTTGTAGGCATTATATCAGTTTAATTACTTTTTTATTTAATAAGTTAATTACTATAAATAGACATTACCTATATTGCACAATATTTTTCATTTCACTGTTTGGATTTTTTTAATTGATTTTTTTTTTGTGAAGGCATATCATCCCTAAACGTCTAATTATAAATTCTAATGTAATTTTTAAAATCGTTTTTATTTAGTTTAGATTGTCCTTTAAAAGCCTTCGTGAGTGTAGACTGGCTTTCTTTACAACCTATATTCGTTTTCAAAAGCCAGTAGGGCTGCCTCCATAACTTCTCTGTCAGATATGTAGTTAGCTCGCACGAAAATATTGGTGAAAAAGCCTGTAAATTACATTGATTGAATATTATTGAACCTTTAAATTCAAAGACAATATTCAATCCCTACTAATATTATAAAAGCGAAAGTGATTTTGACCGATTTTGATGAATTTTGGTACAGAGATAGTTGGGACGCTGGAGACGGAAATAGGCTTTTTTTTTTAAAAAAAAATGAGATATGAGGGAGAAAGAGGGAAGAAAAATGACAACTTAGCATTACTATTACAATAAATAAGGCGCAAGGGCAAAAACTACAGGTAGCAGGTACCTCTAAATCAGGAAAAGGGAACTCTGTTACCCCGAATTTAACGCGAGCGAAGCCGCGGGCAAAAGCTAGTATAACAATAAAAGTATTAAGAAATAATATTCCAAGTATATGGGACTCCTTACATTTCTATCTTATAAGTGTAGTCGAATTATGTTTCTTCTACATCAGATTACACACCTTTGCAGAATAATTGCAGTACACGTTTTTATTTTTTGTGTATAAAGCTAAATAAAGCTTCCACGTATCCAAAACATTGAATGTAAAGTTACATTCAACAGCGGGTATTTGCGTGGCCGTGTCCAATCCAATGAACATACTTAGTTTGTGCTGGGCTTTTCGTAACGTACGGTCACCAAATAAACTGTATGTACCTTGGGTAACTGACCGTAGTCAACAAACATTGACTGAGTGCTCAAGTTTGGTCGATCGGAGAGTAGGTATAGTTCGTTACGCTCTCTATTCGAATTTTGGATGTAAGTTTTCTGATTTTTTAAGGTGTCTTCTTGGACATTACTCTTTTTTTCCTATTTGTATGTTGTTTTGTGCTAATCTATACACACGAAAAAACTACTTACAAAAAAATACTTGTGGTTAATTCAGTACTATAATCATGTCTATGGGGTGCACCGATATTTTTGCACGCATGTGTATTTCCAGCGCATGCCGACTGGTTATGATTAAATAATAAAAAGCAAAATTGATTTTGAATTATTGAACAAATCATCATCTGCCTAGCCTGGTTGTCAGACTTTCGGAACACTGACTACCTGTGACGACTGTCAAAGATCCACAAATGACAGCCGGGACCAACGGCTTAGTGTGCTTTCTGACGCACGGAGAAAACTCGGTATGTAACGGGTGGTCACCCATCCACAGGCCAACCTAGGCAAGCGCGGCTTAACGTATAGATCGACCCGAGTGGCTGCTATTGTTTAGCTACGAGCTTCTCTCATATATCCAATCAGCATAGAATAATATATTTGAAGCGAAGTTAAATCTATTTACAACTAGCTGTGCCCGGCATGCGTTGCAATGCAATATTTCTACTCTACCCTACTTACCCTACCCACCCTATTGATTTTTTCTCGCCGTAAAAGCCATCCTTGGACTTCAACGAACATTAAAAAAAAAGAATTGGTAAAATTGGTCCAGGCGTTGTTGAGTTTGCGCTTACCGACACATTTTGCGATTTATTTTTATATAATTCACAATAACAATAGCAGAATACCAACAGCAATCTTAGGACACCTTCACATCTCTATGGTTTTCTGAGACGTGTCAGTAACAGCAGCAAATTGCCTATTTTAGAAAAATTCGGCACGGCACGGTTGGCACAGTGGCTGAGCCATCGACTGCTGCGCTGCGTGTCGCGGGTTCGATTGGATCCTCGCACGGAACAAATATTTGTATGTTTTATTACAAAAAGAAAAAAAAAATGATCTCTGCTTTGATTTTACAGCACTGTCAGTGTTGTAAAATAATTAATGAAGGGATTTTGACTCCGTTTATGGTATCGTCAAAAATAACACTGCACACGGATGAGATATGTACAAAACTAGGAAGTATAGCAGAAGAAAAGATGCAGGACTACAGCCAGCAGTGGATGATTCCAGGTTGAAATGACGAGGATGATGATTTATGGAATTGTATAGATTCCCTCAGACATTCACTAACCTGGTTGCCGCAGATGCGTGTGCGCATCGAGCGTCGACTTCGACATGGCCGATAACGAATTGGTGCCATAGCCTGAAACAAAATATTGTGCTTAATTCACGTGAATAATTTATCATGATATAGTTTTATTATACCACTAGCTTTAGCCCGTGGCTTTGCTCGCGTTATATTCGGGTTAACACAGTTCCCCTTTCCTGATTTGCAGGTGCCTGCTACCTGTAGTTTTTGACGACACGGTTGGCGCAGTGGCTGAGCGATCGACTGCTGCGCTGCGTGTCGCGGGTTCGATTCCCGCACGGAACAAATATTTGTATGGCCTACAGATAGTTGTTTCGGGTCTGGCTGTTTGTGTATGTGAGTGTATATGTTTGTAAACGCACCCACGATACAGGAGAAATTCCTATTGTGGGGCAACGTTTTTTTTTTTAAAAAAAAAAGCTTATGCCCTAAAGCTAAGTTTTCCCTTTTCTTCCCTCTTTCTCTCTCATTTCTTACTATTTTAAAAAACAAATAGCCTATGTCCGTCTCCAGGGTCTCAACTATATCTGTAACAAAATTCATCAAAATCGGTTTAGCTATTTAGGCGTGAAGACGTAACAAACAAACAAACTCACTTTCGCTTTTATTAGTAAGGATTACAGGATAACTGGGCCTCAACTGTTCCCTTGGACCACCTCATTGCAATCTCGTTCTGTCTTAACTGAGTACTTCATTTGTTTCGTTTTCTGACGCAAAACTAGCGATCTTGTGATAACAGTTCTTTTAATATATCTTCTGATGATAAAAAAAAACTTGAGAGGTGTCAAGGGACACCCGGATGGAACGAAGTTATTATTTATTATGTACAAAAAACCTGTATACACTCAACAAAAATAATCGTCGGGACACCACACTGTTTAATGCGAAATAGAAAGACGAAACGAATATAACTGGCTTGCTTTCTATGAGAGAGAGAGAGAGAGATAGAGAGAGAGAGACAGACAGAGAAACACGCACACGCCGCACGGCTTACAAGTATAGCAAAAAGTGTCGTTACAACTTTTGGACTTAATTTTTCTGTCAAGCCCCCTTTCTCAACGCGCGTTAAGGAACTTCGTTCCAACATGCACTCAACGATTGTTTGATTTATTTTTAAAAAATGTTGCCTCACACTAGGAATTACTCTTGTGTCGTAGGTGCGTTTACAAACATTTAAACTCACATACCTACATAAACAGCCAAACCCGGAACAACTATCTGTAGGCTATACAAATATTTGTTCCGTGCGGGGATCGAACTCGCGACACGCAGTGTAGCAATCAACCGCTTAGCCACTGCGCCAACTGTGACGCCAAAATTAAATTGCGCTTGGCCGCAACTACTCTCCTGAAGTAAAACGATGCGGCCTAGGGTGGAATACGGTTGTCTAGAAGAAACCAAGGCATTCGACTTTGAAATGATGCAGATAATAAAGACCAGGGAACAGAGAAGCCAGCAGTGATTTTCTCAGACTGGCGGTTCGCATTAAATGTAGAAGCATAACGCATATGGATTTGGAAACTCCCACAAAAAATCCCCAACAATCCACAAAACTACACATTTATCAGAGGAACCTGCCAGGGCCACCACCTGTTCGAAAGAGACACCGCGTCCCCGGAACATAAAGGACAAAAGCAAACATGGGATTTAGTCAGTACAAGTCTGTCAGTTATTTGATGAATTCCCACCCGCACAAAGAACTGTATATTTATGTGTATAGCTGCTCCACTATCCTTCCTTACTATTACTAATATTATAAAAGCGAAAGTGAGTTTGTTTGTTTGTTTGTTACCTCTTCACGCTTTAATGGCTAAACCGATTTTGATGAATTTTGGTACAGAGATAGTTAGGAACCAGGAGACGGACATAGGCTAATTTTTATTTTAAAAAAGTGGGATATGAGGGAGAACGAGGGAAGAAAAGGGAAAACTTAGCGTTGCTATTACAAATCAATCAGGCGCAAGAGCAAAAACTGCAGGTCTGCTTAGTGTGTTATATCGAATTTAACGCGAGCGAAGCCGCGGGCGAAGGCTAGTCGATAATATAAAGATAATCCCCCAAAGATAGTGCTTTTACACGAGTCGACAAGGATCGTGTTACGTACGAATGATCGATGTTCCCGAATATGACCGGAGTCTGGTGGACGCTTCACTGGATAACAATATCATGACTGATAGTGTGGAGATGGCTATGAATGTTCTTCAGCTAGAGATTAAATTGATCGGTTTGAAAGAAGAGCTTCAGAAGATATTTCTGGGTCCTAATGTAAAACATACGTAGACGTAAAGTAAAATTGAACTGTGTGTATTATCACATTACGAGAATTAAATATCTACTGAAATTACGTTAGTGTCATAAGGGAAAGGCCACCACAAGACAAAACTATACAGAGGTATTGAACAATAATTGAAGTTGGTGAGGATTTTGAACTGGTTATTTCAGTAGTTTCCTTGTAACAACAAAATACAATGTAAAACTAGTAAGAGTAGAAAAAACATGATCTTTCTAAACAACAACTGCACGGGATCACAGACTTAAGTAAATGGTTTTAATTTTACTCGGATCAAGTCTTGACAGACAGACGGGCAACAAATTATTCCTATAGGGGTTCCGCTTTTTTGAGGCACAGAATCCTAAAAATAGTGATGAAGTCTCTAACTTAACCCATCTAAACATCATCTTCCAAACGCCTTAAACGCATCAATCTTTAGGTCTTCCAACAGGCCGATCCAGCCGTTAAAATTAAGGTTTAATGAGGATACAACCAAAAATGCAAATGCAGTGAAAGGAAAGCATAATAAAATACGTTTCATTTTGTTTCCAATACCTTCTCTAGTAGTTTCACTTTCTTTCTAACAATATTATCTTCCATCAAAAACCAATTAATTATTACTTACGAAATCTATTGTATGAACATCCATAAAGGTAAAACAATTACAAAGGAGATAAAATATTTTTAAAAAAATTTCTTCCTCTCCCGTCACTATCACATTTATATCTCCCCAAACTGGTTCAAAACCCCGTGAAACATGGAATCAAAAATATACCCAGAATCAAAGAACTTTCCACAATATAGCTCTAGCACTAACTATGCGTGAAATCCTATTGAGAGCATCAAAGAGAACCCAATCCTTCAAATATAGTGTGACATGAAAACAATCTCTATCCATGGTACAGTAAGTTGAAAGTAGAAAAGCACAAAAAACAAAACGCCTGGGGTCTTCTCCGCCCCTAAGAAACAAATGGCTAACATTGTCAATGAAATTTCGGCCGCTTTGTGCGATGACAGTCGGGTTAATTACGAACCGATTTAGAAAAAATATGAATGAAATGATTTTTTTTCAACGTTGACATGAGTTACAAAGCTCTGAATCTATCATTGGCCAGTTAATTATTCGCGAAAGAAAAACGGAGAAGAAAACAGCAGCAAATATAACGAAAGAAAAAAACTGTTATTTTTTTAGAAGAATAACAGTTCACACGAATTTCTGTCGAGTATTTATTTTCTATTATAAAGTAAAAACTAAAAGATATCACCAGATCGTCAAAAAAGATGTACTTATTTCAGAAGATAACACAGTAGTAATAGTCATTGTTTAAAATACGATTTTCCTTTCTAATATTGAAAGTGAGTTTGTTTGTTTGTTACGTCTTCACGCCTAAATGGCCAAACCGATTTTGATGAATTTTAGTACAGACATAGTTGGGAATCAAGAGACGTTTTTTTTTTTTAAAAAAAAAAAGTGAGATAAGGGGGAGAAAGAGGGTAGAAAAGGGGCGAGAAATATATATTTTTTTCCATCATCACGCGGGTTAAAGTCAGCCGTAGCCTAAAGTAACTATGCCACGCGGACGAAGTCGGAGGCGGAAGCTAGTTATATACATATATATTATGCTAATCTGTAAGTAATTTACCATCATTTGCAAAGTCTTTCCCTCAAATACAATTATTTTACATGGCGACATTAAACAGTTTTCAAATACGCATCTTGTACCAATTTAGTTCCAAATTATGGGTAAATTATAAAAAAAAATATATAATTTAATCAATTGACATAAATTAAAACCAAACACTCACGTTTTACTTTTTATCGGTTGGCAAAATGGACCCAAATGTCTAGGACAAGAGATTTTGTCCGTACATTCCACACGAATAGGGGTTAAAATCCTTCGAATTACCGATTCATTGTTTTGCTCCACAATAATATCGTTATGGATGCGACTGGGTACGAAGATTGAAAAAAAAGAAAACGGTAATTTGTCGTTCTTTTGTCGTCCATTTTGTATTGATTGGCATTTGTTTCAGTGATTGAAGACTTCCTTTAAAGTGAGAATAATATGGAAAACCATTATCGTTGTCTTATTCACAAATAAAGCTCTTTTTAGAAATATATTTCGTCAGTTTTGACAGGAAGTAACTACTGATTAATTTACGAATTTGAAATTAGCTTTTATTTTGTAACTGATACTTTTAGGAGATAGAAGTACAAAATTGTTCAGTATAAATGCTATCCGTTACAATTTACTTAAACTGAAAGTAGAAAAATAAAACTAGTTAAAGCTTGTTTGATAGTGAAAACGCATTGAGAAACGAAGAACAAGTTGACTAGCTACACACATTTAGTTACAAGGATGAATAAATAAACCAAAGCAATAACATCAAAATCAGACACTTCTGCTCCCCCAAAATCTCGCACCATCGGATTACAAACACCAAACGCCCCATTGTCAAAACTTACACTAAAAACAATTTAAATAAGACCGCTGGGACCATCCGACCACAGATTAGATATCTCATTACACCACATCAAAGAACCGTGAGCCCTGTCAGAACTTGTTATTTAAACGAGGGCGTAATGAAATTCTGCGAGCTCTGTATTTTCTGCTCGACAGACTGAGCTGTCTCGCTTTGTCTGTCGAGACGACTGAGAGAAGACCTGTATTGGATCTCTTTACTTTTTAACCGACTTCAAAAAAGGAGAAGGTTCTATGTTCGACTTTTAATGTTTGTTTTTCGATTACTCCGCCAACTGTGAACCGTTTTTCATAATTCTTTTTTTGTTCGAAAGGGTATTCTTCTGAGGTGGTCCCATATCAGTTTGGTTTATATGGCTTGGATAGTTTATGAGTATTCGTCTATAATGCATATTTTTACTTCCATGTCTATATGGATGATCTGCTAGTCTCTTAGTAACAATGGAAAATAAATACTCAATAAAAAAATATGATGCTGATATAATAAACTTTTTGCAAAAAAAAACGACTTACGACGGAAAATAAATTTACTTCTGGTAGTCGATGGTAAAAAACTCAACGAACAAACAAAAGTCACCGACATCCGGAAGTAAAGTCGTTTTTTAACGATAGGTGTTAGGTTTTCCATCCGGAAATGAGTGAAGAGTCGAAAAAAAGGAGCTCGTGGCTAAATAATAGCAGCCGCTCGGGTCGATCTTTAGGTCAAGCCGCGCTTTCTTAGGTTGGTCTGTGGATGGGTGACCACCCGTAACATACCGAGTTTCCTCCGTGCGTCGGAAAACACGTTAAGGTGTTGGTCCTGGCTGTCAACTGTAGATCTTTGACAGTATTTACAGGTAGTCAGTGTCTCTAAAGTCTGACAACCAGTCTTATCAAGGAACCCAGTACTAACTGGGTTGTTGAGGTCAGATAGGTCGCTCCATGTAAAATACTGATATTCAGCTGCATGCGGTAAGACTGGAAGCCGACCCCAACATAGTTGGGAAAAGGCTAGGCAAATAATAAAAAGTCACAACATTGTGCTTAAAACTAGATTGCCTAAAGCCTCATCTGATTTGAGAACAGTGATGGTAAACTACACTGATGCTTGAAGTGATACGTACGGCATGTACCTAAGTTAAACTCCATTCACGCCATTCCATTAACTTTCAAAATTGAACTGTGCATTGTATTGGTACTGTCTGACGTATGAAGTTCAGAATATCATGATGGAAAGACCGAAAATGGACGCATGCATCAATAAACACCTCAAATAAATAAATTGAATCGTGCATTGTGCTGTTTCATGTAAGTTTTACTTCAGTAGAATCATTTGGGCTCTAGAAGCTTCTATTATCATGGCTGAGTTCATCATAAAGATTACAGACACCAGCTCCAGCATGCCCCCTAAACGACGTGACGTTAACGTGCCAATTCAATATTGAAAATATTCCTTGCACATCATCGTATTATATAAACTTAATATTAAGAAATAATTATTCATTGATATTCTTTTTATGTGACGCTTTAGAATACTTTGTCTCAAACATTTGTTTGTTTTTATGCCAGTTATTATTTCTAGTGGTTTTATGTATGCTGTTCTTAATAATAAAAATGATGGAAATTGGATGAAAAAAAATATTTCAACCCTTTTGTTCCCGGGTATGTTATAATTTATTTATACAAGATATCGTAATTAAAAAAAAAATTGTTTCCAGTTGTCATAAAGTTTTTTTAGTTTGTTTTTGGTAGTTTTTCGATATTGGCACAATATTTTACGTTTTATCATTTCTACATAAATTATTTAGCTATTTATATTTTGTAATCATTTTTCATAACCCTTCCTTCTCAATAAAATTCGAAAAAAAGGTACTAACTCCGCAATATGCCGCCGAAAATCTGCAAATTTTCGTTTTTTTCTTTTAAAATGATTCAAAATTAATGTATCCAGTGATTGACTTTACTTACTATATACACGTAGGCCAAACATGTAACTGGTTTTGGACTTCATTGCAGTTGGATAAAAAACAAAATAGTGTCAAGCTTAAACCAACCGCATTCACTTGCTAATTCGATTAAATCAGTTCAATTGAATTTTTGCCGAACTCGGTAAAAAATCAAGATATTACATGAAACAGCACAATGCACGATATAAGCATGATACAAGAGAAATAACTAGAGAGGGGTAAATTTAAAAACAATCGTAAAAAAAAGAATATCTATGAATAATTATTTTTTAATATTAAGTTTATATAATACGATGATGTGCAAGGAATATTTTCAATATTGAATTGGCACGTTAACGTCACGTCGTTTAAGCGGCATGCTAGAACTGGTGTCTATAATCTTTATGATGAGCTCAGCCATGATAATAGAAGCTTCTAGAGCCCAAATGATTCTACTGAAGTAAAACTTACATGAAACAGCACAATGCACGATTCAATATATTTATTTGAGGTGTTTATTGATGCATGCGTCCATTTTCGGTCTTTCCATCATGATATTCTGAATTTCAGACGTCAGACAGTTCCAATACAATGCACATTTCAATTTTGAAAGTTAATGGAATGTCGTGAATAGAGTTATTCGCAAATAACTGCGTCGTAAACAGCGAAATATTTGAAAGGTACTTGCGACCTTCTAACGGGATGCACTCGCCTTACTACCCATCTGGTTAAATAATACCCAAGCATTCCTTTAAACAGTGAAAACAAGAGTGAAGACAACATCTCCGCCTGCCGGGGTTGCGGGTTATTCGAAAGAGATACCGCGGCCCCGGAACATAAAGGGCAATAGAAGGAACATGGGTGGGTTTTAGTCAGTACAAGTCTGAAACTCCCTCCCGCTCTGCCCAGAGCGGGGAAGTTATTTGATGATTTCCCATGCGCAAAAAAAAAGAAGACAACATCTCTAGATATTAGGACAAGACAATAGACAATATGGTATTTTTTTTCTTGCTATCTCTTAAGTCTGGGCAAAAGGCCTTACTCCTTCTACACCTGGCTATTTTGTACGATATATTTCCATGTTCACCTCGCATATAAGACTCCGTCGACACACCGCCTTCGCCGCAGTCTATCTCGACGGCCAATTCCTCTATCGACGAGATTGACGCGCCTCTCGGGGTGCATTCAAACCACATGCCCAGCTTACTCCCACTTTAACTTGGCTGTTAACCTTGGTTATAATGGCCAATCACCAAATCTTGAGTTTGGACTTTTGTTGTTCAGTAAGTGATAAACTTTGCGCACTGTAGGTTCTCGCAGTCAGGATGAACCTGTCGACGAGTTTCCTTTTGAGTGTCAACGGAAGACTTTCAAGGGTTTTTTAGGGCCCAGGAGTTCTTCCAAGCATTTTAGAAGACACGTCTTTCAACTTCTTTATCTTGAATGCTTGTAACAGACACTATCTGGCCCAAGTTGGTATACTTGTCGACTTTACTATTTTGCATCAAATACCCGTCTACCTCTAACGTTTCATGCTATTGGTCATGACCTGGGTTTTAGATCTAGTCATTGAAAGTCCAACCTCATTGAAAGGATCAAGTGCGGAAACCGGACCCCTTCAAGAAGCGGGGTCCACATGAAGAAGAAGAAGAAGAAGAAGTCCAACCGTAAGAGTTGCTGTGCTCAGATCTTGAAGCATTTGTTCTGGTTTAATTACTTTCGGTAATTATAACTTTTTAAAATTTTACCGTATTTATTGATCATCGTCGGTTCCTATATAAAGTCCATTTAATTTAAATAGTTTCAAAATATCATAGAACAAAAGTTGTTCTGTATCACGGCCTGAGAGACAACACAAAGGTTTTGATCATAATACAACTTGCCTATTGCAACAGACTCAGGGTGATAAAATAAAATTGCCATCACTCAAATCACCAAATCTGCATATCAGGATCAGAACGAAAATAATCACAAATCATTCCGTTCCAAATACAGAAGTCAGTTTAAAACTGAACCAATATTTTAAGTTAGGAGTTTGCTCGTCAACGAGAACCGGCGAGCGCCGGCGAAAATTAGCTAAAAGTGGCTTTCGTCACCGTCATCCATACTCCTCGCTCTTACTAAGTGAACAACGGGTAAGAGCGGGACGGAGGATGCAGGAAAAACCGCTTCAGGCATCAGGAGGGAAGCGGTAAGCACCCTATTGTTTTGCACTCCCTGAAGCGCGAATCGTTTGTAGTTATACTGGTGTATATGAATTGTAATTTAGAACGAAAGTTTTGAGCTTATGTATTAGGGTACATGATTACATATATGGCGTAGTTTCGATTACGGTCGGGTAGGCTGGAAGAGAGATTAATTTTGTATAGATCAAGTTTTCAAATAAACACACGTAATTGAATAAAGATTTCGTTGTAATAACTGTGATACTTTTAACGGACTTCCATTTGTCTTAAAAGATCGTGCGTCATTTTCAATGACATCGCCGTCAGCGTAGGGCTAAACAAGAAGAACAATGACAATCGTATTTCTACAAAAACTTTCAACTGAAAAACTTTTCGAAAGCTTACGTCATTCCAGTACATTAAGACTCATCATAGTTTCGCTCATAGAGTATCAATTTGCTTCGAGTTACTTATTTTGTAACAGAGATAAATTTCATAGGACATTAAAAGTAGTGATTGGTACTACTAGGGACTAGCGCGGCAGTGGCCTAAACGAGCTTAACTATGACAAAAGAAACTATGATAAAAGAGGACGAATGTTCCACAAGCAGTAACTGGTAGTTCCAGATTTTGGTACTGGTCCGGTTGTTCTAAGCTTGTTTACGTTTTGGACACATAAGAAAAAATCAATCTCTACAGATGTTGATGTTCATTTCTTAATGAACATCAACATATGTTGCGGGATGTCTCCACAGGCCATGGCTCAGCCTCAAAGAGAGTCAGCAAAGCAGCGGGGCTTGCCAGAGCCTCCGCCTGCCGGGGTTGCGGGTTGTTCGAAAGAGATACCGCGGCCTCGGAACGTAAAGGGCAATAGAAGGAACATGGGTGGGTTTTAGTCAGTACAAGTCTGACATGCCCCCCCGCTCCGCCCAGAGCGGGGAAAGTCATTGGATGATTTCCCACCCGAAAAAAAAAAGGCCATGGCTCATCCATCTTGCGATGCATACCCTGATACCTGCGCACTCGACGTTCTTATGAGCATATGCGAGCGGACATAGCATAGCTGAATTTATATATTTATTTAAGTATTCCAAAATGCATCACACCCAATACAAAAACACAAATAAAAATAATTATAAAAAAATAAGTACATTAAAATATCACCATTTTGAATACAAATTACACAATTAAATCGAATACGACATTAAACAAATAAACAATACCTATCTTCGATTTGAACTCCGGTGGACTTCGAGCCAATGCATGTGGATTGGACTGCCCACGACCCTCAGCAGGTGATTGGTCGATTTAGGGCCAATTTAGAGCGAATTTAGGCCCAAAGATTTTTAATACAAAAATTACACACTTAGAAAAAGGACAAATAGAATCGGCCTATGATCTTCTTACTTTAGAGGGGGTGACTTTTGTCTTCACGCGGGGGGGGGGGGGTCAAGACGGGTTGGTGGCTTCGAAGTTTAGGTTCTGAGCCTTGCTAGTTTTCTTCAATACGCTTTCATTAATAATACGTTGCGTTTTTTTTAATACATCTACGTTAACGATTTCGGTGTACAATAGAATTAGTACAGATTCTAAATCTCTTAATAAAAGTTGAATGTTAGTTAGCAAAACAAATCGAAAGCGTTAGTGATTAAGTTCGGGGCGTTAATTGTTAACATTTAGTAGCCGGTGGGTTAAAGTTCAGTTTTAGGGGCGAATACGGAGGGGGCGCTAATAGTTAAATAATCGTCAATGTGTTCATAACGATGGAACGTCACTTTTAAACTATTCGGGCATGCGCAGTCCAATATCATAAAATATTGTTTGCTTTAGAATTTTTTTTCTTTGTTGACTTTGGTATATATATTTGTTCTCCATGACATGAGCAATTTGAGTTAATGTTTTTAATTTTACCAACCTCTAATGGCATTATGTTTAAATATTATTTGATAAAAAAAACAATGATCAATTTGCCAGCGCACGTCATTGAAATAAACACAAAAAACATCTATTCTGGATGATTTTTACGAAGGCAATGTTTTGAGTGCGTGTAGTATTCATGAATATTAACAACTTTTACAATGGTGCCAACCATGATAGGTATCGCAAAAAAATGTATCAGCTGCTCCATACAAAATTAGCCGCAAGCAAATTTTTAAATGACATTTTAAAGCTATTCCCTTAGAATAAGTTAGTCTTATTTATGGGTACATTCTCCACGTTTAAGCCATTCACTCGCATAGTAACTAAGGAAACAAAACTGAAAATACCATCGAAATACCACATTCTCAACACTATCAACTGGTTATGTGTAAGAGACTGAGTGCATTTCCACATTGTATGGAAAACCCGGGTCACGGGAAGTGTCAACTGAACACTTCGAAATTTCTTTAAACGGACTGTGAGCATTCGGGCTTTACGGTCCGAGGGTCGCAAAACAAAACGGATCAAACATATATTATTTTTACCTTGGAAAAGTAAAAGGTTGTTATTTTTAAGACGTTTGTGTGTCTTCACAGCTTGCTCTAAGTTGAGCATGGAAGATAAAGGTGTCTTACTTAACCAAATGGACTTTGTCTGAACATTTTTTTTTTTTAAATGCGCCTTTTTGTAAAAATATAATCTTTTCAACTATCAATTTCCTATCAACGTTAAAGTCAGGTTTGTGAATGGCGTTCAAATCGCCATTTGGGTACCGTAAATAATTTTATTAAATCACGAGGCACTTTATACTTTGCATGGTGAATTTACAAAATAAAGGAGATTGGCAAACAGCAAACACTGTCTCTTAAAACGAATCATTGCATATACGTACAAAAATACTAACATTATAAATGCAAAAGTTTGTGAGGATTTATGTAAGTACATTTGTTGCTCTTTCACGCAAAAAGTACTGATTGGATTTTGATGAAACTTCACAATAATATAGCTTACATATCAGAATAACACATAGGCGACAATTCATAAATATATATTGGAGGGCGCAGTTAGTAAACCTATATTTTATGCTTCTAAAACTGACCAAAACAAAAGAAAACCGATTAAAATAATAAAGTTAATTGTGATAAAATCGCTCCCTCTACGGTGTCAAGTAGGTAAATGTAATCGGGCCCTTGGGTGCGGCTAAATCGTTTGTGAGCGTTGTAACCAACGCCGGAACGACCGCGACCCGAGGCCACCCGACGCGACCCGACGCTTTCAAGTAATCGATATTGATAATAATATAATTTAACACTAGCGAAGTGCGAAAGTTCGAAAGCAGAAGAATTTTTGGACACAGTATAGTTAGGTTGTGGAGGTCAGATAGGCAGTTGTTTCATATAAGATACTGTTACAGCTAGACTAAAAGATTTGTCAATTTTTTTTTAGATTTGTCAGATTTGTTCAATTTTGGGGACTTTATTGTATACCAGCACAATAAGGTTTATTAAAAAAAACGTTGCCCCATACTAGGATTTTCTCCTGTATCGTGGATGCGTTTACAAACATTTAAACAGACACACGAACAGCTAGACAATTACATGTAAGTCATACAAATAATTCAGATAATAATCTGATACCTACAAATGAGTATTTAATTGAAACAGATTGACGTAAGTTTGCACTACTCTAAAAGGTTACCTACGTTAGAAAAGTATTCCACAAGGTGTGACTACATAGCTTAGGACCGCGTTGTAAGGGGTGTTGTCGTCGCGTGTGGCGGTAAGTATGCATCAAGAAACAATACTGTACTATTTCATTCCTACAATCCTTTATTCCAAATTATATTAGGAAATTGTTTTAAAAGCTTATATGCTACTACTGACATACTGCTCAGATTTAACTTTAAATTTTCATACTGTTTCGTGTCTAGTTGTGCTACGTTTTAATCAAAACGTACTTAGGTATCTTATGTAGATAGTTCTTTTCTAAATTTTCTGGCTATCCATCGCCGCTAAAATGACGTGACACTGGTTTCCAATCAAAACGTAAACAATACATTTAATTTTGCATTCAGAAGTCAATGAACATAGACGTGCCGAACCGTGCACGCGATAATACGACGGGAGCGCTAAAGTGATAATCATCAAAATATTGCATCAGTTATCGAAATATTGTAAGTGTCAATCAAAGAATTAAGTCTGTATTGTTGAGACACGCGGCCGCCACGCGCGGTGTTCGCTCCGCTGAACGCTCGCATGCAACATTTTAGGGGCCCATTGTTTTGATTTTTGCGCGTGAAATGACACGGATACGCCATATTGGCTAGATTCGTTGGTTCCAGGGTTACGTAAATGTGAAGCGTATGGACGATTTGTGGTTAATAGGTAATTGGTAAAACTTTGGCATGAGTACCTACTATGTTTTGTCACAAAGTTAGACGTCGCGCTATCCTGAATCAAGGTCACATCAAAAACCCAGGCAACCCTGAAAGTCTCTTTATAGAAAGTTGGTCGATGCAAAGAAAACTGCTTCGGAGCTGATAGAATCAGCTCTGGAGCAGGTTTTTTTGATGAACATATGGTGCAGTTCCACTAACAATGGGACATATTATTGTAACCTTTGTACACTGATGGCTGCAGACTATAGGTACAAGAATTGATGGGCGCCAGTTTCTGCGCCAATTGTTAAACCTAAGTAATTCTGGGTCGACTTATTAAAGATGGACATCAATACACTAAGAAGACCAAAAATCCGAACTAAAATTAATGCAATGGTAGCCTGGGTTAGGGCATAGGGGACTAAATAAAAAAAATACGTGTGGCAGTCGGGGACTGCCGCGGTAAAGCTATTTATTGCATAGCATTTTTTATCAACTTATGCAATAAATAAAAACAATCTAAATAAAATATTTAAAAAGTACTTCCAATGAAAAGAAGTCGCAAAAAGAAACATTTTTTTTCAACTTAGACAATAAATAAAAAACTTTAGTTAGTAAAAACTAAGGATTTTTTTTACGGATTGGAAAACAGCTAATAACAAGAAGTGACAGACTTTTACTGACTAAAACCCACCCATGTTCCTTCTTTGCCCCTTTATGTTCCGGGGACGCATTATCTCTTTCCCCTTAACCCGCAACCTACTACGAAAATGGCCTAGAGACAAAATAGTTAAAAAATGCGAGTCGCACTCGCACAACGAGGGTTCTGTACAAACTTGCGACATACATGGTGATATCTTTTGACTGCGTAAAGGAAATAGCCAGAATTGGGCTAAAGTATGTGAAGAAACGATATGAATATTAAAAAAAAACTAGATTTTTTACTGATTAAAAATAACATGTAACAATAATAACTTTCGATTGGAATGAGCTACAAATTATAATTTTAAATATAGTGTTTTATTTATTGTTCGTCTGAAACTAGCTCCGTAAACAAGCTGTCAGGTCATTTTAAGATCGTTCTAAAACTAGTAGATAATTCTAAAGAAGTTATTAAAAAAAACGATATCTACTTTGTTTTAGCATCTGTCACGGACATTATAATCATTGTCCCAAGATATTTATTTTATTATAATCATTTATAAACGAAAAAGGACATTTGATGAAATTATTTTTGGTTTTAGTAATAGTTATTTATTTATTTTACAAAAACTTCGTTCAAAATTGTGTATCGGGAAACTGTTTCAAAACGAAAAAAATATCGATGTTTGTCAAAATGTCAATGCTACGTCATTCCCGTCAAGTCCGTCATTCGTTTTTGTACTCGTGCCTAATTCCTTTTTTGTGCTATGCAATAATATGCTAATAGTAAAATACAACTATGTTTTAAAACAATTAAATCAATGTGTCTATTTGATTATGGTCTTTAAAATACATTTTGCCATTATAAATACAATTCTTACCATTTGCATATACCACCTAACCTAGTGACCTAAAAACTTATTTTCTTCTCTTCTTCTGAATTAAAAAAAAATGATTTTAATATGTACGTGTTTTATCTATTAAACAACACATAAATGGTTACTGTTCACATTTGGCCCAACGATGTATGGATTTCTGACGATCTCCTTTAGAGAGTCGATTTTTTCTCGGCTCCAAGCTACCGGCGGTCAGGGTTAAAGAAAAAGGAATCTCCTAACAATACGAGCCGTGTAAGAGTACCTACTGCTTTCTGTATACCTAGCTACCTAACGAGTTGTTATTCTTACATAATTATTTGGATCCAGTCTTGCTATTTTTTCTTCAATCGTGCTTGCCAAGCTTAGTCTGTGGATGTGTCAATCAATATGTATGTATATAGGATTTAATATGCATATTTATCTATAATTTATGTATTATTAATAGAATAGAATATATTTATTGAAAGATCAAACAATTGGCACTGTATATTTAAATCCTAGAAATAATGTTGGTATAATAAAATTTGATGCCTGTACTAGGTTAAATTAAACCTGTATCACAGGCGGCATTTTCTAGTAATTACTGCTACGCCAACATTTTTTTTACAATATTAACATTAGTGAAAGTTAGTATAAGTTACATTATGATATATATACATATTGCTATTTGTATGTATAACGTATCTTGCATGTTTTGTGTTAATCACAGATTTGTTTAGGATAATAGTTAATTTAAGTTTTTAATATACTGATTTTGCAGATGGGTGTCGCCTCTGCTGAGTTAATTCTGGGTTAAGATATTTAACAGTCGTTACAGTAACACCACCTGTAACAACTTTTAAAGTTCTTAAGAATGTTATTGTTTAATCCAATACGTTGTCCACGGAGGGACACTGATCTCAAAGATACAGGTCTCACCTAGTTGAGGTCACTGTTTCAACGTTTTTTTTTTTTATTTGGTTTTAGTCTCGTAACCCAATTATGTAAAATTTTACCTTGTATTTAGTGTAGGCTTTAGTTGAATAAAGATTTTTATTTATTATTATCTTCCGTCAGTTTTACCAAGGGGTACCGTAGTACCCAGGACTGATTATATTGTGTAGGTCAGATAGGCGGAAAAGTTAGTAAAGTAAGTTAAAAGTATTACCTTGTGAACCCTGTGACGTAGCGTGTGTAGACCAAGAACTTTTGTAGGAGGCATCTGAAAAAAATACATTCATATTTACTATGGAAAAACGAGAAATGTAGGTATACATATATATGACGGAGGAGGACCCTCTCCATCGTCGGTAGCACTCATCGTTGGTCCTCTTATTAACTGTGGGCGCCGGTGGGTAGTGTTGGAAGAAGAGAACAGACTCGTTTTTACAATCAAACTATAATTCCGATTCAATGATAACAATACAGGACATACAGGAGTTAGGTAGTCACTCAATAGGTACTAGGTACGTATCACAGAACGCGCGATGGTTTAGTAGCGCGCGCGCCAACCGCCAACCGAGAAGTGTCGTCCTTTCAAACTCAACGGGCGCGCGCTCCACCAACTCCATCGAACGCCACTAGATGGCGCTGGCGTACCGGATACGACTCGATTGCGACACGGCCATCCTGCTTGCACACGTCCTCGTGTGTTGGTTACTCTGTAAACAAAATAGTCCACGAGAGAATTTTGCTTCACTCGGTCACTCCTGACCAAATTCAATATTCATTGGGTAAGGAAATTTTAGATCTCTACAGTTTTATTTTAACCAATTCTTGCTCTTTATTTAAATGGAAAATTGATCTTAAAATCACATTTTTTCTTAATTATCTTACAATCATTGCCCTAGGCCATGTACCACAGTCGTTCGAATTAACCTTTAAAACTCTACTGCAAAAAAACAACTGCCAAGCTAACAGAAACCCTCGAGTAAAACTTCTAACGCCACGGCTCTCCAGCCGACCAGCAATCGCATTGCTCTCACACATCCAGCGCATGGATCAAACTTCTGTACGCATATCCATCAAGTGGATCGCCCGTGTGCATCACCCACTGACTACACACTACGGTCTCTACAGACCCCGACCTCCGCCAGAGTTAAACGCGCATCGCGCACCCACGGACTACTTGAGTTGCCTCAAGAGACACCGATTTCTACCGGGCTACGACTACGTAATAACCACTGGTACGGTCGAACACAATACGGCCGATAGAATTCTTTACTCGAGTTTCTATCACAACTTAACCTTACTCATCATCATCAAATCAACATTATTCAACATCGACTGGTACATGACTCCCTGGCATCTTTCTTAACCTATCGTGCGCGTATTTGTAGGTACGCTTAGAATCTAAAGCCTTCAGTGTATAACGATCGCCGTCCAAAATATCAATTACTCTAAACGGACCTTTAAACTTTTGATCTAACTTAGTCTGATTGCGTTCTTCGTTTTGTAACAACACAAAATCGCCAATCGCAAAATGTTGAATTTTAGCCTTTGTTTTGTCAAATCGGGTTTTGTCATATTCGGCACACTTCTTAATACTTTCGGAAGCACGCTCGCGCATTTCATCTATGTCTACATCGGTCTCTACATCGTTACACATCAACGATAATGGTCTCGCGACTTTTCCTATTAAAAGCTCCAGAGGTGAAGCTTTTGTAACTCGATTCATGGTACAATTTAACGCAAGTTGTACATCTCCTATACAGTCCTGCCACGATCTGTTATCGCTAGTCTCTACAGCAGTTAGCATCGATTTAAGGACACTCATGACGCGCTCTACTTGCCCATTAGCACGAGACGAACCAGTTGCTATCAGATGCAAGTCGATATTCTTGCTCACGCAAAAATCGCGAAACTCTCTACTGGTAAAACAACGTCCTTGGTCCGCTATTATGTGAGTCGGAGCACCAAAAAGCGCTACACTCTGATTCACCCCGTGAATACTACACTTAGAGTCAATGTTCGTCGTATGGTAGAGCAGAGACGGTGTTACTGTTAAGCTCGCGGTAGTCTATACACCACATGCGGTCTGAACCATCGTGCTTTTTTACTAGCAGAGCTGGGCTTGCAAATGGAGAGTAGCTAGGTCAGATAATATTCGCTTCTAAGAGTTCTTTCACACGGTCGCGCACAACGCTACGTTCGTCCGCCGACATCCTATACGGTCGCCGTTGCACCGTGCGATTCGGATCTATCAACTTAATCTTAAGCTCACCTGTGTTCACTCGCGTTGTAGGCAAACCGGTAATGAAAAATTCAGAAAACTGATTAAGCGTTTGCGAAAGCCTAGACTTATCATTGTCAGTTACATCCGTCGCGATAGCAGTTAAATCCGATTGAAACGCGTTATCACTATTATGACTCACCGAATTTACACAAAGGACTTTCGTTAACGAAAGCTCCGTTGCCGTCATGTTTACAGCAAAACCTCGATGTAAAATCTCACGACCTAACATGACGTCACTTTGCAAATAATTGTCAGGCAAAACATGCAACAAAATTTCAAGAGGGTGATCGTTAATCACTACACAACATAAAATCTGTTCTGTACTGAATACTCGCGTTTGACCTATACCAGTCATAGCAACAACATTACTAAAACGTTTACCATTAAATTTCGATGCAAAACTTTCTTTTACCAACGAGCATTCAGCACCAGAATCGTAAGTAAAGTGTAACAATTCACCTTTGTGTTGTAACACGCCCGATGGTGGCTGTACCACGCAGACATCGATGAGCCGCTCGCTCCGCGTCGCGCCGTCAGCCGGCCCGCTTCCGCCGCTGCTCGTGCACCGGACGGCAATATGACCCGGCTTGCCACATTTAAAGCAAAGCAAGGGCTTCGCTGCTGACTGCTGCACCGGTTGAGTCGACGATGATGTAGGTGTTGCAGGTCTTCCTCTCGTGTCCATCGGCTTGCTTCTTGAATTCGCTCCATGTGATTCCTTCGTAGGCTATTTGAGACAGCCATGTTGATGCTTCACCTTTTAGCGCCTGGCTGACCGCCAGAACAAGTCGACCGCCGCTTGGTGGATTTTCGGAAAAACACAAATCCGCTGTCGCACACCATGATCTTGCGTCGGTATCTGGTTTTTCAGGATCGAATGCAGGTAGATCTTCAGAGTAAGCTGGTTTCGGTGATCGCAGCGCCTCGATCAACGCTCGCATGTTATTATTCTGTTGTTCGAACATGGCGCGCCAGACGTTTGCTTCTTTGTTCTGATCCAACACGTATCCCACCTCTGATGACGGAGGAGGACCCTCTCCATCGTCGGTAGCACTCATCGTTGGTCCTCTTATTAACTGTGGGCGCCGGTGGGTAGTGTTGGAAGAAGAGAACAGACTCGTTTTTACAATCAAACTATAATTCCGATTCAATGATAACAATACAGGACATACAGGAGTTAGGTAGTCACTCAATAGGTACTAGGTACGTATCACAGAACGCGCGATGGTTTAGTAGCGCGCGCGCCAACCGCCAACCGAGAAGTGTCGTCCTTTCAAACTCAACGGGCGCGCGCTCCACCAACTCCATCGAACGCCACTAGATGGCGCTGGCGTACCGGATACGACTCGATTGCGACATATACATATACACGCGGTATGAAGTTACGGTGCTAAAATCTTAAGACGCTTGAAATGTATTGTCAGACGGCCATTGTTTGTTTTCTTTTGAGAATCATCATGAAATGTGGAAAAACCAGATGGATGGTGGAAATAGTTCCAATAATGGCCACGCGTGATAGGGCTGCAAATATAGTTCAAACATAACACATTCTATGCTCCCTACATAATATTATCGCCGCACGTTAGATGACTTGAACCGACACCGACGGCTGAAAAAAACTGGAGTTAATTACAGACTAAGTTGAACTGAGTAAAAATTCAGCTAAACTGACGTGGTCGCGGCTACGGACTCAGGAATGTAGGTATCGAGTCTGATATACGTAGTGGAACCGCAATTAGTCCATATGAACCATTTTGATTGAAAAGTTATAATTACAAAGTTTGTGTCGGATTTTCTCAATACCCGTTGCAGTTAGTAGAGGATACAAAAATAAATTGTAATTGCCGCCTTATCTAGCACCCTAAATCACCAATACATGTCCAATTATTTCATGATTTTGGACGATGTATAATAGTTTAGAAACTATTTGTGAGATCATGGTAGTAAGAACTTGCCACAGCGGGTTTGCAGGTGATAGTCCTCACACGCCTGTACGAGTGGCGTGCGGAGTTACAAAATCCGGGAAAAATCCGCTGCCGCGGGACAGACCTTCGGTGCAATAGAGAGAGCAACTACGAGGCGGTAAATCCCCTCTATAAGGAGTGGCTAGCTAGTCCTCCGCGGACTCAGTTGTTTCGGGACATAATCGCGCGAGGAAATGCCCAGGTGTCACCACTATAGGAGGACACGGTGGAACCGTCGGTCCGTCTGCTGACAACTTGTGTTCCACGCGTGCCTCAAAGAGATGCCAGCTAATTCAAGGAGCCTGCCAAGACATCTACCTGTATTACTGCGGCCTTGAACACAAGGGGCAAAAGACGGAATATGTGTAAGTTTTAGTCAGTACAAGTCTGACACCCTGTCATCCACCGCCGTTGACAGAGCGGGAAGAAGTCTATTGATAATTTCTCACCCAAAAATTATATTACATTAGCTTCTGTCTTGAATAACTGTTCAAACAGAATTAAATCTAATGCGGAACGCGGAATGAAACTGCACTGTCCTTAATAATAATGTTTATAAGGTATTGGCTAGTTATTTAGGGAAATTTGGTAAACTACAAACAAATAATTAAACATTCATCATTAATAATTAAACTTCAACGCATGGCTTAAGCCAAAAAATTTTGTACGCCATTCCTGGATGGCAAAACATGTAGCAACTTTGCAAATTTTATCATCTTTATACACACTCATGTTTTACAAAATAAATATATCTTTATCTTTATTAAAAATATCCACAATAGAAAATCATTCAACAGTTGCCAACTACGTCTGTCCGCGTAGATGCCGCGTTCTATCTTTACTAGGGTTAATTTTTGAAGACCGAGGTAGGGTTTGTTTGTTATTTTGTTTAGCGTCACTAAATGCGTCCTTCATCCATTAAGGTACATTTCCGTGCATCGCGATCGGTGCAGCCTACGGCGGTCGTCAGCCGAGGGCATACGTCGCAGGCCTCGGAAACGGCGCGGCGCGCGGCGCCATGCATTCTCATATTCTGCCTTTTGTCGCATCAGCTGCGCGAGTCTGTCGCACGCGTTAGTTCGCGTGCAGCTGCGATCGGCCGCAATGAACTGAAATGTACCTTAACACAAACACGATAGAGATGTTGATAATTTTCGTTAGGTCATTCACTTTTGTGTTGTTTGGTGAATTATCGACACTTTCAACCTAGTTATGTATCGATTTAATTAGCCAGTTCTTAAATGGTTTAATACTTTCTTGCCATGCGTCCATATCCGCTTTTTATAGCATATGCAAAAGCAAAAAAATCGTTAAGACAATTTCACGGCCTGGCGGGCCTTTGGAACACAAAGGGCAAAAGAAGGAACATGGATGGACTTAAGTTAGTTTCTAACTTTGATGCTCCCCCCCCCCCGCTCCGCCCAAAGAGTTAAGTTATTTGACGATTTCCCTTCCAAAAACAAAAGTACCTATACTTACATAAAATACTATCATTGACAAATTGGCCTAGGTGTAAATAATTTCTAAACGGTTTATGTCGTGTTTTTTTCTGTTCGAATAATATAAATACCTGCTAATAGGACACCTTGAAATAATTGCCTCTTTTAACACCACTGCAAAGATTCCGAGCTGATAGCACGGCGCATCCCCTACTTCAGTGAAAAGCTTTCAGCTCCTTCAAACCGGGAAAACTACCCCTAAGGGCTTTCAGTCCTTAAAAGGTGCCAAAATACCCCTAAGTAGACATTAAGCACCTCGGTGATGAAAGGCTGGAGAGAGAACACGACGGAAAACTAATAAACAACTAGATAGTAAGGGGTAGAATGCAGCAGTTGACTAGGGGTGAAAGTACGACGTCATGTACAGAGGTGGGCTTTAAAAACACTATGGAGTTTCTTGTGCGTTCTTTTTTATGAGTATTTAAAGTATTTCGTTCCTCAAAAAAAAAATACGTCTGGCACTCGTGTGTAAAGCTATTGCATAGCATTTTTTATGAACTTATGCAATAAATAAAAACAATCTAAATAAAATATTTAAAAAGTACTTCCAATGAAAAGAAGTCGCAAAAAGAAACATTTTTTTATCAACTTAGACAATAAATAAAAAAACTAAATATAATATTCAAAAAGTACTTCCAATGAAAAGAAGTCGCAAAAAGAAAAACAAGACCTTGGGTTTGATCATCGTAATGTCGATTGACTATCCGATTCTCTACCAAAAACGCTATTAGAACATTAGAATCGGAATTGAAATAACTCACCGTATTGTGTAAACGACGTTAGACAAGCCACACCTCCGTTCCCGTCGGAGTAGGGAGCGTCAGTTTTTTTTTCGTTACGGAATTTTTGGATTCGGTCCCCGCGCTCAAGGCCCGCGATAGAAGCTATGCAATAGCTTAATAAAAAATGGAACCTTATAAGATCGCTTTGTTGTCAGTCCGTCGGTCAAGACTGATTATTTCGCGAACGCGTGGAGGTGTCGAGTTGAAATAAAACCCGTATATTTAAGTCTTATAGAATTTTTTTTTGTAGTGGGAAATCATCAAATAACTTCCCTCGCTCTGGGCGTAGCGGGTGGGAGTGTCAGACTTGTAAAATGTGAGTAAAACCCACCCATGTTCCATCCAAGGCCCTTTATGTTTCGGGGCCGCGGTATTTCTTCGAGCAACCCGCAACCCCGGCAGGCGGTAGCCCTGGCCGGCCCTTTTGCTTTGCTGACATCTCTTTGAGGCGCGCGTGGAACACTAACGCACCGTCGACACGGCCTGTCGTCAAAAGACGAACGGACGGTGAGCTACCCATTGCTCACCGTCCACAGGCCTGAGTCTATAGTCCCTTGAAGCTGTGAATAAATCAACCTTTTAAGTCTACCCAGTCAAAAGTTATAGCCGTTAATACCGCGAGTTTGAACGGAGCGAAAATTTTCTGACCGATTTCATGACAGAACAAAAGTGTATTAGTAGTCTGCTTAAAAACAAATGCATTGGTTGTGAAAACAACGACAATTTAAATAAAAAGCACTACAATAAAAAAATACAAACACATCTATAGTTTGTGTTTGTAGCTTTGTTTATTTTAGTTACCTTTTTCTATTTCGAAACTAAGCATTACTTGTGGAATCACTTTAAACGTTTTTCTTCCGTAATATGTAAAAGAAACAGGTATCTAAAATGGATAAAACCTGTAACCTGTCAATAATTTATTTAATTAACCGAGAAATAGGAGGAAGGAGTTACGGGATAAAACATGTTTTGTTTATGTATGACCAGTTGACCACGCATGACTTTTTATAGATAAGTCCGAATTCATTCTTTTTTAGATTTATGGTCATTGTTGGTTCTATTCAATATTGAACAATAAAATCCCACATCACAGAGACCCTACATCACAGAGATCTGGAATCGATCCAAAAGTGGACCTGAAAAACAGCTCCTCAACAATTTACAGTATAGCAGCTATATCGTGTTTGCGCCCCTTTTATGCTCCAACGAGAAACCCTTATTTGGGTAAACAAAATAAGAATATTAAGTTGATAAAATTATTTTTTTCCTACATGAAAAATAAATGTTACTGTATTAAAGCCTACGCCCCTGAAGGCTGTATGACTCACTGCAATACTAAACTACCAAATAGTCAAAAGTATGACCAACCATGTTTGTCTCGAGATAGTTTCAGCAACTAGTTTAGGGCACCCCGACGCGACGGGTTAGGTTATGTTAGGTGAGAACTGTGACCGAAGCCGCGCGCGCTTCCGAGTGAGCGCTACATCCAAGTTGAATACGCATTTCAAGAATCGTCTTCACGATTTGTAGTCACTCGAAGTCATTCACCACAACATTTACCGAGATTCTGATGTCAAACCTAAGATTTGCCGGTATTTGGTTAATTTTAGATGGTTAAATTTCGAAACAAACGATGATCGCAGAATAGTTTGGAGTTGATAAATCTCAGAAATGACCGTAGTTGAGCTAAAAAGACGGACACTAAACAATCTACTAAGTTATAGGTTTCATATTTTATAATAAGAACATTAAAAACTACTTAAAAAGAATAGTCCTACCCAGTCATATTCTCGAGTATATTTCGTATGTATGTGCCTTTAAAAAAACATGTTCAGTTCCTTTGTTAGCTACTGACAGCTGTCTACGCGAGCCTCTATTTCCGTTTCCAGCATCGAACGAATTCAAACTCTCATTTATTTTTTCAGCATATTCTTGTCAGAGTTTATACATTTTGAATGGGGCTGCATGGTGTACTGTCAATGATAACAGAACTAGATTCTGAACATTATAAATTGACGCGACAGTTTTTGGCGGGTTTACCTAACGATCAAAAACGCTGTCGCAGTGTGTCGCGAGCGTTGCGGGTTGTTCGAAAGAGATACCGCGGCCCCGGAACGTAAAAGGCAATAGAAGGAACATGGGTGGGTTTTAGTCAGTACAAGTCTGACACTCCCCCCGCTCCGCCCAGAGCGGGGGAAGTTGTTTGATGATTTCCCACCCCAAAAAAAGAGTGTGTCGCAAGTACAGTCGTCGGCGATTTTAAAATGACACTTCTTTACCCTCACACATTTTGACAGATTATTTTACTCTAGTATTCCCAAAATTTGTGTGAAAGTAAGATTTGATTTTGTTTCTTTTCGACTCCTATATGATTTGATAGTTCCTTTGTAAAAGTATTTATAAAGCCATAGCAAATGGTTTTTATTTTAATATCAGCTTGACAAAAACCATTTGGAATATAAACAATTACCTATAATTTAATTTTTGTGTTTTATTTAAGTTTTTTTTTGTTATTTTTGTTTAATGTTGTGTGCACTTGCAATATAAGAAAACTAAACCAGTAGAATACCGTTTTTGTTAGAAGTTCAAGATTTGGAAAAGATTATAGCAATTTTCAATGCTACCTTAAGTACGTAGTATAGCCAACATAGTATGGGATAGCAACTCTTCAAAGACTCTACTCACAAAGCTACTCAAGTAAGTAAGTATATGTATCTAGTAGCAACAAAAATCAAGGGTTTTATTTTATCTTGTCCTACAGCTGGGTAAAGGTGTCCCCTTTCTATTAAATATATAGTTACTAATAATAATATAGTTACTTACCAATAATTCTATGTAATTTTAATATAATAATAATAATAAAGCCTTTTTATTTCATGATTTACAACATTGGCACTTAAAATACTACAGCAAAATAAATGTAGATTAGTAGGTTATCTTAGATTATGTTAGTAATATTTATAAGTATAAACGTTTTAAATAAAATATATTTATATGTTGACATGAACCCCGGTTTGGGTAAAGGCCTCCTCCAAAGATGCCCATTTTTGTCGGTCTTGTGCTGTGGAGAACCAGTTTACGCCAGCTGATCTTTTCAGATCGTCGTCCCAGCGGGCTAAGGGTCTCCCCTTTCCTCTCTTGCCAGGTGGTCCTTGCCACTGGGTAACTCGTGTGGTCCACCTTCGGTCAGACATTCTCGCTACATGGCCAGCCCAACGCCATTTCTGTTTTTGAGCATAGGTTAAAGCGTTTATAACTTTAGTGACGTCCCTTATCTTTGTGTGTCTTATTTTGTGCATCTTCTTTATGTTTAACATGCTTCGCTCTAAACCTCTTTGACATGTATTGATTTTATTCATAGCTTGTGTAGAGAACTTCCAGGTCTGGCTTCCATAAGTTAAGCTTGGTAGTAAACATGAATTCATAACTTTGGTTTTAAGGGTTATTGGTAGGTTACTTTTAAATATTTCCTTTAGGCTCCAATATTTATTCCAGGTTTGTTGGACCCTTCTCTCTATTTCTATAATGTTGCTGTTTTTCTCAAAACTTAATCTTTTTCCCAGGTAAATATAATTTTTCACGTATTCTAGAGGGTTGCCGTTGATAGTTATAGGTTTTATTTGTGAATTAGTCATTACCTTAGTCTTAGTTAGATTCATTTCCAATCCAACTTTTGCACTTGCTTGTTGTAGAGACGCTATCATATATTGCATCTCGTTGACTGTCTCTGATAGAAGTAACAGGTCATCGGCGAACCTCAGATGACTTAAGTAGGTGCCTTTTATATAGAGTCCTGTTTTGTTCCAATCTAACTTGTTCATGATGCTTTCGAGAATGGCTATGAAAATAGTGGATGAGAGCGGGTCTCCTTGTCTTACCCCTCTTTCTATAGGGAATGCGGAGCCTAAGGTTTCGAGCTTTATTCTTCCTTTGTTGTTATTATAAATGCTTTTTATCACATTTATGTAAATATCTGGCACCTCTTGTTCTTTTAAACTCTCCCATATACTTATGTGTGTGACCGAATCAAAAGCTTTTTGATAATCGATAAAAGTTATGTAGAGAGGTCTTTGGAGTTCTTTATACTTCTCTATAATTAATTCGATTGTGTGGATGTGATCGATAGTAGAGTACCCTCTTCTGAAGCCTGCTTGTTCTACAGGTTGTTTTGCCTCTATTATCGGGGTTAGTCTCTTATTTATAATCGAATCGAATTTTAATATACTGGTAAGAAAATAAATGAAATAATTATTATTATTTTCGGGAAGTGCTTTTGCTTCTCAGCGGACTGGTATTTCCAACTATATTTACGGGTCGAAACCAAAGTAAATGCAGCGTGTGGTGTGTTACGTTTATTATTACAGTGGAATCCGTTTAAAATGACATCGAAGGGAAATAACAAACACGTCATACTAAGCGGACGTCATAAAAACATTTTGTGCGAAATAAACAATCTCCTGTTTTTGTCAGTAAGACAAGTATTAAATGTATTTTAATAGAGAGAGACAAAATAGAAATAAGTCAAAAATAATAATATAACACCGAACACTGTCGAAAGTGTTAGGAATAATGTCGGTCACTACATCAACTGGACACAATTTATTAAAAATGGGTCATAATAAGCGAACTGTCACTCAATACGGAGTCATTATAACCGACTTTGTTTAAAGAACTTTATATGAAAACCAAACATCGCTATGTATTACGTCATAATAAGCGGTTGGTCATTATAAGCGGCGTCATAATAAACGGATTCTACTGTTTTTCTTAAATCAAAGCATGATTATAAACTCTGTGTTTTACCTGGTTATATTACAATTCACACAGATGAACAATTACGTGAGTTTGGCCTATTTTCTGTAATCTAATATACCTAGTTAGTTTTCGTGGCTTTTCAATATTTGTGACTCTCATCACTCCACGTAGTCCATCCATTATTTTAAAGGTTCAGTAACTCAAAAGAAAAAAAACGAAAATCTTAAATCTTATAGGATCATTTAGTTGTCCATCTGTCTGTCTGTTAAAACCCTTTACCACGGGAACGCTTGGAAGTATCGAGATGACATAAAAACCATATAAACTGGTCTGTGGTATTTAAAAAACAACCTTGGCAACCATATGCAGTAAAGAGATGATAATAATAATAATCCATCTTTATTTTCTCTCTTCACAAAGGTACACATCGGCATATAGGTCTAATAAAACAAATATAAGAATAACATTGTAACAAATGCAAAATGAAATATGTTCTTTTGTAAGAGACTGGAGTCCATACTAGGATACCCTGTGTGACAGATCCCCAGGCTCTCACCTCGAACTAGATAGATATGGCCGTTAATGTTCCAGGTTTGTACGTAACTTTCGGTACGCGAGTCCGACTAAGTTGCTAGTACCAGCTCAGATGCCCGTTTTTATTTATTTTTAATAATTTTGTTTCATATTTATGCAGCGGTTTATAGTCTCGTAGTAAAATCGCTGTGAAATACGGACAAACAAAAGGGTTCCATTTTGGCAACGTAACACTAAAAATCTAAGACAAAGAAGCATTTAAGGAGATCGAATAGGTGTGTTAAAAATAAACTAATCTATAGTTATCGACGCTAATGTCCGCCTACGCACTTATTTACTAATACTTTTTTAGTTTAATGTTTTAGTAAATAAAGATTACTATAACGTGGTCTTGTGATTAGCAAGAGTACCTTCCTACAAACAGACAGTGTGAAATCTTATCAGCAATCATGATAAAGGAATCATCAAAAGAGTATTGGATGATCATCTGCCTTGCCTTTTCCCAACTATGTTGGGGTTGGCTTCCAGTCTAACCGGATGCAGCTGAATATTAGTATTTTACATGGAGCGACTGCCTATCTGACCTCCACAACCCAGTTAATAGTGGGTAATACGATACCCCTTGGTAAGACTGGTTGTCAGACTTTCGGAACACTGACTACATGTAACGACTGTCAAATAGTGTTGCCCAAATGCAAGAACAAGACGAGACTTAGCCAGTCTTGGTTTTGGTCTTGCGCCAATACACCTGGTCTTGGTCTTGGTCTTGGTCTTGCGCTCCCAGTCTTGGTCTTGGTCTTGGTCTTGCAGCAAGAGTCTTGCAAGTCTTGCAATTACCTATTAGTCTATTACTATTTATTAAAGTTTATTTTAAATCCTAGAAAAACGTATTAGAATTGGAACATTGTGAGCTTGAATTAACATAGCCATAGTAAAGATCAAGCAGATTAATAAATTACTGAAGATTTGATAGGAAATTTGAAAAATCAACTGACCTATATGTCGTTTTTCATGGAAGTAACTATTTCTTAATAATAATATCTTATAATTAAGAAACAGTTACTTCCACATTCCAATTTGTTTTTTTACATGTCTTAGCAAATAAGCTTACATTTGCTAAAACATGTAATAAACAAATTAATTACAATAACTTGACTGTATTTTAAAGAATAATATCTGTCTAGAAAGATTGAACCCTCAACTTATATGAAATTTAATATTGCGTGATCATTATAATGTATTCATTTTCATTCTAAGCACTCTGAAACTTATTTATTCTTTGGAACACCTGTAGGTACTCCTAAAATTCGAAATTATTTTGCATGAGTATACCTACGCCTTGTGGCGGCCATAAAATAGTGTCAAATGTTGTGATTTCGGCGCGGCGGCAACGATTGTTGAATATGATTTCAAAAGAAGCCCGGCGCGTGTATCATAACCATGTACTTCCGAAAAGCGGCAAATTTCTTTGAGAAGTAAGTACAAAACCTTTGATGCCGCATTATCAAAGTGCCGATGATTAAAACATAACTATGCATGCACTCAGTTTGATTTTAATGGACATTTTTTTATTCGCTATGTAGGTATGTTTATGGTATTATTCGTAATGCGCATAGGTCCAGTTTTTCATATTCTTTGATACAGTTTTTTGCGTCTCATAGAATTCCTAAGCGTACCTATACACCGAACTGTTACACCTAACTACTCCGTGAAATAGCGCTAAGTCCTAGCTGCAAGACGCAAGAGTCTTGCACGCTATGTCTTGTTCTTGCTCAAGTCTTGCACGGTCAGTCTTGGTCTTGGTCTTGCTAAAAATACGCGGTCTTGTTCTTGGTCTTGGTCTTGCAAAAACGCAAGAACAAGACCAAGACTGCAAGACCAAGACTGAATTTGGGCAACACTACTGTCAAAGATCTACAAATGACAGCCGGGACGAGCGGCTTAACGTGCTTTCCGAGGCACGGAGGAAACTCGGTATGTAACGGGTGGTCACCCATCCATAGACCAACCTAGGCAAGCGCGGCTTAATTTAAAGATCGACCCGAGCGGCTATTATTATTTAGCCACGAGCTCCTCCAAAAGTTTATTGGATAACCCGAAGTAAATCATTTATTAGATAATCCTTTTATATTTGAGGTTAAAAAAAATGAGTCACTTTATAAGCAATTTTCATTTATAAGGCCAAATATATTTGAATGAAGACAATAAATGTAGGTATATTGATAGTTTTTGAGGGAGAATTTGAAGTTAATAACTTGTGAAACTGCGTTCAACAAACGTTACTAACATTATTTTAAGTTTTATTTTGAACAAACTTTAATAAACGTTTTATTGATGCATGTTATTGCGTAGTGATAATAATTGATTTATTAATAAATTTATTTTTTAGTTAAAAAAGCTCAAATTAGATTTAAAGTAGTTACTTTAAATCTAATTTGAGCTTGAACCACTTTGCTGTTTTCAGAATTTTTGTTTTTATTTTAGCCCCAAAAGGGCTGTAGTACTATTTAAGAAACAAATTGAATAAGTATGTATTTTTATAGCAGTACTACAATAGGTACAATACGCCCAAAAACAAGAAAAACATCTTGATAAAGTCAGCTTTAAATCAAACTAGAACCTCAATTCTAATTAGTTTGAATACAAATTAACAAAAACTTTACAATCGACATCGACATTCCGACGAACAACTTCGGTAATTCCGTTCCCACTTCCCGTCGCAGGTACTTACGACCTTCGGACCAAACCTTTATAATACACAACACTTCACGTGTCACTGCACAACACACAAAAAAAAGGAATAAAGATAATATTCACCCGCAAATAACATAGAGAAGTTGGTGAATGTGCCCGACCGACTGAGATAGTCGGCGGAGCTTTTGATATCGAGCATGGTTCACGCGCTGCACATGTCGGTGCGTACGGCCCGGCTAGCTACTCACTCTGTGTCTCCCGGCCCGGCAGGGGCGGCTCCAAACCTAGCCACGCCCACACACGCCCCCTCTCACCTCAACACACCACCCCGCCAATAGCGAAACACTCCGGCTAATCTTTATCTGAGAAAAATAAACACGGTGGGCGGTAGATAATGACGCGCAGAGCGGCGATAATCAGGCTTTGTGGCCCCGACGCCCCGCGCCGACAGTTTGGAGAAAATTGAACCGTTCGATCCTTTTTACAAAGAGCATGGAACGCTTTTATTAAAAGCCTATCGAAGTTGGCACTCGTTTCGGCTTGTTTGTCACTCGCATATTGTATTTTTTTTATTAATTCGCGCGCTTGAATTTCAGGCCCGAACAATGGTCGGCTTTGTCCCGCTTTTGTATTATTTTTATAAATTGCCTGCCTTTTCCTATCTCGATAATTGTCCATATAATTGGCTGGGTTTAGGCATATTGTGTTTTCAATGTTGGCAACAATGCTTTCAGGTGTTGTTGTGAATAAACGGTTTTTTCAGCATTGTTCCGGGGTATCAATACCTCATGTTTAACAAAGGCAGCTGTATAAAAATAATTTATTGATGTTCCTCTAAATCATGAATGGTCCTCTGAACGGAACGATATAATCTTTATGACAAAATAAAACATAGGTAGGTACCTACAGCCTACAGAAAAAAAATCCTAAAATAATAATCAAGACTTTTTAGGTCTTCGCTGAAGATTATTCTAGATATATTTGTTGACATTGATAAGTATTGTGAGCTAATATGTTTTGTTAGGAGCTCTTAGTTAAATAATAGTAGCCACTCGGGCTGATCTTTAGGTTAAGCCACACTTGCTTGGGTTAGTCTGTAGATGGGTGACCACTACACACACACTACTACACATACACTACACTAGGGTGGAAAACTTTTGTAAGTACTTTTACTTTTTTTTCGAGTTTCGAATGGGAATAAGTGTGAAATGTTGCTTCACATAATTGTTAATAATACCCCATAATTTGAAAATTCTTGAAAGAACTTGAAGACTTGAAATTTATTTTTTAAAGTTTTTTCGGCGTTTTGTAAATAGACCACTCGTTACATTGTATACCAAGTTTCCTCCGAACCTCAGAAAGCACGTTAAGCAGTGGGTCCCGGCTGTCATTTGTAGACCTTTCCCAGTCGTTACAGGTAGTCAGTGTCTCTTAAGTCTGACAACCAGTCTTACCAAGAGGTATCGTATTACTAACTGGGTTGTGGAGGTCAGATAGGCAGTCGCTCCATGTAAAATACTGGTATACAGCTGCATTTGGTTAGACTGGAAGCCGACCCGCAACATAGTTGGGAAACGGCTAAGAGGATGATGATGGCATGGCTAAGGCTTACAATGTTTTTGCCATTCCATTTAAAAACTAGCTGAATACCCTTACTAATATGATAAAAGTGAAAGTTAGTTTGTTTGTTTGTTACGTCTTCACGCCTAAATTTTGGTACAGAGATAGTTGGGACCCTGGAGACAGACATAGGATAAAAAAAAATATAGGAAAGGGGGAGAAAGAGGGAAGAAAAGGGGAGCTAAATATATTTTTTCCCGATCATAACGCGGGTTAAAGTTAGCGTTAGCCCAAAGTTACTATGCCACGCGGACGGAGTCGCGGGCGGAAGCTAGTTCAAAATAAATATGTCGTGTGACGTCATCACCGACTCAATTCAGCTGTAGGAAGGTTAGATTCACTGTGCCCTTAATACAGTGATGCCTAAGTGGTTGATTTGTTATAATTTATGCCGCTGGGGTTACGGTCGCTTTCGGCCGCGGCACCCGCACAGAAAACAACCACGTTCCTTAATTAAAAAAAAAGCTATGACTTTCGGGCTCGAATTGAGAACCTCCTTTTTTTCGTCGGTTAATAAGCAAAGCTTGGGATCGATAACATCTCTTTAGATGTTGGTTATAAAATACACATTTTATTCAAAGGAGATTGCGCTACTGCTATTTTGTACAAATACAATATTGATCTGAGTATACGATGGCGGAAAATAAAAATGTATTGGATTATATTCCCGCTCAGTCCTGTTAAAAGTTTTAGTCGAAAAGTATTATAGTCATCAGGAAAATAAAATAAGTAACAAACATTCATTCCATCCAAACCTCCATTAAAAAACAAAAAAAAAGAAGTTGCATTTCGAAATCACTCAAGTTTAAATACAGTGCAAAATATTCCGTAGGCAATGCATTTCCTTGTGCAGCCTACGGCATAAAATAACTGTGTCGTAGGCTTGCTACACCTGTGCTACGAAGCGTAGCAAGATTGCTACGAGAATTAAATACCATTGTGCTACGGTGTAGCACTATTGTGTAGCCAGATTTTTATTTTTATTCTGTAGGTATTATTTCAATGATATTATAAGAATATTTTTATTTAATTCTGTGTCAAATGTGAATATAATTAATATTCTTCAACAAAATAATCCGAACCAAGTACCGAATTCTAACGGAGATTTTTGCCTATGCTTAATATTATGAGGCAATAAGAATAGAAATATACATATGTTAAATACTAATACAATTAATCCATTGTGTTGAACATCGATCACCTGTTTTCGTCTCCTCCGGGTATCTAACCTCAAAAAACAATATAAAGTTATGTAGTTTGTAAATGAATTATAATCGTACTAGTGACCCACCCTGACTTCTCACGGGTGTGATAAGTCGGTAGTGAGACGGTAGTGAGACGGTAGTAGTACGTAGTCGGGAGTAGACGGGTGTAGTAAGTAAGATATATTATACACTAGCTTTTGTCCGCGGCTTCGCTAGCGTTAATTCGGGGTAACACAGTTCCCCTTTCCTGATTTGCAGGTACCTGCTAGCCGTTGTTTTTGCCCTTGCGCCTTATTTGTTGTAATAGCAAAGCTAAGTTTTCCCTTTTCTTCCCTCGTTCTACCTCATTTCTCACTTTTAAAAAATTTGCCTATGTCCGTCTCCAGGGTCCCAACTATCTCTGTACCAAAAATTCATCAAAATCGGTTTAGTCATTTAGGCGTGAAGACGTACCAAACAAACAAACTCACTCAATATTAGTAAGGATATAAAGATTTCCTCTTGAATCACACTATCTCTCTCTATATATATATATAGGAGTTGAAAAGATCTAAGTGACAGTGTAAAAGACAGCAGAAACGACTTCATTTTATATAACATATGTAAAGATCTCCGGCGCATCGGTAAGTTAACTTCATAAACTGGCAACTATTCCCCGTGGGGTTTGAAAACTACAGAACGACATTTGCTACAATCCATACATATTCCTGTCGCGTGGTCTGCGTTCATTCATCAGATCATATCCACCCACCCAGTTGTGAGTATCACCTGATTTTTTTGAAGAATCATCAATAAGATCAGTGGATGCTCTTCTTAGGTCCTTTCCGAAGATCTCACCTATATCTGCCTGTTTTTTGCAGATGGGAAATCATCAAATAACTGCCCCGGATCAACAACTCTCCGACTTGTTATACCAAAATCACCAGTCTGGTAGCCAGGAACCTATTATTGTTTTGTGATCAAGTTGTTATCACTCGCTTACTACTAGCTTTATTTCGTGGATGACAAATCATCAACTAACTTCCCCCGTTCTAGGCGGAGCGCGGAGGGGGGGGGGGGGGTAGACTATAATAATAATTAATATTTTTTTTATTAACAGAAATGTGGGTACAATTCATTTATCCTATTCAAAAACGATATACACAATTATGTTCTTATTTAGAAGAAACAGTAAATGTCTGTGCTAGTATAAACTGTGTGACAGACATCGGCGAAGACTAAAACCGACTAAAACCCACCCATGTTCCTTCTTTTGCCGGATCCATATCTCCCTTTTTTTAGTTACTAGCCTATTACTCATCTTTAAATCATTATTTTTTTTCCCCACATTTTTATTTAAACATAATGTTGTCTAATTTTAATTTCTTACTAACCTACACTGACGGTACAAAGGAGGTATAGTACAAGGCGTCGGTAATATCGCGGGAGGGGGACAAAGGGTGATCTATAGCGAAGATAATGGCGTTCCGTATATAGCAACATCCATTAATGCCACTTGAATACAGAACCCCACTCAATTCGCTTCATAACTTTACGCGGGAAAAAAGAAAGTGAACAACAGTGGGGTAATTTGGAACAGTGGGTGTGGTGGCCTGGTGGGAGCGCATGCATTTCGTCTGTCTATAATCAGAATGGTTTACACTTTCATATTGATAATTTTACTTTATAGATTACTAGCTTCCGCCCGTGGCTTCGTCCGCATGGCATAGTTACTTTGGACTAACGCTAACCCGCGTGATGATCGAAAAAAAATATCTTTTGAAGAAAAGGAGAGCCTTTTCTTCCCTCTTTCTCCCCCTTATCTTACTTTAAAAAAAAATGTTCGTCTATAGGGTCTCAACTATCTCTCTACCAAAATTCATCAAAATCGGTTGGGATATTTAGGCGTGAAGACGTAACAAACAAACAAACATACAAACTCACTTTCGCTTTTATAAGGATGTTAAAAAAGTTAAGTAGCGCTTGTCGAAGTGAATAGTTATCCATTACATACTGAGTTTCTCACTTATTTCAAAAAACACAGTATTTAGCTTTAGTCAGTAAAAGCCTGACACACCCCGACTCAGCTCAGAGCGGGAGAAATTATTTGATGATTTCCAAACTGTAGAAAAAAATGCAGTAGTTCTGTTTTTTTTTGGTGTTTATCGTCAAGTTGACATACGGCTACTAAGAGTTGCGTACCGACATGTATCTATGAAATCCACATCTACATGATTTTCATATAACCTAACCAAGATGGCTCCTTGAAGGTTTAGACAGAACTGTACCATAGTACACAAACGTTTTGCCAGTTATTTTAAAGCTCCATACAATACCGGTCCAGGCTATTGTCATTAACCTGGCCCAAAGCCAACCTTTGGGCTATAACTGTAAAAAAGAGGAGGTAAAATTCCTGACGAAATAACCTAAAAATACTTTGTCCCTCCTGGAAAGTGAAACCAGTGGCGTTTGCGATGAATAGACAAACCAGCAGTCAAATATAAATGCATAAAATTATCCCAAGACATTGCTATAGTGTGATATTCTACGACCTATCGTAACATCCCTATGATATTATGGAGTTTTTATATTAATAAAAAGTGCCGCTTTGTTTTATTCTTCTAAAAATATCCTTTTATTTGAAACCCTTATCATAGGTATATTTATAAAATGTGTCCTAATATCCTATAATATATTCCTATATATGAGTTATTATTTACAAACAAATATATTTTTTTCTAACAGTTCAATGTTTACTTTGCATTGTTAAGAGCAAATTAGGATAGAAAGCTGCTAACTTCTTTTGTACGTTGAATTTTAATTATGTTTAATATTTGAACGCCGCTGATGGCAAAACATGGAAATATCTAAACTATATATTTACACGCTTAACAAATAAAAACGTGTGACTTTCAAAAATACCAGGTCCACTATCTTTGGGAGTGCTTGGCCCACCATGCATTATTACCAAAACTAGACAAGTATGCAAAATTTCAGCTTAATTGTATGCCGGAAAGTGACTCAAATATAACCATCACACATTTAAATACCATTATTATTTATAGGAGTGTAAATTACTACACAATTAAACCTCAGCAGTTTGGAAATGTTGATTAAATAACGTTGACTGGACTAATTACACCAATCACGGAGTCATTGAAATGACTCTTTAAATAGGTGCAAAATGTTTATACACAATATGCTAGTTTCCGAAATAATATTAGTCTGTCATTTAGATTATTCAAAAATAAAGGACACGTATTTTTTTGTTTGTAAATTAAACCAAAAATTACAAAGATATAGTCCATTAAAGTTAGGTGTGACGTCACTTGTTGCGAAAAAATGCAGCAACGCGTGACGTTACACGTAACTTTAATGGTGGTGGAATACGTAAATTAAAAAATACGTGTCCCTTGTTTTTGAATAATCTAAAAGACGGACTAATTATAATGTAATTACTTTGACCCTGGAAATTACCCTATTGACGACTGTTTCCACAAAGCTTGGAACCTTATCCCCGATACCAGTGGGCTACTATTTTTTTATATTTTAAATGTTTTTTTTTGTTTTTCTTTAAAAAAAACTAAAATTATATATATTGAAATGAATACGGACATAAATTTATATGAAACTAGCTGTGCCCAGCGGTTTCACCCGCTGCTCACCTAAGGGTATGAAAATAGATGTTGGCCGATTCTCAAACCTACCTGATATGCACACAAAATTTAATTCAAATCGATAACTAACAGTGTGACACGAGAATTTTATAAATATGAAATATGCTCGATCCGATTTATTTTCTTATGATTATGTGACATGTACTTATTGTAACTATTTATTTATATTTTCTCTTTTATTGTGTACCACTTGTACTATTTTCTAACCTGTTATTGGAGAGCGGGGCCTCATTGCACAGATATATCTTTTACTTAAAAGGAGGTCCCTATGTAATATTTACTGTAAAAATTGTACAAGTTTCTGCAATAAACCTTTTTATATTTAAACCTTTTTTATTTAATTTTATTATATTTTTAACATTCCAACATTGTGTTCTCTTTTGTAATATATAATTGACTATTCATGAATATTGATTACTAGCTATTTTAGTAATACACCTGCTTAAATCTGTACGCTTCAACGCAAGACATAGCCTCCTATAAAACCTATGTTTACAAATAAATATTTAATTTGCATTTTACAGTTGGACGATGGACAGATTTTTGCTCCGAACAATTATTTATGTTGAGATCCAGGACATATATGTATTTATAAAAAAATAAAAAATATTACCCCGGACTGTTTCGTGGGTGCGTTTACAAACATTTAAACTCACATACACAAACAGCCAGACCCGGAACAACTACCTGTATTTCATACAAATATTATGTTCCGTGCGGAGATCGAACCCGCGACATGCAGCGCAGCAGTCGGTCGGTCGGCCACTGCGCCAACCGTGCCGTCATATCTGTATTTGTTTGTTTCAAGGCAACGCACGCACTAGACGTAATAGATTTACAGCTCTGAGGCTTGATTCGCATTTCAGTAACCAGTTATTGTGACCTGTACCTACTGTGAAATAGAGCGTGAAGATTAATTCCCACGTGATATTAATGTTATCTTATCATGGTGCGCATTAATAATTTAATAAATTTCTGCTGCAGTAGTAGAAATCGGAATTATTTTATAAGTAGTGACTAGGTATCTCGTTTCTATAATAAATGGATTGTGTAATTTATTCGGTATTTTGTTTATTTGAAATGCATTAAGAGAAAACACATTTTTAGTTAGCACCAAACGTTAATTAAACGGTATTATAATTAGGAGTCATCGACAAAAGTGAAACCTGGCGAGCTCCTTCATCGACATCGAAATATTAAGCTTTACCGAACGAATATTTAAAAAGACATTATTCAAAAAAAGCATTATCTTAACATTTCTAACTAAACATAAACACGAATCACACACCATCTTATTATTATTTGCTCAAATCTTTTCGCCTATCTGTTTCACCCCATATATCAAAGGAGGGCAAAAAATAATAATTTAAACAACAAGCAAACACCTCAAGGCTCTGAGAGAACGTGAGTTAGTGTGTGTGCGGTGAGTCTAGTATCTGTGTGAGTCCGCGTCTGTGTGTGTATACAGCCATGATCGATGCCGGTGCGGCGTTGCCGCTCCGCGCACTTCCGGTTGCGACGCCGCCAGCCCTCGCTAGGCTGCGTAAAACTGAAATTGTGGATTAAAGTCTACTATTTTATTTTCATGCTTTTTGTTATTGGATTTCCAGTTTTTGTTTGGTTAAAATGGATTATTGGGGATAACAAAAAAATATATATTACGGAGACGATATGCCACACCTCTCTTGCTCCCTGATACAAATATAATTTGCTATCTCCAGGACTTTAATAAAGCAAACAACAGAGCTGTCCAGGTTGTACTAGCTGGACGAACACTGATTAATTGATTCACGTAAATGAAGTCTGAGATGATTCACTAAATAAAGCTTTGATTAAATAACTAGATCTTGTTTGATAACTCTGCCTATGATTTATAAGGCTTCTATACAATATACATATGCATGAGCATACAATACGTTGTCAATAAATACACCGCAAGGTCATAATGCCCCGGAACATAAAGGGCAATAGAAGGAACATGGGTGGGTTTTAGTCAGTACAAGTCTGACACTCCCCCCGCTCCGCCGAGAGCGGGGGAAGTTATTTGATGATTTCCCACCCCAAAAAAAAAGGTCATAATTATATGACTAATTGTATTTTATTGTTTAAAATATCTTTACTTAACTATGAGGTCTTTTCAAGTCAAGTGAAGTCCACATAATTATGCCTAAATATTGCATCCAAAATATTTGTGGATAAACAAAAACTGAATGTTCTTTTTTAATTCGCATGTTCATGCATCCAAATGAAAGCTATGCAATGATCGGAAATAGAACGAGGCGGAAGCGTAGTCGTCCTTCGATTCGAATTGTCAGAATTCTCATGTTACAGCAATCAAATCAAAATGTTGTTAAGTAGGGTTAGTGCAAACAGTGTTGCTTTAAAACTAACAGAATAGTAAAGGTAAGAAAGACCTACATGATATATAACAAACAAAAATGCTATATCTACACGAATCAATAGTAGTAGCAGTTTTTTATTGCAATAAATACTGTTTATGCATCTTGGCAATTGTGCCTAAAAGATACATTTTTAATATAATGTATCGTGTATTTCAGTAGTTCGATATGATTACACAATGTCTTATAAAATTAGTCAGTTTGGTGACCAATTAATTATCATTGAATCTTTTCTACAATATATTAATATACAAGACTGCTTATTTGGCCGAACGGTCACTGCTGGCCTTGGGTTCCATTCCCGAGTCGGGAAAAGGGTTTTTAGGCAGCAAGAATTGCTCAGCAACCTGGAAGCCTTCAGGTGGGACTGGCAAATTTATAGGAAAATGTGGATATTCTAACGGAACCACATCTTCTTACTTTTCGGGGACTACCTTATGTTCTTGTGTTTATTCTTGTAAATGTTGTACTAAAGGCGCTTCCCCCAGAAGCATTTAATTGTAATGTGGCAGTTGAGATTTGAGCAGTACTTCAGTGACTGAATCGAACCGAGCATTACTGTAACCTGTAACTATACAATTTGTAACAATCACTTTTGTATCATTACGAAGTCGCATGTTAGATTGTTACTTCACAATCGAATATTCCAATGAGAGAGCTCTTTTTTGCTTCATGAAAAGTAGAAGTAAAAAAGTACGGTAAACGTCGAGAAATTGAAATTAGACCGCTTGCTTTGGCGTAACTCAGTTGCCTGGAAGTGGGCCGGTAATAAAACGGATTACTGTGGCGGAACCCTGGAGAGAACCTTGGCCTGCACTTTGCCACACAGGGCCTTTGGTTGACTGATTGAAAAAAGGTTCCACTTAAAAAACAAAGAAAAATAGTATTTTTAATCTGCGGGGAAGTACAGTCGGGAATAATAACACGTGGCAAGTTTATAAGTGATTTTGTCATGCTGCAATACAGCATTTGTAATTTTAGTAATTAGTTATAATGTATTCATTTAGTTATGGTACCTATTGTATATTTTTGCTGTAACGAACAGCTGCTACTATGGAGTACTAAAGTCAAAGTGTTCACATATTAAAAAGGCAGGTCTTATTTATTAAAGTGGCAATAATAATTTCATGAGTAAGTCGCTTTCTGACAAAAACCTTGTTTTTTTTTTGGAAATCCATGATTTTTTTTTTGCTCATGGCAAAAATCCCAAAGTAACAAAAAAATATCATACCGGTGAAACAACCAACTTATTTAAGTTGGTTGTTCCTCCGGTATAATATTTTTTTGTCCAACTTGTCCGTACACTCAAGTCATAGTGAAGAAAATAGGTTTATCGACGTTCAAAAATGTGTAATGTGTCTTGAACTGTTATATACGAGAACATTGATGATGTATGAAATTACCCACGACCACGAGTTATTGATAGTAGTGTTCGACAGTTTCGGCTTTGGCCAGTAGTCGATCACTAATTGATTGTAATGTGATGTGTCGTGGTAATTCGATCAGCCTTCATGGTTTAACGTAGATAATTTGTTGGGATGGGAAATCATCAAATAACTTTCTGTCTAACTTTGGCTGGAGCGGGAGGGAGTGTCAGATTTTTACTGAATAATACCCACCCATGTTTCTTATTTCTTTCGAACAACCCGCAACACAGATTTGTGTGTGTTTTTTGTGTTAAATGTTACAGCTTATCTATTATATTAAACAGCTATTCATTATTTAAATTGAAGGTTATTTCAGCATAGATGCATATCTGCAGTTTTCCCAAAGTTACTTCAGAATGAAGGAAGACTTAAAGAATTTGATTAAAAAAATGTTACGTCGAAATATAATTTTAAATTAAAATGCTGACTGTACTATAGGGCAATCGAAAACTGCAGATCGGCAATCTAAATCTAAATCCCTTCTGTTATTGCAATTTATTATTCGACAGATAGACCAGTGCACGAATATATCGGACAGGTAAACGCATTGCCAACTCATATCTACCATTCACATAGTTGGCAGAATTCTGTAGGATTTGTTTTTATTATCTGATGTGTTGCTTTTAGATATTACTAGCTTTTGCCCGCGGGTTCGCTCGCTTTTAATCCGGGGTAACACTCTACTTGTAGTTTTTGCCCTAGCGTCTTATTTATTGTAATAGCAATGCTAAGTTATCCCTTTTCTTCCCTCTTTCTCCCTCATATCTTTAAAAAAAAATAGCCTTTGTCCGTCTCCATGGTCACAACTATCTCTGTACTAAAATTCATCAAAATCGGTTTAGCCATTTAGGCGTGAAGACGTAACAAACAAACAAACTCACTTTCGCTTTTATAATATTAGTAAGGAAGTAAAGATTTGGTTTATGGTTTTCATCACAAGTTGGTCCATCCATTGTTTACAATCAGATACTGCTCGAAATACCAAGCTCTTCGCCATATAATGTATTATACATAGTTTATGGCTTAATAATAGCAGCCGCTCAGGTCGATTTTTAGGTTAAGCCACGCTTGCCCAGGTTGGCCTGTGGATGGGTGCCCACCACCACATTTTTTTGATACTTTTATCTCTGTAATGTGATGTTTGAATTCCCAAACAGCATAAACTTGTACGGTCAGGCATTACTTACCTGACTGGTTAATTAGGGCAGGGCACTGAAGTAAATAAATCTTTGTACATAATTATTTGTTGATATCAACATTGAAAAACCACAATTTTCATTCGTAACGTAGCTATGATCTACACACGCACACCTGTTAGGTACAAATCTACCATGTATGTAGGTACATAGATTTGTTTACATCACCGGATCGACGCGACGACGGGTTCTATCTGTACTTAATTTAAAATTAATACAACCAGCCGGCACACAGGAAATGAGCTTAGAGCTGAAGGGGGGTTATAGGGGGGCGCAGGGGGCGAAGTAGCGAGGGGGGTGTAGCCCGACCTCCGAATTAGACGGAGCTGTCGCTATAATTTGATAACCATTGCTCATGTCACAAAAATACTCACATCGCGTTATTTGTTTACCAGAATATTTTATTGGGTATCATGGTTAGATTAGATTTTAATAATTGGAATAACCAATTATTGACTTACTTTTTGGAAATAGTAGTTTTTTTATACCGGACAAAAGTACCTTTTGTGATAATGCATAGATAAATTACCAAGTACCTACTAACTGGGTTGTGGGGCTACCTGTACTGTGGGATTCTCGTGTATATGAATACACGGGTCGGTCGGTGGGGTCGGTTTCCAGTCCAACCGGATGCAGATGACTGCATCCGGTTGGACTGGAAACCGACCCCAACATAGGTAGGAAAAGGCTATGCAGAGGTGATAACTAGCAAACTCTGCCCATCCTTACTAATACATATTATAAAAGCGAAAGTGAGTTTGTTTGTTACCTCTTCACGCTTTAATGGCTACACCGATTTTGATGAATTTTGGTACAGAGATAGTTGGGAACTAGGAGACGGACATAGGCTTTTTTTTTAAATTGGGATTAGAGTGAGAAAGAGGGAACAAAAGTCAAAACTTAGCGTTGCTATTACAAATCAATAAGGCGCAAGGGGAACTGTGTTACCCCGAATTTAACGCGAGCGAAGCCGCGGGCAAAAGCTAGTCTACGATAATAATCATTGCTGTGGATGTGGGTACGCCACAACTTTCTATTCCTTCGGAGATCTTCCCTGTTATGTTACGATTAGTTGTTAAAGGAGCTCCATGCGAAATAATAACTGCTGCCTGGGTCTATGTTGACATTAAGCCGCGCTTACCCAGGTTGGTTCGTGGAGGAGTGTCCACCCATTACAAACATAGTTCCCTCCTTGCCTCGGAAAGCACGTTAAACCGTTGGTCTCTGCTGTCATTTGTAGATCTTTGACAGTCGTTACAGATAGTCGAAAGTGTGATTACAAGTTACAGTCTCACCAAGGAGTGTTGGATTTCCCAGTTATTAACTGGTTTGTGGAAGTCAGATAGGTAGTCGCTCCATGTATAATACTGGTATTCAGTTGAATCAGGTAAGACTGGAAGCCGAACCCAACATAGTTGGGAAAAGGCTTAGTTATCATATAATGATGTTTTGAGTAGTTGTTATGGAGGCTACGTTCATGGCAATAACTTTATGATCCAGAGTGTGTAGACCACTTGAATCTGTATGCAGGAGCAATGTTCAGTTTATCGAGGTTATAAACTGACTAGGTAGAACTAATAAGTTGTATGGAAAAGACGCCCCGGCTACTAGAATATCAGGCAATTGCCAGATGATTAAAAAAAACCTTAATTGACACTGAACTTTTTTTCTATAATGGAATTAACATCTTAGGGATATGCTGGAGACATTTTTGTTTTTATATGATCGACGTTTTTCGTGTATCCCATACAGTATATTCGATTCTAGTCTTTGCCGTTGCCAATTACCACATACTCATTTGCAAACAGTAAAATTGAGATTTTAACTGATCTAAAGTGAGTTCAAGAGTGAGTTTTGATAGTACACCTACCCCCGTAGAGTATATTTCTGATTCAATAAATCTCAGTTAATAAAAATACGGCTGTAGTACTGTTGCTAAAGTGCTATTTGCTACGCTATGCTGCAATACTCCACATTGCTGTCACCAGCGAACATACCCAGTAGACTGGTATCAAAGCCACGTTGGACGGCAATGAAGATTCCAATGTAAAATATGATCTTTCAGAATTATATTCCTGTGTGCTTGTTATTTGTAACCGCCTTAAAAAAGGACGAGGTTCTGATTTTCACTGTTTTTTTAGTATGCAACGCGATTTGTCCGTCAATTGCGGGAAGATTTTCAAAATATTGGAATCAATTTAATTTATATTGCTTGGGTAGTTGTTTATCCTCTATATTATTATATATTTTCTTCTAATGTAAATGCAATACAAAATCAATACTCGATGAGAATAAAATTTGTGTTAGATACCATTATACCGTATCTTAAAAGACTGAAATAAAAACGTTTGACGACTGAGAGAAAATGTTTTTTAGAGATCCGTGCTTCAAAAAGAAAAACACGGAATTCATATAGGATTACTTTATTGACCGCATGTCTGACTATCTAGCTAGAGCCTTTATACCGGGAACGCGTGAAGGTATTGAGTTGAAATTAACACCTTATACTCAAGTCTGATGTGTTCCCTTAGAACTGTAAAAACCAACCATCTAAGATTACGCTGTCAAAAAAATGGATGTTTATCTTGCAAGTTTGTACGGAACCCTGGGTGCGTGAGTTCGACTCACTCTTGCCCGGTTTTTCTTTTTCATTTTCAAATGAATCATGTAAAGAGTAGTTAGACGAGTTTGTAGAGACTGACAAAACGATCTACCTGTTTTGTCTGCTTTTACATATAATTATTAATAATAATAATTAAGACTTTTTATTTCCTTAATAAAATTCAATTTACAATAATATAGTATAGGTAGATTAAAGTGCATGCGATTAATGTATTAAAATAATTAACAAAATAAAAAAAAATATTATTTAAATATCCCCATAAGTACAACATTTTTTTAAATTATTATTTATTAAGGACCTCTCTACAGAGTGAACGCCTCCTCCATTTTCCTTCATGCCGTTCTGACTTTTGCTTCTACATATACTCACCCACATTAGCTTCAGTTTATTCATGATCACGGGGCGTTCGCAACTGCGCTGCGATTTTGGAAACTCATAACTACACAAAAAAACGTGGTAAATATCCCGCTTCAAGTGTTATTTAAATATTTTTTATATTACCTTAATTTAAAAAAAAGAATTTTCTTAATTACATTTGATCGAAAAGACGTTGCACAATTTTCAAAAAGAGAAAGAGAAACAAAGGAATTTTCGCCAAATAGATTTTAGCAGTTGCTATGCTTGAGTACATTCAACATAGCATAAATCACGTCCATTATCAAAACGGTGCTGAAAAAGAGGCAAATGCTTCACTTCAGATTCTCAACAGGATTGACAAAACATTTTCGGCAACTTATTTCAATTGCTACAATTTTCCATCATCATTCTAACCCACCCGATTAATATTCACATACATTCAATCACAGAACATGTTCAATCAAGATCAACAAATAATTTCCCGAACAGGTATTATCTACCTGCTGCCATCACTGCCTAGGTACGGTAGACATTCATTAATATCTATCTGAATCTTGAATGTAGACGTGTACAGTCCATACAGACGGGGTAATCGATTTTGCGACTGCATATAGCCGAGAGGTTTGTAGGAATCTATGGTTCGGAGGGTAGCTGTGCAATGTGCTCTTGTTGGTTAAGATATTAATGTCGTGCCAATCAATTGATACCAGGGTAATTGCCAGATTAGTCAACAGACTGTTGACCTCAAACCTCAATTTAGATGGCCAGTAAGATCATGGTGTTGATTCTGTTGTCAAAAACTAAACTACTAAGAAAAAATAGTTTATTCCTGTCAAACGACGTTTCCCATATTGACTAAGCTCAACTTAACTATATTATAGTTTAACAGCACTAATACTCAGTTTAGTTACTCAATTTCGAGAAATGGTAATCTCACTATTCTGAAATTGACGTTTTTCATCAAATAGATCGATCGGAAATCGGGAAGTGGATCAACATCTAAGATTTATACATACTTAATTAACTAATACCTATTAATATGTTTTCTGTAACTACATATCAATACGTCTCTAACGTTTTGTTAAAATAATACACTGCAATAAATACATTTTGACTGTTCTAACAACGTTTCAGCTGGTAGAGTGTCACTATCTGATTCTGCGCAATCTTTGGATATTGCGTAACCATGGAGTTTCTTGCCGGATCTTCTCCATAGGAATCGACCAACCCCAACCCTGCACCTTTTCTCGCCTTTTTGTAAGTGCCTATGTGGAATAAAAATACACCCCTGCTGCAAAAACCATTTCCAATTACTGCATTATCGCCATGGTTTCTAATTTAAGAACTGTTGTCTTAAATTCTGATTGCACCACTTCATAAGTCATCCGGATACGCAGTTGTTTGATTCCTGCAGATGCGGACTTCCCTATTAGCTATCTTATCCGAGACACATATATCGTCGTTTCCATAACTGTACCTACACGGCGATACTCACGTGGCATTCTGCTAGGAGGTATCCATCGAAAATTGGCTACGATCTAATGATTTTTTTTCAATTGGCGGATGGTCGTAATCACACTACTGTTGGTTGATTCGAAACCGCTCTTTATTATCGAATAGTTTTAATATTCGAATTCAAATACATATTTTATCGTCTCTTTACAAACCTTATTAAATTCGAGTTCTTGTTTTAGCCTGGCATTGGTATTTGTGAAAAACAGGCTTCCAAAAAAGTCGGTGGTAATCGAAGCTGAATCAAACAAAAGTCACCGAGTTCCGGAAGCAAGTTGTTAAAAATCAGAGACAGATTGGTTCCCGCCGAGCAGTCAAAGCTCCGCCGAAAAAGTATGGCGTCACGTTTCAGTGAGAATAGTTGGCTGAAGATTTAGAGAAGAAAACTGAGTGGTAGGGGTTAAGTAAAGCCGGGGCCTGCCGGGGCCTGCCGGGCCCACCGCCTGCCGGGGTTGTCAGTCGTTCGAACGAGATACCGCGGCCCCAGAACACAAAAGGCAAAACATGGAACTTACTTGGGAGTCGGAGAAGTTATTTGATGATTTCACATCCAAAATAAGAAAATATAAAAAGTAGGGGCAATATCAGGCGATCATGTAAAAATCGAATCAAAAGGTCAATCTAAAGGCACAAAAAGCCTATGTGATAAAAACTTCTTAGGTTTCAAGAAAATGTATGTTACTACTTACTTTGTAGCGACAGTATGAGTACCTACTACTTTAGTGTACCTACTACGTCCATGACTTCTGCACACAATTCCTTATTTACGTAACAGCCATATTTCAGGTGCAAATATACCTACATACACAAAAAAGAATAAGCCTTAGGGAGTGTAAAAAGAGCAAAACAGTCTAGCTCGCAGACAAAGGGTCCATTGAAAAAGTTACGAAAACTTAAATTAGTTTACTCAGCCTTGAAGCGCGTTCTGTTAGCGCAAGTTGCCTTAGTTGGTCTGAGCATCGCGCTGTCGGACTGTAAGTTTTTATCAAAGGCATTTTGGATCTAGTCCCAAATTGTTTATCCTTTTCCTAGTGAGTTTTAATTTCTTACCAGTAAGCATTCGTTGGACTATGCATGCATAGTTTTTTTTAAACGTGGCCCCCTCACTAGGAATTTCTCCTGTATCGTGGGTGCCTTTACAAACATTTAAACTTACGTACACAAACAGCCAGACCCGAAACAAACAAAAAACAACTAGGAACATGTAAGTCATACAAATATTTGTTTCGTGCGGGGATCGAACCCGCAACAAGCAGCGCAGCAGTCGATCGCACAACCTCTGCGCTAACCGTCGTGCCGTCAAATAAGTTTTATTAATGTCATTCTCTATTCTTAAACAACAAGATATAGTTTCATTATATGCACAAGATCGAAATCCAGTTTATAACTACAAAAAAACATGCTAATAGATGGAAATAAAACTGTTAAATAAATCACATCAATTCTGAGTCCCACAAGAGGAACCTTACAAAACAAACCACGAATGCCCAAACACCCAAACGATTAACATATGAAGGGAGTACAAAGAACCTAATCATATTATCAGCTCCTAGATTAGCGGTAGGAAGATATAAAGGGTCTATTGTAGTGCGGCAGAGTCGGAACCTTCTCCCCGGTTCGTCCTCTCCCCGCCCCGCTCCACGGAAATGGCGGCGGAGAACGGAGACAGCGACATCCGGGAAGGTGAAGCTAGCGGTGCCCGGTTCAGTGTAAGCCCGGGTATTATCGGACGAACACCCACCTACGACCCACTTCTGGAAATACCCGTTATTATCCGCCACTCTGAAGAATTACGATGTCTTTTAAGTCCATTGACGCTTAATTTATAATGTTTTTTCAGCTTTATTTTAATGAACAATAGTGAGACCGGTTTGGTTTATTTGAAAAAAAATTAAAAGATTTATTTCAAGATCTCATCTTGCAAGTTAAAATCTAGGAGATCACGACATTTTTTGTAACGAAATCCATTATGGTCTACGATGGGCTGATATGATAAATAAAAACCAACTCTCTGATGCCAAATGTTGATGAATGATGATTTGACGACACGGTTGGCGCAGTGGCTGAGAGATCGACTGCTGCTCAACGTGTCGCGAGTTCGATCGTCGTCGCACGAAACTAATATTGGTATGGGCTACAGATAGTTGTTCCGGGTCTGGCTGTTTATATATGTTAGTTTAAATGTTTGTAAACGCACCCACGTTACAGGGGAAAATTGTAGTGAGCGGCAACGATTTAATAAAAAAAAAATATGTCGGTCTGCCTGCGCAAAGTTGTTGCGTTTAGTAATTATGGCGCTTGAAAAACTAGTTATCGTGACCGAAAAAACGACAAGGTAAATGGTAAATTTCAGACAGAATTAAAGTCCTAGTTGCTTTCAAATTAAAACATTGGGTAAAATTTCCCTGATGTGCCTCAACAGTGACGATAATGATGATTATTAATGTTACTCTTAAAAAAACCATCCAAGAGTGAGTCAAACTCGCATACGGAGGGTTCTGTACAAACTTGCGACATGAACAGTCATATATTTTGATTGCGTAGAGGGTCGATTTCGACTTCCACAGCACAAAGAGTTAGATATGGTAAGATGGTTTTAATTTAGACAGACAGACATAGGTACGGACAACAAATTAAGTGATGCTTTCATGGTACCGTTTATTCTTTTGAGGTACAGAACCCTAATTATGTATGACTTGTATGTAAGGCTTTTAAGGTCACAAATATGAGCGAAACTCGATTATCCTTACTTCCTTACTAATATTATAAAAGCGAAAGTGAGTTTGTTTGTTTGTTACCTCTTCACGCTTTAATGGCTAAACCAATTTTGATGAATTTTGGTACAGAGATAGTTGGGAACCAGGAGACGGACATAGGCTATTATTTTTTTAAAAAGAGTGGGATAAGAAAGGGAAGAAACGGGAAAACTTAGCGTTGCTATTACAAATCAATAAGGCGCTACCGAATTTAACGCGAGCGAAGCCGCGGGCAAAAGCTAGTATACAAATAATACTTTAGTATTGTGAACAATATTTTGTTAACAATTGTAAAATATTCAGTAAAACTAATACGGACATAACAGTTTTGTCATTACGTTAAGTATTTACAGAAACTGTTTCTAGCTTTATACTTACGTTTCTGCAGATTAATGTTGTGAATTTTTGCAGTTTAAAAAAAAATTGGCACTTAGACCCGATTTAAAAAAAAGATGGAAAATGAATTTTACTTCCGGAAGTCGATGGCAAAAAAATCTATGAATTAATCGAAAGTCACCGACTTCGGGAAGTTAATTTAGTTTCCGTCTTAAAAGTGTCTTTTTTTTAAAGTCGGTTTTTTGGCAAAAGTGTTTATTTCAGTATTTTTAGTCGTGGTATGATTGTACCTCACACAAACTTGTTTCGAGTATTCATTGCTAGCAGATATTAGCAAAAAAATACACATTATGAAAGGTAACTAATAAATTACCCAAGCCATATAGATAAAATTTAAATGGGACTCCTTCGGGAATTTTGAGAACAATCAAATTGAGAGCCTCCTTTTTTGAAGTTGCTTAATACACGATCAAATCCCTGTCCTGTATAAAGTTTGTAAACAACGTACATAGATGTGAATAAAAGTAAATTTAAAAATTAAAAAACAAACATAAAGTTCTAAAGTGTCATGTTATATTACTCGTAAAAACGCCATCTTACGAGCAATGCACACTTTACTAACAACAGCAGTTGCTTCTCACAAGGGTGAAGCGTCCTCTATGTTGGCGATAACGAACTTACGCTACAGAGGGGTAACATAGCAACCCTTGTGCCATATGTCATTCTACGAATGTGTCTATATTTTTTAGGGTAGATGGGGTGGCATTGGAATACTTTTTGAAATAAAAGTTGATAAGGTAAATAGTTTTTCAAACATCTCAACCAGTTTTTTTTTGTAAATATTGATAGAACTAGTAAGTACGGTCCTTTCCATAAATGTTATACACAATAGTTCATAATCATACTTATAACTATGCCCTACAAGAGCGTAAAGTCGTTTTTACCGTTAATTCTTTGTTTTGCCCACCTGCGCCAAATAATTTAAAAGTTAGGTCTGAGAATCAGTTCATGTATATGTTACTGTAAAAGCTCGAACTACGGTAAATCTTAAGATTTTCCAGTAAAACCTAAGATTTACCGACATGAGTTGGTAAATGTAAGTACACACATCAAAAGTATCTAGGGATCAACATATATTTTTGCAATAACTTTTCTCCTGATTGATATTAATTAAAATTTTCTTTAAGGATTCATCAAATAAAGTGTTTTCGTTTGTCACAGTAACGATAAACCAAGTCACCTTTGCATTAATAAAGAAATTTGCCATTTTCCTAATAAAGGGATTTTTGACATTTGAACCACTAACATTAAAGTTCGAAAAAAAGACTGAAATAACAGTTGCAGTTTGAATTTGAATTTAAATTCACGCTGTGGAATGGCCGCCCATGTTCGTTGCAACAACAAAAAAAGATCTTCTTGCGACTGGATACCCTCCATATTCGGCAGAGCTCTTCTCTGTAGCATATCCCATGCATGCTCAATCGGGTTCAAGTCTGGCGACTGAGCAGGCCAGGGCAGGACATTGATGTTAGCTGCGGCGAGAGTCTGTCTTACAACTCTTGCGGTGTGCGGTCGTGCATTATCATGCATTAACTGAAATAAGGGACCGATTTGCACTTGTAGAGGAACGATGACGTCTGATACAATCGTCTCAGCATAAATTTGAGCGTTGAGGTTGTTTCTGATCCAAATCAACTCAGTTCTTCCGCCGATCCAAATACCCGCCCATACCATGATGGTTCCACCACTATAAGGATGGACTTCCTGGCAGGATTTTAATCGCTGTTGGCGTCCAGGGGTTCTCCAGTGTCGTATACGTCTTGTATCCGGTCTCATACCAAAACGAGACTCATCAGAAAAGCACACGAAACGCCATTGTTCTTCTGCCCAATTTCTGTGTTCAAGAGCCCATTGATATCGAATCCTACGATTGTGCATTGCTATAGGTGGTACCCGTAGCGGTCTTCGGGAATGAAGGTTCACTTCATGCAAGCGGTTTCTGACTGTTTGGTCGCTAATTAAGTTCCCTGAAGAGTGATGAAGCCTCACGGCTAACATCATGGCGGTTATTGTTGGAGCTCTTCGAGTTAAGATTTGAATGTATCGGTCTTGTCTCCGTGTGGTGCAGCGATACCGTCCTCCATGGCGCTCAGCCACGGTACCAGTGCTTCGGTAACGTGTCCAAAGTCGACTGATAACACTCTGACTTGTATTCAGAGCTAAAGCTACAGTACGTTGCCGGGAACCAGCTTCTATCATTCCCACGGCTCTGAGCATTTCTTCCCTGCTTAAATGACGTCGCCGCTCCATAATAACGTTGGTTTTAATCAGTAGTAGGGAAACAGTAGCACTAATAATGTCTTCAATGCGTTGTATGTTTTTATAGGGAAAATATTGACAGCTTATTTTCATCTTTTACTCGAATTTGATTGAGAGTTCCTGATTCAAATTATGAAATGCACCAAAAAGGATCCATATAAATTTATAAAATCATAAATTTATTACAAAGCCACATCTCAATCTCAAGAAATCCGCATAAAAATGCTTGATCCCTAGACACTTTTGATGTGTGTATTTATTATAAAGGGACGACTTTTTCGGACTTTTGCCATTCCAATTCAGAACATGCTAGGTTTTACCAATGTGGACTGGTAAATGTTAGTTTTAGGAATAATAAGACGTAAAAATGATATTTTGATATAATTATCGTTTGGTTGTTTAAAACTCCGAATTTACAATGGCATACTTTTAAGATGCCAGAATGAAATTTAGTATAATTACGTTTGGCAGAGTTCAAATTTAGCATTATATCGTTTAGCATAATGTTCATTTAGAGCGATGATTATTTGGTATAATTTCACTTTTCATATTATACACATGGCAGAATGTCATTAAGAATAATTTTAAAAGGCATATAAGTCTTTAAACTGACATGGTCACTAACATTATTATTAACGGTTAAAACGGGGTATTTACCATGTTTGTTATTTATTTTGAGTTTCGAATATTTTGGCGTGAACTGAAACAGTGAGTTACAATTATACAAAAAATATTAAGGCAAAAATTTGATTTTTTGGGAATAATATAAAAAACAGGAAATATTGTTTTTAGTAGGTTACCCGGAACTCAACTATTTAGATTAGATTAATTCCTATATAAAAAAGAAATGTTTAGGTTAGGTTAAAACTGTGACCCCCTACGCACGAGCCGAGCGAGCGTAGCGAGCTGTGCCGCGGTAGCGGCCGGCGAGTGGCAGAAACGACTTGCATTAATAGAAAAAAGAGATTGTTTATTAGGATAATTACTTATTGTATTAAATTACATTATTTCCAAGAAATATATAACTAGAATATTTGACAACAAATAATGACAAAGATGATTCTAACTATAAACTTTCTGCGATATGACAATTCTGCCGTTTAATAATTATTGGTATGAAATATTTATATGCCAAAAAAAGACGATTCTGACTGTGAACTTTCTGCGCTATGATGTTTCTACTTTTAAATATTATGGATATGAAATTTATGTCTAGAGATAATTCTGACTTACAAAATTATGAGTTTTGAATGTATGTTAAATGAGTGTCTGCCAAACAATTTTCTGCGAAATGAAGTTTATGCTATCCGTTGTTATGCAAAATAAGATTATGACATAAAAAGTTCTGCTATAAAGGGTGGACCCGATTTTATTCGAAATTTACCGTTCCTATAATGTAAAGATTTACCAAGTAAATGATGGTAAAAGTTCGAATCCCAAACTTATATGGACATTTACCATTCATAATCGGTAAATCTTAGGTTTTACTGGAAAATCTTAAGATTTACCGTAGTTCGGGCTTTTGCAGTAACATATATACATAAAAGAAAAAAAAACATACAAATCGGTGAATCCGTTTTTTCTCAGTTTTTTCAAAATATATCTAAAAATGCCCCCGGAATATCACATTTTTTTAATTTATTAATTAACTACATGATATTTCCTACAATAGCTCAGAACAATGTTTGCTACTAATTTCAAACAAAAGCAAAAGTACAGTCAGTTGAAAGGAGGCTGGCGGGGATGCATGTACAATGGGACCCACTCTGAGGAGCATCGTATATTATAGAAACTTATACCTAGTTGTAGAACTATATAAAACTAGAAAAAAAGCAAATGGGCAGTGAGTCGTAGGTGATGGGAGAAAAAAGAAATTCAAGGTAAAAGATTACAACCTAAAACGAATCCAAGATTGCGTATTTAACAATACAATATTATCTATTGTTTGAATGACCTCAAGGACATTTGTTCGTTCCCTGAATTCAACAGCAAAATGGTTCAATAAAGCATCAGCAATTCACACAACGCTTTTTAACGGGTGCCTAGTTAAATCCAAACCACTTGCAAATCGAAATCCAAAGGTAAAAGCGTTTGTCTAAGTCGGTATGTAGAATAATCAGTCCAAACGTAAAGCCAAGTCGTCAATAATCCATAAAATCACACAGAAAATAACAGAAATTCCACGTTAGCCGTTGAAAACAAACAATGGAAACCTTAATACGAAATAGGGATGCAAACGATACATCGATATTTAAAAACATCGATGTATCGTTCATAAACATCGGTATTGATAATGTTAACATCAACGAACGAACGATATTTTTTCAACGCCATCTATTTATTGATAAAAAAACATTGGCTACGGCTATTAATTATTATAGATAACTAGGCTGTATGGTCTATAGTTCTTTGCCACAAAAAATCTCATTTGTCCTTGCGTTTGTGTTGTCTATGACAGCGCTAACATAAACACGGTTAGCAGCATAGCAGTTATAATCAAAAATTATAATAAGAATAACACTTCATCCTATTTTGCGTATCTGCGTAAGTAGTGATTGTGGAGTGATTTAGAATTTGTTTGTTAAACTGTTCATTATTTAAATGCGAAGTGGAAAACACTTGTAAATATGAATTTTAACCCAATTTGTTCAACTTTCTTACCTTTTTCACACCAATTAATCGTTTACAAAGACACCTATCTTTTATATAGCTTTTAGATTGCTTGCACAACAAACAAAACTTACATGTATTGATAAAAAAACGACTTATACAATCCTAAAAACATCGATGTATCGTTCATAAACACCGATGTTTTTAACATCGATGTTTCAATTTTAAAAATATCGATGTTTTAATATCGATGTTTTTTTATGAGCGATGTTGCATCCCTAATACGAAATAGTTTTGACACTAACAGTCAGTTCATATTGACAGCATAACGTTTCATTCTACGTTATCATAAATAATCGTAATTATTTTAACATTTTTGTAAAAAAAAAATGTGAACGCATGTTTAATATTAACGTTTGTATATTGTTTTTTTTTATATTTTACAAGTTTCATTAATTAAAAAAAAATACAACCGTAAACATCCACTAGTGTGAGAACATAAATCATATTAAGAGTAGGTTGGAATGTAATTCGAAACACGGTGCGTTCAATAACTGCATGATGACTTATTTTTAAGAAAATAAAAATCTTTTCTAACTTTTAATATCCATGATCTAGTCATTCAATATTTTTTAGATAATCTTCCTATAAACTCTTAGTTATAATAAACATTAACTCGCAAGTGAACGATACTTCGTTAATTTATAAATAATGTGGGTCCAGTTTCGCCGGCCTCCTTTGACTCCCATACTCATTAAAAAAGAGCAAAGTCTTCAAAGCTAACTAAAGCCGCTATTGACATTGTTAGAACTCTTAATATCCATTATATACTTTTTTTTATTAGATGTTATAAAAATTTAAGCATAATTTCGCGTCTTTACAAAAAAGAAAAAAAAACTAAAGTCACAAATATAAATGTAATTATTAATAATTTTGTATGTTAAATGTTCAAAAAACGCCGGGCGGTCGCTTATCCCTGGGACACATTGTATAAGACAGAAAGTAGAAAATATCAATTGATATTTTAAATACTCAATTGAGAGGGATCTTGATAAGGAATGATACACCTAGAAGATCAACCGTGTGACTATTAATACTTCGCTACAAGACCTTCTCTATTTTAGTATACTTACACCAACAAACAAACCAACATACATATAACCCTAGTTAATTTACTAAACTAAACAACGCTATATGTATCACGATTTAATATTATAACTTTTCCATTTGAACAAGTCGAAATCAAATTAAAAAAAAACATATCAAACACTTTATACATCGAGAGTATTAAAACAGTAAAAATAAATGGCGACCAAAAATAAATTATTTTTCGGCAGCTTTTTTCTTTTTCTTGTCCGCTTTCTGTTTGAGGATAAACTGGGACTCCAACATAAGCAAATAGTCCATCAGTTTCGCTCCCCAGGGCGTGTAAGATAAATACCACGACCTATACATCTCCTTCTCAGCTTCACCCATGTACAAGACGTTTTGAGTTTCAAGTACGCCGCTCAATATTTCAAAAGGGTGAAGAGGCTTGTAATAAAGTTCAGCCATTCGTTTACCAGTCATCAACTTATTAACAGCATTTTTAATAGTGCTGATACTGTAACCTCTCAATGTTTGCGCTGCAGAGTTGACATCAAAAGCACGATCGACTCCGTGCTTTTTCATCAGTAAATGTGTCAAGCAATAAGAAATGCTGCCATAATCAGAACTAGGAATCATAATAGTCGATGGAAAGGCTTTAGACATTTGAGAAGTTTTCGACAGCCACGGTTCTGTTGCTGTTCCAAGGACCATTATCTTGTCATCTTTTCCTATTGGTTTAATTATTTCTTTGTAGAAATCTTTTGAAAATCGCGTTGGGTTAAACATCTTCTCCTCCTTCGGTACTCTTTTGTAAAATAATTTATCTGCATTCTCTACAAGTATCACAGTCGGTTGCATTAATCGACTTATTTTGTTTATAAATGTAAACATACTTTTTTGATTTTTTGCACCGACAAATTTATTGTAAACATTCATTGGTGAGAGATCAATCAAAAGGGCGTTAGTTTCTGTAGCGACCGCATGCGCTAAAGTCTTCTTACCGGTGCCTTTAGGACCAACAAATAATTGTGATCTTTGTGCGCCTTCACACCCAGATCCGAGAGTTAAAATACATCGTAATCTAACCTGCTCTTTTAAATCACCTATGCAAGCCGGTGGAAACGTCGGCGTCCAAAGTATAGCTCTACAGTCAGCAGCAGCATAGTTCCTGTCACCTAAGTAGTCATCAAGTGACACATGAGGATATTTTCTTACAATACCTTCATCAGCTAACTTTTGGAACATAGCTTCCGGTGATACTTTATCAGGTTTGGCGGGCTTCACCCGTTTGGGCCTTTTTCTTTTTTTGGTTAATGGTACTTTCAATTGAAAGGAGTCATAGTCATTCTTAAGAGCATTTTTTAAAAGGATCAGTTCGATTCTCATCATTTCATCTGCAATTGGGCGTAGCTGTAGTTGTATGTCTTTATATGCGTCTTCTGTAATAAGTTGCATGAGATGACCTCTTATTACATCTAGACCCGCATCTGGTGTATCTAAACCAGCCCATCGAATTTCATAATCGAGCCAATTAAATTTTAAGTGATCATGGTGTTTGCCAATTAAAATGTAAACACCGGGGTCGCTGTCGGGATTCATTCGTGACTTCCTGTATTCCTCCAGCCTTTTTTTTTCTCTATGTTTAGCCTCAGCAGCCAACCTCTTTTTTTCTTCACGTGCCGCTTGTTTCTCTTGTTTTATTTGATCTGCACTTTTTGGATTTCCACTTTCAGCTTTCAACCTCTTTTCTTCCGCAGTACGCCATTCAACATATTCTTCGATTGTGAATGTTTCACCTTTTACAATCAAAATGGATCCACCTTCAGCAGGCCAAGGAAATTCATCAAACACACGAACCTGATAAAACCATTCTTGAAACCACTGCCTAATTTCATCAGTTATATCGTCCATTATATCTCCTTCTCTTAATTTTAGTACGCGTGAGTTTTCTTTTAAGTTTTGCTTTAAAAAATCCTCATAATAAGCACATCTAAATTTCCGTCTGACCTCTTTTACTTTCTCTAGTTGAACTTTTGCTGATGGCGGTCGATAAGAAGAAATAACCAAGCCAAGCTTTTCTTTCAGTTTATTTTCTCGCCAATTTATGCGTTTTATTGCCATAAATCTTCTATAAATTTGTTGAATAAGCAAGGAAGCTGCAAGCCTAATTTTTTCAGGCTTGTTTGGTTTTTTTAATCCTGCTAATTCTAAGTACAAAAATTGATCTTTCACAGCTTTCATTGCTAATGCCTGTGTTACAATTCGTGATCTTTCCATTCTTTGAATAACAAACGCATTACTATTGAGTATTTCTAAGAGCCTGTTTGCTTCTATCTCTGCTGGAGTTAAAAATACTACCTTTTCAGTCTCACAATACACATTTTTGTTTTCTGCCTTTTCTTCTTTCTCTCTCTCTAATCTTTCTAGTTCTTCCAGTCTAGCTTCTTCTATTTCCGCTAATTGTTCCTCCGTAAGAGGGGGGTCTCCTATTCGATTACCGGCATATATTTGGTCCATTATATACTGCATTTCAGCTCTACGTATTTCAAATGGATAGAAGAACGGACAAAGTATTTCAATATCTTGTGGTTGTATAAGCAATTGTTGGAACGCGTTATCAGGATATGTGAATTCAAAGACTTCGACTTCTTCTAGTGTTTCTTTTAGTTCAATAATACGACATGTAATACTGTCTATAATTTGCTTTATGCATGGTCTTCTTTGTACTTGCTCCATTTGATCGTAGCATTCGCATAATTTGTTATACATTTCACAATATTTGCTATATACTCTACTAACCACTTCGACGGCAGTACCTTGAGGCTTGATACCAATGTGGGTTGTTGCCAATTCTTGTAAGCGGATATCCTCTGCAAGTGTTATTTTGAACTCCTCTTTTAATTCAAGCCATCGTTTGTAGTAGTCTTTGTTAGACATTTTTAATACTTAATAATTTTCGCAGCATATATATTTAGTTAAAAAAAAATGTATATTAACATATTTCACAAAGGTATTTCACGCCTTTCATGGAACCGTGACATGTAAAACTTGACGTGTCCCACAAATAAATGTCATATATAATTTCTCAATTAATTATGAGTAGACAAGATATCTTGTAAAGAGGATGTAGTTGCTCGTTGTTGTAGCTGTATATACAGGGTGTGGCGTAAGTAGTGGTCCACCGTTCAGGATTCGATGAACCAGATAATTAACTACAACAATTAAAAATTTTAGCCATTTTTACCCAAGGGTTCCGAAAATATTTCCTTTTTGTCTTTTATTTACGAAATTTCTATCTTTTTTTACAAATTTGTTTGTAGTTTCAACAAAAACCATTATTTTTTCATTTTGATTTCTGTTAATTACTGCTGAATACTGGAGCTATCATGATTAATAATGATTTTTTATGTAAATTTAGCTCTTTTGAAGAAAAAGTTGGTTCTTCTATAATTTTAACCCTAATTTTTACATACCATCCAAGTTCAAGGGTGATTTTTGTAAAAAAAACGTACTACACTATCAGTGCCCATTTATTTAATAATATGCCTACTAAATACCGATTTCAAAATGGTATCACTATAACAGATCCTATTATTTATCAAAAAGATATTCAATTTTAATTGAAGAAAAGAAGATTTTCATTAAACTACTTTTTTAAACTTTACTGCGTTAATACTTACGATATTTGCAAAAAAATACACTACAGTGTCAGTGCCCATTTAAAAAAAAACAAATCACTTTATTTATCATTTATTATTAATCTTTGTCATGATTACAATAATTAAAATTAAACAAAATGTTCAAAATGGCCCCCATTCGCAGCTATACACGCTCTGCAACGTCGAATAAACGACCGTTTAAGTCGTCGGGCAAACCCGCTTTCGCTGATTTCTCTAGCAGCTGCCTGGATTCTAGTCCTCAATTGGTCAATGCTTGTGATTTCTTTGCTATAGACTTTTTCTTTTAGGCAACCCCAATAAAAGAAATCTAGGGGATTTAGATCTGGCGAGCGTGGTGGCCACAATATTGGACCTAAGCGCCCTATCCACCTATTTGGATACGCTGTATCAAGGTGCTCTCGTACTCTAACAGCGTAGTGAGCGGGACAGCCATCGTTCTGCAGCCACATCTCTTCTTGGACTTCAGGAACGACACCTTCCAGAAGCGAGGGCAAGTCAATTTGCAAAAAACTTAAATATCTTTCTGCATTTAATGTTTCTGGCAGCTCGTGTGGACCGATTATCTGTCCGTTAATGATTCCGGTCCAAAGGTTTATTTTAAATTGATACTGTGATCTGTCTTGCCTTATGAGATGCGGGTTTTCTAGCTGCCAGTTATGCAAATTGTGTAGATTTAAATATCCATCTTTTTTGCAGGATGACTCGTCGCTCCATAGTATTTTATTAAAAAACTGCGGGTCTTCTCTTATTCTCCGTAGCATTACTCTACAAAATGTTACTCTCAACTGATAGTCTCTTGGTAGCAATGACTGTACCCTTTGATAGTGGTATGGGTACAGTTCATGTCTTTTGAGTATTCGATGTACAGATCTAGTCGATATGCCAGTTCTGCGACTTAAGACACGGACCGATGTTGAAGGATCTTCTGTAACTAAATTCATTACCTCTTCATCATTGTGTCGTCGCGGTCGTCCTTCACCTGCACCGCCTACGCCTGTGCCAGGTATCCTTCCCTCGGTGTATGCGTTATGCACTCTCCCAAAAACTCGGTGGTCTGGATGTCTTCGATCGGGATATCTCTCCCGATAAAGTCGAGCTGCTTCTCTACCGACACCTCTGCATTCGCCATAAATAAAATGCATGTCAGCATATTCGCGCGGTGTGTACCGAGACATTTTTTAATTGTCACTGCACTGCACGTTTGTCCAAATCGTTGAGCAAGCCAAAGTCACCAGTACACGTAGCCAATATCGCAGAGATCACCAAAACAACAAGTCCAATCAGTAGGCAAATTAAACAGAGTCCGGGGGCAGGCAGGGGTAAACAAATGGCGGAGGTAAACACAGGCAGAATAAAAACGAAACGCATACGACGCACGACACGAGTGACGAGATCGTACTAAATCATTTTGAGATTTCTGAAGATTTCAACGTTAGTAATGAAAGAGATAGCAATACCCTACCATATCTCTTCCTTATCACTCCTATTGTGCGTAACTGGATTGCGAGAGCTTCAACCGGTTTTTGTTAACAAAACAAACATGTCTCAGGTAAAAAAAGGGTCAGGGTTTTTTTACCTGACATGTTTGTGCTTCAACACAAATCACATTTGAATTGTAAAAAGTTACATTGTATCCGTTTTTTGAGTTTTAATACGTTTTGTAATAGTATTAACGCAACAAAGTTTAAAAAAGTAGTTTCATGAAAATCTTCTTTTCTTCGATTAAAATTGAATATCTTTTTGTTAAATTATTGGATCTGTTATAGTGATATCATTTTGAAATCGGTATTTAGTAGGCATATTATTAAATGCATGGGCACTGACAATGTAGTACGTTTTTTTTACAAAAATCGCTCTTGAACTTAAAGGTGTGTTAAAAATTAGGGTTAAAATTAGAGAAGAACCAACATTTTCTTCAAAAGAGCTGAATTTACATAAAAAATCTTAATTTATCATGATAGCTCTAGTATTCAGCAGTAATTAACAGAAATCAAAATGAAAAAATAATGGTTTTTGTTGAAACTACAAACAAATTTGTAAAAAAAGATAGAAATTTCGTAAATAAAAGACAAAAAGGAAATATTTTCGGAACCCTTGGGTAAAAGTGGCTAAAATTTTTAATTGTTGTAGTTAATTATCTGGTTCATCGAATCCTGAACGGTGGACCACTACTTACGCCACACCCTGTATATACTAGGTGTGCCCAGTAGTTTCACCCGTTTTTGCCACCCTTATCACTTAGGGGCATGAAAAATAGATGTTGGCTGATTCTCAGATTATCGATAAAGAGTTAAGTGTGCATATCTATCAATATAGATGCACACTTAACAAATCAGTAGAGTCGTTTCGGAGGAGTTTGGTAACAAACATCGCTCCACGAAAATTGCGCTGGGCACAACTAGTTATAATGTATATGTTATGTAAAAAATAATAATATCGAAATCTATTTCCTTGCACAATTTCATTACGATTTGATCAGCCGTTTAGATGCGAAACGGTAACAGACTAATAAAAAATAAATACAAACAGATTACCTAACACGTGAGCTAAACTCTTAAGTATGTAATTCTATATCTCATTTTTGTTGAAGTTCACAACAATTATTTACTCCATCATGAGCACTGTGATGGTTAATATCTTCGAATTTATAAGGGTTCGTTAACAATGAACTGTAACAGCAAAAATGTTTTAAGTGTGCCTCCGTACGTTCCATTGAACATTTGAATGGTGTGCGCACGCGCTCTCGCTCGTCAGCTACGTCCGGTGTGTGTCGCGTGGCTAGGGGGTGGCCTGAGAGATAAGCGCCCGCGACCCATAAGTTCATATATTTTAAAATGTACACATATATCACACAAATATAATAAAGGCGAAAGTTTGTATGTATGTGTGCTCGTACTTCTTCCCGCTCAAACGTCTTCACCGATATAAGCATAATTTGCTATGTAGATAGCTTATATCCTAGTTAACACACAGGTTTTTAATTATCCCCGTCCACGCGGATGAAACCGCACAGCTAGTAAAATATATACGTGACTGCCATTTGGTAAGACGGTTTTTTTTATTATTTTATTTGATTGGAGGCTTTTATCCTCAAAGGCAAGTCAGCCTCATCTTAACTTAAACTAAATTTTAAACTAAACTACACACATAAGATACAAATTATCTATCAATCTACACTAAACAAATCAGCAAGGAGAATTGCTATTTCCAGTGAGGGTTGTGCTAAAATTTGAATATATGGACCGATATCGTATTCTTTTAATTTTAAGTTAGGTACTCCACAGAGTTTCTCTTTCTTTCTTTTTCTTAGGACACTCTACAAGCATATGATGAACATGTTCAACTGTTCCACACGTTTCACAGTTAGGAGAATTTACTTTCTTCATTAAAAATCCAAACTTCCGGGATGGGTTGTGACCTGGTAAAACGGTTAAAAAGTATATCTATAATTATTATTGTTAAAGTTAGACTGTTTGTCTGTGTATCACGACTTAACAGGCTCTGAATGAATTTCAATGGTATTTGTCACATTTTTAAAACTCATATTAATTCCGTCTTACGCCCTTGCGAAGACGCGGGACAAAGCTAGTTGTCATATAAGACTAATAACAGAATACTAGTTACCCAGAACGTCCTAAAGTTGAAATTTATCTCTGGCAAATTTAATTACGATCAGCCGTTCACTCGTAAAAGGTACTTAACAAACAAACAGACTTACATCATCATCTCATATTTATAATATTAATTTTTATTTTTCCTATGACAAATCATCAATGATCGTCTTCCGCTCTAGCCGGAGCGCAAACTGATTAAAATCACTGATTAAAACCCATCCATGTTCCTTCTTCTGTCCTTTGTGTTCCGGAGATGCGGTATTTTTTTTAACCTTCGCCCCACATTAGGAAATTCTCCAACTTCTTTCTTTCTTTCTTCTTCAACATTTACACTCACATACACAAACAGCCAGACCCGGAACAGCTACCTGTAGGTACAAATATTTTTCCGTGCGTGGGTCGAACTCGCGAAACGTCGCGCAGCAGTAAATCGCTCAGCCACTGCGCTAACTGTGCCGTATCATGGAACAACCCGAAACCCCGGCAGGATAATCCTACTAATACTATAAATGCGAATGTTTGTGAGAATGGATGTATGGATGTTTGTAACGCTTTCACATCAAAACGGCTGAACGGATCTTGATAATATTTGGCACAGAGTTAGATTATAGTCTAGAGTCACATAGGTATAGGATACTTTTTTGCCGAGTGCCAGCTAGTATTAATATAAAGTATTGATTTCGGGCAGACAGAAGAAAAAGACATTCCGTAGTCTCTTCTAGTTTGTTCCAACAGCCATGGTGGCGGAGCCCGCTACTGCCGTTATCTTGTACCCTTAAGCATCTCCAAAATGCAACGTAACAATGATTTATTCTGCAACCCTCGCTGTATTCATTACTGGTGTAGAAATTTAAGCCATTTATTTTGTTAACTCTGTCGCGGGCAATAAAGTGGGTGGAGGGAGCGATTCCAAGGGATCAATGTTGTACATGTAGTTTGTAATGTTAATGTTTCTATTTGATATTGTGTGAGTTTTTAATTTTTTTTTATTTGTTTAATTGTTTGTGTTTTTATTCGTCACTTAAGAATTAATTTATTAAATCGTAGTTACAACATTATTCTTAATCTTACATCTATATATCGGTAATAAGTTTTATGTGAAATTGAATAAATTATTACAGCCGGAGTTGATTAAAAACATAATTATCGCACACTGAGATCTAAACTAACAAAAGTCAAAAACGGAGAATTTTTCATCATCATTGTATTCGAATACTATCTTTTACAAAATTTACATACAGTAACATTTTAAAACGTATTTATAATATAAAATAAATTAAATGTCCTTAACTTTACCTTTTTTCGTCTCCTAAAAAATAACTTTTTTGAGTTATCTCAAACGAAATGAGAAAACAATTATGAATACAAAATAATTCTAATGTTTGGTAATAGTGTGATACTAATGGTGTACATAATAAATATTAATTTATGGACTACCATAATTACTGTATTGCACTTAACCTGTTCTAGCCTTTAGCCCATTTATAAAAAAAAACTAGCTGCCGCCCGCGGCTTTCCCCGCGTGTTATCGAAAAAAAATTACCATATGCGTTATTCCAGACTACAATCTACCTCTGTGAAAAATTTCATCAAGATCCGTTCAGCCGTTTTGACGTGAAAGAGTAACAAACATCCATCCATCCATCCATACATCCATCCATCCTCACAAACATTCAGAATTATAATATAAGTAGGATAGGATATTGGTAGGTATCTATTTTTTATGTAACAAGCTTAATTACTTTGAGTCCCATTCAGATTCTCACGGGATTACATCCTTATTATGAAGTAAGGCTAATCCAGAAATTAGTGACGCCAGGGCATCGCTCCACCCACCCATTTACCACCCGGCACCGGAACCCAACGGCACAATGATTGACTGGGAAATAGACTGGCGCTCATTGAGCTAGGGTGACTCCGGCCCGATTTATTTATCACTGCGATGTAAGTAAATATTGGATGCCAAAGTGTCTGTTTATTTTGAGGTTATTAATTGCTTATCGATAATGTTAACTTGTTTGTGAATGGATTGTTTTAAGTTATATGAAACTAGTAAAGTTCGGAAGTTTAGAATCGACTGCGGCAGAAGTTGCTTTTTTGACAGAATTACGACCAATACAGACTGTAAAGGTACAATACACATTTGCGAGATTTCGATTTTAATTGACTACGGGTCAATTAAAATCGAAATCGACGTAAAAAAAAGGAATAAAATAATTTAAAAAAAAAAACTGGAGAGAGATCATGCGCAGGAATAACGGCTGAACGTGCTTTTCAAAGCACGGGATATCTTACCGCCAACCTCCAAACTCCGGGCTGTGAAATTCGAAATGAAAAAGCACAATAACACTTATTGCCCGAACCGGGAATCAACCTGAAGACCCCGTGCTTAGCAGTCAAGAGTTGGTCTCGCGACTGTTCAGGAGCGGTTAAAAATAAGCTGTTATTAGTGTTCGTGAAAATAGGCAGTAGTCAGAAACCCAAGTTATCTTACATATAAAATTCTCGTGTCACAGTTTTAGTAGCCATGGTCCTCCGAAACGGCTTAAAAGATTTTTATGAAATTTGTATGAATCGGTAGGTTTGAGAATTTGTCGTAATCTACTTTTTTATTTTAGCTGAACAACGGTTGAAACCGCTGCGCACAGCTAGTACTTTTATAAAATTGAAAAAATGCTATAACATGTAGTCAGTCCCAATTCGCTTAACAATACAATAAAACTAGTTCCCAAAATAAACATTATAATAGATGATAATTCAAGTAATGAATATCACAATTACTGTATCAACTCAACCCTATGATAGCGCTCCGCAGTCTTTTGTGCCGTATGAGAAAAAAATATGTAATGCACGGTTGTCACCGCAGATTTCTAATCGACGATCCGACGTTCGCAGGGTTAGAGGCACGCGTCTTTATTCGTTATGCTTAGTGGGGTCTGCCAGACCCCTCAATTTAAGTACTCGAATAGTTACAGACAACTGGAATGAACCGTGATAAATTTATTTAGATGAGTTATTTTGTAATAATGGAATATCAGTTAATTCTGTGGGTAATGACGAAATTTTGTCAAAGTACTAAAAACACACATTTTTTTTAATATTTAATAACAGACTAGCTCTTCAATAAAAGAAGTATTAAAAACAACCAACATTTCTTCGATCTACAGTCATCATAGCAGTAGAGTAACAAATAAACAACACCTACCCAGCGATCTCTTCTATCAAGCTGTCATTCCAAACGTCCAGACTTCGCATAAAACAATAACAGAAAATGAACACAGGCCGTATCGATTTTAATCGAGTGACTATCAACGAATAGAAATGCTTGGGTAAATCCGAAACGGTATCGAATCGAGTCTTACAAAGCGGTCGAAAGGACCGCGAGAGCTCTTAATTAAGACCGTAACATGTACCGGCGCGTGGCGGGTTTAGTTACGGCACTAGTACGCATTGTATTTAGAGTACTGGGGACTTATCATGTTGCTCATTTAAGCCATTTTCAAGCCTGCAAACTAAATGCAAGCGTTTCGTGATTTAGAACGAGTATTGTTGCAAAAATGAGCTTTGTAATAAAAGGGGATGTCATTGTGAGGCTCAGTGTTGCTTTTTAGCTCTTTAAAAAAGTTTATGATGTAGGAAGTTATTTTAGGTAGTTCTTTCAGGGTCAGGTGCGGTTAATATTGTGAGTTGTCGCTATGTGACCATTTTACAAATGGTAACGTAAATCCTTACTTATATATAATATTATAAAAGCGAAAGTGAGTTTGTTTGTTTGTTACCTCTTCACGCTTTAATGGCAAAACCGATTTTGATGAATTTTGGTACAGAGATAGTTGGGAACCAGGAGACGGACATAGGCATAATTTTATTTAGGAAAAAGTGGGATGTGATGTGAAAGAGGGAAGAAAAGGGAAAACTTAGCGTTGCTATTACAAATTAATAAGGCGCAAGGGGAACTGTGTTACCCCGAATTTAACGCGAGCGAAGCCGCGGGCAAATGCTAGTAAATTAAGTATAATTCGTAACTCAATCAAATAAACGTGATTGCACCAAAAGTTGAGTGTCAAATTTTTGATCTTTTAACCAGTTTCTGCTCAATCCACAAATCATTTACTGCAGTAGAACAGTTATCTTCGCTCATTACCGATGCAGATACAGCTTTCGCCCTCACCACAATCATTTTACCGCTTTACCGAGCGTAATGAGTTCTGCTTTGATGGTAAGTTTTAATTGCAGCTCTCCAGCGCCCTCTATGGCGATCCTTTGAACTTACGGCTCGTTTGATATTGCTACTGTCATGAGTTAAATTGTACAGAATTTTTGAAGAGTTTGGTCTCTTGTTGAAGTTCTTATTGTACAAAATATTGTGTATCACTATACTTACCTACTCTGTCGAAATAGGGCGAGCTATTCTTTGTTTGATTCAAGATTTATTTTCAAGAACTATTTAGTCTGCTAGGAAAAACTATATTAAACTAGCTTTTGCCCGCGGCTTTGCTCGAGTTAAATTCGCGGTAACACAGTTCCCCTTTCCTAATTTACAGGTACCTGCTACCTATAGTTTTTGCCCTTGCGCCTTATTTATTGTAATAGCAAAGCTAAGTTTTCCCTTTTCTTTCCTCTTTCTCCTTCATATTTCAATCTTTTAAAAAAAAATATCCTATGTCCGTCTCCAGGGTCCCAACTATCTCTGTACCAAAATTCATCAAAATCGGTTTAGTCATTTAGGCGTGAAGACGTAACAAACAAGCTCACTTTCGTTTTTATATTATTAGTAGGTAAGGACTAGCGGACACGACAGACGTTGTCCTGCTTTTTTGGTCTGATTTGTGATTCTAAACCATTCAGGGCACCACCCAAACGCAAAAAACATTCAAATTGATCCAGCCGTTTAGGAGAAGTTCAGTGACATAGACACGTACAACAGAATTATATATATATACATATATAACAAGAAAATATTTATTTCAGTTCTTTTTTACATTAATTAAGCCAACTTTTAAGCTCATTCTTCTCCTGGGGTCCAAAAAACCCTCTCGCGACTTGATTCATAACAAAAGTACTTTTTGGTCTGTTATTTATATATTTCTCCGTAAGTATATTGAAAAACGATAATAACATTGATTAGTATCATAATTGCTTCGCGGCTTAGCTCGTGAAATATCATAAGTGACATGAACATGCTAATGGATTTGCAACTATATTGATTAAACGCTGAAAGATGAAAATCCAAAAGCATACTCATGTCGTCACGACATTCACCGCTGTAATATAGCAGTATTTTTAAGGAACATACCTGAACATTTTGTTGCCCGGAGTGAATCTGACAGGGATGTTGTGGAGTAGCCTTTAGCGATCCCACCAGACAGCTTGTCTGAACCTGTCGCGTCCAAAATTACATAATAATTACCAAACGATAAGGGAGCTTACTAAAAATAAGTGGGTTTGAAAAATTATACCTATGAAGCGTTTGTAGCGGAGAAGAAAAATCTCTAGATAACTTTAAAACCACTGTAAGCACTGCAAGGGTGGTCCTCGAGCCATTCGGGATCCTTTCTAGGAACATCGTTCCTCCTGCTAGAAGGCGGATGAGCACCGATGCTGGCTTGGCGTATAACCTCGGTTCGAGATCAGTAGGTAAGTAAAATGAGATGAGGGAACGCTCCGGTGTAGTGCTTCTAACTGCTGACCTTTGTTCAGAATTGTTTAACCTTCCTTTTGCACTTAAGCATGCATATTTTGTTAAATAACTCGACTAAGTTAATTTATTAAGTGACTACAAATTCAAAAAGGTTATCATTGCGTGCAATATTAGCATATTAAAGCAGTCGTATATATGAGTAGGTATTATTGTGTTTGCATTTAGGAAATATAAGGTCTAGTGTAGTATAAGGTCTCCTAGAATAAACCCGTCCAAGTGCGAGAGTTCCCTACAAACTTGCGAGGTAAACGGCCATATTTTCGGCCATTTGATTATGGTTAATTTAAAATTGATACCCACGCGTACCCGAAATACAGGGTCTAGAGTCTAGACTGACAGACGGACAACTAAATGATTCTATAAGGGTCCCGTTTTTTCTTTTTGAGGTACGGAAACCTAAAAATAAGTAAAATGAAGATGGCAAAAAGTTATGCTGAGTTTATGTCAAAATTTATGCACCATACACCCTTAAATTAAAAACAGCACAAGGTTTGCATCCAAACACAAAAAAAACCGTATAAAATAGAAAAAAAAATCTCTGCTCTCCCACGCTAAAAGTCAAACGTATCAAATTGCCGAACACAATATGTTTTTAACAATTTATTTGTAGAAAATAACGCTGGGGTGAGCTCGCGTGGTCACAGCATATCCATAAAATAAAAAAATGGGGTGGTATCATCATTACTGGTATCTGTCGCACAATTAACTCGCATTGTCTCGGCCATGGTTCCCATGAAATGATAAGCAACATTGACGGAGCCAGGAAAACAGCGGGTACGACCGAAGATTACCGAGTTTTTGGCAATGATAGCGGTTATTTAACAAAAATATATGGTGAACTTGCTACCTAAATAAGTTTGCGCATACAATACTGTAGCTACCTAACAAGAGATGGCAATTCGAGATATTTTTTTTGTGGTATTTGTATGTTCTGAAATTTCCTGGAAAAAGGTATTCATAAACAGCGTTTTAGATTTACTTTCGCAATATAAAAACTAGTTATCCTTCGCGGTTTCACAAGCGTCTTTGGTTGCTACCCTGTTTCCGTGTATAGTAGCGTGATGTTATATAGCCTATGTTACTCAGTGATAAAATAATGTAGCTTCCTAACAATAAAATATTTTTTGAAATCGATCCAGTAGTTTTTGAGTTTATTCGTTACATACAAAAATACAAATCGTTCCTCTTTATAATATTAGTATAGTTATTCATTAAATCAAAAAATAGAATTATCATTTAAAACTAAATTAGTACCCGCTCCGCTAAGCTTCCCGCTGGTTTAGAGCCCTTACCGTGTTTACGGGATGCGCGGGCGCGCGGCGGCCGTGCGCCATCTATTGTCAAGAGCGACGAACTAAAAGCGATGTCACTCTGCGTAACGTCACCCATTATCGCTGATTTATAATATTCTCGCGCGAATGGCCATTGATTGTGCAATAATTGTTTGTTTGGTACTACTTGGGAACACCCCATGGGAGTGGGAATTTGGCTTATTGGCTTAATGTAAAGTGTTTGGGTCGCTCGAGAGGGTTAGTGGCTTTACAGGGTGATAATCCAATTTGAAACTGTGAATTGGAATTTTGATGTGTTTATTCGTTATTGTCATACTAATCTATATTATTAGATATTGAGGTCCGCTTCTAGTCTAACCGGATGCAACTTAATATCAGTATTTTACATGGAGCGACTGCCTATCTGATCTTCACAACTTAGTACTGGGTAATACTAGGCAACCCCTTGGAGAGACTGGTTGTCAAACTTTTAGGCCACTAACTACCCATAACGACTTTCACAGATCGACAAAGGACAGCAGGAACAGCGTAACGTGCTTTCTGAGTTATGAAGGAAGCTCGGTATGTTATGTTTGTGTCGGTCACCCACGGACTAAACTAGGCAAACACGGGTTAACCTCAAGATCGACCCGAGCAGCTGTTATATTTAACCACGAGTTCCTCAATAAGGCACAGTTTACATAAACGACAACAGCGTGCAACGCTCAAAACGATTCTCGTTCTAAATCAGATTTAGAAAAATATATATGATCGTTTTAAACATGTTCCTATGTAAGTCGATCGCAACTAAATAATCAGAACCACCCCTAAAAACATCAGTATCGTTACAACAAACCTCTAGGAGTCAGATTATAATAATACAATAAGGTTTACTAATTAAAAGGCAAACCGTTTGGGGCCGAGGGACTATTAAACATAATAAAGCTGGTGTAGACAGCAGGGCGCACCGTGATGAGTCACTTTTCACACTCGTTTACACCGTTTTACGATACTTTACTTTGTAGATTATCTATATCTATGCTATTAAAGTGCCGTGCGGGAATATTTTATTTGAATTATGTGAAGGGTAGAAAAACTATAGAATCGAGTTGGCGTTTCTCGATCAACAATATGATAACACTTCCAGTCGCTGCATGCGGTAGTGATCATCAGTTTCTGGGTCTGAATTCAGATTGAACAAACTAGGTCTAGACTAAAAGAGTAAAAATGGAGTTTCTTGCCGGTTCTTCTCCATAGGCAACGACCAACGACCGTGCAACTTTTCTCGACGTTTTATAAGTGTGGGCCTATGTGAAATAAAAATATTTTGAATTCCAGGAAACCTTTTTTTATTTCTCAAACAATTTTTGTGTATTTAATACAATATTACCCGCCAAATTTTACTTTGACACTGACACTCAAATTGATCACCCATTAACCTTAAGAGGATCATTTTAAATACGGCCCGAGTTAGTCATTAAAAAGACAGAGTGGATCAGTCAGTCATACAAATGATTGAAGAGAGAAAACTGTTGAAATCTGTGGATATCAGTTTTTATAGTCAGTAGAGCAGATACAATTAGCTGCACGCCGAAATATAAAAATGTACTCGAAAGAACATCAACAACATCTGCGAGGAAATAGAAGGACATGCAGTTGAAGTGCAATCTAAGTATATGTTTATGAAAGTTAAAGCTTACAGACACCTTCAAACTACCACAAACTACGTTGCAGAGTAGTTGAAGTTAATAGAGGTAACGCCTTAAAGGATATGAAAGCGTTTCGGATAGATCAGTGACTACTGCTATGAACTATACCGGGATGAAATAGATTAGGGACTGAGAGAAAATGTGATGACCACTTAGTACAGATATATATAAGTTTATCTGGAGTGTAAGATAAGAAACCAAAGCACAAGTTGTAGGAACTGATGGCACTTCGCTTTGTTATAACATCTTGGTGCTGAAGAGCACAAGATATGTGCCTGGAACATCTGGAGGACTGTCCAATGGCGGGTAGATAGGATATAGTCCGCTGTGATTCCTCTTCACAATAAATGCTCCACTGAGAAGTTTGAAAACTACAGACATTTTTTGCTCATTCGCCACACCAATAAGCCGAAAATAAATTAAGGGGTTTAAGCTAATCTTTATTGTTTCTTTACTGCTCACAATAATAGTTGAAAATCTTGCAGTAGTAAAACTAGGAGCGTACCTTCCCACATGATATTAAGGAGTTAAATGCTATGATTTAATCTATACTGCGTTCATAATCTACATTCTACTTACGACGACCCCCGTCCGTAATGAATATAAATTGTGAAACAACAACCCCTAGCCCTTTGGCAATTTACATTTAAAAAAATCAATAAACTCGTATCACACCAGTTGGAGCATGATTTATAGATATATATTTTATCGCGATACGATCCAAAGTGTGGCCTCATAATTGATGACATTTGTACCAAACTGATCCCGGGGCCCGATAGCCATGTAAAATACTAGCAACTGGTATTCGGGGCGTACTGCAATCATTTTTGTGTTAACAACTCTTTACGTGATCGTTAGAGGGGTTACTTTTAATACATTTCTCCTAATGACTTAGATTAAGCGACGACGGTGGCGCGTGGATTTTTGCACTTATTTGAATATTATGTAAATATTCGACAATTGCTTAGTATTTTTGGCTCGCATCGTGTGTTTATCAAAGCCGGCTGGTAATGGATGTTATTGCAAGCCATTTAACCCGCCAACTTTCTAATGAAGAAATTCAATAAAATAAAATTTAGTTTTTAAATGGTATTTATTAATTTGTCTATAGAGAGATTCGCTATCGTGTTTTTGTGTCATTAAAAGACTATTTTGAAATTGTAAAAACTTGATAATATAATTTAATATGTGTATGTTGTATAGGTACTTAAATTACAAAACAATCTGCTACACATGGTACTTGTCCGTAGTCAGAAAACCAGACGCGCTCAAATAACAGTAAAAACTAATAAAATTTTAAAATATATTAAAATGAAAAAAAAAACTTGTGAAAAAGCATCTTCAGAAACGTAAGAGTTTCCACCTAGTTCACAAAAGCGGAAAAGCCCGATCTCCTCACTGCCGCCGAGCCAAGACAATGGCCGCTCGCTTCGAATTTACATTTTTTTATGAATTGCGCTACTTTTTTTTAATGGCAAGAACTTTATTGTCTTTTTCGAGAGAACCTCTTTTGTCACTACGCTTTTGTGGCAACCGGGCGACCTCTGGCGGGGACAAAGGATTTTTAGTAACAATTGGAATATGCTTGTTCTGTAGATTTTGTATTTTATTGGTGAGATCTTTATTTGAGTCTTGTGCAGCGAGAACGAACTTGCATTATAAAACAATCGTTTTGGTAAATGGTCACATGAAAACAATATTTCTTTTATATTCATAGGTGTTATAAGCCAGTTTTCAATAGAAACTGGTAAGTGGATGATGTAAGTATATTAGCTAATTCGTCTTATTTTGAAAAATTTTGACCGACGACGCTTATTTTTATATAAAGTAATTAGAAAAACGTTAAAACTTAAAGCCATCCACTTGTTCAGTCTCCTTAACAAATAATTTAAATTAATTGTGATAGACATTGATGAAGAAACTCACACTCATGACTCATGAGGAAACCTGGACTTATTGATATAAGTCTGAAATCGCCAACCTGTCTTGAGCAAGCGTGATGATCAATGATTGCCTCCTCTGTATGAGAAAAGGTTATGGAACAGCTGGTAATATTGATTTTTGTATTGTGGCAGAATAAACCTAGAGCTAGTACCTAAGTTATTTTATTATCGACTTGACTCAGGATATAATTTATTAAAAAAATAACAAGAATACTAGCTTTTGCCCGCGGCTTCGCTCGCGTTAAATTCGGGGTAACACATTTCCCCTTGCGCCTTATTGATTTGTAATAGCAACGCTAAGTTTTCCCTTTTCTTCCCTCTTTCTCCCTCACATCCCACTTTTTAAAAAAAATTATATATTAGCCTATGTCCGTCTCCTGGTTCCCAACTATCTCTGTACCAAAATTCATCAAAATCGGTGTAGCCATTAAAGCGTGAAGAGGTAACAAACCAACAAACAAACAAACAAACTCACTTTCGCTTTTATAATATTAGTAAGGATTAAAACCGTTTGTTTAAAGATCCAAAATGTTGAATAGTTAAAGCCATCGTATTAATTCACGCTTGCGAAAATAAGCGACCAAACGACATTGCACGAAAAATGCAACAGAATTATCATCCAACCCTCGTTAAGGGAAAAAAGCGTCGGATAACATCCACAATAATGAACGGTGGGATAATAAAAATTTATTTTCGCCACTATTTACCCAAGCGCGATCATCGCGGGGCGTTTAAGGGGCGGGCGCGTCTCTATAGCAACCATGGGGATGAAATCCCGTACGCCCCTCTCCCTTGATTGTTATCTGAAGATGCCTCCCCACCAGCCTCTTCTACCTACATCAAAGTAATCTGAAAGGGTTTAGTTTACACGCGAAATGTGATCGTGCATTGTTATCTTAAGGGCGAGTTTACCCTGTCGCCGTCACGAATCGATATTCAGCTGTGTCTGCCGTCGTGTTATCGTCGCGAGGTTAAGGCATCTGACAATAGACCTTAAATTCTGATATGAATGTAAAACGGTTGGTGTAAAAGTTAACGTGAATTTTATCATCCTGATGTTGTGCAGTTTATTATGTGACATGGTGGCGGTGATGTTGGCTGAGTAGCACGAACAGTCAAAACGGATGCACCGGAATCCCAAATGTAATAATATAAGTGGTTTTTACCTAGACTCTGAACAAATTAATTGCCGGTAATAAACTTATTAGCGTGAAAATGTAATTATTTTGAGACTAGCTTTTGCCCGCGGCTTCGCTCGCGTTAAATTTGGGGTAACACAGTCGCCCTTACGTGATTTGCAGGTACCTGCAACCTGTAGTTTTTGCCCTTGCGCCTTGTTTATTATAATAGCAATGCTAAGTTTTCCCTTTTCTTCCCTCTTTCTCCCTCATCTCTCACTCTTTTAAAGAAATAGCTTATAACCGTCTCCAGGGTCGCAACTATCTCTATACCAAAATTCATCAAAATCGGTTTGGCCATTTGGGCATGAAGAAGTAACAAACAAACAAACAAACTCACTTTCGCTTTTAAAATATTATAGTAAGGATTATTACGCTATTTGTTATAAATAAATAACTTACCAATAGTTTTATTTTTATCCATAGCCCCAAGCATTGAGTCCTCAGTTCTTGCTGTTCTTCCAAATCCTAGAGTGGAGCTGGTGGCATCCTGCCCCAGCTGACCTCCATAGAAGTCACCGAAAGCCGTCGCCGAACCAAGGAGGCCCGACCTGTCTTGTAAGGCCGCTTTGGCTTTTTCGACACTCTGCTTTAGTTGCTCGAAAGTGGACTGGTGGAGTCGATACGGAGGCCATTCTGCTGCGGGCCATGGCTCCTCTTTAAGTGCGCTTCTCTTTAACTCCAAAGCTCCTGCGTAGGAGCAGCTGCTTTCGTACATCGCAGCTTTAAGGCCAGCGCGGAGTGCAGATGCACACTTTAGACTACGAAGATCAACCCTGGGGACAAATAAACATCGTTGAGGTTTTGGTTAGAAAATTTAACACACACTGTCAACCTAAAGAAGCGAACTTTTATGAAAACTACAATAAAATTTGTTTTCTTGTCAGAAACTTAAAATAATAAAAACCGACTATTTGGGTAATATAAGAAGTGGTAATATAGATTAAGATAAATTTAATAGTATAGGTACTTAGGAAAAATTATAATTAGGACACACTAACGTACTGCTAGATTTTAGAAGTACCAACTTCCACTTAGTTTAAGATTTACCAGCTAGATTTTAGAAGTACCAACTTCCACTTAGTTTAAGATTTACCATTGTAATGAATACCATTTTAATTGCAAGAAATATAAGTTTAATTATTCATTTTAGAAGTGAAACAGACTTAGGTATGGCAATTAATAATACCGACTGACATTTCTTACTAATTCTAGATAGCAAAATGACATTATGAATACTTTAATCCATTGCCCTGTTTGAATTTCATTCAACCTTTGCAGTTAAGCTTTAATCACTTATTCATTCTATATACAAATATCATTCAAATAGATTGTTAGATTTTTCTTCGTGGTTCCCTTTAATGATGACATTTTGTGAGAAAATATCCAGGTCTTGTGGTCCTTTGTGGCCCGTTCGGTGCAAACTGTGTCCGACAGTCTTTTTAAACACGTCTTACCGTCTTGCCAGTAAGTAAACACAAGAAGTCTGCCTTGCGCGCGTTTAACTTCTTCCTAGGCCGGTACTATTATATTTTCAGATCATGACAATATCTTTTAGCATTTGTGGAATGGTCATGACCTGCTTGCTTAGTTCCGAACAAAAAAACGTATACAAGCGATTTCCTCACACATTTCAACAGAAGTCCAGCACACGAACATCCAGCAGATAAAATGAATTACGGACAATAAACAACCAGAAGTGACTTGTTATGGTCATATAGGAAGCTCAAGCAATGTAGTGATTATTTAATCTGTGCATCTATTTATACAGGCTGATTAAATAATGACTTCATGATTGATGGCTTACCATGCAGCTAAGGGAACTTGCACATGAGGGGTCTAAGTGCAAGGCTAGTTTCAAAAAAGCTGAAGCCAAAGATTTTATTTCATTACTTTGACTGACACTAGGATCTTTCTGTTTATTATTTCATGGACGCAATTTTTTTTTTATTTCGGGGATCGAACCCGCGACACTCAGCGCAGCAGTCGATTGCTCAACCACTGCGCAAACCGTGCCGTCGCCAACTGTGTTGATTCCGATAGATAAAGTCTTATTGGGATTTCCCAACCATAATTTCTCTGCAGCAGCTTGAAGTCTGAATTTACGCCTGGTTGTCGGTAATAACCTCAAACTCTACTACATTGGATTGTCGAAATGTGGATAACGCATATGTTAGACAACCTTTTTGGGGCAATACACGCACAGTATGTTGTGTTATTATTTGCCAAGAAATTGTTCAATAACTTTACAAGATCGGTATCAGTCCACTGTGAATGTTTATCAAAATATATTCACGTCCCTGTCAACGGATACCTACAGTACCAAAACGCTAGTGGTGTTTGTCCAAGAAGAAGACTCGAAGCACCCCGCTCGTTCCTGCGTACGGACAGTTTTTACAGCAACTACCACCTGGCTCTGTTTACACTTGCAAGAATAGCTCTTCCAGAAGTCTAGAAAAAAGTTGCTGGTGCTAACAATAGCACAACTATGCAAGGATTTATATTCCACAAGTTACAAAAGATAAAGATATATTTATTTTGTAAAACATGAGTACCTACCTATGTATAAAGATGATAAAATTTGAAAAGTTGCTACATGTTTTCATCATTACAAGTCTGACACTCCCCCGCGAAGTTATTTGATGATTTCCTATCCACAAAAAATAGTACCTATGTTTAAAAAAATATGAATTGCGTCGTTGTAACCTTTTGTTAGTAAAAATACATTGCACTAACTTATCCGCGGTTCGCCAGTGTGGATAACGGAATATTATTATTATACAACGGGAATATCTACCGGTATAAGGCCCGGACTCAACTGAAGCGGAGAGGAGCGGAGCAAAGAGGAGATGTGCAAAATGCGGCCAATCAATCGGTCGGTATCCGCAGGTCTCCTCTCCGCTCTGCTCGTCTCCGCTTTGGTTATGGAGTCCGACATATAATCGGTTATCCTGATAAGAGACAAGATAGATTGACAGAAATATTATGCTATTCTAATTCACTTGTTTATTGTTAGTTAGCAATAATTAGGGCAGCAATCCGGGTTTGCCCGCTCTCACCTCATATCGGATATTCGTTTCCTTTTGGCTCGCTTTTTGTCTTTCCCGTCCTTTTCCGTCGTGGTAGCTGTCTTGTGGTATCACATGTCAGTGATACCACTCGCTTCGAACAAACTCCGTCCTCAGACTAGCACTTTTTTTTTAACAAACTGATGCGAATATTGTCCCACTCGAATGTCCTAAGGAAACATTTTGGAGAAATAAATTGATTACCCACTGTCCATCGAAGCGTATGTTCACAAACTTATACACTTTTAAAAATATTTGCAACTATTTTTTTTTTAATTAATCAGTGATGTAACGATTCATACACGTTTATCGATTTTATAAGAACACATCGATATCCCAAATCCAATTTATCGATACTACGGTGAGAGGGACAGGACGGTCGATCGCGAACTGTTCGTTGCCTGCGCACAACGCTGATGCCAATTGAATACATCCGGCTTCAAGGAAATATGTCCTACAATCAATTTAAATGTACCACTCGATTTGACCACGGTCGTGAAATTATGGTGTAAACGCGTTTTAGTTGCTTGTTCTCATTTATTTTTGTATCCACTAGTTTGTTTTAGGAAATTAATTCATGTCGTGTTGTGAGAGAAATGGTGAGTGACAAAGAATTAACCGTAAAAGTTAAGCAACGCTGTGCTTCACTAACATAAGTCAAGCTGAAATGTCTCATGTGCCTATATCATCTGCCTAGCCTTTTCATCATCATGTGCCTATAATTCCACCAAAAAAGTAATAATGTTTAGTTGAAAAGATTGACAGTAATTTTGCCTATAACAACACAAATATCGCACATAGAACAAAAACAAAAATACCATTATTTGAATATAATAACTGTCACCAACGTATTACCATTTTCCCTTCACCAGCACCCAATAACCATTTTACCTGTACAGGGTGTCCCTGGAAGAAAATATCAAATCGAATGGGTACACAAGGTAAGTTTCAAACTTTTTCCTACAATGCTTGAACCAAAAGGGTCGGTGTCCACATCAACCGCTATAAGATGTGAAAGAACCAGTGGCGTATTTTAATATTTGGCGGGCCAGGCCAATATGGTTTGCAGCCCCGCATAATTACAAAAAAAAACTGCTACCGCAAAATATATGATAGTAATTTTCGGTGTTTTTAGAATAAACAAACAATAATACGTGAGGGTAAGTGAAGCCACCTAAGTTTGTTTTTGTAATACCTACGGACCATTTTAAGTAATATCAATGAAGCGCCAAAAAATAATAGATACTATTCCTTATCTAAAGACGAAAAGAACATCTATATCTAAAAGACTGTCCCCTCTGCCTACCAACCAACAGTCAAATGAACATATCAAATTGACGCGCGCATGTGGGCGCGAAGACCGGCGCGCGCGCCACTTAGCTGCAGGAAGTCTATACATTACCTTATTATATCCCGTAAAAGTGTCATCCGCTCGTCGGCCAAACAGGTGGCGACCTTCATAAGAGACAATTGATCTGTAAAAAATATGTGTTTTTTTCAATGAAAAATAAAGCGACATCCAAGTCTTGATTTCATACTCAAGACACGCAACTCTGGTTTTTCAGATTCATGTGCATTTTGCTTCTGTGAAGGAAATCATCTTGAGGATACCAGCATGCCTGAGAAATCTTTAAACCACCTCACGATTTAGGAAAAAAACTTGAGAGGTGACAAGGGACACCAAGATGGAACGAAGTTATTATTTATTATGTTTTGTATACACTCAACAAAAACAATCGTCGCGACACCACACTGTTCAATGCGAAATAGAAAGACGAAACGAAAATAACGGCTTGCATTCTATGAGAGAGAGAGAGAGAGAGAGAAACAAGCGCACGCCGCATGGCTTACAACTATAGCAAAAAGTGTCGTTACAACTTCTGGTCTTATTTTTTTCCGTCTAGCCCCATTTCACAACGCGCGATAAGGAACTTCGTTCCATTAAAACAGTATAGGGAGAATTCATCAACAATGAAACGTAACGCAATAGGCGCGGATTTCACAAACACGGTGAGGAGAGCAAGGAGGACAGAGACGTGATTAACATTTCAATCAATATTCTAGGTCGATTTTCGTACGTTTTCACTGCCTTCCTTGGTGCAGTCCGGGCCTCAGTCTGCGTCCAAGAGGTGTCAGTGTCATCATTACTATGCACTATTGCTTTAAATGCTGTTTATTTCATCATATTATTATAGATTCAGGTCGGCTGTTGTAGAAACAATTTTGCAAATGGGTTACTTACAGCACAACGCAACCAACACGCAGTGGCTGTCCACTGCCCCCAGCCAATATCCAGTGAAGCTCTGTAACTTCCCTGGGTATTGGCAGGAGAGAGTAGGTAGTCCGAGCACATGTGACTAAAAGAGTGATGGATCTGAATGTTGAAGGACGGAGAGGGAGAGGAAGGCCAAAGAAAATATGGATGGATTGTGTAAGGAATGATATGAAGGAGAAAGGAGTGAATGATGCCGTGACGTCTGATAGGGGAGAATGGAAGAAGAAAACGTGTTGCGCTGACCCCAAATGATGATGAGAGTAGGTAGTCCGAGAAAAAAGAAAAAAAAGAGTACAATACAATGTTATTAACTTTGTCAGATTGGGATCCAGATATCAACAGCTAAAAAATAAGTCCGACATTTTGTAATTTTTGCAATAACTAAGCAAAACAAACCTCTCACTTTGCACTAAACTCTTTAAGGACCAAATCAAACTCAAAGTCCAACCTATGTTTTAATTTGAACTTTCCCCATATCTCAAAAATCAAGCAGATGCGGTAGAATATACTTAGATATACCTACTCAACATTTAACTTCCTTTCCAGAGGAAAAATGGAGTGGCTCGTGAAGTGTAGGTATTAAAGGTGGATATGGAATTAAAATTAAATCCTAATTAAATCCTCATACAAAACATCCTCGTCTCAGACATATCTTATTAACTTTTGTTAATTTATTGATTGATAAAGACTAGTGTCTTGTCTTTATAATTAACTAGCTCCCGCCCGCGACTTCGTCCGCGTGGCATAGTTACTGTGGGCTAACGGCAACGCTAACTTTAACCCGCGTAATGATCGAAAAAGAATATCTTTCTCCCCCCCTTTTCTTCTACATTTCTGCTCCTTATCTCACTTAAATTAGCCCATGCCCGTCTCTAGGGTCCCATCTATCTCTGTACTAAAATTTATCAAAATTGGTTTGGCCATTTAGGCGTGAAGACGTAACAAACAAACTCACTTTCACACACACACACACCACATGTAGAATAGACAATTAAAAGTTCTATAATAAAAAAAAGCTCGGGTCGATCTTTAGGTTAAGCCGCGCTTGCCTAAGGTTGCTCAGTGGATGGGTGACCACCCGTTACATACCGAGTTTCCTCCGTGCTTCGGAAAGCACGTTAAGCCGTTGGTCCCGGCTGTCATTTGTAGATCTTTGACAGTCGTTACAAGTTGTCAGTGTTCCGAAAGTCTGACAACCAGTCTTACCAAGGGGTATCGTATTACCCAGTACTAACTGGGTTGTGGAGGTCAGATAGGCAGTCGCTCCATGTAAAATACTGATATTCAGCTGCATCCGGTTAGACTGAAAGCCGACCCCAACATAGTTGGGAAAAGGCTAGGCAGATGATGATGATAATAAAAAAAAACTGATGTTGGTGCCGATTCTGATGAGCCGCTTGATTACACTGGAGTAATATTAATATTAGAATACCTTATCTCATATGATTTTATTCCACGTCATTTAGTCCGATTTAGTTTGACAACCCTTTTTTTGGTAAAAAACGAAAATTTTTGAATAGCAAGATTTTCTGACTGATTTACTAAACTATCATGAATGCTGTCAAACTGTAATATGGTTGGAATGGGCAACTTTCACAAGTTATTTTGCATTGTGTCTGGTACTGTAGCTTATTTATTTTTGTTTATTGACATTCAAAAGTGCCTGTAATGGTCTAATTGAAATAAATGCTTTTGAGTTTTGAATTAAGTTGTGTCACTTTAATCAATTTCAGAAGGGGTACAGTCTACGGACGATGAGCTACCCATTGGTCACCGTCCACAGACCCGCATCTACGGTGGCCGGGAGTCGTCTCGCGGCACCCGACGCCCGGAGCGTCTCTCTCAGGTGGGTTGGTTTTATTAGGGCCTTAGGGGTTTAATTTTACAAAATCCCTAAATCTTAGTGATCTGTCCTAAAAGGCTACTAGTAAACCCCTAGACAAAGTTTGAGAGTTCTACCACTTGTAGTTTCTCATTTTTCTTGATGAGTTTGATAGTCATTTTTCTTTTATGTAGGTACATAGACTAGCTGTGCCCCAGAGATTTCACCCAATTGAAATTGCTCAATTGAATTTTATATATACCAGCTTCCGCCCGCGACTTCGTCCGCGTGGCTTAGTTACTTTGGGCTAACGATAACTATAAACCACGTGATGATCGAAAAAAAAAACTCTCCCCTTTCTTCCCTCTTTCTCCCCCTTTCTCACTTTTTTTTAGCCTTTGTCCGTCTCCAGATTCATCAAAATCTGTTGGGCCATTTAGGCGTGAAGACGTATCAAACAAACAAACAAACTCACTTTCGCTTTTATAATATTACTAGTAAGGATGAATAATAAGGATGAAGACGGAACTATATAGACATAGATTATATAGATTATGACAGGTTTGGAATACATCTTGGATATCTGGTGACCAGATACGCTAGCGTCAGTCATTGTCAAGCTAGACAAACTAGCGATACTGGATTGCGGGCAATATCTTTACATCACTACATCCTTTCGAAAAAGACTATGGAGTCTTCATCAGGATTTTGTACATCACACGAAGTAGAAGAGCAGGATAACTTTAGCACAGGATTAGCAGTTTGCAGAATGGAAATTAAGTTCTATTTTGTCGATAGTACCAACGACGCCTAGTCATTGGCAAAGCTAGAGGGTCATGCAACTTTACCCTAAAAATAAAGCCTAGGTTAAACCGTAAGATCCATTTTTGAAATATCAAGGATACGATTAGACAAAAAGCAGTGTAGAGTATACAGTAGCAGACTGTTAGGATGCATCATCTGCCTTTTATCTGCTACTAGCTTTTGCCCGCGGCTTCGCTCGCGTTAAATTCGGTAGCGCCTTATTGATTTGTAATAGCAACGCTAAGTTTTCCCGTTTCTTCCCTCTTTCTCCCTCATGTCCCACTAATTTAAAAAAAAATAGCCTATGTCCGTCTCCTGGTTCCCAACTATCTCTGTACCAAAATTCATCAAAATCGGTTTAGCCATTAAAGCGTGAAGAGGTAACAAACTCACTTTCGCTTTTATAGTATTAGTAAGGATTATTGAGTTCGGCTTCCAGTCTAACTTGAGAACGGCTGCCTATCCGACCTCCAAAACTTTTTTAAAAATTTATTTCTCATTCCAACAATTTTTTGAGTTTTTATATAATACTAGCTTTTGTCCGCGGCTTCGCTCGCGTTAAATTCGGGGTATCACAGTTCCCCTTTCCTGATTTACAGGTACTTTTTTATTTTGATAGCAAAGCTAAGTTTTCCCTTTTCTTCCCTCTTTCTCCCTCATATCTCAATCATTTAAAAAAAAAACAAAAGCTTAAGTCCGTCTCCAGCGTCCCAACTAACTTTGTACCAACATTCATCAAAATCGGTTTAGCCATTAAGGCGTGAAGACGTAACAAACAAACTCACTTTCGCTTTTATAATATTAGTCAGGAAAACTGGCCAAACTTTACGTTTGATGGCGTGATGAGTTCGTTTCTTATACCTACACATAAACCTTATACTGTTTTAATAAAAGCTAATTAATTGAATTTCAAAAATTATGACAAATAAATAAAAAACTGTCAGAATTTGCTTGTCAACAAAAATAACGCGGGTGAGTCTTCAGTTTTGATCTTAAAATAATTATCTTTACTTAATTTAGTGGTTAGTCTAAATAAATCTATTTTGTTGAAAACTTTTGGCACTAAATATTTGGATATTCTTTCTCCATTATAATTTGTTTTTTTCGGCTGAACTAGCTTTTCTCGCTTACACTCCTCGTAATATATTTATTTTGAACAGCAAAAAAGAAATAGTTCTAGGTTATACGATATACCTTCGCAAGACTGGTTGACTGCCGGAGTTGCGGGTTGTTCGAAAGAGATACCGCGACCCCGGAACATAAAGGGCGGTAGAAGGAACATGGGTGGGTTTTAGTCAGTACAAGTCTGGCACTCCCCCCTGCTCCGCCCAGGGCGGGGGAAGTTATTTCATGATTTCCCACCCCAATAAAAAAAGACTGGTTGTTAGACTTTTGGATTATCGGTTACCTACCGAGATGTACTATTATTTTTATTATGGCCGGGATAAACAGTTTGGCATGCTGTCCAAGGTACGGAGGAAACTCATAATGTAATGGATGGTAACCATGCACGGTCTGGCTTTGATAAGTAGTGCTTAACCTTAAATATCGACCAATCTGGCTTTTATTATTTCGAAGGCCCCTACGTACAAAAAGACATGTCGTAAATGGCATTTTTATTGGGGAACTATATTTTTTGTCACCAAAATTTATATTTGTCATCAAGTTGTATCACCTAATAAATAGATCTATCGCCACGAAATATTTTCGTTCTCAGATAAACAAAGAGTGTTCCAGGTATGAATTACCAAATTATTGTTAATATAATGTGTAAAATATGAGATGGATTACCAATAAAATTGTAGTGCATTACATGAATATAAACTTCGTTCTTATAATAATAGTTTTATTACTTAAATAATAGCTTGGTGCTCAGAATGGTAGATCTGTCACCAAATAAATCGATCGCTTGGCGCAGATGGCACAAATGGCTAGGTTAGGTTAGGTTAAAACTGTGACCTCCTACGAAGACTCGCCAGAATCGACTTGCATTGATAGAAAAAAGAGAAATATAGTTTATTGGTGATCTCTTTCAATTAGTTTGCTTAAATGCTTATTAGGACAAACCTATTACCTATAATATATACAAAAAAACAATTATTTGGTACTAGACCCTATATCTCCATGATTTTATGTGATTTATTGTGGAATTGATTTTACATTGTTTGGTGACTACATTTTGGTGACAAATCTACTATTTTGCGGGCAAACCCTATTATTTAAGAAACACAAAATGAATTAAATTGGTGACAGCTTAAATCATACCCTTTTTATTGTATCATTGGCTTTAGATTATCTATGCGCACATGCTGACATACGATTTTAATTTAATTTATTTACCTTGTTTTAGAAATCGTATAAGAGAACAAGTATTATAAATACAACGAATAAAGTGTTGTAGAAACGGTCATCTATCAGTTTTTCCAAGAAAACGGTAAAAAAATTTAGTATTTATGTGTAAATAGCTAATGTAATAAAGCTTTTAAAACTGTTAAAATATTGTAGAAAGAAAATATTTATTATTGCTCATAGAATTATATGTAGGGCGTGTTGAACACAACTTGCGCTCTCCTGTAAACGTCGGTTTTTGACATAACCTTATGTAAGTAGGAACCGTCGAAATGAACAAAAAATGCTAAGTACTATGGTTTGGAAGGTCATCGCAGTATTTAGTATTTATTTATAATAGTTTTTATTTTTTGCAAAATACTTTGTGTGCTTTGCAATTCAATAAAACAAATATATTATGAATATTCTACGATTTTTTTCGACATACGTTACTAAAATAGCAGACACAGAGATATCTTCCCCCTCACAGGACCATTGGCTACTTATCACAAGCCTAATCGTCCGAGAAATCGGCCAAAACATCGCATTGAGCCCAGCACATAGTGCCTCATCTATGTTTGTAGGTATGCGAACAGAAACACGTCATCCCCTCTGAATGTGTTTGTACTGGGAATGGGAAACAACTAAAGTATTGATTTTGAAAGGGCTGGGCTGTTTCTGAATAGCAAGGTTATAGCTACATTTCTTTTGTAAGTAGGTTTATAGTATCGATTTTACTAGAAGTGCCAGATTAGCACACGAAGTTCGAAATTTCTTAAAGTCCGTATCAAGTTGGATATTGATTAAATTATCAACCGTAGCAAAAATTGCTTTAGATAGTTATATTATTTAAGATATTGATACTTCCCTGTATGTTCATTGGACTCCTATAAAACTCACAAAGTGTGCTTAAAAGGGCTGTTTTGATAATTGAAATGATAATTCACTAAACCCATAGAAATCATACTAGTTTACAGTGACCTGCAAAAAACAAAAAAAAAAAAACTTCGAAAACCCTTTTTTCACATTTCAACCAACTTAATCTAGGCAGGCGAAAACCCACAACTAAAATAAAAATGTACCAAGTTTGGCATTTCGATGGCATTATTCTTTACAAGCAGCGTCACCGTCAACAGACTTGGAACTAGCATGTCAGTGGTCAGAGTAGTTCAAAATATTATCTTAAAATATGTATACTAGCTGTGCCCAGCGGTTTCACCCGCTGAGGTTTAGGGGTATGAAAAATAGATGTTAGCCGATTCTCAGACCTACCCAATATGTACCCAAAATTTCATAAGAATCGGTCGAGCCGTTTCGGAGGAGTACGGTAACTAACATTGTGACACGGAAATTTTATATATTAGAAGATAAATCACGTGTCACGTTGTTTGTCCGCGATGAACTCCTAAACTACTTAACCGATTTTAAATTAAATTTGCACACCGTGTGCAGTTTGATCCAACTTAACTTAAGATAGGGTAAGTATTGTAGGTAGGGTAGGTAAGGCAGGTAGGGTAGGTAGAAAGGTAGAAAATTGCATTGCAACGTATGCTGGGGCACAGCTAGTATTTTATACTTTGTCATAATCGACGTCACTGACATAATGTATCTTCGTTTACACCCTCTGGAGCAGTTTATGATACAACTAGCAGTGCCCAGCTGTTTCGCCCGCTGCTCAGCTCCTTAGAGTCGTAGCGTGATGTTATATAGTCTATTAATTTCTTGTAAGAATGCTTTTTCAAAGTTTCAAGTCAATCCGACCAAAGAATCGCGTTCTCTCATACAAACTTGTTCACGAATGGCAAAATTTAGTCTTAGTGAGCACTTACGTCCTAAAAGGATTCCCCATGTAAAATTTAAGTCTCCTAACGAACGTAGTTTCCGAGATATCGTTATTAGTGAATCAGTGGTTTTCTCTTTTATATATGTACTAGCTTTTGCCCGCGGTTTCGCTTGCGTTAAATTCGGGGTAACACAGTTCCCCTTTCTTGATTTGCAGGTACCTGCTACCTGTAATTTTTGCCCTTTGTTTTTTTTTTCGGGTGGGAAATCATCCAATGACTTCCCCCGCTCTGGGTGGAGCGGGGGGGCATGTCAGACTTGTACTGACTAAAACCCACCCATGTTCCTTCTATTGCCCTTTACGTTCCGAGGCCGCGGTATCTCTTTCGAACAACCCGCAACCGCGGAGCGGCGGAGGCCCTGGCAAGCCCCTCTGCTTTGCTGACATCTCTTTGAGGTGCGCGTGAAACACGAACGCGCCGTCGACACGGCCTGTCGTCAATCGACGGACGGACGGTGAGCTACCCATTGCTCACCGTCCACAGGCCCGCATCTACGGTGGCCGGGAGTCGTCTCGCGGCGCCCGGCGCCCGGGGCGTCTCCCGCGGCGGCTGGGTTGGGCAGATGTTCTCTCCCTCAAACGCCCGGCCACCTCCTTTGCTAGCATTACTGCTTCGCAGAAGGTGGTGACCGCTTCCCATTCCCTCTCGCTCCGGACCATGGCCTGAACTAGGGCCGGACGCGAGAGATCGCCGCCGCCGATCGCCTCCACGAGTAATTTTTGCCCTTACGCCTTATTTATTGTAATAGCAATGCTAAGTTTTCCCGTTTCTTCCCTCGTTTTCCCACATTGCTCACTTTAAAAAAAAGTTAGCTTATGTCCGTCTTAAGGGTCCTATATATATATATATATATATATATATATAAGGGTCCTATAACTATTTCTGAACCAAAATTTATGAAATTCGGTTTAGCCATTTAGGTGTGAAGACGTAACAAACAAACAAAGTCAGTTTCGCTTTTCTAATATTAGTAAGGATATATCTAGATTAGAAGGAAGTCCATATAAAGTGGCTTGCGTGTATAACCAACCAGATGTACCTATAAACGTAGACGAAGCGAATGGTATAAGTTAGGGTTGAAGCAGGAGGCGTTATGTAGTAATCTGTATTGATTGATCATGAGGTAAAAGGCGTGTGTGTTTATGTGACCTATGCCCATACGAAGGTTTACAGTGGAAGGCTCAATGATTTCCCTAAGTTAGAAACGCTTGGAAAGAGATGAACTTAACAACATAAACAAGCTTAATCTTCTTCACCCCCACATAGTACAGTAGCAATAATTAATTCCAATGTGATTTATGCGAATATTATACGAACATATACATGTATAGTCGGCCCCAACTCCAAGTGTCTACCGCGAATAGATTTATGCATCTATGGTAATACATGTTGATGTAACAAGGAATACATTTGCGTTTATAAATAAAAACTGTACAACGTTATCTTTGCGAAGGATTTTTAAATTTTTCTTTCGTTTTGTGGTTTAATTTTATTTTTGTGATTTATTAAGGTAGTTGCTTATTAGTGTTGTTGTTTAAGTTCCTTGTTTTATGGCACTGTGTAGATAAAATGTTGGTTGTAAAGAGTTTGGAAAACACAATGCTGAGTAAGTACCTATGTAGTTTGTCTTTACTGTTACATGCTTGTGTTCAAGCTCACGGTTTGCAGTTTTTGTAATGGATAAGTACATTGGTGTCGATTATTTCATGAAAAACTACTTAAAATAAAAATAGTTTTAGCTATTTTCCACGTCGTTTGTTAAACGACGTATCCTATTCTGGAATTGATAAAAAGTGACATAATTTAAGGGCACAGTGCCCTTAAAACAAAAACTTACAAAAACTGCAAACCGTGAACTTGAACACAAGCATGTAACAGTAAAGACAAACTACATAGGTACTTACTCAGCATTGTGTTTTCCAAACTCTTTACAACCAACATTTTTTCGTCCGAAATAACACATTTGATACTTTTTTTGATATCACGCGGGCGAAGCCGCGGCCGCCAGCTATCTTACTAATATTATGTCACTCTTTTTACGTCAAAACGGCTGAACGGATGTTCAGAGACACAGAGGTAGATTATGGTCTGGAATTACACATAGGATACTATATACCGCGTGATATCGAATCGTGATGTATATTATTATATATTTTTTCGATATCTTATTTATTTATTTATTATATCACGCGTGCCAAGCCGCGTGCGTCAGCTAGTACATCATACAGCTCAGCTCACATGTTTCTGCAAATCCACCAGTACAGCATATTTTGACAGAGGAGTTGATAAATAATGTTGCCGATCAATTGTTTTTATACTTCACAAACGAGGTTTACTATCAAATTATTTTGAGCAGATTTTAAAAAGTTTAAAATGAAGTCGCTTCCGCTGTCTGTTCGCTTGGATGTTTAAACTACTCAATGGATTTTAATTCAGTTTTAATCAATATAAAGAGTAATTCCAGAGGAATGTTTTTTAAATGTAAAAATCAGAGTCTACGTAAGTGAAAGCACGGCGTGCAATTAGTTCTTTACAAAACCTTAGTCAACAGTCAAAGTCCTAATTGTTGTTATGAATCTGGCACAAAACAACAAGTTGTTTTACACAATTCAATTTAAAAATGATAAAGTACTTTAGTAGTCAATTTTTTTCAACATTCTTGTTGCTACTTAAGTTGCGACGGCTCGCGTGCCATTCATTTGCCATTCCTTCTGTTTCCAGGGAGTGTGCCAAACCGGCCCCATTAATGGCAGAAACACATTTACTGGCATGCTAATAACATGTTTAACTTATTTGTTGCACACACCGAGAGCATGTTTCAGTAATAATATTTTTGTTTTGTGAATGTTTTGTATGCGTATCTGTAGAAGCGCTGTTGAAATTGTAGATCCTGGCAAAGTGGGAAACGATTTAAAGTCTTTCGTGTTGTTACGATTTTTAGGGTTCTGTACCTCAAAAAGAAAAATGCGGAACCCATATAGGATCACTCTGTCTGACCGTCTGTCTGTCTGTCTATCCAGACCCTCTTTCGGGAACGTGTGGAGGTATCGGGATGAAATTAAAACCATATACTCAAATCTGAAGTCCCTTGGAGCTGCTTAAAAATCTACCCTCTAAGTTTACGATAAAAAGATATGGCCGATTATGTTGCTAGTCCATACGGAACCCACAGTGCGAGAGTCCCATTCGCATTTAACCGGTTTTGAACATTATTGAGCAATAATAAATGGCACAGAGGTAGATTATAGTCTGGAATAACACATAGGATACTTTTTATCGATATCATGCGGGCGAAACCGCGGGCACCAGCTACTTGAATAATAATAGAGTAAATTTTTCACAATTTCTATTGAAATTCGGTTTTTTTTCGGCACATTTTTTTATCATCCCCTTTTTAGTGATTATCACAACTTACTCACATATTGTCGTGGCCTTCAGTGGCAACGGCCCTGATTTATGTAGTTGTTGTATTAAGTCTGTGGTGTCTGAGCCCGGCAGTACAATCAAAACTTGTTCTGAATTTGAACGAAGATGTCGGAACCGCCGCTGCACACACAGATACCCTAAACCGTAAATTCTAAGACGTGACATCTACCAATGCGTACTGGCTGCACTTTTATCCAGCCCTTCTTTGGTAAATTGCGCTGATTAAACTTAGGTTTCTCATACCCATCACGCCTTGTAATTCCCAAAGGGTTGAGCAGAGGTTTAAATCCCATATTAGGTAGTGAGCCCATTGCAAAATTACAGTAATAATAGATAGACTTGCAACAGAACAACAAAGTCATTTGATTTATCTTCGTTCCGCGTCTTGTTATAAAGACGTTGACTCCAGTTACCGGTTCGGACAAGGCTGAAATAGGTAGGTAACAAATAAACTTGCCACCGACTGCCACCGAGACAGGATAATTGGCTCTCAAATGTGGCACAATAGCACCGGATACGAACCACAGATGCACTGATCACAACGGCTTACAAAGCGCATCATCAACTCGAATGCAAGACCTGGATTCAGTTCGCAATTTATTATAATTGGCTTGAAACGTCGTGACGGAAAACGGGTGCATTTCTAACTAGCTGCACCAAGCTGTGTCACTCACGTAGTCTGGGATATTTTACATAACCTTCCTCTTGAATTACTTTATCTATTGCTGAAAAATGCATTAAAATGGGTTCTGTAGTTAACAAGATCTATGCGAACAGAAAGCGGAAGCGACTTCATTTTATTTTATGTACAGATGGAACCAAGGTTCGTTAGACTGTCGCTAACCTTACAAATCACAAAATGAATTGCGCCAGTTGTCCAAAAATCCCTAAAAAGGCACACGCAGTTTCTTCTGATTACTCCGGGAAAAAAAAAATTTAAGCATAAAGTCCTTGAGAAAGCAGAATTGAAAGTTACCCAAAAAGGTCTTAAATACCGAATCGATCGATCCGTTTACACCATCACAGACTTTTAACGTTATCCTCAATCTCACCTCTATGCAATGCTCACCTTTTCCCAACTAAGTATGTTGGGATCGGCTTCTAGTCTAACCGAATGCAGCTGTATACCAGTGTTTCACATAGAGCGACTGCCTATCTGACCTCCACTAAGTTTGTTATCCTCAATTGGTGATACTTTAACGCAGTTTGCAACATACAATATTATGTCTCATTATCATCATTTCATCATTTTTCTGCCCTTGTCCCATTCTATTTGGAGTCGGCGCTCCTTTCTCCTTCATATCCTTCTTTACACAATCCATCCACTTTGTCTTTGGTCTTCTTCTCGCTCTCCGTCCATCAACATTCAGATCCATCACTCTTTTAGTCACATGTGCTTTGTCCCTCATAATTACAATATTATTTCTCATAGGCTAGAAATATCTAACTGGTATTATGGTCTTGAATATAATTATTACTTCTTGCATTTTTCCCGTAATTGGAATCAAATTCAATATTGATTCAAGTCAAACTTTCGTAACTCCAGATGGAACCTTTCAACTTTCAATTTATCAGAAGCAGTTTAGATTCGGATATGTGCCCAGGGATACTGAGATCAGTGTCTGCCCAGTAGTGATGGGCCTAAAATAAACGTCGTAGGTTCGTACCCAGGCAGGCCCTTTACCACGTCCTTTTTTCAGCAGTTCAATGATGAAAGAAAATATAATGGGCGTCGTAAAATGAAAAATGCATTGATATGTTTAAACTAAGTTGTGGGTTCTCTCATTGAGAGGTGGCGTATGTCCCAGCTGTGGGACCATTATAGGTAGATAATGCATTGATAGGTTTCCAATGATATATTCCATTTACATGTTTACAATCTAATGCGAGTAAGAGTTAGGAGATGTACTAAGATACACACGTAGACGACGGCTAAAACCACTACATACACATAGTCTCCGTGTATCTTGGCTTTTTTTGCTATTTTTCCTCCATACTTATCCTTATGGGTAGTGAAATATCAGAGTTATGTTTGTCCTACATATAGTTTAGTCTTAACACTAACACGACGAGATTGTTCAGTTTGTAAACTTTCCGCGGGTAGTTATATTTTTACAGGCTTGTGCGGAGGGAATACCATATTATAGATACGGATGAAAAAGCGATGTGTGTGTTCATTTGTTTCGCTTTAAGAGCGGAACAATATGTTTTATTCTACTCTTTCATGCCGTAGAAGTCTGCTGATGACATACGAACAGTCGTGTGTTTAATAATTTATAATTGTATATTTTACATATTAATTGTATCGCATCAGTATTTTACTACTGAAAAATATTTTGGTAGTATTGATAATCCTTACTTTATTATATCTTCTAATATATAAAATTTCCGTGTCACAATGTTAGTTACCGTACTCCTCCGAAACGGCTCGACCGATTCTTATGAAATTTTGGGTACATATTGGGTAGGTCTGAGAATCGGCTAACATCTATTTTTCATACCCCTACACCTCAGTGGGTGAAACCGCTGGGCACAGCTAGTATATATATAATATTATAAAAGCGAAAGTGAGTTTGTTTATTTGTTATCTCTTCACGCTTTAATGGCTAAACCGATTTTGACGAATTTTGGTACAGATATAGTTGGGAACCAGGAGACGAACACGAGCTAATATTTTTTTTTAAAGTGGGATGTGAGGGAGAAAGAGGGAAGAAACGGGAAAACTTAGCGTTGTTATTACAAATCAATAAGGCGCAAGGGGAACTGTGTTACCCCGAATTTAACGCGAGCGAAACCGCGGGCAAAAGCTAGTAATTTTATAAAGTACTTATTCAAATTTCTTGGCTAAGTGGCGTGTCTTGGGAGAGGTCAACCTTTGGACTGACACAAGCTGGAAGATATATTTTGCTTTCGGGATGTTAGATTTTGTGCTTTGTTAAGTGTAAGTAGTTTAATAAATAAACATTGAACATTTTTTGAGTCAGAAAATAATCTTGCACTGTTAAAGGTAAAAGATCTGGCTTCACAGGACGAATCATCTCGACTAGGAAGATGTACCGACAGCCTTCGGAGACGTTGTCAACTCACCTTTACTGAACTGCCTCCATCTCCGCCGCAGACACCGAGCAGACGCTGCCGCACCTACACCGGACACAGTCCATCGCTAACCGACGGCACCGGCGACGGGCCGGACGCAACACGGACACGACACGGCACTCGGAAGGGACGCGTCTGACCTATTTGTCTTGTTAAAAAAATAAACAAATCGATAGACCGGAGCAAAGCGAGCGTCCACGGACAGGAAACCGGGATAAAAGCGAGGTGCCTCGTCCGGTCGTCGGAGACGGAGGGAGGGTTGCGGGGGTGGCAGCCGGAAACCGTGGCCACGCCCCCGGGCGGGGCTTCGGCTCGCCTGCGCGGGTTATCCCGGGCTAGCTCAATGGTAGTTGAGCAGAGATGTTCTACGCTTACCAACTGGTATCAAGTACCAACTTTTTGGATTCTTTGTACTCTTAGATAGACATTGTGCGCTGCGGGCTTTTGAAGGTGAAACTAACACACTTGGAAGTTGAACGTTTTATTTATTTCTTTGTAGCTGGCTGAATACCTAAATCATTTTATATTCCATTGTTTTTCAAAATCACTGGTACTTGTAATCTTGGGTAGGCTACTAAGGATTGCCACACAACGTAGTATATTGTGTAACACCCATTAACATAGGTACTTACCACTAAACTTGCTGACAGTGGTTGTCAGACGGCCGCGATCTTTCATACGGCATACCTAGTGACATTATTTGGGGTCCCAAACTTCCATTTGTCATTATAGGTAGCTTTATTTTTCTTCTTTTATTATTGGTCTTGTTTTGTGTCCAATAAATACTCTTTTCTCTCTTTACTGTCTAGCCACAGTTAAGCCTGTGTCACACTGCGGCGAGGTCGGAATGTAAGGGTGTGAGTACTCACTGCCCGCTCTAGCTAGACTCACTTTCCCCGATCGACTCGCGTTCAAAATGCGAAAGGTTTTACTGGTTCATACCAAACTAACTTTGTCCTGCGATATTGCTCGTGTTATGTTATGGTGGAACGTTTTACGTATAGGTATAGCCTATCAGAAGTTACAAAATGTTTCCTCTATACTCAAACGTAAAACGTGCAAACCTTAATTATTTCTTTATTTAATATTAGTATCCATAGAGATGCCTACATGGTCATGGTATTGATGTTTTAAGGCGCGGTAACAAGCTAATCTTTAGGTATTCGCGGAAGTGAGGCTAGCTGCCTACTGGGCATGGTCTGACACAAATACACGACAGTATTGCATCGAAAGAATAGAAATCAGGTAGAAAATAGTTTGGTGTTTGATTTTATTTGAATATCTACCTATCATGTCCGCCAAAATGTAGGTCATTTTGCAGTTTTAAATAATTGAATATAAAAAAATACAGTTCCGTGTTTGAAAAATTTTAGATATCTCTTTAGTCTATAAAATTTCCTTTGTTATAGATATAAAAAATATGATGGTTTTCGCTGAAAAACGTGAGAACTTCTAGACGAAAAAAATTTTTTCGTGGTCTTTTTAAACATTGTTTTTTTTCGTAGTACTAGACCACTTTTGTAAACTGATTTTGTTTAAGCCTTATTTTATGTATTTAACTATACACGATAATTTTTTTTGGCTAGTGGCATGTACAGATACGGCTAACTTTGCGACGAAAATCTAGACGTTTTACGAAGTGTTTGGAAACAGAGAAATTAGCACATGACTATCTATAGTTTGTTCTTTAACTTCATGTCGTGTAGGGAGATAAAGTGAAATTCTGTCATCAATAACTAAGTACATATGATCGAAAAATCAAAAAAGACGGACAATCAATAAAATTGTTACTTGCTTCCAGAAGTAGGTAGTTGGTATTTTTTTTTGAGTCGAAGATTTTCTTTCTCCTTTTTTGTGCTTTTTCGGAAGTAGGTAGGTAGGTAAGTAATTTTTTTTTCAATAGAGATTTTTTATTTTAGCCATCCATTTTAGTTGTGATATGTTGGTATCTCACACAAGCTCTTATCGAGTATTCATTTTTTATTGCTAGTAAGACAAACATACAAAAACAAACAGTCCGTTTGAGAACTTCCCCTTTTTTGAAGTCGGTTAAGATTGTATTTCGTATACACACTTCAACTAACTTATTTGTGCTATATAGCGGCAAAGAACAGAACCAAAACATATGTTCCAAGTTTGACATTTCCATGCCAATTTTCTTGACAAGCAACACCAACACCTTGAACTGTACACTTAAAGTGGTCAGACTATACAAGTATAAGTTACCGAACAGCTTTAGTCAATTCTGGTGACAGTGGTTTCGGAAATTCGAAACGGGTTAAAGAGACTGTAATTTCTTTCTGCCGTCGGCTTTCCCTTTTCTTAGATCACTATTATAAAAGCCTCTTTTCTTCTCTAAGAATACTGAAAAAAAACGGATCAAAAAGAAAAGTCACACGTTGTTAAAGTTTTACGGTTGGTACCTATATTTTTTAACACTATAATGTCATTTTTATTTAACACTATAATGCTCCAGCTTGTTTAATAGGCATGACGACAGTATAAAAAAATCGCTGATTCAGTGATGACAGGGGAGAAGTCATATTAAAAAAAAAGTAAACACAGGTTTAGTTTTATTTAAAAATAACAGATTATTAAGATTTTCAATAAAATAAAACATTAAAATACTGCAATCGGCCATTTTGACTGAAACACCGATCACAGCGTATGACGTCACGGTTATGTGATTTATGGGACGTTGTTATAGAAACAATGTCATTTTTATTTAACTGTGACGTCATGCCGACGCCATGACACATGCGAGCTGTTTTCGGGCACTATTGAAAAATTATGAGAAAAATGGCTTCAAACTTTGTTAAACTTAAGTTTATTACCGAAATAAAGGCTTTTTTTTGTAAATAGTAAAAGTGTACCCACATTATGGAAGAGGATTTTAAAATCTTTCGTCACGCCTATTCAACATCCTGAAAATCTTGTTTAATTTTTCAGCGTCGTTTTTTGTCGTAATCTGATTTTAGTTTTTTTTTTTTACTTTTTCAAAATGTACCCTAACTAAAGCGTTGGTATTTTTTTTTATAAACTATAATATTTAGTGTAATTAGATATATCAATTGATATAACTTTCATGCACGAACAGCTTATTTAGTAGCCCTCAGCTTATAATGTTAACGCTGCAGGTCTTCACTCTATGAGAGGGAATGTGACCACGCTGGCCCAGTCATAGGAAGTAAGGAAGTCACATCACTTCGAACGTTTGGTTCTTGGACATGCCAGTTCCCTCACAATTTTATTTATTGGTGATGAAATAAATTACAAAAAGTAAAGCGCCTGGCCGGGCTCGAATTCATGACAAACAACTTGTAAGTCGGGACTATTGCCACTGGGCTACCATCGCATTAAAAGTCTACCATTCGTAGGTAATTAGGAATGCTCAATGAGCGGCCGGTAATCGCGGGGGACGCTCGGGGCGGGTCGTTGTGGGTCACCCTCCTTAACGCCTCTGCACGATAAAAACTAATGCTCAGCGGTTTTAAATGCATATTATTCATGCAGTGACGTTTTATACGTTCGGGGCTTGAACAGTGTAGGTACCTAGTCTTACAATCTCCATAATGCATCCAATGTAAATCGTATTAAAATTTGGATGGTATTTAAAAGTACTTCAATTTATTCCCATTTCGTTTACCTAATCCTCAAAGAGGGGATATTGCCCCTTTTAGGCAAGTTAGGTCAGCATGCCCGAGGGATATTTCTCGACCGCATGTTAAGCCAAGTTTATACTCTAACGTGTTCTGCGTCATTATCTGAAATACAAGTAAAAAACATTTCATTAAACCTTACAATAATAAAAAGTTTATTACTAGATACAAATTAGCCTTAATCTAGATCGCAGTAAGTGCCGATTCTATTTCTATACGCGGCTGAAACGTGGACTTTGCGAGATGTGGAAAGGCAGAAAGTGGACGCTTTGGAAATGTGGTGCTGGAGAAGAATGCTTGGGGTTTCGTGGACCGAGTTTCGCACAAACGTCTCGATACTTCAAGAACTCGGTATCAGGCAGCGTCTATTTTCGACAGTAGGTACAATCTCGCATCCTAACATTCTTCGGACATGTTTCTCGGCGTGACAACCTGTCCATAGAACGCCTTGTCGTCCAAGGAAAGGTGGAAGGTACTAGACCGCGCGGAAGGTCACCCACGCGATGGACTGACCAGATCAAGTCAACCGTTGGAGGTTCACTAAACGAGTGCAGCAGGATGACCTCTAGCAGGCAGCAATGGCGAAACATCGTGAAGCGCATCACATCTGCCCCCTCCAATAATACTACAAGTTCATAGCGATCACGACCGCTCTGTCAAGAGCGTACCGGCTAAGAAGAAGAAGTGCCGATAGTAGATCGTATCTGTCAGTATCTGCCAATGGCTTAACTGCCAAGAGTTTCGACCTAATAAGTAATAATTCGAATACCTACCTAAGGAGGCTCAAAAGGAGGTACAAAAATCGTCGACACGAGTCGTATCGTGAGGATGTTCTCTCTGGAGTCTTGACCGCCGGTAGCTTGGACTCGGTTCCCGATACCAGAGGGTTATATTTATATTGATTTTATGAAGGAATATTTGAAAACGGAAAGAATTAGAAACGAAATGCATAAACGAAATAATAATATTTGCTAAAACTATAATATCTAGGTATATTGTCGATTTTGATATTACCATTTTACATTATTATCTTTGACAACACGGTTGGCGCAAAGGTATTTGCGGGCTGTATGGTCGTTGGGTATTTGAAAGCTGCGCTATGTGTCGTGCGTTCGATCCCCTCACGGAACAAATATTCAATGAATGATCTACAAATAGTTGTTCCGGGTCTGGCTGTTTGCGTATGTGACTTAAATGTTTATAAAGGCACCCACTGTACAGGAGAAATTCCATGTGTGGCACACAGTATTAATAAAAAACATTTTAAGATATATTAATATCTACTAATTTTTTTTAAATCCTTACTAAAAAAAAGCGAAAGTGAGTTTATTTGTTTGTTACCTCTTCACGCCTAAATGGCTAAACCGATTTTGATGAATTTTGGTACAGAGAAAGTTGAGACCCTGGAGACGGACATGGCAATTATTTTTATTTTATTTTTTTTTTTTTAAAAAAGGTATGAGGGAGAAAGAGGGAAGAAAAGGGAAAACTTAGCTTTGCTATTACAATAAACCAGGCGCAAGGGCAAAAGTACAGGTAGCAGGTATGCCTGCAAATCAGGAAAGGGGAACTGTGTTACCCCGAATTTAACGCGAGCGAAGCCGCGGGCAAAAACTAGTGAGATTATAAGCTTCATCAGTTACTAACCATGTTAAAAAAAATTTACAAGTCAATGGACATTATTCACGTTTCGAACAAATTGTTACAAAAAAAAACAATACCAATGACTTTTATAGCTACTAAGTATAAGTAATTGACGTCTAATACGTCAACACATTGATTTTGGAACACACGACATGACACCTGGGCTCACCTGGCCGACTAAGGGTTAGGTGTGGCCAAACAACATTGACCAGTATAATTGTAACTTTATTCCCCAACTTCGTATTCGACAGCAGATATCTTTTTAATGTAGACGTTTTGGTGAAGCCGCTATTAGATATATTAACCTGTATTAACTGACCTCCATGGTTCATAATAACATGGAGAAAAATGAATGAAAAACAGGGTTCCAAACAAAATTGTCGTTCACAAACAATCGATTTCTCGTACTGCGTGTGTAGGCGAGTCAATATTTGGTTTACTAGGTAAGGTACCTTTCTCTTCCTTAGTAAAATGCCAAAATATTTGTCTTGTAGATTATTTTTTTTCGATACATTTTCGGTAGATAGGTACTGTTTTCTTTGTTGATGTAGGTAGTCTTTCCAGTCCCCCATAGCTGGTCATTCATCGACTTCAAAAAAGGAGGAGGTTCTCAAATCGTCGGAATCTTTTTTTTTTGTAGATATCTACACCGATTACTCAAAGACGCCTGGACCGAATTATATTTTTTTTTCTCTATGTCTTTAAGGATGATCTGCTAATCTTTTAGTAAGTAGGTTACAGTGGAAAACTAGTTTTTTTTATTTTTAAAAACGTTGCCCCACACTAGGATTTCTCCTGTATCGTGGGTGTGTTTACAAACATTTAAACTCACATACACAAACGACAAACAGCCGGACCCGGAACAACTATCTATAGGCCATACAAATATTTGTTCCGTGCGGGTATTGAACCCGCGACACGCAGCGAAGCAGTCGATCGCTTAGCCACTGCGCCAACCGTGTCGTCAAATTAATACTTGATAAAAAATTATGTGATATATCAAATTATACCATAACTAAAAAAGACACATCTTGAAAGGTCTGTCTGACTTGAAACCGGTGGCCGATAACTGGGATTAATTTCGCGGTCGTTGCAACTGGGCCACTGCTAACTCTGAAATTCTTAATAAATAGAATATTTATAGAATACAAAAATCGAATGTAATGTGTCAAATGAGTGTTTTTGCTCTGGTTATAACAGTTATCTCAACAAATTTGGGATATTTATAATGTTGTATTATTATTTCTTTAAAGTCGACTAGGTGCGTAAATAGCTATTCATAACCACTCGAATCTCGAATCGAACGACAGTTATTTATTCACAAAATCGAAACCGAATACTAAATTCCTTAGATTGTTTCGAACTAATTTAGGCATTGTCTGAACTTGAACTTTTTTTATTAAAGTTTTTATAAATAACCGCGTTTATTAATATACTTTTGTTATTAAAAACTATGAATTTAAAACGCGCGCCATGAGTGCTTTTATTTTAAGTCAATTAATACAAATCGATATAACTTTGAAAACTCGCACAGCACCATCTATCGAATTATTATAGCACTAAATTTTAAAGCAACAATAAGATTTAAAATAATTTGTGTATAGTAGGGTCGTTTCGCCGGTTTCGCGACCACCTTCAGTAGGCGACCATTTGACGGACTAAGTTTCTTTAAATCAAGAAAATAGTATTTGTAGAGGTAACATACATAAAAAATAAATCTAACGTGCTTTATAAATGATTATGAAATAAGAATTTGCAAAGTTTGAAACAAATGGGTTAACCCAGAGCCGAAAAAAATATTGCTCAGTGCGCGTCTTGATCCGTGGTGAGTGGAAGTACCGCGAGTTTGAAAAAAAAAAACACGGCGCGCGGCGCTCAAAGGTAAGTTTTGATACTTATTTCATGTTTTACACAATAGTTATCAATAAGTATGGGTTTTAATTTAGTTGTATTTTGCTTTATTTAAACTTATTATTAAGATAAAATCAAGTGGTCGGTAACCGAAATGGTTATTTATGAAAAACGTTAGATAGCGACCACATGGTCGCAAACCGACGCGATCAGCATTATTTTGTTTTGATTAATATGGTCCTAATGCTTCAAAAAGGACTGTTACAATTTTGAATGTAGTATTGTAAAAGGTTTTTCTTGTAGTTCTTTGGTAAGCGACCACCAGTTTCTTTGTAAGAAGTTTGTTTAATTTACCTACAAAATTTGGCGCTAAACAACTGGTCGTAAACCAAAGTAGGCGAAATAAAGACATCGGTTTCCGGCCAACATAATTTAGTATGAGAGAAATAACGGCCGCTTACAGAAATAAGTGTGAAAGTTCATTGAGTTTGCGACCACGTCTGATTTTTTTTTGAATTTCGTTAATTATTGAAATGTCCGTTTCATAATTATTTGTTGCAGGTAGGTACCTAATCCGTCAAAAACTAAATATTACTATTTTTCAGTTTAAAACAAAATTTAGTCATAAAAAGCAAACTACTTTTATTTTTATTTTTTTAGATGGAGCTCCCAAATAATTTGGAGTCAACAAAAAAAAAAGAAAAAGACTGTCTAATACACAGAAGAAGCACTGAAAAAAGCTCTCGATGATATCCGAAAACAAGGGAAGGGAATAAGAGAAACATGTAGACTGTATCAGATCCCAAGGACCCCGATACAAGATCGCCTTAGTGGGAAGAGGTGTGATACAATCGAGACAAGGGGACCAGATCCTGTATTGGGTATAGAAGGCGAGAAACAAATTAAAGAGTGGCTTTTGGACATAGCAAAATGTGGATTACCGGTCAAGAAACAGGAGCTGTTGGGCACAGTACAGAAAATAGTTAAAGATAACGGAAAAAAGAATCCTTTTAAGGATGATCGTCCGGGCAAAACTGGTTCTCAAATTTCCTAAAACGCCATCCCAATATATCATGCCGTGCTGCCGAAGGAATTATTAAAGCCAGAGCGAGAGTAACTGAAGAAGCCATACTCGCTTGGTTCTATTACAACTAGTGATTAAGTCTCTACAAAATGTAAGATTGTTATTTTTTTATTATAAGAAAACATTACACCAAATGATTACCATTTTTATTTTTATGAAAAGGCAAAAAATAAAATATTTTTAAAGCGATTATAATTGTTTTATTGGCATATTTTTTAATTATAATGGGGCGGTCGCAAACCAGCTCACTGGTGGTCATAAACTGATAAAAATGGTCGTAAACCGACGTTTTCGCTATATTTTCACTTTTTCAGCATTTTATAAATATTTTTGTATGAATGTATTTTATTTTATGTTTTGTATCCAAACTACATTATATTTGGGACAAATTCACATTAATATATACTATTTTGCGTGTAAACAACATATTTTTTTCTTCATCTTAAGTGGGCAACCCAGCTAACTGGTCGCTAACCGGCGCAATCACCCTACTTAGGTAGATACAAATTAATACAAATGCGAATTTTATTTTGTGTAATTAAAAGTTCCCTATCATCGGAATCAAGAAAATATTACACAAAATATAGTATATTATCATAGGTATATCTTTTTTTAAATGTCATTCGATCTATATCATAGGATTTTCCCATTAGAGGCAACACTCACGCATTTTAGATAAAATAAATATGAAACCTCAATCATTTGCTATCAAAAACGTTAAGTACAACAAACCGATCAATTTCAGAAAAATCTAAAAATATTAAATTGACGTTTATTATCCCCGTTCCCATTCCATTTTTGGGATAGTCTGCAAAATAAAACAAATATGCAGTCTTTACCAACTTTATTGATTTATTCAAAGAAATCTGACAACGCAATAAGTTTCGTACAAAATTCACCCCCCCCCCCCTCGAAGAGTCGCCTATAACCATCTCCAAGGTTTCATCTATTTCTGTACTAAAATTCACCGAAATGGGTTCAGCGGTTTAGGCGTGAAAGCGTAGCAAACAAACATCGAACTCTGGAAGCAATCGGAAGTTTCTCCTCTTTTCTTCCCTCTTTCTCCGGTATTGGTATACCAAGAGAGTCGGATGATTTTTATTCGGCAATTCGCTCCATCCTTCATCCGAGGGCTTTTTACTCAATGTTCTCTTCTATGTTGATCGGATCTATGAATAGCTTGTTTTAGCTTTTCCTGGGTTCAAAGACCATCCTCTGACAAGAGTTATTGATTGAACTGACAGTGAAAAATTATGCTGAACTGTAAAAACAACAATATAGGTACTTACCAAAACCTTGAAAACCAGATGAAACGAAGAAGAGAATGTGTGTGACGGGTGTGACCCACTAATACCTGGATGTGACGTTTTGATATTTCTGAACGATCGCAGCAATGTCAAACAGTCAAACTTGGCATTAGCTTTGGCAGTTTTGGCACTGACAAAAACGTCAAAACCATGAGCCAAAACTAAAACCCAATTTTTAAAATTCTCAAAAGTATTATCCTAGCATGCTTAAAAATTCTTTTCGAATGCAATTTTTTTCGAAACGACCTTTTAAACCGATAATACTGCTTGTGATCAAATAATCGGTCTTATCATAACAACAAGTACCTACCTGAATTCTTAAAACAGAAGTATAACATTCAAATAATACGGCTAAGTAACAGACGGGTTTTCTGTGTCAACTAACCCATGGTAATGGTTCTGACGACTATCAAATTGCCAGACAAAAATCGCATTCTCCTGGGGCCAAGGTACGTTGTTGTAATTACAGTTTTTAATTTTATTTACAATGTACTCATTTCAAAATGTATCCTAATATCTGCAGTAACAAAAAGTAATACTCGGCCCTATTTGCATCATAGTTTAAACAAAACATGTGTGATCATGAATTGTGTGGCTATATAAATGTGTCGGCCCTGAACCGAACAACGTGTTTGGCGTCTTCAGGAGTGTCCATCAGTTCTTGCAATGAAGAAACAACAAGATATGCAGGACGCAATATTAAGGGCCCCATTGTTTGTGGTATAGCAACACATGATACTCCAGGGCAGAGTGATCTTCAATTATCAATAAATTCTCCACCAGAGCAGATTATCCTTGCTTTGGCCAAACTGGGTCTGAATGTTTTTAAGGAGCGAATAGGATTGGTTTAATTGCATTGTCTTGCCATGGCCTAAGTTGTTCCTTAGGCCACTTGCTAGGGTCTAGAAAATGGAGTGACACATTTTTAAAGCCTTTTGTGACAATAAGCAGACCTCAATAATATTAATAACTGAGCAAATGTTGTTGGTCAAAGTCTGAAGGTATCTGTTAGGCTACTTAATTTAATTACTAATATTATTAAAAATATTCTAAAAACATGTATTTTACTTCTAACTACTTTTGCTATAATCTTTTCAGACCTCTCATGCTATGGAGGGATGCTGGCAGTTATTTGGTGTTCTCCTAGACTGCCATTTGTAATTTAGTATTCTTCAGTTCTTCACAACCACTTGTTAAAGAGAATATGGTAAGCTCCACAACAATTGTTTTTAGTATGAACACAGGGAGTAACTAAGGAGTCATTTAAAATGTATAAAGTAAAAGAATGCATTTGATTATGTGTTAAATTTTATTTAAAAATTACTCCATTACATATACAAACCTTGCTTGCCCTTGGTATTCATTTTTCATTATTTGTAGTGGCCGTAATCTTACTTAGAGGTATTGTATTACCCAGTATAAATTGGGTTGTGGAGGTTAGACGCAATCACTCCATTTGAGATACTGGAATCTGGTTACAACTCCAACACAAGGATGCTTTAATGCATCCACACTTCTTGTACCTACCCATTGTGAACACCTATTGTTCCATCTAAACTTTAGAAAAAGATATTTAACATTCAAATTCCTTTTGCCTTGTCCACATTCACTCATCTGATTAAACATGGACATTGCAAGTACTAATATTAAAAAGTCTCAACGAGATGACGCTAAACTTGAACAGGTTTTTCATTTGAAATAAGTCTAAAGAACTGATTGTTTTAGTTGTATAGGCAGTAAAATCACAATATATACCTATATAATATAAAAGCTGAATACTAGGATTTTACATGAAGTGATTGTCTATCTGACCTCCACAAACCAATTAGTACTAACTAATACCATACCCCTTGGTAAGACTGGTTGTCAGACATTTCTGACACTATATATATAACGACTGTCAAAGATCTACAAATGATAACTGGGACCAACAGCTTAACGAGGTTTCTGAGGCACAGAGGAAACCCAGTATGTAATAGGCCAACCTAGGCTAGCGTAACCTAAAGATCGAACCGAGTCTCTGCTATTATTTAAATACAAGCACCTCAGGATAGAGGGTGTTCATTATAGCACTATTAGTACAGCACTCATAAATCACAGCGGTAACTCTTTCGAACAACCCGCAACCGCAAAAGGGAGTTTCTTTGCCCATAAATTTTATTTGTATTTAATTTATCTATTCTCACATTCCAGGTTATGTGGGGTTGGCCAGCCATCTTATGTTGACTGGTCGAGCTGCAACTTAGGAGACAAAAGAAGGATTAATGGCCTTTATAACCAGGTAAAATATTATATTACTAGTTTCCGCCCGCGACTTCGTCCGCGTGGCATAGTTACTTTGGGCTAACGCTAACTTTAACCCGCGTGCTGATCGATAAAAATATATCTTTCTCTCCCCTTTTTTCCCTCTTTCTCCCCCTTAACTCACTTTTATTTTTAAATACTTAGTCTATGACCGTCTCCAGGGCCCCAACTATCTCTGTACTAAAATTCATCAAAATCGGTTGGGCCATTTAGGCGTGAAGACGTAACAAACAAACAAACTTACTATTATGTCCAATAAAACTCCTAGATTTAAGTAAATCTGTATATTGAGCTGAGTAGCATGGCACAGTACAAAACATGTAAATCATACTAAACTACCCTCGACTTAGCGAATATTTTTATAAAAGAATACTACACAAGATTGAAGGTACCCACGTTATTACATATATGACATACCTTTCCCCCAAGTATGTAAAACATAATAATAATATGAAAACATATAAACTTAATAATATAGTACAAAACTTACATATTTCAATTAATCTTAACATTATAACAATTATGTAATATCTTATAATAATGATGTATTTTAATTACAACATAAACTCACAATTTGGAGCTGGCCTGGTATAGGGAGTTTTTCCATGGAAAGCAAGTTTATTTCTAATTTTACCGCCTGAACAACTAGGTTCTGACTCTAATGGAATACCTAACATTTCAGCCCATTTGTCTGCGCTAGGTATTTCTATCATTTCCTCATTCTCCGGTATGTCCGTTTCAAACTGATCCCTTTTCTGATGTTGTCCTTCCCCATAACTTTGTTCTACCGTGTCCATTTCTCCAGTCTGTCCTATTTCTTCATTAGTAATCTGCTTTTCTGAATCTGGTACATTATGTTGTTTAACTAACTGATCTATATGCCTACTGACTACCATTCCGTCTCCCGTGTCAACTCGATAACTGGCTGGACCATCTTTGCTTACTACAGTACCTGGTAACCAGCGAGGTCTACTACTAAAATTCCTGTACATAACCTTCTGCCCTACGTCTGTCTGTCTGTTTTTCTTTTGGCTATTTCTTAAGATTTGACTTTCCCTATTTTTACGTGTTTGATCATGTGGATTAATAGTGTCAAGCAATGTGCGGATCCGTCTGTTAAACAAAAGCTCTGCTGGACTTTTGTTTGTAGCTGCACATGGAGTTGCCCTAAGTCCTAAAAGCATGGTTGGAATTTTAACATCCCAGGACATACCGTCCATTTTACGTAGTTTATCTTTAACCGTCTGCACCATACGTTCTGCCAAGCCATTAGTGGATGGGTGAAAAGGTGCAGACGTAATGTGTTTAATCTTGTTGGCTTCTAGGAATGTCTTCATCTCGGAAGAAACAAATGGAGTACCGTTGTCCGATACTAGTGTCTCACACAGTCCATGGATAGAGAAAATCATTCTCAAGTGCCTAATGACGGTGGCTGAAGTCATATTATTGACAATGAAGACTTCGGGCCATTTGGAATATGCGTCAACTATTATCAAAAAAGTTTTATTTTGGAAAGGTCCAGCAAAATCTATATTTAACCTGGACCAAGGCTTCACTGGCATCACCCACTCGTAACTAGTTTTTGGTGGCATATGCCGGTTTTCAGAACATTGATTGCAAGTTTGTACCAAAGTCTCAATGTCGTCATTTAACCGTGGCCACCAAACATAACTTCTGGCGAGTGATTTAGTTTGAACAATGCCACTGTGTGTTTTGTGAAGAGCACGTAGAACTGCTTCACGAAGCGTCGGCGGCACTACTACGCGGCAGCCTAAGAGGATGCAATCCTCATGCAACGACAACTCAGCCCGATGTAGCCAGTATGGACGTAGCTGATCATCTGATACTTTGGCCGGCCAACCGCATAGAATGTGATGACTAACTCGATTTAGAACATTGTCCTGTTTTGTAGCATGTGCTATTTTATCTACATTGATCGGGAAGTCCTCAGGAGCCTCTGCCATCAGCAGTATGTCACAGAGTTGTGGTTCAGCTTGTTCAGGAACAGGCTGTGGCCAGCGACTCAGTCCATCAGCATGACCTATCTGTGTTCCTGGTTTATGTATAATGTCATAACTATAAGAAGTTAATATCAAAGCTATTCGTGTCAAACGAGGTGATAAAACATGAGGTATGGGCCTCTTGGGGTCAAAAATTCCTAACAATGGTTTATGGTCAGTGACTATCGTGAAAGACCTACCCATCAAGTAATTCTGGAATTTATTTATGCCAAACATTATAGCAGTTGCTTCTTTGTCAAGTTGCGAGTAACGACGCTCGTGCGTATGTAATGTCCTAGATCCTATGGCAATAGGACGCTCATGTCCGTCCTTCATGATGTGGGACAAGACAGCTCCCGCTCCGTACTCTGAACTGTCGCAGGTAAGGACCAGCGGCTTGTTCAGGTCATAGTGTACAAGTGTCAGATCAGAGGATAGTAAACGCTTAGCAGTATTGAAACTGGCCTGCTCCCGGTCAGTCCACACCCATTTCTGCGATTTGTCGAGCAATCTATGTAAAGGCTCTAATATCGTGGCCTTATGAGCTACGAACCTCTCATAAAAGTTGTATAAACCAAGAAATGCTTGTAACTGTTGGACATTTTTAGGTTCTGGTGTATTGAGTATGGACTCGACCTTACTCGATGCTGGGTGAATCCCGTCAGCATCGATAACAAAACCCAAAAATTCCACTCGCTCCTTCGCGAACTTGCATTTGTCCTTATTGAGACGTAAACCCGCTTTCTTAATACGTCCTAATACGATATCTAGACGCTGCGTCATCTCCGCCATGGTACGGCCGCTGACGATGACGTCATCAATCAGCACAGCCACACCAGGCACACCCGCCAGCAACGCGGTCATCAGCCGTTGAAAAATGCCGGGGCATGCTTTCACGCCGAATGCTAGCCTATGTACAGTGTACAGACCTTTGCACGTGTTTAATGTTAAAAGGCGAGACGTGTCGTCCGTAACGACCACTTGTGTATATGCGCGATCAAGGTCTAATGTCGTATAAAATACTCCCCCAGATATAATTGCGAAAATTTCACTAGCTGTAGGCATTGGGTAAGTATCGGTTTCAGTAGCCTGATTCACCGTACTACGATAATCGCCGCACAGACGGACCGCACCGTTCTTTTTTATTATTGGGACTACCGGGGTGGCCCATTCTGAATATGACACGGGTCGCAAAACATTTTCGCCTACCAATCGATCTATCTCTTGTTCAACCCTAGCTTTAATAGCGAACGGTACCGGCCTAGCTTTCAAAAACTTAGGTGTTGCATTCGGTTTCAAATGAATCGCTACGGGGTCCCCACGGTAAGTACCGAGTTCGTCCTTGAAAACCTCCCCATACTTGGATAATAATGCATTCGTTGCTGACAATTCAATATCTAAAATGTTATTAAACTTAATAGAAATTTCGAGGGGCTCAAACCAATCACGTCCAATTAAATTTGGCCCTGAACCTCTAGCCACTATTACATTTAAATTAGTTTTAATGTCCTTATACATAACCGAGACTGTCGCTTGTCCAATGACCGAAACCTGTGAGTCGTTCCAGGTGCGCAGCCGAGTGTTCATGGGACGCGGCGCGGCGACGCGCGGCCTTAGGCGTGCCCACGTGCGCTCGTTGACCAGTGAGAAGGCGGCGCCCGAGTCCACTTCCATGTCCACAGGCACGGCATTCAGCAACACGCGTAGCTTGTAGGCAGGCACGCGCGTGTTCGCGCCCTCTACGTTGTAAACCCCATTCAGCTGCACGTCAGACTGCACAACTTCAGCGTGGTTTAACGTTCCTGAGGTACTTTTCTTTTTAGCAGTGCAGATTTTCTCGATATGACCCTTTTTCTTGCAAAAATGACAAACTGAATTGATAAAACGGCATTCACCACCGTGACGATCTCCACATCTGTAGCAAAGACGAACATTTGTTTTGGTTTTCAACGCGTTGACATCCATCGGCTCAGGCGGGGGCGGCGCACACGCCGCGGCGGTATCGGCACATGCCGGCGTGGTCGCGTGCTCGGCGTGCTGCATCATGCGCGCGTCCCTCCCCGCGGACTCAGCGGACACCATGGCGTCAACAACGTCCTTGTACTCTAGATTGTCTTTCTTCAACAGCTCGTACTGCAGTTTGCGATCGCTCATGCCACACACTAATCTGTCCCGCAGCATGCGTTCGAGATTTGGAAAATTACAGTTGGTACTGATTTTTCTTAATTGAGCGATATAATCCATTGCTGTCTCGTCCTTTGTTTGATCACGATGGTAAAATTTGTATGACATTGATATTTCATTTGGTTTTGGGCTATAATGTTTGGTCAAAACATTTATAACTTCCGGAAAAGTCACTTCACTTGATTTTTTTGGAGTAATTAACGCAAGAACAGTATCGAAAGTCTGAGCACCACAAATGGTAAAAAAGTTAGCTTTTTTAACCGAATCGAGGACGATTCCACTTGCTTCAAAGCAATAATTGAGTCGAGTTATGTAACTGTCCCAATTGTCTGTTTTCACATTGAACTCATGAAATTTCACTAATTTACGCTCCATAGTTCTCAATTAACACTCGTCGCCACTATTATGTCCAATAAAACTCCTAGATTTAAGTAAATCTGTATATTGAGCTGAGTAGCATGGCACAGTACAAAACATGTAAATCATACTAAACTACCCTCGACTTAGCGAATATTTTTATAAAAGAATACTACACAAGATTGAAGGTACCCACGTTATTACATATATGACACTTACTTTCGCTTTCATAATATTAGTAAGGATTCACGGTCAAGGCTGTCCGTTTATGAAAAGAATTATTGTCAGTAAGACAAGTTACTTGTTGCTTTTAAGAACTTAGTTGCAAATTATTATCTTTCCCTGTTATGTTATTAAATTTCCATGTGCCATTGTAACCTTAGAATTAGATATTTCTGTACAACAGTTGATTCAATTTTGGTGTGCAATAAGGTATATTTATATGTATTGTATTGTATTGTATAACAGACGTGGAGTTGCGGACACCAGCCCGTTATACAATACAATACAATACATGCCGAGTTTCCTCCGTGTCTCGGTAAACACGATATGCCATCTTTAGATGCAAAAGCTTTCCACGGTACTAATACAGTTTTGTTTAAAGTTTTTATTAAACTATAGTTTGTTATTGCACTATTGTCTTTTTTGCAAACATTCGTATTCATTGTGTGTGTTTAATAAAATGCCATTTATTCAAACAACATGGCATGTTTAAATGTTAAAAATTACAGAAGACAGCTCCCCCAAAACGTCCGCCCTTCGTGTTTAAGCTGAGAAAAGGGAAAGGCAGAACAAACTCCCCTGTAACAATTTATCTTGTCATTGAATAACTTGTTATTGATTGTTATTTCAGGTGACTCATCAAAGAAGTGTGGTTGGAGCAGAAATGGACTAAGACGAAAAAATCATGGAGCTATTAAAGTTTCTAACATAGGAGTGTCTCCCGGACAGCTGGATTCATTGGCAAGTTACAGGTATTGAAGGATAACTAAATTGAGAAACATGGCCTATCTTCGAAAAAAGATCTCATACAGAAATCTTACAGCCTTGAACAAACGAGCTGGACAGTCAGGCAAGCCAGGAGTAGGAGTAACCTGACTAAAATAGAACTGAATATAAACGTGCAATGATATTGCACTACTACTACTAAGAACTTAAGAAGTTACTTCCAGGCTTAACCTCTGTGGTTCGTGCTAACTCGGACCAAGACCATATCTTTATTGAGAAATTGAATCAAATATGTTAAACAAATTATAAACTGTCTGTAGTTAGACGAATACAGAACTGTCAACAACGCCTAGTCTTTGGGATTACCAAATTTCATAGACATTGCTCCAAATTGGACGATGGAAGGCGAGACTGCACGGGCTTCAAACCTTTCCAAAAATTGCCTCATACAAGACAAAGTACTCTGTGAGAGTGACTTTAACGAATCTCCTTAGAACCTCGTTCTTTTCGAGACTGCCGGAGACAAGCACCACGTACGTACCTTGCGGACCCTAACATTGGCAGGAACATAGCAGCAAACAAAGTCAATACGGTCACAACGAACGACGACGAGTATCACAACGCGACTTACGGAACTGAATACTGCAGAGAAGTTGGCATCTTCACAGACGAAACTCCTGGAAGGACTTAGAATGAAGCGACGTGCGGCGTTTCAAGTTCATGTGCATCACAGACTCGAATACGTCGAACAGCCTACTGATCCCTAACTTACTTGGATACGACGCTTGATTTCGTGGTCTGTTCCATGGTTGTCTGTCGCCTTGATATGCACTCCTGACTTTTTCGATCACTAGAATGTGATCAACGTCATCATCACAGTACGTTATTTTTGTTATGGCGTTAATTTTTAAACTGGCATTGATACGTCGGACAGTTAATATACTATGGCCTGCAAATCTTTCACGTTGCAGGTATTGATGACAATGTCGGCGTCAAAGTGCATATGAGTTAGCTACTAACCATTAATGTTTAAGCTAATGAACGCCATTGACCACTTAAGTTGTAAAACGGTCGCATGGCTGAGACGCCACCGATTACTAAAGTTGTTTAAATTATAATAAACTACATGTAGTAGGCTTCCCATCACTAGGGAACATGATTACCACAAAGTGAAAGAGGGCGAGCCGAGCAGAAGCGAAGACAACGGACGGAAGAATGAGTGAAGTTAAACGACTAGGGGGACAGACAATCTCATTAAAGTTGCCGGAATAAACTTAGCCTTGATACAAACCCGCCAAAACTACACAGAAATGGCAGGAAACTCATTGAGCTGTGCCAAATCTTGATGGGGGGCCTGTCTGACCCTCACTGGTATAATCTATGGTTCGCACTATTATGACAGCACTACTACAGTTTGTGTCTATGACAGGCACACACATCTGTTGCCTGTATGGTCATGCAGGACTGACGTCTACACACATCACTTTGGATAGCTTTATTGATCTGTAAAAATTGCGTTGTCGCATACTACTGTGCTCATTCTGTACCCATAATATTCTAATAAAGCAATATACGTAGTTACCTATATAGTGAACCTGTGTTTCATTCAACCTTAAAGCAAAGCGGCGACTTAGACTCAATAGCAATCCGCCCGGGAATCGAGTTTGTATTTATAAATCACTAGCTTTTGCCCGCGGCTTCGCTCGCGTTAAATTCGGGGTAACACAGTTCCCCTTGCGCCTTATTGATTTGTAATATCAATGCTAAGTTTTCCCTTTTCTTCCCTCTTTCTCCCCCTCACATCCCACTTAAAAAAAAAATAGCCTATGTTGTGTTTCAACCTCACTTATAAATCTTTTTTTTTTAAATAGCCTATGTCGGTCTCCTGGTTCCCAACTACCTCTGTACCAAAATTCATCAAAATTGGTTTAGCCATTAAAGCGTGAAGAGGTAACAAATAAACAAACAAACTCACTTTCGCTTTTATAATTTAGTAAGGATATAGTAAATAAAGAAAGTCTAATGTATGCAAAGAACGTTGATGAATGTACCAGTACCTACCTAACCCTAGCGCCCCCTGCCTTCGTTTGCTCAGTGATCACTGGTAGACAGACACTAACTTATGGGCATGGACATAAACCTAGATGCCATAAGTTTTTATACACACTAGTCAGAACATCACAAACACTGGCGGCCATCACTAAACGCCGGGCGACCGCGAACTGAGCGGCAGGCGCGCCTATTCATGATCCGGCTCGAAGGCCCTTGCAATCTGCTACCGGTGCCCATGTCCACTGTTGGCTGCTACCGTTACGTCGTTTAACCCTGATGAGACGGACATAGGCTAATTTTTATTTGAAAAAAGTGGGATATGAGGGAGAACGAGGGAAGAAAAGGGAAAACAGCGTTGCTATTACAAATCAATAAGGCGCAAGGGCAAAAACTGCAGGCAGCAGATACTGTGTTATACCGAATTTAACGCGAGCGAAGCCGCGGGCAAAAGCTAGTGCCTAATATAGGACAAAAGAAAACCTATCAATTTCGAGTAGGTGCTACAATTTTTAAGCTTGCAAAGCTCGCTCTTGAAACATTTCCGTTGTTGGGCTTTTCTATAGAATACGATAAAGTTGTACCTTTTGTGAATTAACAAACGATATGTAGGTAGACAGGGCGCTATGGCGCTCATTAGGGGAGGGCTATGTCCAGCAGTGGACTAATATAGCCTGATGATGATGAATGATGAATGTAGGTAATCTAAAATTAGACCTAGAGACTAAACTGAAGTCGGACGCGATGTCTGATATGGCGAACCTCTGACTGGTCCAGCGCCGAAAATCCTCCTGAAAAACGAAATAAAACATTTTTAGTTACTGCTTTGTTGGTTCTTAGCGATACTGCTAAACATTGGGTAGGTATATACTGGATTCGATTAAGTATCTGATCGGGCAATGTGTGTACGGAGGTAACTTCATACTTAGGTACATATTTTGTCCAACTTGGGAGTCGAATTTACCTACTGTGGCTACTTCAGCATATTAGCCTAAATTCTGTTCTACTATCTCGGTATTTGTATGCGTTCAATATGATCTGTAGGTAAAGTTATCGAAATCAGATGTTGAGCAGACAAAAAGGCAACAAACTTGAATGAATATATTAACTCTTAAAGTTACCATGACCTGTGAAGAATTGGGTAACGCAGCGATCCACCTCCAGCCATGTCCTGGCCAGCTGCTCACGAACGAACGCAATGAAGTAGTGGAGGTAACCTCCACCACCTTCATAGGCCTCGAATTATCCCACTTACATTGATAAGCAGGCAATAGTTACTCCCAGAGGTCACATCAGCTTGTGGTTTAAATAATCCAGAGTTTTTACAATAATATACTTACTTCATTTCAAATTGCTGGTAGGATTTCAACGTATTTTTGACGCCGATTTCTCTTCATTCGGCTTTGAGATTGGGAGCCGGCCAGTATTGTTCTGGATAGCTATATTGGAAGGTCGTTTTGAAATCAACAGCAGCAGGCGGCACCAGAACGAGCTGCGGCGAAAGACACGAGATATATTATGGATACCACGTACCAGGTGGAACTGGATTCAATGGAATACGCCGAACGAGTTTTACCAATTGGTATGAGCCGCAAAACGACTCTAAACTAAGTTATGTGTTGTACTTGGTATTTGTTAAGTTACTTCTTGAGTAAATACCGACTAGTCACCGACAATAAGGCCTTATTTGTAGTCGGAAACCAGTCAGTTAGCCGGATGATCAGAAATCCAGGTTGTTATCTAATTAAGGAATCGGAACACTTTATTTTTAATTTGAATCACGAAATTACAACTGGGCGATCGAGGTTTGCTCCGGTAAAATAGAGGAAATGGTTTTTTCCAGATGAGACCTAGCCAGATCGATTTTTGCGCCTCCACTACGCTACCCAACAGACCAGGAATCGTACCAGTACGAAATACGAAACCCCCAGACCCCAGTTTTTTTTTATTTTGAAAACCAATATCATCTAGGTTAAAAATAAAACATCAAGGTTACATAAACATAACACCTCGCTAGTGATAATCGAAGGGTTAGGCATAGTTATACCTTGTAGTGTAACCCTTAATTCCCTTCATTTAATTAAGTCCCTTAATTCGAAAATATTCTAGATACATTTGTAAAAAAGCGCCATCTGTGGCTGCAAAGCTAAACTAGTGTCAAACAACAAAACGCCATACAGCACTGCTATAATAGATAGAGATAGTCGTACAATCAACAGAGTCAGTTCCATTATTCCTCAATAGAGGGCGCTATAAGCAATAAAACAATTGTTTGAATTGAAGGAAAATAGTACCACTATTATTATACAGGTATTCCATAAACAATTATAGGGCACTTCATATCGTGTTCTGGCGTTCCAGTTGTTTAAATTACTGTTGTTTTAATTTGTTTAAAACGCCATCGAGAAGATATGTATTAAAAAACTATTGGTGTTTTTAGGGTTCCGTAGTCAACTAGGAACCCTTATAGTTTCGCCATGTCTGTCTGTCCGTCCGTCCGTCCGTCCGTCCTCGCTTAATCTCTGTGACCGTTAGCACTAGAAAGCTGAAATTTGGTACCAATATGTATATCAATCACGCCGACAAAGTGGTAAAATAAAAATTGGAAAAAAATATTTTATTAGGGTAGCCACCCTATATGTAAAGTGTGAAGTGATTTTTTTTTTAATTTCAACCCTAACGTGTGATATATTGTTGGAAAGGTATTTAAAAATGAATAGGGGTTTACTAAAACCATTTTTTGATAATGTCTATAATTTCGGAAATAATCGCTCCATAAGTAAAAAACAATGTGTCCCCCCCCCCTCTAACTTTTGAACCATAAGTTTAGAAAATATGAAAAAAATCTGAAAAGTAGAACTTTATAAGGACTTTCTATGAAAATCATTTTGAACTTGATTGACACAACAGTTTTTGTACAAAAAAGACAAAAAGTTGTACAAAATAATTTCCTCCTCCACCTTTAAACTCATAAGTGGGAACACTTATTGTGACGGACGGGAAACTACGGAACCCTACACTGAGCGTGGCCCGACACGCTCTTGGCCGGTTTTTTTTAAATCACTAGTTCCATTTTATAAGAATCTGAAAATAATGGAACTAATGTTGAATTTTTTAGTACCATTAACAGTTCCATGATGGAACTATTGATGTTTTTAGTTACGTTTTCCAAAAGAAAAATACCTAATATTATAATCTGAAAATATTATTACTTTAGGCACTTGTGAAATTTTTTAAGGGTGTAAAAACACTAGAGGTATAAACACTTAGGATTTATAATAATTTTATTCAATAAAATCAACAAAAAGTTTTTTTCTCCATTCTAAATAAGTAATCACAAAAAAATACTATTCCAACCCTCAACGTTACTAAATATCTAAAATATTCTAATCTCCTGAAGAAATGTATATTTAATTCCAAGAAAATCGCAAATATCAAGTACCTACATTGCTAAAAACGACAACAAATGCAGAGCTACGTGGAATGTTTTAAAAGACGAATTAAATTGTGCTAACTCAAGCCATAATATAGAGAGTAAAATATAACAACACACTTATTACCAATCCAGTAGAAATAGCATCGGCCTTTAATGATCATTATTTATAGATTCAACAAACAAATCAATGCCCCCGAACGCCATAGGTAACTTCTGGAAATACAACTATTAAATAACACAAATTCTGAAGGACACGACGAAATTAATACAAAAATTATTAAAATATGTGTGAATGAAATTATTGAAGTAAGTACTAACTCACTTGATCAATTTGTCATTCTACGAGGAAATTTTTCCAGAAGCTTTAAAACTTTCCGTTGTTAGACCAGTTTACAAAAAAGGTGACAGGCATGACCTGAACAATTACCGTCCCATCACCCTCATACCCATTTTATCTAAAATTTACGAAAAATGTATGTACAAAAGAATTTCAAATTACTTACTGTACAAAGTTCAATATTTAAAAAAAGGAACAGTATGGCTTTCAAAAAGGAAAATCAACAGCATTAGCTATTTATGCCCTCATAAATGTTATATTAACTAACATCAATGACAAAAATCTAACCACAAGATTATTCTTTGATTTGTCTAAAGCTTTCGACCTAGTTTCACATGATCTACTAATGCAAAAGTTAGAAGCAATCGGGATTAGAGGGCCAACCTTACAGTGGATAAAATCATACCTTGACAATAGGCAACAACGCGTTACCATAACAAACATTAACGAAGATAAAGAAGTAACGCAACACTCATCGAAATATAGATTTAACAAATTTGGAGTCCCACAGGCAAGCATACTAGGGCCTATCTTATTCTTGATATATATAAATGACATTATTAAAATAACAAGACATGAGTGTATATTGTTTGCTGATGACATCTCTATTATTGTGACATCTTATAAAAAATATAATACAATTGACGACCACGAAACTGACATTAACAATACAATTGACATTTTAATTAACTGGCTTTATGCACATCATCTGAAAACAAATCTTAATAAATCCGTATATATACAATTTAATAAATCGAATAATCATAAATTTAACTTCAAATTAAATATACCCAAAATTAAACCAGTATCACATTCTAAGTTCCTAGGAGTTACTATTGATGAAGATCTGAATTGGAAATGCACATAGACAATGTTTCAAGCAAGATAAATAAATTTGTGTATGCTCTTAGACAAGTGAAAAAAGTACCAATCTAAAAACAGCAATATTGGCTTACCATGCGTATGTGGAACTGTACGCTTACCATGAGTTGCCAAAGTAAAACGACACCATCTTACCGTAGTCGATATCGGATAAACGCGCATCGTATAAATTACAATTAAACTCGTACCATGAGCTATACGGACTCGCTAGCGACAGCTCGATTGTTTATACAGTTTATAAATGTTTATGTTGGTACAAAAACCATTACGTATCAAACTTCACACTTAAGTTTGCTGTCTCGTTCTAGCTACAGTAAAAGACAGAGTAAGGCAGATAACCCTACCAATTAAAAACACCGATTCTATAACGCTGCCTATTGTAAATGTAATAAAGCAAGCGTAAATCAAAAACATAATATGTGTTTCTAAATGACATGGCCAGAATGGGTATAGAGCTATGCCCTAACAAAAAAATATTCATGTACATTGATGTACAGTACGTCATTTTAAAGCTTACATGCAGGGCTTTACAATAGTTTATGATTTATGATCAAACATATTTTTTTTTGCATTTTCTCTCGCTTATTTTAGGGAAATGTAATTAATGGGATTATTTTTTATTTATTTCAAAAGGATTTTTCATATATTAATCATTACTGTGCATTATCAGGGAAGGAGCCGCCAGTTATAAAATCAACGCAAGACGACAATGTAAATGTCAATCAAGGCAATGTCAGAATATAAAACCACATAATCAATGAACAACCATATATTTTTTTTGCATTTTCTCTCGCCTATTTTAGGGAAATGTAATTAATGGGATTATTTTTTATTTATTTCAAAAGGAATTTTCATAAATTAATCATTACTGTGCATTATCAGGGCAGGATCTGGCCATGTCCTTTGGATGGGTTATACCTTGTGAAATTAATGCCAGCCATCATGTTTCATTTCAATGCGTCAATGTCATGATGGCCGCGTCCGAATCTGCATGAATATGAAAGTAAAGGAAGTTATAAAATGACTACCATCAATAGATCCTATAACTTTTGGGAACTTCTAGCATCCTATAACTTCTAGTGTAGTAACTAAAATAAAAGTTCTGAATAGGTACTTTGTTAAGGATAAGTGAAATATGTTATTTTATATGTGCCTTTGTTTAATGATATCCCTTTCTTGTCTTGTGGTTGGGAATTTCATAAACTTTTTCATAATATTGGTGACGGTGTTGTTGTTACTTCTTTAATATAGACACTCATGGCCTCTTGGGAAAAATGTAGAGGTTTACCGGTAATACGCTGATAGCTTATATGTGCGTAACATAACAATGCGCATAAAACTAAACGAGCTACTTAAAATGTGAAATTCATGTATGTACAAAAGTAAGTTTGAATAATGAAGTTTCTAACATAATTCTTATTTCTCACCTATTCAAGTGATACTATTTTTGTTCACACAAATGCTCGAAAACCTCTTTATTGAGCCTATATTCTTTGATAAAATTATTTTCACCAATAATATGTGCAAGTGGATCTCAAAAAGCCTTTCGCACAGTAGGTTAGAAATTTCCTTGGTCTCGTTGTTCGTGTTCATATGCACCCGTGGCTAACATATTCCACGCTAAATAAGTTTTACCGGACATATTTATGCACAAATTAATTAAAAATTGTTTTAAACGACACATTTCACAGCATTTCATCCTTCATTAAGCTAGTGAGTTAGTTTACTACTGAAGTAACGGTTTGCATCGATAATACCTGTCAAATTTGTAACTCATGGTACCGATTTGTATAGCAAACTGCCATAAACTTTAGTCGCTAGCGAGTTCCTATACGATAGGTTTCTTACTTGATGTCTCATACTGCCGATTTTGGTTCTACAAGTGACCGCTAGAGGCGCTGTAAAATTTCCCATACAAAAAATTGACGGCGTCCGTATCGAGTAGCGACGAATACTATTGGTTTAAACTCATGGTAGAGCTACCCATATTATTACGTTATGGTCTTATAATATGGGGTAACAGTACGGACCAAAACAGAACATTTATTGCTAAAAAAATGCATTAGGGCTCTATACGGACTTCATCCTGAGGAATCATGTCAGCCAGTATATAAGAAACTTTGCTTGTTACCGCTACCTTGTTTGTATACTACTGAAATAAGCATGTTTGTATGGAAATATAAAGAGTTGTTTAAAATAGCAAACGACGTAAATCCTAGAAGCCGACGAGATCCTTACCGACTCGTGCTTAACAATGCTCCCAGGCTTGCAACAAAAGCTGCTTAACTATGTGTGTACGCATTTATAACAAATTGCCTAGTAACCAATATAAATAAATTCATATTTTTTTTTGCAATAAAAATATTAATATGAATATAACCTGAAAATACGAGATATGCTTTCAAGACCAAATTGTACGAATGGTTAATTAATAGCAACTTTTATAGCATACAATAACTCCTAGAAAGAAAATAGCATTGTTTAAATATAATTATTATTGTAACTTAACTTTGACTAAGTAAGTATTTGCATGCTATGTTTAATCTTGGCAAAACATGTCTGTTCTATCTTTGTGCTGTAAGACCTTTTATTCCATGTTTTAAGCAAATAAATATATTATTATTATTATAACGCTCAACGTATTTTATCTAAAAAATGGCCCACAGATATTTCGCCAGCTATTAATTGCATTTGGGCTTCAACGATCAAGTCATTTCTATCTTGCTCTGCCCATAGTTTTGTAGAAGATTAGTTCTATATTTCATTAATGTTGCATCATCGTACAAAATATGTAAAAGCTGCAATAAATTTGTCTCCTTTCTTATTTGTAGGATAAAACTTAAATGGCGATTGAAAAACCGGCCCTAAAACAAATTAAAGTAAAAAAAAACCTTTTGTTGATTTTATTGAAATATTTCTTTAATTTTATCTTTTTAATTGAATATGGTGGGTAGCCCCACAACAACAACAGATCGGCTCCCACAATTAATTATATTTTTTATTGTTTTTAATGAGCTTTTAATTATTATCGATTCAAAATCGTAAACCCTGGATGGTGCTAGTCAGCTGGAGATATTGGACTCCGCAGGCCGAAGAAGATTTTAAGAAAAAGTGGAAGACAAAATATGACGTCGACAGCCGGATCGCAAAGTTTGTAGGATTTACATTATTCACAACTGAGTTTTGCTGAGAGTCGCTCGTGGAGATGTTCATCAGTGCAAGTGACTAGTGTTTGTGCCTGTGGGGGTTTTTGGGTTTTATATCCTAAATTTATCAAACTGCCCTATGCAAGTCAACCTACTGGCGCCATCTCTTGCCCAACATCGGTACTACGTGCTGAGCGAGTGATCGACTGCATCTAGTTTCGTCGGGATGTTCTCTTCAATCTTGCGCAACTATTCTTGAGCTCCTGTTCCGTGCGTCTCTCAAAGATGACGCTGTTGCGAACAATCCATACTCTGCGGTTGATCTGTTTTCAACGCCGCGCGCCGCCACAATTGTTTGCGTGAGGAACTACACCAGTGGTTGATCGTCGACTTCAAAGAATAAACTGATTTATTGTTAGCTGATTATCATTAATTCAGGCGATATTTACTGTACAGCTTGTTGAGTACGGTACATAGGTACAACATTATAGTGTATAGACAGACTTGACCATATTAGCAGTGATATTTAGTTACGTTCGTTTTGTTACATACTTAGCATCATTTGATAAGGGATTTTGACATTTTTGTTCTTCATAATTTATTTTAATATTTTATCCAATTGTAATTTAATCAAATTATTTATTTACGGTTTTAATCTTTTTTTTTTTTACATTTTGTCTGTGCTCATTGTATTTTAATTGTGTTTTTATTTAAATGTGAGTTAATTTAATCTGTGATTGTCTTCTGTTGATTATTGTTGTGTACTAATCTTCTTATACTCATATAATTTCATAGGTTTTTTTTTGTTTCAACATGAGTGTAACTATTACGAATTTGTCTTGCCCTCACTGCCCCGGGTCTACACGTACCTTCTCTGACCATGGCCTCAAGGTACACGTAGGTCGTATGCATAAGCATACAGTGCGGCCTCAACTCGCGGTTTCACGGGTGTGTCCAGGCGATACACTGAATCATGCGTCACCGGCACCTCCACATGCTCAAAGTTCACTCGAAAGGCTTGCCGTCATGAAGGGAGGCGTTCCTATTCTTCGCCATATCCCCAAAAATGCTCGCAACCAGGCCGCTTTTAAGCTATGCGACATTATCGATGCATGTGTCGATCATAATGGGGTGGAAGAATGGAGCACTTTTCTCACGTTTGCGTACACTGCCCTGAAAGTACCATCAAAGAACTTGCCTGGCAATATGACGGCCAAAGTCAAAGCGAATATTTTAGCATCCGGGCGGTGTGGGCCCGATGAGGAAATAGAAATTGCTTCGGAGAGGAATAGTCATAGGTTGCGATCAAATAAGAAGGTGATTGAATCAAAAGTATTTGACGGTGACCTGAGAGGTGCTGTGCGACTCCTTATGACGGAAGATTCCTTTGCCGAGCGGGATCCTGACACGCTTGCTGCCATGAAACTCAAGCATCCGAGTTCATCGCGTCCTCTCAATTTTCCTGTAGATCCAGACCTATCATGTTCTCCAGTGTCGGTTACAGTAGACGACGTGGTGTCAGCGCTTGGCTCTTTCTACAGTGGTTCGGCGGCAGGCTTGGACGGGTTCCGACCAGGACACCTCAAGGAGCTAACATCAGTATCAGCTGGTGAGAACGGGAGGCGCCTCTTGGGGTGTCTGGCCAAACTCGTCAATTTCTTGATCAGTGGTCAGTTGAACCCATTGGTGTGTCCGTACCTATACGGTGCCTCGCTTTTCGCATTGGCCAAGAAGGATGGTGGATTAAGACCTATCGCTGTTGGTAGCGTTTTTCGCCGTCTGACGGCCAAGCTCGCTTGTCGCACCGTTAGGGACGAAATGGCTGAATACTTGCGGCCACACCAATTGGGTTTTGGCACACACCTGGGTTGTGAAGCAGCCATACACGCCACGCGAGCGTTCGTTATGGATTTAAAGAACGAGGGCAGCATTATATTAAAGCTTGACATTAGCAACGCCTTTAATACCTTAGAAAGGGATGTTCTGTTGAGAGAGGTTAAGGAAAAAATTCCTTCACTCTATCCGTTTCTCCATCAGGTCTACAGACTTCCTTCTAATCTCTTCTATGACAGTAATCTTATTCTTTCTCAAGTGGGAGCCCAGCAGGGGGATCCGCTAGGTCCACTTGTTTTTAGTCTAGCAATACACAGAGTGCTTGTTGAGCTTAAATCTCCGTTGAATGTGTGGTACCTTGACGATGGCACTATTGGGGGTAAACCGGAGGACGTGCTCCAGGATCTAGAGGCTCTTATTCCACGCCTTAGAGAGCTGGGTCTGGAAGCGAATCCCTCGAAATGTGAATTCTTCCCCTGCAGTATCGGGGCTCGTAAACACTTCTCTCGTTTTGATACTCTTTTACCAGGTCTCAAGGAACTTACTCCTTCCAATTTCAGCCTTTTAGGTTCTCCTATTTTTCTTACCGCAGTTCCTGAGGCCATTAATTCTAAAATACATCTTCTCCTTACCGCTCACGAACGTCTCAAAGATCTTTCCGCACACGTTGCTATTGTCCTGCTGCGTATGTGCTTTGCCCTCCCGAAGATCGCATACTTGCTACGAACCACCCCTACTTGGCTTTGTTCCGAGGAAGTTTCTTCTTTTGACAAAGTTTTAAAATCAATTGTGGAGTCGATCCTCAATGTCTCCCTGGGTGACACCCAGTGGAGACAGGCGGCTCTACCGGTTCGGTGTGGTGGTCTTGGGGTGCGTCGTGCGGGGGATGTGGGCCTGCCGGCTTTTTTGGCGTCCGCCCACGGAGTTGCCAGCCTTGTCACTGTCTTATTGAGTCCAAATGGTGACGAGGTGGGCATACCGTTTGTGTCGGATGCTGTTTCAGCTTGGTCGGCCCTCAACCCGAGTGCAGCTATTCCTGCAGCACTGCACGTTCAGCGGGCGTGGGACGACGAGGGGGTGAAGGGGGCCCAAGGAAATTTGTTAGGGGAGGCATCCGGGGCAGATATGGCTAGACTGCGAGCTGTGTCGCAACCCGAATCGGGGGCGTGGCTGCACGCGCTGCCTTCGCCTCACCTGGGCACTTTACTCGACGACGATTCTTTGCGGGTGGCGGTGGCTTTCCGCCTGGGCTGCAAGGTGTGTGAACCCCATGTATGCACCTGCGGTTCTATGGTAGAGGCCGATGGTCATCATGCTCTGAGTTGTCGTCGTTGCACAGGGAGGTTTCCGCGACATCACGCCCTCAACGACATAGTTCGTAGAGCCCTTGTATCGGCCAACGTTCCTTGCCGTCTTGAACCTCCGGGTCTGAGCAGATCTGATGGAAAGAGGCCGGACGGGCTGACATTGGTACCCTGGAGGAATGGTAAGTGCCTAATTTGGGACGCCACATGTGTCTGCACTGTTGCCTCTAGCCACCTGTGTCGCACCGTCCACTCTCCGTCAGCCGCTGCGGAAGATGCCGCTTCAAAGAAGAGGTTGAAGTACGCTCCTTTGGAACCGCTGTACCATTTTGTGCCCATGGCAGTGGAGACCATGGGCAGTTGGGGTAAAGACGCTAAAGACTTTGTTCAGGACTTAGGGCACAGGCTAAACATTGTCAGTGGTGACTCCCGCTCCAGCCGGTTTCTGGCGCAAAGGTTGTCCATTGCCATCCAACGCGGGAATGCGGCAAGTGTTATGGGCACTTTTGCGCCGGGAATGGTCAGGGGCGGGTTATTTAATTAGTTTTGACATATAATTTAGTTTAGAAATTATGTTATTTAGTGTTTGTTCATAATCTTATGACATTAAACGAATAAAACATTAATTTTATTGAATAAAATTATTAAAAATCCTAAGTGTTTTTACCTCTAGTGTTTTTACACCCTTAAAAAATTGCACAAGTGCCTAAAGTAATAATATTTTCAGATTATAATATTATTTTTCTTTTGGAAAACGTAACTAAAAACATCAATAGTTCCACCATGGAACTGTTAATGGTACTAAAAAAGTCAACATTAGTTCCATTATTTTCAGATTCTTATAAAATGGAACTCGTGATTTAAAAAAACACCAATAGTTCCATCATGGAACTGTTAATGATACTAGTGACAACGAACCAAAAAAGTGCATAGCCTTTATTGTGGCTGTATGAAAGTTAGGCATTTTTAACCGAGTTCTCCAAAAAGAAGGAGGATATCAATTCGGCTGTATTTATCATTTCGTTTATAAATTTATACACATATTTTCTGTACGTTACAGAAAAAAAAGAAAACAAAAATAGCAATAAAAAATCGTTTATAATTACTTTTAGACATAAAATGTATTTTTATACTGTTGAACTATGTATTTACAATATATGTAGCTAACGGTGGTCAGGGCTCTTGAGGGTGGAACCTCCTAACAATGGAAGCCGTACTCAGAAGTCCTGCGATCCGAATCAAGCCTTTGATCCAGCTGCCAAGCGAGAGCCTTGTCAGATAAAGTCGAGGCTATTGGATATTAAAGCCATTGGCTGACACGACTATTGGTACTTACAATGACTGTTGTATTCAAGTGCCACAATTCACACACTAGCGAACGCGACATTCAAATCTATCCACCAGACCACCAAATGACGCCAGTCACCACAATGTCAAGCTTATTGGCAACAAAGTTCCTGTCAGTGACGATACCAATTACTTTAATTAAAATGTTAATATTCATCATAAATATATAAAACTAGCTTTCGCCCGCGGCTTCGCTCGCGTTAAATTCGGTATAACACACCAAGCAGACCTGCAGTTTTTGTTCTTGCGCCTGATTGATTTGTAATAGCAACGCTAAGTTTTCCCTTGTCTTCCCTCGTTCTCCCTCATATCCCACTTTTTTTTTATTAAAAAAAAGTAGCCTATGTTCGTCTCCTGGTTCCCAACTATCTCTGTACCAAAATTCATCAAATTCGGTTTAGCCATTAAAGCGTGAAGAGGTGACAAACAAACTCACTTTCGCTTTTATAATATTACTAGCTTTTGCCCGCGGCTTCGCTCGCGTTAAATTCGGGGTAACACAGTTCCCCTTGCGCCTTATTGATTTGTAATAGCAACGCTAAGTTTTGACTTTTGTTCCCTCATTGCCTCATTCTCCGTCACATCCCACTATTTAAAAAAAAATAGCCTATGTCCGTCTCTTGGTTCCCAACTATCTCTGTACCAAAATTCATCAAAATCGGTGTAGCCATTAAAGCGTGAAGAGGTAACAAACAAACAAACTCACTTTCGCTTTTATAATATTAGTAAGGAGAATAAATAATATTAGGTCCTTACATATGAAATTGGCGTTTTGTATGGAAGGAACAAAAAGTCGAATATTTTTTAATATAATATATTTAATTAATCAAAGTATGAACCATTGTTTTCAATGCACTTTTGCCATCTTATAGGTAGTTCATTGATCCCTTTACTAAAAAAACCAGTCGGACGGGAATCAATAAAATCTTTGAAGGCGATTTGGACTGCCCCATCGGAGTTGAATTTTTTCCCTTGCAAAAAGTTATCCAAATTGCGAAAAAAATGGTAATCTGTTGGAGCAAGGTCCGGGGAGTACGGAGGATGTCTAAGACATTCCAATTCAAGCTCTTCTAATTTGGTAGCCGTCTGTTGCGCAGTGTGTGGTCTGGCGTTGTCGTGAAGCAGCAGTGGCGTGGAGCGATTGACCAGCCTTGGTTGTTTAGCCGCTAGCTTTTCCATCATGGTTTGTAATTGCTGACAATAGACATCAGCTGTAATAGTCTGGCCAGATTTGAGAAAACTGTAATGAACAATACCGGCACTAGTCCACCAAACGCTTACAAGTAACTTTTTTGGGGTTAATTTTCGCTTGGGGCAGGATTTGGCTGGCTGGCCAGGATCCAACCATTGCGCTGAGCGCTTCCGATTATCGTAAAGAATCCATTTTTCATCACAGGTAATGATTCGGTTTAAAATACCTTCATTGTTGTGCCGGTTCAGTAATGTAACGCAGCAGTCGACGCGCGTTTGCCGGTTTGCTTCAGTCAATTCGTGAGGTACCCACCTTTCAAGCTTTTTAATCTTCCCAATTTGCTTCAAGTGAATTAAAACAGTTTTATCACTAACATCGAAGCCTGCAGCTAACTCGGACGTGGTTTGCGATGGGTCCGCTTCCACAATAGCCTTCAATTCTCCATTATCAACTTGGGTCTCAGGCCGTCCACGGGGCTTGTTCTGCAGGTCGAAATTTCCAGAACGAAAACGTTGGAACCAAAAACGAACTGTGTTTTCTTTTGCAACATGACCGCCATACACATCATTCACCCTTCGAGTCGTTTCCGCAGCACTAGTGCCACGGCGGAACTCGTACTCGTAAATAATGCGATATTTTAAATTTTCCATTTTGTAAAATGAGTGACGCAAACAGAAAAAACAGAAGAAAAAAAACAAATGAATGACGGTCATCGAAGCACAAATACATGAGTAAATAGCTGTACAAATTTGAATTTGGAATTCCTTACCAAAGAGGAGAAATTCGTGATTAAAGTGGCCAGTACGAAAAACGCCAATTTCATATGTAAGGACCTAATAATAATATAAGTAAGGATTCTCGTGCCACAGTTTTAGTTGCAATATTTCTGCGAAACGGCTTGACTGTTCATTATGAAACTGTTCAGCGTGTTCTCTCTGTTGGGAGATACTTAAATGACTTTAACTACGTACTAGGTATGTGTACAGGCAGGGCGGTGTACCGTAAGCGACTGGCGAGCCGTCCCCATATAACATCAAAAATGCAACTCAGCAAATCGCGGTTACCAAGCCGCTACATCACACCCACTCTTTCTACAAAAAATTTACAAAACAAAAAATTTTCTGTATCCTATTTTTAGCACATAGACACCACATAGTTACATCACTAACACACATCACATCACTAGTACACGGTATCGGTAGAGCCTACGTTTACAATATTGCTTATGATAACATTATATACCTGTGTGCATTCTAACAGTCGCATGCTGCCTATTGTTTTGATTCTGTCGCTAAAAATAGATTATATACACCTTATTTTCTAACATGAACCTGAAAACTACAGACAGCTGTGTGCCTGTGTTTGAGTCGCTGAAAATACTGACCTTCCCATCTATGTACATTCTAGAGGTTTCAATATTTGTTAAAACGAATTTTTATTTATTTCCGTCACTAGCCGATATGAGAACTCGGTCAGGTCCAATAAGACAAAAATATATAAACTTATTACACACAGGCAAATATAAGACAGCATTACTTAGGAAAAATATTATGTCAATGGGACCTATCAGATATAATAAAATACCACACAATTTTAAAGAACACCCTATACGTATTTTTAAATCCAAGCTGACTGCATTATTATTAGACAAATGTTATTATTGTATAAATGACTTTTTAAATGATAGGGAAATATGACTTTGTAATTTGTAAGTGTTCACTTGTGTTCGTAGTAAACCTATAATATGCTAAATTATAATTAAAAAACAATGCAATTCATTTCAAATGTCTGTGACTATTTATATTGTATTTATTACTTAATGTTAATTTACTACGACATGATATTTGACGATAAAGTATTAATTTAATATTTATTCTGTAAATTTGCATGCCGTAAGGTAGAATGTAGCGGAATCTTTCAATTATGTACATACCAACTTATACCTGTACCTACATTGTTGCAAGTCAATATATCTGAATCTGAATCATGTTTGCGGTCTCATCATCGCTTGAGCTCCGCTCCGAGCCGACTTGACGTTATACAAACTTATTAAGTATATAATTATAATATTAAGGGTAGAGTTACCATAACCTCCGCTCTGCAATAATTAAATAACACCCTAAGTGCCGGCAGCATTGATTATGGAAACGCCGTTCGCAAAAAAAATAACACATTACAGTTTACACATTACAACACAAATTACACATTACACATTACAACTTTTGCACATTTCACAACGCCGCTTTGCTAAACATATCCCGAGGTAGTCGCCGGGTTGTTTGCTGTTCCGGTCTGTCCTGACAGCATCAACGGTACCTCTCTTCATAACCAGTCTCTCGCATGGCCTACGCAACCCCTCTTGATAGCGCAACATAACAATATGCCCATTATTACAGCGATGATAATGAGTATTATCCCGAAGTAGTTCAGTTTGCTTTCCAACTGCTGTCCTGCTACTACTTGGGCTTGAGCTGTAGCTACATACTCTTTGTTCTGGTAATTTCCCATTTCTCCTCGAAATTCTATTCGATTACGCACAAAAGAACTGTTTTAGTAACCGCAGTGAAATGTACAAAATTTCCTGAAAAGATTCGATATATTTACATTAATTTGTCATGTGAGCAAAAATCGCACCGGTTGCATAATAAAATAATAAAAAAAAATATAAATATCTTGGGACAACTCACACACGGCTATCTGATCCCAAGCTAAGCAGAGCTTGTGTTATAGTAACCAGACGACAACTGATATACATACTTATATAATTTATAAATAATTACATATTTTGAATAAATCACACCCAGACACAGAACAAACAATCATGCACATCACACAAAGTTTGTCCTGGGTGGGAATCGAACCCACGACCTCCGGCTCAGCAGTCAGGGCCACTAACCACTAGACCAACAGGCCCGTCAATGTAATAATGTCTCCCATAACCGTCTTCTACGTCTACTCACCGCTCTGGTTTTCTTAAAGCTTCTTTCCCTGTCCAGGCGGTCTTCCTCTGGAATGCGCTCCCTCTGGATACCAGGTTGGCTACCAGTCGGTTCAGTTTTAAAGTAAAAGCTCGGGAACATTTGCTGAAGAAGCTGGTAGATTAGACTCCAAGTTAAATGTTTGTTAGATTTTCTTCATTAATTTTTGTATATTTAATTCTCTTTACATTTTTTTTATTATTTTGTTTTGTATGTATGTATATACTTATATACATAAATACTTATTTACTATAAATACTTATTTATAGTTATATTTTAATTATATATATAATTCTTTCTTATACTTTCTGTTATGCACCCTGCACCTACTTTGTTTTCTCTCTGCATCACCCCAAGGTAGACTGGTAGAAAATGCCCAAGGCATTAAGTCCGCCTTTGTACATTGTTTTTTATACATGTGCATAAAGTTTTAATAAATAAATAAAATAAATAATGACTCGCCCACAGCGTGTGGTTTTAGTCATAGGCGGTAGCGTTTTTTGCTCACTTGATTTTGTACCGGACTTACGCTGATTATTATTAGTAAAACTATTTTCGGGTGGTTTTTCTTCATTAATAATGTATGCTGGTTTTAATCTATCTATGGAAACGGTTGATTTACGATCACCAATTTGTATGTAGAAAGTTTATATCTACTGATCACTTTATGAATTTGAAAAACGTCGGGAGGTCACCAGTGTTGAGCGTGTTCTCTCTGTTGGGAGATACTTAAATGACAAGTGACTTTCCTTACTAATATTATAAAAGCGAAAGTGAGTTTGTTTGTTTGTTTGTTACCTCTTCACGCTTTAATGGCTAAACCGATTTTGATGAATTTTGGTACAGAGATAGTTGGGAACCAGGAGACGGACATAGGCTAATATTTTTTTGAAAAAAGTGGGATGTGAGGGAGAAAGAGGGAAGAAACGGGAAAACTTAGCGTTGCTATTACAAATCAATAAGGCGCTACCGAATTTAACGCGAGCGAAGCCGCGGGCAAAAGCTAGTAACTTAATAAACGTCTTTATTTTTGGTTCCACAATACTTCGTTATATTTAACTACGTAGGTACTAGGTATGTGTAGAGGCAGGGCGGTGTACCGTAAGCGACTGGCGAGCCGTCCCCATATAACATCAAAAATGCAACTCAGCAAATCGCGGTTACCAAGCCGCTACAAAACCAACAGCTACATACACATGTAAAAATTTACATATTTAAAAATGAATCCCTATTTCCCTTGGTCACGCGCATTAAGCGTAGCTGAATCAATAACGAAAATTCTTTCTTTGTAGTATTTGTTATAGACATGAGAAGGTTCTTAAAAAGAAAAATATAAAAGTAAGGTAGGTAGCATAGAAAAATAGAAGATCAGGAGTAAGAAGGACACGATACATTGCAAAGCTTACGCACAGTTAGTTATTAAATCTTAATTACTTTAATTGTAAGCATCAGTAAAGCTCTTCAAATAATATCGCAGGCTACCTCCAAACTTCCACAAATTCCTTTACCAACAAAATAATTACATTTTCATTGAACGTTACTATTCAATCACGTCATCGTCTGGTTACTAATAATTAAATTCCTTTTCAAAAGCAACAGAGTGCGAAATTGCGTCGCATGTTGTCCATACAGGAATAGTTATGATACATGTCCGAAGAGGAGGGTAGCTCACATCAGACGAATTTCCTCTTAATTTGACAAAATTAAAAATATATTCAATAGGAGCTCTGGGTCCCTGTTCGCAGTTTTCGATGCATTTATGGATTAAAATCTATATAATTCAATAGGTTACTAATATCTTCCTACATACATGCATTGCGACTATGTCGCAAAAGGGTGGGCAAAGGTAGAGGTGAATAGTGCACACGTTTTGCATGTAAGAATGTATTATATCTTTACGCATTTTAACCTTTTTAGGGTAAGGTTGGATTAATGGTAATATTGCTACCTGAGACTGGAGATGCATTCTACTTGCTTCTACGATAAATCCTTTACGGTTCAAGCTGTACCTACGGCTATGGAATGCCCTGCCCATGTCTGTAAGGAGAGCTCAAACCCTGTCCACTATTAAAATTCTGTGCAAAAAGCACTACCTCTCTCCTTAAACAACAATAATATGAAATATTTCTTTGCTCTTCATGATTGCTCTTCATTATATGTGTTTATAAATAAATATTTGTTTTTTTAAATGATTTTAAAAAAATTGTTTGAAAATTAATTTTGAAAATGTTACGCCACAGACTACTTCCAGTACTGTTTCTCCTACTTTAAAAATAAATCCATCCAAAGGTTGTCTTGAAAAGATCGCTTTTAGCGATGAGACCGCCCATTGTCTCACCCTATTTATAAGTTGTTTAGTGTTATTCTTGTAACTTGCATGGTGTACATAATAAAGAATATTCTATCTATCTATCTATTGCTAAATGGCATCTATGCCAATTTGCGTAGCCTCTATGTATATACAAAGTATGTTTTCTGGCTTAGAGGTCGGTTACATATTTTGCGTAAATACATTATGAGACGTAAGACTGTCATTACTTTAAATACTATCAAATGTCATATATAGCCGATGCTACTCATTACACACAGCGCTTTCAATCGCTTTATTCTGTTAGTAACTAAAAACTTTACTTCGACTCTACTGTCTGTCCGTCTATTCGTCTGTCACCAAGCTGTTTCTTATGCACCGTGATAGTTAGACAGTTGACATTTTCACAGATGATGTGTTTTTGTTGCCGCTATAAGATCAAATGAGTAATATTCGTACAACAAACATGTCTTTTTTGCCGTTTTTATAGATAACTAGCTTTTCCCCGCGGCTTCACCCGCGTTAAATTCGGGGTAACATAGTTCCCTTTTCCTGATTTGCAGATACCTGCTACCTGTAGTTTTTGCCCTAGCGCCTTATTTATTGTAATAGCAATGCTAAGTTTTCCCTTTTCTTCCTCATTTCTCACTATTTAAAAAAAATGGCTATGTCCGTCTCCAGGGTCCCAACTATCTCTGTACCAAAATTCATCAAAATCAGTTTAGCCATTTAGGCGTGAAGACGTAACAAACAAACAAACAAACTCACTTTCGCTTTTATTATATTTTAGTAAGGATTAATCGGAACTCTTCGTGCGTGAGTCCGACTCGCATTTGGCCGGTTTTTTGAACAATGTCCTTACAATGTAACCAAGCGGTTACATTGCAAGGAACCCTATTGTCACTAACATAGTTCTGAAGTACCCACTAAACCATATGGACCTTGATATTCGAAGTAAAACAGTAGTTGATTAGATAAAAAAAACCTGTTAAAGCGATGTATCATTTAAACAGTGTTTGATTCAAAATTTAAAACGTTGAAAACAAATCATTAAAAGCATCCGTGAAGCAATAATCTCCCCTAAGTACGCTTGAGGCTCTTGTATGAATTCGCGGTTTTGTGTGGGAGCCCATAGGACGCCGAAGGCAACGGATTACTATTAAAATAATGTATAAACACTTAAGTTGAAAAGCGGGGGTCATTCCCGGTAACAAGCGGCCGTGGCTTTCGGAAAAGGACTAAGGAACTCTATAATTTTGGAATGTGGCTTATTTATTCGAAGGTTACAGTAGCTTCGGATTTTTCGGTTTTTTTTTCATGTAGGTACATATTTCTTTTCATATATTTTCAAACATGTTGGCGCAGGCCAACAAGTTTGAAAATATATGAAAAAAACCCTACAAGATAACAGAAAAACTCATAGATAAGTGGCGATCGGGAAGGAAAACGAACAAAGCGTCGACAACGTTCCAGCCAATGGTATTCGCTTCAGGTTGTGGCGCGATACTCAAGTGTACTCTATCATAGTAGATTATTTATAGAACGCACTGTGAAATCCATACTAATATTATAAATGTACAAAATCTCTTGTTTGTTTGTTACCTTTTCTCGACAAAACGGCGGATCGGATTGTAATGAAATTTTGAAATTTGATAAAAAGATAGATTTCGACTTGGAGGAGAACTGTGATATCACGCTAATACCTTAAGGGGGTAAGTAATATCGTGTTATACAGTTGAAGAAAACGGGTCGGCGCAACACGTTTTCTTCTTCCATTCTCCCCTATCAGATGTCACGGCAGCATTTACTCCTTTCTCCTTCATATCATTCCTTTTTTTTTTTTTTTCGGGTGGGAAATCATCCAATGACTTCCCCCGCTCTGGGTGGAGCGGGGGGGCATGTCAGACTTGTACTGACTAAAACCCACCCATGTTCCTTCTATTGCCCTTTACGTTCCGAGGCCGCGGTATCTCTTTCGAACAACCCGCAACCCCGGCAGGCGGAGGCTCTGGCAAGCCCCTCTGCTTTGCTGACTCTCTTTGAGGCGCGCGTGAAACACGAACGCGCCGTCGACACGGCCTGTCGTCAATCGACGGACGGACGGTGAACTACCCATTGCTCACCGCCCACAGGCTTCATATCATTCCTTACACAATAAATCCATCTTTTTTTGGCCTTCCTATCGCTCTCCGTCCATCAACATTCAGATCCATCACTCTTTTAGTCACATGTGCTTCATCCCTCCTCATTACATGACCATTCCAAGACAAACGACTTCCTTTCAATTTGACTCGACACTGATGCTGTTTATACGCAAAATTACGTATGAATTATTTTCGGTTTTTTTTGTGGTGGAAAATCATCAAATAACTTCCCCGCTCTGGGCGGAGCGGGGTGGAGTGTCAGACTTGTACTGACTAAAACCCACCCATGTTCCTTCTATTACCTTTTACGTTCCAAGGCCGCGGTATCTCTTTCGAACAACCCGCAACCCGCAGGCGGAGGCCCTGGCAGGTCCCTCTGCTTTGCTGACATCGACACGGTTGAGGGATCGACTGCTGCGCTGCGTGTCGAAGGTGCGGTCCCCGCACGGAACAAGTATTTGTATGACCTGCAGATAGTTGTTTCGGGTCTGGCTGTTTGTGTATGTGAGTATAAATGTTTGTAAACGCATCCACGATAAAGGAGAAACTTTTTATGAAATAAGTATTAGAGTAATTTCTAATAGTTGTTTCGGGTCTGGCTGTTTGTGTATGTGTGTATAAATGTTTGTAAACGCATCCACGATAAAGGAGAAAACTTTTTATATCTTATAACTTACATGTACTTATATACTACTTACTTTACTTTTATATCTTATATCTTTTTATAACTTATTTCATAACAAGTTTTCTCCCTTTATTAACCTGCTGGCAACTATACAAAGTTTCACACCCGACACGACACACACGCACACTGTTATTTCAGAATTTCCACGATTTTAGGCCATGTTTTCTTTGATGCGATAAGCGGTCATACTTTGCAAAGGGCCCATTTTACAGCCAGCATTATACTGTGATTGGCTCAGAAAAAGAAAATTAATATTATTATGACAACTTGCGACTCTTTAAGTACTACATGTAACCATTTTCCGGTGGAAGTCGGGGCCAATTTCTACTTGAAGCACTTAATATTAAATAAGACATTAAGGCGCGGTAACAAGCTAATCCTTAGGTATTCGCGGAAGTGAGGGTAGCTGCAGACTGGGCATGGTCTGACACAAGTATACGACAGTAGTGCATCGAAAGAATCTGCAATGAATAAGGTCGAAAATATTTCGGCGTTTGATTTTATTTGAATATCAATATGTCCGCCAAAATGTAGGTCATTTTGCAGTTTTAATTGAATAAAAAGAAATACAGTTCCGTGTTTGAAAAATTTTAGATATCTCTTTAGTCTATAAAATTTCCTTTGTTAGATGTAAAAAATATGATGGTTATCGCTGAAAAAATTGAGAATTAGAAGATGAAAAAAATTTTTTCGTTGTCTTTTTAAACATTTTTTTTTTCGTAGTACTAGACCACTTTTGTAAACTGATTTTATTTAAGTCTTTACTTTATGTATTTGACTATACACGGTAATTTTTTTTGGCTAGTGGCATGTACAGATACGGCTAACTTTGCGACGAAAATCTAGACGTTTTACGAAGTGTTTGCTTTGTACAGCGCCTTTTTTTTTTTTCGGGTGGGAAATCATCCAATGACTTCCCCCGCTCTAGGCGGAGCGGGGGGGCATGTCAGACTTGTACTGACTAAAACCCACCCATGTTCCTTCTATTGCCCTTTACGTTCCGATCAGGCCGCGGTATCTCTTTCGAACAACCCGCAACCCCGGCAGGCGAAGGCCCTGGCAAGCCCCTCTGCTTTGCTGACTCTCTTTGAGGCGCGCGTGAAACACGAACGCGCCGTCGACACGGCCTGTCGTCAATAGACGGACGGACGGTGAGCTACCCATTGCTCACCGTCCACAGGCCCGCATCTACGGTGGCCGGGAGTCGTCTCGCGGCGCCCGGCGCCCGGGGGATTTGTACAGCGCCTTAAATAAGGTTCAAATTAAAATAAGGTTCTTGTTATAATATGGTGGTGGCATGGAGAGGCACCATGGTGTCCTCACCTACCGCTGACGCAAGTCTTCATCGGACACGGAAGTTTAGGGAGGTTCCTGCACATAATCGGGTTCTGACCCGATTATATGCAGGCAGCAAACGCCCGGTTGTCACTACTATGCCGATCGCCCGGAGGACACGGTGGAACATACTGCGGTTTGCCCCGCTTAGGCGTAGCACCGCTGTATACTTGTAGAGGCGATCTCTCGAGTCCGACCCTGGCTCAGTCCATGGTCCAGGCATTAAGCAATGGGAAGCGGTCACCTCCTGCGAAGTAATCATTCTAGCGAAGGAGTTAGCTGGACATTTGAGGGAGAGAACTAACCCAGCCGCGGGAGACGCTCCGGGCATTGGGCGCCGCGAGATGACTCCCAGCCACCGTAAACGCAGGTCTGTGGACGGTAAGTACGTGGGGGGGGAGTGTCAGACTTTTACTGACTAAAACCCACTCATGTTCCTTCTATTGCCCTTTACGTTCCGGGGCCGCGGTATCTCTTTCGAACAACCCGCAACCCCGGCACTCCCGGCAGGCAGAGGCTCTGGCAAGCCCCTCTGCTTTGCTGACATCTCTTTGAGGCGCGCGTGAAACACTCACTTTCCACAGGCCCGCATCTACGGTGGCCGGGAGTCGTCTCGCGGCGCCGGGCGCCATGACTGGCCGTGTTGACGGTGCGTTTGTGTTACACGCGCGCCTCAAAGACATGTCAGCAAAGCAAAATGCCTGCTGGGGTTTAGCGGCCCCGCACACAAAAGAGCAAAAGATGAAACAAGGATGGGTTTTAGTCAGTTAAAGTCTGACACTCTCGCTCCGCCCAGAGCAAGGGAAGTTATTTGATGATTTCCCATCTGAAAAAAGGCCCTTGTAATAATTGGTGGTAAATACATAACCGCAGTGCGTGAATGTCCCGAGGCACTTTCACGAGCGTGCGGTGCAAACGTATAAATACAAATTCCATCAGAATTTATATAGGCATTCGTGTTGATGTTACATAGTTTTTTATAAAAATGTACGTCAAAAGCGCTTTACAGATACAGTGCAAGTCGGACTCTCAAACCATTCAAGTGCGAGTCGGACTCTCAAACCATTCAAGTGCGAGTCGGACTCTCAAACCATTCAAGTGCAAGTCGGACTCTCAAACCATTCAAGTGCGAGTCGGACTCTCAAACCATTCAAGTGCGAGTCGGACTCTCAAACCATTCAAGTGCGAGTCGGACTCTCAAACCATTCAAGTGCGAGTCGGACTCTCAAACCATTCAAGTGCGAGTCGGACTCTCAAACCATTCAAGTGCGAGTCGGACTCTCAAACCATTCAAGTGCGAGTCGGACTCTCAAACCATTCAAGTGCGAGTCGGACTCTCAAACCATTCAAGTGCGAGTCGGACTCTCAAACCATTCAAGTACGAGTCGGACTCTCAAACCATTCAAGTGCGAGTCGGACTCTCAAACCATTCAAGTGCGAGTCGGACTCTCAAACCATTCAAGTGCGAGTCGGACTCTCAAACCATTCAAGTACGAGTCGGACTCTCAAACCATTCAAGTGCGAGTCGGACTCTCAAACCATTCAAGTGCGAGTCGGACTCTCAAACCATTCAAGTGCGAGTTGGACTCTCAAACCGAGGGTTCCGTACAAACTTGCGACATTAACACCCATATTTTTTGATTGTGTAGACTTAGAGATATGATTTTTCCACAACTCCAAGAGACTACATACTTCAGTTCACGCGTTTCCGAGATAGTGGTTCTAGTCAGACAGACGGTCAACAAAGTGATGTAATAAGTGTTCCGGTTTTTTTCCTTTTGATGTACGGAGCGGCTCACTCATAGATAATCCGAGGGCGTTGCTAAGTTTTGTCCCGCCCCCCCGGGTTAGCTTAGCAACGCCAAAAACAAATACGTTTTAATGCAGCTGAAGTTCTTCTAAGAATCATTATTTCTCTACTTAGTTGTTATATTTGACGGGCCTGTTGGTCTAGTGGTTAGTGGCCCTGACTGCTAAGCCGGAGGTCGTGGGTTCGATTCCCACCCAGGACAAACTTTGTGTGATGAGCATGATTGTTTGTTCTGTGGCTGGGTGTGATTTATCTATAAAATGTATGTATTTATAAATTATATAAGTATGTATATCAGTTGTCTGGTTACCATAACACAAGCTCTGCTTAGCTTGGGATCAGATGACCGTGTGTGAGTTGTCCCAAGATATTTATTTATTTATTTTCTTTTTAATTTCGTTACTGGTATAGGATAGCTAGTTCGGTCAAGTTGAAGATCTCTCTGTATCTTAGAAGACTAATAATGGATTAAATAAATGTCGACATGTGGCACGTAAATACAGCAGTCATTGTGCCGATAGTCGTGTCGGCCAATGGCTTTAGCCAATAGCCTTGACCAACACTGAGGAGGCTATCGCTTGGCAGCTGGATCAAGGGCTTGATTCAGAAAGCAGTACTTCATGACACGGCCCGTACCAAAAGGACCACAGATTTAAGTACATGGTTTTGATTTCAACTCGATACCTTTAAGCGTTCTCGAGATAAAGGGTCTTGACAGAAAGACAGACAGAGGGACAACAGAGTGATTTAATGAGGATTCCGTGTTTTTACTTGTGAGGTACGGAACCCTAAAACATTTGTTGCGGAACGGAAGCCTTTTAGTTACTAATAAATTAGTTACTAATAAATTAGTTACTAATAAGCTTCCGTTTGACCGCAATCATCATCTGCCTAGCCTTTTCCCAACTATGTTGGGGTCGGCTTCCAGTCTAACCGGATGCAGCTGAATATCAGTATTTTACATGGAGCGACTGCCTACCTGAGCTCCACAACCCAGTTAATACTGGGTAATACGATACCCCTTGGTAAGACTGGTTGTAAGACTTTCGGAACACTGACTACCTGTAACGACTGTCAAAGATCTACAAATGACAGCCGGGACCAACGGCTTAACGTGCTTTCCGAGGCACGGAGGAAACTCGGTATGTAACGGGTGGTCACCCATCCACAGACCAAATTAAATTCACATTCCGACATTCCGTTTGACCGCAAATCAAATTTAAATAAATCTAGATTATAATGACCAGGAAATAAAACCACCAGTTTGTGGAGTTCACTGCTGACTTCTGGCAGTGAATTCCACAGACTGAAGGTTCGAAGAAGTACGAAATCTGGGATACAAAGTCCCAGTTATATTCAATTGTGTCGTGCGCGCACTATACTACAAATTAAACTGTCTCGTGGCATTTATTACTGTCCGCTACAAAATATAAAGCTTAATTAATGAAGGGTATGATTTAAGCTGTCACCAATTTAATTCATTTTGTGTTTCTTAAATAATAGGGTTTGCCCTCAAAATAGTAGATTTGTCACCAAAATGTAGTCACCAAACAATATAAAATCAATTCCACAATAAATCACATAAAATCATTTTGATATAGGGTAGACCCTATATATATAGGGTCTACCCTATATCAAAATGATTTACCCTATGTACCAAATAATTGTTTTTGTATATATTATAATAGGTTTGTCCTAATAAGCATTTAAGCAAACTAATTGAAAGAGATCACCAATAAACTATATATATCTCTTTTTTCTATCAATGCAAGTCGATTCTGGTAGGAGGTCACACTTTTAACCTAACCTAACCTAGCCATTTCTGCCATCTGCGCCCAGCGATCGATTTATTCGGTGACAGATCTACCATTCTGAGCACCAAGCTATTATTTAAGTAATAAAACTATTATTATAAGAACGAAGTTTATATTCATGTAATGCACTACAATTTTATTGGTAATCCATCTTATATTTTACACATTATATTAACAATAATTTGGTAATTCATACCTGGGAACACTCTTTGTTTATCTGAGAACGAAAATATTTCGTGGCGATAGATCTATTTATTAGGTGATACAACTTGATGACAAATATAAATTTTGGTGACAAAAAATATAGTTCCCATTTATAAATTAGAAACTTTAACATTGATCTACTACTTTCCAAATGATGAAAATCCATTAATTTGTAATCTCCCTTAGGGATAATATTTAAATCAATGCCTCGGATTAAGTGCGCATGGTGAGCCCTAAAATCACTTTAACTCCCCTATGCATTCCCAGTCATCGCATTGCTATTGACAGCCTCTAATTAATCCCCTACTAAGTATTCACGTTACAGTAGGTACTAGATGCATACCTAAGGGGCGGTTTGATTACCATGTAGTTAGTGGTATAATCATGTGTTTCAACTTTTATGAACTAGTAAAAACTGTACAGGTCCGCCTGTCTTAATACCTTGCGATGTTGTACCACATTACTGTGTTTTGTCTCTGCATCACCATTTTTCAGGGATCAGTAGGTACCTCAAAAGCTCGTGGCTAAATAATAGCAGCCGCTCGGGTCGATCTTTAGGTTAAGCCGCGCTTGCCTAGGTTGGTCTGTGGATGGGTGACCACCCGTTACATACCGAGTTTCCTCCGTGCCTCGGAAAGCACGTTACGCCGTTGGTCCCGGCTGTCATTTGTAGATCTTTGACAGTCGTTACAGGTAGTCAGTGTTCCAATAAGTCTGACAACCAGTCTTACCAAGGGGTATCGCATTACCCAGTACTAACTGGGTTGTGGAGGTCAGATAGGCAGTAGCTCCATGTAAAATATTGATATTCAGCTGCATCCGGTTAGACTGGAAGCCGACCCCAACATAGTTGGGAAAAGGCTAGGCAGATGATGAGTAGGTACCTCAAAAGGAAAAAATCGGAACCCTTATTAGATCACTGTTGCCCGTCTGTCTGTCAAGACTTTTAACGAGTTTGAAATTAAAACCATATACTTAATTCTGTGGTGGCTCTGTGCTACGCTGTCAAAACATATGGCCGTTTATGTCGCAAGTTTGAACGGACCCCGTGGTGCGCGAGTGTGACTCGCTTTTGGCCGGTCTTTTTTATAGAATGTGTGTACCAGTGTTACAGTTAAGGTCAGTCCCTACCACCATTAATTGCTTACAGCAGAGAATTGCTTTAACTTATTATTTATTTATTTATGTACACACAGAACAATATATAAAAAAGTACATAAGGAAAAAAGAGCACAAAATTACTGCTTATTTCATAAAGGAATCTCTTCCAGCAGACCTGCGATAGGACAGATGGAAAAAAATAAACACGTCGACACAGTGTGTAAAAAAAAAACAACTTAAGCACTAACTTAAATAAACAAAACTTTATCAATATGGAAAAACTTACATACTAATAGAAATAAAAATAATAAATACATGTTTACATATATACAATCTAAAATACTTAATACATATCTAAAATATATACAAAATACCTAATAGCTTCAGATAGTGTTTAAGCAACATGTTATTATACAGCTTAATTACCTTACCGACGACCTTAGAGATGATGTCGACATTAAGAGGGAGCGCAGGGCACTGTCAGTCCGCGGCAACATGCAGCTGCCTCGACTAAGTCAAGGTCACTCTATTTAGAGCGAACTGTCAAGGTTCTGTAGGTCCTATATCCATAGACTTTTTGCGCGATGATATTAAAACTTGCTCGTTTCTGCAGTGCCTCCGAGATGTTCGCACAGGTCTGTATCGACGACTTTTATGACGTCACTCGGAAAACACTTGGGTCACACATATGGAGGGTTGTAGGGGACGTACAACAGCATCATGAAAACAATAGCAGGAGATATAAATACGTGTTCCTGTGTTGAAGCATTTCGTTCGTCTGATGATCAAATAAATAAATAAATAAAATAAATATCTTGGGACAACTCACACACGGCTATCTGATCCCAAGCTAAGCAGAGCTTGTGCTATGGTAACCACAGAACTGATATACATACTTATATAATTTATAAATACATACATATTATAGATAAATCACACCCAGACACAACAAACAATCATGCTCATCACACAAAGTTTGTCCTGGGTGGGAATCGAACCCACGACCTCCGGCTCAGCAGTCAGGACCACTAACCACTAGACCAACAGGCCCGTCATCAAATAGAGGTTATCTCTTTATTGGTTATTTCGGGGGTTATTTTTATATTTTCGCAGCACAGGGACATATCGCGTCTCAGGGGCATCTTTTGTAGTCATCATGCACGAAGTATATTAATTAATTTATTTATAACCAACTTATACTAACAGTAAACACTACACATAAAAGTTATCGGTGGTACATAAGACAAGAAAAGTAAGAAAATTAAATACAGTCACACAAAACAATAATAGCAAATTATAAAAAAAAAAAAAAAATAATTAGGTGCAAAATAATTACTAGAGTGTTGTTCTTTGTTAGTGTATTTACTTGCTAAAACTAGTTTTTAAGTTTATGTGTAATAAAATAACCATAGAAACATTTTATGTTGACTGTTAAAGACTCGAAAATCATTGTGGGATTTATTAAGGATGTATCATTATCCACATGTTACTTCCTACACAGGTAAATAAACTAGCATATGCCCGGCTTCTACAGGGGGACATAATGGGGACGAAAATTCACAGTAAAATAATCCATGCAATGTATTTATTATCCTTTATACTTTGATATTTTGTATATTGTATTTTAGATATGTATTATTTTAGAATGTGCACATGTAAACGTTTATTTATTGTTTATATTGGTATGTATGTTTTCTATATTGTTAAAGTTATGTTTATTTAAGTAAGTGCTTAATTCGATATTTTTACACACTGTGTCTACGTATTTTATCTATCTGTCCTATCGCAGGTCTGCTGGAAGAGATTTCTTTATGAAATAAGCGGTACCTTTGCGCTCTTTTGTCTGTATGTAAGTACTTTTTTCACGATATGTGTGTGTATATAAATAAATAAAAAATAATAATTAAAACTAATCACAACACATTGGTTACTTATTAAACTATCATTTGGTCTATGCCAAATGATAGTTTAATATTTATGGTGGTATATTTGGTGATGTAAATATGTAATCATAAATGACGTTATAATTATTTTTTTAATTATAAAGAAAACCCTATCGTGTTCCAGGGTAGGGGCAGTATGGGGTACGTATTTATTTTGCGTCACAGTACAAGCAGATGGGATGGATGGATTCTTCTGTATTGTCGTCGTTGACGCCAGCCTACCACCCCACCGTCCACATAGTTGGCAAGCCATCCAACCTTCCGAAGACTTTAAATAATTGTGGTTCACGTCAGAACAGGTACATGGTATCCTCGTTGGTATTCTCTACACCAAAGGGAGCTTTTTGGGTCTGCTGTTTCTCAGAGTTCTTATTTTAACTTGGGGTTATTTGGATTACAAGACTTCTTCGTTCTCTTATGTTGTTCTCGTTCTTCCAACTCAACGGGGTACTCCACCGTACCCCGTAGCCATGTCCCCGTTATGTCCCAATTCTTACAAAAAAAAAAATAACAAACCAAATGAAATGAGTTAGAGTGTTTTTGTTCAAATCATATCATTAAACCATAAAATTACGTTGCAACTTTTTTTTTTTAATCAAACGCGCTCATTCACGCCGGTTACTGTCAGACTAAAGAGAGAATACAAAATGGCTACCTATTAACGAAAACACAACACATCTAGAGGGTAAAGTGTTTTGTAAGTGTAGGTAGCCCCATCGTGCCTCGCATCCCCGTCATAACCCCCTCTCCCCTACCTGGATAAATGTCTAATTGCGTTAATCCTAGGTATAAATTATCTGAGTGAAAGAATAACAATAGCATCCGTTCATCCATTCGTCCACAACACAATTATAGCATTTATTCATTGACTGCTGCGCTGCGTGTCGCGGGTTCGATTCTCGCACTGAACAAATATTTGTATGACCTGCAGATAGTTGTTTCGGGTCTGGCTGTGTGTGTATGTGAGTTTAAATGTTTGTAAACGCACCCACGATACAGAAGAAATCCTAGTGTGGGGCAACGTTTTTTTTAAAGAAAAAAGAAAAGAAGAATTTATAATACTAGTAAGAATAACTCGCCATAGATCTGATGTTTTGACGCCAAGAAAATACGAAACACTTAAACTAATAATCCAGCTTGAGGTATTTGTACCGCAAGTTTGATTAATTTATTTGCTGTATTTTTTACCAAGAAATCATTTGTTCCCATGTGAAATGACATAGGCTCATTTAATAAACTGCATTTCTCTTTACTTCAGTTCATAATTGGTTTGAAATAGTACATTTTGATTCAAGTGAGAAAACTTTGTCATAGCAAGCGAGGCAGACTTAACGCCCGAGCCACTAGGGTAAGGTATTAATAGAGCCGAGAACAGTGGTGACAAATTAAATAATTATTTTTGGGCTAATTTTCAAAATTATTATATATATACCGAGGTGGTCCCATAACTTAGGTAGTTTTTTCTTATATGATCTTTTTTAGTAACAATTTAAAATTACGCTCGATACGAATTTGTGTGTGATACCATCATATCGTATCTAAATAGGCTGGCATTTATTTTAATATTTCTGCAAAATAATAACAGTCTTCAAATAACTTACTTTCAACAATAATCCAATCAGCCAGTGAGGTACCGTCCAGGGGCCTTAGTCTGCTATTACAATAGTGTCAGAATGGTCGATCACTGATCGCATAATGGTTGATTTTGACATCTACTACATACTAAACTTGTCAAAATCAACCATTATGCGATCAGTGATCGACCATTCTGACACCATTGTAATAGCAGACTAAGGCCCCTGAACTATTGAAGCGTGACCAAATTATTATATGGTTGGTTGTCATGGTTACGTTTACTCCCTTGTTGGTGAACAATCGTAGGTGTACGACGTTTGTGGGTTGGCTAAGGCGCTGGAGACAGAAAATACGGAAGATGCAGGCGGGGCGCGGGTATATATATCTCTATTGTGTAAAAGGGACGCCCCTTTTTATACAAAACTAGCTGTGCCCAGCGGGTTCACCCGCTGTTCAGTCCCCAAGTGTCGTAGCGTGGTATTATATGTATAGTCTTTTAATTTCGAAAGCATGCCTATACAAAGTCCCGTCAATGACGACGATGAAAAAACTGTTTTATTTTATTATGTGCCAAACTTGTTGATGTAAAATGAAATCATCATCTGCCTAGCCTTTTCCCAACTATGTTGGGGTCGGCTTCCAGTCTAACCGGATGCAGCTGAATATCAGTATTTTACATGGAGCGACTGCCTATCTGACCTCCACAACCCAGTTAGTACTGGGTAATACGATACCCCTTGGTAAGACTGGTTGTCAGACTTTCAGGACACTGACTACCTGTTACGACTGTCAAAGATCTACAAATGACAGCCGAGACCAACGGCTTAACGTGCTTTCCGAGGCACGGAGGAAACTCGGTATGTAACGGGTGGTCACCCATCCACAGACCAACCTAGGCAAGCGCGGCTTAACCTAAAGATCGACCCGAGCGGCTGCTATTATTTAGCCACGAGCTCCTCCTCCTGATGTAAAATGAAATGACCCATTAATAATTAAATTTTATTTTTATTTATTGACGGCACAGTTGGCGCAGTGGCTGAACGGTCGACTGCTGCACTGCGTATCGCGTGTTCGATTCCCGCACGGAACAATTATTTGTATGACCTGCAGATAGTTGTTTCGGGTCTGGCTGTTTGTGTATGTGAGTTTAAATGTTTGTAAACGTACCCACGATACAGGAGAAATTCCTAGTGTGGGGCAACCTATTTTTTTTGTTTCTATTAACACACTATGAATATCATATATGAATATTATGTTGAATAAGAGATACATGCGTATCTATCTTTTATTCAAGACACAGATAAAAGGTAGGTAGGTCTAGGGTAGGACAGAGATGTCACTGTCCTACCCTTTAGGGAAAAAAACCGATTTGCTCTTTTTTCTCTCTTTCAATAAATAAAACCATTTAATTCAGATTTCAAAGATCCAAAGGTTCAATTCGTAATATTGTTCCACATTTACTAAATTAATTCAAGAATGTTACTCTATACAATACAATTTTGAATTTGATGGGATTATCTATATTATGACGACATGATTATAATTAGTTTAAATAAAAATATATCAACCTGTTTATAATTTTCACGCCGAAATTAAATGCAGAATAAGAGATCAATTTTGTCTACTTGTCAACCTTCTGTACCTTGTACAATATAAACATAAATGCAGGTTGCTCCAAACTTTGAATAACTTCGGCAATCGAAATGTGCAGCCGTAGTTATTTAGAAATGAGCCCTTTGCCAAGGCCACATTGAAAACATGCTACCCTACGACGTGTGGTGCCCCTGGATTGACACAAGCACCGCCCCCCGGAAACATGTCGCGCCATGTTGTGCGGTATTATGCACATATCCGGCAACCATCGCCTGCGCACCTTTTGTCTACGGTGCAGAGCAACGACATGATCGACAACCAGGTATTTGCATCCGTGTTCCCAGTAGCGGATAAAACAGGCAGCCATTAGACGCTGGCTAAAGAATTGATAGTGCGCCTTTTTTTGCGGTGGGAAGTGTCAGACTTTTACTGACTAAAACCCACCCATGTTCCTTCTATTGCCCTTTACGTTCCGGGGCCGCGGTATCTCTTTCGAACAACCCGCAACCCCGGCAGGCGTAGGCTCTGGCAAGCCCCTCTGCATTGCTGTAATTTCTTTGAGGCGCGCGTGAAACACAAACGCGCCGTCGACACGGCCTGTCGTCAATAGACGGACGGACTGTGAGCTACCCATTGCTTACCGTCCACAGGCCAGCTGATAGTGCGCCTTGTTTAATGTTATATATTTTTTGATGTAATCCAGCCGGTCCCATTCTGTCCTCCCCTAACAACAGCGGCAATAACGCTGTTATCGGCAGAATGGTATGTTTACTCGCCGTCCAGGATTTGGTACACATCGAGTCATGCCTGAGCAGAATGATCGATAAAAACATATGTACCTTTTGAATAAAACACGATAGCTGATTTTAATTTAATATTAATTTGAGATATTAGATAATATTCATAAAACTATAATAAAAAGAAAACAACACAGAAAAATCACACAGAAACGATAGTACAGTATCGATTTTTGTAATGACAAGTGTATTTCATATCTATATTATCTATATATCATTACAACAAGCTAGTATTCTTTTAAAAACATACTTTACACGAATTATTTTGTATTTATTTTGTTATGATCATATTTTATGTATAGATGTGTAAGTATCATAGATAGACATAATCAATCTGGAAGTACCAATTCTTACCATATCTAACAAAAAAGTTACCGTCGACAAAACAAGCATAGTTCTAGCAATTACAGAGATGTTCTAATGAATTTCAGTAGGTGACACATGATCACTTCCGTTGGTCGACAGTATACTAGTGTTGCACGTCGCTACGTCACTAGTCTTCTCGTGACAGGCAAACTGTGCTATGTCGTCGAAGAAGTGCTAACATACCACTTGGAGTAGGAATATGGTGTATGATATCCAACGTGTGACATACTCTATATATCCTGCTCAAGAAGTACACTCGCATTACTCAAACCATCACAGCTTTAATACCTGTTGAAAGATATTATAAAACATTAATAATTTTGTTATTATTACTGACTAGCTGGCGCCTGCGGCTTCACCCGCGTGCTGATAAAAAAGTATCCAAATTTCATCAAGATCCGTTCAGGGGGCTTAGACTAAGTAACAATTTAAAAACGATAACGAAGTTAGAAATCGTTATCGCTCAGCAGTCACTAATACATTTTGAAAATAATAATATTAATACATCTTTGAAAGTAAAAAAAATAAAACTTGATCTTGTTTATGTTAGCAACTAATCTTTTACTTGTGGAATATTGTAGGTTGCTAATGAAGGGCGTGTTCAGCTCTCATACATTTATTTCTGATTGTCCTTTTAAAACATAATCAAATAAAATAGGACTAGGATGGAATAACTTATAAAAACTTAACCATGTAAGTTGCATTTACGTTCTATATTTTTAAAATTTTCAACATTTTCCTCGTTTTAGTTTTTTAAAATAGAGGGTGGCAGTGTGGGGCACATGACATTTATTGCCAAATTTGGAGTTTTTAATTAAATATTATGCATTTGGAGTTAATTTCAGAAGTAACTTTGCGGTACTTTTGTATGGAGTTTTTTTTATGAAATCTTATTTTGGAACGGATAGTCAATACTCAATATCTTTATTTGCTTTACCATAATGTTTACTTAGGTAGTAGTTTATAGTCTTTCGATGTCTTCCTCAACTTTGTCAAGTAGTTATCACAATGTGAATGCTGCAGCCATATAAGAACGAGAGCCAAATATCACAATTTGAGGTTAAACCGGTTACACAGTTATATAAGTTGTTTTTTCACATATTACCATTTACTAGCGTTTTTGGTACAACAGAAACACACTTGAAATTACTGAACACGTTTATTAGGTTTTATACCAATATGGCCGCGTGCGCAGAAAAGAAATTGGCGTGCGCATTTATTGACGCTTGGTGGCAGACTGGCGGGGGACCATAGTGTGACAAGCATGTCAGTGTGTCCCGCCTCTAAGGTTAAAAAAGTGCTACTTATTTTCTATGTAGAAATTTTTACCCCAAAAAAAAGTATTCTTAAGTATGTACTTAAGAATACTTTTTTTTGGGGTGGGAAATCATCAATTAACTTCCCCCGCTCTGGGCGGAGCGGGGGGGCGTGTCAGACTTTTACTAAATAAAACCCACCCATGTTCCTTCTATCGCCCTTTACGTTCCGGGGCCGCGGTATCTCTTTCGAACAACCTACAACCCCGGTACTTAAGTATATTTACTATTTATATAAGATTGATTGAGCGCGTCGCAAACAGTCTGTATTTGTAATTTTAACTTAATTTTTGTTGTAGCAGTTCATAGAACACACTTTCTTGCTACCCAAACAACCGTCTATTGCCAACAAGGTCGGTGTACAATGGCTGTGACATACAGAGGCACAGAGGGACAGAACAAAGAATTTATGAGGGTTCTATTAAAAACTATTGATACAAATTAACCCTCCCATAGGGAGGTAGCATGAGTGTGCTGTATATGCAGCTATGCCGTACTATTTTTTTTTCTTTCAAAACACGTTTCCCCACACTAGGAATTTCTCCTGTATCGAGGGTGCGTTTACAAACATTAAAACTCACATACACAAACAGCAAGACCCAAAACAACTATTTGTAGGCCATACAAATATTTGTTACGTGCGGGAATCGAACCCGCGAGACTGTATTTTAGTTGATTATCAAAACTTATTGAAACATTTTATTACACGTTTGATCATCATTCAACCTGAATCGTGCACCTTTTCTCGACGTTCTTATTGTAAGTGCCCATGTAGGCCTATGTGAAATAAAAATATGAAATATTTCTGTGTAGACATGTATTTTTCCATACGTCATGTTCGTGAACGGGCGCTGTCAGTTGGGACTGGTCATTTTTAGCTACCACGGTTCATTTTTAAACTTATTTAGATTTAAAATTAAATTTTGCTTTTTATTTACTCTGGACGCTCTTACTGTGCACGTCTTTCTACATCGTTCTCACATATTTGTATAATCTCAACATGAATGATGTAAATACGATTTTGTAAAAATATTATAATTTAAAAGAGTGTCCATGGAGTTTCTTGCCCATTCTTCTCCATAGAGATCAACGCTTTGGAATGGGCAACTACAGTACTTTCACAAGTTATTATGCCTTGTGACCGGGACTGTAGATTCATTTTGTTTCTTGACATTCAAAGTGCCTGTAATGGTCTTATTGAAATAAATGATTTGAATTTGAAAAATTTGAATTTGAATTTTGAATTTGAAAATTTGAATTTTGTTTCGCAGATAAAAAATGTTTTGTTGTTAAGTTGAAGATACACTCAGTCACATACACCACGTCTGATTTTCAAAGACCACCTAATACTATACATGTCTACATTATCCTACTAATATTTTAAATGCGGATATTTCTTACTCTTTTACGTAAAAATGGCTGCACCAATCTTGATAAAATAAACAATATATAATCGACTAGCTTTTGCCCGCGACTTCGCTCGCGTTAATTTGGGGTAACACAGTTCCCCTTTCCTGATTTGCAGGTACATGCTACCTGTAGTTTTTGCCCTTGCGCCTTATTTATTGTAATAGCAAAGCTTAGTTTTCCCTTTTCTTCCCTCATTCCTCACTTAAAAAAATAGCCTATGTCCGTCTCCGGGGTCTCAATTATCTCTGTAAAAAAAATTCATCAAAATCGGTTTAGACAAAACTCGCGCTCAGAAATTCTCGTAGGTCTACGCCGTAGCCCTACGCCGCCGTAGCGATATGTTTGCTACGGCAATCGTAGACACATGCCGACCGAAAATAAGTCTTCTGCTCTAATCCCAATTTATTTGGTGTCAGCATCACATATATTTTTCTTACATTCCTTCTTTGTTACCATCTCAGAAGTGTCCCATTTTCTAGCCAAATCATGATCTTTTTTTAGACAGTCCATCAGTCATTATTCGATTTTCCCTCATTTATTCCTCTGTATCACTTGTTTATTCCGTGCAACACTCCCATTTTTATTATATAAATTATCAGCCTATGCATATAATTAAAAAAAAAAATAGATAAACATCACTTCAACGAAACAAGGAGCAATGGTGCATCTTGATATAAACTATGAAACATTGTGTCAACAACGATATGATCTTCTCGATAATGATCCTGATGAGAAAACCTAATAATACTTTTGCCTAACTTAGGAATCGAACCCAAACTGCCTTAGTGCAGTTCTAATTACTGCAGTCACTCAAGCGACCGCGATACCAACGAAGCAGACGTTTATTACATAAATTGGCAGATAGAAAAAAAATAAGAAATAAAACATCACTATAGCTCAAGTAAAAACAAAATTATGTCTTTCATCGTATTTAAAAAGACTACCTATTCTTTATTTACATAGTGGATAAGTCATGCGTACATTAATGCGCGCTTAAATCCGAAAAAGTAATACTTGTAATGTAATCATCATAGCACGATTCAAAATAAACAAGTTTAGTTAGTAAAAACTTCTGAACTAATAAGTTGACAAAACGACATAAAACTACGAACAAACTAAAAAATGTGGGTCTCAAGTTCTACTAAAATGAGCATCTCCACTATTTTTGACAACTAAGTATAGAACGTTCACAAGCTATTATGCCTCGTGACTGGGACTGTAGCTTCATCTTTTTAGAGTTCCGTAGTCAACTAGGAACCCTTATAGTTTCGCCATGTCTGTCTGTCCGTCCGTCCGTCCGTCCGTCCGTCCTCGCTTAATCTCTGTGACCGTTAGCACTAGAAAGCTGAAATTTGGTACCAATATGTATATCAATCACGCCGACAAAGTGGTAAAATAAAAATTGGAAAAAAATGTTTTATTAGGGTAGCCACCCTATATGTAAAGTGGGAAGTGTTTTTTTTTTAATTTCAACCCTAACGTGTGATATATTGTTGGAAAGGTATTTAAAAATGAATAGGGGTTTACTTAAATCATTTTTTGATAATGTCAATAATTTCGGAAATAATCGCTCCAAAAGTAAAAAACAATGTGTCCCCCCCCCTCTAACTTTTGAACCATAAGTTTAGAAAATATGAAAAAAATCTGAAAAGTAGAACTTTAGGACTTTCTATGAAAATCATTTTGAACTTGATTGACACAAGTCACCACCTTTAAACTCATAAGTGGGAACACTTATTGTGACGGACGGGAAACTACGGAACCCTACACTGAGCGTGGCCCGACACGCTCTTGTTGTTTTTTGACATTCAAAAGTGCCTGTAATGGTCTGATTGAAATAAATGTTTTGAGTATGTATAAGTTTCGAGGTTATTGTTTTAATTTTAGATAGATTACGCTAGAAAATTTGAAGTCAGTTGCCCTAGCCTCGTAAGGCCCAAAGACCTAATTTAATGACGAAAAAAAATTTGACACACCGGCCCAAGACGCTATTTAAAATCATTAAATTACGGCCCAGCGACCTAAAATTATGACATGATATAAAACGTATTTAATTTTAACGTACTTGGCCCAGAGACCTAAAAAAAAGGACAAATAATTTCAAAATATTTTTTGCATGAAATAATTAACTTTAGGTATAAGAAATACCCCTTAAAATACTTTAGCCAAAAGCAAAAAAAAAAATTAAAAACTTTTTTACTAAATCAAAGTTCTGGGCCCGCAACTACTTGCACCTATTTTAAGTACATTGGACCGTAATTTATATCGACCTAAATTTAGGTTGGGCGTTACGAGGCTAGCAGGAGCGCACGGTGTACAGGAGGTATAAAAATGATGACTTTGAAAAGACAAAATACTCGTTCCACATCATCTGCCTAGCTTTTTCCCAACTATGTTTGGGTCGGCTACCAGTCTAACCGGTTACAATTGAATACCAGTATTTTACATGGAGCGAATGCCTATCTGACCCCTACAACCCAGTTAGTACTGGGTAATACGATACCCTTTAGTAAGACTGGCCACAAAAATAATATTAACTAACAAGCTACCGCCTGGTCATCAATGGAGAAGAGTAGCAAAAGATAGGACCCAGTGGAAATTGTTAGAGGAGGCCTATGCTAAGAGGCACACTGAACTACGGGACATCTTATAAACATAACAATGAAAACTTGTTGTAAAACGTGTAACCTTGTAGTTAAAATAAAAGGCTTCTTATTAATATATAACAAGCTACTGGAGCTTGGACTCTGTTAAATATTGAAAATGTAAAGTTATATGTTTAAAAATGAATAAACGAAAATAAGAAATAAAAATAATCACTCCAAGCCTAAAAACTTTTAAATTTATTATATAATTAATTTGTCGTTTAAAATTTGTGCGGGAATCGAGTGTCGATAGTTCATACAGAGTGCGCATCTTGAATGCTGTAACTAAAACCGCTGTTTTGCCCGGGGCTGAAGTTTCAGGACACTCGGAGTCAGGCTAGCCGGGAGCGGCAGTTCGAATGATACTGTTGAACGAAGCACGTGTGTCTATAGTCACCGCGATGCGAGAGTTCCGCGCACAGACAAACTAACTAAAGCATATGTAATTCGTTGTTCAGTGTACAGATTAATGTGAGTACCTACTTGAATCTATATAATGTTTGTCTTAATTTTTTTTCACACAATGTAATGTTGCAGTAAATATTTTTGCCTGAAAAAGTTTCAATTTGATAAGAAGCCTGTTCATTTTCTTTTTCTTACCTCTGTCATGTGATGGGGAATAATACTAAGGTGGTCTTTATTTCGCATGTTTTGCTAAAAGTTTTCTGCCACAGTCGCACAAGTGCCAGTCAAAGACAGAATAGTTCATTACGATATTAGTGCGTTAAGATGGTTATAACATGCGAGTCGTAATTTCAGCCCGAGCCGTAGGCGAGTAATTGAGCCGAGCATGTTATAACCAATATGCACGTATATCGTACGACGTTTTTTAACACATTTGCGAGGAAACAGAAAAAAAAACATTTTAAATAAACTCAATCTGTGAATGCACATTATTGCTTCCCGCCATTTTAACAGCGAGCTAGCGCTGCCTACTTTCGAATTAGTTCGAAATTTGAATAGCAACAGCGCTAAGCGACAAAACCCTTTATATAAATTAAAAAAAAAAGAAAAAGAATAGCAACAGCGCGCTGCTCACTAGCTGGAGTCGTGCGGCGGGGCGATCAGTTCCAAATTGGAAATGGCAAATAATACTGTTATGGAATTTGTATGGACTATAACTTAACTATTTGCTTTGATAACATACGCGTTTTTTATGACCCTCTTTACATATTTAAAACCGGTGGAATTACATCAACTTTACGAGCAAGGGTGTTAAAAATATCTATAAGTGACGCACACGAATAACATTCTATTTTATTTTCTTTGAAAGCTACTTAAATCTGACCCTGGTTAAGCATTCTCGAAAGCGATTCTTAGAATAAAAATGGCTATCTTATACACATCGAAATGGTTCCAAACCTCGGGTAGCATGTTAAGCTGCTTTTTTTAGCGTGTCGATTTCAGTCTATGAAGTTGAAGAGTTAGCCTTGCCCAAGTTATGGATGTTAGCCACGGTTTTAGAGCATTTCAATAGCGTTGTAAAGTTTTGTGTGTGATTTTTATATCTTTCAAATTTAATGATTATTTTTTCTTATATCGGAGTTTCTTATCATATTAATTTAACAGCAAAGATCCTGATATTTACAATTTCTGGTTATAAAAGTAACGTATAATAAAATGGGTACATTTCTAGATATTTGATCGCGTGATTACACAATTATTGCCGAATTCACCCTTACATGAACGTATAAAGATTTTAAACTCATCAGTTGGTTCATTACGCTTGGAAATACTAAAACATATGCAATACGTTAGGAGGTTGGATTTTAGCCAATCAGCGACACGAGAAATACCTGCCTCAGCATGGTGCTTGACATCTTGCCGTAACTCACTCACACCCACAGTTACTTTTTCCCTTAAATGCACCCACACATGCACCTACCCACTATAGAACCCAACCATATACACAGCCAACCAAACACACAACTGGTTTAATTTAATTCTTAGATTTATTATAAAACTAGCTTTTGCCCGCGGCTTCGCTCGCGTTAAATTCGAGGTAACACAGTTCCCCTTGCGCCTTATTGATTTGTAATAGCAACGCTAAGTTTTCCCTTTCCTTCCCTCTTTCTCCCTCACATCCCAGTTTTTTTAAAATAAATATTAGCCTATGTCCGTCTCCTGGTTCCCAACTATCTCTGTACCAAAATTCATCAAAATCGGTGTAGCCATTAAAGCGTGAAGAGGTAACAAACAAACAAACAAACAAACTCACTTTCGCTTTTATAATATTAGTAATGTCTTGTTTGCCTTCGAGACACGTGTTTTTACGGAAGAGTGGAGTCTCCTACCAAAGGCATTACTTGCCTAAAAAGAAGGTCCAATCATATTTTTGTTAAATCATTATACTTATTTATAATTAAGTTGTTTTTTATTTCTTAAATTAATAAACTAAACTAAACTTATAAATAAATTAAAAAATAGCGCCAAAAAATCATTATACTTGTTTAATCAATAAACTAATTTTATTTTTTTAACCTTTTTTTTCACATTAAAAGTCTTATGTCTTTTCTCAATCTCTAGACTATATGAGTACCAAATCTAATTTCAATCGGTTCAGTATTTTTTTCCGGTAAAGGGCGATAGACAGAGAGTTACTTTTGCATTTACAATATTGATTAAAGTGAGGATAACGTTTGAAACGGGATATTTACGATGTTTTTTTATTATTAGAAATGTATTCCCGATATTTCGGAGCTATTGCTAACGCCATGATCACGGATATACTAAAGCTTTTAAGGTTTATTATTTATATTTGAGGTTTATTATATTTTATTTATAGGTTTATAAGTCGCAATTCAGTTCTGTTTTGGACACACAAAACACACTGTGTCACTTTTTGCTTGAACATGAATCAACCGGCAGTTTCATGAAAGCCGTTCTCGTTCTGTAGCGTCTTCAGCGTATTTTGTAAGGGCTTGTTTTTTACCCGGTTTAAAGCTCAAAAGGCTTGCCACCTTATGACTTCAAAAGGAAACTGAATATCCTGACTAACAATTAAGTATCACAATAATATCACAAACAGGAACGGAGGCGGACGATACAGCCGTTCTTTCGTTGGATACTTCACCAGACGTTGCCTTACCAAATCTCCAAACTAGTCTCGATCAAATATCTAAATTGCTCAAAGACTGGCGAATCAAGGCCAACGAAACCAAGTCTGTCCAGGTGACTTTCACTAACAGGAAAGGAACATGTCCTCCCTAAATGGAATACCTCTTCCGCAAGAGGATTACGCCAAATACCTTGGAATATACCTGGATAGACGCCTGACTTGGAAGAAGCACATATTCACCAAACGGCTGGCCATGGGTCAACAGATACGCACAATGTACTGGCCACTGAGTAAAAAATCCCAACTGTCAATGGAAAATAAATTGTTGCTATATAAATGCATAATAAAGCCTACATGAACATACGGCCTACAGCTGTGGGGCTCAGCGGCAAAATCAAACGTTGAAATTATTCAAAGGTTCCAGTCAAAAATGTTAAGAATGATAACAAACGCACCATGGTATGTCTCAAATAACAGACTTCATCATGATCTCGGTATTAACACTGTAATGGAAGAAATCTCAGAAAGAACTAAAGCGTACAAAGAACGAATTACAAACCATTCAAATAAGCTAGCAGTTAACCTGATGGACACCCAAACAGCCGCTAGGAGACTAAGAAGAAAAGTTCCTCAAGACCTCAATAGGAGGCTACAAGAATAAACGGAGCAGTCATTGGACAGCGTGCGTGCAAAACTGTTACATTTTTCAAAAATATTGCTGAATATCTAAATGATAGATTGCAATAATAATACTAAAAAAAAAACGGAGGCACTTGCTATTCTTCAAAATCAAAATATTTTCGTTTCACATAGGCCTACATGGGCACTTTGTAAAACGTCGAGAAAAGGTGCACGGTTCGGGTTGGTCGTTTCATATGGAGAAAAACCGCCAAGGTTACTCTTATAAAATCATTTGGTTTTATAATGTTGTTGTGATTTTATAAACTGACTAGCTGTTATGCGCGGTTTCATTTGCGTCTTTAGTTGCTGCCCGGCTCCCAAGGGTAGTAGCGTGATGTTGTATTGCCTGTTATTTCCTGATAATGTAGCTTCGTATTAGTGAAAAAATGGTTAAAATCTGTCCTGTAGTTTAAAAGCCTTTTTGATACAAACAAACAAATTTTTCCTCTTTATAATATTTTAGTAAAGATATAGATTAAACTACATAAATGTCCGAATTTGAAGCCACAACAAACTTAAAGTGTGTGTATGGGGATTATACAGTTCTGTACTAAAGTGATTTTGTTTCATTTCAGATTTGCTTTAGCTTTCACTTTCGAACGAGAGGATTTCCTGGATACAGGTGAGCTTCAAGAAAAAGAACTTAAGTACAGCACTCGCGTTATGCGAAAGTAGCACGTGTAGCTTACAAATCAAAAGCTAAAATCACTTAATTTATGTAATTCCTATTGTTCATCTTTATTATGGAACTCGTTAAACAATGCGTGCCCGTGAAGCGTACGTCTTGTACTATCATCATCATTTGGTGTTACTTTATTTATGTATAGATAGGGACTTGGTTGCAGCAAGTTTTACATGATTTTATTGTTTGGATGTTTGGAAAAAGTTGTCACAAGAATAACTAGTATAAAGGCGTAGAAATTGCGACATAAACAATCAAACACAAAAAAAAATTAAGACGATGATATTATGCAATGTAATTGCGACCAGATCAACCATGAAATTTAAACCACAGTGTGCTTTCAGGTATCGTTTTGACAGACTATAAATGCTTGTTGTGTTAGATGTCTTAAAATTAAAACATTCAACATGGTAGACAGACAAATAGAACATCATTCGCAGCGTAGTCGCTAGTATTTAAAAAAGCGTTGACTTCGCTTTCGTATTCTAATCAGCCATTCAATTGCCGAATAAATTGACGAAAAATATAGAGTAAGTACACTGTGGTTTTAAGGAGTGATATGCTTATGTGGACGCGGCATGATTTGATACATTTGAACGGAACATTCCATTAATTATTTGCAAGGAGAAAATTGATTACTATTCCCCGAATAGCCGATTTACCGATAACGGTGTTTTAGCCGTATATAAACCTCGCCGGATTCACAATGAAGTAATGGGTCAAAACTGCTGTTTAACAAAACTGCCGAATCGAACAAGTGCGTAGCAGTCCAGCTATCTCATATCATTCGTACACAAATGTGAGTCCCGACTCCCTAATAGTGTTTTGAATGCTTTATTTATTTACGCTCAATTAAGACCAACTTCCTGACGATCGCTGCATATTTCAAAAGTGCCTACAAACGGCAAATTGAAATAATGGCTTTGAATAATGTAGTGTATTTATAATTTTATAATACACACAGTATTTAGCGTATTTATTTTCATATAATACCTACGGTTTTTCTTACACTGCATCAAAACGGTAAAGGGAGCAAATGAGGGTAACGTTTGTAGAAAATGTGGTGACATTTAAAAAAAAAAACTTTCTTTATTTAATAATTCAAAAATAACAACCTTGCACAATTCAAGTTACTTACAAATAAGCAGTAGAGGTAGTAAACACTTTTTGTTTGGTGTTTATCGGTACTGATTATAGATGGTTGTTAACACAGAACTGATTCACTCTGTTCCCCGTACTAGTATAAACTGTATTACGGTGGAACAGTTTTCCTCGCTATGTTATTTTATTTATGGTAGCAGACTTGTGACAAAATAATTACTTATTAGTTGAAATAATTAAAGAACTTAAACAAGGGTAGGCAAACATAAAACAAACATATTTTCTTCTAAAATTATATAACGATCTCCGATCAGACTCCCTCCGTCAATCACCACCAAACCATTATTGACCTTCCGCCATATAGGCTAGGTTTAAAATAAGTTTAATTGTTACGTTCTCCTTTCCGTCTTTTATCCTTGGTCTTCGTTGGCTTAAAATAATTCAGTAATTCATCACTAAACACCGTACCCCATTGCTCCGTGTTCGATGTTTGCAAACAAAAGTTTACCTAAATCTACAATGATATACTTTAAGTTTTGGAGACTCGGGTGACACAAACGAACGAAAACTAGAGTATTTTTTCACACCGTGTGCTCACTGACTATTACATTAGTACACCTAGGAATTTCTCAAGCTCATGTCAAACTTGGACCACCATTAAGTGGGTACCTACATCTTGTGCTCCAAAAGATATAAGAAACACCAAGAAATCATACAGTATTATTAAGTGAGTGACATTTTTGCTCACTTACTTAAGCATTAAAAAAAACAGTTAAGAATATTTTAAGAATTTAACTCAAAACTAAAAGCCATTTATTCGAATTAGGCTGATAATCAGCACTTTTTGACCGTCAAATTACCGTCCCACATACAGTCCCACAAAACGACCGCCCTTCGTCACTTCTTAAGCCCCGTTCCAATAAACAAAAACGACTCGTTTTGCTTACGGATGGTAGTATTTTGACATAAGTTCTATGAGACTTATGTCAAAATCTTACTATCCGTAAGCAAAACGACTCGTTTTTAGGGTTCCGTAGTCAACTAGGAACCCTTATAGTTTCGCCATGTCTGTCTGTCCGTCCGTCCGTCCGTCCGTCCTCGCTTAATCTCTGTGACCGTTAGCACTAGAAAGCTGAAATTTGGTACCAATATGTATATCAATCACGCCGACAAAGTGGTAAACTAGCTAGTAAGACAACAGAAGGTATAAATAACATAAGTGTCACACACACTAACACCAAGGTACCTTCCTGCTCTCAAATAGTTAAATTTAAAAAAGGAGCCAAGCAGAATTCCTTGAAATTATTTCATCAAAAGATTCAAGGTTTCTCTTCAAAACAACTAGAGATTGAATTGTTTTTAGAAAAAACCAAGTTTGATATTGTATGTTTCACCGAACATTGGCTAAAAGACCATGAAATGTTAATTAACTTTGAAAATTACAGTGTAGGCAGTTCCTTTAACCGCAAATCTAAGATGCGTGGGGGTTCACTAATCTTAGTTAAAAATGGCATTAAATTTAAAACTCGTATTGATATAATTGATCTTTCGGTTGAACATTATATTGAATTGTCTTGTGTTGAGCTAGATAAGCATGTCATAGTGTGCGTTTACAGACCCCCAAATTATCAAAACTACTCTATATTTGAGTCAGTAATGGAAGATGCTTTAGCAAAACTTGTAACAGGTAATAAATCACTAGTTATCTGTGGTGACTTTAATATTAATATTTTAGATATAAATTCAAATGGCAGTAGATTCTTACATCTTTTTAAATCATTTAATTTGATAAATGAGTTTTCGGAGCCTACCCTAATTACTACAGATACTGCTACATGTATTGATAATGTCTTTTGTTGCTGCAACTACTTAAATAAAGCCACTGTAAATTACCTTCCATCTGATCACAGCGGTCAAACCGTCGTTTTCGAGTCTTACACACCGTCACATAAAATCCAGATAAAATCTAGACAAATAACACCCAGCAATTTGAATAAATTTAATAATAATTTAATCAGTAATTTAGGCTTTCCGGGATATAATATTGAAAATGTAAATCAATTTTATGAGGAATTCTTTTCGGTTGTCTACACAGAGTTCAATGATACGTTAAAAATAAAAACTAAATCTATTAGCCCAAAGTTTATGTTTAGTTTATGATTGGGCAACTAAGGGTATAAGAAAAAGTAGGGAACGATTGTTTGAGCTTTACGGCCTTAAGCCTTACTTCAACTCAGAAACTTTCAATCACTATGTTGCAACTTACTCAAAAATTTTTAAAAACACCTGCCAATTAGCTAAATCTTTATTCATTAGCAACAAGATTAAATCCGCCGATAATAAAATTAAGACGGTTTGGAAAATCATTAATAGTGAAACTAACAGAAACAAAAAATGTAATAGTGAGATCACACTAGAGTCTTCGCGTGGTCTTCTAACCACTAAAAACGAAGTTGCTCAAGAATTTGTAGATTTCTTTACTAGTGACCCACTTAAAACTACTGAAACATTAAATTCCTCACCCTTGTTTTCCATTGATTTATTAAGAGCAAACGTTCCACCATGTCCGATTGAGTTTCAATTTAAGCACATTAACCCCACTGCAGTCATTAAAGCTTTCAAACAAATCAAAATCAAATTAACCGAAGATCTTTGGGGTATGTCTGTTAAAGTTTGTCAAGCTATTATTGAGATTATAGCACCGTATTTAGCCTTAATATTATTTGTGTGTGGACCAAGGAGTTTTTCCGGACCTTATGAAATACAGTAAAGTTATACCCCTTTTCAAATCTGGGGATAGTAGAGACACCAATAACTATAGACCTGTATCCGTTTTACCGGTTTTCAGCAAGGTGTTTGAAAAGGTAATGCTCAATCAAATGCTCAACCACTTTAACACCAATAAGATCTTACATGAAAAACAGTATGGTTTCACCAAAGGACGTTGTACGACTGACGCTGGTGTTACCAGTTAAAACACATATTTACTGCGTGGGAAGAGGCACAGGATGCCATAGGAATCTTTTGTGACCTTTCAAAAGCGTTTGATTGTGTTAGCCACGAAACCCTACTCTTGAAACTTGAACATTACGGTCTAGGGAAACTTGCGCTTAGTTTAGTAAAATCATAATTATTTAAATGATAGACAGCAGCAAGTGCAAATAAATGGTGTCAATTCAATGGGTTTAAAAGTAAAGATGGGTGTACCACAAGGATCAATATTAGGTCCCTTCCTCTTTTTAGTATATAATGATGATCTACCCCATTTATTTAAAAACCAACCACAAATCTTAAATATTAAAGAGGTATCGTCAGCAAACAACACCGTTTGCTGACGATACCTCTTTAACATTTAAGATAAACAGACGTGCCACAAATCTTGACGACGTAAATAACGCCCTATTGCAGGTAAATAATTGGTTCACCGCCAATAATTTAGTATTAAATGGGAAAAAACCAAGTGCATGAGATTTGCTCTGCCAAACATCAAAAGTAGTGATAGTGACTTAGTATTGAATCAAGAGAAACTAGAATTCGTCGATAAAACTGTTTTCCTGGGGATAACGCTCGATTCAAGACTACAATGGGGTCCGCATATAACATCTCTTGCAGGACGGCTTAGTTCAGCAGCATATGCTATTAGAAAAATCCGTCAGTTTACTGATGTAGATACGGCGAGGCTAGTCTCTTTTATTTATTTTCATAGTATAATGTCATTAACTGGTTGTGGAGGTCAGATAGGCAGTCGCTCCATGTAAAATACTGATATTCAGCTGCATCCGGTTAGACTGGAAGCCGACCCCAACATAATTGGGAAAAGGCTAGGCAGATGATGAATGTCATACGGTATTTTACTTTGGGGACGCTGCAGACATTGAGTCTGTATTTATTCTGCAGAAAAGAGCCATTAGAGCCATGTATAATCTACGTAGGCGAGATTCTCTAAGAGAACAGTTTAAGGAAATTAACATCATCACAGTACCTTGTCAATATCTATGAAAACATCATGTACGTCAGAAAAAAATTGCATCTATGTGGTAAACGAGGTGATAGACACAAGATTAATACTAGAAATAAGGACGAATTGGTTCAGCCGGGTTTCAGGTTAGCTAAAGTAGACTCATCTTTCATGGGGTACTGTTTCAAATGCTACAATAAAATACCTCCCCACATTCTTCAACTGAATGAGACGAAATTTAAAACTTGTATTAAACGCACACTATGTAGGCAAGCATATTATAAGTTGGGGGATTATATTGATGATAAAAATGCTTGGCTCAATGCTGGTCCTGCTCCACAAGCATAGGGGTAAACTCATTGATTAGTATCCGAAGCTATAGTGGAAGTTGCAGAAGATTGTAAGACTATCTTTGCAATGTATAGAATCAATTCTCTAGTATTGTATAATTATTAAGCCCATATATGAGTGCTATGTATTATCATTGACTTGACGAAGCCCTGGTGGTTGATAGTGTCATGCTCACTTAAATGTCTCGCTGATGGTGGCGGGTGTGTCGGGTCATTTAGCTCCCTTCAAAATGGTCGAGCTGAATGGGGCTGATCCATAGGTCATATTCGTGAACGGGCGCTGTCAGTTGGGACTGGTAATTTTTTAGCTACCACGGTTCATTTTTAATTTATTTAGATTTTAAATTAAATTTTGCTTTTTATCTACTCTGGACGCTCTTACTGTGCACGTCTTTCTACGTCGTTCTCACATATTTGTATAATCTCAACGTGAATGATGTAAATACGATTTTGTAAAAATATTATAATTTAAAAGAGTGTCCATGGAGATTCTTGCCCATTCTTCTCCATAGAGATCAACGCTTTGGAATGGGCAACTACAGTACTTTCACAAGTTATTATGCCTTGTGACCGGGACTGTAGATTCATTTTGTTTCTTGACATTCAAAAGTGCCTGTAATGGTCTAATTGAAATAAATGATTTGATTTGATGATAACAAATAATCTACATTTATGGTTAGGTTAAATCTCAAAAATTAGTTGAAACAGAACCTTCGTCGACCGGTTATTGTTTACGTTTTTATTTTAACAATAAGGCACCATTATGGAATTCGAAAAAGGAATCCAGAAAAGTATTTTCTATAAGAAGGGTGAAAATATTTGATTGAAATACGAAAAATCCAGCTTCAATTGAATTTAAATACTTTTGAATCTCTCCTCTGACAACATTATATATACACAAACAACCCTCAAAGCGTTTTCAGTAAATATACAGGTTTAATGTACAAGTTTCCCGTATATTTATACATCCAAAAACCTATAATGTTTGTTGGTTTTTCCAAAATCGTTGACTTCATCAATGATGCAGTTTTTGTTTTATCAAAAACGAACACGAGACTTGGCCCTTTGAGCATTTTTTAAGTCTCTCTAACGCTAAGTGGTCAGTGCCACTTAAAAACCACCGTGTATGCTTAGCTTCAGGGAATACAATTCACTCGTTTTCACAGCAAAAATGATAACAAAGAACTTCCATTGTTTTGGAGTTTTTTTCTACGAAAAACCTTTTACAAGTATTATCTGAACAATTAACAAGTATTTTTGGAGATGTTTATTGTGAAAATAAAAATTGAAACGATGTCTGTATTTGAAGTGTTTATTACCTTCGTATAATGTTAATGTTTTAACATGCTATTTTAATAACGTTTTCGGTAGGTTTACTTAGTTATTGATCACTGCTTTATACTGGTAACAAAAATCAAACTTAGACATGGAAATAGACTCAACCTGCCAACTTCACGATTAAAAATGCACTCCTCTAGTGCGTTTGTTACGTCAATAAAAATCTACAATAAATTACCTGAATACATAAAAAACACAGAAACAAACAATATATTTATAAATAAATTAAAACTATTTCTCTTAGATAAAAGCTACTACACAATTGACGAATACTTCAAAGATAAATTCCACCTAGAGAAACGAAGATAATTGGAATAACCAAGTAGTACCTACCTAATACATCTATTTACCATATCTACCGTGCAATATCTTTAATTACTTACTATTTAGTTAATGAAAAATTACAGCTATATATAAATAAATATATAAAATAATTACCTAATATATAATCTCTCTCTATCTAGAATATTATTAATAAATAAAAATATAAATAAATGTAAATAAATATGTAAATAATATATGAAATGATTTATTAATTAGCTCTTTAAAATTATTTGCTATATCAAATATTAAACATACTAAGTAACTTACAAATAAATTAAAAAATAGCGTCAAAAAATTCGTCCTCAACGCTATCAGTTGGCAACGTCCCCAAGAGACTGGCCGCGTTGCCACGTTGTATGGCAACGCTAAGCCTCTGGCCAAAGTAAAAGCCAGCCCTTGGGTCACGGGAAGTGTCAACCAAACGTTTTGATATTTCCTTAAACAGGCTGTGAGCACAAGGACCCCACGGTCCCAGAGTTTCAACCCCAAACGGCTCGAAAATATAGTTACCAATAAGGTTACTATATTTACGCCGCTTGAGGTTCTCTGCAGCCGCAGCAGCAGCGCCAGCGCAGCACGAAGAGCTAGGAAGATGGGATGGCGCAAGAGTATCGACGCACGTTGCGTCCCACACTAAAGGCCTACCCAACTTCCACGGAAACAAAGACATACCGTCCGGTCTTTTGCCATCGTCGCGTGCCAAGCCATTGGGTTCTAAAACAGCTGGAACGCCGACGGTGACAAGAGCTCGACGGATGATGTCATTAATATTCGCGTGCCGCGCAAAACGGCCCGCACTTCGGCTGCATGATAGACCGTGGTGTCCAAGGCTGTTGACTACTTCACCACAATGACAGCGATGAGGAGAACAACAAGGAGCACCTAAACGTAAGGTAGCAGCGAGGCGAAAAGTAGTGTCATCGAATAAAGTGCCTATGCTCGACGACGGTAGTGCGTTAAGCCAAAGACCCGACTCCCACTTGCTCACAGCCAAAAGGCGCGCACGCTCAGCAGTAGTAGCAGACGTGTTCAGTAGATTATTCTGAACTACTCTGCAGAGCGGCTCGTCCCACTGTCTCTGAGAAAATGGTTTGTCGGGTTGTTCAGTGCTCGGGCAAGCGATTTTCCAAGCATCCTTAGCCTCGGAGAAGCATTAAATTAATATAAATCTACACATAAATAATATCTACTTAAATATATAAATATAAGATTTTCTTACTTAATTTCAATATTATTATGTTTTAGAACAAAAAGCGCTTCATCCTCTCCTCTAAAAACTAGCTTGCTGTGCCCAACAGGGTCCATAATTGTTTCTCCTTAATTTACCTACCAGCCTTGTATACATTATGGGATGCAATAAAGTATTGAGTATTGGTATTGTTACTAAGGAATCTTGTACTGATTCCAAAAAAGAATTCAACGTGTTAGATTTTAATTATATTCAAAACTACGAATAGATCCAAAAATAAAAACTTGTTTGTTTTTTTTAATTTTTGAAGTTAATTGTAAAACCCTTAAATCCTTTTGATTTGTAAATATACTGTGTTAGAATAAAATGAATACAATTTAAACGTATTTATCTTGGTAAAGGGAATAAAAGGAATTTCGAAGAAGTTCTGTCTTCTAAATTCCTTTTATTTGAGATATAATGCAATAAAACGCGTTCAGAACTTACTATCATAGCTAATTTATTACTTTTTCCTGTCAATACATTGACTATTTGTTGCGAAGACTAAACGGGGCGCGTGCGAGAATGTTTCTCGTAAAGACACGAACCCTTTTTTCAGATGTGAAATAATGAAATGTCTCCCACATTTCATTATTCCTGCACTAGACGGAGTAGAAAGAAGTGATGTCAGTCTTGTACTGACTAAAACCCATCCATCTTCCTTCTTTTGCTTTTTGTGAGCCACGGTATTTTTCCCGAACAAACTCGCAGCCCCGCAGACCTCACACCCTTAAGATCAACAAACACTCAGTTAAGGCGCCTCCCCGACCAAAAAGCCGCGCAAGCCGTTTTTGTGCAGTTTTCTGGAGCTAACTACTTGTTATTTAAAACGAACTAAGTAACAAAAAAAAATACATTAAATTTCTTTATAATCTTGATTCCATTATTGCAGATTTTTTTTTATTTTTATTGAATTTTATTTAATTATTTAAGTAAATCTCCTTATAACAAAAAACCCAGAAATGAGAAAAAATATCAATAACATGCATCTCCTCGTAATGTAAACTTTGTTTAATTTTGCTACTGACACTAATGGATACACAATTCTATAATGAACATTTTGGTACAATTATTTTTTCCAAAAACCCAAACTTAATTTTATACAGATTTTATTCCAAAAATAGGCATTATTCACTACTGTTACTCCTGCGCGGCAAAGAGCTAGGGAACGAATGCTCAAGTTTATTTGCGTAGGGTACGGTCTTAACAACCATTTGTATAACCGATCCTGCCAAGAAAAACTGCTGCCCGAGTTCATTCATGAAGAGGGATCTTACAAACAGAGGGGTTTCATTCATAAGGTACAAAAATCACCCTCTGGTATTGAACTTGACATACAAGGGATACTGGAGAATGAAACGACACAAGAAAACTTGCATAGACATAAACAGTCATGAAACGCCACGTGGAACTAATTAGAAAAGGGTTTCGATCAACTGAATAGGTGGAAATAAATATAGGTAGCTAAAAATATAATAGAGCTCACCCCAAGATAAATATTCAATGGCGGAGGGCGGGGCGTTTTTGTGGGACTTTTATGTCTTTTGTCCTTATGTCTTTTGTAATTTCACGTGCTGATTATCAGCCTAATTTGAATAAATGGCTTTTAGTTTGGAGTTAAATTCTTATAATATTTTTAACTGTTTTTTAGTGAGCAAAAATGTCACTCAATAATACTGTTCATATACAGCTTTCTTGGTGTTTTTTATGTCTTTTGGAGCACAAGATGTAGGTACCCACTTAATGGTGGTCCAAGCTTGGCATGAGCTTGAGAAATTCCTAGGTATACTAATGTAATAGTCAGTGAGCACACGGTGTGAAAAACTAAGACTTTAAAAAAACCGGCCAAGTACGAGTCGGTCTCATGCACCGTGGCTTCAATACAAACTTGTGACAAAACAGCCATATCTTTTGACTGCGTAGACTTAGAGGGTTGATTTCACAGCTTCAAGGGACCACAAACTTATATAAATGGTTTTAATTTCAACTCTATTCATCTACCCATTTGATTCCTGAGATAAAGTGTCTTGACAACGCTATTCTATAAAGGATCTGTTTTTTCTTTTTGAGGTATGGAAACTAAACAAAGGTTTCACACGTTTCAATACATTCTCTAAAAAATCCTTTAGTATTTACTGGCCTACAAACAAATCCAATCAGTTTAAATAGCCGTAACTAATGGTAGGTTTATTGGAAAAGAACATTATGGAATCTTCCAGTCATCAGATAGAAAATCAAGTATAAGTACTTTCTATTCCAAATATAATAAAGGTGTAGACGATCCTTTAAATGGACAACAATAATTCAAATACAAAGGTTTCTCAACAAGATAAAAACAAACCAATATGTGTTTTCTTAATAATAGAGGTAAGTGATTAAGTCATAATATGAGATAACCCTCCCCGACGATATGGTCGGGGTGTTTACACACATGCGTTAGCTTATCCTTAGGCATCGCTATAAGGCTGCCTCCGGGCTCTAGCCGTATTCAATTTCGGGGAAAATCTTTCAAAGGTAGAACGCAATTTCTAATCCTAGGTGGACAATAAGGTAGACTGGTAGAAAAAGCTCTAGGTATTAAGCAATTGTACCGTTTTTTTTTATACGACGTGTAACATAATAAGCGCAAGACCTGAAAATAGTTTGCTCATAATGGGCTTCTGAATCGATTTCCGTCATTATATAGATGTGTCAATTTTTCACGAAAATATCTTTCATCTAATTGAAATTATGTCCACCACGTCATAACAAGGTAAAAATACATTTTGTTTAAAGAAATTGTGACCTTAACTCGAAGACATAAAGACAATTTAACTGCACGAATGTATTTGTAATTCACCCATAGTAACTAGCTGCGTTAAAAAAATTTTAGTTGCGGAAAAATAGAACTTATCTCAAAGTGTTATTTGGTGGTATTTGGTAGTCGTCATATATCGCATTCTTTCATTGAGAAATCCATAAATATTAGAAAACTAGTGGTACGTTTTTTGCAAATGGTAGGTAAATGTGGTAGAGCGTGCCGCAAAGATTTGTAGGTGTAGCGGCTAGCGCTTTGATCTTTGACATGTCACCGCACCGCACGCTCGACGGCGTGTGCGGCGACACCAAACGTTTAGTATTTGCTGACCGCTGACCGGTAAGTGCATGTGCTCCATATGTTTACGCGCGCGATGACATTCCAGTAAACCAATATTCATTACCCGGAGGTGATGACCACTGGCTCGTTGCAATGACAATGTCGAATTAACATGTCTCGAGTTTAGGTACGTTTTATCCTAACACTCCCGCGCGTTTCTCACGTGCGACGGCATCTTGAGGAATATGGCCTCTGGTGGATTGGTCGTGGAGGACCAGTGCAGTGCAGTGCAGTGCAGCGACCCCCGTGATTTGTGGGGTCGAATAAAATCGCTTGCTTATGTGAACGACGGTACATGTACGACGGTGCATTCAATGTAGTGATAAGTGCCACTAATGTGCGTGAAAAAAGTGTAAATTAATGTAATAAGTACATAGTTCAATCATGTAAGTACCAAATTTTATCCATTATCGATTTTAATACCTGTAAATATTATGATTCTAATATTAGAAAACACGCCGATTTCGTATACGACATCGCGACAGTTAGGAACATACCTACTACAATGTCGAGTTAGCATATCGCGAGTTTAACAAAATAAACAAAAATAAAAAAACTAGCATTCAACAAGTGAAACTAATGTGCTTAACAGACTAAAATTACACTAAATAAAACATGCAATAAAGTGCATCGAGGTGGATATTTTGAAAGTTTGTTAAAAAGAGGACGAAGACATGTAATTAATATTCTTATCTTTTAAACGCGCCGATTGTGAATATGACATCGCGACAGTAAAATAGGTACCTATTTCCCCACGCATTAGAGATAGCATTTAATAAATAGTAAAGAGGACTCTGTGATCGCGAGGCGGTATCTTAAAATTAAACAAAAATATTCCAATCCGTCAGTCAAAGCCTGTGAAAGTGTGATGGAAAGAAGGAATCATAATTTTACTAGCAAAATAACTATCTATAAATGTCATATCACAAGTTGTGATTACTTAATCCAATTACGTATTTTGTTCGGACGTTGAACTACCGTAAACTACCTACAACAACATGGGCGGTACGATTGCTAGTAAGCTGTGTCGTAGTGTGCCGTGTGCTAGAGTGTGTGTGTAGGGATCGACTTCGAGTGCCCAAACGTCTGACGCCTAAAAAGGGGAAAAATCTTATTAAAAAAAACTATGTGAGATTTAACTAAATAAAATTACATACTTATGGTATTTTAGTCTTATAAATTAATGAACTAATTGGGGTGTATGAGGTCTTGCGCTAATTCCGTTACTCGTTGTATATGTGCATAAATTATTAATAATAAAATAACGTGGGAATGCATCGAGATGTGGTTGCAGTGGACAAAGGCTTCACCCCGCTCTCCTTGGCTAAAGAGAACTGGCGCAAACCTGTAGTGCTTGACACTAACGACCGCAGGGAGGTATGGCAGAGTAAGGAGCTTCACGGACGCTTTTTCCGGGCCCTACATGGACCCGATGTAGATCAATCAGCGTCCGTAGCCTGGCTACGTTCCGGGGACCTCTTTGGTGAAATCGAAGGTTTTGTCTGTGCAATCACGGATGAAGTTATGATGACGAATAACTACCGGAGATTTATTGTGAAGGACTGCACGGTTGACATATGTCCGGCATGCCACCGTCCGGGTGAATCAATTCGTCACATTATCTCTGGTTGTTCTCGCCTTGCTAACGGAGAGTACTTGCATAGACACAACCTTGTAGCCAGAATTATCCATCAGCAACTTGCTCTAAAATATAGCCTTGTGGAATCGGAAGTGCCGTACTATAGGTATGTGCCCGACCCAGTTCTGGAACATGGCAATATCACATTGTACTGGGATCGATCCATCATCACTGACAGGACTATTGTTGCAAATAAACCTTATATAGTGGTGGTAGATCGATCAGAGCGGCGCGCAATGATTGTTGACTTATCGGTCCCACATGACGAGAACCTTGTGAAAGTCGAAAAAGATAAACAAATTAAGTATATTGGCTTGGCTCGCGAGGTTGTCGACATGTGGGATATGGACTCAGCGATCATTCTGCCGATAGTCGTTACAGCCAATGGCTTAATTGCTAAGAGCCTCGACCAACACCTGAGAAGGCTGTCGTTAGGCAGCTGGATCAAGGGCTTGATACAGAAAGCGGTACTCCTGGACACGACTCGTATTTTTAGGAGGTTCCTTTCTCTGGAGCCCTGACCGCCGGTAGCTTGGATCCTGTTCCCGATACCGGTGGGCTACTATTTTTATATTTTTAAATGTTTTTTTTATGCTTTTTTTATTAAGAAATATTTAAAAATGTAATCATATGTAAGAAAAACCAATAAATGAAAGAAATAAAATAAATAACCATAATCTGTTAAACACTAAAGTTAACCATCATATGCTAGTAAATGACATTGTTACATTTATTTGTTGTTATTTATTTGTAAAAACTTGAATTAACAAAACATAGCTTTTCTAGCCTAAAAACCTCAAACATGATGTTGTCAACAGTCAATCAGTTTACGAAACATGCTTTAAAAATCAACTTTTCTCTAATTTATTCCGTAAGCAACTAATATATTTTTTTATTCATTTCAGCTTCTTTTTTAAGCGCTTGTCTTTTAAACCCCACACAATGTCTCCAAATGTTAACTAAAACTTTATTTAAATCACACCCTCAATTAATTAAAAAGTAGATCCTCATACTCCATTCAAATCAAATAGAATATAATCCCGCTAAAGCTTTTATTTGATCCGTTGCTAAAACTTCATAAAAGTACTTTTATTAAAATCGACATGAGAGTGATCCCCCTTGGTCACAATATACCTAACATACTCCGCCATTCAAGGGGGACTCTAATTGGCCAGTTCTTTTGTTAAGTTTTGAAACAGATGTTATTACTAATTTTTAACCGACGAAAAAAAAGAGGATGTTCTCAATTCGACATGTATAATGTTTTTGGATATTGTATTTGCATAAGTCGGCTTTACGAGCTTACAACAATTCATCGACATTAGCTTTCACTATTGTTCTTGTTACTATTAATCATTGTTACATTGCCATTGCTGGGTATAAATAATTCTCTCTTTGCTTGTGTTGGTATATACGATCTTATCTCAGATTAACCAAAGTGTTTATACTACCAAGCTAGAAAGCAGTAGACGTGGAAACGGTCTTTAAAGGTCAAAAGAATATATTCTAGTAATGTGTGGAGCCCACTTTTTAGATAGCATAAAAAACTAAATACTATCTTTACCATGCCTCTAAATCTTTGAAACATGCATGTTTTTAAAAGTAAATTATAATCTATTTGAATAAAGCAGTTCAGCAGCAGCAAAGTAAATAGTACAACTCGATAAAAAGACAAAACTATAATTACCCCACATTCTAAAAAAGAAATATTTACTGCATGGCTGTCAATATATATAATCATTTGCCAAATAATATCCAAGATTTGCCATTGTCGTTGTTCAAAAGGGTATTGGCTACACCGTTATAAGCAAACAATTATAGAATATTTAGAGGGTAAGTCGTAAAAAAATATCTCTTCTTATTTCATTTTCAACAAGGACTTCAATTTCAATTAATATTATTACTACAATACGATTTCAATCTTTATAACAACAAATAAATTTTAATCACTAATTCATCATTTCAAAAATATAAGCCTTGATTTTTATTTTTATGGAAATATTTGGACGTCATAATATGGCAGGACGAATATTTTAACATCTATTGTACCATATTCTTACAAAGAAACATTATAAATTTGAAAAAGAACTTACTTAGTCTCAGAAAACATAAGTTACGTTATTTTTACTTATTTCACGTGCTAACAACTGAAGTACTCAAGTGCCAAGGTTTCAAGAGCCTTGCCTCTCTGTAAGATTACCATTACATTTTCAAACAAAATAAAAATAATACAAGTACCCACTCAAAAAGCTTATGATAACAAAATAAGAACGATTGAAATACAAACTATATACAAGCCAAAATGAAAATTCTGTTTGGCTTTCGCCGTAAATAAATAAAGCTGTGGTTTGCTAGATTTTTAATCGTTTAAAAAGCAAACGGTTTTTCTCATCCACTGTGCTCAGTTTAATTGTGTGTATAGTTCGTCAAAGGGACGATACGTTGGTACCTAATATTTGTCTAGGTTTATTAATACGTGCACTCGTTACACGCTCATGTATTTATTGTTGTGGATTTAAAGGGGGAAGTCACGAGGAGGTCAGTTAATAACGCGCAATGTATGTGAAATGCAAAGGGGTCTTTAATAATATGAAATTGGAGTTGGATCTATAGAATGTTGGTGGGTATTCGTAATTAAAAAAAGGATAGACCACTTTTAAGACTACATATTTTGAGTTTTTCATTCCAGTAACACATGTCACTTCAATCTAAAGCTATTTTATCAATATTGTTTTAATCCTTACTAATATTATAAAAGCGACAGTGAGTTTGTTTGTTTGTTACGTCTTCACGCCTAAATGGCTAAACCGATTTTGATGAATTTTGGTACAGAGATAGTTGGGAATCAGGAGACGGATATAGGCTTTTTTTTTAAAAAAAAGTGGGATGTGAGGGAGAAAGAGGGAAGAAAAGGGAAAATTTAGCGTTGCTATTACAAATCAATAAGGCGCAAGGGGAACTGTGTTACCCCGAATTTAACGCGAGTGAAGCCGCGGGCAAAAGCTAGTTAATTATATTTACGGCGAATTTTATCATCATTCCTATCTAGAAAATGATAATTTTCAGGTAGCTCCCTAAAAATTACGTTCCTGGAAGTTACTCTGGAAATGATTATTTTGTAAGTTATTCATGGCAATGAAGTACTATACAGGATGTAACGGAAAGGGTATATACATACCAATAGCGAGGCTTCTTTTTTTTTTCTTTCTTTCTTTTCTTTCTTTCTTTTCTTTCTTTCTTTCTTTTTTTTTTTCTTTTTTTTTTATATTTAGCTGAAACCCTTGCGATATCGTTTGATAAGCCTTGAAGAAGCCTTGCTCTTGATATGTATATACCCTTTCCGTTACACGTTGTATATAATTTATATATATGTATAATTAATATCTCGATGCAAATACGTTTTTTATAAATAATTTAATAAATAAAAAACAGCTCATTTGAATGCCGCAAATGGAAATATCATATCATTTCCCGTATCCTCATAATATTATGAGGATATTATATTTAATTTATTATTTAATTTAATGTGTTTTAACTTAATGTGTTTCATGAAAACCACATCTCCATTTTATTTAAATTGAAAGGAACTCTGTAGGTAAAACAAGAGAGAGCACTGGTACCCATAACACAAGTTAAATCTTACCTTGGGTGCCAGGGTTCATTTCACTACTTACCAATATGATGTATGTTAAAATTTTAAAGACATTGTTAGTTTGTAAGTGGTTTTGTACAAATCTCTTTCTGGCAATAAATATTTTTTTTTTTTTTATTATGTGCATCGTTGAATTAACAATATTTGATCATATTACATCCCTACAGCATTTTATTCGTTCTGTGAAAATAACCAACCTTACTATTTTACCGATTCTTTATGAATAAGTGGACATTGTTAGCCTTTTAGATTCCTAGACGCCTGTTAACTTTTTATCTTATTTTACGTTTTGTAAAGTAAGCACTGACTTATTGTCGAGCCTAAGGTGTCCTCTTATCTACTCGTACTAACACTGTGACAACAACATTGTAAAACCAAGAAATTTAAAAAAGTAACAACGGAGTTTCTTGCCGGTTCTTCCCCATAGGAAACGACCAACACGAACCGTGCACATTTTCTCGTGTTTTATAAGTGGCTAGGTCTAAGTAAAATAAAAAAAAAAAAGATTTTTAAACATCAAACATCGTTTCAAAATATTTTGTTTATAGAACGGTTTTACACCACTTGTTGTAAAAAGAATGCATTTCTTTTAATTGTTTTCGTACTCTTTGCTCTTTACTGTTTTGCTTTCTCCTGTTTTTCTCCCGATTTATTTGTGGTAGACTGTCTTCTTCCATACTTCTATTATAATTGCCCACTCGTCATCTCAGCTGTTAACCTTCTGTCAGTTATTTCTTATATAAAGTGTATTAATAATCCTGCTGGGTTGCGGGTTGTTCGAAAGAGATACCGCGGCCCCGGAACATAATTAATAAATAAATAAATATCTTGGGACAACTCACACACGGCTATCTGATCCCAAGCTAAGCAGAGCTTGTGTTATGGTAACCAGACAACTTATATACATACTTATATAATTTATAAATACATACAAATTATAGATAAATCACACCCAGACACAGAACAAACAATCATGCTCATCACACAAAGTTTGTCCTGGGTGGGAATCGAACCCACGACCTCCGGCTCAGCAGTCAGGGCCACTGACCACTAGACCAACAGGCCCGTCGTATAATGGGCAAAAGAAGGAACGCGAGTGGGTTTTAGTCAGTAAAAGTCTGACAATCCCCTCTTCTCTGACTAGAGTGGGCGTTATTTGATGTATTCTCATTCGTAAAAATAAAAAAAAACCGGCCAAGAGCGTGTCAGGCCACGCTTATTGTAGGGTTCCGTAGTTTCCCGTCCGTCACAATAAGTGTTCTTTACCACGGTAGGTCATGAAAGCACGGAAAATCTTAACATCGACTTTTAAAAAAATGACGTCATTACGCAACGCTATCTATCGAACCATTTATAAACTGGTTTTTACCTTAACATTTTGATGATGAGTGAATTTTAGTTTTGTTCTAAATTGCCTTAGCATGTTCTTGATAGAAGTTTTATGTAGTTATAAGATACCGCCAATGCCAAGGAGAGACCAACCGAACAATTCGGTTATACCCGATCCAATGTAATAAGTACCTACAGCGCCATCTCTCGGGGAATTGGGTTACTAATTTTATTAATACAAAGACGTGCAAGAAGTTTTCGGTGGTAATTTTGGATTGCGAGAACCGATTTCAATAATTCTTTTTTTGTTTGAAAAAAGATACGTTCAGGATAATAAAATATGTAAACGAAGTTAAAAAAAAACAGTACAAACTTAGTCCAGAAATTATTTTGTACAACTTTTTGTCTTTTTTGTACAAAAACTGTTGTGTCAATCAAGTTCAAAATAATTTTCCTAGAAAGTCCTTATAAAGTTCTACTTTTCAGATTTCTTTCATATTTTCTAAACTTATGGTTCAAAAGTTAGAGGGGGGGGGGACACATTGTTTTTTACTTTTGGAGCGATTATTTCCGAAATTATTGACATTATCAAAAATGATTTTAGTAAACCCCTATTCATTTTTAAATACCTTTCCAACAATATATCACACGTTAGGGTTGAAATTAAAAAAAAAAACACTTCCCACTTTACATATAGGGTGGCTACCCTAATAAAACATTTTTTTCCAATTTTTATTTTACTACTTTGTCGGCGTGATTGATATACATATTGGTACCAAATTTCAGCTTTCTAGTGCTAACGGTCACAGAGATTAAGCGAGGACGGACGGACGGACGGACAGACAGTAATGGCGAAACTATAAGGGTTCCTAGTTGACTACGGAACCCTAAAAAAGTTATACACAATAACGGATTGGAAGGTTACCTGATAAATATGATTGGGTACGCTAGGTCTCACCACAGTTGGCTGTCGCTAGCTTTGATCATTTTAATTTGCTGGTTTTCTGTTGATTAGTTTCCAATATTATTACATTATTACATATTATTTCCCTGATGACAATTACTCATAAAAAATGTTCCTAAAGTTAAATGCATTATTTGACGACTCAAATCAAACTGTAGTAGTCACAAAAAAGTTGCAAAGGCATCAGCTGTAGTGTCAAAGCAAAAAGAAAAATAATAATTGTAACGCCATAATTTAAATTGCGGTGCTACTTTACGCGGAATAATCTCGCTTATAAAGCTCAAAAAGAAAAATTAATACACATTTATAAAATTAACTTTTTGATTATTAACGGTTGGCGGAGTGGCTGAGCGATTGACTGCTGCGCTGCGTGTCACGGGTTCGATTCCCGCACGGAACAAATATTTGTATGGCTTACAGGTAATTGTTTCGGGTCTGGCTGTTTGTGTATGTGAATTTAAATGTTTGTAAACGCACCCACGATACAGGAGAAATTCCTAGTGTGGGGCAAGGTTTTTTTAAAAAAAAAACATTAAAAATTAAAACTGCGACCCTACATTGTCTTATTAGGAGACAATACCACAACAAACAGAATGTTATGTATGAGTAGAGCTCAGACCTCAATCCACACTGAGTTTTTGCAGTTTATACAACTGTATAATGTTTAAATATAAATAAACTCAACAGAATTGATTTATATTTTATCTCATCAGAGCTAAATACGAAATTATAGGTACCAAAGTGGTCAAAAGAATAATCAAAATAAACCAGTTTTGGTTTGTGTAAAACTATTAGCACGATTCAGACATCGCACCTTGTTTTATAGCACTAAGCAATAGTGTTGTTGATAAAGATCAAACACTGCAAAGGAATATTATATCCTATACATTGTATTTAATAAATGTCTTAAAATGTACAGTTATTAAAAGTATAGTTCATTCCTGCAACGACCAGCAAAAGAGAAATTGATGAACGAACAAAAACGAGACGAGAAAGTAAGTTCATAAATGCCTAGTTTTGGCCAAGGCTTGCATATTACTTTAATCAAATAATGCGTGGAAATTAAAACTATGTAGGTCTGCCTAGTACCGAGGCAGGACTTTTTATTTGAAACTAAGAACAATAATTCTACAAGCGCCAAAGCATTCATCTGTTTTATTTTTACACTAGCTTCCGCCCGCATCTTCATGCGCGTGGCATAGTTACTTTGGGCTAACGCTAACTTTAGCCCGCGTGATGATCGAAAAAGAAATATCTTTCTCTCCCCTTTTCTTCCCCATTTTTCGCCTTAACTCACTATATATTTAAAAAAATCAACAAATCGGTTTGGCCACGTAGCTCGTAGGCGTGAAGACGTAACAAACAACAAACAAACACACTTTCGCTTTTATAATATTAGTGAGGATTTACTGCAGTACTTACTTCATATTTGCACACCAGATTTGTAACAGTATTAAAAGTTTGCACAGACTCACCTCATTGATGCAAGCAAAACGCAAAAATATAAAATTCACAGTTTAAGAACTAAATTCGCGATAGAAAAATTTAATTTAAAAAAAAAATCCTCACTGTATTTTATCAGATCTATTTCCAAGGATTGCAAATGGCGGACTGTAACGGTCTTAAACCGTTTTGTACATCTAAACACGAACCCTAGGCTTCCGTTTCAAGCTCAGATGGAGTTAGGACTGATGAGTGAGGCAACCCCTACCCCTTATACACACTAAATGTACAGGGACGTCAGTTTTTTTGGAGATTCTTGAAGCCCTATTCATTATGTTGAATATTTTTCAAAGGATTTAACGTTTTCAAATCAACAACTTGTTGTTCCTATTATTCAGGGTACTTGTAGCAACAGTAAGATGTCTTTTTACAAGGAGAAGCCATTTTATTAATTGTCTGCTTAGCAAAAAGCTTTAAATAACGCTTAACGCTTTAACAATGTTGCTTGTGAAGAAACATGCGATACAAGGGTCTAAAGAATTGGGACAATCGTTTCGCAGTTTGCGCAGCTCTTGCACAGTTCATGGTGAAGGTTACTGTATAGAGAGAGCTGCAGAATGAGGTTGGGGGAATCCTAAGGATATGTTAATAAAGCTGCTCAGAAGGGCCGAGTTAAAAGAACGGTTTATAAACGGTTTCTGAAGAGAAAGAACCTGTTCACAGAACGTCTTTCAAGAAATGCAAATAAGCATGGGTTAAATTATAGCAGCATTATAGAATTCTTAAATTCAAATAATTTTATTTGTAGAACATCTTATAAGTAAAATCAAATACAGGTACCAGATCATGTCAATATTAATAAAAATGAACGCTTTGTCTTGCCGTCAGCAGCGTACATATTATAGTCTAATTACCATTGCATAAAGTAGTAATGATAATAAAAATTTAATGATTAAAGACAACAAATATAATACATTAAATTATAATTAAAAACATTATTTGATTTTAAATAATTAGTAAACAAAAACAAAATATAAATAAATACAAACTGTCTATGAATTAAAAAAAAACTTAAATATAAAATGTCTTCATTTACCTAGCCTTTACTCAACTATGTCAGACTGTCAAAGGTGTTTAAATGACCAAAATATAAACAAATGAAAGTAAAACTATATGTAAAAAAAATCTTCAAAACTGTTAATTTAAAAGCTATAAGTTCGAAAATTTTTAATTTCAAAACTGTTTTTAAGCTGACGGTTTTTCCTCTTTATGTGTCTCGTATTGATCGGTCTACGATACGGTTGTCGGATTAATTTGGTTATGCGTACTATTTTATTAATGTAAGCTCACAACAAACGTATGTCTGAATTGATTCAATGTAATTTGACAGGGCGCATCGTCGTTTTGTACCGTGCATTTCAATTATACGCATTTGCGTGAGTATTAAGTTGATTATACCTTTGCACTTTTTGTAATACTGTTCTAGGGTTTTAAATCAAGTTGTAGTGATAATAGTTTTTAAACTGACATGATTTATTATGAAATGTCCCGTATATTTACCATTCTATATTAACAGTTGCACACCACTAAAAACCACCGAGTATGTTAATGTCAAGACTGTTTGGCTCGCTGCACATGTGACTGAGTTCATTTTCGTCATAAAATATTTGACTGAACAATTATAAAGTCGATTAAGCTGTTCCCGAGGTTATCTATGTTCAACATGGAATGTGAGAATATTATTTCCAAACTTAATATGTAGGGCTGGCTTTTCGTCTCGCCGCTCCACAATGCAACTACTGTGTGCGGGATATTCCTCTGTAAAACTATTTAGTCCGACTTTCGAGTTCTGACGTCAAGTGTGAATGGTTACGACTGTCAAACATTTTCAATAACGTTCCAAGCTTCCACATTCCCGCGCGGTCTGTTAAACTGAAGGCCTGAGTTCGGCGTCATTTGGAAAGTATGACAAATAAACCTGTGTCCGGCGTTCGGCATTACCAGAGCTCGTTTGTAACGACACATTCTCATCCTGCACTGTATACTTCATGACATACATTCAGTCAAAGAAGTATCGGGAATGGATGATTTGTTTATGGTTCCAAATTAAAATTTTTGTTTTTTTTTTGTAGTTGTTAGATTGGCACAACTGTTTTCCATTTTGGCGCGGAGTTTGAGTTGTATCTGTTATTTATATTAAATGCAGTGCTGGTTTTAGTAATATCATATATAGTGTGTATTGCGAATTTCATAATGGACAAAAATATCGAACAAAGAGTTTGTCTTAAATTTTGCATCGCCAATGGAATTTCGTGTTCGGAGTCACTGAAAATGTTACAGAAGGCTTACGGTGAATCGACTTTATCAAAAACTCGTGCTTATGAGTGGTTCAAAGCGTTCAAAAGCGGTCGAGATGTGATGGAAGATTTGCCTCGCTCTGGTAGGCCGTCAACGTCCGCAACTGAAGTTAACATCGCAAAAGTGAAGAAAATAGTGACTGAAAATCCCCATTCAACTCTGAGAGAGATAGCCGCCGAACTTTCTGTATCTCACGAGTCGATCCGTACCATTGTAACTAATCATTTGGGTATGAAACATGTTGCTGCTCGGCTAGTCCCAAAAGATCTGAATTTTCTCCAAAAACTCAATCGAATGAAAGTCGCTGAGGACATGCTAGAACGAGTCAGTTCGGACCCAACATTCATGAAACGCATTGTTACTGGTGACGAGACATGGGTTTACGAGTTTGACATGCAAACTAGTCAACAAGCTTCGGAGTGGCGCCTTCCAACTGAACCGAAACCGAAAAAACCACGCCAAAGTCGATCAAAAGTCAAAGTCATGTTGACTGTTTTCTTTGACTATCGCGGTGTTGTGCACTCTGAATTCTTACCGGAAGGTGTAACGGTAAATAAAGAATATTATTTGAGCGTTATGCGGCGTTTAAGAGAGCAAATTCGACGAAAAAGGCCAGATTTGTGGAAAGAAAATTCTTGGATTTTGCACCACGACAATGCGCCTTCGCACAAGGCTATCATTGTGAACGAATTTTTGACCAAACACTCAACAAATACCATCCAGCAACCACCATATTCACCAGATATGGCTCCTGCTGACTTTTTTCTTTTTCCTAAACACAAATTACCACTTCGTGGCACCCGTTTTCAATCGATAGAAGACATAAAGGAGAATTCGCGGCGAGAACTGAACTCAATTCCGGAAGCAGCGTTTAAAAAATGTTTTGATGAATGGATTATTCGTTGGCGCAAGTGTATCGTTTCTAAAGGAGCATGCTTTGAAGGTGATAAAATACATTTGGATGAATAACAGACATTTTGTGTATTATTGATCTTTTCCCGGTACTTTCTTGACAGAGTAGTATATGCATATTGTGAGCGGGTCGAGCGGATACATATTGACACTCATTAAGGTAATTCCTCGTATTTCAAAATGCTGCATAAAATGTTAAAATTAGGTGCGATATTTTTTATAAAATAGCCACAAAAAAGTTGGTGTCCTTGTGTTGGTAAAGACATCGCCGCCGCAGGGCTAATCGCGTGGGTCATGCATGCTTGCTGAGTGACGGTGGGAGGTCGGCCGCAAGTCCAAAGCCAACGACACCTCCAGCCACACGTTATTGGACCATGGTGTATTATCTTGGTTTACTTAAAGAGTTGCATCTTTACTCACTGGAACTACAAGCAAAACCTCTCCAACAGTATTACGAGCAACTCTCAACAGCAAGACAATAAAGCGAGCAATAGCTTCATTAGATCGCAAATTGGAAATGGGTTGTCAATTTCCCATCTTTGCCACCTTGTCCCACGCACGCACTAAGTGAGTGAAAGCGCTGTATGTCCTGAAACGGCTGTGTGCGAGATATAGCTATTTCTCCGTTAACGGCCGGCACCGATCTGTCCGTTGCGGCAGTCCTTTTCTCTGCATGTACCAACCACCGAGCCTCGAATCTCAGCTAATCACCAGAAACAGTTTATCTTTAATGTATTAAAGCATTTCTTCCCCCTTTTCACAACGTTTTGTAACTGCCCATGTAGGCCTATCCTACTAATAGATATTATAAATGCGAATGTTTCTGAGGATGGATGTATGTAGATGTATGGATGTTTGTTACTCTTTCACGTAAAAACTTCTGAACGGATCTTGATGAAATTTGGCACAGAAGTAGATTAAGGTCTGTAAGTTATTACAGACTATAATAAAACCATAAAAAAGTATCCTATGTGTTAACATAGGATACTTTTTTGGGTATGACGCGGGCGAATCCGCGGGCGCCAGCCAGTGTGAAATGAAATAATTTGATTAGTTAGAAGAAGATAGGTCTTAACAACGAAAACGCAATAAAGTTGACTAAATAAGGGAAGTCAGTGTACATTAGTGATTAAGTCAATAAACACGGCGCGAAAACGTCGCGAGCGATCCCCTGCGCGTCGGCGACGGCACGTCTCGGAGCGCCGCCGCCGCGCGCCTTCGGTGTCGGGCTGCGGCCTGCGGGCCACTGCGCCGTCTGTGACGCCAGAAGCCTTACTCCTTCCGTGTCTCGATAAAGGGATGGTTAAGCTGAAGCAACAAAGCGATTCTTCGACAACATCGGGAGTTTTGAAAATTCACACATTAAGGAATTATCGGCTTTCTAATTCTGGACAACTGTAGGTTAAAGATTGTATGCAGTCAGCAAGAATTGCTTAGCCTTCTGCAATCACAGCAGTAACTATCTTATTTATTCCCTTGTACCATTCTATTTGGGGTCTGAGTAGCACTTTTTTTTCATTTTCCCCCGTCAAACGCTACGGCATCATTTACTCCTTTCTCCATCAAACCATTCCTCACACAATCGATCTATCTTTTCTTTGGCTTTCCTCCTCTTGAAGTCACATGTGCTTCGTCCATCGAAGGGGCATTTATCATGCTTACAATTTATTTTGAGTATCTGGATATTTCGGCAGATAGTTGCACTTACGATGATCACTGATAATCGTGATTATCCTCATGGATAAACATGAGTTACTTTCTGAAAACCTTACAAATTTGTTGAAATTGATTAGGCACTTAATAAACGAGTTGCCGTTAAACTTAAAAAAACGGTTTCTTAACCGTTTTTTAGTCGTTACAGACTCGATGTCTGCAGCCCGTCCCCAAAGTAAAATACCGTATGACATTATACTATGAAATGCGAGTCGTAGTCACAACAAAAGACATGGCTGTCTTTTGTTGTGTAGACTTAGGGAATGTTAAACACCAACAACTGCATGTTCCGCTTGAAAAGGACAAGATTATCCTCAATCTGATGATTGATAAAAAAATGGGAGATGGCACATCACTGGATATGCAAATCGAAAAGAAAGCTTATTAATCAGCAAATCTGATTAATAAAGCTCTGAAGCTCTGGGGCTGATTGCAGATATAATATAAAAAAAGACTTAGGGAATTGATTTTTTCACAGCACAAAGGGATCACAGAGTTGAGTATATGGTTTAATGTATAATTACATCTCGATACCTCCACGTGTTCCCGTGATAAAGGGTCTTGACAGACAGACGGACAACGAAGTGATCCAATAAGGGTTCCGTTGTTTCTTTTTGCGGTACTTACCCTAAAAAGTGGAACATTCGATTTTTATAAGGATTTGTTTTTGTTGTGTTCCAATAGATCTGGTTTTATTAATTGGCTATCACGTGTGGCCGTACAATTTTAACATGGCAGTGGCATACCCCTATGGGACCAAAAGGCCTGAGATAATGTGTGCGTGCATTTAGACATAAACTAGATATGTACAATATTCATATTATGCACACCATACAAATTACAAGTAGGTATGACATTATAGAACTTTTTTAATGAGGGTACCTATATCTAGATGGGTTCGATTTCTTCCCGCGTAATATCGAAAATAAAACTACTATAATCTACCTCTGTGCCAAATTTATACATCATCACATTCGTATTTATAACATTCAGTAGGATTATCGATTTTAATTAAGCCTTTGAGGCGTCAAAGTTACCCCTACAGATAGTTACAATAAAAAGCCGTTTAATAAAATACGGGGAAGCATCTGTACTTGCAAAAATACCAGACCCAGTTGAGGTTAAAATACATCAAAAGGAAACACAATATTTACCATGCTTTGACAAACCAGTATAACCGGGTATTTGTGCTTCAGTCTATATTCTTATTAACGCTCTTTGATCCTGTGTTCCACCACACATTGCTCTTTGTGAGTAAACATGAATGTCAAACTTGCATGTGATTTTTGACAACTCGTAAAGGCCCAGTAAATGTATGGCTGGTAACGTATAAAGCGTTCTTTTGATAAAACCCTTTTATAGGGATGAGCAATCACCCAATAACTTCTCACGCTCTGAGCGGAGCGGGGGCGAGTGTCAGACTTTTACTGACTAAAACCCACCCATATTCCTTTTTTTGACCTTAATGTTTTGGGGCCGCGGTATTTCTTTCGAACAACTCGCAACCCCGGAACAACCCGTAACCCTGGTTGATGAAACCGCAGTGTATTAATAAGTGGTAAACGTTGACAAAAGTAACAACACGTAACTGCTGCATAAAGTTGTGATCGGATTCGTTTAAAAGCCAGCAAGAATTTTCATGAGCAAAGGGTCTGGCTGTTTGTGTATGTGATTTTCAATGTTTGTAAACGCACCCACGATACAGGAGAAATTCCTAGTGTGGGGCAACGTTTTATAAAAGTAAAAAAGTTGCATTTTAGTTTAAACGACACAACAATCTTTAATATCACCGCGACATTTAATCGGACCAGTGCATTAGTTGTTATGAGATTTTACTAATGCACCGGTGCATTATCATAAGAAGACCTATTGAATAAGAATTACGACTATTCAATACTATTTATGTCGTTTTTCTACAGAAACATCGGTGCGCGAGTCCGACCTGGTCTTGGCCGGTTTTTAAAACATTTTTTAGTATAAAATGTGTAACTATAAAGTTATGTGTGTAAACATGAGTAATCGGAATTATGATAAATTTCATTTGAATAAATACAGTGTTTTCCATAAATGAATCGACTAAATGTGTGTGTTAAATAAAACTCTAAGGGCTGCTTTTTCAGTAGTCAGATAACTTTTATAATCTGAGGAATAAAAATGGCATGACAGCTTATCTATACAAAATATGTCAAACCGCTATTTTTATTCCTCTCAGTTATCTGACTATTCAAAAATCAGCCCTTTGTTTATAAGATGGACGTTTAATCCAGTCACCTGCAAATAACATTTCCAAGATATTACACTATTAAATAAATGTCGACATCCTAGCGCAATCCCATGTTACTGCCTGCTGCGCTAAACTCTTGGTTCATGAGGCTCGCTGGTCGACACTTTGCGTGGCCAGAGGGGCTAGCTCTTTTTTATATTTTTTTTTTTAGCCAAAGAAGTAGCATTCGGTTGAATGACAATGCTAGTTCTTTGGCAATGCTGCTAGTCTTCTGGGCATGTTTCCATATGACAGCTATGTGGAGGAATTATTCCTCCACTGGTACTGGACCACCTAAACATTCTGTTGTTTATTAAATAAGTTTATATTCAGTTAATTACTTTATTTTATATAAATTAGTTTAAATTATGTCGGACCATTGAAAATATTAGTACAAAATTTGTTTTCGATTTTTTGCTAACCACACAAAGGTTATTCATTTCATTTCATGGCGCGAGATCAGTACTATTCTCATTTGAACGCATTGTAAGTCGTATTTTTTTGTTTGTTTCAGAATGATTATTCTTAATAAAATTATTCTTATCTGTTTATTTACACTTATTTTGAATGCAAGTGTGAAAAAAACTGAAGTAGGAGAATCTTTTAAAATGGATCCAAGAAAGGTAGATATAAATTATATATATTTTTATTCTTTCTTAATATATTGTTTTACTTACTACCTACTTACATAGTAATCTTAAGTACAGTTTGGATTTGAAAATAAAAACAACGAATTTGGCAAAGGTTTTTGAAGCAGAGTTGGCAATATGTGTTTTTATTATTTATTAGTTATAATTCCGATGCAAAAATTACCTGCCAGTGCTAGCCTATTAATTTTCATCATGTAGAAAATGCTAAAATCAAGAAACCTTTGACTAAATTACTGGTAATATTTGATGTGTGAATCCAAAATTTAAATTTTGGATTCACACATCAACTTAAAACGTCATGAGTTAAAAGCAGTTTAAAGTATTTATTACTTTATAATAAGCACACCAACAGTACAGTCACATACAAATTAAAATAAACTAACATCTTAAAACTAAATTTCGGTAACCATGCAAATAACAAGTATGCATGACATTGACATGATGAATATTAGAATGTTATAACAAAAATTCTGTCAAGTAGAGCCAAATCCAATACAATTTCCACTGAGAGAAAGAGATGGAGCTAGACACCCTGTATAGCTCTGTCTCTTTCCCTCAGTGGAATAAGTTCTGTCGTGGTAGTGCAGCGGAAACAAAACAACATTGCCGGCGCAAGTCTGAAACTTCTAAATTAAATTAACCTTAAGTCACTTAGTACCCATATCTTCTGGATAATCCATTTTTGGAACGGAAACATTGTATTTCTTTTCATATAGGAGGTATCTGTTTAGTTTTAAGTCTGCAAACAATGACGTATTATAAATAGACACGTTATACACGAATATTACTGCACTCAAAAACAGCGTCAGCCCAAACCCCATCCATGTTGCTTCTTTTGTTCTTTGTGTTCCTGGGCCACAGTATATCACACTGCATAACAAATACTTTTATATGAATAATATATATCTTTCCATAATAATTTTTGTACCCTATCACAATGTTGTCGTATTTTACCCAAAGGTTGACTGGTAGAGAATGCCTTACGGCATTAAGTCCGCCTATGTACCACTATTTGTACATGAAGTTTAAATAAATAAATATATCTTCCGAAAAACTCGCAACCCCGGCAGGTAGGTGCGGATCCACAGATTTCCTGATATCTCATTGAGGCGCGCGTGAAACATGAACGCACCGTCGACATGGCATACAACCATACAGTACGGGAAAAAAAAGAAAGCTGTTTTGCCCGATTCAGAATTATATAGTTTTATTTTTTTCGGGTCGATGAAACTCATATTGTGTCAAACCAGTATATAGCAATTTGGAGCTATTCAGCTCTAACATTGTTTCGTTTGAATCTTGATAACTGCATATGGACAGCCACAATGAAAGGCAGGTATCCATATGTATATCCTGCAAAGGGACTACATACTGGCATTGTGTTGGGGATGTATTGAGGATTCCTCATTAGCCCAGGTTCAGCTTCTACAGCGGCCTAATTAGGCCCGAAATTGATTAAACGATTTCCAGAATGGCCACTGCAGTTCGTTTCTGTGTGGAAGGTGATATTTCAGGTTGACGAAGTGTAGAGGCATGGGAGGTTTTTTCTTCCACAGTTTGCATCTCACGTCTTTTAAGGGGCCGTCATCAAAAGCATTTACGACTTTAAATGTGAAGTAATAGTTCCTGTTTTCGATGAATATTGCTATCGCACGGCTTATTAAAGTCATAATGTATTGGGAGCAGATGACTGTCTACATCCAGATGCAGCAGCTTGTTTGCCAAGAAGTAAGTTTGAAGAACTGCGATTTTACGAGACATGCGATAACACTAACCTACAGCCAGGAAACCTATGTTGTAAAGCAGTGAAAGACGTATTTGAGTATAGATGAGTCGATGGTCTCATACTTTGAAAGACTCCAACTAAAAAACACATTCACAGAAAGCCTACAAGGTTTGGCTGCAACGTTTGAGCTATTTGACTGTAAAACCTAATTTATGAAGAACCATGTCATTATGCTAGTATCAGAAACCTTGCACACGACGGATCTCTAGTTTTTGATCTGACATCGAAACATTTACAACTTGTACATGAACATTTTTTTTTTTACTTCAAAACCTGTCTTCAAAGAAAACTATGATTTCAGCTCAATGTTGAATTTGCCGATTTATTTATTAATGAAATGTTACTTCAACAAAATGTAATACTATGTCAAATAAATTAAGACAACGAATTTCGTCATCGAATAGTGATATCAACTTTTTGATAAATTGCTCTATAGCTTTTATTAAATAATAAGTAGCTTGATGTGGCATTTTATACGTAATTGCAAATGGCTTGTTAAAGAACCTAATTTGAAAACTGGTAAAAATTCTTCGCCCTCGACCGTACAATATTATAAATAAAATAAAATGGAGTTTTCTAATACGTCCTTATATTATTATGAAGATTTAATTTTAATTTTCTAAAGATAATTATTGGTTAGCAAACTGGTAGCAACCGAACAGCAAGGAACCTTAATCTTATTGTGCTCTTTGTTATTTTTTCTTTACTAGCTTTTGCCCGCGGCTTCGCTCGCGTTAAATTCGGAGTAGCACAGTTCCCCTTTCGTGATTTGCAGGTACCTGCTACCTGTAGTTTTTTCCCTTGCGCCTTATTGATTGTAATAGCAAAGCTAAGTTTTCCCTTTTCTTCCCTCTTTCTCCCTCATTTCTCACTTTAAAAAACAATGCCTCCAGGGTCTCAATAATCTCTGTACCAAAATTCATCAAAACCGGTTAAGCCATTTAGGCGTGAAGACGTAACAAACAAACACACTTTCGCTTTTATAATATTAGTAAAGATTATGATAGAGATGCTCAAGCAACAACGTGATTCGCTAAAACATCTTTACAGCGCTCCACCTACCGACTGCTAACGTTTCAGTAGCGCCACACTTTTATCAAAGCTTTTGCGCATACAACCACCCGTTGCGTGTCAAGTGGGCGGTGCCTAACCTACATCCGGCATACTTCTACTGGTTAACTAGTAACGTATATCTTCTGAAATACCTACAAGTTTTGAAAGTAGTGGAAAATGCACTTTAAGCTCTGCGTGAATATTCCAGATCAAACAATAGTCGTCAAATCACTTATTTGTAACACAACCTTTGTTTTGTATAGTTCCAGTACTGATGGCAACATCTGTGGCACTTCTTTCATATATTTTATTTTTGTAATTTTTTTTTCTATTTCTTGAATAGGTTCTTTTTTATCGATTCTTTGTGAATGAGTGCACATTCAGGGCCTTGCTGATTCCTAGAAGCTTGTTAACTTCTTATCTTTTTACTAATATTATAAATGCGAATGTTTGTGAGGATGGATGGATGAATGTTTGTTACTCTTTAACGTTAAAACGGCTGAACGAATCATGATGAAATTTGGCACAGAAGTAGATTAGGGTCTGGATACTTTTTTTTCGGTATCATGCGGGCGAAGCCGCGGGCGCCAGCTATGTTACTCTTTTACGCCAAAACGGCTGAACAGATCTTCATGAATTTTGGCGCAGAGGTAGATTATGGTCTGGAATAACACATAGGATACATTTTTTTTATATCACGCGCATAATAATTACATCCAAGAGGATATTAGTCCAGGATCCCTGGCTCTTTTTTGCACTTGATCACTAACAAGCAAATATTATTTAGTATAAATGTTACTGTAAAAGCTCGAACTACGGTAAATCTTAAGATTTTCCAGTAAAACCTAAGATTTACCGACATGAGTTGGTAAATGTAAGTATTTATTATAAAGGGACGACATTTTCGGACTTTTACCATTCTAATTCAGTACATGCTAGGTTTTACCAATGTGGACTGGTAAATGTTGGTTTTAGGAATAATAAGGCGTAAAAATTATTTGATATAATTATCGTTTGGTTGTTTAAAACTCCGATTTTACAATGGCATACTTTTAAGATGGCATAATGAAATTTAGTATAATTACGATTGGCAGAGTTCAAATTTAGCATTATATCGTTTAGCATAATGTTCATTTAGAGCGATGATTATTTGGTATAATTTCACTTTTCATATTATACAGATGGCAGAATTTCATTAAGAATAATTTTAAAAGGCATATAAGTCTTTAAACTGACATGGTCACCAACATTATTATTAACGGTTAAAACGGGGTATTTACCATGTTTGTTATTTATTTTGAGTTTCCAATATTTTGGCGTGAACTGATACAGTGAGATACAATTATACAAAAAAATATTAGGGCAAAAAATGTTTTTTTTGGGTATAATATAGAAAAAAAGAAATTGTTTTTAGTAGGAACTCCACTATTTAGATTAGGTTAATTCCTTTAAAAAAAAAGAAATGGTTAAAACTGTGACCCCCTACGCACGAGCCGTGCGAGCGCAGCGAGCTGTGCCGCGGTAGCGGCTGGCGTGTGGCAGAAACGACTTGCATTAATAGAAAAAAGAGATTGTTTATAGTAGGTTACTCAGAACTGAACTATTTAGATTAGGATAATTACTTATTAAATTAAATGACATTATTTCCAAGAAATAAATAATAAAAATAAATGACAACAAATAATGACAAAGATGATTCTAACTATAAACTTTCTGCGATATGACAATTCTGCCGTTTAATGATTATTGGTATGAAATATATGCCAAAAGACGATTCTGAATGTGAAGTTTCTGCGCTATGATGTTTCTATTTTAAAAAATTATGGATATGAAATTTATGACTTACAAAATTATGAGTTTTGAATGTGTGTTAAATGACTGTCTGTCAAACAATTTTCTGCGAAATGAAGGTTATGCTATCCGTTGTTAAGCAAAATAAAATTATGACATAAAAAGTTCTGCTATAAAGGGTGGACCCGATTTTATTCGACATTTACCGTTCCTTTAATGTTAATCCTAAGATTTACCAAGTAAATGATGGTAAAAGTTCGAATCCCAAACTTATATGGACATTTACCATTCATAATCGGTAAATCTTAGGTTTTACTGGAAAATCTTAAGATTTACCGTAGTTCGGGCTTTTACAGTAACATATACAATGGAAAAGTTGGGCGTCTCAATGAAACGAAGCTACTCACGTAATATTAGCTTGTTAGTGATTATATAGAAATCAGCGTAGTAAGCAAGCTGTTGAAGCATTTCAAATATACGAAATATCCGTTTATAATACCAAGATAATGATCCAAAATATCAGATGGTTTATCATGGCCGAGTCGACTCAAACAAAAGATGGCTGTGTCCAAACCCGAGAAGCAGTGATGAAGCGCAACGGTCACTGTTTCGTCAAGTGCCAACGACCAGATCCAATCCAAAAATATTGATGGGTGACTGCCCAGCGCGACCATTCTATCATACTTATGCTGTCTACTCTGGCTTTTACGTAATATGTGCGAGCATTTACTCTAAATGAAGAGTTCATTTCAAAAATGTACGATGCAATCACCTGCGTCATCTTGTTACAAAAAATATAAGTTTTTGCCCGCGGCTTCGCTCGCGTTAAATTCGGGGTAACACAGTTCCCCTTTTCTGATTTGCAGGTACCTGCTACCTGTAGTTTTTGCACTTGCCCCTTATTTATTGTAATAGCAAAGCTAAGTTTTCCCTTTTTTCCCCCTTTCTCCCTCATTTCTACCTTTTTTTTAAATGTTGGCTTATGTCCGTCTCCAGGGTCCGAACTATCTCTGTACCAACATTTATCAAAATCGGTTTGGCCATTTAGGCGTGAAGACGTAACAAACAAACAAACTCACTTTCGCTTTTGTAATTTAAGTAAGGATTTCTTAAAGTCTGAGTGTTGATTTTTATAAAATGTCGTATAGGACAATGTTGAAATATTATCTACACTGACACTGCTTTTTGACAGAAATGTCTGTCTGACGAAAGCTTAGAAAAAAATACGCACTGCGTTTTGTGTTCTTGTAACTTTATGCTTCATGCTTCACGGCGAGGTCATCAGCCCACGACCTCTGTAATGTAACTTCAAGCTAATAAAGGCGCGTGTGCTATCTTGTTGCTTCAAAACTGCCACATACCAAAGTTTTTAAAGTTTGGTACTTACTTTAAAACATTGTAAGACATAAAGATCCTGCCGGGGTTGCGGGTAGTTCTTGCTTTTACTCTGGACGCTCTTAATGTGCTCATTTTTCTACATTGTTCTCACATATATGTACTAATAATCTCATCATGAATGATGTAACTATGTTTTTTTTAATGTTATGATTTAAAAGATTTTTTTCTATTCTTGTTAACATTTTCATTTCCATAGAGATCTATGCTTTGGAATGGGCAACTACAGTACTTTTATAAGTTATTATGTTTTTTGACAGGGACCGTAACAGCACTTTTTTGAGTTTTATAACATTCATAAGTGCCTCTAATGTTCTAATTTAAATGCTTTGAGTTTCATATCGAAAGAGGTACCGCGGCAACGGAACACAATGGGCAAAAGAAAGAACAGAAATAGGTTTTAGAGTAAAAGTCTGACACTCCTTCCCTCTCTGCCCAGAGCGGGGGGAGGTTATTTGGTATATATCCCATCTTTAAAAAATAGCAAATATCTTTACATTACGCCCGTCGAATCATGATGTCTCTAACTTGAGACGCTCAAAGCAATATATTTCATTTTTCTTTCTCATTAGTTATGACAGAATTCAATCAAATTCGTAATGACAAAGCCTAACAATAATCAAACAAACATTAGAGAACGAAATAATAATAAAATCTTTATTGTATAATATGAGACTCCAATGTAAAATACTGATATTCAGCTGCATCCGGTTAAACTGGAAGCCGACCCCAACATAGTTGGGAAAAGGCTGGGCAGATGATGATTGTATAATATGAGACAATCATAGAGAGTAACTTAATAATAACCTTCAAGTCAACAGTTGTAAAATGTGAAATGGTAGATGTGACTGATAGATTTTTTTGATAGAGTTTGATTGTCTTTGGACTGATTCGCCCTATCCCCTCGTTCTAGTATTAAACTGTATCACGAGAAATGGTTTGCGAAAAAGTATTTCCTAACAAAGGAAACATCTCTTCGTCAAACTATCTCTTTAGGAAATTATCAAAGATGCATGTTGTACAGTAGTTGCATGTAGACACTAGCACACTACACTTGTAATGAGCTGATACTGACACAGACCAGGCAAGCCAAGCAAGCTATCTAGCAATTTAATAATAGCTAGTAAAATATACAAAATATACACTTACAATGTGATTTATAGTACAATGTAATAGACTAGAAATAGTAAATTAAACTGGTACCTTTAACTTTGTAATTTGCATTATTTATTACAAATATTTATTTAATTTTTTTTATTCAGGTGTTGGGTTTTATCTGTACTAAAAGTTATTGGATCAGTAGGCCTACCATGACGTCTTAAAGCAGAACTTAATCCACTGAGCGAAAGAGACAGAGCTATACAGGGTGTCTAGCACCATCTCTTTCCCTCAGTGGAATAAGTTCTGCTTTAAGACGTCATGGTAGGCTTACAGGTTATTATAGAGAACGATTAATCAAAGTAATTATGTAGTTATAATTTGTTAGTCTTTGTTAGATTTATAATCCTGTTTTGTTTGTTTATGTGAATTGTGTTAATTGTATTGGTTCTGTAACGACATTACAATTTACAGGTTCAACTTCCGAGAACTTCTATAGTGCGTTCCTCTCCACCACCCTGCTACGAGACCATAACAACAATTGATGTAAGTACAACATAAAATGAATAGAAAGATTGTAACGATTTTAAAACACAAGTAAAATACAGAAAAATGTGTATAATATCTATGAAATTGGCATTTAAGACTGATCATTTTATGTCATTTATTTTTAATAATAGTAATAATGACCCACAGGTTAGTCGTAACCTGTGGGTCATTATTGCTGATGTCGATCAGCTCTTGTGATGAAATGAATGAATGAGGCGGTAAGTTCAAATCCGGGCAAGTGCCAAGGTGCATTTTTAATTCATAACATAAGTAGGGGAAAGGGTGGTTGATAGGAATCTAATTTTTCATCGTTAAAAGTTAAAATTATAAATAAGCACACACAGTTATTTGCACATTGTTGTAGTACCTACCTAAAAACTTTGGAATGTCTCTCCGGGAAACATATGTCCCGATCACAATTTGAAACGAAGCAAAAATGGGCCTTTAAGTGGGAGCATAATAATTCTGACTATATTATGTTAGATACTAATCATACAAAAAGAAGAACTTACTATTGTTATGTATAAATCAGACATCGGAATGGGTAGCTTATTTGGATGGATAACTTTAATGAATATCTTTTAGAGATGTGACACTAAAATAATCGTCTGTAATTATTAACATTGCTGCCCTTTTAAAATATTTTTACACATGCTCGATGATATCATTGTTTAACACTATCCTTCAGACCGGGACACAGTTAAAACAAGCTGGCAATAATAAAGAGGAACGAACAGGATTTTTCAATGCGAAGTCCGGTACCGGTCCAGCAACATGGTATACTTTAATAGAGTGTTGTGCATAGACTTCTTCATAAGTTACGTCGCCTGCATACAAGTAAATTAATGTGATTTTTTTTCTTTCTTCAGAATCCGTCTCGTTGTCCAGATTCTCGTACGACATCCTGCCGACATCCTATGCTCAAACCAGTACGTTTTTAAAAATTCTATATTTTAAAGCATCGATGCCAACATCCTCTAACTTAGTAATAAACGAATTTTTGCGGAGATCTGATAGGCAGTTGCTCCATGTATAATATCGGTATTAAATGAATAAACGATGTTTATTTTTCAAGTAGGTTTTTGCAAACACTTTAACACGCAGTTTTTTTTAAACTAGATGAGGTCGTTGTTTCGTACTGGACTACTCTGAGAAGAAATAGTCGAAACGAACTCAGAGGTCATAGTCTCTTTTACAGTCCAGACAAAAATCTTGATCAACTTGCATGAACACTATGCAGAATATTCCGATTCAACTCCATCCGTTTAGACTGGCAGCCAACTCTAACATTGTTGTAAAAAAGCTAACCCCAATAGGAAAAGCGTCAGTTCAAGTACGTATATGTTAGCTTTGTCTCACGGTTTCACCCGTGTAGGTTGGGATAAATAACCTCTGTATTCATCCAAAATTTGAGCTATTAACATACCAAAGAACAATGGCCAAATTTCTATAGGAGCTGGACTTGACTTTTGTTTTTCATGTCCCAAAATAAACCATAGTGAGTTTGGTTTGTTTTTATGTTATAAACACCATCCTTATCCTCCATTTAATGTCCACAGATTAAGAAACCTGTCGATGACAAATGACGTTCTGTTATACGTGGATTTTTATACTTTTTCAATAGCCTATGTTACTCGGGACGATGCAAGGATTCTAACAATACCCCATACATTTAAATCAGTTCAGGCGCAAAGTTATGATGGAATAAAGAAACTCTCATACATACAAACATACATCAACCCTAAAAACATAACACTCCTTTTTTTGGGCAGTCGTGTAAAAAGGCTAGGCAGATGATGATGCTAATAAAATGGTGAAGTTTGAATGTAGGGTGAATTTTTGATTAAGAATTCTTTAGCAGAAAGGGGGCTACGTTTTCCTCAAGTGAAAAACGACATAATAGACAACCAGCATGGTTTCTTTCGAGGTAGATCAACTCAATCCAATATGGTCGCTTTCTCAGAAAATGTGATAGGGTATGTGGACCAACACATTCAACACAGATTTTAGTAAGGCATTCGACAAAGTAGACCAGCAACTTGATACAGATACTTGAGAACCTTGGAATCCATGGTCCTGTATTGCTATGGTTTCAGTCATACCTAAGAGATAGTATGTCATTCGTTGTTTTGAATGGGGCACGATCTGAGAATTTCTTTGTGACTTCTGGGGTACCGCAAGGCTCTCACCTGGGCCCGTTGCTTTTCAATTTTTTTATTAACACTATTATCTACTGTTTTCACCACGTAGAATCCTATCGATTTGCAGACGACCTGAAATTGACTCTGCCTGTCTGTCTGTCGAGAAGGGTCACTTTTACCTTCAGCCCTGCCGGGGTTGCAGGTTGTACGAAAGAGATACCGCGGCTCCGCAACATCGTAACGCGAACCACCTCCATTTTCAATTTCAATTTCAATTTATTTATTATACGGACATCTTGATCTAATGGTTAGTATACATACTGACTTAAAAAACTATTTTTAGTAACACAAATATAAAAGGCAAACAACAAACACTCATAAAGACCCCTGCGCTGAGACAACCCGCCCCATTCAGATAACCGATAGAGAGATAGGTACCTCTCTAATCGATCATCAGACGAACGAAACGCCTCAACACAGGAGCACGCACATCTTCAGCTATAGTCTTCAGGATACTGTTATGACTCCCCCGCACCCTCCTCATAAGTGACCCAACTTTCTTTCTAATCACAGCGCGAAAACCGTCAGTACGAGCATGCGCGAACATCTCGGAGGCACTGCAGAAAAGAGGAAATCCCAACATCATCCTGAAGATGTTATTATATTGGACACGCAAAGTGTCCAAGGACTTTTTGGTATGATTAACCCATAGTCCACCCGTGTACAGTCCCTGACAGTAAGCTTTAAAAAGCGTGACCTTGACTTGGTCCGTACAGCGGGCGAATCTACGAGCGAACATTATGCGTGTGCAAAAGTTTTTTTATAAATTACAAAATTATGACCAAATGCTTTTATGAGTTTCGCATTAATGTTGTTTTTTTTTCATGGCAGGTCGATAAGATGTCGAAGCGCCCATCTGAAGAAATCGATGGTTTTAACTTGGTGATTATGATTTTGGCAATACTGGTAAGTCATAAATATGAACTTAGTAACTTTCCAGGAGCATTGAATTAACTGAAATCTAGTAAAGCCGTTATTGGTCACATTGTTGTGAATCAGTATAACGTTCCTTGATAGTTAAAATATCTTTTGATATATACTTTGAGAAAACCCCAATGACCCCTTTTATAGATTTTTAATAATATATCTATAACATCTGTAGTTCATAAGTAATTATTAAATACTAGCTTCTGCCCGCGACTTCGTCCGCGTGTCATAGTAATTGCTTTGGGCTAAAGCTAACTTTAAACCACGTGATGTTCGAAAAAAACCCTTTTCTTCCCTCTTTCTCCCCATTTGCTCACTTTTTAGCCTATTTACTTTATAGCTATATGAAGACGTAACAAACAAACAAACAAACAAAATCACTTTCACTTTTATAATATTAGTAAGGATTATTTAGTCATTCTATAGAATACCTCTAAGTATTTTATATAACTAGATATAATGCTGTGCTCGCTTAAACCATGAAAAAGATTATCATCATTTTCCTGCCCTTGTCCCATTCTATTTGGGGTCGGCGCAACACGTAAAAGTTATTAAAATATTTTTAACTTGAGGAGGTAATTAATAAATAGTCATTAAAAACACATTTTTTTCCTTTTATCCACAAAACTATTAAATTTTGTGACACCAAAGTTGAATACTAATCTTAAGATGCGCTACCCATGCTCAAAGAAAAAGTAAGGCAGTTGCCCGACCCGATATCGCTATATGCCTGCTGCGTATATTCAACCCACAGACTGCCGCTGTAAAAGGACTGACAAAGTTGCGCTTTTCAAAGCGTACTGCTTTGAAAAGCGCAACTTTGACAGTCCCCGTGCACGGTATAAACCTGCGGGCCACATATTGCACCGGACAGACAGCGCTCTGCGCTCCCGTTCAATATCCACCCTGTCTTTAAGATCCTCGGTGACCCAAGTACTTAAATTGCTCAACTTCCTTTAGAGCTGTACCACATAAAGTGAAATTCGGAACGAATGTGTATCGCTTATTATCCGGCCTGAAAATCATTATTTTGTTTATGCTTGCGTAGGTTATGGAATTGTAAATGTTCAGAGTACCTATAATTTTCACACGATGTTGCACAACATAGCTGGGCGAAGAACAGTACCTATTTCTAAATTCAGTAGCTTTGGAATGGGCAACTACAGTACCTTCGCAAGTTATTATGTCTTGTGACTGGGACTGTAGCAGCATCTTTATTGTTTTTATGACATTCAAAAGTGTAATTGAAATAAATACTTTGACTTTGAGTCCAAACCACAGAAATATTACAAACAGTTTACCTTTTTTCTATATCTATGGCACAAACTTAGCCATGCTAAAAGCAATTCTCAATGTTTGCGCATTAAAAAAAAGTGTCAAAGTTTTATTAATTGTATTTTTTATTGCAATTGTTCATATTTTAATAAATAGCTGTGCCTCATGGTTTAACCCGTTGCTCATCTTCTTACTACCGTGATGTTATATAGCTTTCCTCGGTAAATGGACTATCCATTTTCAGTTGAAACCTGTAGTCCCTGAGTTTTAGAAGCGTACACAAACCAACTTAACGTTTTGATTAATATTGATTTATTTTCAATGTCCATTAATGTTTCCTTTATAAACTATACTACTGTAACTGTAACGTACTGTAACTGTAACGTACTGTAACTGTAACTATACTACTGTATGTTTATAAACTGTGCGCCGTATGTCAATAATAAATAAGGCACAGCAATCAAGACAATTAACTAAATATAGATTTAAATAAACCAATTTAGGCTTTACGCGGATGTCAATTTTAAACCACATTTCAAAAAAATTAGTGACATTTGTTCATTAACAATGATGTGGTTGATGAATAGAGAATTCACGCGAAATAAGTTTTAAAAAATAATTGCAATTTGAAGGACGAAAAGAGAAACATTATCACTTACATCCTATAAATGATGATGTTTCTCACTTTGCTTTGCTTTGTAGCTCGATGGAGCTAATTCGCGTATTGCAAAATGCGTATGACGCGAATTTTTTAGCTGTGTATTTGTAACTCATTGCTTGTCGATAGTTTTTTTTCTTTGAAAACCTACATACACTCGTCAAAAAGCCCTTGGTGGGGAAAAGGGGAATACGACCTTATTTAAGAATTACTGACCCATCTTAGCTGCGTTAATAAGTTATTTGTAAAAGTCGCTACAAATCCTCCAGCGCGTAGACTTAAATACTTTAAGCTACTGGAGTACCCAGGTTTTAAGGACGAAACATCACCAAATTCTAAAGCTCTGGAACGCGCTACCCTTTGACATTAAAAAAGCTGAGAGTAACTTTTAAAAGAAAAGTTCGTAACCACTATTTATGTCCGTCTCCCGATTAAAAGTCTTGGTAATTACTGTTAATTTTCTCTTTTTTATTTAAATTTATTTATTAGTTTATTTCATATATGTATATGTGTATTAGTATATGTATAAAAATATATGTTTCCGGAAACAAATAGGTTTGGATATATCCTTACTAATATTATAAAAGCGAAAGTGAGTTTGTTTGTTTGTTAAGTCTTAACGCCTAGTGCCTTAGTGGCCAAACCGATTTTGATGAAATTAAGTAGTTTAGAGTGTTTACCTGTAGTTTTTGCCCTTGCAGTATATATCTAACAATAAATACTTATAATAGTTTAGTTATAGTAGTATCTTAATTTAGTCATTGTGTTATGCTTGTGAATCAGTAGTTTATAGTATTTAACAGATTTTAGACCCCTTTATTTACCAACTAAATTTGAAAATAATAATCAATTTTATATTAATATATCCTTTTTCGTTTCAGATAGTGACGACCGTCGTGTTCATGATAGGCATTTTTTCGGCCATGTTTTGTAAAAGCAAAAACATTGAAAAGTGAGTACTTTTGTAGCATATTGATTAAGTAGATAAAGTATAAAGGCAATTTATTTTTTTCTTTTCAATTAAATACATTTTATTTCCAATTTCATATCGAAATTTATAGATAGGTATATACTTTCGGTCTTAGAATTTTACTGAAAATCTTTTAAAGTATTTTCGAGTAAAATATAATTTTACATAATATAATCAGCAATGACAAAGTGGTTTTGAAAAATAATAATTTAACATCAATGTTCTATTTAAATAAAAAGGCATCACTGTAAAAAAATCAATGTTGATTGATTATAATTAGTAGTAGATGACTTTTACTGAACCGGGTATCTATATATACTTGAGGTTTTTGATATATACATCACGTGATTTTGTATTTCAACTTTTATTTTATTATAAAAAAATACTTAATAATTTGGAAAAAAATCTAACACTATAACTAAATTTTATTATGGATACCTTATTCTTTTAATATGTTCAGTAATATTCAAGAAGCCTTTTTTTCGAATGGGTAATTATCAACTTCCCCCGCTCAGAGGGGAGTGTCAAACTTTTCCTAACTAAAACCCACCCATGTTCCTTCTTTTGCTCTTCGTATTCCGGAGCCGCGGTTATCGTTCAAAAAACCCGCAACCCCAGAAGACATTGAGGAAGCCTAACCCTAATCTTACCTCCTCCCTGCTCGTAAATGTGGTAAATTTATATTTTTATAACGCATTATGTTTTATGCACAGAAAACGGGAAATAATCTCCTTAACGCAGACGGTGTGAAGACGAGAGACTCGAGTAATATTTTAAAAATAATTAGTTGAATAAAGACATACATATAATATATTAATACTTATTAATATTATACAATATGTAAAAAATACTTATCCGATCCGTGCGGGTATTATTAGATATCGAATGATTGTATTATGTAATCCTTTTTTAACAACAAATTCATTATTATCGTCCATTTATTGTTGTATATACATATAATTAAATTTTTAAATATTTCTTAAAAACAACAAATAAAAAACATTTAAAAATGTAAAAATAGTAGCCCACCGGTATCGGGAACAGGGTCCAAGCTACCGGCGGTCAGGGCTCCAGAGAAAGGAACCTCCTAACAATACGAGCCGTGTCCAGGAGTACCGCTTTCTGTATCAAGCCCTTGATCCAGCTGCCTAACGAGAGCCTCCTCAGGTGTTGGTCGAGGCTCTTGGCAATTAAGCCACACTAGGAATTCGTCCTGTATCGTGGGTGCGTTTACAAAAAATTAAACTCACATAGCACACAGCCAGACCCGAAACAACTATCTGCAGGTCATACAAATATTTGTTCCGTGCGAGAATCGAAGCCGCGGTGGATCGCTCAGCCACTGCCCAACCGTGCTGTTAATAAACTTTCTCGAAAACTGACTCTTAAGCACCACAATTAGGCTCAACACACAATATATTTCATAGTAGGGAATCACACGCGTGTTTTTTTCATATTTATGGCAACGAAAAAAATTAAATAAGTAAATACAAAAACAAATTTCTATGGCCGACGGTTTTGTTTTTAGAGCAAGGAGTCGTATGTTTTTAATATCCACATATTTATTAAAAATTACCAAGTATCACAAATTACGCGAGGAAAGACAAATTAAATCATAGTTTCATATCGATTAATAACAAAAGTACTTTTTTTCTGTTATTTAATTTCTCCGTAAGTGTACTGAAAAACATCGTTTGATTCACGACAAAATTTGTCACTACCGTTCTCGGCTCGATAACACCCTCACCTGGCGGTTCGGGTGTTTAAATTTGCCTCCGCTGCAATGACAAAGTTTCCTCACTACTCTTACTTACTAATTATTTAATGTTTCTTGCCCCTTTCGGATCGGACAGGTTTTTTTAAATTATTTTTGTAAATTAGATGTTTAATAATGTTATTAAGGTTTAAAATATAATACCTACGTTAAGAAAAGAAGATAGTTATGTTATACATGTCAAACATGTAACTTTGTTCTTGTGTCCATTTTTAGGGTCCCGTTGCCAAATTGCAAAACCGGCCAAGTGTGAGTTTAACTCGCACACACAGTGTTAGTAATAAACAACATAATAACGAACAGTATTATAACTATTGTAGCTCTTTAAGCTGTATTATATTCTTTAGATTGTATTAACTGCAGTGAGTTTCTTGATCTAATGAAAAATAGTAAAACTAGCTTCCGCCCGCTACTTCGTCCGCGTGGCATAGTTACTTTGGGCTGACGCTAACTTTGCCCGCGTGATGATCGAAAAAAAAAAAACTTTCTCTCCTTTTTTCTTCCCTCTTTGTCACTTTTTTAACCTATGTCCGTCTCCAAGGTCCCAACTATCTCTGTACAAAAATTCATCAAAATCAGTTTGGCGTTTAGGCGTGAAGACGTAACAAACAAATAACAAAATCACTTTCGCTTTTATAATATTAGTATAAGGATAATATAATTGCTTAAATCGGGTAGTCCATCAGACCGCACTAATTATAAATCTATTGTACTTGATCCAACTGCAAAAAAACTATTTGTTAAACAAATTATGCAATTATTTACAATAAACAAGTTATTGCATAATAAACAGTTCGGCTTTACAATAGAGGGCCCTCCTCTAACTTCATAAGTATTTTTTTACTACAATTACTACGAAGAACATACCTTAATATGTTTTTGTCAACCGGCAGTAGTATTATTGTTTTTTATTAAAATACTATGAAAATAAAATTCAGTTTGTTGTCAACTGTACATTTACATAATATGAAAGAGTGTTAAAAAATTGTGTGCTAGTACGACTCACATCTGACCAGATTTTTTTATAGCCGTCCTTATATAAACTTGCAGAATCTAAAAAAAAAACACGCTTTTTTCATGGTGGGCTAAGAAACGTTATTCTAAATCAATATGACATGCGAAAATGGCGGACACGCATTCCCATGATATGCATAAACATGAGGACTTGGTAGTTTATTAATAACTATGGCTTTAGTCGATCTTGAGGTTATGCTGAGCTCGCCTAAGTTGTTCTGTGAGTAGATGGCCACCTATTACAAACCAAGTTTCCTCCGTGCCTCAAAAATACGCTAAGCTGGTCCATTGGTCCCAGCAGTCATTCGTGGATCTTTGACAGTCTTTACAGGTAGCCAGTGGGAGTGGGTCGAAAATCCGATAACCAGTCTTAGCCATGGATTATTAAACAGCTGAAACCGGTAAGACTGGAAGCCGACCCCAACATAGTTGGGAAAAGGCTAGGCAGATGATGATGATGTTATTTATTTTACAGACTACAATCAAATAAATCCATATTTACAAGTCATAATCATAATACGTCGAATGCAGTTTCTGCGCTTTGGCCGAAATTGCTAGATGGCATTATCATCATCACCATCATCAGTAAAATACGAGAAAGTGCGTTTTTTTATAACGTATATATTTTTGCAAAATAATTTAGAAAGATATTTATGTAGTACAATCAGATGTAAAAAGATATATTTATGTAAAACCATCAGACGTAGAAAGATATTTATGTAATGCAATCAGATGTAGAAAGATATTTATGTAGTACAATCCGATGTAGAAAGATATTTATGTAGTACAATCAGACATAGAAATATATTTATATAGTACAATCAGACATAGATATTTATGTAGTACCTACAATCAGATGTAGAAAGATATTTATGTAGTGCAATCAGATGTAGAAAGATGTTTATGTAGTGCAATCAGATGTAGAAAGATATTTATGTAGTACAATCAGACATAGAAAAATATTTATGTAGAACAATCAGATGTAGAAAGATATTTATGTAGTACAATCAGATGTAGAAAGATATTTATGTAGTACAATCAGATGTAGAAAGATATTTATGTACCTAGTGCAATTATATATAGAAAGATATTTATGTACTACAATCAGATGTAGAAAGATATTTATGTACCACAATTATATGTAGAAGATGAAGACGTAAAAAGATATTATAACAGTTCTAATATAAAAGCATTACTAAAAACAAAACACACACTGTGTGTAGATACCATTGTAATACTACAACTATTTTTCTTTCTCAATAATGAATAAATCAATAGTAAAGTAAAATAGTTCAACAAAATCTGTATGTCAATAATTCATTGATTTAATAAAAAATATATTTTAATAATCGACGCTTTCATTTTGCATGTCCTGTAAAGTTTATTCTTTAACAGAGACCTCTTTTTTCTAGAAGCACAGATATCTAATGCAGCATTATTGCTGATCTCAATTTATTTATTCTAACACTAACTAAAGAAAATAAATTAATGATTGATAAAAGATTAAAGAAAATACGCTATTTATTTCACAAATCCACATTAAAATTAATAGGTAATGTTTCTTAATAAAACACAAGACGTCAAATTGTTTGATTTTCTTCAAATAAGCAACACAACGTTTTGTTCTCGTTTTTATTCAACCATAAAAAATAAAATACTGATTCACCAACTTTTAATCGTCTCCGTTTTGGCAGTTGTAGACAGATGCACTAATAATTGCTCTTTTGATTTAAAAACGTAAAATAATTAGGCCGGTCAAATTAGATCAAAAAATAAAAGTGAAGCTACATTAATTTACAAAAAGGTGACACTTGGTGAAATCGTTTAAAATATAATAATAAATAAAACTCATTTTTTTCACCTTTGACCTTGAATAACTTTTTTCCATACAGGGGGAACATGGGGAACTTTAAAATTATATTTCGAATGATTTCACCAATAGTAGTTTCGAATGTCTAAATTGACCGGACTAAATAGAAAGAAATTGTAACACATTGAAGCAACTGTAATGACAGTTTTAATAATTAGTCGTGTAGATGTGCTGGCAATTTCGTTGTTATTAGTCACTTTCGGATGATGCAAATGCTAATTGTACTTTGTTTTTGTGAAAACATGGCTTGCGTTGTTTGCCATGGAACCGTAAAAAAACGTTTAAAATGTAAAATAATTGAGATTGTAGAAACTGGATTAATACAGAACTAGTTCCTAAGGACCTGTTGCGTGAACACGTTTTGTAACTAAATCGTTGAAAGCCACCTTTAATATTGGTGAGGAAAGTTAATTGTCTTGTCGTACTCATTTAACAGTTTAAAAAAAATAAGTGCACTTGTAATCAAAAACATAAAACAAATTGATAGGTCGATGATGTGTTTCAGTTAGAACAGACAAACATGTTTTATTTGTAAAGAATATAGGTAGGTACAAATCAGGTGTTGAAAAGCTTAGAGAAAATTGTACATTCTGGAGGCATGCAATATTAATAGAAACATTATACCTTTAATTACAGTCCAACTATCTCATACTTACTAAACAAACCATGCCGCAGATGGCAAACGAGATGAGACTTACAGCGGAACCTTACTGGAGAAGAGTCACACGGCAGACAGGAAACAGTGGTAAGAGTTAGAGGAGGCCTTTAACAAAAGGCACACTGAGTTGAGAGACATAATTTGAGACCTCAACAATGCATATATTTAGTGAAATAAATTTAATAACAGGCAAAAAAAAGCTAATCCTTACTAATATTATAAAAGCGAAAGTGAGTTTGTTTGTTTGTTTGTTTGTTTGTTTGTTACCTCTTCACGCTTTAATGGCTGAACCGATTTTGATGAATTTTGGTACAGAGATAGTTGGGAACCAGGAGACGGACATAGGCTATTATATTTTTAAAAAGAGTGGGATGTGAGGGAGAAAGAGGGAAGAAACGGGAAAACTTAGCGTTGCTATTACAAATCAATAAGGCGCTACCGAATTTAACGCGAGCGAAGCCGCGAGCAAAAGCTAGTAGTTGTATAAAATACTTACGCAAAAATGTTTTACATCTAAAACATTTTTTAACAAATTAAATTTTGCAAAATTTGTTAACATTTATTAAGAAATTTTGCACTGATTATGCGTAGTATCAATGAGAAAATAATATCGTCTGAAATAACGGTTACCTCGTATTCTGAACTTCGTTCGGAACCCCGAACTTATTCATGTTTATTTAAAAAAAACGCTTTTATCAGATCATTTTTAGGGTTCTTAAGGAAAAAACGGAACCCTAATTGTATCACTTTGTCTAAATGACTATCTGTCTGTAAGTCAAGACCCTTTATCTCGGGAATGCGTGAAGGTATAAAGTTGAAATTAAAACCATATAGGTACTCAAATCTGTAGTCCCTCGGAGTTGTGAAAAATCGTATCTCTAAATTAACACAATCAAAAGATATAGCCGTCTATGACCCTTATTATCCCTTTTCGCTTTGGTACATCTTCCATCTTTTACAACTATTTATTTCAGATAATAGTGAGCGTGTTACAATTCTAATAAGAAAGAAAGAAAAAGTATTTATTGGACTAACAAAGGACAAAGAAAACTAAATAAATAACAGTAAAGACTCTCCTGTATACACTTATGAATTTCATAAATAAAATTTCAACGTTGCATTAAGCTACAAAACATCTTCATGAATGAATGAAGATCACAAATTAATACCACAAAAATATTTAGCATTTATTCTTCCGAATTTTAAATAGCCTTTAGACATTATCCTTAAGAAACTATGAAATACGTTTTATTGTGTTCAACAAATAAAACCGTAATGCAATTACATAAAAGATTCATACCGAAGTAATTTGGTCCCGACATTGACCTAAAGCGTAACAATAATGAGTATATTAAACTAGACTGTTTAAAAAATAGTTTTGTAATGTTACGAGTGTTGTTTATTTTATTCCATTTTGTTTGTGTTTGTTTCTGTTATAAAACTGAAAAAATGTTTTGTTTATGTTTAATCTAATTTTGTTACAGCAACCATCGTTAACTTCTTATAATTATTATTTATAAAAGTACTTTACGTACTTTACAATGCTAATACTGGGTAATTTTATATGAAAAGTAGATTGTATCTTCAACCAATTACTTGCAATGTATTGTGATGTACACTGTTAGTACATGGATAATATAAATAAATAATCTAAACCGCGGTGTTAAAGATACATTCCATAGTTAATTGTCCACTTATAAACCCAAACTTTTTGTAATTACGCAAAACTGAGCAGAAAAACTGTCGAGAGTAAAAATAAATCTCAGCAGTCACAGACACTGTGGTAGGACGCGCTCTGTAATCCAGGAATACTTTACGTACTCCGAAAATATTTTAAGATAACGCAACGTTCAAACAGAGTGCTCGTCCCGACGCCGAGCGCTCTAGCGAAAAAAAATACGCGAATCGAGATAAACAAACTCGAATCGAACTCTTTGGTGATTCGGTTAATGACTCGTAGTTGACATAAGTGACGTGTTGTAACATGTGGTGTGTGTAGTGATATCAGTGTAGTGTTTGGTGGCAGTTCTGTGTTATCAGTGCAACATGTTCGCGGGAGGTGGCGCCGGCTTCCAGAAGCAGTCAAAGCCGCCATGGGAGAGCACCAATGCCAACTCAGCTGCTGACATCCCGTACAATCGGTGAGTGTTAGTAAATAAGATATAAGTCCAGCCACAACAATGCTGTTACATTTTTCAAGTTTTGTAAACTAAATTGAAGATTTTTTTTAATGAAACATCATTATTCAATAATTTGACACTAATTTGATAATAATAATTTCGATCTGTCACCACGATGTCAGACATAATAGTGACTCGGATTAATGCGTTAATATTTGTGATAGTAATTTCAAATATTATCTCGTTGTTGGTCGGAAGCGGGACTGCTGAGCAAGGCTTCCTAGGTTCAATTACCGGGTCGGTGAAAATGTGAAAAAAAAATTAAATAGTTTATTTGTCTCAAAACAGTTACATTGTTTATTAATGATATACCACCAGTAAGTTATTGATAACACTTGTGTTGGGACTATCTCACTCTTTCCCTTAAATATAAACAATATTGAGACACTTAACTATACTATCGTTTAAAATTACAATTATGCAAAGGTTGAATTTAGAAAAACTTATAAATTAATTAGCAGCATTTGTTTTTAAAAGTTGTGTGTGTGCGTATGTGTTTTTATGCGTGTGTCTGTGTGCGTATATGTATGTGTTATTGGGTTTTTCATCATTTATTCCTCAGTAGCAGCCACGGGGTCTTAATTTGGGCCTGGTTGATGGCAATAGGCTCACCCCCATATTACGTGGGACTTGGGTACACCTCTGCTTAGCACTTCGGGGAATCCAGGCGTAATGTTATGATATTACAAATAATGATAATAATTATTTGTCGGTTCTATCTTTGTTTAATATTTATTGAAAAGTATGAGAAATATTTTTATATTTATTACATTGCCGTTTAATTGTGACTGTATACTTATGTATTAGTATTTTTATTTATCCTTACTAATATTATAAAAGCGAAACTGAGTTTGTTTGTTTGTTACCTCTTCACGCTTTAATGGCTAAACCGATTTTGATGAATTTTGGTACAGAGATAGTTTGGAACCAGGAAACGGACATAGGCTATGAGGATGTGAGGGAGAAAGAGGGAAGAAAAGGGAAAACTTAGCGTTGCTATTACAAATCAATAAGGCGCAAGGGGAACTGTGTTACCCCGAATTTAACGCGAGCGAAGCCGCGGGCAAAAGCTAGTTTATAAATAAATTTGCTATTGCAACACCTTAAGAAAAGAAGAAATATTTGACCTTAAGAAATATTTCCAATTTCTAGTGTATTTCTGTGTTGTTTGTGGTTTATCTCAACAAAGCAAAAATCAATAGTTTTTAATGTACAGTTTACGTTGTCTATCTAGGCAGAAAGAGACATTGTTTACTAATATTGAGTGAGTTATAATCGCAAACCACAAAGTCTTGTTCACAGTTACAGATTCGTCAGCGTAAAAAGATTCGTAAAATCTTTTTAAGTGAGTCATGTTATTAAAAAGAACAGGCACAGGAAAATTAAAAAAAAAACATACTTTCAGGTGATTGCCGTGTCTTGTCTTTAAACTTCTGAAACCTGGATGCTACTATACTGATTTCGCTGTAGAATGGTGCGGGTGACGTTATTTCCATTCCTCTTCAATCTGAAATGTTACCTGGGTTGAGATTTAGGTTTAAAGAACTTTATTCTCAATAAACATATTTTCAGAACAATTAAAAAAAAAATAATTCGCTCCGCACTTGTAATTTCTCCTGTATCGTGGGTGCGTTTACAAATATTTAAACTCACAAACACAAACAGCCAGGCCCACTCTGCAGGTCATACAAATATTTGTTCCGTGCGGGAAACGAACCCGCGACACGCAGCGCAGCAGTCAATCGCTCAGCCACTGCGCCAACCGTGTCGTCAAACATGTCACTTACTTGATTACAATCACTATTACTTATATATTAAATTGAGCTCGACAATATCCGTTACAAACTAATTAAAAGTAACTGAAATATTACTACTTAACGCATTCTTTTCTCTAGTTATGTCCAGTTTGCCATTAAATACAGGCTTAGCTGGGCTTTTTGAGTGCATTGAATGAATGTAGGTTTTTTAATGCGTGAGGGTATTTTATTGTATAGCTGTTTATGTGCTCTTTAAAATGCTAGCATTTTTTGTCATAGTAGTTAGTCCGGATTTTTGGTAAAAACTAATTAGCAATTTCTGATCATGACTGGTTTAGGCTTTAAGGAGTAGGTACTTATCATAGCAATCTATAATCACAAAACATGTATTTTCATCTAATGTCACCCGCACCATGTTATACCGAAAACAGGAGCATCAAAAACCGATTTCCATGAATCCGTTTTTTTTTAAACACTTCGTTTTATTCACGTGAGAATTTGTCACTTCTGTTTTCGGCTCTATAATACCCTCGCCTAGTTGTCTGGGCGTTGAATCCGCCTCGGCCGCAATGACGGCACGGTTGGCGCAGTGGCTGAGGGATACTGCGCTGCGTGTCGCGGGTTCTATTCCCGCACGGAACAAATATTTTTATGACCTGCAGATAGTTGTTTCGGGTCTGGCTGTTTGTGTATGTGAGTTTATATGTTTGTAAACGCACCCCCGATACAGGAGAAATTCCTAGTGTGGAGCAACGTCTTTTTTTTAAATGACGAAGTTTATTTATTTTTTTATTTAACACTTCAAGCACAAAGTACAGAGGCGGACTTAATGCCAAAGGCATTTTCTACCAGTCAACCTTCGGGTGATGCAGAGACAAACAGTGGTAGGTGTAAAACAGAAAAAAAATATTAATTTAATATTAATTTATACTACCTATATAGATATAAAATACACAGATACACTAAATAAAAAAAAAAACAAACAATGGGGAAAACATTAACGATGTGAAGATACTGCCGACTTTTTCCGTATAAACTCACGAACTCTATGTTTAAAAGATAAACGGTTGGTTGCCATCCTGATTTCCTGGGGAAGCGCATTCCATAACGAAATAGACTGGACGAAGAATGATCGGTGAATGAAGTCATTGCGGTGAGAAGGACAATGAAGAATACGGTTCTCCGATGACCGCAGACTCCTAATTGTGATTGGCACAAATGTACTGAAAGTGGGGAGCAAGGTAACTAGGGGATGTAGGAGAAACAAGAAAAGAAAACAAGGTGGTTAATGCTCTTTGCTCCCTACGCTGACGTATGGGCAACCACTTAAGAAGAGACCGGTGCTCAGAGACGTGATCATATTTACGCAAATTGAAAACAAATCGAATGCAGTTATTTAGAAGACGGTCAAGTTTATCGAGGAGTTCTGCATTCAGGTCAAAGTAGCACACATCACCATAGTCGAGTTTCTTCACTTGAATCAAAATTAACAAATAATAATTCTCAAACATGCTTCGAAATTTAAACATTATTTTGGCAACCATCTTAGAGATAAATCGAAATTGCTGTACTGGCCAAAACAAGTCAGCAGCGGCCGGCAAAAGTATATGTATGAAAATCCATATCTATCTTATTTTAGCGGCCGACAAAATGAATAAACCTATATCTGTGATATTCTAATGGTACGCTTTCCTTTTCACGCTATAGAACTGCTACGAGGCCTAAATGTATTGGATATATTCCTAAAAACTTTGTGTGTAGGACGTGACGTACATTCAAAAGTGAATCCTTACTAATAATATTATAAAAGCGAAAGTGAGTTTGTTTGTTTGTTACCTCTTCACGCTTTAATGGCTAAACCGATTTTGATGAATTTTGGTACAGTCATAGTTGGGAACTAGGAGACGGACATAGGCTATTATTTTTTTAAAAAGAGTGGTATATGAGGGAGAAAGAGGGAAGAAACGGGAAAACTTAGCGTTGCTATTACAAATCAATAAGGCGCTACCGAAAGTAACGCGAGCGAAGCCGCGGGCAAAAGCTAGTTTAAAATAAATACGTTTCTTTGCACTTTTGTAATTTTTATGGTTATTAGGTACCCATACATAAGTATATCAAACATCTTTTGTTCTGGCGATGGTGACGTACCAAAGTTTAGAAGTCAGGAGAAATCCGGCTACCGTTAAAAATTTATTTCGCCTTATTCGAGGTTCACACTTTGTTTCCTTGCTTTTAGAGTAAATTTCTTTAAAATCTCTCTACCTGTCCCACATTCATTTCGCCCTCGACAGCGCCCTCTATTTTCAATGTCTAAAACCAGTACCAAACTACTTAAGACCAGTATGTGGCCCTCACTCATACCAACAACGATTTATTGAATGACGAATCCTTGGATGTCTTTGCGAGTACTGAACTGATTCCTGAACATCGCTACTCGTTACCTGGAGTTTGTTGCTACTCCTATTTCAATCTCCTTGGACTAAATAGATTGAAGTCAAAGCAATTATAATCTCAGTCTATTTTTAACCAAGTTCAAAAAAAGGAGGAGGTTATTAATTCGACCCTATATTTTTTTTATGTTCGTTACCTCATAACTCTGATCTGGGTGAACCGATTTTGATGACTCTTTTTTTAATCGAAAGCTGGTGGATGTCGTTTGGTCCCATAAATTTTACAACGACAAAAAAGTCAACGAAACCAACAAAGGACTTCCGGAAATACAGTTATTTTCCACTTTTCAGTTTTATTTTGGAAGTCGTTTCTAGTTTTTACAAAAAAAAAAAAATAGTTAATTGTATTTAACTGACAATAACATTCAACTTACTTATTCTCTGAATTCTGACTCTCTTCTTTTTAAAAAAGTAGTAGTATAAAACAAAGTCGCTGTCTGTCTGTTGCTATGTTGTATGTATGCTTAAATCTTTAAAACTACGCAACGGATGTTGATGCGGTTTTTTTAATAGGTAGAGTGATTCAAGAGGAGGGTTTATATGTATAATACTTCACGCTATGACTCTTAAGAGGTGAGCAGCGGGTGAAACCACTGGGCGGGTCGCTAGTTATCTATAACCAATAAATAGTATTTGTTTCGTCAAGTGAGGAAACTTTGTCATTGCGTTCGAGATAGAATTCGAGTTCTGTATTTTCTCTTTGATCACTATGATTTGATTTACTATTTTCCCCACGCTATGTCTTCTCTTCAGGCTGAATGAGAAGCAAGCGTACAGGTCGCTAAACAGCTTAAAAAAAAGTTTTTATTTATCTATACTAATATTATAAAGAGGTAAAATTTGTAAGTTTGTAAGTTTGTAAGTTTGTATGTAGGGGGTAATCTCTGGAACTCATAATCCATTTCTAAAATTTTCTTCTCTGGTAGAAAGCTACATTATTCCTGAGTGCTATAGGCTATAAATTGTTTCTATAACATGTATATTAACCGAGCTATCACAACTTTTGTCTAGCAAGTCGGAAAAAAATACCTCATGAAACAGAATTATTTGCGCGCGCTGCCTAAACAGTTGCTTAAAATTAAAAACAATGTATGGCTACCTGGTTCGTCTTAATTATTTCTACAAAAAAGTCCTCAATACCATATCTCTATCTTTCATATTTTGTCTTTTATACTTCTTTTATTGCATTAAAAAAACATTTTTTTTCGGCATACTTACGTTTGGTTTCTTATTTGAGCAACAAAATATTAATTCTCATGACAATAAATTATTTTAGTATCACAAGAACATCATACAGATAAGATTTGCCATTTACAGTATATCAATTGGTCATACAGTTTCGGAGAAAATATATTATAAAATTACTAAAACGCAAAATGCCCCTAGCATATCTTTCATTGTGCAGACGTTTTACCTATTTGCCCATAGATAGCGTTCTGCAATTACGTCATTTTTCTGAATCGCGGTGTTAAGACGTTCCGTGGATTGATGACCCTCTCGAATTATTATGCCCACGTTGTCATTAGTTGGAATTCTAAATATTACATCATCTGCCTAGCCTTTTCCCAACTATGTTGGCCATGTTGGGGTCGGCCAGTCGGCTTCCAGTCTAACCGGATGCAGCTGAATATCAGTATTTTACATGGAGCGACTGCCTATCTGACCTCCACAACCAGTTAATACTGGGTAATACGATACCCCTTGGTAAGACTGGTTGTCATTGTCAGACTTTTGGAACACTGACTACCTGTAACGACTGTCAAAGATCTACAAATGGCAGCCGGGACCAACGGCTTAACGTGCTTTCCGAGGTACGGAGGAAACTCGGTATGTAACGGGTGGTCACTTATCCACAGACCAACCTAGGCAAGCGCGGCTTAACCTAAAGATCGACCCGAGCGGCTGCTATTATTAAGCCACGAGCTCCTCTAAATATTACATGTCAGTTGCTTATTGTTTCGTTCGTATGGTTGTTGTTGTTGATAGATACCTCATAATCGAAAATATCGTAATTTCGTTGTAAGTTTGTTTTGTATGTTCGTAGTTTCGTACTTCGTTCTATCGTAATAATCGATACGAGTTATTCGATATTACGATTGTTTTGTTTTGTAAAGGCGGACGGTGTTCGAGTCGCTCTCCCTTTGTTCATAATTGTCTTCAAGTCTGTGCGTAGTTTGTTGAGAGCATGCCTAAAAGGAAATCTCAACTGTCCCGGCAGACATCACAGACAAGAGCCGCTCGAGTACGCCGTACGAAAGAATCTGCCCCTGAAAATGAGCAGCGCCTCTCGAGAAATAGAGAATATAATTATTTCGCAAGCACGCGCTAGAGAATCTAGCTCCGAGCGCTCACAGCGCCTCGCTAGCCAAAATGTGAGGACGTCGCGGGCCCGTGGCAATTATATGTTGGTCTATCAAGAGTGGTATCATCCGAAAAGCAGATTATTCTGTTACCGGAAAATAAAACAACCTCAAACATTGTATATAGAGAGGCTTCAAATTAAATAGATACCTAACTTAAATAAATAAAATAAGTAAAAGGCGACTAAGGGTTAAGTTACCTTGAGCAGAAAAGAGAACTTCGGTAAGCTTTGAAGTTACTGATCTGATTCCAAAAAATATTTTACTAATAAAATTAAATACAGTAATATCAATCGAGTGTAATCTTATGTTAAAACAAAAAATTTTCCGCGGACGAAGTCGCGGGCAGAAGCTAGTTTAGAATATAACATATCTAATTTTGTTTTGCTATAATATACACATTGTTAACTAACTATAGGCACAGATAAACATGTGTATGATAATAATATCTTGGCTTAATAGCCAATAGCCTTGACCATAATCTGAGAAGGATCTCGTTTAGAAGCTGGATCAAGGGCTTGATTCAGAAAACAGTAGTTACTTCTGGACACGGCCCGTATAGTTAGGAGGTTCCTCTCTCAAGTGCCCTGACCACCGGTAAACGATAGCCTGGACCATGCTCCCGATGCTGGTGGACTACTATTTTGTTGTATATTAACCCTACATTTTACATGTGTGTAAAAATGAACTCATGAAAAAATGTGTATAAGAATCAAAACAGAAAAGACTTAACGTGCGTCAGGCACATGCTTAGAATCCTCCCTCTTGCTAATTAATTAATTATTATTATGCTGTTTTTATGTAACGTTCACAACTTGGATTGTACTCCTAATAAATATTAAAATTAATACCCATTATAGGGTTTCCCTTCATACATTTCTCAGTGTCAGGATACTTAGAGTCTAGATTTATGTCCGGTTGTTAGCCGAGGGGTCGGCCACTTTTGTATGGCACTTAAACATTACTGGCGAAAAGTATCATTAGGTTACACCTGTACATAACCTTTTATGTTACCTAGCTAAATGACCAAAACTTGACTATGTTTTGGCACTAACCAACTAGATAGCGCACTCATGAAACTCCGTCACCCTCCAATAACTTAATTAACTGCCATCTAGCGGAGGGTGGCAGAAACCCGTTGCCGGTTAACTACAACACCTTATTCATGTTGCAATAATATCCAAGGTTCCGAATTTAGACATACAACGCCGTAACGTAACGTAACTTCCAGCTAGTGTGACTAGATGGCGTGCTCTGTACTATATTGTAAGAATGCCATTGATTGTGATCATATTTTAAATTATAAAACGCATATTAAAAAAAATATCGAATGTATAAAATCTCGTGTCCCTGTTATAGTTGCCATACTTCCCTGGAACGGCTTGACCGATTCTTATGAAATTTTGCATGTAGTTCTGAGTTAATCTGAGAATCGGTCGCATACATTTGATTTTTATTTTAGCTGAGCAGCGGTTGAAACCGCTGGGCACAGCTAGAATTTATAGAAAATCTTTAATTTCTGTACAACAGTGGTATTTAAATTTTAGTGTGCAACTTAGTATGTTCTATTCTGTTCTCTTTCATTATTTTCTACAGAGCTTAGCTGGAATGTGCTACTTTGATGTAAATACAAACAATTCATCGCTCCTTGACATTCTCAAGTTTTGCCAATTTAATCATTCTTTTTAAACTAGAACGCTATTCAGTTACCTGCCAAGGGTTAATTATTCATATCATACTTACACCATTAACCAATTCCAAGATACTCCTTTAAAAAACACATAGTTTTAGGCCTGGAAACCCAAATAATATTATTACTAAGTTTGTATGTAGGGTTAATCTTCTAAACGTCTGTTCCTATTCCGAAAATTATTTCGATAACGTAAAGCTGCATTATCCTCGAGTGTTATCGGCTACATTTTCCCGTGTGCTAATTGCCGTAGTAAACGGAGTGAAGCCGTAAGTAAAACATAGTTTTTTTTTTAGAATTTTCGTCCGATCTAAAACTATGCCATTCTGAACCGTTAGAACGGTTGGTCTGTAGTCGTATTCCGACTTTTTCTTTAACAATACAAATACGAAATAGTTTATTTGTCACAATAAGCACGAACCGTAATATTTAATCGTATTTGGAGCCTCCTTTTAAGCATAACAGTGCCTATATTAGGAGGCTCCGCGCTTCCATATCTTTCCCATACTATTATACTGTTGACTATGAGTTACAAAAAAAATAAAATACTAGCTGTACTCAGCGGTTTCACCCGCTGCTTAGGTCCCCCTTATCACTTAGGCGTATAAAAAATAGATAGTAGCCGATTCTCAGACTCACTGAATATGCATAAAAAAATTCAAAAGAATCGGTAGAGCCGTTTCGGAGGAGTATGGGAACGAACACTTGACACGAGAATTTTATGTATTAGGTTAGTAAATACAACAATTTTTTTTGTTAAGCTCATTAGCGCTTTAACCGCTTAGATCCTTCCCTTGAACTTCTAAAGCTGTTATAATAATTTGTTGTATGGTGTTAAGAGTGCCTAGGTATTGGCGGGGCGTAGGCCCTTCCCTTTCCGGGAAGCCGATGGGGTGCTTTCAGAAAACCTCCCCGTGAGCTCGGTGACTGCTGATCACTTTCTGATGCGAACATCCGTGAGGATAAGCAGTCATCGGGCCGGTGCACCCTGGGTGCAGGCAATAATATATTAGTGGATTTAATTTGCAAGTTCCTGGTTTGGTATAATTGTGCATGTTGATGATACAGAATAGTAATCATTCAATCACTACTTGTGTCTACTTAAATTTTAATTTATGACAGATAAATGTTAAATAATACAAAAAAAAAAATAATGAAGATTTAGTAAGTAAATATTAATTAATTTGTTAAATATTAAAGTACTCAAAATAAAACTTACATATAATTTGAAATGATATATACTTACAGGGTGGCACTGACAATACGATAATAAATGAAAACACTGCTATTAGCTCATGAAACCAACAAATGAACAAAAGTTTTTTAATAGTAATTTTCAATTTTTCTATGAAATCACCATCATTTATAAATTGGTTCATTAATCTGAGATATACCTAATCTGCACTAATTCGCAAATGGAAATAAAATTTAAACAACGCAGTTTTGGCAAGGATTTTGAAGTAGCGAATTGGCAACATGTGTGTTTGGTGTTAATATGCGGGGTCGTCAACCTGTGGGTGCTAGTCTATTAATTTACATCGGGTATAAAATGAAAATTGATGCTTGGTGGCTAAATTATTGGATATATTCGAAATTACTGAAATACTTACCTACTTTAATTTAGTGTCGTGTTATCAGCGCTACCCTGTATATATTTTTTTGTAATTTACTATAGCAAAAGATTATTGTCTGTAGCTAATTTCTGACTTTATAGGCATAGTCTTAGCAGTTAGATAACGCAAGCATAGCTCAAAACTGTGTGGGAAAACTTGAAGCTAACGATATCTAAAGGAGGTAATTCTGAGTACATCAAATGCACGTCAGCTCTGGATTAGGATCGTGACCGAAGGACGTGAAAGGGGGGAGAGGGTTAGAGGGGGGGGGGAGTGGAGGGCAGTGGGCGGTGGAGAACAATGCGACACTGTACAGAAACACGCATTCTTTGTGTTATATTGTAATTTAATAATATATTAGAAAAATGTTAAACTGTTCATATAAAACCGAAACAAAGGTTTTCTATTATTTGCAACTTACGTAGACGCGAGATTTTTGCACTAGCAGAACAACTCGAAATATAGTGACTTTGTGTAGTGTCTGGGTCACCAAGATACAGGCTGTGCCTAGTTTGGGACCCGCTGATAATCCTGTAAGTTTTCTGTTACGTCTGACTTAACAATAAAATTATGTATGTATGCTAACGAACAATGTGTACGAATTTTATGACTTTTGATACAACTTTAGGAAGACCAAAATGAAGGTCTATGAGTTTGCAGCTTATTATTTCTTAACCCCTAATATGGTTGTAATACTGAGGGTATTCGAAAGATGACCAATTCTAAGTACCATAAATACCCGCGCGACTTAATGGTGGGCCTACACGGTAAAGCTACGGGTTCAAATACAAAGATGAAGTAGTCATAAATCTAGAGGGGCCTGCCAGGGCCACCGCTTGGCGGGGTTGCGGGTTGTTTGAAAGAGATACCGCGTCGCTGGAACATAAAGGGCAAAAGAAGGTCCCTTATTTTGCTCTTTGGGTGGGTGGGTTTCAGTCAGTAAAAGTCTGACACTCATAATATTAAGGGCTTGATACAGAAAGCGGTACTCCTGGTCACGGCTCGTATCGTTAGGAAGTTCCTTTCTCTGGAGCCCTGACTGTCGGTAGCTTGGACCCTGTTCCCGATACGGGTGAGCTACTATTTTTATATTTTTAAATGTTTTTTGTTTTTGCTAAGAAATATGTAAAAATATAAAAAATATGTACACAAATAAATAAATGAGAATAAATCTAAAATTTCCCTTCTTATTTTTTTTCTTCTATAATAATAAATCTACTCGGGCGAAACCAACTTGTATTATTCTTATTTACAAAACTTTCTATGTGTGTGTGTCTGTGTGTTACTTCTTCACGCGGAAACGGCTTTGCGGATTGGGATGAAACTTGATGGCAAGATAGATTATACTCTGGATTAACGCATAGGCTATTTTTAATTTCGGATGAATGCGGTGTACCGTGGGATGACCAAATAATTAAAATATGTTTTTACAGCGGGTAATACCGCGAGGCGCAGCTAGTATTATTTACAACTAGTTTTTGTCCGCGGTTTCGGTCGCGTTGAATTCGAGGTAACACGGTTCCCCTCTCCTGATCTGCAGGTATTTTTCGTTGGTAACAAAGAGTTTGTGTACCGATTATTAGCTTCCTACCTCGAAAACTGCTAAAAGTTATATAAAATTTTACCCCCTCTTTTAAGGGGTAGGGAGCAGATTTATGAAAAAAAAATGTGTGATAAATAGTCCGCATATTACGTTTTTGGTTTCTACCTTGAAAATTCCGAAATGCTCCATACAAACTTCAACCTCTCATTTTAGGGAAGTAGGGGATTTGAAAGAGACAAAAAGTCTATCTCCGTCTCCAGGGTCCCAACTATGTCTGTACCAAAATTCATCAAAATCGGTTTTGCCATTTAAGCGTGAAGACGTAACAAACAAACAAACTCACCTTCGCTTTAATAATACTAGTAAGGATAAGGATTATGAAACTTAAACATAACTGGAGAAATGTTGATTCTGCTTAGGTTACACTTTTACCTTACCCTTCAAGAGATAACAGTCGTCATAATATGAGCCAAATATTTTCTTTGAATGAAACGTTGCTCATCTCTAGGCATTTCTCCCGTAAACTAAATACAACCGGGTTTACAAAAAAAACTCACACAAACAGCCAGTCTCGGAACAACTACATAAAGGCCAAACAAATATTTTGTTCCGTGCAGGAATCGAACACAGGACTCGCAGCGCAGTAGTCAATCGCTCAGTAAATGCGCCAACTATGTCAATATTGTGTTACAAGACTAACAAGTAAGTCAGTAGAACAATATCGATCGACTTTTATTTTTAAACTTGCGGAAAAAATATCTGCATATTTGCTGGTACCGATTGCATGGCTGGGTAACCTCGGGACTGGGTATCCCTGACATAGTAACCAGACGCCCTAGGACATCGTCATACATAGCCTAACCTAGGACATTGTGACGCAAATGACTTTTAGCTTTTAATAGGTTTTAGCATGAAATGTTTGCGCCACTGAAGTATTTGTGTGATTGTAGCTAATGATTTTATTGGAGGTTGTAGTACGTTTAGGTTTGTTATCCTTTTACTAATATACTATTATTAATGCGAATGTTTGTGAGAATGTATGTATGTTTGATCCTCTTTCACAAAAAAAAAAACAACTGAACGGATCTTGATGAAATTTGGCACAGAGGTATATAATGGTCTAGAATAACACTTAAGATACTTTCTTTTTCGATATCGCGAGGGCGAAGCTGCGGACGTCCGTCTACAAATTAAAAGTCATAAATAAATAAATAAATATCTTTTTTCCTTTGTGGGTAGACATAGTACCAACATATTTTTTTGAGTGCTCCTGTTTAATTATTTATTTTAAATTATTTATTCATTCTTTTTAATGAAATAAAACAGTTTTTTCTAAATTAAAACCCCCCACACTTGCTATCTATTATTATCAAGTCTCTGACACTTGTCTGTCACTACACATTTAACATGGACACTAAACTTGCTGCCAGTCTGGAGGATCTTCAACAGTTGTTTGGGTCCCGAATGCAGGAATATGAAGCGAAACTGCAGCAGGCTACCTCGAATACCACACCAGCTTCACCTGACATTGCTTCCATTGCACGTGAGTTCGCAGAGTTTAAGCTGTTTGTCTGTCAAGCACTTTCCAAATTGAAAACTCAAATTGAGCTGCTTGCTGATGGGTTTGACAGGCTTGAAACCATCACGAGAAGAAAGGTACTGTTGTTCCATGGTGTTTCAGAGCAAAATAACGAGAAGTTACTTGATGTGGTGCACAATATAATAACCAACAAAATGAAATTGGCTGATGTCAGTCGTGATAAGAATGTTATTCATGTTTGCCATAGACTCGGATTCTCACAGCAGAAAGCCCGTCCCATACTAGTACGATTCTTCGCGATGGAGCACCGACAACTTGTGTGGGATAGCAAGAAAACACTTAAGGGCACCGGGATCACCATCTCTGAGTTTTTGACACAAGCTAGGCACCGTGTGTTTACAGCTGCTCGTAAGCACTTTGGTATGCCAAATTGCTGGTCCATGGAGGGCAGGATTGTTGTTATCTGCCCAGACAAATCTCGCTGCAAGATCGAAACGGCTCGTGAGCTTCACGACGTTATAGCCAAATTCCCGTCTTGCTCAGTGGACACCGAGGATTCTGTACAATCTGAAGAACCTGGATCTCCAAACATCGCATCATTGTCTACTCCCGCTAAGAGATTGAGGAAGACGCGTTTGCGCAAGTAACACAATGTTATTCATTTTGTTTTGTAGTCCAATAACTTAGCTACTACTCAATTTTGCCGTTTAACACGATTGTAACCGTTATAGATTTTACTGGGCCGGTAGATGACTATTTTATGTGATTTATACACCTTCAACTTTTATTTTTTTTATATTTTAGTAAGTGCCGGTATTATGCTTTCTTTCTTGTCCTGTGTTGCGACGTGACGTTGTGACAGTTGTAAACATTGTCATTGTCATTTTTCTGTCATTGTGTTACGGTTCTTTTTACGTTTGGTTCGATCCGCCAATCGTTTTTTATTCACGTTTCGTTTCATTTATTTCTTTTTTACCTGCTGTTAAGTTACTTCAGTGTTTCTTTTAAGTTTAAACTGTCTAAATTTTTACCAATATTCCAGTGAGTTGGGGTGGTTTTCTTTTCTTTTTTTTCCAATTGAAGGAAAACCGTTATTTGTGATTTTAGTATTTTTCTTTTATTTTTGTATTTTTTTTTTTTTTTTAGTTAGGTACACACATTTTTATATATATATATATTATTTATCAATACTTATTATGGATAACATCGCTGACCTTAATGACAGCTTTTTCTCATGCTCTTCTTCTTCTAGTTTTGCTAGTGCGGACAGTGACCCCTCTTTACCACTTACTTTACATGATAAAATTTCTACCCTTTTTTCTAATGACCCTAAGAATTTGCATATAGCGCACATTAACGCCCAGAGTGTTCCTGCTCACTATTCAGATCTTCTGGCATCCTTTAACAGTGCTCACGTGGATGCTCTGTTGATTTCGGAATCCTTTTTGAAGCCTTCTCTTCTCTCTACTCAATATTCTCTCCCTGGCTACGTCTTGATTCGTAACGACAGGACTGGCAAAGGTGGAGGAGGTGTTGCCATGTACTTGCGTGCTGATTTACCCTTCAGGGTGGTTAGCTCATCTCCATCATCATACTCTGTATCGGCTGAATACTTGTTTGTTGAAATTTCTGTTCACCACACAAAAATTTTGCTTGCGGTACTCTATAGTCCTAACTTGCATATTGACTACTTCGAGTCCCTAGATTCCACTCTCACTGATCTTTGTCCCTTGTATGAGCACGTAATTTTAATGGGTGATTTTAACACTTGTTTGATTAAAAACGATACTCGCTCTCTTAAACTCCTCTCTCTCTTGTCTTCTTTTAATCTTCAAGTATTGCCTCTCTCTGCTACTCATTATTTTCCTAATTGTTCACCTTCTTTTCTAGATCTTATGATTGTTTCTTCCCCTAATAACGTTTCATACCATGGGCAACTTACTGCTACTTTTTCTTACCATGATCTCATTTATCTTTCGTATCGCATCCGTGTTCCCAAGCGTAAGGCTCAGCTTCTATACCTCCGTAACTACAAAGGTATAGATCTGGAGGCATTGCAGCGTGATGCCGACAGTCTTGACTGGTCTCCTCTCGTCGAGATTGACGGTATTGATGGTAAGCTGGATTTTCTTAACTCGACTGTTCTTGGTTTGTATGACCGGCATGCACCTATCCGTCGTGTCAAAGTTAAACATAACCCAGCACCATGGATGACGCAACAAATTAAGGAGCTAATGGCACGCAGGGATAAAGCTAAGAGTAGATTTAAGCGTAGACCATCAGAGCTAAATCTCTCTTGTTACAAAGCGTTACGTAATCAGTGCAGTCGTCAGTGTCAAGACGCTAAGAGACGCTTTTTCCATGACCAACTTGCCAATCGCAGTTCTGCTGATGTATGGAAATTCCTTAAGTCCGTTGGCGTAGGCAAATTGCCTGTCAATCAGTGTAAAGATGTGGATCTCAATGACCTTAATAAGCATTTTTCTCACCTTCCTTTTTCTCTTGATCCATGTGTCAAAGCTTCAACGCTGGACAGCCTCGCCAGATTGCCGTTGCCTAACTGTTCTCCATTTAATCTGGATTATGTTACTGAGGATGACGTTAAGAAGTCTGTTCTCGCGATAACTTCATCGGCAGTCGGCACTGATAAGTTGTGTTCAAGAATGATAACTCTCTCTCTTCCCTCTCTACTTCCAGTTCTTACCTTCATCTTCAATCACTCTCTTACGTCCTGCTCTTTTCCGTCTGTTTGGAAACAGGCTCACATTATACCTTTACCTAAAACTAACAATCCATCTTTACTGTCACACTATAGACCAATTTCTATTCTTCCATTTCTCTCTAAAGTCTTTGAGCACATAGTTCATAGACAGTTAAAATTTTTCTTGGAATCCAATTCTTTAATATCACCTTTTCAGTCTGGTTTCCGTTCGGGTCATAGCACTGTAACTGCACTTCTAAAAGTAACTGACGACATCCGCTGGGCTATGGAAAATAAGTCCCTTACTGTTCTTGTTTTACTTGACTTTAGCAGCGCATTCAACTCGGTGGATTTCGATATTTTACTAGGTATCCTCAAAGCCATAAATTTCTCTTCTTCCGCCTTGGCCTGGTTCAACTCTTATCTCCGGGGACGGTCTCAGTGTGTTCGCCTTGAAGAGTCCTTTTCTGATTGGTGTAGCCTCACTGAGGGTGTTCCTCAGGGAAGCGTTCTCTCTCCTCTCCTTTTTTCTATTTTTATTAACTTTGTTACTAGTGTTATCTCTTCTAGTTTCCATCTTTACGCAGACGACTTGCAACTTTACCGTCATTTTACTGTAGCTGATGCGGACTCTGCTATTGCTGCTATGAATCAAGACCTGGCTGAAATCAGCGCATGGGCTAAGTCATTCGGCTTGCAAATAAATCCCTCTAAATCTCAGGCTATGATCATAGGCAGCAGATTCATTCGCAATGCGGCTGTTGTTACATCACTGTTGCCGTTATACCTCGATGGTGTTCGCATTGACTATACTGATACAGCCAAAGATCTGGGTATACTTATTGAATCAAATCTCTCATGGCGGGCTCAAGTCAACGAGGTCAGCCGTAAGGTACATTTCTCCTTCCATTCGCTGAAATGCCTTCAGAGTCTCCTGCCTTTGAAGACTAAAATTACTTTAGCGCAAACTCTTATTCAGCCGATTATAGATTATGCCGATGCCTGTTACCTGGATGCTACTGAGGAGCTATTAAACAAGCTTGAGAGATTGCAAAACTTAGGTATTCGCTTTGTTTTTGGTCTTCGGAAGTATGACCATGTTTCTCACCTTCGCAAAGAACTCAAGTGGCTCCCTATCCGCCTTCGCAGGAACACCCGGATACTATGTCTCCTTTTTAATATTTTACATAACCCGTCCTATCCTTCCTACCTGCGTGAGCGTTTTACTTACGCTCGCCCTCGGGACACCCCTTGTAGATCGCACCTCAGATCCCTACTTAAATCCCTTCCTCATAAAACTAGTTACTATTCCTATTCCTTCTCCATTCATGCCGTAAGATTGTGGAACTCACTCCCACCTAGCATTAGAGACTTGAAAAGCATTTCAATTTTTAAAACTAGATTAAAAGAGCATTACCTTTCCTCTCAATTGTGAATATTTATAATATTGTATATTCATATCTGTTAATGTATTTTTGTGTTATGTATGTATATAGTTAAATATTATTATGCTTATATGTGTACTTATATTTAGGTTAAGACATTCTTATTTTAGTTACTATTCTCTTCCTGTTCTCACACACTATTGTCTACGTTTCATTCTTCATATTTCCTCTCGCAGGCCTGCTGGTAGAAATTTCTTTAGAAATAAGCTGTGCCTTTGTACTCTTTGTTTTTTTATGATGTTTTCCTGTGTTTTTTCTTGTGTGTACATAAATTATTAAATAAATAAATAAATAAATAAATACATACATATTATAGATAAATCACACCCAGACACAGAACAAACAATCATGCTCATCACACAAAGTTTGTCCTGGGTGGGAATCGAACCCACGACCTCCGGGTCAGCAGTGAGGGCCACTAACCACCAGACCAACAGGCCCGTCAAAGTCATAGTAATTACTGTTACGTTTCTCGTTTTATATTTATTTTTTAAAAGTATTTATTAGTTTATTTCATATCTATATGTGTATAAGAACATAATTTTTCGAAAACAAATAGTTTTATTTATATTTTATATAATTTTTGTACCCAATCACAATTTTGTCGTATTTTACCCAAAGTTTGACTGGTAGAGAAAGCCTTATGGCATTAAGTAACGCCTATGTAACACTATTGTACCTACATAAAGTTTTAATAAATAAATAAAACTTAAACAGAACGGGATTTGGTAGTTTATGTTAATTCTGCTTAAAGCTTCTGTGAATATTAGGCGTTATGACGTTATTTTTGTTTTGTAATGTTAATTAATGATTTATAGTAATTTAGAAACTATCCTTGAGTAGCGACTGCCGGTACTTTGATGCAATCGCTTTGTCTAGGTGGTGGAGCACCAGCAATAGTAACATGTAACTGCTAAGGACTTTCTCGTAGTACTTATAAGTGAAGTGAACCGTGTTTCCCCCGGCAGTTTATCTTCTTTTTAACCAATTTCAAAAAGGAGGAGGTTATCAATTCGTCGGAATTTTTATTTTTATGTATGTTCACCTATTACTCAAAGACTCCTGGACCGATTTGCAAAATTCTTTTTTTATTTGATAGGGTATTATACTTCCCAGGTTATTTAGATTGCTTAGGTAGTTTATGAGTTATCGTCTATAATAAATATATTTTTTAAGTAATTTCTTGAAGTGCTTACTGCAATTTAATCATTTAATTTTATACCAAGTGTTCAATATTCAAATATTCAGATTTACGAGTATAGTAACCTGTAGAATATTACCCTAACCCCTATATTGTAAAAGCATAATATGCACTCGTCAAAATTCATCGTTTGATTCCAAACAAAAGGTAGATGCCGTACTTTTCTGAGGAGTACTTCTGGTGGGTAAAAATATTTTGTCGTATCATTGACTAGTTATTCCAAATCAAAAAATTATTTAACGCTTAAATCCTGGTGTAAAATTCAAAGTTTGTTATTATAATGTCCCAGAGAAAACAAACATTAAAAATATCGTTTGTATGAATTCATATGTAACATGTAGTTTTTATCGTCAGACAGTGTTATTTTAGACTTCCAAGATTCACGCTTAATTCATCATAGTATACCATCACGACATTAACTAATAAATATAAAAAATAAATATCTTGGGACAACTCACACATGGCTATCTGATCCCAAGCTAAGCAGAGCTTGTGTTATGGTAACCAGACAACTGATATACATACTTATATAATTTATAAATACATACATATTATAGATAAATCACACCCAGACACAGAACAAACAATCATGCTCATCACACAAAGTTTGTCCTGGGTGGGAATCGAACCCACGACCTCCGGCTCAGCAGTCAGGGCCACTAACCACTAGACCAACAGGCCCGTCATACAACTCCAAAGGGTAACTTTTTATTGCGGATAGGAAATCCATTGTGTCACTCTATATATGAGTTGTATACTGTCATTTGTATGGTGTACATAATCATTTTCCATATATCTATCTATATAACTATTGTAGTTTTAATTATATATATAAAACTCCTTAAACCTTAAAATTGAATAAACCTAAATAGCTTTGAAGAAACTTAAACAACTTAACTAGGTAACCTTACTGTACTGTGTGTTTGTCAAATACCTGTCTACATAAAAAACTCTTTTGTAAAAATAAAACTGACTTCCAAAAAAAAATAACTTTGACTTTTGTTGGTTTCGTTGACTTTTTTGCCAACGACTTCCGGAAGTAAAGTTATTTTCCACTTTTTAGTATTTTCTTTGGAAATCAATTTTATTTTTTACATAAAAGTTTTTATTTTAGCATTTTTAGTTATGGTAAAATGACGTACTTATCAAAAAAAATTATCGAGTATTAATTTTCCATTGTTACTAAAATATTAACAGATCATCCATATACCTACATAGACATAGAGAAAACATATGTATTATAGACGATAACTCATAAACTACTGGCCGGATCTTGATAACAATTTATAGGACCAAACGACAACCATCAGCATTTGAATAAAAAAAATAATCATCAAAATCGCTTTACCCAGACCAGAGCAATGAGGTAATAGTACATTACGACATTAGTGCGTTAAGATGGTTATAACATGCGAGTCGGAATTTCAGCCCGAGCCGTAGGCGAGGGCGTAATTGAGCCGAGCATGTTATAACCAATACGCACGTATATCGTACGACGTTTTTTAACACATTTGCGAGGAAACAGAAAAAAAAAAACATTTTAAATAAACTGTGAATGCACATTGTTGCTTCCCGCCATTTTAACAGCGAGCTAGCGCTGCCTACTTTCGAATTAGTTCGAAATTTGAATAGCAACAGCGCTAAGCGACAAAACCCTTTATATAAATTAAAAAAAAAAGAAAAAGAATAGCAACAGCGCGCTGCTCACTAGCTGGAGTCGTGCGGCGGCGATCAGTTCCAAATTTGAAATGGCAAATAATACTGTTATGGAATTTGCATGGACTATAACTTAACTATTTGCTTTGATAACACACGCGTTTTTTATGACCCTCTTTACATATTTAAAACCGGTGGAATTACATTAGCTTTACGAGCAAGGGTGTTAAAAAAAACATAAAAAAACATAGGGTCGAATTGATAACCTCCTCCTTTTTTTGAAGTTGTATATAAACACATCCGATAGATACTAATGGCTGCACATGGTTTCCTAAACACGAAGGAAACTTAGTACCTATATAATGCATGGTCAAACATCCACGTACAGACCTTGGCAAACGCTGCTTAACCTTGAAGATCGACTCATGTGACTGATATTATTTAACCTCGTGCTCCTCTCACTTTAAAAGTGTGGGGTGTAACGTAAACTGCACCTAAACACTGTTGGTAATAAAAGCTAACTTACTGCTGCGACAAGCCACTCGGTCTGTAGACCACCGCTTGTAAGCTTAGTGGTAAATTATGACATACTAGCTTCACCCCGCGCGATTTCACCCGTAGTCACTTACTAGGGTAAGTACTGCTCAGTCCCCGTAGCTCGCCGCGTGACCAGCCTATTTCATTCACAAATAAAGTGGTTTTCTAATGGTATAATAATTTTCAAAATCGGTTCCGTAATTCAGAGATTTCTTCCTACAAACTCACAAACTTTACGTCTTTAAAATATTACATTACTAGTTATAGATTAGACTTTTTTTTTGCGGATGGGATAATCATCAAATAAATTCCCCCGCTCTGGGGGTGGGGGAATGTCAGACTTTTACTGACTAAACCCATGTTGCTTCTTTTGCCCTTTTGTTCCAGGGCCGCGGTATCTCAGAGGTAGGTTCAGATTCTATTGTTTTGAGGGCTGGCATGTTTTAAAATAACTATACGGTTGCAACGCTGTTCATGAATAGTGATGACGCTGTTATTCATTTTGCAAAAAAAAACAAATGCGTATGTTCTGTTATCTATCCCACAAAAATGTGTCGTACAAATAGTAGTCGACAAAAACGTGTGAATAATATGTACTCGTCAAAGCGCACCGTTTTAGCCCAAAACACAAAGTAGATGCCGTACACCGTTGTGGAGTACTTGGCGTGTTTGGTATCCTGCATGATCCTGGTGATGCCTGCGCATCGGGTCAAGGTTATACTTTTGTATTACCAAACACAAATAATGAGAAGAATCCTTACTAATATTATAAAAGTGGAAGTGAGTTTGTTTGTTTGTTACGTCTTCACGCCTAAATGGCGATTTTGATCAATTTTGGTACAGAGATAGTTGGTACCCTGGAGACGGACTTAGGCTATTTTTTTAAAAAAAGATTGTGATATGAGAGAGAAAGAGGGAAGAAAAGGGAAAATTTTGCATTGCTATTACAATAAATGTACTTTTTGCCCTTGCAAGGCGCAAGGGCAAAAAGTACAGGTAGCAGGTACCTGTAAATCAGGAAAGGGGAACTGTGTTACTCCTAATTTAACGCGAGCAAAGCCGCGGGCAAAAGCTAGTTAAAAAATAATCCGGAACAGATAACTTTCTCCTATTAAATAGAAGAGTGAAAGAAAGGTTTTTAAAACTTTTGTGGTGGATATATTGTACACTTAGCTATAATCATGTCTATATTTTACTAACTAAAGGTATGACTGTACAACAATATATAAGTGTGTACTCTAATTATAATAAATCAGTATTTACTCAACAGCCGTGTCGTTATCATTTCAACGCCATCCCTACATGGCGACCGTGACAGCGAGTTTTGTTTAAAATTCCATTTCCATATACGTAAACCGTACCGAGTCACAATGCATCTAAAGTACATTAGTTTCGTTTCGGACTTAGCGAATCCAACTTTGGCCGTGTTTTTGTGTTTTAACTCTTTATCAACTCTACAAGATGGGATATAATCAAAGCAAAGAAGAAGTCATACTCGCACAAACCGCTTCTGGAGGCAACAACAATGCAGGAATCGAGCAGATGCAAATCCACGCAAGTACAACAAATATAATTTTGACTATAATTCTTTGCCTGATGTCTCTGGGCTTCTTATACCTTATATACAGAACATATAAAAACTGTCATACGAAGTGGATTGCGAATGAAATAAATCGGCATGCTTTAAGGAGATCTATAACAAACCTAAGACGAGGCCCATTCCCAAAAGCAGAGGAGGTGTGACAAAGTAATGGAAATGAATGGAGGTACCTGTGATGAAGCAATGATACGAAGAATATATGTATAATCTCATAGACTTATCGACAAAGAATAAAATACGGATATCAAGTGCGGCCCACAATTAAAATATCATTAGTGTTGTGATGAATGTGAGTAAATTGATAGTGTAATAATAAAATGCAGTGTCGTATTAATCGCAAGTTGTGTTAAATCCATCAGCTGCGTACCGTGTATATCGTGCCAAGTGCAATAACTTTGAACTTAAGACATTTTAGTGATGTATAAATGAAAAACATTTTTTTTCTATATTAGTACAGTAGTACTCCTAATGTAAATTTGTTATTGACACATTATGAAACTGTAAGTATTTAGAACATTAATTGAGCCTTATGTCATAATAGGTTCAAAATAATGTAAAATACAGGTTATTCCATGGCTCACGAGTTATCAGATTTAATTGTAAGCTTAAAGGACGTAAGAAAATATCTGATAAAGATAGGACCCAGTAGACGTACGGGTAATATAATTCAAGTCAAATTACAAGAGGTTGATAGTTTATGTACTCAGTATAGCAGAATCTTAGAGAAAATTGAGAATATTAAAGGTAGTATTAAAGAAGATGAATATTTGTTTATAAAGAAAACTTGTGAGCAATTTGATTCTATACACAAAGAAATTTTGAATTTATGTTCTGTGCAGACTAAGCAACTTTCAAATATGGCGAAATTTGATTTAAAGGTAGCAATTAATTTATTGCCTGTTTCATCTGACGATGAAGATAGCATTAAAAAGCTTATAGATGGGATCGACTACTACAGCTCGGAGTTGGACGACGAGTCTCAAAGAAGGTTAGTGAATTTTGTCTTAAAAAATAGGTTATCACAAGCCGCTAAGTTAAAACTATCCTCTACTTATGACAGCGTTAGCGCTCTTCTTTGTGACATGAAAAACCAATTATTACCAAAAAAGTCTACAACTTCTATTCAACGTAAACTGTATAATTCCAAGCAAAATGACTTATCTATCGATGAGTTTGGTAGACAGATAACCGAATTGTTTGTAGATTTAACAATCACACAGTCGGAGGGCAAAGAAGACGTATTTAAAATTTTGAAACCAATTAACGAAAAACAAGCCATCAAAAGCTTTGCAGAAGGATTAAGAAACCGGAGATTGAGTACTTTAATATCCGCACGTAATTATACCTCACTAAAGGATGCTGTACAAGCAGCTGTAGACGAAGAGACCAGTTCCCCATACACTTCAGGCGATGTTATGTATTTAAACCGCAATAACGCCAATAACAATAATTTCAGGAGCTATGGCTACAGTCATGGCAGAGCTCCTCGCAGAGGTACGCCATCCACAGCAGCGGGCCGCGGCGCTCCAGAACAGCGCGACACCGTTTTCGGTCAGCAGACTGCTGCGGCTGCAGCAGGACGCGGCTGGAGAGGACAACGAGGCAGTGGTTCGGCCAGTCGCGCTGCGACCAAAACTTACTTCAGAACCCGAGGTAGAGGTAATTCTAATGACTCGCACATACATACTTTATCATCTACGGAATCAGATAACATGGTGGATTTAGAAACTGATAACCAGTTTTTTCGAGACTAAAGAAGTAATTTTCAGTACTACTAACTCATGTAGCATCATTTTACATGGCAGAAACCACTACAAATATAGTTGGTTAGTTGATACTGGTGCATCTATTTCGGCAATCAATTATAAACATGTATTGTATCAAAAAATTCCAATCCATAAACATAATATGTATGTCATTGGCCTAGGAGGCAAAGTCCAATCAATTGGATACGTTTATTTACATTTATATTCTAAGAATCAAATGTTGAAACATAAGTTCTATGTTTTCCAATCATTACCTTGTAAGACAAGTGGCATAATTGGCAATGACTTTCTAAACAAATACAAATCGATATTAAACTTTGGTAACAACACGTTATTGTTATGGAATAATAATATGAAAATCTCTTTGCCGTTATATTTTCCAAATAAAAGTACAAGTATAAATATACCAGCGAGATGTGAATCTGTTCATATGTTACATACTAATGAAACCGAAGAAAGTGTTATTTGTACATCCCAATTGAGTGAAGGCATCTTTATAGCTAGTGCATTAGTTAAACCAGTAAATGGGATGTTCCCAATTCGTATCATTAATACAACTGAAAATGATTTAACATTAAACAACATTAACCCGATTATACACAAAGCTACGGATTATGATGTATGTTCATTTCACAAATCTCATAACAATGCAGAACGCGTGAAAAAGTTATTCTCCGTACTTCAGTTGAACCATCTTAATAAAGATGAGAGATTACCCATAGAGAAAATTTGTGCGAAATATGCAGATATTTTTTATCTTGAAGGTGATAAATTGACCTCAACGGAATTATATAGTCATAAAATTATTTTAAAGCCAAACGTTACACCGGTATATACAAAACCTTACCGACTCCCGTACTCGCAAAGGGAAGAAGTAAATAAACAAATAAATAAACTACTAGAGCAGGGTATAATAGAACCATGCAACAGTGAATGGTCAAGTCCCGTACTTCTTGTTCCTAAAAAGTTAGATTCGACTGGAGAGAAGAAATGGCGGCTCGTTATAGACTATCGAAAACTAAACAATTGTATACAAGATGATAAGTTCCCTTTGCCAAACATATCAGACATTTTAGATTCGTTGTCAGGATGTGTTTACTTCAGTCATTTAGACTTAAACCAAGGATTTTACAATGTGGATCTACACAAGGACAGTAGGAAATTGACAGCCTTTTGTTCAGGGCAATTCCAGATGACCCGTATGCCTATGGGCCTCAAAACCAGCCCTAGCGCATTTTCACGCATGATGACCTTAGCAATGTCCGGTCTAACGTATGATAAATGCCTACTATATCTCGACGATCTCATCATTCTAGGAAAATCTATATCAAACCACAATAAAAATCTTATAGACGTATTCAAACGACTAAGGCGAATAAATTTAAAGTTAAATCCATCAAAATGCAACTTTTTAAGAAAAGAATTACTTTATTTAGGGCATATCGTATCTAGTAACGGTGTTTTGCCAGACCCCGCAAAAATTGATATTATAAAAACCTATCCAGTACCAAAAAATGCAGATGAAGTAAGGCGTTTCGTTGCTTTCGCAAATTATTACCGTAACTTTATACCAAATTTTGCCGAAAAAGCTTATCATTTGAATCAATTGTGTAAAAAAAACGCAAAATTCACCTGGCACCCTTACTGTCAAAAATCATTTGAAATTTTAAGAGATAGCATGACATCACCGCCACTTCTTCAATACCCCGATTTTTCTCAGGAAAACCAATTTATTCTACAAACAGATGCATCCGGGTTTGCGATAGGTGCTGTATTATCAAACTCCGACGGGCGTCCGGTTGCATACGCAAGTAGAAGCCTTAATAAGAGTGAAAAGAACTACCCAACCATTGAGAAAGAGCTCCTTGCCATAGTTTGGGCTGTGAAGCACTTTAGGCCATACTTATATGGGCGTACTTTTAAAATAATCACAGACCATAAGCCACTTATTTATTTGTTTAGTCACAAAGATCCCTCAAGTAGGCTTCTTAAATTCAAGCTTATAATTGAAGAATATGATTACGTGTTAGAATATGTAAAAGGTAGAGACAATGTAGCCGCTGACGCTCTTTCTCGACTTACTTTAACTTCAAAAGAGTTACAAGAAATAAATGAAAACATATGCGTAATGACAAGGGCACAGAAACAAAAATTGAACACCATGCCTTCCACTAACATTACAGGGTTGTCTGAAGATCAATTTGTCAACCAACCAAAACTCATCGAAGCGGACAAAAAACCCAAAGGAGTAGTAGAATTAAGATTTATTGACCGTAGGGATATGCAAAAGCTAATAAAAGAAAATCAAATATGTAAAGAAACCAATATTTTCATTTACGTAGAAAGTAAGAAAACTATATACATAAAACCGTCTTCTCATTCGCAAATTACTCGAGCAGAATTTGCTGGAGAGCTGAACAGTTTTTGTAACGAAATGCAAATAGATGAAGTATACTTTTTAAAAAATAAAACAAATTATGTTTTCATTGAAAAACTAGTAACTGAAATAAAAAGCCACGAGGATTGGACGGGTCCTAGATTAATAATAATAAAAGATATTAAACGCATTACTAATAAAGATGATATAAAAGTGATACTCAATGATTTTCATCTTTTGCCCAGTAGTGGGCACGCGGGAATTAGAAGAATGATAAATAATATTCGACAATATTATTTCTGGCCTGGTCTTGAACTAGATGTAAAAACGTATGTAAAGAAATGCCCCGATTGCCAGAAACAAAAATTTACAGTACAAATAAAAGAACCCATGGTTATCACCTCTACCGCGCATACAGCATTTGAGAAAATATTTTTAGATTTGGTTGGGCCGCTAGATAAAGACGATAACAATCATTCATACGTTCTAACATTACAATGCGAATTGTCAAAGTATGTATGTGCATATCCACTAGTTTCAAAAACATCAGCAGAAGTAGCACGTGCATTGGTCAACAACTTTATACTTCAACACGGTGTCCCGAGAGAAATAGCCACAGACAGAGGAACGGAGTTCATGGCTGACACCATGAAAGAGGTATGTACCTTACTTAATATTAAAAAGATAAACTCTACAGCTTACCATCATCAAAGCATCGGAGCACTGGAAAATTCACACAAAAGTCTATCGGCGTTTTTGCGAATTCAGTGTGAACAAAGACCTGAAACATGGAGTACGTGGCTTCCCTTTTGGTGTTTTGCTTACAACACTTCAGTAAATTCATCAACAAAATTTACCCCCTTTGAATTGGTATATGGCAAAAAATGCCATTTGCCTAGTAACCTGTGTAGTACCGTAGAGCCGTTATATAATCACGACAGTTACCCCCTTGAATTGAAATACAGGTTACAAGCATCACAAAGTGAAGCCCGTAACAATTTAATTAATAGCAAATTAATACGAAAATGTTACTACGATACTTATGTTAATTCGACAACTTATAAGCCTAATGACCAATTATTACTAAAGAACGAAACAGGCAATAAACTGACAAGTTTGTACTCAGGACCCTACAGGGTAATAAAAGACATATCGCCAAATGTTGAAATCGAAATCAATGGAAAATCTGATACAGTACATAAAAACAGAACAAAACCCTATTATGTATAATGATACTTACAGAACTGACAATTGTAATACTTAGGTACGTATTAATTAGATAAGTGATATTATATTCATTGTCGAAAGTTTTATGACATACATACATAATTATTACGGAAGGTACTCGTAGATAAGTACCTCAATTTATCCATACAACAACTGTTATTGTGTGTAACTTGTATTATTCAAAGAATATACACGTATATTCGAATTAGTTTTTTTTTTTATGTGTAAACAATATTATAGGTAATCGTAATATTTTAACCTAGAAGGTTATTTTTTTTTTATTTATGTTTCTAATATTACTTAAACACAATGTAAAAGTGTTTAATATCTTTTCAATGTAAAACTTCAAGTTAAAAAAAAAAAAATACACATGTATTGTATTTTTTTTTCTTTTCCACGGGGGAGGTGTGGTGGATATATTGTACACTTAGCTATAATCATGTCTATATTTTACTAACTAAAGGTATGACTGTACAACAATATATAAGTGTGTACTCTAATTATAATAAATCAGTATTTACTCAACAGCCGTGTCGTTATCATTTCAACGCCATCCCTACACTTTTGTTACACCTGTTTATATCTGAAACAGCTGAAAGTGGCACAAAAAGGCATGAATGCGCTAAAGAAACAGCTGCCTGAAGTGGGCCATGGTCGTGTGACTAGTGCGGCCGCAAGGTTGGCGGGGATTTCCAGGTAAAGAACATTGCATTCTTAGCGAATTGGAAGGACTCAACACAAATATTGCACAATATTTTTTCTTTTTTTGTGTATATAGTATAGTATCAATATACTACAGCTACAGCTTTTATATAATTATGTTTACATCGCCACTCATAAGTGGTAAATTAATTTATTATTTTTATTAAAAAAGAGACGCTAACGTAGTAGGTGCATTGCGACAGAAAATTTCAGATAAATAATTTTTCAGAATTATAATTAATCTTAATTGATAGCCTGTTTGCCTTGGAGGCATGTTGTAGGTATTTTACGCCAAAAAATAATAATAATATAAGAGCAAGTATTTGCTGTTCGACCCCTAAACAGTTTTGTTACCTTTTTTTTTAATAAAAATAATGTACTGTAGGGCTTATCTCTAAGAATACAGCGTCGAGCTTAGTGTTGTTGCAACGTCTGGCGTCGGCACTGAGCTCGACAATGTATTCTTAGAGAAAAGCCTTCCAGTGCAGCCCTACTCGTATCACTTAGTCCAAAGGGTTTTGAGCAAGTTGTGTAGATAGGGGCCTAAAAAGAGAACTGTAAAACTAAATGCTGGAATACTCAAACTTTTTTTTTCGAAGTCGGTTAATTATCAATAATCGAGCTGAACTCGATTTTATTCTAACTTACATACATACTACTACTCTCCTACTACAATTTTTTTTTCTATCACTGTAAGCGCAGCCCAGACATTTGAAAACTTTTTCTACAGAAACTATATATTTTTTTTTACCAAGACGGTATATTGACGGTAAAGTTGCTGAACCGCCATCATGATTACAAAACATCTTTTATCTCGTTTTCTATACCGAGCATAAAGAAGATAAAATGTTTTTAAAACGTTATAATGTACGGGCCTGTTGGTCCAGTGGTTAGTGGCCCTGACTGCTGAGCCGGAGGTCGTGGGTTCGATTCCCACCCAGGACAAACTTTGTGTGATGAGCATGAATGTTTGTTCTGTGTCTGGGTGTGATTTATCTATAATATGTATGTATTTATAAACTATATAAGTATGTATATCAGTTGTCTGGTTACCATAACACAAGCTCTGCTTAGCTTGGGATCAGATAGCCGTGTGTGAGTTGTCCCAAGATATTTATTTAAGATATTTATTTTTATATGTATAGTGCAAATTAGGTGTTGGTTAAGAAAATCACCATTATGTACTCCATACAAATAACAAAATTACTGAAAATATTTCACATAGGATGGCACTATGGGTGGTTTTTAAATAAATACATATGTATTTTGTACTAAAAAAAGATATTTTTTTATATTTTAAGGAATATTTTTTTAAGGAATTTCTCCGGCATCATGGGTGCGTTCACAAACATTTAAACTCAAATACACAAAAAACCCGGAAGCCTACATTTAAGCCATACATATAATTGTTCCGTGCGGAATCGAAACCGCGACGCGCTGTACAACAGTCGACTGCTCAGCCACTGCTCTAACCGTGCTGTCCAATTGATTAATAAATATCATTGGTCAAAATAACATTGCAAACCTGCGGAAATATTTCGCCGGGTCCGTTGGAATTATCCATTCACTAAGGGTATTTTTTCATTCAACATTCAATGGTTTGCATTTAAAACCCTTTTTTTGCGGATGGGAAATCATCTCTGTGTCAGACTTGTACTGACTAAAACCCACCCATGTTCCTTCTATTGCCCTTTATGTTCCGGGGCCGCGGTATCTCTTTAGAACAAACCGGGCTTATTCGTCAACTCTCGCCTCTTAAACTCGCGACTGCGCGCGATATAGCACCTTCCGATTTTACCTATTTTTGTTGTAGTCAACTCGCGACCGAGTGAAAACTGGTATGGTCATCTACAAAAGTGTTTTATTAAATTTTATATAGAAACCTACTTTGTTTGTATAGGGCGCTGTACGGTTTGAGTTGAAAAAAAATTTTGTTTTTGAGATAGATACACATATTTTCAACGATCTTCTGACCCTCAAATCGTATAGTGTCTTAGAAATGTGAAGTACGTTTTTGATAATAAAATCAAAACACTTTTGTAGATGACTGTAAATACGTCAGATTTTCACTCGGTCGCGAGTTGACTACAACAAAAATAGTTAAAATCGGAAAGTGCTAACTCGCGCGCAGTCGCGAGTTTATGAGGCGCGAGTTAACGAATAAGCCACAAACCGCAACCCCAGCTGGTCACTAAGGGTATAACTGTCAATTTCCGTACACCGGGCTCTTACGTAATTTTTCGAAAGTTGCAACCTTCTGAAAATCTAAAAATAAACCACAATAATGACGTCAGATATTGTCTCAGTTCTCATAGCCAAACAATAGCGATTTAAATTACTTTGTGAGCGTGTCTGAATAAAAGTCACGCGACTTTTGCCTTTGGTTATTAAAAATCCCTTTTATGACTACTTAGTCCATAGTTAAACATGACGGATTTTTAATCAATATTAACTTACGACATTTTTTTTAAATTTTTAGCCTTCTGTCTTCATAAGAACAAACGGAACCCTTATTGGATCTCTTTGTTTTCCGTCTGTCTGTCAAGGCCCTTTATCTCGGCAACGCATGAAGGTATCGAGTTAAAGTTAAAAACATGTAATTAAATCTGTGGTCCTTTAATGTTGTGAAAAATCATAACTCTAAAGTCTACACAGTCAAAAGATATGGTCATTTATGTCACAAGTCTTTTTAAAAAAAATTTTTTTGTTACAAAGCTTAACAAAAAAAAAACTTACAAAGCATCACAAACAGGGAATAAAAAAATCGTGCATTAAAAAAAGGCTTCTGTACCTAAGTCAACAATACAATAAAACTAAGAGACAAAAACTAAACAAAAAATATAAAACATATAGTGACATTCTCAAAAAGTGCATAAAGAAATCTAGACAGCTACAAAATAAGAAGTATATTGCCAATAATAAAAATAAATGTAAAGCCACATGAGCGGTTATAAATGAAAATATTGATGATTTTAACGTTAAAACGCAAATTGACCTAATAACTAAAGATAACCGAACAATTCAAGACCCTAAGGAAATAAGTGACATATTTAATCAATTTTACATAGAATCGACCAATAATAACAAATTTAAATATAATATTGACGAGATAAACAAGACTATCGATGGTAATTATGAACACACAATCTTTCTCAAACCTACCGATGCTATGGAGGTATTTAGTATTATACAAAATCTTAAGAATACAAGTGCCGTAGGACTAGATGACATAACAACAAAGGTGATAAAATTATGCGTTTTATGTATTTGTCAACCGTTATGTTATTTAATAAACTTTTCATTTGAAGAAGGTGCATTTCCAGAGACATTAAAGAAATCCATAGTAAAGCCACTTTATAAAAAGGGTGATAAATCTGACATGAAGAACTATAGGCCAGTGACGCTGATACCAATCATATCCAAAATCTTGGAGAAAGTCATGCTGAGAAGGCTTCAAGAATTTACGGTCAGACAAAACAGTACCACGTCATTGGCATGTTTCAATTTGATGAAAAATGTCACCCAGGCAATAAATGAAAGCTTACCAGTAGCGGCAATCCTCTTGGACATGAGCAAGGCGTTCGATTTTGTGGATCACGAGTTGCTCTTACACAAGTTAGAGAAATATGGAATAAGAGGAAAAGCAAACGACTGGTTGAGAAACTACCTAAAAAACCGACAGCAATGTGTGGAAATCTCCAGAATTAATAATGGAAAAAAGGTGTGTTATAGAAGCGACTATCAGCAGAATAATTTCGGAGTGCCGCAGGGCAGTGTGTTAGGGCCTTTTATATTTCTCCTCTATATCAATGACCTCCCAAATATCACTCGCCACAAAGTAGTTTTATTTGCTGATGACACTACCCTTGTCGTGAAGTGTGAAAGAGTAGACACCTACGAGTATGAGATTAATGAAACTATCAAAAATATAATACACTGGTTGAACTCCAATAACTTAAAAATTAACATGGAAAAAACAAAAATGATTCAATTTAAAACACACAGGAGTAAACCGTTAGTTAACACTAACTATTAAATATAAAGACATTACGATTGAACAAGTTGTTAGCACTGCATTTCTGGGCATACACTTGGATCAAAACTGCGACTGGAAAAAGCATGTCGAATATGTTTGTGATAGACTGGACAGATTTGTCTATGCACTGAGACGATTAAGAGACACGGTTTCAACTGAAGCGGCTGTTTGTGCATATCACGGATACGTTTCATCAGTACTCTCATACGGTCTCTTATTGTGGGGTAATTCGGTGGATGTCACTAAGGCGTTTATAGTACAAAAAAAATGTGTGCGTGCAATCTGTGGAGCTGGCTACATGGAGAGCTGTAAACCGCTGTTTAAAAAGTATAATATATTACCACTAGCGTGCATGTATATTAAAGAATTATGTCTGTTTGTGCGACAACATCCTAACAATTTTATTAGACATAAAGATGTAACTAAAAGGAATATTGTCCCTAGAGATAAACATAGGCTCTGCTTGCCACAATGCAAGCTCGATTTGTATAAAAGGAATTCATTTGTAATGGCTATTAAAATATACAATAAATTACCAAAAGCCTTTAAAGAATTACCTCTGACTATGTTTAAAAAAAAGTTAATTCATTGGCTTAAGGAAAAATGTTTTTACAGCGTTAATGAATTTGTGTCTTATGTTGACGAAGGAGAGTAATGTTAAGGAATTTGATTTTTAATTTTATTCATTTTTATTTGCTATTGATCTTACTTTGACATTATAAAATATTAAATCGTTGCACTTATATCAATTCAGACATTTATAACAATCTTTATAAATATCCATAGATAACAAATTATGTTATATTGTGACACTTTTCTAATTTAATCCATTATTAAATTAAATATTTGCACACCACATTTAATGGTAGAATGTAAATGGGCCACATTAATGTTAAGATCATACATACTACTTGTACACCTACATTCTGGCAAATAAATTATTCTTATTCTAACATTTATGTACAAAACTAGGTGCTCCCAAAAGATCCACCCGCTGTTCAGCTACCCTACCATGACGTCTTAAAGCTGAATTTATTCCACTGAGGGAAAGAGACTGAGCTATACAGGATCTCTAGCACCATCTCTTTCCGTCAGTGGAATAAGTTCTGCTTTAAGACGTCATGGTAGCCCTACAGGTCCCCCTTATTACTTAGGGGTATTAAAAAAAGATGTTAGATTCTACAAGATATGCACACAAAATTTCATACAAATATGTCCAGCCGTTTTGAAGTAGCGGGAATTCTACTTATATATTTGAAAATTACATTCGGAACAAATAAATAAAAACTATGCACGCCGTGACATCTAATTGCCAAGTTTGATTTAAAAAAAAACTGTAGACAACGCAACCTTTAGCAAGGATCTCCTTGCTTTGCGTAGCTTGAGTTATGCAGAAACTATCATAACAAAAGTCAGAATCTTTGCAAATAAGTCAATGTTTTGATCTTCAGGCGTTTTGATTGTATGAATACCAATCTTGTTTTGATAGGAAAACTGCAATATTTCCAGAAGAAAACAAAACGATGGTTCCATGCACTTGTGTTCGGTAAACTTTCATTCTTCGATTTGGGAAGTCAATGAAGAAGCTTAAGTCAACAAACCTTTTGTGATATTATGAGATGTTATGGTCATTTTTGGAACGAAGTTCCTTATCGCGCGTTGCGATAGGGGGCTAGACGGAAAAAATAAGACCAAAAGTTGTAACGACACCATTTGCTATAGTTGTAAACCGTGCGGCGAGCGCGTGTTTTTCTGTCTGTCTCTCTCTCCCATAGAAAGCAAGCCAGTTATGTTCGTTTAGTCTTTCTATTTCGCATTGAACAGTGTGGTGTCGCGACGATTACTTTTGTTGGGTGTATACAGGTTTTTGAACATAATAAATGATTACTTCGTTCCGTCCGGGTGTCTCTTGACAAGTTTTTTTCACACTTGTGGTCCATGATATCTTGTTTAGTTTGCAGACCTTTCAATTAACGTAAACAAACTTGGGATTAACTCGTTGCTGTCAATTTAAATTACTGATATCTAGTTAGTTAGTTTAAGTTATCATGGTTTTTTATAAAATTTTCTTCAGTATCATAAATAAATAAATATTCCCTTCGCATTATTTAGAAAGGTACTCTATGAAAACATGGTGACTGATTTCAATATAAATAATGTTATAATTCGGTTAATTAACATTTTATAATTATTTGTTTAATGGATTAATTTTATTTCAAAATTATTTTATAATTTTTGTTGTGCCCTACAGAGTCCGTAATTGTACCTTAGCTTTAAGCCCATTTAAAGATCTTCACACATTATGGAATGCAATAAAGATATGAATATGAAAATTGATGTGCCTAATTATAACTTTATATTGTCCTTTAATAATTTTAATATTCTTGCTATGATACCTGTGCCTTAAGCAAAGTTTAAAATTACCTCTATTTTGAAAATAATAATGTACTATCGAAAACAATATTAAGTCAACGTACTACTTACGCTAAATCGTTGTTTGTAATGTAACATTATTATATTTATATTTAATAGCAGCAGTATCTAGTTATCGAAGCGAAGGATCAATGATGCCGGTGCAGGTCGGTTTGTAATTGGTGGGTTTATCTTGTCAGTAGCTCAAGATTTAATCCCCAGTCAAACAGACCTTTGCTGCACTAAGCACCACTAAGAGAAATCAAGACAAGTGCTGCTATCCCGACAGTATGGAGAAAGAACACACGAAGGCAGTGGCGAAGCGACTATTACGTCTCCGGGTAAGCTGAAGAAATAAATAGAACTTATAATTTTATTGTTTAATTTTATTATCAGTGCAACAGAAATTTATGAAGTTCTTATTTCCGTTAGCAAACCAAAATATGAAAATGACACCTTTCACAAAATTACTTGTAATTTTCGTCCTGTGCTTTGGGTTATGGGTTCAATGCCCGGTTTGGCCAAAGTGTTTTGAGTTTTCTCTCAGGATTTTTTTATTAACACCCTTGAATCTGGATTTGCACGCGCTTGATGGGAATATACTCGCTCCCTTTTACTTAGCACCCTAACCTAACTGGCAAAATTGGGTTTTTGAACATTTTTTTTTCTTTGAAAAATGAAAAGATCATATACATATAAGTTTTTTAGCAAAGCATTTTTTTTTATTTTTCGCTGTAATTAAAAAGTTATATTATAATAAAAAAATATTTTTAAATCCAGTACTGAAGACGCGCCGACAACTCCGTGACGTCATAATGTTAGTTTTTACTCATAGTAGTATACAGAGATAATAAGTCCAGTGCTTTGAGCTTTTATTTATTTTATACTGTCATTGTGAAATACTCAAAAATATATAAAAAATGTCAAATCTCAAAAGTTACCGCTCTTCTTTTGTACCAGTATGTACAAATACTACAAAGACAACTTCTGAAAAAATGTTTTTAAATGATCCACAAAACAAGAAACGTCAAAAAAAATGGTTTCAAGTAGAGTGCTTCGATATAATCCTAAAATAAAATCGAACTTTTCATATTGTTATTTTTTATGTAAGTGTTACAAGACTTACAAGTAAATAACTAAAGTTCAGTCAATTAACTTTGTTTAAGTAAGTTGAGTTTAAGAGTACTAATTACCTGCTGAAGCTGCACAATCATGGCATTCAATGTCATGAACTTTTCTTAACTTTTCGTTAATTGTTAAAGTAACTGATTATGCTTTACTTCGAACTCACTCGATGTTCTGAAGTTGAACATAACCTATGGCTTTGTCACCGTCACTTTCACGTGATGCACTAAAATAAATTTAATAAGTAATTATATCCAATAAAGAATGAATACTTAATTAAGGGAGTGGATGCCGCTTCATGTTAGCGCCTCTCCCGTATTTTTTGTTATTATTGTGTATGTCCAACCCCAATTTATTGTGGGAATTTTTATAATTTTAATATAATTCATTTGCCTTTTAAATTTTTATGTGTTTTTGTTTAGTTTACTTCTTTTTTATTTATTTTAAAGTGTGATTTGATTTTATAATGTCATTATGAACTGTATGTCTACAATAAATGAGTTTTATTATTAAGTTAACTTATAATGTGGCTGTTAAAGTATATATTTTTTATTATTCGAATATTTAAAATGATCATCAGTTATTATCGACCGTTCATGGATCATATTTTGTCAGTGCAGGTTGGTTTGTCTTTGGTGACTTTAGCTTGTGACTAGCCCAAGATTTTTCGCCAAACAAACAGACCTTTGCTGTACTAAACACCACCAAGAGAAATGAAGACAAGTGCTGCTGTCCTGACAGTGTGAAGAAAGAACACAAGAAGGCAGTGGCGAAGCGACGAATTCGTCTAAGAAAATGCTGAAGAAAAAAAAACGTTTTTTTTTCATTTTCACACTTTTTGATGGCCGCAAAGACAGTTTACGTTTTGATAAAAAAATAGTGAAATCTGAAAACAATCGGTAAAACAGTAAACAGTTTTGTTTAAGATAATGTCTAGAGACCTTCCAATCCCTTGATTGGTATCGACCAATCACCATAATTATCATCATCATACTTTGTAAAGTTATGAAAGCTGCTGGCAGGTTTAGAAGCCGACCTTTTCATAGACAGTCAATTTGGTATTCGCCGGGAACGATCAATTAGGAGGATCCTCTGGTGTATGCTACTAACTGTTTGGGCGAGATCATCGAGAAACACGGTGAAAACCTTGTTGTGCTATTGAATATCTCGAAGGTTTTCGAAAACCATTTTTGATTTATGCAAGCTTAGTACTTTCTGTCTCTTTACTACACTTTGGGCATTTAATAGCTGTTTCGGCAGAATCATAATATAATAATAATATAAATTACCTACATAACAATTTGTAAAATTATCCTATTATTATTCTGCCAAACTGGCCATTTAGGCCTCCAAATCTTGTCCAAAAAGTGTGTCGAAATTAAAATGAAATTATAAAATTTTGACTCGTCACATATGTCATAACTTCTCAGAATTTGATCCTTACTAGTGACTAATATGACCGTACTCAGTAATGGCCATGTCGAGGCAAAACAAAAAGCAATTGCATGAAAACCAAGAGAAATACACGAGCTGAAGTAAAGGGTATCGATATAGCGAGAAGGATTCTTTAGAAGTAACGTAGCAGCTGTAACTTATAGTTTCTTTTTAATGTAAAATATTGCCCCATACTAGGAATTTCTCCTGTATCGTGGGTGCCTTAACAAACATTTAAACTCACATACACAAACAACCAGACCCGGAACAACTATCTGTAGGCCATACAAATATTTGTTCCGTGCGGGAATCGAACCGACGACACGCAGCGCAGCAGTCGATCGCTCAGCCACTACGCCAACCGTGCCGTCAAAGATACACATTGTGTTCAAATTCGCAAGGCCGAGGCCCGTCTCGTACACATTCAGTGTCACGGAAATTAAGATCCTCTGGTGGATAAGCTGGCTAGCTGGTGAGACAGGATATGAAACGTACAGTGTGTCGGTTCTGGAACATGGAGCTTCTTAGAGACCCTTTGCCACGAACATTTCAATGTGCAGCGCCACGAGAATTGTTCGTAATTCACCAGCCAGACCCAGAGCATTTTTTAGTTTTGTTTGAAATAGTATGCCAGTTTTATAATCTTTGGATCTGAATGTTGGTGGATGGAGAGGGAGAGGAAGACCAAAAGAAATATGGATGGAATGTGTAAGGACTGAAATGAAGGAGAAAAGAGAAAATGATGCCGTGAAGTCTGACAGGGGGGATGGTTGAAGAAAATGTGTTGCCTTGACCCCAAATAGAATGGGACAAGTAAGTTGGAAATGTTACTAATAGGCCATTTCTGCTAATCAAAAAACCCGCTGACTGATGATCTGACATGTTTAGTGCTGTTTGTATGAGAATCGCAAGACACGTTGTTTCACCAACCAATTATGTAAAACAATACGTGACATGGACCTATTGTGAAAAAAAGTATACTTTTGTTTATTACTGTGTATGTAATTTAATTTAATTTAAAATTTGTAATAATTGTGAAGACAAAGATTAAATTATTATTTATGGCTATTAAATGGTACACCTGCATGTATTTGTATGCTTCAATGCAAGACATAGATGGACTAACTAAGTATATTATGTATTTAAAAAACACCTTCTTTAACCTATGTTTACAAATAAAGATTTCATTTTCAGACATTCTGATACAAGCAACATCTCTATCTTATTTGAAGAAACCAACTAAGTGCGAGACGGAATCGCGCACAGAAGGTTCCGCACAGACTTGTTGGTAACAAATGAATAGAGACCGGATTATATGCAACATAAAAAGCTTGTTATATGCATGTAAATATGCATGAATAATGCTTGAAATATGCACGAAAATTGGCAGAATATGCAATCAAATATTTTTATAAATTTTTAGTCGTCGTTCATTTAGAATATTTTTGTAAGTGAAAAAGGTTTGCTCCACATCCGCTGAGGTAACTGGGCAGAATTATTAATTGAACTTGGGTATCGTAACTGTCAAAACAAAAGACGCGCGCGTCTACTGACTGCGTTCCGAAATGCGGTAAAAAGTCACAATTATTACTCCATAGCTAAGCCCTTATATTTTGTGACTGTTATTAAATTTGGTGGCATTTCGGAACGCAGGATGAGTGAAAAATATTGTAAATGTACCGATAATATGCATCATAACTAGATCTTAGGTAAAATTTGCTATTACCGTTGAGAATGGCTAAAATATGCAAATGCATATGCGAATATGCAAATGCATATAATCCGGTCTCTGCCAATGAAAGTACCGAACATGTCCAAGCGGTAAAGTGTGAGACGTGAATTTTCGCGCATTTACGGCGTATTGTTGCGCATAGTTGATAGTTCGCGATCGGGAACGGTCAGTATACTTCGCTCCTTCTTCTTGAACTAGGTCGATCTCTTAGTTCAACAGCGTCCGTCTCGAATGAGAGAAAGGAAAATCGATATCTCGCTTTCCTACGTATATAAGGTTGCTGCTGTTATTATCATATTTTCTTCTCATTTTTATGAATTATTGTAAATCTAGTCAAAATTTATATTTATTTATGGATTCACTAGCTTTTGCCCGCGGCTTCGCTCGCGTTAAATTCGGTAGCGCCTTATTGATTTGTAATAGCAACGCTAAGTTTTCCCGTTTCGTCCCTCTTTCTCCCTCATATCCCACTCTTTTTTTTTTAAATAGCCTATGTCCGTCTCCTGGTTCCCAACTATCTCTGTACCAAAAATTCATCAAAATCGGTTTAGCCATTAAAGCGTGAAGAGGTAACAAACAAACAAACAAACTCACTTTCGCTTTTATAATATTAGTAAGGATTTAAACGTCATTTACAGTAGGTAGCTATACATAGGCGGACTTAAAGTCACAAGGCTCAAGGCAAGGTCAAACTTATATAATTACTAGCTTTTGCCCGTGGCTTCTCTCGCGTTAAATTCGGGGTAGCCTATGTCCGTCTCCAGGGTCCCAACTATCTCTGTACCAAAATTCATTAAAATCGGTTTAGCCATTTAGGCGTGAAGACGTTACAAAAAAACTCACTTTCGCTTTTATAATATTATATTGTAAGGTTATATAATAGCAGGTTTATCCAATGTTTTACGAAATTATTTATTATTATTATTACTTAAACCAAAAAACTTATTCCAAACAAAAAAAAAACAAAAAATTGGGGTATTAATACATAATATCTCGTTCTGTCTTGATGTTGGTCTATTCAAACGAATTAAGGAACTGGAAGTTAAGGGTTCCGGGAATTAGTTCAACTGTGCAAGCGGCTCCGATTACCTAGTTCGTTTGCAAACACAAGACTAGTATGGAGTTGACCTTTTGCAACTATATATTCTGTGGTGCAAGCATGGGCGCGCATTCATTCGCCTATCGTCAAACAAACTCATCTCCCGCTAATGAATGCACACACGAGTTACCACTACCGCCGCGCCGGCCGCGTCGGTGCTCTTGTAAACGTTTTTATTTCCATCGGCAATATAGGTTTCTAGCTACAGACTAATTAAGCTATCCGCATGAAGGATTTTACAAGTGGTTTTCGCAATTTCCGCGTTTTTGATATCCAACTAGCGAACTCGCTCTGATTTTCCACTGGTGCTGTTACTAACGAAGTTTCGTTTTTTATTTTTTTTTCTTGTATAATACTAAACTAGTCAAAGTAATAAAATTTCGATCATTTTCCTTTATACACGTGGGTATTGATTTTTGAGTTTTTTTTGTGAACTCGCACTGAAATTATTTGTAACACCTATACAACGTGTAACGGAAAGGGTATATACATATCAAGAGCAAGGCTTCTTCAAGGCTTATCAAACGATATCGCAAGGGTTTCAGCTAAATATAAAAAAAAAAAAAGAAAAAAAAAAGAAAGAAAGAAAGAAAAGAAAGAAAGAAAAAAAAAAGAAGCCTCGCTATTGGTATGTATATACCCTTTCCGTTACATCCTGTATAAGCATCATACCATGTATATTTTATAAACATGTTTTGTGAGTTTAATTGTTTATAAACGCACCCACGATACAGTAGAAAATCCTAGTGTGATGCAACCGTAAACCATTTATAAGAGAAACCATAAATCTTTACCTACCTAGCTTTTTTCAAATTTATTGGGATGTTCTTCGGTATTGGATGCTGCAAAACATCAACCTTTTTACATAGAGCGACTACCTACCCACAACTTAGTAAGTATTGGGTAATGTAAGAACCCCTTGGTAAGATTGGTTGTCAGACTTTCGGGCTGTAAAGACTGTTAAAGGTATACAAATGAGAGCTAGGATCAACGGCTTTCCGAGGCATGGAGGTATCACGGTTTGTTATGATTGTCACTCATCGTCAGAACCACCCTGGCATGGCTTAACCTTTTTTTTTTGGGTTGGGTAATCATCAAATAACTTCCCCCGCTCTAAGCGGAGCGGGAGGGCGTGTCAGACTTTTACTGACTAAAACCCACCCATGTTCCTTCTATTGCCCTTTACGTTCCGGGGACGCGGTATCTCTTTCGAACAACCCGCAACCCTGGGCGTAGCTTAACCTTGAATATCGACCTGCATGGCTATTATTGTATACAGAAGCTGTAGTAACTACAACAATATTATTAGGACTAACTTATTCTATTGAAATTCTGTTTGAAGAACAAAGTCAAACTGTTGCTATTGACGTGGAGCCAAGCTTAGTTTTGGGTACCTTTGTTTCTTGCTCAAACGATTTTCTATGGGGCTTCTGGAAAGTAAAGCAAGGTATTTAATTTCTTATCTCTTAAGAATTAGTTCTCAGATTCGTTGGTCGGCCAAAACGCATTGGAGTCTCTGGAGACTACATATTTTCTATCGGTCGGTTGTAATTAGTTTGGATCTCCTTTCAAATCCTTTTACTAGTTTTTTTATCTTGCGTCACATGGAACCAACCCTTATGCTGCACATCCAGGTCATCTCACCATTTATCTCTGGGTCGGCGAGGGCGTCTATCTTCAGGTAATTATGGTGTTTCCGGGGACGCCGAATGTTCGAAAGAGATACCGCGGCCACGGAACATAAAGGGCAAACAAAGGAACATGTGTGGGTTTCAGTCAGGAAAAGTCTGACACACTTCCCCCGCTCTGGGTGGAGCGGGAAATTATTTGAAGAATTGCTATCCGTAAAAAAAAACCATGGTGTTAAGACTTTAGCCCAGGGACATACAGCTCACATACTTAAACTAACTAAATAAACACACGTATGTTTTTATATTTTTTTTTGCGGATGGGAAATCGACAAAACCCTTCCCCCACTCTGGGGAGCGGGGGGGGAGTGTCACGCTTGTACTGACTAAAACCCACCCATGTAAGGTAAATGGGTGGGTCTTTTGCCCTTTACGGTCCGGGGCCGCGCTATCTCCTTCAAACAACCCGCAACCCCGGCAGGCGGCGGCCCTGGCAGGCCCCTCTGCTTTGCTGACATATCTTTGAGGTGCGCGTGGAACACTAACGCGCCGTTGATACTTTAGGTGTCAATAACCGATACTTAAACAAAAATGATTGTGGTTTTGTCATTGTAAATGACTAACTTTATGACCAAATCTGAAATCGTGGAAAAACGTTGATTTGTTTTTTGAACTAAAACGAAACTATCTATCTAATATAAAAAAATTCCGTGTCACAATGTTACTTACCGTACTCCTCCGAAACGGCTCGACCGAATTTTGGGTACATATTGGGTAGGTCTGAGAATCGCGGCTAACATCTATTTTTCATACCCCTAAACCTCAGCGAGTGAAACTGCTGGGCACAGCTAGTATATCTATATGCCGAAATATCAGACTTCGTAGAATAAAAGTTGTTGTTAATAAGCAAAAACTCGTGGTTATATCTTGAAATATGTATACTAGTTGTGCCCCGTGGTTGCACCCGCGTAGACCAAGATAAAAAAATAAAAGGTTTCATCCAGAACTTCTACATACAGACCAAACTCTTGGAATGAACACCAAAGTGTACTTCGTGTAAGCCTAGTCGTTTTATCACTACCAAGAACATGCATGTACAGATCATACTGTTGGAATTAATACCTCCGTTAATTCATGCAAGCCTGGTAGTTTTATCATAAACAACCCGGCTAAGGAGTCGCGTTCTCAACTACAAACTTTGCAACCCTGTTTCACACCTTAGGGGTTGAAATTTTGCAAAATTCCGTCTTATCACACACGTTCTACAGGGCAAGATTTGAGACTCAATACTTCTAGTTTTAAAGTTTTCTTGATGACTGGAGTCGATGATTTTCCCTTTTATTTATGTACTTAGATATATTTAAAACACAAAAATTATCCAACCATCCTAATACTAAGGACTAATATCATAAAAGCGAAGGTTTATTAGGAAGTATGTAATGCTGTTTCACGCTAAAACTACTGAATTGATTTTAATGAAACTTCACAATGATATAGCTATATTGTAGAATGACATATCATTCATTACATCATAATGTAATGATGAAAAAGATATCCTTACTAATAATAAAAAAGCGAAAGTGAGTTTGTTTTTTTTGTTACCTCTTCACGCTTTAATGGCTACACCGATTTTGAATGAATTTTTTTTGGTACAGAGATAGTTGGGAACCAGGAGACGGACATAAGCTAATTTTTATTTTTAAAAAATGGGATGTGAGGGAGAAAGAGGGAAGAAAAGGGAAAACTTAGCGTTGCTATTACAAATCAATAAGGCGCAAGGGGAATAGGCGTGACGAAAGATTTTAAAATCTTCTTCCATAATGTGGGTACACTTTTACTATTTACAAAAAAGCCTTTATTTCGGTAATAAACTTAAGTTTAACAAAGTTTGAAGCCATTTTTCTCATAAATTTTCAATAGTGCCCGAAAACAGCTCGCATGTGTCATGGCGTCGGCATGACGTCACAGTTAAATAAAAATGACATTGTTTCTATAGCAACGTCCCATAAATCACATAACCGTGACGTCATACGCTGTGATCGGTGTTTCAGTCAAAATGGCCGATTGCAGTATTTTAATGTTTTAATTTATTGAAAATCTTAATAATCTGTTATTTTTAAATAAAACCAAACCTGTGTTTACTTTTTTTTTAATATGACTTCTCCCCTGTCATCACTGAATCAGCGATTTTTTTATACTGTCGTCATGCCTATTGTGTTACCCCGAATTTAACGCGAGCGAAGCCGCGGGCAAAAGCTAGGATTGTATATTTTCGTAACTATAACGATAACTGTAAAGAAAGTCGGAAAAAACTGCCATCTGCGAAATATTCCATTTGTATAGGTATTCTATATCACGTAGAATAGTAGTTGTTTCAACATGTAATTGGACAACTCATGATTTTAATTTGCTGGATTTGTTTTAGTCTTGAACAGAAGAATAATATGAAATATTGAAAAACTAGCTTTTGCCCGCGGCTTCGCTTGCGTTAAATTCGGGGTAACACAACTGTGTTAAAGTAAAAGGGGAACTCCCCTTTTCCTGATTTACAGGTACCTGCTACCAGTAGTTTTTGCCTTTGCGCCTTATTGATTTGTAATAGCAACGCTAAGTTTTCCCTTTTCTTCCCTCTTTCTCCCTCACATCCCATTTTTTTTAAATAAAAATTAGCTTATATCCGTCTCCTGGTTCCCAACTATCTCTTTACCAAAATTCATCAAAATCGGTTTAGCTATTTAGGCGTGAAGACGTAACAAACAAACAAACTCACTTTCACTTTTATAATATTGGTAAGGATCAATGAAAAAATTAAATAGAATGTACATTCTTAAATTAATTATCATATTTCTATAACCACACGTGTGAAACTACGGGGCGCAGTTAGTGCTAAATGATGAGTCAATCAGGAATGTTATTTTTGACTTTAAACAATGCTAGATTAGCAATCTCAAATTACTTAGAGGGGAGGAAGCAATAGCATAAGGTATCTAAGATCTGTAAATAACCATTCTTTATTGAGAAGATTTTACTAGATTAAGATCACTTTCTAATAAATTCTGCAAGTTTATGGTGAATATCGCTACGATACGACTTTAATCTTCTGAAGATCTTTGATATATTTGCCATAAATGAAAATGAAATGTAGAGGTTAATTGGCTCCTTAAGTGCTTCCCTACTTAACGACATTCTCAACTCGTTAGAACACCATCTAACTGAACTGTTACGCATTGCGTCCAATATTATACACGTCTGGTTGTTAAGAAAACTCGTAAACTAAATCGAAGTGAATGTTCTCTGTGCGACCTTGAGATCGCACGTCTGACCCAATAAAAACATTATTGCCTACTCTCTCCGGTATCTCTGGCCGCCCGTTGCGGCTTAATTTACGATCACTGCAATACATGACAACGTCTAGCAAGAGTTAAAAACTAATATTGCCGGAACACTTTCACCAAAAAATGATTTAGTAAGGACAATAGCGCGGTAACAGGTAAAGGGGCTAGGCGGGCGCAGGGCGGGCGGGCGGCGGTCTAAGCGGGCGGCTCGCGGTGGCAGCGAAAAGCCTCCGCACTCGCGCGCTCGGCGTCGTCGCGCTACCACGCAGTGCGCCCGGTACGAACTCGTTACGTAACGTCTTGACGGCTTGCTAACATCTGTTGAGTACGAGAGCCTCCGCGCCTCGCGCGCACGCTTGCACCGCTCTCAGCGCGCACGGCATGCCGACACCGCGACTGATGGCCAAGCCGTCGCCATGGCTACCTCAGAACACAAGAGCGCCGGCACGTTAAAATAATGTAGCAACTACCACCAACTTTACTGCCCCCACATTCCTGCCAATTTTTATAAGTTTTTACAACATACCTAGTAGTGAACGCTTTGCTTAAAATTGATTGTGATAAAAACTGTACGTGAAAATGATTCCGTTCCAGTTCATTCGATGGGTTCACCGCAAGAACGCATAGATGTCATTAAGCAATCATCGCTTATCGTCTGCTTACACTGCAGCTGCCTTGGTTAGTCTTAAGTTAGGTTATGATGAGAGCCAAAAGACTGAACCGTTTTGAAATATGAATTAGATACCGTGGACGTCAAGCCGTCGAATTTACCGAAGCTGGACGACTCATATTCAAGATTCGCGATAACATCAGCTCGTGGGTGCTGTGGTGGCGACAACGCCATCTTCGGATGGGCGCACCGCAGACACCAAAACCAATAGAGGAAGATGAGTGCGTGCCCAGAGTGGCCGTAGTGGAAGACGTTGGAGAAGGAGGGGCGCCCGACCGCAAGCTGGAGCGTCGGCGAGGAGCCCCAGGCCCGCGGCGCCGCGGCCTGGACAGCGAGCTGGAGGGAGAGCGTCGCCGGCCGCACCGCAAACCTCGCAAGCGGTGAGTCCAACTTTCACAACTGCTCTAAACTTCACCAATACTCACACCAGACTTAAGTTACCTAACAATCATTCTTCAACTTCCCTAAGACCTAACGATAGCATCGGTGTGAGCCAACTTAATTGAGCCAACTTAATCCTTGGCATGTTCAAACACGAAATTACGACGTCTGCGTGTGACCTGAGTTTATTATTGTGACCAATTTAGTTCTGCGGCCGTTCTGACATTGAACAGTTTCAACGTAAAAACGTCCATGTAGGTAGTGTTCACCTTGGGAAAGTGAGCTGTTTGCGAAATGGTTGGGGTACCGCATCGGCCTCCGACGGCGATCGATCTCAGCGAGACCTCATTATACCCACACCTTAGCAGTTCCAAAGTTTTTTGTTACTACTAAATTATCATACTGAACAATCTCGGAGACTCCTTTGAAATTTAACTCGCGTACCGAACTTTTGCGAGTCCAAAACTTATAGTTGGGGTCCTTTGTAAATATTGTACGTTACGCTCCAATCAAGGTTTTTTTTTTAAACTCGTTTGATGTTTTAATTGTTCTATGAGGGACAGCAAACACGTTTTATTTTTAAACGTAGGAGTTACTGCCTTAAGCTTAATCTTCGTGAAAGGTGATGTTAACGCCTAATTAACTGACATGAAGCGTTCAACCAGTAAGTTAAGCTTCTGTTGTTAAGTTTATTTCAATTAACTTTTTATTGCTTATATACGGCGGACCAACAAGTCCTCAAGTCAACTGATTTGTTGACGCAGCTTTTATTTACCTAATAAAAAGGCTTACACAATTGAAACCTCACACTGTTTGTTTTGTAACCAAAGTTAATAAAATAGCAGGATAGGAAATAAGTCCATTATAAATCCAATTTGACCTATTGTGTTACGTAAATGTATAATTTTGAAAATCTGACAATTACGTTCAACACTTTTCTAGATTATGAGAATGATGAAGGTATTTATATGGTGGAAGAACTTTACTTAAACAGAATGTTAAAAGATTTTGATATCACAAACTTAAAACAGTTTAACGATTATTCACCTTAAATAGCGAAAGTTCACAAACTCAGGACAGCCCAGTGTCTATGTGCTGAAATGTCAATTATTAATACCAATTAAGGAACCAAGTTATATCTAGGTCGAACTAATTATCATTCTCAGTTCTTCGTTTTTTATTAATTAACTTATCTAGAGAGAAAATAATGTTCAAGTTGTACGTCGTCGAGCTCCTTCAGTTGTAGACTGAGCTTCAGTATTGCTCACACACATGAGTGCACTGACCGGACAGGTTCACTCAAATCTGCGAGCTATTAACACAATTTTATTACGTAATACCAAACTATATGTTTTGTTTGGGCGAGTATATAGTATGTATAATATATTATACTAGCGACCCGCCCAGCGGTTTCACCCGCTGCTCATCTTCTAAGAGTCATAGCGTGAAGTATTATACATATAAACCTTCCTCTTGAATCACTCTACCTATTAAAAACCGCATCAACATCCGTTGCGTAGTTTTAAAGATTTAAGCATACATACAACATAGCAACAGACAGACAGTGACTTTGTTATAAACTATATGTATAGTGATTAGCTTGGTGTTGAGGCTTTGATGATGGAGATAGGAGTTGGATATTGGAACATTTGAAAATGAGTGGTATAAGCAAGTGTTTTAGGTTTCTATTATGGAACACTAGCTGACGCCCGCGTCTTCGCCCTCGTGATATCGAAAAAAAAAGTATCCTATGTGTTATTTCATCAAGATCCGTTCAGCCGTTTTGACGTGAAAGAGTTACAAACATCCATTCATCCATCCATCCATCCATCCATCCTTACAAACATTCGCATTTACAATATTAGTACGATATAATATGAGTAGCTCGTGGATAAATGATTATTGCCACTTGGTTGCCACCTCGAGGTTAAGCCACGGTTGCCTAGGTTGTTACCCACGTACCAACCTAGGCAAAAACATCCACATGTTTAACCACCCATTACATACCCGAATTTCCTCTGACACTCAGAAACCACGTTAAGGTCCCGGCTGGCATTTTTTGATATTTAGATAAAGATAGATAAATAAATAATTTATTTGATGCAACAAAAGACATAATACAGAAAGGAACACATAAAAAATATCAAACTGAGAAAATAAAGAAATAGTAAAAAAAAAAAGTAAGGTAGAAGTTAGATTGACCCATGGACATTTAGGCACATCCCATACATTTATAACGGTCGCCCACTGATGGGCGACAGTCTTTGACAGTTGTTACAGGTAATCAGTGGCTCGAAAGTATGACAAACAGTCTTACCGAGGTACTCCTTGGTAAGACTATAAGATTGTAAGACTTCGTATTACCCAGTTATTGACTGGGTTGTAGTGGAGGTCGGATAGGTAGTCGCTCCATGTAAAATACAGCTCATCATTCATAATTTTCCTGCCCTTGTCCCATTCTATTTAGGGTCGGCGCAACACGTTTTCTTCTTCTATTCTCCCCTATCAAACGTCACGGCATCATTTACTCCTTTCTCCTTCATATCATTCCTTACAATTACATTACAATCCATCCATCTTTTCTTTGGCCTTCCTCTCGCTCTTCGTCCATCAACATTCAGATCCATCAGTCTTTTAGTCACATGTCCTTCATGTAAAATACAGCTATTAAGCTGAAACCGGTAAGACTAGACTTTATCCAATTGTAGTTAGATAAAATAAAAGTTAGGCAGATAATGAATGCTATATGTTAACAAGACATAGTTGAGTTCAGACGTATAGAAATTAATATCGCGCGTCACAAATAAGTTTTCGAAAAGATTTATTGCCTAAATAATTATGATGAAGTTTAAGAAATGATGCTTCGTAAGTTTTAAGTAATTTCTTCAGTTTCAAATTAAAAATTGTAGACGAAGTTTAATTTTATTTATACCGAAAGTTTTCGTTGTGTTTTGCACCTGATTTTCAAAATTGGTTGATATTTTTCAAAAATATATATTACTAGTTTTGCCCGCGGCTTTGCGTTAAATTTGGGGTAACACAGTTCCCCTTTCCCGATTTGCAGGTACATGCTACCTGTAGTTTTTGCCCTAGTGCCTTATTTATTGTAATAGTAAAGCTAAGTTTTCCCTTTTCTTCCCTCTTTCTCCCTCATTCCTCACTTTAAAAAAGTAACCTATGTCCTTCTCCAGGGTCCCAAAATTCATCAAAATCAGTTTAGCCATTTAAGCGTGAAGACGTAACAAACAAACAAACTCACTTTCGCTTTTATAATATTAGTAAGGATGTGTTCAGCGGTCGCAAAGACCATGGAGTCTAGGTTTGATCCCGATTCATGGCAATAATAATATATTCCCTTACAAACACAACATCTTTCAAAATAATAATTTAGATTTTAAATTTAATATATCATAACATCTTGCTTGACATGTCCGAAGGGTGAGGTAGAGGTGTACCAAATATTACACCTAATTTCAGCAAGTTATATTAAATTCAATACAATTATTTATTGCATCTTACGTGTATTAACAAGATCTTAAATAATAATACAGTTAACATGCACCCCTGTCAGGCACAACATTTTTTTTTTTAAATAAGAAGTAATGTCTAAATAGTAGCATCCTACTATTAGAGCCCTGACCGCTTGGACCCTGTTCCCGATACCGGTGGACTACTATTTTTTGTACCTTCGCGCGACAAAGTGTGCAGACGGGTGCAAAGTTTACATACATTGTTACCCTACATTTTTGTAAACAATCGTGCAACGGGTTAAATGTTTTTTGCTTGTTTTTTTTATAAGAAATATTTAAAATATAAAATAAATGTAAGAAAATGAATAAACGAAATAAAATATAGTTAGTTATAAATCCTACTCATATTATTAATGCGAATGTTTATGAGGATGGATATATATTGTTACTCTTTCACGTCAAACCGGCTGAACGGATCTTGATGAAATTTGTCACAGAGGTAGATTATAGTCTGGAACATAACATAACAAACATAGGATACTTTATATATATATGGATACAGCGGGCGAAGCCGGAGGCGCCAGCTAGTTCAAAATAATAAACAGTAAAATATAAATTAATTAATTTATAATAATTAGGTAATATGTCGCAGGTAAATCCTTACTAATATTATAAAAGCGAAAGTGAGTTTGTTTGTTTGTTACCTCTTCACGCTTTAATGGCTAAACCGATTTTAATGAATTTTGGTACAGAGATAGTTGGGAACCAGGAGACGGACATAGACAAATTTTTATTAAAAAAAAGTGAGATATGAGGGAGAACGAGGGAAGAAAAGGTAAAACTTAGCGTTGCTATTACAAAACAATCAGGCGCAAGAGCAAAAACTGCAGGTCTGCTTGGTGTGTTATACCGAATTTAACGCGAGCGAAGCCGCGGGCGAAAGCTAGTTACAATATAAAACCAGGTCGAATTTAATAATCATCATTACATTACGTCAATACAAAAAAAAAATAAAAATAACTTTTCTTCGTCGGTGGCAAAAAAGTCAACGAAACCAACAAAAGTCACTGACTTCCGGAAGTAAAGTTATTTTTTTTGTGTACCACACTTGTGTTAGGTTCGTGTATACTACGTAAATCGAGCGTTGACTTCATCAAATCTTGGAAGTCATTTTTAGCCTACCTGTTTTTTTCTTATTGATACTTTGTATTTTGTTTAGTTCGGATAAATACTAATATTACTTTTAGATCCAGGAAGTGATAATGGAACTTTCTACTGCTACTACTACTTTCTAAACCACTCGAGTTAAGCTCTTATAATGATACCGTTTTCGCTATAGCATTGGGATTCCTCAAATCAAAATCAAATCAAAATATTTTATTTTACATAGGCCTACATGGGCACTTATAAAACGTCGAGAAAAGATGCACGGTTCGGGTTGGTCGTTTCCTATGGAGAAGAACCGGCAAGAAACAACCTGGTTACTTTTTTAAAATCATTTAGTTTTACAATGTTGTTGTTACAGCGCCCGACAATAAGTCATTGCTTACTTTACAAAAAGTAAAATAAAATAATACGTTAACATAAGTTAACAAGCGTCTAAGAATCTACAAGGCCAAGCATGTCCACTCATTCACAACGAATTGGTAGAAAAGAATCTATACAAGAGTAAAAAAATAAATAAAAAAATATTGCAAAAACAAAATAATAACTAAGAGACGAGTCACACAGATGTTGCTATCAGTATCTACTGTAACTATTCAGAACAAGGGTGATATTAATATGTGATTTGACAACTATTGCAAAAAAAAAACAAAATGATTAAAGAGATCACAAAAATAAATAAGATTGAGAATAGTTAGAGACATCCACAAATTTGTGCTGATTATAGCTACCAGGGAAGCCGTATTCGCAGAAGGAACTATAGCCAAACTTCTTTATCTTCAACGTAGTCCTTGATTTTGTAATATGCGTTTTTAATAAGGACACGTTTTATGTAGTTTTTAAACTTTCCATCTGTCAGTTCTATAACTGATTTTGGCAACTTGTTATAAAAGCGATTTCTCGATTTGTGATCATGACTAAAAGCCTTTAAGGCTTTACACAGAATATCATAGATGTATAGGATTACCGACAGACATGTTTAGTGATGGGATGTATTACTATGAACCGTTAAACATATATTTTCATTTAATGTCACTCGCACCATGTCGCACGCACGAATGTCCTTTTTTTGGCATTGTTCGTCAAGTCGTTGAGCTCCTTGGGTTATGAGTCGAGCTACACGATAACCGACAAATGCTTGCACTGACTGGACAAGTCCACTCAATCTGTGTGGTGCTTTCTTAAAAATACCATTTCAGACACTATCTGCATAGTCCTCATGTAAGTTGACCAAGATTTTTTGTCTGGACCTTAAAAAAGACTATGACCTCTGAGTTTGTTTCGGCTGTTTCTTCTCAGAGTAGTCCAGTAACACCGGCCTCGTCTAGTTTTTAAAAAAGACGTGAAATAGTGTTTGTGAATTCCTACTTGCAAAATAAACATCATTTATCATGCTTTAGCGAGAATAGTATAGTTTCGACAAAGCCCAATAGATTGGGAGTACTTGTCATTCAGAGTTCTACTATGATCCTCCGGGCTGGTGCCAGATAGTAGTAAGGTAGATAGTAATAAAGATAAAATTCCTGTTTTCCCTAATATAATATTTTCTTCAGTTGATACTGCATTAACAAGAGCAACCCTCATGTGTCAAACAGTAGTTAGTGCGGGCAACGCGACGCGGTGATAATAGGGATGTGCTAGTCGATTAATTTGACACAAACACAGTGGTTAGATTGAGATAGAGAGGTAGATAGTGGAACTCTTTATTGAATTGTCTAGGTTAAACCTTGTTTGGGGTTACGGGTTGTTCGAAAGAGATGCCGCGGCCCCGAAACATAAAAGGCAAAAGAGGGAACATGGGTGGGTTTTAGTCAGTACAAGTCGTACAGCCAGAGTGGAGGAGGGGGGGGGGGCTGAAATTATTTGATGATTTATTATCCGCAAAAAAATCATATATCTTTACTCGAAAAGTTCAGTATAAAACTCAGTTTTGAACATAAGTTCAAAATATTCTGGACTGAGTCAGTTGTGACTGATGAATGACTTTGAAAGAGTTATTTGTTATTTATTGCCATACTGAGAGCAGCAATGATGAACCAGGTCTAGTTAAAACGGTTTTTAATTTAGAATAATTATCATACACTTTGGGAAATTTTTATCCTACGCCACAAATAAAGTCTAGAAAATTCATAAGTATATCTGTAGGTACATAAGTAAATGAATAATTTACACGTAAAACCAGACCTTATTATTTCTCACCTTAGCCTTGTAACTTCTTTCCTACTTAATTATTCAGTAGTAGCTAGTCGTAAACGCGTTTCACAATTTTATTTCAAAGTCGGGGTGAACGTAAGTTGCCCGACTTCGAAACAAGGTGGTTATGTGGTTGTCTGTGGGTAACCCGACGTACGTTTCCGTGGAGTGTGCATTGGAGCTTTTGCTCACTGTTCGGTTTTCTTTGTACGAGGTTGGAAATACGTTATCTAATGTTTGTTGCCAAGGGTTTGAAATGTTTCTTTTTCCAGATGTATGGACTATGTACATTGTGCTTCTCACGTTATTTATGTAAGTTATCTGTACTAATATTATAAATGCGAAAGTAACTCTGTCTGTCTGTCTGTCTCTTCTTCACGTCTAAACCACTGAACCGATTTCAATGAAATTTAGTACAGATATAGTCTGGGACCCGAGAAAGGACATAGGATAGTTTTCATTCCGGAAATCCCCCGGGAACGGGAACTATTAATCCACGCGGCGGGCAAAAGCTAGTATTCAATAAAATCTTAGTCCTCACTACGTCTGAGAATTATCTAGAAAAAGCTCAAACTCAAAACGTCCCTTTTAAAGCCGTACCTCAAAAACAAAATTCAGAAAAAATAAATCTCTTAGTTGTCCGTCTCTCTATCTGTCTGTGAAAACCCTCTATCTCGGGAACGCATGATGTTATCGAGTTGAAGTTCAAACCATATACTCAAATCTGTGGTCCCTTGAACGTGTGGAAAATCAACCTTCTAAGTCAACGCAGTCAAAGGATATGGCCGTTTATGTCGCAAGTTTGTACAGAACTCAGAACTTGAAGTCGTTTTACAAAAAGAAGTCCGTCCGTGTTTTATCAAATTCTCAGAAGCATCTAAGAGTGTAATGTCTGACAATCGCCCTTAGTAATTGGAATAATAACTAGAGGAATGTAATTCGTGTCCTGTATGCCTTTGTGGACAACGGAGATGTTTTTATGCAAACCCACCGTCACAGTTTGTTGTGAGTTGACACACCAGCTGTCTTGAAAAAAATATTTTTTTTTATGTTTTACAGCTTTCTTACAACTGCAGGCAACCGCGACCCATTATTTAAGAATAAAAGTGTCTAGGCTGGCATCAAAAGGACTTTAAATCTAAAGGACTGAGTGCAGGAAAATTTGCGCTAGACCAAGTTTGTTTATGTTTAAAAGAGGTCTAAAAACTCCTGTTTATCACTATCTCTATTTCAAGACAGCTTTGTTGGTCGAGTCTATGTTCCTGGATTTGAGGAATTGGGTCTGGTCATCTTTTAGGCGTCACGGTTTATTTTAATTACCATCTTAACATATATAAATCACGTGTCACGTTGTTTGTCCGCGATGGACTCCTAAACTACTTAACCAATTTTAAATTAAATTTGCACACCGTGTGCAGTTTGATCCAACTTAAGAGATAGGGTAGGTAGGGTAGGTGGGGTAGGTAGAAAAGTAGAAAATTGCATTGCAACGCATAGTCGGGGCACAGCTAGTATTATATATTTTATTGCCATTTTTGCTTTTGCTCTAGAAGCTCATAAGGTGCATGTTTAACTACATCGATCTCACATATCTGTATAATCTCAACATGAATGATGTAACCATGATCTTGTAAAATTATTATGATTTAAAAGAGTGTCCATTCTTCTTCATAGAGATCAACGCTTTGGAATAGGTAACTACAGTGCTTTAACAAATTATTATGCTTGAGTCTAGGACAGTAGCTTCATTCTTTTGTTTCTTGATATACAAAAGTGTCTGTAATGGTCTAATCGAAAGAATTGCTTTGAGTTTGAGAATTCGATGATTTGTGTAAAGTGTTAATGGGTGTTTTCATCAAGAATTTCTCAATACGCTCAGCTTAATATTGGTCATAAAACTGTCAAACACTTTGAATATTGTTGGCGTCAAATTATATTTATGACAATAGAATAATTGATTCCAATATATAATATAATAAATAATATATAATATATTCCAAAAGGCTCGAATTCCTGAACACTGTATTTTGTAAAATATTGCTATGAAAGAGCCTCATGTGTAAGAAAATAAAAGATAATTTGCAAAGTTTTCAAGTTGTTTACAAGATTACAACTGCACAAACTTAGAACAATATTGTCTGGTCAAGAAGTTATCATACAATCTAAGTTTTTGATTCAATGTTATTTGATTTAGTTGCTGTTCACTGAAGCCAATACTTGGAGATGGCTAGTTATGTTAAAGATAGTAACTTCTGCCCCAGGTTTGATACCTGCTTGAAGAGAAAAGTATTACGTATTTACTTTCTTTTAAGCCTTATCAAACTTTTTGGTCTTCTGGTCGCAGACAGTGTTGCTGAGTTCCAGTTGTTGAGTTTGATACCCAGTTCTCCGTCAGAAAAATGAATGAGCATCACTGTTGTGTTAGACAGAATGTGATTCTATTTGTAATATTTCTCCATGAATATTAATAGATTTTTTAAGCTAATTTAAATTGCTGGAGGTATGACTCAGCGCAGTAAGCAAAAAAAGCTGTAGGTATTGTAAACTACATTCCCACCATACCTCTTCAAGCTTGATAGAACCTTGATTTCCCGAAATCCTTTATATTCGGGTCAGTAATTTTGGCGTTAACTTTTAAAATATTTTGTGCTCAGGTCATTTCAAAATGGTTGCAAATCATGATAGGTGGAATGTGAAATAACTAAACAATTTGATTATTTTAAATAAATAATTTTAATGCTGACTTAATGAAAACATAAAAACTAAATACTTAAATTAAAAAAAAAACTAAACTAAAGAATAATATTAAAAAACCCTTGTCTGTCTGTTTGTGTACCTATTTGAGTTTATGTCTGTAAATGCACGATTCAGGAAAAATCATTTTTTGATTGATTATTTACACTTATTACGATTTGATTATAAACACAGATTATCCATACTTAAACTATCATCATAAAAAATACATCTAAAACTTCTTTTAAACCCTGCGTTATAATATCCGAAAACCGCTAACAATCCAATTCGTTGTCAGTCACGTAAAACCGCATTCGGATATTACAGAAGAATCGTTCAAGTTCCTTGATGAAAATATTTACAACTCCCGAAGAAATCTTGTATAAGGAAATTTCAAATGTCGCAAAGGATATAAATTACTCCTATAACTTTTTAATGGGTATCAATTGTAAAAATAATGTTCTTTATCGTTGTTTTTAAAAATTTAATACTATTTTATGGAATAGTATCAAATTTTAAACCTAGGTCGTGCATAGGGTTTTCCAGTAGCTCGATGTCTATATTTTCTGATTTATTTTGTGTAAAGTCGCTTTAGGCTCACCTCTTTTAGGAAAACAGGGGTGACAATATGCATAATGTGTAGAACATAATATTTTTTTCATTAACCTTGCCTTTGAATTTATTCTGTATCGTATGTATACGATACAGAATAAATGCAAAACACGTTACAGTATGTAAATACTGTACTAGTAGTTACTGTAGGTAACTACTTAGAAATAAAAATGGAACAAAAAATAGCTTTTCAGATTAAATAAATTAATATACTAAACTACATGCATTTGTACAGAGTTCAGTATATGGTTTTAATTTCAGCTCGATATCTCCACGCGTTCTTGAGATAAATAGTTTGACAGACAGACAGACAGACGGAGAACAAAGTGATCCAATAAGGATTCCGTTTTTCCTTTTGAGTTACGAAACCTATAAAAACAGGCTTAAAATTATGCATATTTTGTTTAGTTCTCTTTCATCAAGTTATCCTTACTAATATTATAAAAGCGAAAGTGAGTTTGTTTGTTTGTTACCTCTTCACGCTTTAATGGCTAAACCGATTTTGATGAATTTTGGTACAGAGATAGTTGGCAACCAGGAGACGGACATAGGCTACTTTATTTTTCTTTAAAAAAAGTGGGATGTGAGGGAGAAAGGGGGAAGAAAAGGGAAAACTTAGCGTTACTATTACAAATCAATAAGGCGCAAGGGGAACTGTGTTACCCCGAATTGAACGCGAGCGAAGCCGCGGGCAAAAGCTAGTAATTAATAAAAGTTTCTCTTTATACACGACATAACTGAATTTCGAAACGAAAAGAGTTCGGACGGACAATGCATCATGCATATTGAAGAGCAATTTTGTGTAGGTTGATGTGCCGTAGTCTGTACAGCGAAATTTTGAAAAATAAAATACTGAAAGGACTTTTGAGTGCCACAAACGTTATTTAAATTTTTGAAAACAAAAACATGATGCCTGTATTTCCCGAGGGAAGTAGGGGTAGGGGAGACAGAGGTAGATATTTACATTTATCACTCGAGTTATGCTGTCCCATGTATGGGAGCTACTTAGATCCGTAAACCGAGCTTGAAATTGAGCTTCAACTGGTAATTATTCATATTGGTTCAGCTCAATTTCTTTTCCAGATAATAACTAAAGATAAAAAATGTTATATAAAATAATGTCACCTTTTCCATCAAATAAAAGTCAGTTTTCATTATAAAAAACCAAAAATGCTCACTTTCGTCTCAGCCAATTATTTCATAAATAAATTACTGGTCAGACATCTTTGGTAGTCCGCCATATTGGATTTAAAACGACGAATATTAAAGACAATTAAGATTTAATCTTAAATTGATACTTCGTACGTATTTTAATCTGAAACAGATCATTTCCCATCTGCCTGACAGATTGTTAAAGGATTGGTCTAAGTATTACAGACTTTCGGATCCTGCTTCAGATACGGATATCTCCAAAGTAAAACTACTTAAATATTTGTCAGTGTACTGTGTGCCTACTAACCACTCTGGAAGATTCGTTTCTATTTGACTGATTCTTAAAATTGGAATGGAGAAAACTAAAGGCGCGGTCAAACTAACTAAACTAGAAAAGAAAATGTATAAGATATGGTTCTTCTAACCTGTCATATAGATGTGTTGCTGGAGAGTTTGGAGGCACGTGATTTGTGGGACTGTCTCTTGTAATTTGACCTTCAAAAAAATGCTGATTATTAGCCTAAATTGAATAAATGGCTTTTAGTTTTGGATTCTGGAAAAGACTCCGGACAGTTTATACAGATATACTGTCATTGTTTGCGGCTAGTTTTTAAACTAGCTTGATGTGATGGGACTTGCTCCACTTGGTAGGGTTGAATGCAACTTGAAGTTTAAAGCACCAGTTTTATTGCTTTGTTCAGTCTCTAAAGTCAATTTTATATTTATAAGCCGTTGTATGTATTGTGCGGTACTTGGCAGATGTTCCGTACATTCTGAGTTTATTGTACAATGAATGGCGAACTAATAGAAAGTACGTTAAGTTGGTAAGTGGAAGCTTTCCGTGTTCTCAAGTACGTCCCGTTTTCTGTTTTCAACATTCCTAAGACTACGTTCATTGTTAATAAAATATTCTTTGTGAACATTTTAAGAGATGGCGTTTGCTTTTTCTTCCTTTTTTTGGGCACAGGTTCAGTGATGTCTGGACTTATAGCTATTAAAAAAGGTGTTATTGATTTAAGTAAAGACTCCGTGAATAACCCTAAAAAACAGTTGCAAGCAACAGCAATTTTTACGCGATTCTAAGGTACAATCTTGCAAAATGCACTATTCGCCATGTTTTTTTTACTACTATGGCATTTAAACATTCGAGTAGGCATTTGTTGTAACTATAAACCTTTAAGTGAATTAGAGACTACAATAAATTATGAAAAATACAAATTATATTCTCATCTGCCAATGTTACGTTGTCCAAACTTAGATGGTATTATACTATTATTATCTTAAAACACTAGAAAGATGGCCCACCACCTGTAACCATTAGCTATTCAAGGCTCTAATAACGTCAACATTGGTGTCGCAGTGCATCTGTGGAGCGATGTATTATGCACCACGTCATCCTGGCTTCACTTCCATATATTCCGGAATCTAAGTAGATACCTAAGTAGGTAGTGTTAACTTATTTAAAAACAATTTTAGGACATATTTATTGAGGAAAGGCTATTATGCTATTGATGAGTTCATAGATGAAAAATGACATTCTAACTTATGATAATGTAAATTTGTGATTAATTTTATCGACATATTTTATTATTTTTATATGACATTTATAATTGGTTGTACCTTCATTCAATGTCATTGTTATTATTGAAATTATGAATGTATTTTAATTTAAATGCAGTTTACTATAATTTTTAAAATTGTTGTTTTTAATTTTTATATTTTTAACGCAATTTATGTTGTTATAAAACATATTACTAATGAGACTTACCTGCATGGATACGTCATTAATCTTAAATAATAGGAATGATGGAAAGATAAGGGGACGCCATGTCGTGTTCTTCCTAATGGCCAGACTAAATCACTGTATTTCTGAAGAATGTAAGCAGTGACTTGAGGGTTTCAAGAATCGATAGTACCAATTTCGATCATTATTTTAAAAAAAATATTATTTTGCGATGGTTTCCTGAAATATCTCATACATATATGGTATAAACAATATGTCCGGTCATGGGCTCGCGATATTTTTTTCGTCCATTTATTGCCTAAATAACATATGATAAATTTTTTAAATATTTCTAAAAAATAATTAAAACATTTAAAAATATAAAAATTGTAGCCCACCGGTATTGGGAACAGGGTCCAAGCTACCGGCGGTCAGGGCTCCAGAGAAAGGAACCTCCTAACAATACGAGCCGTGTCCAGGAGTACCGCTTTCTGTATAAAACCCTTGATCCAGCTGCCTAACGAGAGCCTCCTCAGGTATTGGTCGAGGCTCTTGGCAATTAAGCCATTGGCAGATACGGCTATCGGCACAATGATCGCTGAGTCCACATCCCACATGTCGACAACCTCGCGAGCCAAGTCAATATACTATTATATACTATTACGATACACACTTGGGTCTAATTCATTTCCCCGCTTTTTGGCAGCTATTTTGAGATATTCTCTATGCGTGTACAAAAAATAATCATATCTCTCAAAGTGTTGGTCTTACTGAGACGAAAATAGATTTTTTCAGAGGGCAACAATATTGTCTATCGTTTAAATTAAGAAATGATGAGCTTAGATTTTTGTAACTTTAGAAAACAAAATTAAAGTCCATAAAAATATGCAAATCAACGAAAGATTTGTAAACTTTTTTGTGAAAAGAAATGGTAGTTTTTTTTAAATCAGAAATTTGATTACTGATTGTTTTTTTATATAAGTACATAGAATATCGCTAGTCCGTGACCGGACACATTGTATATATATACATATATTTGTATAGGAGATTACAACTTGTAATTAGGAAAAACGGACTTCGTTGTCCAATCAAGTTTTTTTTTGACTATGTTGAACAACGACTACGTCAAACGATTTCTGAAAAAGAAAATATATGGTTTTAAAATGACTATCCACACTCCCATACGAAAATTGGTTCCTAATGTATGATAATAATAGTACATTTGTAAGAGTTTCCTAGACATGTAAAAATATTTGTTTATCAAATACCAATTTATATGAAAGAAATGTTTGGGTACCTAAACAAAATAAAGTCTTCAATCGAAGATTCTAGAATGCCTCTTGAATAATGCACTTTGTTCTTAATTTCAGCATGTGTTTATATACTGTACAACCCGATGTGCATACCAAGTACCTATACATAGTTTTAATGCGTCGTCCGGTGCACAAAAGAAGCTCATTTTGAAGCTAAATTGAATCGTGTATGCACCGCGATATAACGGGAGGAAGGTGACAATTCTGTGTTTCCTACCACATACGACCCGTCTGCCTTCAAAACAAGAGTTAATAGGCATCTTCTGGGCTCGCTCGCTTCATCGTAGACCTCATCTGTCGCTTACCATCAGGCGAGATCGAGGTCAAGAGTGAGTTCATTCTAAATAAAAAAAAAACAATGAAGATAGAGTAGTCGATAAATGAGATGAAGGATGAGGGAATATTTTGGGTAGTGTAATCCTACTAATATTATAAACGCGAATGTTTAATGGATGTATTGATGTTTGTCACTCTTTCACGTCAAAACGACTGAACGGATCTTGATGAAATTTTACACAGAGGTAGATTATAGTCTGGAATAACACATAGGTTTTTTTTCGATATAACGTGGGCACAGCCGCGTGCGCCAGCTATTCATCATTTTCCTGCCCTTGTCCCATTCTATTTGGGGTCGGCGGAACACGTTTTCTTCTTCCATTCTCCCCTATCAGACGTCACGACATCATTTACTCCTTTCTCCTTCAATCTCACTTCCCGAGCTCGCACCCGCCCGGGATGGTGCAACAACCCTTGTCCATTTCCCGCGGGGGCCGGGTGCTGCCCCTGCGCGTCGCCTTCGGGGTACGCCCTAACCCTATCGCGCATCTCATTCTGTCTATCCATGTTGCTTAAGGTTTTAGCTAATGTTTTATAGTCGGCCGCCTACCTGACACTAACCCTCCTTGGGAATGCTTTTGTTGGTGCATTACCCGTCACCATTCGGGTGACCCAATGTGCTCGATAGTCTGCACTGGGTCATAAGTTCCCTTAGTCGCCTTTTACGACACCCACGGAATGAGATGGGGTGGCCGTATTCTTAAACTCCGGGACCACACGCGTGCGCCAGCTAGTACGAGATAAAACCGTCGGGCTCTGGTTCAGTCCATGGTCCGGAGCGAGAGGGAATAGGAAGTAGTCAACTCTTTCTGCGAAATGGTTATGCTAGCGAAGGAGCATCTCAAACTGTGCCTGCCGCTGTGGGGCGCGATACGACTCCCGGACACTGCATTCGCAGTCTTGTGAACGGTGAGTAATGGATAGTCTGTCCATTTAGCGACGACATGCCATATCGACGCGCGATCTATAAAATGGGACCTCGCGAGTCCCTCAGAGAAAAATGTAAAGAGATCGATATACTGACTCTGCCTTCACTTTATATCTTAGAATGTATATTGTATGTCCGTAAAAATCGGGGGCTTTTCAAAATTAGGAGCGACTACCATAATTTTAATACACGCAGTAAACACGAAATTGTAATTCCCAAATTTAGATTAACAAAAACTAGCAAGTCATTTCTAATTAACAGTATACGCTTTTATAACAAGTTGCCTAAATCAGTTATAGAACTGACAGATGGAAAGTTTAAAGACTACATAAAACGTGTCCTTATTAAAAAAGCATATTACAAAATCAAGGACTACGTTGAAGATAAAGAAGTTTGGCTATAGTTCCTTCTGCGCATGCGGCTTCCCTGGTAGCTATAATCAGCACAAATTTGTGGATGTCTCTAACTATTCTCAATCTTATTTTTTTTTTGTGATCTCTTTAATCATTTTTTTTTGCAATAGTTGTCAAATCACATATTTATATCACCCTTGTTCTGAATAGTTACAGTTCTGATAGCAACATCTGTATGACTCGTCTCATAGTTATTATTTTGTTATTGCATTTTTTTTTTATTATTCCTGTATAGATTCTTTTCTACCAATTCGCTGTGTATGAGTGGACATGGTTGGCCTTGTAGATTCCTAGACCCTTGTTAACTTTGGTTATTTATTATTTTATTTTACTTTCTGTAAAGTAAGCATTGACTTATTGTCGGGCCTACGCTGTCCTCTCATACTTAAGTACTAACGCTGTAACAACAACATTGTAAAACCAAATGATTTTAAAAGAGTAACCATGGAGTTTCTTGCCGGTTCTTCTCCATAGGAAACGACCAACCCGAACCGTGCATCTTTTCTCGACGTTTTATAAGTGCCCATGTAGGCCTATGTGAAATAAAAATATTTTGATTTTGATTGACTGAAAAATATTTTGATTTGCGCGTTCTTGTTCGTGTAAAGAGATGTCTGCAAATCCAAGGAGCCAGTGTGGGCCGTAGCTGCTGGTTGTTCGAAAGAAATGACCTGGGCCCGGAATGAAAAGAGCAAAAGAAGGAACATGAATGGGTTTTGGTCTGTACAAGTCTGACACTACCTTCCGCTCCGTACAGAGTGGGACTTCTCCCACTTAAAAGCCTTTTTATCCGGATGGGAAAAAAGTCTTAGTGTTATCCTTATCTATATTAATACTAGCTGTGCCCAGCGGTTTCACCCGCTGCTTACTTAGGGGTATGTAAAATAGATGTTGGCCGATTCTCAGACCTACCCGATATGTACACAAAATTTCGTTTAAATCGGTCCAGCCGTTTCGGAGGAGTATGGGAACGAAAACTGTGACACGAGAATTTTATATATTAGATAATAAAGAGGAAGGATTTATAGAATAGGCTCCGAAAACAACTTTGTCAATTGTATTCATCTTATTACTATATATACTCACTAGCTTTTGCCCGCGGCTTCGCTCGCGTTTAATTTGGGGTAAAACAGTTCCCTTTTCCTGATTTGCAGGTACCTGCTACCGTAATTTTTGGCCTTGCAAGGACAGAAAACTTAGCATTACTATTACAATAAATAAGGATAAAGTTTATGTTTTTTCTTTTCTTCCGTCTGTGTCCCTAATTTCTCACTTTAAAAAAAAAAAAAAAAGTTAGTCTATTTCCGTCTCCAGGGTTCCAACTATCTCTGTACCAAAATTCATCAATCGGTTGACCCATTAAGGCGTGACGACGTAACAAACTCACTTTCGCTTTTATAATATTAGTAAGGATATAGGAGTTAAGCAGTGGGTAAAACCGCTGAGTCAGCTAGTATTTTATAATATGAAATAGTTAATCTAACCATATACAATAACATGACGTCTATTATGCCCAAAAGGTTGAACAGACGTGTACCTACCCAATGAAACACTCACTTTTCACCAGTAACGTCGAACTCTAAAAATAAAATAAGTGCACTTAAGTACTATAGAACGACTTCTGAAAAATCATTCTCTAAACACAAAAAAAAACAGGCCAAAAACCGGGGTCGCGGGTTGTTCGAAAGAGTTACCGCGGCCCCGGAACGTAAAGGGCAATAGATGGAACATGGGTGGGTTTTAGTCAGTACAAGTCTGACATTTCCCCCGCTCCGCCCAGAGCGGGGGAAGTCATTGGTTTTCACAGCACAAAGGGACTACAGACTTGAGTATATGGTTTTAATTTCAATTCGATACCTATACGTATACGTTCCTTACACAATCCATACATTATCCATCAACATTCATAATATTTATTACTATTTATGGTTAATACTAGAAACATAAATACCGATTAATAGTGCACTAATTTAAAAAAGCCAGTAATATGAGCTCAATTAGTGAAAATATTAAACAACGATTTTGTCATGAATATCAACTTAACTCAAAAAACCGAAATTATAAAGTATGTGGTATTTGATGGAAAACCATTATCACAATAATTATCTGCGTAAAATTATACACAAGAACCTACAAGAATGTTTTTAATATACTAAATATAAATGAAATAAAATGTTTTTTTCGATTTCTGAAAAAAGTGGTATTTAGAGTTGAGCTAGTTTTTAACTAGGTGTGCGATATCTATCACTATTTTAGTAAAATGCGCTTTGTTTTGTAAAGTTTGTAAAGCTGGTAATTTTCGAAATCAAAAATCTTGTCGAACATAGAAATAAATAAATAAAAAAAAAGACGGCACGGTTGGCGCAGTGGCTGAGCAATCGACTGCTGCGCTGCGTGTCGCAGGTTTGATTCCTGCACGGAACAAACATTTGTATGACCTACAGGTAGTTGTTTCGGGTCTGGCTGTTTGTGTATGTGAGTTTAAATGTTTGTAAACGCACCCACGACACAGGAAAAATTCCTAGTGTGGGGCAACGTTTTTAAAAAAAATATATATATAAAATGGGAGGCATTCCAAAGCCTTTTGTGTTTTGCTCCTGAAATTGAGCTCAACCACTTTCCAATGATGTCGCGAACTGAATAACTTATGAACCAGTCCCGTTGCATTTCTAGTTTTTGTATTATAAGTTTCCGGTCCTAAGATTACATTCATAATATTCAAGCAAACTTAGTCACGATATCCCTGACGTTAGTTTCGCAAGCACGACTCCAGAGATTAATTTTATGTTTGATACCCAGGTTGAGCAAATTGTGTTTGGGTTTCCTTGTTAGACTCAGAAACTGAGTCTGAATTTGTGTCTATAGATGCTCTCTAGTAAATATTCAGATACGCCTGTGACCAACCTAAGATCACGGCATTTTTTAATTACTAGCTGGCGCCCGCGGCTTCGCCCGCGTAATGATCGAAAAAAAGTATTCTATGTGTTATTCTAGACCACAATCTACATCTGTGTCAAGTTTCATCAAGATTCGTTCAGCTGTTTTGAAACAGTAACAAACATCCATACATCCATTCATCCATCCGTCCTCACAAACATTCACATTTATAATATTAGTAGGACTAGTAGGATATACAGTGTGTTAGGTTAAACGAGGGACTTATTGAGGGAGGGTATTCAGTATTCGATTCTCGTCCCAAATATGTAAAAAACCTATAACCTTAATTTCTGACGTAATTGTCCAATAAAATACATTATTCATGAACACTGAGCGCGAGAGAAGTAAACTTGTAAACAGTGAAGTAAATCACGCGGCAAAATACCTACGCGCCGATTCTACCGAAAAGGCGTCCTAAGCCAGGTTTAAAGTATGAAGCGAAAATGGATTATACCTAAAGGTCATTGACATGCACACGCAAGGGTATATACACGTTGCGAGACTTATGCGAAAATTTTGGTATGGTTCTGTCTTTTATTTATTAGTGTTTTTTTTTATTCATATTTTTATTAGTATCATGTAAGTATGCACTATTGTGGGTTGGAATATGTCCTTCGTTTAAACTAACATACTGTATATAGTAGGAGGATTGGCGCGCGTCTGTCCAAAATCTGAACTAACGCTGCCATTTTCAATACATTTCGCAAATGTTTACTTACTAACAGCGCTTTTTTTTCAAAGCCAATCTGATGATAAAAAATCCTTTGGCGTCGTTCTAACTAGCAAGTAACGTACAATACCATGATACATTCTCGTCGTGCGATGAAATGGTCAATGAAACATTGCCTGTGCTCACTTTAATTAGGACACTCTGATGAAATCTATACGCTTGAACTCATCATGCAAAGAGAACGCATCGTGTCATTGTACGATCGATAGCTAGTTAGGACGCTATCTTATAGCAGCATATTGGTCAGTCTCTTTTTTAATGGTACAATAACACGAATCGACGCATTGGAATAACAATTGCAAAAAAAAATGCCGGTAAAAAAAATTCGGACACGGGCGTACTCAACCGCGTTCATTAACACTTGGTCGTTTGATGAATTTAATAGGCAATCACATTCGGGTGAAAAACCCTGTGCAGTTGTGCCATCGACTGGGCAAAAATGAAACATTTATGGAAAACTGAAAAAAACATTTATTGAACAAACATTATTCCCATAAAGTCAAAAATCAAAATCAAATTATTTTTATTTCACATAGGCCTACATGGGCACTTAAAAACGTCGAGAAAAGATGCACGGTTCGGGTTGGTCGTTTCCTATGGAGAAGAACCGGCAAGAAACTCCATGGTTACTGTTTTAAAATCATTTGGTTTTACAATGTTGTTGTTACAGCGTTAGTACTTATATGAGAGGATAGCGTAGGCCCGACAATAAGTCATTGCTTACTTTACAGAAAGTAAAATAAAAAATACGTTAACAAAAGTTAACAAAGCCAACCATGTTGTTGGCCTTGTTAACAACATGGCCAACAACATGTCAAATGGCAAATTCGTTTTCCTACCAATTCACAACGAATTGGTAGAAAAGAATCTATACAAGATTAAGAAAAAACAATGGAAATATATATATGAGACAAGTCACACAGATATTGCTATCAGTACTGTAACTATTCACAGCAAGGGTTATATTAATATGTGATTTAACAACTATTGCAAAAAAACTGATTATAGAGATCACATTATGGAGATCACATCCATTTATTATGGTCCAATAGTACATTTACAATTATTCACTTCCAGTTTTGGATGGATAATTTACCCAGGCTGACAATATATGCCGGTGACAGTTACAAACGTTCGTTGCAATACAAAAAGGAGTGGAAAGAATTTTTTTATCCATTGCTGCGTCAGACCTTCGTTGTTTTGTTTGTATATTCATGTAAGGCACAATGTATGTTTAAGGATTCCGTAACTCAAAAGGTAAATATGGAACCCTTATTTAATCACTGTGTTGTTCGTAAATCTCGAGAACTCGTAAAGGTATCAAGTTGAAATTAAAACCGTAAACTTAAATCGGTAGTCCCTTAAAGTTGTGGAAAAATTATATCTCTAAGTCTACGCAATCAAAAGATATGGCTGTTTATGTCCTAAGTTTATACGGAATCATCAGTGTGCGAGTCCGCCTTACTATTGCTCGGATTTCTTATGACAATGTCAACAATATTCAAAATGTTAGTATAAACTGAACTTTACGTATTAGAATTAAAGTTGTTATTACGTGCCCCTGTTAGGACAATCAAATCCGAGGAATTCCTGGTGATAAACCATATAGTTTCTTTTTCGTCACAATAGCACTCTAACTCGCTAAATACTACAGTCTAAAAACTGAGTAATAGTATGTAATTATTTTTTTTATCTTTTGCGGTTTCACCCGCTGCTCACCTCCTAAGAGTCATACCGTTAAGTATTATACATTTAACCTTCCTCTTGAATCACTCTACTTATTAAAAAAACCCGCACCAACATCCGTTACGTAGTTTAAAGATTTAAGCATACATACAACATAGCAACAGACAGACAGCGACAGCGCCTTTGTTTTATACTATGTAGTGAAGTGTATTTTTATTTTAGGCAAAACGTAAATAATTAACGGCAACATTCCTTTTTTCTCTGAAACTCAAGCAAAGGGAAGGCAATTTAGCTTTTCCCCCAATTTCATATTTAACGTGGTAATTGCATTCTCATTACAATATTTATTAATGTTCATTTGAGTTTAGATCGTGTCAGATTATAAAACAGAAAACTATATTGACACGGTTGGCACAGTGGCTGAGCGTTCGACTGCTACGTTGCGTGTTGCGGGTTCGATCCCCGCACGGAACAAATATGTGATGCCACGCGGTGATGTGAACAGATAGTTATTCCGGATCTGGCTGTTTGTGTATGTAAGTTTAAATATTTGTAAACGCACCACGATACAAGAGGAATTCCGAGTGTGGGGCGAAGTTTAAAATATATTCAAAGTAAATTGGGCAAGTAAGGTAGTCAGCATGCCTGAGATATGCATGTTAAGCCGATTCGGAGGCACATGAGTGGCATGGAATCTCGGACATCAGGTTAGGCACCAACCACAAGTTAAAGAGGAATCAGGGTAAGTAAAAAACTCCTATGCTGAAAACTTAATTTAACACATTTTACATATCGCACTTTTATTCATACCAACTTTAGCACCGAAATACCCTTTGGGATAGTTTTTAAACTCTAAAAATTACGAAATATTTAATTAACTTGGGTATTTTCACAAAAGCTTTATTAAATCCGTGAAGTTCATAAAAAAATAATAAATCCAACGCTTGAAGATTATAGAATTCAAGAAATAAGTTTTTTTCATTTAAACATCATTGATACATACTCAAAAGTGACTTCCATACCGAAAAAAAATCTAGAACACAAATCTGAAAACACTAACTTGAAAACTTATATCAAGTAATGAAAGCGGCCTTTAACTATACCGCCACGTCGTCCTCGGACATCCAATTCCAGGTATTCCACCACCACAAATAGTAGAGCACTGATCTATAACTAAGGTTATTGGGTCAAGGCATGCATTCCAATACTAGGAATCTGCTTGGTACCTTGGAGCGAAGGACGGCGTTATATTGAAAGGTGATTATATGGGCTGTAGACCTCATAGCATTGCGCTCAATGAGTGCATAGCGTGCTAGTAAAAGAGAAAGTCGGTAATGGCTCCCGGTCGAAATGAAAAGCAGTGTAGTTGCACGTACAATTTAAAATTTTATAGTTGCTAATTATTTCATAAAGAGGTATGTAGAAGGGTGGTGTATGTTTATCCTTACTAATATTATAAAAGCGAAAGTTTGTTTGTTACGTCTTCACGCCTAAATGGCTAAACCGATTTTGATGAATTTTGGTACAGAGATAGTTGAGACCCTGGAGACGGACATAGACTTATTAAAAAAACAAAACGAAAAATGAGGGAAAAAGAGGGAAGAAAAGGGAACACAATAAATAAGGCGCAAGGGCAAAAACTTTTATATAAAGTATTTATAGTGAACAACATTTTAGAAAAGTATCATGAAAAATCACAATGTTATAAGCTAGTTATGTTACCTGGTTGTGTCGCTGTGATCTGCCTTGTGTGGTGCACCGTATTATTGCGTATTAAGTGTGCAACTCGTATCTTTTTTAAATATTTTTGGGACAAAATATAAGATAGATAGATAGAATATTCTTTATTATGTACGTACACCATACAAGTAACAAGAATATCATTTAATAATTTATAAATAGGGTGACACAATGGGCGGTCTTATCGCTCAAAGCGATCTTTTAAAGACAACCTATGAATGGATTTAAGGGAGCAGAAACAGTACTGTAGGAAGTCTGTGGCGTGACATTTTTTTTAAAAATTAATAGCTACATTTAAAAAAAAAACTAATACTTATATATAAATACATATAACATAATAATCATGAAGAGCAAACAAATATTTATTATAAGCTTCCGCCTGCGACTTCATCCGCGTGGCATACTTACTTTGGGCTAACGCTAACTTAGCTGCGTGATGATCGAAAAAGAAAATATTTTTCTCTCCCCTTTTCTTCCCTCACAAACATATTTATAACATAGGTTAAAAAATAATGCAATCGATTCAGTTATTTATTCTGAACAAAATATATTCATTAAAAATAATGTGTGATGAGAGAGGGAATACGTGCAAGCGGGGTAATGCCGCCACTCACAGACCCACATTACTAGCAAAATCGAAGTAAAACTTGATTTGCATATTTCGGTATTGAGTATTAAGCATTGTGAATCCTGAAACGCGCATACAATACATCAAAAAGCGCTCTTTCTACTCTCGTCACTAAGTAGTGCGTTTAAAATCTATAGCCTGTTAAAATCGTCTAAAACAAATATTCTGAACAATAAACAGCTAGATATTTGTATAGATACTCTTATAATCACAAAATCGGTATTTTTATACATTCACATTTTTGGTAGCAGGAAAAAAGAAGTCACTAAAGTTCATAACCGGAAAGCTCTTTAATCCAGAAGAAAAAAGTGTGTGTGTCAGCTCCGACGCATGACTGGAGTTTACTCCATAAGTACAAAAAAAAATAAAAAAAAAATAATTAAAAATATCACTGACGGACGACGCGGCGTTTAAACCGCGGCGTTTAAACGTAACGAGGTCATTCAAGGTCATTCATCAGTAGATTTTACACCTCACATTCATACCGGGCGCCTTATATATGAAAATCGATTCTTAAGGAGTAAACTCCATAAAAGAAGAAAAAAGGCGCGAAAATAACCGAAAAATAGACGTAAACAGACTTGCCTTCCGAAGTTACAATGTTTTTTTTATATCTTTTGCGATTTATTCGATATGGCAATGAATTTAAGGTTACGTGTTGAATGCCATTATACCGTGACCTGTCTGATATGGTAGCACGTACATTTTGTAATAAAACCGCGACTGATTGTGATGATCTACTTCATTGTTTGTTTTAATGAGTTGATTTACACAATAAAAAATAAATTACCTGTCAGTTACCGTGAAACCTTAACAGTAGTGTAGAAACAGGGCAATGTTTAAGAGTTTCTTATAAATGACGAAGATGAAAAGAAAGGACTGCTGAAAATTCAACAGCGTTTTTTTTATCGTTGTTAGGAATTATTGCCGTATTAACTGGAGGCCATTAAAATATATGTACCATGCAGCGATGGAACTAACAACCTGTGGCGCGGAAGACAATATTTCAGCTTCGGAGCCAATCGAGCTGTCAGACAGTTTTAGGAAGAAATCTGAAGTTTATCGAAAAGGATAAGTCACTATACCAACAACATTCACATATTATTTTCACACATTCTTCACTAATTCACATACACTCACGCATTCCTCACACAATCACACTCACACACATAAACGCCATGCTGAGCCTTTTTCTTTATTTTGTTGTATTTTTTATCTTTTTGTTTTTAATTTAATGTGTTTTAACTAAATGTGTTTCATTGAAACCACGTCTCCATTTTATTTTATTTAAATTAAAAGGAACTCTGCACTGGTACCCATAACATAAGTTTAATCTTACCTTGTGTACCAGAGTTCATTTCACGACTTACCAAATGGAGTAATGTGAAAATATTGTTAGTTTGTAAGTGGTACTGTCCAGTCCCTTTCTGGCAACAAATATTTTTATATTTTTAACGACGATGTGACCATTGACCACCGAATTGGAAAAATGGAAGAGATGCTAGAGCATACTTAGGACCAAATTGGCTATGAAGATGTCGTGTGGTTGTAGTTTCAACGTAATTGACGTATCCGAATTCCACAAGCCAGTTGGTAGTGAGTGATATCCGAGGCACGAAGGAAACTCGGTATGCTATTATGGATGACCAGCCATCCGCGAATCGACCATGGCAAGGAGGCTTAACTTTAAGATTGACTAGTGCGGCTGTATATATGATATTTGGCCACAAGTTTCTCTAATTCGACAGCAGTCTAGTAGCCAATCATATAAATGAATTTTCTTCTACCTTATTAATTATATTTTTAAATATTTCTTTAAAAAAAAAAGAAAATTGTGAACAAACATTTGAAAATATAAAAAAGAGGTCCGCTGGTATCGGGAGCAGGGTCCAAGCTACCAGTGGTTAGGGATCCAGACACTAGAACCTGCTACACTTGATTGAACCGCCTAAGGAGAGCTTCGACATGATCGTCGCGGCTATTGGTTATCTAAATGATTTATTATTAGTGTAAATCAACATTCTAGACTTTATAACTTTACCGGTGATCTCAACAAGGTACACAACGGTAAGGTAAGGTTTTAGAAAAGTGTAGCTACGTGTACAATACGTGACGGGAGCCACTTACTTCCCACCAACGGGCTCGTCTCCTTGTTTTTTTTTAAACTACGAATAAATCATTGGAAATACCTGTCTCCTACACTATACTATTTCGTGACTGTTTGTGTTAACATACAGTCACAAAATCTAGTCCTTGTCAGATACTTTCTTGTCGATAATATGCTAATCGAGATTATATTTTGGATCTGGACCAAGTTTCCAGACGCAGCGAGCATACAGAACTATGTTGCAGAAACTGGATGTGCCGAGTCGGTGATTTTGGGTTTTCTTATGTAAGTATTCGTAATTTGATAGATTCTGTTGACATCATCATCATTCGCCTAGCCTTTGCCGACCCACGTAATACTAGCTTTTTCATAAAGAAACTGTTCATTTCACCCCCTCGTCCCTGTCAAAGAGTAATTCAATTCAATTCAAATAATTTATTTCAGATAAATCCATATATTGTTAGTGGTAAAGTAACTTAGCCTAATGTTAGTATTACAATTAATTTAAAATCACACTCTTTATATGGATAAGTGTGTCTGTACACTTATCCATCTTCGTAAGAGGGGAGAGTCCTATTAATAATATTATTAATAGGAGTAATATTATTGGGCGCTATATTGTTTAGTAATTCAAGCTTTCAGAAATTTTATTGATAAAAACCTCAAGCTTTCTTCTCTTGATAAGACAGAATGCCATCTGCTGTGATATTTAAAAACTGCTTTTGCTTAATCCATGATAAATCCTTACTAATATTATAAAAGCGAAAGTGAGTTTGTTTGTTACGTCTTCACGCCTAAATGGCTAAACCGATTTAAACGTTTTTTTTAAAAGATTGATATATGAGGGAGAAAGAGGGAAGAAAAGGGAAAACTTAGCATTGCTATTACAATAAATAAGGCGCAAGGGCAAAAACTACAGGTTTCAGGTACCTGTAAATCAGGAAAGGGGAACTGTGTTACCCCGAACGCGAGCGAAGCCGAGGGCAAAAGCTAGTTAAACATAATTATTTCTGATGATAATTTGGTTCTAAACATGGAAGAGCATAGAGAACTGACACTTTCTTTACACTTATCGAGTAAAGTAGCGATAGAGTGCCAAGACAGAGAATAATACACTTGAGTGAGGACGTTTTCCAATCACTAAGCCTCCTTCATGCAACAATAAGAGTTCTCTGTCTTGTCACACCCTCCTTTGTGCAATCGGCTTTAACAAACACGACATTGAACCCACATCTAATCGAAGATGCACCAACGACTTAAAAGCGAAGTGGAATGAAACTATTTTTTATAAAAAAAATATAAGCAAACAATTCCACGGCACGGTTGGCGCAGTGGCTGAGCGATTGACTGCTGCGTTGCGTATCGTGGGTTTGATTCCCGCACGGAACAATAATTTGGCCTACAGGTTGTTGGTTCGGGTCTGACTGTCTGTATATGTGAGTTTGAATGTTTGTAAACGCACCCACGATACAGGAGAAGTGTGGGGCAAAAAAAACACCCCAATTTTCTTCAATTTAACCAGACTTGTACCTTTGAGCCGCGAAATTAAAACACAATCACTTAAATCCGTTCAACCCAGTTACTTGAACGTAAGAACGGCCATAACTTGTGGTAATACAGAAATAACTACCTCCCATAACAGAAGGCGAGGCAACCGCCATGTTGATACCGATCAGTTGACCTTGAGCAACGAACCAAAATGACCTTGGCCTGTTGTAATTAAAGGAAATATTCGTCAACAATTATTGTTATTGCCGTTCCGTGTGTACGAGTGATGTTTAGTGATTTCGTTTTGTTTAAGTTTGGTGTTATTTATGTAATGGTTTTGTTTAGGTGATTTGGAAAATTGTTTATTAGTTACGAAGTTACCTAAGAAGTAAAATCCTTACTAATATTACAAAAGCGAAAGTGAGTTTGTTTGTTTGTTACGGCTTCACGCCTACATGGCTAAACCGATTTTGATGAACAACAGAGATAGGTTGTGACCCTGGAGACGGACATAGGCTAACTTTTTCTTAAAAAAGTGAGAAATGAGGGAGAAAGAGGGAAGAAAAGAGAAAACTTAGCTCTGCTATTACAATAAATAAGGCGCCAGTGCAAAAACTACAAGAAGCAGGTACCTGCAAATCAAAGGGGAACTGTTTTACCCCGAATTAAACGCGAGCGAAGCCGCGCACAAAAGCTAGTCAGTACATAAAGCTTTAAACCAGCCAAGTGCGAGTCGGACTCGCGCAACTAGGGTTCCGTACGAACCTGCAACAGAAACGGTCATTTCTTTTGACTGCGTAAACTTAAACAGATTCTTTAAAGCTCTAAGAAACTACAGATTTGATTATATATCTTTAATATCAATGGGTATCATTTAAGCTATCGCCAATTTAGTTAGTTTTATGTTTCTTAAATAATAGGGTTTGTCCGCAAAATAGTAGATTTGTCCAAAATGTAGTCACCAAACAATGTAAAATCAATTCCACATTAAATCACATCATGGAGATATAGGGTCTAGTACCAAATAATTGTTTTTGTATATACTATTTTAATAGGTTTGTCCTAATAAGCATTTAAGCAAATAATATATAAGCTATATATATATCTCTTTTTTCTATCAATGCAAGTTGATTCTGGGACTCGCCGGCCGCTGCCGCGGCACCGCTCGCTTCGCTCGCTCGGCTCGTGCGTAGGAGGTCACAGTTTCAACCTAACCTAACCTAGCCATTTCTGCCATCTGCGCCAAGCGATCGATTTATTCGGTGACAGATCTACCATTCTGAGCACCAAGCTATTATTTAAGTAATAAAACTATTATTATAAGAACGAAGTTTATATTCATGTAATGCACTACAATTTTATTGGTAATCCATCTTATATTTTACACATTATATTAACAGTAATTTGGTAATTCATACCTGGGAACACTCTTTGTTTATCTGAGAACGAAAATATTTCGTGGCGATAGATCTATTTATTAGGTGATACAACTTGATGACAAATGTAAATTTTGGTGACAAAAAATATAGTTCCCAATATCAATTTGATACCTCTAAGCGTTCCTGAGATAAAAAGTCTTAACTGAAAGAGAGGCGAACAACAAAACCCTAACAATCAAGGTTTTGCTTGCTAGGGCAGAAAAGCTTGTCATGTTTTTTTATACAGCCACTACAATAAAAAAATCGTATTAAAACTAGGCTGGTAATCTTATTTAACGTCATTATACAAGACAGTTCCCCAATATGCCCATCCTTCGCCAGTTCCTAGTGGTTTAGCTGGGAACCAGTTTTGCACGTCAAGTCCTTATTGCAATTGAGATAGTTATAACAAATATTGCGGTCGGAACGCCGGGGTATGACTGACGAAGTTGCCATTTCCAGCTCCAACAAACTCGAAAATAATAAGAAGCAGTTCTGCACATTTACTTGCGGTTTGTAATTTAAATGTTACGTCTATTCTTTGTTTCATTTATAGTTTTAAAGGCGGAGCTTATTACAAGCGTGCAGTAAAATGCTAATAAAAATCATTTCATCATGTCTTGTACATTTGTAGGGGTTTTAAAAAAAAGACACATCGTCACCATACGCACCACTTTGAGTAGTTTCAAACTAGCGTATTTTTTCGCGCGTTTAAACATCGTATGGATAACGCGTACACGCTCGCTTTATCACTTGAGTGAATGGTTCATTCGAGTCACTGTTCATATCTTTGCGCATCACGGACACACGACACCCACACAGGCACAATAAAGTTCATCTGCTGCTTTCATTCCGGCAGTCTGGTGAAAGTTGCCTTATCCAACGTCGTTGAGTTGATAATGGAATCACTGTGTGTAAAGTTAAACATGAATTAATTAAACACATTGCTATCCAACGATGTAGGATTTCGTTACATCTTTCACTCGTCTACCGAATAATCGATTTTTTTTAAACACATAATTGTTTGCGTCTTTTGTGCATTCTGTATTTTTTTGTTTTATTTCAGGGTCGAGTAAGTACCAGTCAGGATACTTAATTTAATTACCTTGCCGGTACTGCCGGTGTACTGGAGACTACAAGTGACGTGAACAAAGGTATGTCATGTATGTACGACAGCGTTACCAGATGTCCCGATTTTAAAACATAATTAAATATCCCGCGCGGGTCAGGCTCAGTTCCGCTTTTCGGGATAATTCGACTGTACGAGCAGCCTGCTCAGGAAACGCTGTCGGGAGACTCAACTGTCATACTGTCAACTGCCAAACGATATGGTAATTCTGATTTAAAATTGTATGTGTTTTTTTAACTATACACTATGGCTAATATTGCCATCTATTGTTACGTTAACGTAATATAAAACTCATTTAAGACCTTCTAATTATATACGGGTTTTATTTACTATGTCCCACTTTCGACAAAAAAATTCCGATTTTTTCACTCAAAAAGTTTCTAAATCGTAACTTTTGGTAAAATATGGCAACACTGATGTACGTCGATGCATTACTTGATAGATAGCATTTCCCATTTCTAAAGTTGACTTGTCTAAAAAACGAGACAAAACTTTTACTCGTTTAACAAAAAGGAAATTTTATGTGTAATTATAATTCTCGTATTGCTACAAAAACCGTAGGGTTTGTGCAAATATGCAGATTTTCATCATCTTGTGAAATTATTCAGATAAACAATTAGATAAATTAAAAAACACGACTGCCATGTCAAAAAAATGAACTAAAAAGAAAAAAACTAGATGTGTTCATTTTTTTGACATGGCAGTCGTGTTTTTTAATTATTAATTTTTATTTTAAACCTTTTAGTGATAAGTTTCATATAAAACATGGCAGTCGTGTTTTCTGACCGGTCGTGTTCCGTACATCCGTAAGAAAAATGGAACTTTTAAAGGATTTCGTGTTTTAAATGTTATCTGTATTTAACTGCCTATATCTGCTTCGAACTTCGAACCTACCTACTGAGCCGTTTAAGTTTGGGACACATTATTATGATTTTCGGGGATAGAAATAGATTATTTATAAATCTACTCGTCACTAGTTCTTCTAATTGCCACTAGATAGCGCACCTTGTTTGTTTTTAACGGATCAACTATCGGATACATTGACAATATTTTCTTTAATTAACAGTTTAATTAACAATGTAACATATTAATATTTTTGGTATCCACTTGTCAAATCCTAGACAATAATAACATGCATTAGACACAAAATAAATAATTAAAAAATTGTGTGGGTGTTCATTTATTTATCATACCCGCCACATTGCATTTTTATACGTTTTCAGCCTATGTTACTCGTGACGATGCAAGGATTCTAATGATACCCCATACATGTAAATCCGTTCAGGCGTTTAGAAGTTATGATGGGATAAAGAAACTCACAGACATACAAACATACATGAACATAATAAAAACATAACACTCCTTTTTTGGGGATGTCGTGTAACAAAGGAAGAACTCATAGCTAAATAAAAGCAGCCACTCGGATCGATCTTAAGGTTAAGCCACGCATGCTTTTGTTGGTCTTTGGATGGGTTATCACCACCCGTTACAAATCAGGTTTTTGCGTGCCTTGGAAATTACGTTAAGCTGTTGGTCCCGGCTGTCATTTGTAGATGATTGATAGTTATAACGTAAAGTCAGTGTCCCAAAAGTCTGACAACAGTCTTTCCAATGGTATCGTATTACCCAGTACTAACTGGGTTGTGTCAGATAAACAGTCGTTCCATGTAACATACTGGCTTTTAGCTGTATCCGGTAAGACTGGAAGCCGACCCAAAAAGAAAATCGATAAAAAAAAAACTTCGCTTTATAGGTGGTACAATAACTTTGAAGGTTTAGATTAAGAATTTGTGTGATATCAATTATTCTGAAAATGTATATGTTTTTTTACTAACTTACATAATCTCTTAACCGTAGGCGCAAGAGCAATTAGCATTTGAATGTACAAAGATTTACGCTTTACTAAACCACAGCACATTGGTCTCGACATTGATGACGTAGGCCTGAATAACCATTGGTCACGGAAATCAATTCATGTGTTTTGCTAAAGAATAGTTGAAAGAAGCATTGTAAAATGTGTATGTGTAGGTCGTTTTAAAAAGTATCCGTTTTCTGACAGTCTAATGCTAATGCTTCGAAGACTAACAAGGGTATTACTGACTATTTAAGTACCGTTTGGAAATTATATTAAGTTTTGCAGTTGAGTGCAGTGTGGGCTTGTGTAGTGAGTTTGTAAAATATTAAAAATGAATAGAAAAAAGTATAGTTCGAGAGTGATTTTTGAAATGTGCAACAGATCCAGGTGCGTAATTGTTTTTTTTTTATTGGTTTTTAGGTCCACCTTAAGAAACTAGGGAAAAACGCATCTTTCAGTATGATTTGATAAAATGATTCGAAATTTTTTGATTGCATTCATCTAAGAATTTGAAATGCGTCATCTACCATTCATGTCATTTGGTTCATCAAGTTTATTGTGAAGTATTTGTGTGATTTTAATTAGCATCTTTCACGAGTTTTTGAGATGCTGAATGTTAAGCTCGACTTTAGGAACGCGACTTACCTGAAACAATGTTGACCTCATTTAACCGGTCATTTTCCTGCCCTTGTCTCATACTATGTATTTGGGGTCGGTGCAACACGTTTTCTTCTTCCATTCTTCCCTATCGGCATTATTTACTCCTTTCTCCTTCATATAATTCCTTCACACACAATCATAGATCTTTTCTTTGGCCTTCCTCTCGCTCTCCGTCCTTCAACATTCAGATCTATCACTTTTTTAGTCACATGTGCTTCGTCCCTCCTCATTACATGTCCACAATAATATACGACGTGTCTGGTCACGGACTAGCGATATTCTATGTACTTATAACAAACGTTCTTTAAACTCAATAACTTTTATTGATTAAAAAACATACTACTATTATTTTCACAAAAAAGTTTACAAAACATTCGCTGATATGCAATTTTTTTTGGACTTTAATTTTGTTTTCTAAAATTACGAAAATGTAAACTCATCATTTTTTAATTTAAATGATGGACAATACATAATACATTCTGGCAAATAAAGTATTCTTATTCTTAATATTGTTGTCCTCTGAATAAACCTATTGTCGGTACAGTAAGACCAACACTTTGAGAGAAAAGATTATTTTTTGTACACGCATAGAGAATATCTCAAAATGGCTGCCAAAAAGCGGGGGAGAGACCCAAGTTTGTAGCGTAATAGTATATATTAGGTCCTTACATATGAAATTGGCGTTTTGTATGGAAGGAACAAAAAGTCGAATATTTTTTAATATAATATATTTAATTAATCAAAGTATGAACCATTGTTTTCAATGCACTTTTGCCATCTTATAGGTAGTTCATTGATCCCTTTACTAAAAAAACCAGTCGGACGGGAATCAATAAAATCTTTGAAGGCGATTTGGACTGCCCCATCGGAGTTGAATTTTTTCCCTTGCAAAAAGTTATCCAAATTGCGAAAAAAATGGTAATCTGTTGGAGCAAGGTCCGGGGAGTACGGAGGATGTCTAAGACATTCCAATTCAAGCTCTTCTAATTTGGTAGCCGTCTGTTGCGCAGTGTGTGGTCTGGCGTTGTCGTGAAGCAGCAGTGGCGTGGAGCGATTGACCAGCCTTGGTTGTTTAGCCGCTAGCTTTTCCATCATGGTTTGTAATTGCTGACAATAGACATCAGCTGTAATAGTCTGGCCAGATTTGAGAAAACTGTAATGAACAATACCGGCACTAGTCCACCAAACGCTTACAAGTAACTTTTTTGGGGTTAATTTTCGCTTGGGGCAGGATTTGGCTGGCTGGCCAGGATCCAACCATTGCGCTGAGCGCTTCCGATTATCGTAAAGAATCCATTTTTCATCACAGGTAATGATTCGGTTTAAAATACCTTCATTGTTGTGCCGGTTCAGTAATGTAACGCAGCAGTCGACGCGCGTTTGCCGGTTTGCTTCAGTCAATTCGTGAGGTACCCACCTTTCAAGCTTTTTAATCTTCCCAATTTGCTTCAAGTGAATTAAAACAGTTTTATCACTAACATCGAAGCCTGCAGCTAACTCGGACGTGGTTTGCGATGGGTCCGCTTCCACAATAGCCTTCAATTCTCCATTATCAACTTGGGTCTCAGGCCGTCCACGGGGCTTGTTCTGCAGGTCGAAATTTCCAGAACGAAAACGTTGGAACCAAAAACGAACTGTGTTTTCTTTTGCAACATGACCGCCATACACATCATTCACCCTTCGAGTCGTTTCCGCAGCACTAGTGCCACGGCGGAACTCGTACTCGTAAATAATGCGATATTTTAAATTTTCCATTTTGTAAAATGAGTGACGCAAACAGAAAAAACAGAAGAAAAAAAACAAATAAATGACGGTCATCGAAGCACAAATACATGAGTAAATAGCTGTACAAATTTTAATTTGGAATTCCTTACCAAAGAGGAGAAATTCGTGATTAAAGTGGCCAGTACGAAAAACGCCAATTTCATATGTAAGGACCTAATATAACACTCTTTACATAATTATCTATAATATCGCTAGTTCATGACTGGACACATTGTATATCCATAAATCCTTACTAATATTATAAAAGCGAAAGTGAGTTTGTTTGTTTGTTTGTTACGTCTTCACGCCTAAATGGCTTAACCGATTTTGAAAATTTATTGCAGGCGAAGCCGAGGGCAAAAGCTAGTAAATACATAATTTACGATTGGGAGGACAGGTAATGCTCTTTCACTCTCACTCTCTCTCACATAGAACTAAACTGATAAAATGAAAATTTACAAGTAGTAGGTATACATAGACACACCTCTGAATTACCTTTCAGTATTACAAGCGCGATGTTATGTATGTTGGTGAAGTGGTGACGTCATGTTTGCTGATTACGACGTTTTGTTGACAGGTTGCTTGCATGTTATTTCGGTTAATTATTTGATGGGGGCTTGTCGGCAGTTCACACACATTGGTCCTAATTTTGTACTGTTATGAGTTCACACATTTTCGATTTTAAATAGATCCTACTAATATTAAAATGCGAATGTTTTTGAGGATGTTTGGATGTTTGTTACTCTTTCACGTCAAAACGGCTGAACGGATCTTGATAAAATTTAGCTCAGAGGTAGATTATAGTCTGAAATAACACATATGAACTTTTGTTTTCGATATCATGCGTGCGAAGCCGCGGGCGCCAGCTAATTTTACCATACTTCTTCTCTAGCCATCGTACAAAGCAATCTGTCCATATCCGTTTAAGGCGCCACCCCGACCAAAACGCCGCGCAAGCCGTTTTTGTACAGTTTTCTAGAGCTATCCACTTGTTATTTAAAACGAACTAAGTAACAAAAAAAAAATTATTAAACTTTATAATCTTGATTCCATTATTGTAGATTTAGTTTTTATTTTTATTGAGTCATAATTTAGTAAATCTCCTTACAACAAAGCCCCAGAAATGAGAAAAAATATCAATAACATGCATCTCCTCGTAAAGTAAACATTGTTTAATTTTGCTACTGACACTAATGGATACACAATTCTATAATAAACATTTTGGTAGAAATATTTTTTCCAAAAACCCAATACTTAATTTTATATAGATTTTATTCCAAAAAATAGGCATTATTCACTACTGATCTCACTCACTCACTCCTGCGCGGCAAAGAGGGAAGCGAATGCTCAAGGTTATTTGCGTAGGTAATACATTGCAATATAATTATATAAATATAACACCTCTTGCGCTCCCGAAAGCATCCCGTTTTTCCACCGTCCAGGAATACCGATATCTATTAAGATTCCTGAGACGCTTGCCCTGATTTACTGTGCTGCCTGATCAATGGCTCCAAGCAGATTGAATAAACCTGTTGTTTCAGTGCTGAGTGTTTTTGTAAGGGCTTTTATTACGGAGGAGGAAACGATTTGAGAGTTGTACAATTAAGAAGACATTTGCCACAAAGAAGAAGATTAATATAAGGTCCTGCTGGGGTTGCGGTTGTTTGAAAGAGATACCGTGGCCTCGGAATCCAGGGGGCAAACGATGGAACATGGAAGGGTTTTAGTCAATAAAAGTCTGACACTCCCCCTCGCTCCGCCCAGAGGGGGGAAAGTTCTTTGATGATTTCCCATACCTAAAAGAAAACAAATACGCTTTCTCGCACTCCTCTCAGCTAACGTTTTAATTTGAGATCCGCATCCATATCAATATTTAGTCTGCCATCTTTGGGAATAAGCAACATTGAATTTAGAATGACGTCACTTAGCCAAACATAGTCATCCCAAATAAAGATGTACCGTAGCAAATCTCAAATTAATCGATAACCGGGATATGGGTCCAATTAAACTTTGAAAAACTTTTTAAGTTCATAATTAAAAACACGCTACCCTGTACGGGATGCTAATCATACGTTTCAACAGTTTAATACTGTCTTACTGTGCATGCATGAGCGGTCTCACAAATGACGCATGTATCTTTGTCTTGCTTCATCAAACTGTTTGTAACTTTGTCTTCGTATCCTAGAACTATCTTCACTATCAGGGGATTAACTTTGTTCCACGATTTAATTGGCGTAGTTGTGAAGTTAGTCAGTCACACATCAGTTAAGGCATTACGTACTATAACTGGTTTGTTTTATCAATGGCATCTCGCAGTTGTAGGAAGTTGTCGTCTGCTTAACCGGGCAATTTCTGTGGATGCCTTGACATTAAAGCCTGGGTAAAAAAACTTTTAAACTAAGCGACTACACTCTAAGAACACCCCCTGTGGGGTACCAGCCTCGGATTAGGACGTCGCCGTCGCAGGGGGTGGACAGCAAAGGGACAGGCTTGATCTGAGTCTATTACTGCTCAATTGTAGAGCTTTTTAAACTCACATGGTCACTAATATTGTAAATAACGGTTAAAACGGGAGGTTTAGTAAGTTTTTTTTTAACACTTAAGGACTCGCTAATGGGTCTAACTAGTCTAGTCGTGTGTCTTATACGTCTGTAGCACTCACACGACCACGCTAACTGATAAATACGACCGCCATTTGCCGCGCTACACTGTAGTTGAAAGGTACTAAGAGCGGCAATATCGCAAACGTTAAAACTTATAAGTTATTACAAATAAATCGAACAACTGGGTCCGTTAGACCCATTAGCGAGTCCTTAAGTGTTAAAAAAAACTTACTAAACCTCCCGTTTTAACCGTTATTTACAATATTAGTGACCATGTGAGTTTAAAAAGCTCTACAATTGAGCAGTAACTGATGATGATTAAGCCGCTTAATTAATGGGTGTGTGTCGTTTTCAAATATATCATAACAAGTCGTGAAATTATTCATATTTGAAATGAACGTATTATGTTTCTTGAAACACTGTATTTACACCAAGGTATATTTATAAAGTGTGATTAAGCAAACGGAAAATGTGGCGGACATATCTGCTCGTTTCAGTAATAAAAGTTTTTCGTTCATTTATTGATTAATTTAGATATTGCTCACATTTTTAAATATTTCTTTTAAAAAATCATTTGAATATATATATAACAAAAATAGTAGCCCACCGGTATCGCGAACAGGGTCCAAGCTACCGGCGCGGTCAGGGCTCCAGAGAAAGAAACCTCCTAACAATACGAGCCGTGTCCAGGAGTACCGCTTTATGTATCAAGCCCTTGATCCAGCTGCCTTACGAGAGCCTCCTCAGGTATTGGTCGAGGCTCTTGACAATTAAGCCATTGGCAGATATGACTATCGGCACAATGATCGCTGAGTCCACATCCCACATGTCGACAACCTCGCGAGCCAAGTCAATATACTTGATTTATACTTGATGTTACCCGGTAGCGACTTAATACGTAAGTGTTTTTTATCATCAGAGTATTCTTATTTATAAACTTGTTTTTTGTTTATTTCATAGAAAATGGCTTCCAATAGGCCCTTGAGACTTGACGAAATAGAAGACTATGTTAATGAGCACTTTCGCTGCCCAGAACTCAGCGTATGAGTCCAAAATACATTGTATAATTTGGACTGGGCAGAGAAAGGGTGATGAAATAGAAAATGAAGACTGATCTGAGACTGAAGACTACTTAGAAATAATTGAGCATGAATCAGAATCCGAACAAAATGGCGACGAAGGTGAAGTAAATATACAATCTGAGCGTGAAACAACCTCACAACCAAGTCAAGTCATCCGTCGACCAGCAGGATCTTCGTCGTATGGATTTAGATTGTGTTCCATAAAAAATATCAAAATTTTTGCATCAAATGCAATATAGCCATTTGTGGAGAACACGTGAAACACGTTTGTTCCAATTGTTTTTATTAAATCAGAAGAGAAAAGAGACTGTTGATTTTGAATTATTATTGTATCCCAAAATTTTTTTATTGTGTTTTTTTAATATTGATCTCTTATCGTTAATTATTCTAAGTAGGTATAACATACTAGTATAAGAAAAGATAGAAAAGAATTGATAAAACTACTAATTACAGAAGTTTTCAGAATTAAACTTAATCTTGTCGTAAAAACATGCCAAAAACCGTTAATTTTTGTAAGAGCTTGTTGATTAAAAAAAAGCAATAAATATTACTATTTGATTCATTATTGTCTTTGTTTATTATCATATCATCCCTAGTAATAAAGTAGTTTTCACTTTTATTTAGTATTTTTGGAAAAAAAAATAGAATATTGTACTGGGTCCAGCGTACCCGGTAGCGAGTATGGGTGTTACAAAATAAGGCGTGAGTCCTTAAGTGTCCTGCCGGGGTTGCGGGTTGTTCGAAAGAGATACCGCGGCCCCGGAACGTAAAGGGCAATAGAAGGAACATGGGTGGGTTTTAGTCAGTAAAAGTCTGACATGCCCCCCCGCTCCGCCCAGAGTGGGGGAAGTCATTTGATGATTTCCCATCCGAAAAAAGAAATGTCCTTAAGGTGAAAGCTCCAACCTACCCGCGAAATTCAAAGCTGTAGGAAAGACTTTTTCTGTTTTTTTTTGTTCCTACGCCTTTATGAACTTGGAGGGTTGTATTGGTGATTTTGATGATTATAATTCTATAACTACATACGTCTTACAGCCGCGAATAATATTTTAATGAACATACAACCTAGCACTGGCCTGAAAATTGCAAAAAACGTAAGAAAATTTGAATTTCGCGGGTAGGTTGGAGCTTTCACCTTAAGTGTTAAATAAGTTCCCGATATTTTAGTGGTGCTGCTAACGCGGATCACGGATAAACGGAGGTTTTTACGGGTGGGAGTAAACATGGTTAATAATATCCCGTTTAAAACGATTTTAAAAATACATTGACGGGCCTGTTGGTCTAATGGTTAGTGGCCCTGACTGCTGAGCCGGAGGTCGTGGGTTCGATTACCACCCAGGACAAACTTTGTGTGATGAGCATGATTTTTTGTTCTGTGTCTGGGTGTGATTTATCTATAATATGTATGTATTTATAAATTATATAAGTATGTATATCAGTTGTCTGGTTACCATAACACAAGCTCTGCTTAGCTTGGGATCAGATAGCCGTGTGTGAGTTGTCCCAAGATATTTATTTATTTATTCTAAAAATATTAAAAAAAAATTAAGGTTCTGTACCTCAAAATAAAAAAAAAATAGAACCCGGGTAGGGTTCTTTTTTTCCTTTTAAAGAATCACTTTGTTCTCCGTCTGTCTATCTGTGAATACCCTTTATCTTGAGATCGCATGGAGGTATCGATCTGAAATGTGTAGTCTTTTTGTGATGTGATAAATTCCACTCTCTAAATGTAGACGCTATCAAAAGAATCCTCGCTGCGAGACTCTCACACGCTCTTGGTCGGTATTTCATGGACATCGGCGTATCATATAATTATCTATATAGAACTACATAGGGTATGCAGCACCGACAGGTTGGGATGAAAATACCTTATTCTAGAAACTTGGTTTTACCTCCAGAATGTCACAGACTAGTAACAGATGATGCGAAGTTCTCGAAAGTTCTAAAAGGTTGTCAGTTAACTTGCTAATTCTGAAGTCAAGATTTAATTGTTTCTTGCGTGTGGTGACAAGTTGTGTAGAGATCAGTATGGTCATGTGATGCAGACAAAGGAGGATATAATTTGTAAATGAGGATATCGATAGCATAAGAGTAGGATTCATTTATGGTGTGAAAAACGATATTGCTGTGAAGCAGGTGACTATTACTGATAGAAATGACGAATTTTTAGTTATGGTATAATAAATAAAACACATAACTTTTATCTAGTATTCATTTTCCATTGTTAAAGATTAGCAGATCATCCATATAGACATAGAGAAAAAAAATACGTTTTATTGACGATAACTCATAAACTACCTAAGCAATATAAATAATTGAAATGGGTCCACCTAAAAAGTATAACTTAACAAACAAAATAAGAATTTTGCAAATCGGTCCAGGCGTCTTTGAGTAATCGGTGCACATACATAAAAAAAGATTCCGACGAATTGAGGACCTCCTCCTTTTTTGTAGTCGGTTAAAAACAAATGGCTTTTACATTTATTTTCATTTATTTATTATAAATATATTCATACTTTTACATAACTTAAAGTGTACCTTACCTTAGTTTCTAATGTAAAATCTTTTTACTTTTACAAGTTGTTTACTGTATGTTCGCATGGTATACAGAATTAATTTAAATAGGGAAACCTATTATTAGCCTTATTAAATATTTGTAATGAAATAAACATGTATCGCTGTTGGTTTATTAAATAAAATTTTATTTAAATAAGAAAACTCGTTATGAGTTAATCCAGCCTGTCCTTTTGCTATCCTCTCCCAGCGACCCTAAGCCAAGGCTCGTACCCCACAGGGGGTGCCCTTAGCGTGTAGGCCTTAATTTCTAGGCAACTAAAGCAATCACCTGGCTAATCAGACGACAAACTTTTTGGTTGAACTGCGAGATGCCATCAATAAATAAAAAAAAATGAGGTAATCTTGTATTTAAAACATCGTGACTGTTACCCCACAGGTACCTGGTGGTATTAAATATGGAAATAAAATAAGTAGGACACTAAGCCTTCCAAGGTGTATCTTGCTCCCAAACCTCCGTATCGATCAGTGTAAGTCTCGTGACAAAAGCCTATCATAGCAAGGTCAATACAATAGCATGCAAAAATGTTTACATTATTTTCATTCTACATTAACCCGACTATTAAATTCGTGGGCGTGTCGCTTCAAAAAAATTATGTAATGTAGAAATAAATTTTACGAAAGCGTTGTGTTCGTGATTGTAGGCTGTGTTTGTGTGTGTGTTCTAAACTTCTAAGGTGTTTATGTGGTAAAGACTCACTATCGACTATATGTGCCACTTAAAAATGTGTAATAGACTTGCTTATGGTCCTGTAGATTCTACTACCAGTACAAAAGAATACATGTGTTATCCACATTCTACTATGTGTTAAATTTCATACAAATCCGATCAGAGTAAGATAAGAAGTTAGTCTCTTGTTAGGAGTAATAAGAACTAACTTTAAATTTGCCTCATCCTACAAATATTATAAATGCGAATGTTTGTGAGGATTGATGGATGTATGGATGTTTGTTACTCTTTCACGTCAAAACGGCTGAAGGGATCTTAATGAAATTTGGCACAGAGGTAGATTATAGTCTGAATTAACACAGAGGATACACATTTTTTTTGGATAATCACGCGAGTGAAGCCGCGGGCGCCAGCTAGTGTTTCATGAAAAGGGACCTCTAACTAGGCCGGTATTGTGTGGCGACTATTCGACAGTTGTTGTCAGCTTATTCTAGTTACAGATAACTTAAATATGGCTTTATAATAACTGAAATAATAAAACATTAATAAATTTAGATAAGCAAATCAAGTATATTGACTTGGCTTGGCATGTGGGATGTGGACTCAGCGATCATTGTGCCGATAGTCGTATCTGCCAATGGCTTAATTGATAAGAGCCTCGACCAATACCTGAGGAGGCTCTCGTAAGGCAGCTGGATCAAGGGCTTGATACATAAAGCGGTACTCCTGGACACGGCTCGTATTGTTAGGAGGTTTCTTTCTCTGGAGCCCTGACCGCGCCGGTAGCTTGGACCCTGTTCGCGATACCGGTGGGCTACTATTTTTGTTATATGTATATTCAAATGTTTTTTTAAAAGAAATATTTAAAAATGTGAGCAATATCTAAATTAATCAATAAATGAACGAAAAACTTTTATTACTGAAACGAGCAGATATGTCCGCCACATTTTCCGTTTGCTTAATCACACTTTATAAATATACCTTGGTGTAAATAACAGTGTTTCAAGAAACATAATACGTTCATTTCAAATATGAATAATTTCACGACTTGTTATGATATATTTGAAAACGACACACACCCATTAATTAAGCGGCTTAATCATCATCAGTAACAGAAAATGAACTTCTATTAAGAAGGCACTTCATGAGTGGGAAGAGAGTTATCGACACAAAGGTATTGGAACGAAGTTCCTTATCGCGCGTTGCGAAAGGGTTAGACGGAAAAAATTTAGTCCAAAAGTTGTAACGACACTTTTTGCTGTAGTTGTAAGCCGTGCGGCGTGCGCGTGTTTCTCTGTCTGTCTTTCTCTCTCATAGAAAGCAAGCCAGTTATTTTCGTTTCGTCTTTCTATTTCGCATTGAACAGTGTGTTGTCGCGCCGATTATTTTTGTTGGGTGTTTACAGGTTTTTTGTACATTATAAATAATAACTTCGTTCCATCCGGGTGTCCCTTGATACCTCTCAAGTTTTTTTTTTTTTAAACATGTAGTTTCTGAATGTTCCAAAAGTACTATAGCGCCATCTATGCGACAAATGTAAAACTAGCATCATTGGCGAAATGTTTGTGTAGGAACATGTCTGCAAAAACCTTGGTGATGTGGTATTAAGCCCTCTATTAACAGCTATTTCTTATAACCGACTTCCAAAAACAAACTAAAAAGTGGAAAATAGCTTTACCTCTGGATGTCGGAGACATTGGTTCCGAAAGTAATGTAATTTTCCACTTTTCAGTTTTTTTTTTGTAAATCGGTTTTTTTTTTGTAAAAAGAGTTTTTATGTCAGCATTTTTATTTTTAGTTTCCATTTTCAGATACATATTTATTATATTGAAAATAAATGGCTTGCTTTCTATGAAAGAGAGAGAGAGAGAGAGAAACAAGCGCACGCCGCATGTCTTACAACTATAGCAAAAACTGTCGTTACAACTTTTGGCAACGCGTGTTAAGGAATTTCGTTCCAAAAAGAACCATGAAAATCGGTCCACAGCTGGCGGAGTAATCGGTAACATAGAATAATTATTATCAACATACATAAAAAAACTGTCGAACATAGAACCTCCTCCTGTTTTGAAGTCAGTTAAAAATATAGATCCTATACGCTGTCTAAACCAGGCAGAGCCTTTAACCAGAGCCTTTGATTAAGCCAGAAGCGTTCGTGAGTAAAAGTAATTAAAAGCAGTTTGAGTTTTGTGTCGGGTAGTGTGTGTCACATATTAAATTCATTACAAATCAGGCCATGTGTAATAGTACTAACTACTTAGTTGTATGGCGGTAAATACTAGCTACTGAGGGAATAACGGTTATTAGGTATTTATACAATGAAATAGGTACATTTTGGTCGTAATCATACGTTTTATTTTATAGTAAACGTGCCAAGTTTACAAAGCTATTTCCTTGTTCATTATCATATCCATTGTTTAACCATGAAACTAATTATGAGTGCGGTCATCTGATGTGATTAATATTATATAATAGGACGTTTGTCACCGCAAGTTTAGCTTTCGATTTTATTAGAGGTTTTGTATAGGGAAGAGGTTGTGGCTAAATAATAGCAGCCGCTCCAGGTTGATCTTTAGGCTGGTCTGTGGATGGTTGACCAGCCTTGACATACCGAGTTTATTCCGTGCTTCGAAAAGCAGCTCGTGCAGCTGTTTGTACTGGTTGTCGTTTGTAGACCTTCGACAGGTAGTCAGTCTGACGATCAGTATCAAGAGATATCGTACTACCCAATATGAACTGGGTTGTGGGGGTCAGATAGGCTGTCCATGTAAAATATTGGTATTCAGCTGCATCTGGTTAAACTGGAAGTCGATTCCAACAGAGTTGGAAAACGGCTAGGCTGATGATGATAAAGTATCCATTCCGAACATTCCTGACACAATAAAAGAGAAAAAAAGGATACAAAAAATGGTTAGTTTAGATACATAATGACATTTTCTCTAATTTTTTAAACCATATGTATATTCGTCTTATTACGACAGCCCACTTCATCTAGCAACTGACTACTAGATTCGTATATTTTTTCTTTTTTTTAATGAACATATATGAAGAGTAAAAACAACAATATTAATAAGACGCCTGACGCTCTCCTTGCAAACCCCGAGCCTACAAAGGCAAGGGACCGGACTGGTTAAGACGGTTTTGATGGTGCTAAGGAGAAAACACTTCCAACGAAGCTGTAAGAACCGCTGAAGCAGTTCTTCTGTGGAGAAAGCTACGCGCCGCAAAGGCGAACGCGCAGATTCTATTTAAAATTGTTTGTTTGTAAAATTAATATAAACCAGTTAATACTATACTATTACAAATATATTCTATAACGTGCGCTCGTTTCGTTCGCGTTCAAAAGGTGACAATGTAACCCAACAACCTAATAGGATTTCCAACTTGTGGACTACTCTAGGCTGCAGTAAGCACAACCTATGCTAATATTATTAGTCGAAAGTTATTATTTACTGCTCATCGCCTTACATTTACTGCCTTTTACTGCCTTGTGTAGTTAATTCGGAACCTTTTATAATACCTTTATTATTTATCTTAAAAAAAACATTTTCCCACTTTAAGATTTTCTCCTTTATCGTGGGTGTGTTTACAAATATTAAAACTCACACACACACACAAACAGCCAGACCCGAAATATTTAGTCGCTATCCAGTTATGTTATTAGTTGCCAACACTTAGTTGCCTTTTAAGTCATTAGCAACATGGAAAATTATAAACTTTAAAATTTTGATTTAAACATATGTATTTTACAGCATGCTTATTATGCACCACGAAGCAACCATCTAAAAATCAAGTTGTCAAAACACGAGTATTGCTTAACGCACACGAAAAACGCGTCACAAATCGCAAAGGATAAATGTTTCGTTTCCATCCCTTCAACTGTCCACTTAACTGTCAGCATTGACCTTGTTTATGGGTGAACCGTAAAGAGCCCTTTGACCCTGACCCAGACGCAAAACCGTAAATAAACCTTTCAGGTTCAAAATACATCCTTCAACGTAATTGTTACCGGGAATTCATCTTATTTTGGTTCGAGTCGTTTGAAAGGATGTGTGTTGCCCTCTTGTGACCTTTGAGTATCTTTGGTGGTATAGGACGGTTTCAAACTAGCAGTAATGTTATGAGTATGTATTTTTATCGATTTGTTCTTCTAAACCACTTGAAGGTGTAAGGTACAATTTTCACCATGGTTTTAAACCCTTGGGTATTTTTTTTTAAACATAGCCCTACTTTGTGGGTGGGTTTATAAACATTTAAACTCACACACGCAAACAGCCAGACCCGGAACAAGATACATATATTTGTTCCGTGCGGGAATCGAACCCGCGACCCCGTACGGAACAGATATTTATATGGCCTACAGATAGTTGTTCCGGGTCTGGCTGTTTGTGTATGTGAGTTTAAATGCTTGTAAACGCATCCACGATCCAGGGGAAATTCATCGTGCGGGGCAAAGTTTTTTTTTTTCAAAAAACAAAATGCTATGGTAGAGGTGTCTGTCATCCGGGGTTGCGGGTTGTTCGAAAAAGTGACAAAATAAATATCTTTGCGATCCGATCAGCCGTTAAGTAGTGAAAAGATAAATACATACTTACAAACTGAGATATTTTCAAATAAAAAAAATAGTACGAATCCTTACTAATATTATAAAAGCGAAATTGAGTTTGTTTGTTACGTCTTCACGCCTAAATGGCTAAACCGATTTTGATGAATTTTGGTACAGAGATAGTTGTGACCCTGGAGGCTATTTTTTTATAAAAGATTGAGATATGAGGGAGAAAGAGGGAAGAAAAGAGAAAACTTAGCTTTGCTATTACAATAAATCAGGCGCAAGGGCAAAAACTACAGGTTACCCCGAATTTAACGCGAGCGAAACTGCGGGCAAAAGCTAGTGAAATTATAATAATAATAAAACATTTACTTTCAGGCATCTTAGGCCCACAGACAAACATATATATAGCTAATACAATTCGTGTTAGTAAATAAATCCCTAACAACTATGTTAGTAATTATAATGACGAAAATCTCCAGAAAAAATATTGTGAAGAATGGAATAGTGGACATAATATATGTCGGGCATGCCTCCGTCCGAGTACCTATGGATTTTATTACAAACACGTTGGTTTTATTACATTTTTTTTCATTCAGTAAGCAGATGAGTGATGGTCGGTCTTAGGCGGAACGTTAGACTGTAAGTCTGATTTGCTTTATTTACTAGCATAGTTATTACAACATCCTACTATATAAATATATATATATATAAAATATTATAAACACGAAAATTTGTATGGATGTTTATAACATTCACGAAAATTCTACTGAATGGATTTTAATGAAACTTTACAATAATATAGCTTATATATCAAGAATAACACATAGGCTACAATTCATAAAGATTTTTTGTATATGCTATCTCGAGTGAAACCGCGGCGCGCAGCTAGTTAACTCATAATCGAACGAGGACTTTAAGGCACACTGAGACGAAAGTTTCGGCTCACTGTCCGAAGAGCGACCGTATCAGTATTCTCCACGCGTTACCGCTCGATAAAAGAGGGTGCGTTTTACGAATTCTGTATCAGAGTTCCTGTTGTCGAACAAAAAGATATTAACCGTTTAACTTTAGTTGTATTATCGTTGTTTTTTCCATAGTTTTGAAGCTTTTCAGCATGAAACAAACGATTACTAAGCTTATATTATGTACACCTTAACTGACATGTTTAAGACAAAAATATTTGTAGAAGCCCTTAATTTTAATTGCACACAAATTTATAGCTTATAAGTAGATGCAATTTATACAACAGCGAGCTAATCCCAGTATAGTGATGGCTGAAACAGGTGGAGCACATCCTTTTTTTTTTTTTTTGGCGTGTGGAAATCATCAATGGATGTCCTCCGCCTTTGTGGAGGGGTCTGTCAGACTCCTACTGACTAAAACCACACGGTGTTCCTTCTCGTCACTTCTGGCTGGGGTGCGGGGACACATTCGCATTCTACACAATCACCCCAGCAGTAGGTGGAGTTCATTTGCCTTAACCTTCTTCCGATTCGATAGCTTTGCTCATCCTTTTTTTTTGGCGTGTGGAAATCCTCTCCATCCTTTTTCGCATTCTACACAATCATCCCAGCAGTAGGTGGAGTTCATTTGCCTTAACCTTCTTCCGAATCAATAGCTTTATTTTTATATAATTCATACTCGCGCACCGCGGGTTCTGTACAAACTTATGACGTAAACAGCCATATCTTTTGAATGCGTAGACTCTCCAAAAAGTGAAAGATCGAAAGTGATCAAAAAAGGGTTCCGTTTTTTCTTTATGAGTTACTGAACCCTAAAAAAGGAGGATGTTTGGAAGGGTAATCTGTAGTTGGGGGCTACTGCCCGACTGCCGCTGTAGGGTTACGTATGATTTTATGTCGCGGATAACATTAATAACGCGATGCCGAAATTAGATGGCGCTGTAGTATTTTCTGAACTATCTTGCTATAAGATTCCTTTTACTATGCAAGTGTCCACTGCAACGCAATACTAGCTCTCTCTTTCGCTGCGCTTGGCCAACCACCCAAATCAAACCAAGTATCCTACGTTATTAGTCCCACCTGTCATTTATAGTTCACTAGCTTTTGCCCGCGGCTTTTCTCGCGTTTAATTCGGGGTAACACAGTTCCCCTTGCGCCTTATTGATTTGTAATAGCAACGCTAAGTTTTCCCTTTTCTTCCCTCTCTCTCCCTCACATCCCACTTTTTTAAAATAAAATAAATAAAATATAAATATCTTGGGACAACTCACACACGGCTATCTGATCCCAAGCTAAGCAGAGCTTGTGTTATGGTAACCAGACAACTGATATACATACTTATATAATTTATAAATACATACATATTATAGATAAATCACACCCAGACACAGAACAAACAATCATGCTCATCACACAAAGTTTGTCCTGGGTGGGAATCGAACCCACGACCTCCGGCTCAGTAGTCAGGGCCACTAACCACTAGACCAACAGGCCCGTCTAAAATGCCTATGCCCGTCTCCTGGTTCCCAACTATCTCTGTACCAAAATTCATCAAAATCGGTGTAGCCATTAAAGCGTGAAGAGGTAACAAACAAACAAACAAACGGATGTAAAATACTGGTATTCATCTGCATCCGGTTAGACTGGAAGTTAACCTCAACATATTTGGGAAAAGGTGATTTTCTGTCGATGTTTTCCTTTATCCTTTTGAACGCGGTGATAAAATAAACTACAAAGACGGAATAATTTACTATTTATTTTGTACAGTTGTTGAATTCATTTTATTTATTGGTGCTTGTTACAGTGTTCAAAGTACGAACTTAAAATAAATAGTAACGATAAATTAAAAAAAAATGCACATGTCTGGGTTACAACTCATGACCTACTGGTAAGTCAGAGTTGCTACCACTGTAACACCACGGCTCTCACAACAAATTAGAACTCATCAAATAACTTCTCCCGCTCTGGGCGGAGCGGGGGGACGGTTAGACTTGTAAAAACTAAAACTCACCCATGTTTCTTCTAAGGGTAAAACCCTTTATGTTCCGGGGCCGCGGTATCTGTTTCGAACAACCCGCAACCCCGGCAGGCGGTGGCCCTGGCAGGCCCTTCAGCTTTGTTGAAATCTCTTTTAGGCACGCGTGAAACACTATCGCGCCGCTGACACAGCCTGTCGTCACTGGACGGACAGACGGTACGGGACCCATTGCTCACCGTCCACAGACCGGACCATCGACGATGGCCGGGAGTCGTCTCGAGGCGCCCGATGCCCGGTGCGTCCCCCGACAAATAAGACCTTAAGTAATATTTGTAAAAAACAAATTGACTGCTTTTTAAGTAAACTTAGGTGGCAATTATTATTAGATTTTGCACAGATAATGTACTATTTTATTAATAAAGTGTTGAGGATCTCAAATAAGTAGAAAATTGAGTAACTACACTACTTGTCACGTAGCCACTTTCGTTTCGTCGCTTCCCACGCGACTACCTCGTAATGAGGCTCTCTAGAGATAAAACTAATACACTAGAGATGTAAGACTTCGGGATGTCTACCATCTTTATTCTTATTAAGTGTACGCTAGCGTATTTGTTCCAGGGTTGTGGGTTGTTCGAAAGATATGCCACGGTCCCGGAATATAAAGGGTAAAAGAACGAACTGGGGTTAGTTTCCAATCACGGAAAAGCTTGGGTCCGCATCCGCAGTAATGCAAAAATATTAATCAATTTGCAAGTTTTTAAACAAACATGTCAATAACAAAAAAGGATAAATATTTCACGTTTACTGTTCCGATATTTCGGTAAAAAAAAACAAAATCAATCGTTAAAATGGTAAATATCCCGTTTCAAATGTTTATAATTGCTTTGAGTACGTGACCAACCAAACATTAAACTAAATACATGTAAATAATAATTTAACTCTATACTTTCAGCAAAGTTCAAAAATAAAAACGTTTTAAGCCTGCAAAGATGCAAAAGATGCGCTAGGGTGTATAAAAATCCACGCGGCTATTAGGGATGAACAATAAAGACAGATTTAAAAGCCCTGCGTGTTAACCATTTCTATAAAAAATAATTTAAAAAATTGCTTCGTAAGAAGGAATGGCGGCGAAATCTACTAGCACCTTAGTCAGCTACTCAGACTTAAAAACTTTGCCCCACACTAGGAATTCCTCTTGTTTCGTGTGTACATGTTTGTAAACACAAACATTTAAACATACACAAATAGCCAGACCCAAAACAACTACCTGTAGATTATACAAATATTTCTTCCGTGCGGGAATTGAAACCGCAACACGCAGCGCAGCAGTCGATCGCTTAGCCACTGTGCCAACCATGCCGTCAGTCCGTCGTCAAAAGTTGACGACAGCATTGCACTTTTTTCACTCCTGGAAAAAATTATCCAACGAGGCATGAACCGGTTACGGTCCGGTTTTACCCGAGAAAATATTTATGTTGATGTCGTTACACGATGGCGTTAACGACAGTTTATTTTTTATTTAAAGTGATATTTTATGTTGCCAGCCGGATACGGCCACCCTTTTACAAACAGATTGAGCGAGCCCTAAATTAACTTAAAAAAACTATGATTCACTGTCCAAAACAGTTACAGAAAATCGAAAAACTTTTTGACATGACGTTTTTGCCAGTTTCTGTTGATTGAGCTTACAGAAACTGGATGTGCAAGAAAACCTTATAGCCATATGAACTGAATTTTCAGTACTTTTTGTGCGATTATTTATACAATGTATTACTTTATCAACCAAACTATAACCCAAACCATATTATAGTTTGAGATCCACTTTGTGCTACGTAGTTTTATGTTCAGCGCCTACGGCGTAGCAATTGGCTACGCGCTACGTAGCTGCACGCTACGAGTTCGGAACTATAAAAAGAACCACCCAACTTGATTCCCTCGGGTTGTAAGCGTAAGCCGTATGCGTCTTTATAGATGTGCAGCTATATTGAGGCGAACAAGTGGAAACTATCCAGCTAATGCTGCAGATCTAATTAGTCGTTGAAAGGTTTTTCATATTCATTTAAAAGTATGGAAAACATTTATATAAACTGGTATATATGAACTACAACCAATTCCCGCTACATACACACAAGAATCATGGTCGTTGAGTTTGTTATCACATAAGGATGTTGTTTTTGCGGTCGGGAGATTTTCAAATAACTTCCCCCGCTCTGGGCGGAGCGAGGGTGAGTGTCAGAATTTAGGTACCCACCCCTGTTCTTTTGCCATCTATGTTTCGGGGCCGCGGTATATGTTATTGTGTTCTCCGTTAAGTATAAAATACCACACTCTGTTTGTTGTTCCTCATTTTTGTTTGTCGGTACACTCATGAGCTTAGTATGTGTTCAATGAGAAAACTTCAAGTGTTCAACTTAAAGCGTTTTATGAAACACATAAAAGCTTCGAAGTTATGCTAGTATGGGATGGAACTTGTGTTTTACTTTTTACTCACGATGAAACGGATCAGGTATTGCCATCTCCGCTCCCAATATCAATAAAAGTCTGACACTCCCCCCCACCCCACTCCGCATAGAGCGGGGAAAATTGTTTGATGATGACCCATCCATATAAAAAGGGTTGTCCTTTCCATTTTGATGATGATGACGTTGGTAAGTGTTGAGTACAGTTTAGACTTGCTGGTTGGGTTCAGATTCAATGGTGCAATTTGGTATTTTTTATTACTCAGAAATCATCAAGAAAACTTTGAATTTTCTCTCTCTCTCGCCCGATAAGGTAATACCCGCTTCAAACTACAAATATCACACATTAATTACAAAATTAATGGTAACAAATCCTGCAAAAAACATTTTCCATAATATTAATATAAGAATTTATTACAGGACATATTCGTACATAAGTTGGCCGCAGAATACGCCAATACCCAGCATCATCTGGCGACCGCCTGGCTTGTCGCCAACCGCTATTTGTGAATTTTAGATACGATTTCCTGTAATTACATTGATAATGCAATTCATCTAATGTCACTTTTAGTTCAGTTGAAGTTAAAGTTGTATATTTCTCTTGTTTTAAAATTCAAGATTTTCGTCTACCTTTGGCATCAATTTCCCACAATACAACTGAAACTATGTATGTGTCCACGAAACCTAGAAAAATGAGGAATGCATTTTTATATTTTACTAGCTTTTACCCGCGGCTTCACTCGCGTTAAATTCGGGATATCACAGTTCCCTTTACCTGATTTACAGGTACCTGCTACCTGTAGTTTTTGCCCTTGCGCCTTATTTATCGTAATAGCAGTGCTAAGTTTTCCCTTTTCTTCCCTCTTTCTCCCTCATCTCAATCTTTTTTTAAAATAAAAATAGCCTATATCCGTCTCCAGGGCAACTATCTCTGTACCAAAATTCATCAAAATCGGTTTAGCCATTCAAGCGTGAAGACGTAACAAACAAACTCATTTTCACTTTTATAATATTAGTAAATATTTTATCTCAATACTTTTTTTATCGATCTCCTGACATAAACATAGAGTGTAGGAAACCTCTATGCGCAAATGGGTGTCGTATTTAAGTCGGACAGTAACAGTTTTTGAGTCAATATCCCTTACAATTCCACAGTATATAAAATGTTCGGATCAATAAATCGAAATATGTTTTTAGGGTTCCGTAGTCAACTAGGAACCCTTATAGTTTCGCCATGTCTGTCTGTCCGTCCGTCCGTCCGTCCGTCCTCGCTTAATCTCTGTGACCGTTAGCACTAGAAAGCTGAAATTTGGTACCAATATGTATATCAATCACGCCGACAAAGTGGTAAAATAAAAATTGGAAAAAAATGTTTTATTAGGGTAGCCACCCTATATGTAAAGTGGGAAGTGATTTTTTTTTTAATTTCAACCCTAACGTGTGATATATTGTTGGAAAGGTATTTAAAAATGAATAGGGGTTTACTAAAATCATTTTTTGATAATGTCAATAATTTCGGAAATAATCGCTCCAAAAGTAAAAAACAATGTGTCCCCCCCCCCTCTAACTTTTGAACCACAAGTTTAGAAAATGTGAAAAAAATCTGAAAAGTAGAACTTTATAAGGACTTTCTAGGAAAATCATTTTGAACTTGATTGACACAACAGTTTTTGTACAAAAAAGTTGTATTTTGTACAACTTTTTGTCTTTTTTTTACAAAAACTGTTGGAGCGCCTACCGCGGAACGTGCAACATTGCACGCTCCTCCCCCTTTAAACTCATAAGTGGGAACACTTATTGTGACGGACGGGAAACTACGGAACCCTACACTGAGCGTGGCCCGAAACGCTCTTGGCCGGTTTTTTAACTAGTTTCCAATATCACAAAAACAAATAAAAAAATCTATCAAATGCGGCTTTATTGATACAAAATGAATTTCCGGTCTGAATCGATGAACACAAATATGCTTTTTGAAAAAATATTGCGTAGCATCTGTTTTATTTATTATAACAAGAACAAATAGAACTATTTACTTTATTCCATTTTTGAAAGGGTTTTCGAAAAATGAATATTTTTAAATTGTAGAGAGGTTTATGTACCGTTCAATATTAATAAAGCCTATGATACACATAAAAAGTATTACAAAATAAACATTGCCAAATAGCCGTGAGAGACATCACGCGGAGAGTGGTTTTGTTCAAATATAAAAAAAAACCCACACAGTACGCTGAAGTGGAAAGCAATCAACCGCACACGGCCGTAACGTGTGCGGTTGGTGTTGCTTACGTGAGATCACAGAAAAACCAGGTAACTATGTCTAAACCACAAAGCAGTATCCTAGGGTGCATTTTATTTTTAATCTACATTGAGGATTTGCTCATAGTAATAAATATCCATAGTCCTTTTTACCGATGACATCTCGATAGTGTTTATACATCTTGATAGCGTTCATGACGACAGTGGTAAATTAATTGAAACACTAGAAGACATTTTTGCAAACAAAGTTACTTGCCTAAGAAACCATTGTTTGGAAATAAATTTAAAAAGTTTTAACTTATGAAAAACTAGCTATTTGCCAGCAAAACTAAATTAGATTTTAATAGTTTGTTAATGGAAACCAAGGGAAGGCTTAAGAAAATATGGATGTATAGTGTAAGGAATTTTCTTTTCATATCTGAAGGAGAAAGAAGTAAAAGATGCCGTGGCGTCTGTCAGGGGAGAATGGAAGACCCCAAATGGACAAGGACAAAAAAATGATGATGTATATGAAAAATAAAGTACTGCAGTTTTACGAAAATGTCGTACCGAATATCTCAAAAGCTAAATATCAAATCCTCTTTTAATTTTAAATGTGCACTGCCAATATTCTACGAGTAAAATGGTTGCATCCATACGGACGGAAAGACAAACATACAGAACGAACTTCTTTCCGTTCTTTTTGGGACTACGAACCTAACACTAAAATTAAATTCGAAAAGTGACTTTAAATAAAATCGCGTAAGGTGACCATAGACGTACACTTTGTTCTATTTAATTAATATTGCAAACATAAATGTTTAAAAAAAGAAGAAAAGTTTTCATTACGCTGTCAAGTAGCCGATATGCAAATTTCTATTTAATTGTGGCAAGAATTGCTGCCGGGGTTGCGGGTTGTTCGAAAGAGATACTGCGGCCCCGGATCGCAAAGAGCAATAGAAGGAACGTGGGTGGGTTTTAGTCAGTAAAAGTCTGACACTCCCCCCAGAGCGGGGGAAGTTTTTGAAAATATCCCACAACAAAAAAAAAATTGTGGCAAGAATTAAAAAAAAAAACAAATTGTACAGAAACCTAGATAAATTATGTACAGGTTTAATAACATTGATTAAACTTTTAACGGAACAACAGTACGACGGCACGGTTGGGAAGCTGCGCTGCGTGTCGCAGGTTCGATTCCCGCACGGAACAAATATTTGTATGACCAGCAGATAGTTGTTTCGGGTCTGGCTGTTTGTGTATGTGAGTTTAAATTTTTGTAAACGCACCCACGATACAGGAGAAATTCCTAAATTGGAGCAAAAACGTTCGAATCTCAGGTTTTAAATGGAGAATTAACAAAAATAGAATAGCATAGCTTTGAAATCAGTGTGTGACATGTATTGCTGAAATGATAAACTAAAATATGGTCTCAAAGTGTTTTGTGCTTCTTTTAATGATGATTCGTCTTAAATCGAATAGCATTTTATTATTAAACTAAAAATATGCTCTAATCAAATATTATTTTAGCAGAACGTTTGTATAGACAACTCAACGCTCCCCGGTCCCTTAAGAGTTAAAACGAATTAGCTTTGCCGAGTTCAAAACTAAATATGTTTCATTCAGGACGCTTGCAATGTGCATACAAATTTTGAACAAATTATCAAATGATATTAAAGATATATAAAATTTAAAATTACATGTACATTTTGATTCAAATGAGGAAACTTTGCCATTGCGGCTAAGGTGGAATTACGCCCGAACCGTTAGGCGAGGGTGCTATAGATCCGAGAACAGCAGTGACAAACAGTCTCACGTGAATGAAACGACGTTTTTCAATACACTTACGGAGATATTATTATACAGAACAAAAAGTACTTTTGTTCTTAATCAATATTCAAAATTAAACTATGATTTTTTTCCGTGGACACATAGGTATGATACCGCTACACAGCTTAATTTTAAAAATAAAAAATTCAACCATTTTAAATTAAAAAAAGAACACCTCTGGATTTGATTATTGTTATCCGTGGTATAATCAGAAAAAAAAAAATTAGAAGAAAGAACGTGGGTGAAATACATTGCATATTAAACCTAATCATAGTGCAATAAGGGGTCTTGATGTTTAATTATAAGTTATTTAAATTTAAACAATTTACACTCGTACTAACAGAAAACAAATAAATTACGATTATGTTATCGTTGACCAGCCTGTCAAAAGGAGTTACATTCAAATACCTTTACATTATTCCATCTAAAATGTATCAGGATCTTAGTGATTCTAGAAATACAAAAGATGAATAAACTTTTGTCTTGGCATTCATTCGTCTAGGGTTCTCATTCGCAACAGATGTCAGTATCAAAAGTTGGGACAACAATACGCAGTCGCACGGCTCTTCGTGGAGTGGGGACTGTCTAAGAGTGCCGCAACAAATGACTACACGACAACAATGTTGTTCCACAGTTTAAAATGACAAAGTGGCGGGCGGCGCTCTTTATAATTTGTTCCGGTAGTAATTTCTTTGATTTGGAGTAGTCGTTTTTGTATGTATTTGTAACTGCGTTGTTCTTCGAAATTATGTTAAAGGTCAGATATGGTTGGTAGTGTGAATCTCACACAAGTATTTAACTCACCAATTATAACTTGTCAAAGTTGTACTGAGTGGAACAAGGGCGGGTCTTTTGATTTTTACTGTTTTTTCTAGTTTTTGTTAAAGTCAAATACTGTGATGTAATTATGATGATGAGGGCTTTCTCTCCCTACTCTTTATCTGTGACCTACAGGGCCCATAATGATCTCAATATAAACTACTACCCAAGCACACATTATGGTAAAGCAATAAAAGTATTGATTATTCCGTCAGTCCAACTCGAACTCAATTTCGTCAAAATCACTCATTAACTGTAACTATCCTTAGAGATCAATGCAGTCGTCAATACAGTTTAATCAAAATTCAAGTAATAATATATCTTACGCTTCTGATATTGACTGAATGACGGCATCTTACAAAATTACTTTATACACCGCATAACCGATGCCAAGTAAGAGTAATCAAAAACTTTTTAAACGTTCTTCACCACAAATTAAGAATTCAATAAAAAAGCCCATGAAAATCCCTCAAATATTTTTTATGTCTGACTACACTTCACTTTAAAGCGACCGAGAGTCTTCAACGTGTGTTCTTTGACAGAGTGAATGCACAATGTTGTGCTTTTCAGTCGCAGAAATTTTTCAGCTCTCAACCAACCTGTATAAACCCTAATGGATTAATCATTTGACCACCAATTTTGGTCGATCACTTAGGTGTTGACTTTGCAATGCAAGTTTTTAGTACTCATATGAAGTTTTTGAAACATTAACATTTATACAACAACAATTTCAACATTTATAGTACTCCAACGCGACTAGAAGTTTTTTTTTCTGAAGTATTCATAGAATAGATGCATATATATATATATATGTATATATTATTTTCGAAACCATACTGTAGTGAAAGATCATCAAACCAAATAGGAGCTGCGTGAAAGGCTCTTGGTGTCAGGCGCCGCGACACAACTCCCGGCCACCGTAGATGCGGGTTTGTGGACAGTGAGCAATTGGTAGCTCACTTTCCGTCTAGTCACGGCAGGATGAGTCAACGGCGCTTTCATGTTCAAAGAGATGTCAGCAAAGCAGTGTAGGGACCTACCAGGGCCTGTCGGGGTTACGGGTTGTTCCAAAGATATCTCTTTCAAAACAAAGACACGTCCACAGTTGCATGTCATTAACTCATCATTCTCATGAAGAAACTTAAAAAAGGTTTGGGAAAAAAGGCATCTGTTTCATTACAACCTTTTTCGAATATTGCAACGTTTAAATGATTGCTCTCAGAATTGAAATTCGAACTTTTAAGTCGAACGACAAACAAAAGATTGTGCTGTCAAAAAAAAAAAACAACGGACTGCAATTTCATTCCTGTGCCGTAGCTCATATTTTCTATAAAAGAACTATGAAAGTTTGCGTGTGTGGTGATCATTTATTCACATTGTGTATCTCAAGAATGATTGTGAATCGACAGCAGTAGGGGCATTGTGATCGTTGCAGTTCAAATATTTACCCAGGCATATGTTTTTATTTTTAAATGTTCATCCTTCGCACATAACTATAAAAACACTTCGGTGCCGAAACCAGGTAATTTTAGATCTTTAAGCATAACAACAACATAAAACATGTTATTTTCATCGTTCTTAATAAAACATCAACATCCGCCATTATAAAATAAAAGTTACTTAGATAAACTTTTATTTTATAATTCAAATTATGAATCCAATACGAATGCTTAATTATGAATGTTCAATATGATTTAAAGATTTAATCCTACACTATATTAGTGATCCTCGTGTAGTAATTTATTTATTTCATAATTTTAATGAAAACCGCATTTGCTAAAACTCACCTATAATACGAAGGTTATACGGTTCAATACAAAATTGTTTTAAAGCTGTACTCCCACGTCTTCGCATTTTCATCAACGCAATTTAGTCGCGAAATATTGTTTCGAATTCGGAACAATTTTGAATTGTGTTTGATATTCCAAATGGTTCTGTCCGAGGAGGTTTTATTTGAAAGTAAAGTGTGTTCGTTTTTCAAATTTTGCTCATAACGCGCAAATCTAAATCTATACTATTATTGTATCTAGATAAAGTTTGTGAGCTTATTGAGGTATATTTGGATCCTTAGAACTGATTTTGAAAATACTTTTATCAATTGATAGCTATTTGTGACTGTCATAGGCTATCACGCTGCGAGTTAAGGCTGGCAACGCGCGGGGACAAGCTAGTAATATTATAAAGAGGAAACATTTTTTTGTTTGTTTGTACCAAATAAGCTTCAAAACTACTGGACCAAAGAGTAATATACGCTATATGTCATCACGCTACAGTACTTAGGAGCTGAGCAGCGAGTAAAACCGCTGGGCACAACTAGTATTAACAAGCGAATTAGTTATCATTTCGTTTAATAGAAAAGTCTCATCCAGTTTACTATCCACCTTAGGCACCCCAACCTAAGCATTCTATTTGTTTGCAATTTGCCTCTACTATCTGTTTTCTGCAAAACAGAGATCTTTTTGTAGGTAGTCATCGTTTCGTACAAATAGGGTTTTTCACGCCTCTTGCTCAAAAAGTCTTAAATTTACTAGTCATTACATAGTTCATTGTTTTTACAAGCTGTTGATTTATATAATAATAATAAGTCGCTTTCAGTCGCTGAACGAATGTATTATATTTTTTCTTATCTGTCTGTGCGCTCATTCTCTCAACTTGGACCCAAGCAAACATTTAGGTCTTATACAAAAATTGTTTGTTTTGATGCCAGCTTTTAATAAATACCACTTATAGAATGGGTGCTATTTAAAAAAATAAAAATTAATATATGGCGGTAGTTAGTCCGGCCAAATAATTCAAAGCCATCTCAGAATAGTGGGACACTATTCTGAGATGGCTTTGCAATGGCTTTGCTTTTTGCAATCCTGATTTTTTCTACAGTACAGATTTAAAAAAAATAAAAAGAAGTTCATTACAGAATTAAAACGCACTTAGCAATCGGTGCACCTACCCTTATCTTATTAGAGTGGGCTTTCTGTCTCACAAAGACTTATTACGTAAACCTTTCAAAGAGATATTTAACTTAATTTTATTCAACTTTTAGCTATCCGTTTTACAAAAGATTTTTTTTTGTTGTCGCTCTATCTTTCTGTTAAGATCTCGGGAAAACGTGGAGGTTTTAAGTTGAAATTAAAATCATTTACTCAAGTTTGTAGTCCCCTAGAACTGTGAAAAAATCAACCCTCTCATCTCTGATCTTTGCAGTCAAAAGGTATGGTCGTTTATATCGCAAGTTTGTATGGGATCATTGGCGTGTAAGTCCGGCTAAATAAAAAAAAATGCCAAGTGTGTGCCTAGTTTTTTAATCTACTAAATGTTAAAAGCAATGCATTGTGTTCCGAATAATTAGTATGGAACACTCTGTAACTGTGATAAAGTTTGAACTAGTATAGTCATCAACGTAATCTCTTTAAAAAAAGTATTCATAGCCATTGTTTTATTACATTACATACACACATATTTCTTTTAATCAAGGTATTTATTAACAGAAATATATAACACTAGCTGTTCCCCGCGGTTTCACCCTCGCTGCTCAGCACCTGTTGGTCGTAGCGTGATGTTATATAGCCTATAGCCTTCCTCAAGAAATTGACCATCCAACACTACAAGAATTTTCCAATTCGAACCAGTAGACCCTGATCCCACTCTTTTTAAAAAAAAAAATAGCCTATGTCCGTCTCCTAGTTCCCAACTATCTCTGTACCAAAATTCATCAAAATCGGTTTAGCCATTAAAGCGTGAAGAGGTAACAAACAAACAAACAAACTCACTTTCGCTTTTATAATATTAGTAAGGATAAGTATATCTATACTAATATACTAATAATATTATAAAGCTGAAGAGTTTGTTTGTTTGTTTGAACGCGCTAATCTCAGGAACTACTGGTTCGAATTGAAAAATTCTTTTTGTGTTGAAAAGACCATTTATCGAGGAAGGCTTTAAGCTATATAACATCACGCTGCGACTAATAGGAGCGAAGAAACAATGGAAAATGTGAAAAAAACGGGGAAAATTATTCATCTTTGAGGGCTTTCGTTGCGTGCGCTGCGAAAACGGTTCAAGATATCAAAAAAATATGTAGAAAAGAATTTTTTCTCTTGAAATGATCTAAAAAAATGTCCGTGACGGTATATGTCTATCTTTTAAGATTAAGTCACTAGAACCGTTTTTATGGTAATCAAATTTGGTCAAAATTAATGCATGATTACCAATTATTTGTTAGAGTTGTTTCAACATAATAATAATAATCTTTATCCAAATAAATGTGTTGTTGATTAACAGTATTTAATTGTGAACAAAATTGTCTTTGACATCACTTGATTTCAATGAACATCTTAGAAGATATTACAATTTTAAAATAACTCCGATATAAAATTCACACGCGCCGCATGATGTGCAAAACATGACGCTGGGCATGGGCGAGGAGAGGCGTTGCTTGCGGGAGACGCGGAGGGGGGTATAGCTCTATGATTGTCAAGGATAATATTTTGGTTCTAATAATTTCACAATTATTCATCATCTGCCTAGCCTTTTCCCAACTATGTTGGGGTCGGTTTCCAGTCTAACCGGATGCAGCTGAATATCAGTATTTTACATGGAGCGACTGCCTATCTGACCTCCACAACCAGTTAATACTGGGTAATACGATACCCCTTGGTAAGACTGGTTGTCAGACTTTTGGAACACTGACTACCTGTTACGACTGTCAAAGATCTACAAATGACAGCCGGTTCCGAGGCACGGAGGAAACTCGGTATGTAACGGGTGGTCACTGGTCACCCATCCACAGACCAACCTAGGCAAGCGCGGCTTAACCTAAAGATCGACCCGAGCGGCTGCTATTATTTAGCCACGAGCTCCTCATGAGCTATTTTTTTTTATAAATTTCACAATTATTAAAAAAAAATTGTAGATAATATCTGTAAATAGGTGTCATCTACATAATTATTCTTAAGGCTGTTTATTCAATAGTCAGATAACTTTTATCTGAGGAATAAAAATGGCAGCTCATCTATAGAAAATATGTCAAACTGCTATTTTTATTCCTCAGATAAAAATTATCTGACTATTAAAAAATCAGCCCTTATTAGGTTAGGTTTTAGTTTAAGCACACAGTTAGTTAACCTTATATTTTACGTAAGTAGGTACCAAATACAGGTTACAATAATTAGGATCCTAATTATTAACCTTACGTTTGTTTTTTCTTGATTACGAGTTACGGTTTTTTTTTTTTTTTTTTTTTTCGGGTGGGAAATCATCCAATGACTTCCCCCGCTCTGGGTGGAGCGGGGGGGCATGTCAGACTTGTACTGACTAAAACCCACCCATGTTCCTTCTGTTGCCCTTTACGTTCCGAGGCCGCGGTATCTCTTTCGAACAACCCGCAACCCCGGCAGGCGGAGGCTCTGGCAAGCCCCTCTGCTTTGCTGACTCTCTTTGAGGCGCGCGTGAAACACGAACGCGCCGTCGACACGGCCTGTCGTCAATCGACGGACGGACGGTGAACTACCCATTGCTCACCGCCCACAGGCCCGCATCTACGGTGGCCGGAAGTCGTCTCGCGGCGCCCGGCGCCATGGGCGTCTCCCGCGGCGGCTGGGTTGGGCAGATGTTCTCTCCCTCAATCGCCCGGCCACCTCCTTCGCTAGCATTACTGCTTCGCAGAAGGTGGTGACCGCTTCCCATTCCCTCTCGCTCCGGACCATGGCCTGAACCAGGGCCGGACGCGAGAGATCGCCGCCGCCGATCGCCTCCACGAGGGCACGGCGGTGCTCCGCCCAAGCTGGGCAGACCGCCACTGTGTGCTCCACCGTGTCCTCCGGGCGATCGTCACAATGGTGACACCCGGGCGCTTCCTCCCGCCCGATGATGTGCAGGAACCTCCCGAAACTTCCGTGTCCGGTGAGGACCTGCGTCAGGCGGTAGGTGAGGACGCCATGACGCCTCTCCAGCCACTCCTCAAAGAGGGGACTTACCGCCGCTATTGTGGCGTGCCCTGCACGGGGTTGCGACAGTCGCTCTCTCCATGCCACCATGAGATCGCACCGGAGGTCTGCCCGCCGAGCGGCAACTTGCCGTGGCAGCGGGTTTTCCCCCCGGTGTAGTGCCTCCGCGCGCCACTCAAACAGGCGCGCGAGGACTATCGCCTCCAGATCCCACGGTGGCAGTCCGGCAAGGAGGCTCGCTGCCTCGCCGGAGATCGTGCGGTAGCCCCGGACAAGCCGTATGGCCACCACCTTTTGGGGCGCGTTCAGGTAGTGGGCGGCGCGCCGCCCTAAAGAACGCGCCCATACCGGGGCCCCGTAAAGGGCCATGGACCGCACGACTCCGGCATAGAGCCTACGGCAGGAGGCGTTTGGCCCCTTCAGATTGGGCAGGAGCCGCTTGAAAGCAGCCCCCGTCCGCTCGAGCTTGGGAGCCAAACGTCGGAAGTGTTCGACGAAGTTCCACCGGCTGTCGAGGACGATTCCCAGGTACTTCATCGTCGACCCGACGCCGATGCGAACCCCTCCTACCGTCAACTGGGATCCCGACGGTGGCGTGTTTCCGCGGCCATGAAAAACCATGGCCTCGGATTTGTGCAAGGCCACCTCGAGGCCCAGTAGCCGGATCCTCTCCGCGACTATCGCAACCCCGCGTGTCATATTGTCGGCCGCCGCCTGGTGCGACCCCCCCTGAGCCAGGACGAGCGTGTCGTCAGCGTAGCAAACTACACTGACGCCGCTGGGGAGGTCGGCGCGCAGCACCCAGTCGTAACCGATGTCCCACAGGAGCGGCCCCAAGACCGATCCCTGTGGGACACCGCACGACATCTCTCGCCGGTTCCACTCTCCAGAGCGACCGGGGACGAGTTACGGTTTGGTTAAGTTTTCATTTCCTATTTTCTTTCTTCGTCACTATAATGCCTAGAAAAAGAACTCAGCTTTCTCGGCAGACTGTTACCGCAAAGCGGCTGCGAGCTTTGCGCAGCAGTGAAACAGAGAATGAAAATATGCATAGGTTGGCTACTCAACGAGGAATCAGTGAACAAAACCGTGCTAATGAATCGATCGTTGAACGTTCGCAGTATCTAGCCTCACAAAATTTCCGAACTTCGGCAAACCGTCAACGGGAAGCAAGCGCTGAACGTTTATCGTTACAAAATTTTCGAACTTTGATAAACCGAGAACGGGAATCAAGCGCTGAACGTTCTCAACGTTTAGCCTCACAGAGTTCTCGAACTTTGGTGAACCGACTACGGGAATCCAGCGCTGAACGTTCTCAACGTTTAGCCTCACAGAGTTCTCGAACTTTGGTGAACCGACTACGGGAATCCAGCGCTGAACGTTCTCAACGTTTAGCCTCACAGAGTTCTCGAACTTTGGTGAACCGACTACGGGAATCAAGCGCTGAACGTTCTCAACGTTTATCCTCACAGAATTCCGGAACTTGGGCTACGACGCGGACAAAGTCGTGGGTAACAGTTATAATTTATAAAGCTGAGGAGGTTGTTTGCAAAAATAAATATGATGCCCAAAATACTATTCCACGCGGACGAAGTCGCGGGCACAGCTAGTTATAAATAATATAAGTAATAAGTATAGATTACTTTTGCCTAGTAGTTTTATCCCCATCTCAGCTCCTGAGGGTCATACCGTGATGTTAATGTCTATTAATTTAGAAAGAAAGCCTTGGTAAGATTTCAAGTCAATTCGGCCAAGGAATCGCGTTCTTGCATACAAACTCTGCCACTCTGAATCACCGCCTAAACTAAGTCTAGCCTTTATACCCACACAATTTTGACACAACACATATTACATGACGACACGGTTGGCACTGTGGTTGAACGATCGACTGCTGCACTGCGTGTCGCGGGTTTGATCCCCGCACGAAACAAATATTTGTGTGGCCTACAGATATGTAGTTGTTTCGGGTCTAGCTGTTAGTGTATGTGAGTTTTAAAGTTTTTAAACGCACCCACGATACAGGAGAAGACCGAGTGTGGGGCAACGTTTAAAAAAAAAACATAAAATCCCTTTAGCCTTTTTATGTAGTTGTCAACTAGTGCAACTACTAAACTTGAGGTCTTAGTTTCGATTCCCAGATATGGCAACATTACTAGGTTTTTTCATCAAGGATTTCTCAGCAGCAACCACGGAATTTCGATTTATGGTTGGTGGTAATAAACTCGTCCTTATTATGTTGGGACTTGAACATAACAGGAAAATTTGGGTGTTGGTACTCTTAGGTACACCGCTACCTAGCCCTTTGGCAATCACAGGCGTATGTTATGGTTAGCTTCTGCTAATGAGTCTTAAATTTGCCCGGGACCAATCTCCAACGTGCTTTCCAAAGCATCATGGAGAAATACTCATCTCTCATCTCACTCATCCACGGACCGACTTCGGCAAGCGCAACTTAACCTTCGGTCGAACCATGCGGCTGTGTAAACCACAAACGAGCCCTTCGTACGAGCAAAATAAAACATGAAAACACTGGTTGCTCAAAATTCTCGCGATACTACGTAGATGTCTACGCCCGTAGCGCCGTTCGTAGCGAAGATCGTAGCACCGATCGTAGCGTTACGCAAGAGTGCTACGTTTGCGTAACCGTCTGTTGACTTTGCAGTTCTTTGTTTCAATGTCAGACTATAAGATAGGATATTAGCATGTTTAAATAGGATTGGTTAGTTCTAGAGTTATCAAAAAAGTATAGTAGATTTATTTATAAGTCAGTTATGTTGATTACTTTTTATTAATATCCCAAACGTAAATAAACGACCCACGGCTTCGCTCGCGTTAAATTCAGGGTAACACTGTTCCCCTTTCCCGATTTGCAGGTACCTGCTACCTTTAGTTTTTGCCCTTGCGCCTTATTTATTGTAATAGCAATGCTAAGTTTTCCCTCTTCTTCCCTCTTTCTCCCTCATTTCTCACATTAAAAAAAAAGTGTGCCTATGTCCGTCTCCAGGGTCCCAACTATCTCTGTACCAAAATTCATCAAAATCGGTTTAGCCATTAAGGCGTGAAGACGTAACAAACAAACTCACTTTCGCTTTTATAATATTAGTAAGGATTTCTAAACCCTTTACTTATACAGGTTGAAATAGGAGAACCTTTTCCCAAACATTTATTGGATCACTCAAAACTGGATAAAGGAGATAGGTATAAAGGAGGTAGGCTTGTGAGATTTTAATTTTCGCAGCGGAAAAAACACATTGTAAACATTTAAGAGTGTGTCAGTGCCATTAATGCGCGGGGTAGTACTTAAAATTAAACATCCTTCCTACCGAAATAAAAGCAAATGAAGCGCATTATATACGTGTACAAACAAACACACGCCAGGGATCACTGATTAATAGGTAGAAGTGTTACTGATAGCACACCCACATTAAGGTAGTCATGTCGCATATTACATGGTTGCAATTCTTTTCCTTCAACCACAAAAATATAAATATGTATACAGGATGAATTTTTAAGTAGGCGTAGATGGTCAACATTTTGGACGTAAAAACGCATGTTTGTAGCATCAAGGGTGGTGGATTTAACTGCAGTATGTAAGATTGGTTGGCTTTGATTGAAGATATTATTCTTCTTACAATTATTTATAAAAAAAAATGGTATACCGGTATCAGGGGTAAAAATACCGGTGGTAAAAATACCGGTGGTTTGAGCTCAAGACGGGAACCTCCTCACAATGCGGGCACTAAGTTTTGAATTAGGCATTTCATCCATTTGTCGAAAGAATAGAAAGTTGTTCGCCAACATTTTGTAACTAGATACTTTCACATGCAGGATTTACGTCTAACTGCAACTAACCATAACTTTATACTATAGTGCTCCGACCATTGGAAGCTTCAAAGCCCGGTTGAAAAAATGGCTTGTTGAGCAAGCGTTTTACTGCTTTGACGATTTTTTTAGTATTTGAACTTTGACTTTGATTTTTATTTTAATTGTAATATTTCTACCTGTTTGACATTTTGATTTTTTATTGATTTGACATTCTTTATTTCTTTGTAACTTGAATGTAATAAATATTATAAACCTGTGAATTGTAAGAATCCCTTATCAATAAAATACTATGTCTATGACTATATATATTCATATTCCCCTCGATCCAATTTTTTCCGTAGATCAGATAATGCCGCGCGCATACCCTCACACGTGTCTTAACTATAGACCGATTACTCTAGATTCTGTCAAAGACTAGACTTTATCTAGACTATATCTCAAGAAGCTTCCGTTATGGTTTAACACAAGAAGGTCTAGCTAAAATGTACTGAAATATGAATAAGAAGATGAAGACAAGAAGAAATGTTAAAACATATTATATCTAATTTAAAAAAAAACAGTTAATTAACTGTTTTTTTTGAATATGAGAATTTACTAGTGTGGGACAAAGTTTATAAAAATAAATAAATTAAGCTGCTTCTTCAAGTAGTTAGGAATCGACAAAGTAAAGTAGTTTATTTTTGTTACTACGGGGCCTAAATAGTTTAAAAAGTACGTTAATTTGATTCAAACATAAGTAAGATGATAATTATAGGCTTCAGTAGATACAAAGTAAAAAAAACGGTACTTAAATGAAATGGTTTTGTTTCCCTTCCCAACAGGAACTGTTGAAATGCGAATGCCGCATGTCGTTATGACCTTTTAACTTTACCGAGTTTGTATTTAAGTACGGTTTTAACCCTTTTAATAACTAAATCAGAACTTTTGAGGAAATCCTTTTCTTCAAATAGCATATTCTTTATATTGCCAATTGGCAAGCAATGAGCAGTTACTTCCTCATTGGTAGCTGTGTAACGTAACCACTATATTTTCGAATAACTTGACCTATACCGGGTTACGTTTACAAACATTAAAACTCACACACACGAACAGAGAGACCGAGAACAATTATCTGTAATCCTTACAAAATATGTATGGCCTATACGCTTATTATTTACCACGCAGTACATTGTATTGTCAAGGATTGTACACGAGAAGTTTGGGGTTCAGCTGTCCACGAGGGACGCTAAATGCTATACAATAATGTACAATACAATAATGTTTTCAGGATGATGCTGAAACTCCCTCGATTCTGTAGTGTCTCGGGAAGGTTTACTGAATCGCGTACTGATGGTTTTCATGCTTTAATCAGAAAAGATAGCATCAGTTGTGAGGTGGATTCGGGGGAGTACCAATAGCATCCTGAAAGTCGTGGTTGAGGACCCAAAAGCTCCTGTGTTGTGGCATCTCATGCGGATTCATTCACCGCCTGAAATGCCTCGTGATTACGTGACTCACTAACCCTCATCTATTTATTATATTCTTTCAATAATTTGTTACCAATCCTAGTGTGTAAGTTTTTAGTATCTAAGGCATGTACTAACAAAAATGGTTCCTTAAGTTGTTCCAATGTAATAGGTCCAGCCGTTCGTCGTACACGTGATGTCATGACCAAAGGAAATAGGGATTCATTTTTTTATATATACAGATATAGTATGAAGTAGGATGTAGGATAATATTAGTAGGAAGTAGGTATATTCTAAATCGTTCATTTAGGTATTCTTCGAAAATTCAAACCTTTGAATTTTTTTGTGTCATAGCGACCATAATTCTCTACATGTAGGTATGTAATTTAATTCAAAGGGATTAAAACGTTGATTGAGCCCGTCAATTTGCGGTCCCATGTTCAGCAGTTGCCTTTTACGAGCTGATTATAATATTAAGTATCGTGTGGTGTAAATTGTAATACGTGCTGACATTTAAAAGCTTGTATTTTCGCAATTTCGACACGTCATTTTGTTAAATTTATTTTGTACCTTAAGGTGCTCCCACACCGGGAGCATTCGCCTGTAATGTAACAATTCAAGATTCGATTTTGTACAGAGACAAGTGAATCTCAAACGTTACATTACAAGTAAATGCTCCAGGTGTGGGAGCACCTTTACTCTTTTGACTTTTGTACCTTACTCATTTGATTGCGCTTTGTTCGTTTTTCCTGAAACTAACTTAATCTTGGAAGTTCACTTTGACCTATTTTTAACCGACTTTACAAAAGGATGAGGTTTTATATTCGGCCGTATATATTTTTTATGTTTGTGTCATCGGTTACTTCGCCAACCGGTTTTTATAATTCTTTTTTTGTTCGAGTTCGAGATTTCCCAAGTCATTATTTCCCATATCAATTTTCTCTATATTTCTTGGGTAGTTTATGAGTTATTGTCTATAATAAATATTTTTTCTTCCATGTTTAAATGGATGATCATCCGCTAATATATATTTTAGTAACAATGGAAATGTGTACTTAATCGTTAAAAAAATGTGTGAGATATCATCAGACCATAACTAGAAAAGCCGAAATAAAATCATTTTGCAAAAAAAAAATACGACTTCCGCTTTTTTTCACTTTTTAATTTGTTTTCGGAAGTCGGTTATTTTTTGTTGGTATCTAATTGATCTGATATTGTGCAGGTCTACGTGTTTAGTTTGGATGATGATCATTCATACTGTATTTAATTTTTGAATTGACTCCCATTATGATAGCTTATTTAGGGTCGATATGGTGATAGTTCTGTTTATGGCGTCCACTCAATCAAAATCAAAATATTTTTACTTACCTACATGGGCACTTATAAAACGTCGAGAAAAGATGCACGATTCGGGTTGGTCGTTTCCTATGGAGAAGAACCGGCAAGAAACTCCATGGTTACTCTTTTAAAATCATTTGGTTTTACAATGTTGCGATGTATTAATTTTTTTATATTTACTTAAACTATTTTATTATTGTAAGTTATTCGACAACGTTCGAAAAGAAAATCAATACTATTACTTTATTTTTAAATATTTGCAAAGTTTAAATGAAGTTACTTTATTTTCGAGTCCTTTGGTATTCTTAACTACCTATATGACACAGATTTTCATTTTTTTTTAAGCACCAGTATAATTATTTATTTCGGGAGATTTACACTCACGTGTGTATACATGAAACCTCTATGTCTTGTCAAAGACCGACGGGTTGCAAGTTTAAAATACTTTTAAGTCTTACTATTTCTCGTTGGATATCTCCAAGTAGCGCTAGTAAATTTTACTAGAAAATTCCGAACATTTATTGGAAAAGAATTTGCAAATATTTTAGGTTTAACCTAAACTATGAGATATTGCTTACAACATGGTTCGCATTTAATAATAAAACTGTATCACGAGATCAATATACTTTATTATTTAAATCTTAAAGTTTGTATATGAAGCATGTCGTGTTTCGTTATCTAATATAAGCATCCGAAAATTATATAATATCACTCGCGTGGTGATAGAATATACAATGTATCTTTTTGAATTGCAGCCTATGAGTTATTCTGATATGTAAGCTCGATGCTCGATATGGTGATGTTTCATCGAAATCCATTCAGTAGTTTTTGCGTAAAAGTGCAACAAATATATACATCCTCACAAACTTTCACTTTTATGATATTAAATAGTAGAATATATTGCTTAAACATAGATAGAACCTTCATTATTGTGTACACCATACAATTTACAGGAATTACAGTATAGAACTTATAAATAAGGTGGCACAATGGGCTGTTTTATCACTGAAAGCGATCTTTTTAATCACTTAGTTTGTCAGGTGTACAGAAACGGACACAGTTTTCCTTTCCTCCCGAAAAAGTACTGTTTCCTAGAAAAACAACAATAACGTTTTTATTATAATGGCATCACGTATCTTTCGAATCATGCTTGAAAGGGCAAGCTGCGTACAACCTGAATTGATTGTCACATTCCAAATTACCGTGAGCAAAGCGGCGGGCTAGCTAGTGAAGAAATGAAAATGAAAAATATGTATTTTAGGAGATTCAACGAGCTGTTTATGTATTACAAAACATTAAACTAACAATAGTTTGCAATCACACGAATACAAATAGTTCTCTTTGTATTAATTAGAGTTTGAACTAAATGACATATAATTATTTAACTATTTATAACTTCGTCACAATATTTCTTTACGGATTGGTATTCATCAATTATCTTTCCCCGCAGGGGGGGGAGCATCACACTTTTACCGACTAAAACCTACCTATGATCTTTCTTTTGCCTTTTATGTTCTGAGACCGCGGTATCTCTTTTGAATAACCAGCAACCCCGGATGACTTTGCCCTGGAGTATAAATTTGTCCCTCCTGTGTCGTGGGTGCGTTTAAAAACATTTGAACTCACATACACAAACAGCCAGACCCGGAACAATTATCTGGAGGCCATACAAATATTTGTTCCGTGTGGGAATCGAACCCGTGACAAGCAGCACAGCAGTCGATCGTTCAGACACTGCGCCAACCTTGTCGTCAATATTTATGCAAAGTAAAAAAAAAACTACAAAAAAGAACTTTCAGGCCAAACAAAATAAACATAAATACATGATGAAGACAAGGCATGTAACTAGTCTTGCTGACCTCCTCACGGCCGTCATTTCCATGTGCTTGTATTGTACACAAAACAACGGTGCGGCGTCGCATCGTAAAAATCTACGAGCTCGCACGACGCATCACAAGAACTTGCGAATTGAATAGCATATTCATTTTCCTTTATCTTTTAAGTAATAACAGAAATGCTTACTTTTTTTTTACGATCCATTTCACGACCTAGTTTACAAAATAAGTTATAGCTTGCCTGTCAACTCAAACGCAGATAATCTCATCGAGTATGCAAGTTGTAATTATGCAATCCTAAAGCAGATTCAGTGCAAAATTGTCCCAGTTTTGGGACATAGTCCTCATCTTTTTTTTTGGTTTTATTATTAGTTAATCTTTTTATGCTTAGCTTATTTCTTTTGCACTATGGTCCTACTTTATCACCTGTGACTTTTTCACTGCACGTGTAAGCGGGCACACCCGTTAGACTGGAGAATTTATTATTAGGCTTGGGTAAATTTTTATTTTGTATACTTAATTGGTGTTTGCTAGCTGACATGTGACAATGAATAAATAATTTCTTAAATGTACCTTGTGATAAACGGAATTGTATAAAATCTGGTTCTTCTAACCCGACAGACAGATGTGTTGCTGGGGAGTTTGTTCCACCACTTCTTCTTCCCAGCTAAAACACTAGGAAGTGGCGAAGGGCAGGGCGTTTTTGTGGGACTGTCTCTTGTAATGTGGCGTTCAAAAAGTGCTGATTATCAGCCTAATTTGAATAAATGACTTTTGATTTTGATCTGAGTTATAGGGAGTGGGCTGTAATGCACCACGCCGGCTCTCAATGTCACATGAATAAACTACATAAAATAATAAGCCTGTCCGGGTTCGAATCTATAAACCAATCGTAGGTCTATTATTAACACTGCATTGCAATCATAGGCCGCTGACTATTACTTTTTTTTACAATAGCCGGCTCATAACCGAAATAATTTAGCGCTATGTTGAGAATCGATCGAACTTTTATTCATATCAAAGGCATATAATAATGATAAGCTTAAAGGTGATGAGTCGAGATCGGATTATAAGCGACTTAAAATAGGTATGCCTGTTAATATGGATCATAAATATTCAAAATCTTATATTATATAATCTCATATGATATTATAAACGCGAAAGTTTGTATGGATGTTTGTTACTCTTTCACGCAAAAACTACTGAATGGATTTTAATGAAAGTTTACAATATATAGTTTACATATCAGAATAACACATAGGCTACATACAGTTCATAAAGATATATTCGAAATAGAATATACAATATATTTTTATGAACTATACTTTACTAGCTGTGCCCCACAGTTTCACTCGTGTGGTGATTCACGCGAGTGTAATAAAAGTGCAAAATTTTAATAAGGACATTTTTTATTTTAGCACTTTCATTACTTTGCATATTTTTTCATAATTCTGATTAAAAAACATTTATAAATACAAGAAATAGTAACACACCGGTATCGCGAATATGGTCCAAGCTACCGGTCAGGGCTTTAAAAAGAGGAACCTCCTAACAATACGAGCCGTGTTCAATCATACCGATTTCTGTATCAAGCCTTTGATTCAGCTGCCTAATTAATGAGAGCCTCCTTGGGTAGCGGTTGAGGCTCTTGGTAATTAAGCCATTGGCTGTAACGACTATCGGCATAATGATCACTGAATCAACATTGCACATGTCGACAACCTTGCGAGCATAGTTAATATACTTGATTTGCTAATCTTTCTCGGCTTTCACGAGGTCATAGAACCTCATACCTCATAGATATTAAAAAAAAAATCCTCCTGTATCGTGGGTGCTTTTACAAACATTTAAACTCACATACAGAAACAGCCAGACTTGAAACAACTATCTGCAGTTCATGCAAATATTTGTTCCGTGTGGGAATCGAACCCGCGGCACGCAGCGCAGCAGTCGATCCCTCAGCCACTGCGCCAACCGTGCCGTCAAATTATACTATCTCGGAAACGACATCACGCCAGCGATCCCCGAAAAGTTAGACAGAGGTATACTTAGTAGTACAACCACATTTCATTCATAACATGTAATAGGGAGCGATTCTATTGCCATTAATCTGAGTAATTCTTGATGTAACATGTAATAGGGGGCGATTCTGTTGCCACCAATCTGAGTAATTCTTGATGTAACATGTAATAGGGGGCGATTCTGTTGCCATTAATCTGAGTAATTCTTGATGTAACATGTAATAGGGGCCGATTCTGTTGCCATCAATCTGAGTAATTCTTGATGTAATATGTAATAGGGGGCGATTCTATTGCCATCAATCTGAGTAATTCTTGATGTAATATGTAATAGGGGGCGATTCTATTGCCATCAATCTGAGTAATTCTTGATGTAACATGTAATAGGGGGCGATTCTGTTGCCATCAATCTGAGCAATTCTTAATGAAAAAAACCCAGTAATACTTTGCCCGGGAAACGAACCTAGGACACCTCGTCCAGTCAGAACCGAAACCAAGACACTTCGTTCAGTCAGTCAGTCAGTTTTAATTTTAAAACTAAAGTATTCACGTAACGTTTAGGCCGCACGCTCGTGCTAGCCTCTGATCCTATCCTTGAAAAGAAAGGCCGAAACAAACTTCGAGGTCAAGGCCTTCATTAAAACCCAGACGTTCGTGCGGAATTGTGTAAGTGTAGCAACGGAAGTAAAGGTCGTCTGGTAGTACGACTTACTAAGGAACTTATATACTACTTTGTTCTAGAGTAGTCGGTAATCAGTTTGATTCCTAAGCTGGCTAGTTTGTTTCATAATCAAAACAATTTATATTTCTACATTCATCATCTTTACATATTACTAGCTGTGTCCAGCTGTTTCACCTCCTGCTCAGCTCCTAAGTATTGTAGCGTCATGTTTTATAGCCTATAGCTGTGACCCGCGGTTTCACCCGTGTAGATCGAGATAAAAAGTAAGCAAGTTTCATAAAGAACTTACAGAATTTAAGCAAGCAATTACTTTTTCATAAACAATTCAGACTGGGAATCGCGTTCTCCCACAAAATAATGCCACACTGTTACACTCCGTTAGTGGTTGAGTTTTTTAAAATCCCGCCTTGAGCACCTACGTCCTAAAATATACCCCTATGAAAGTTTGGGACTCACTAACACTTGTTTCTGAGGTTTCGTGATGAGTAAGTCAGTGAATTTCTCTTTCATAAATCCTTATCCTTACTAATATTATAAAAACGAATGTGAGTTTGTTTGTTTCTTACTTCTCACGCCTAAATGGCTAAAACGATTTTGATCAATTTTGGTACAGAGATAGTTGGGACCCTGGAGATGGACATAGGCAATTTTTTTTAAAGATAGATGTATCAGGGAGAAAGAGGGAAGAAAAGGGAAAACTTAGCATTGCTATTACAATAAATAAGTAATAAAAAAGCCTCGGAAAGCACGTTAAGCCGTTGGTCCCGGCTGTCATTTGTAGATCTTTGACAGTCGTAACAGGTAGTCAGTGTTCCAAAAGTCTGACAACCAGTCTTACCAAGGGGTATCGTATTACCCAGTATTAACTGGTTGTGGAGGTCAGATAGGCAGTCGCTCCATGTAAAATACTGATATTCAGCTGCATCCGGTTAGACTGGAAGCCGACCCCAACATAGTTGGGAAAAGGCTAGGCAGATGATGATGAAGGCGCAAGGTCAAAAACTACAGGAGCAGGTACCTGTAAATCAGAAAAGGGGAACTGTGTTACCCCAAATTTAACGCGAGCGAAGCCGCGGGCAAAAGCTAGTATGTACATAAAGAAAACGACGTGTATCATTTACTCGAAACGTCATTTTCTTAAATTTGAATTTGCCGCGTTCCCGACAGAGATATAGACTCGAGTTATCGATTGGCGTCAACCATAGTAAAACACAAACATACTCTATGCTAATTTGCTCTATGGTCTGTCAACTTTTTTTTCCTCTAGGCCATACTACTAGCTCACAGCAAACTTCGCGGTATGCGTTTAGGTCATCATGCTACCTCCTTCTGGGCCGGCTTCAGCGGCGCCGTCTATCTGTAGGCACCCAGTGAGTCTTCCCCTTTGCCCAGTGGTCATTGTACATATAATTTAAAAAAAAAAATATATTAAGCCCATATGTGAGTGCTATGTATTATTATTGACTTGACGAAGCCCTGGTGGTTGATAGTGTCATGCTCACTTAAATGTCTCGCTGATGGTGGCGGGTGTGTCGGGTCATTTAGCTCCCTTCAAAATGGTCGAGCTGAATGGGGCTGATCCATACGTCATGTTCGTGAACGGGCGCTGTCAGTTGGGACTGGTCATTTTTTTAGCTACCACGGTTCATTTTTAACTTATTTAGATTTAAAATTAAATTTTTCTTTTTATTTACTCTGGACGCTCTTACTGTGCACGTCTTTCTACATCGTTCTCACATATTTGTATAATCTCAACATGAATGATGTAAATACAATTTTGTAAAAATATTATAATTTAAAAGAGTGTCCATGGAGTTTCTTGCCCATTCTTCTCCATAGAGATCAACGCTTTGGAATGGGCAACTACAGTACTTTCACAAGTTATTATGCCTTGTGACCGGGACTGTAGATTAGTTTTGTTTCTTGACATTCAAAAGTGCCTGTAATGGTCTAATTGAAATAAATGGTTTTGAATTTTGAATTTTTTTGAATTTTTGAATTATGTGTCATTGTTCTAGTCGACGTCCACTATGCACGTTTTGGAACGCAGCGTGGTGTTCCAAACTTGGTATTTTCTTTTCATGCCCAGAATGCTACGTTCCATGGCTCTTTGGCATATTCCAAGTTGGAACTGCCGCGACTTGGTCAGAGCACCGTAGGTTAGGACAGGCAGGAAACACGTCATGCCAATAGTTAATATATATTTTTTTTTATTTCAATAATATTTTTTTGCGAAATAGTAATTTCTAGGTAGCAACTTTAATGAGTGCCAAAATTCATGAAATTCATATAAAATTTTTATGACATTAAAATTATTTTAAAAAAGATAATTTATTACAACTAAGTGGAAACTTTCACTTTAAATATCGTAAATCGTATTGTGTCGGGGTTTGCTGGATATAGAATTGCGGCATACGATTTTTTTTTATTACTGGCAATTCTAAACAACGACATTTCACCCTTGAGACTCTCTTGCTCGGAACGTTTTTGAGTTGCCATGTCATCATTCCATTTAGCGTAAAAGTTTCTCGCGACTTACTGATTAATAAACCTGCCAACTCTTTGAGTTGTCTGTATTTAACAGAGGACAAACATTTAGTTCAATCTAGTTATTTAGCAGTACAGACAAACCGACCGGACTGTAGGCCTACCATGACATCTTAAAGCAGAACTTATTCCACTGAGGGAAAGAGATGGTGCTAGACACCTTGTATAGCTCTGTCTCTTTCCCTCAGTGGAATAAGTTCTGCTTTAAGACGTCATGGTAGGGTAGCTGGACGTTGGATTGGATTGGCCGCGGGCACTAGCTTTTGATAGTTATTTCAGTACCTACAGTGTTGTAGATAGTGAAATACCTATAGTAGCTATCTGAAGCCAGTCTTTGCCAGACCACCGTCGTAGTTTCAGTAGATTACCTGAGTGTTCTGGAGAAAACAACGGTAGAAGCAAAGGGTTTCTTTTCCGATTACCTACAAACACACCAAAACTTTAAATTGCAGGGCTCACAGTAAATCCATAAACTTTTTAGAGTTCTCTATCCAAATGTAAAACAGAACCCTTTAAGATTTCGCTATATTCTTCTATATCCTTACTAATCCTTACTAATATTATAAAAGCGAAAGTGAGTTTGTTTGTTTGTTACCTCTTCACGCTTTAATGGCATAACCGATTTTAATGAATTTTGGTACAGAGATAGTTGGGAACCGGGAGACGGACATAGGCTAATTTTTAAAAAAAAAGTGGGATGTGAGGGAGAAAGAGGGAAGAAAAGGGAAAACTTAGCGTTGCTATTACAAATCAATAAGGCGCAAGGGGAATTGTGTTACCCCGAATTTAACGCGAGCGAAGCCTCGGGCAAAAGCTAGTAATTTAATAAAAGCGAAAGTGAGTTTGTTTGTTACGTCTTCACGCCTAAATGACTTAACCAATTTTGATGAATTTTGGTACAGAGTTAGTCGGGAGTTTTTTTTTTAAGTGAGAAATGAGGGAGAAAGAGGGAAGAAAAGAAAAAACTTAGCTTTGCTATTACAATAAATAAGGCGCAAGGGCAAGAACTACTGGTAGCAGGTACCTGCAAATCAGGTAAGGGGAACTGTGTTACCCCTAATTGAACACGAGCGAAGCCGCGGGCAAAAGCTAGTTCTTCTATAAACCGCTTCACAAATATCTTGTTATAGTTTTAGAATAAGCAAAAACTAAATCTGTCAGCTTGCAGATTATTGAGTAGAACAAGACTCGTCAGCTTAGCAGTCATCTTCTCTCATCTATATCATCCTCCAAACATCATCTGATATTCATTTGTTTCTTGTTAGACTGAGGACCGACTTCAACGTAGGAAAAGTCAGTGATGATGATGATAAAATCATCATGCCATACAGAAAAAATAAAGAAGTACTTACATAATCTAATATATAAAATTCTCGTGTGTTTGTTACTTAACTCCGTCGAACAACATTTTATGCAATCGATTTGCATACAATTTTGTATGATTATCGGGCAAGTCTGAGAATCAGTCAACATCTATTTTTCTTACCCCTAAGTGAGAAGGGACCCTGAGTAATCAACGGTTTTACTCAGGGCCCCAGGCTCGGTTAGTATGTATAGGTAATAAAAATAATCTAAAGCTATCATTTCATGCCTGCCGGGGTTGCGGGTTGTTCGAAAAAGAGATACCGCGACCCCGGAACGTAAAGGGCAATAGAAGAAACATAGGTGGGTTTAGTCAGTACAAGTCTGACACTCCCCCCGCTCCGCCCAGAGCGGGGGAAGTTATTTGATGATTTCCTACCCCAAAAAAAAGCTGTCACTTTATTTTGCTACTATAAAGTATTCACAAAAGAGTTTTCAATCTACAATTAAAATCATTTTTAAACAAAGAAGACAAATGAACGAAGCAACAAATAAAATTGTTTTAAAAGCGCACTTAAAATAATAAATATTCATGTGTAAACAGATGCTTCGCCGTGAACACGAATGAACATCAGCTGTTGGCAAGCGCCATGTTTTTGCAGTGCAGTGAAACCAGTCTGTGCTTGTTACAATCAGAGGACGGTTCTTTGCAAACATTCTAACTTTGATTTGTCAAGATTCCATTATCCTTACTAATATTATAAAAGCGAAAGTGAGTTTGTTTGTTTGTTACCTCTTCACGCCTTAATGGCTGAACCGATTTTGATGAATTTAGGTACAGAGATAGTTGGGACCCAGAAGCCGGACATACTTTAAAAAAAAAAGTGGGATATGAGGGAGAAAGAGGGAAGTAAAGGGAAAACTTAGCTATTACAAATCAATAAGGCGCAAGGGCAAAAACTGCAGGTAGCAGGTACCTGCAAATCAGGAAAGGGGAACTGTGTTACCCCAAATTTAACGCGAGCGAAGCCGCGGGTAAAAGCTAGTTTACCATACGAATCTATCTTTGCGATGACAACAAACTTTAAAATTTGAAAAAAAAAAGATTCTAATTGACTAAGCTAGAATCAATCCTATTCCATTGCAAAGTTTGTTTAGTATTACAAGAAGAAACCGCCGAAATAAATTAAGAGGTCAAAGTCTCTTTTAAGGTCCAGACATAACCTAGGTCAACTCACATGAGTACTTTGCAGATTTCTGTCTGAGATAGTTTTTTGAAGAAAGAACCGAATCTGTCTTTGAGGTATTGTGGAGCTCAATGACACGACGAGCACCAAAGTTGAAATAAATGGTTGATTTTACTTTTAAAGTAATCTTTATTTTAATTGTTGCAAAAATATTGCTGCCACTGTCAATTCTCTCACATCACAATGAGAATTCGTATTAGCAGCATCTGAGCTACTTCTACTAGATGAAAATTACTTTAAAAGACTGTATACAATGAAGTCAACAAAGTTATCCGTGAAAGCAACTTCAATTTCAACTCATAGAATCTAAAACAAACAGAAACTTTACCAACTACAACTTTTTTTGCAGCCCTCTTAATCATCTCTTACACACTGACACACATGCAAAGCATTGTATAAACATCATTACGGTTTATCTGTAAAGTTTACTGGGAGATGAATAAGAAAGTTTTAATTGGACAAGTAAGATGCAATAAAAGTTACTGTTGTTCCTCCAGTAGTGCATTCTGAGCGCAAAAGTACATCCTTAGAAATATTCAATTGCCACTAAATTTAAATTGTACTGAGGTGAATACAATAGGAAGAACAGAACAGAAATAGATAGAACAGCCACATAGACAAAAAACACTGTTGTTTTATGAAGTGCAAATTTTATTCAAACTATTTGTTTTTGGGGTGGGATATCATCAAATAACTTCCCCCGCTCTGGGCGGAGCGGGGGGAGTGTCAGACTTGTACTGACTAAAATCCACCTATGTTCCTTCTTTCGAACAACCCACAACCCCGGCAGGTGGAGGTCCTGGCAGGCCCCTCTGCTTTGCTGACATCTGTTTGAGGCGCGCGTGAAACACTAACGCGCCGTCGACACGGCCTGTCGTCAATAGACGGACGGACGGTGAGCTACCAATTGTTCACCCATTGCTCAAACTTAAGATCATAGTTTGGCACCTGATCAACATCAAGAATCATATTTCAGTTTTGCTAGCCGCCTGCCTATTCGAAGAGGTGTTGGACATTGCTAACAAGCGTGTCTTGCATAGAATATACAAATATTAGAGACCAGTTCGAATTAAGGCGATGCTCCGGTCAGTGCACACGTGTGCTTTGAGCTTTAGGATGATAATCCAATGACATAACGTAGTGGATATGCGAATCAGAGCCACACAAACAGAAATCAATCAAACGGTAGCTTCTATTGCATTAACAGCGTACTGTGAATGGCCAGTGTGTTCTAAGGCTTAGCATTTCCTTATGTAGTGAATAATACGGTTAACATAACAATGTTCCACCGACGAGTGTTAGTTTGCCACGATTTCATAATGATATCATTATTTAAATGAAGTCAATTTAAAAAATACACCTAGTAGAGCTATGATGATGCTTAGAACACCTACTACTGCTTACCCATCACTAGAAATTTCTACTTTATACACAAACAGCCAGACCCGAAAGAACCATTTGTAGGCCATACAAAATATTTGTTCAATGCGGGGATAGAACCCGCGTCACGCAGCCCAGCAGTCAATTACTCAGCCACTACGCCAACCTTGCCGTCAAAATGGTACAATAAAGTATATTCTATTCTATAATGTATGCTTTCAAATTCCATGCGTGAATTCACTTGTGTGATCAGGCCTTGCCTTGTAAAGGACGTTTAAATGTTCATCCTGGCCGGCAATCATGATCTTTTTCAGTCGTGAGAGTATTAAGAAGCTCGACAATCTGACATCCAGTCTTCCAATGGGTCTCATGTTGGGAGATAGGTTGTGGAGGTCAAGAGAAAATACTAGTAGTTTTTTTCAACCATTCATCTTTATTACGATAGGCTTAAATCGGCCCCCAACATAGACAATTAATTGAAAATGTTATCAAAAAAGCATTTATTTTAAGTAGGTCAGTTACAGGCACTTAAGTGCTTGGGAAATTGTCAAGAATAAATGGATGAAGTCCACGTCACAAGGCATACTAACTGTGAAAGTACTGTAGTTACTCACTTTGTAGTGGGTTATTAGCAAGAATTAAATCTTAAAGTTTATTTTTTCATTAGAATATTGTCTCACAATCCTGTCTACATCATACAATTTTTAGTATAAAAAAAAACTTGAGAGATGTCAAGGGACACCCGGATAGAACGAAGTTATTACTTATTATGTACAAAAAACCTGTATGCACTCAACAAAAATAATCGTCGCGACACCACAGTGTTCAATGCGAAATAGAAAAACGAAACGAAAATAACTGGCTTGCTTTCTATGAGAGAGAGAGAGAGAGAGAGACAGATAGTAAACACGCGCACGCCGCACGGCTTACAACTATAGCAAAAAATTAAGACCAAAAATTGTAACGACTTTTCCGTCTAGCCCTTTCGCATCACGCGATAAGGAACTTCGTTCCAAAAAAAGAATAGGTAACAAGTGTCGAGACGTTAGGTTGACAATAGCTATATTATCTGACGGCATGTGATGGGAGACTAGGAGAGATCTGCGTGATTTAATTTGAGGAGTCACGCTACCTGGAGCATGGATTCTGCTAACATGTATACGTGATGTTCTACACAGAAACTCTCCCGTGTGGAACACTACTGGTATTTGCTAGCAAGTGTTTGCTTTACCGGTTACTTGGTATACATTTCGGCCCAAGCTTTGGGTGCAACCGACGACTTTGTGTGTAAAGGAATGGTCGTGGTGAATACCGTCTAGCAGGCAAATAGTTGTCTATAGATCGAGCGAATATAAGCAAATTAAAAACAAAAGTGAATATTCAATTTATCGTTAATCCTTACTAATATTATAAAAGCGAAAGTGAGTTTGTTTGATGATGGCGCTTTAGCTACAAGCATCTGAATTGATGTTCTCCGTTTTTTAAAATTCACTAATAATAATAAACAAAGTGTAATAACAATAATTGTGCACCAATAGCATTAAGCAAGTTATAAATATTAAGTGTGAACGTTATCCACGAAAAAACTATAGTAATATTGAAGATAATTAAACATTTGTGAATAGTGTCATAAAACTCTCCTACAAACAATATAATCAAACATGAACTCAAGTGAAGCAGCAGTGCAAAACTAAGTGACTAACAGTGCATAATAAGTGAAAAAAACTTTATAATAATCCATAATTTAAACTTGAACAATTTGAGTTGTGAGGAAAAAATTCCACTGGCATGACTCATATCTAACGTGTTTTTATGATTTAAAAATCTTTCTCGCAATAAACGATCACCAATTTCGAACATCCTGGTAACAGTTCAGCTGACGAGTTAATTCAAGTAGCCGACTGCCGTACAAGAAGTCTTGCGTTCGAACCCCGCCGGCCGAGTCACTTTTTGTGATTAGCAGAATTGTTGTCTTGACAATTTCTAGTTTCTCACAATGAATTTCTTCGGAAATATTACTCAGCGACGTCAAAACCGGCGCAGACATTCGGATACAAACGAAGATTTGAACATAACCAACGACTTGAATTGTACTACTAGCAATAGTGTGCCGGAAATGTCAGACGAAGAACATAGCGATGAAATTACCCAACTACAAAATAAAATTAAGGAATTAACATTGGGATTAGAGGCAGCACACGCAGAAGTGGAGAGTTTAAATTTGGAGAATACTCAACTTAAAAAAACCATTGACGAATTAACTAAGAAGAAAAACATCTATAAAAAAATTACAACTGATATTGTTAGCGAGAACAGTAAATCTCCATTAACTAACATAAAGCGGAAGAACAAAACCAATACTACGAACAACAGCCCACAGACAACACCCAAAATTGACAAAACTAAAACTAACTGTTTGCCTAAACAGATTGCTGACAAATCGACACAATATGACACCCACTTAATGACGAACTTGAAAAGCGATAAAAGTTGTTCCTTAAAACAAAACGAAACACGCAAAAATATTTGTATAATTAGTAATAATAAAAGGAATAACATAAGTAACTTAATAGAGGACACTTTCTATATGCATGATTACTGCCACTATCTATATCCAGGCGGTGATGTTCAACAAATGCTGCAGGGCATTAATAATAAACTAAAAAACTTCAATAAAAATGACTATTGTGTTATCATGATGGGCGAGATGGACTTCATACGGACTGGAAATTATCACGACATCATATTTCTTATAAGAGAAACAATAAGCAAAATCCATAACACCAATGTCATAATTTGCCTTCCAACCTACAAATATGGCTATTATACCACTTTATATAATGCAAGAATAGAAACTTTTAATCATCTCTTATATCTGGATAACTTAACTCACGAATATGCCTACTTATTAGACTCCAATGCAGAATTAACTTGTGGTTATGAGATGTTTTCTGCGCCACAGGGACACATAAATGGAACAGGAATAAAGAATATTTTCTCTAATCTCCAAAAGATTATGACCGAAATCGATGCTGAAAATAACTTAACAAAATCTAATTCTTCTACCTCAGAAATTAAGGATTCAGAGACGTTTTTTCTATAATTATCTGATCATTATGCATCAAAACATCGCGGGACTAATTAACAAGGCGGATCAGCTAACATTACACCTACATGAACTAGCCCAACAAAGAAATTGTGTAGACATAATTTGCGTCACAGAACACTTTATGGAGCGAGGACACGAGGAGCTTCTTTCAATACCCAATTATAAATTAGCCGCTTCATATACAAGAACTACGAAAAGAGGAGGAGCCTGTATTTTGGTAAAATTTGGTCTCCAATATAAAGAACTTACGAATGTCAGTAAAATGTCAATTGAAGGCGCTGTCGAAGTTTGCGCAATTGAACTTATACAACATAACATGATCGTTATTTGTATATACAGAGTACCAAAGTTAAACAATTTAGATGTGTTCTACTCAAAATTAAACATTATATTATCAAAATACTGTTACAACTTGAACAAGAATGTAGTCCTATGTGGTGATTTCAATATTAATATTTTAAAACAGGATAAGGTATCTCTTGAGTTTACTAGTTTCCTATTGAAGTACAATCTATCTTTACAAATTGGTCAACCAACTAGATTGCAAAGCAATACCTGTATCGACAATTTTGCACATAACATTTCACGAAAATGTACTCATAATGTCCTTGATCTACATTTGTCGGATCATACCGCGCAAACTTTAAAGGTCCCGGTAAAAAAGATATATTTAATTAAAGGTTGGTATATAAAAGTGCGTGACTATAGTAGTGAAAACTTGATGAAATTTAAAGACTGTTTGAAATCAATTTCTTTTTCTGATGTCTACCTCACTAAAGACCCTAACGTAGCATATAATAACTTTTTAGAACTTTTCAAATTGTTTTATAATTTATGTTTTCCAATTATGTACAAAAAAAGAAAACTAATAAAAAATCCAAATTGGCTTACACCTGGTATAAGACGGTGTAGTCAAATAAAAAGACAGTTGTTATGGCAGCATAGACTAAATCCCTCTAAAATAAACGTGACAAAACTTAGAAATTATTCAAATAGACTTAGGAAAATTATAAAATTGACCCAATTAGCAAAAAATAACTATAAAATACAGACTGCACATAATAAATCAAAGATGACATGGAAAATAATAAATGAAAATAGAAGCAACTCTCCACCAGAGTATATAAAAGAAATAATTAATGACGGAGTTAAATACACTACACCCAAAGACATAGCAAATACCTTTAACAACTATTTCATAAGCCAAGCAGAAAAACTTTCCACTGCTTCGACACAATTGACCACTGACAATAAAATCGACTTCTCGGCACAGTCGATGTTTTTAGCCCCTATCACACCAGATGACGTAAATAGAATTATAAAGGACTTAAAAAATAAGAACAGTGTAGGATACGACGATGTTTCGACAAAGGTTGTAAAGTATGTTTCAGAAATAATATCACATCCCCTCAGCTACATAATTAATTTAAGTATTGAGTCTGGAACCTACCCTGATAAGCTTAAACCTACTGTCATAAAGCCATTATTTAAAAAGGACGATGAGAAAGACATTAAAAATTACAGGCCAATAGCTCTTATTCCAGTAATATCCAAGATATTTGAAAAATGGATCTATAGATCGATAGAAGCATACCTAAACAAATATAACATACTTGTAAAAGAACAAAAAGGTTTTCGGAAAGATCATTCAATAAATATGGCAATTTATGACTTTCTTAATGATATAATACCTAGCATGAATGAAAGAATTCCAATATCAGCGGTATATATGGATATGACTAAGGCATTTGACTTGGTCAACCATGATATACTGCTGAGCAAGTTAAATGCGTATGGGATAAGGGGAAATGTCTTATCACTCATAAATTCTTATTTAACAAATAGAACACAACACACTGAAATAAGTCGTATTTGTAAATTAAATAAAACTGTTATAAAATACATATCCAAAGAACAAAAAATAATTTATGGCGTGCCCCAAGGCAGTGTGCTGGGGCCTTTGTTATTTCTTATATATATAAATGACTTTCCTCAGAATATACCCTATCCTATGACATTGTTTGCCGACGACAGTACTATCATAGTTAAACTTGACAAAAGTAATAATGACTCTGAAGCTAAGATAACCAATGCATTGCAACAAGCCGTTAACTGGTTAGAACAAAACAATTTAATTATAAATTTGAAAAAAACTAAAATTATGAACTTTCGTCAAAGAGTAGCCAATACGCAATTAAATGTAAGCTTTAACAATGAAAACATAGAGGAAGTTGCAAATACAAAATTTTTAGGCTTAACAATCGACAATCAACTTAATTGGAAACAACATACTTCAATATTAATTAAAAAAATTAGTAAGTTTGCTTTTGCTTTGTATAAACTGAAGAAAGTAGTCAGTCAAGCTGCGGCAGTCACTGCATACTATGGATATGTCGATTCCATACTACGCTATGGAGTCATGTTTTGGGGTAACTCCTGCAATAGGGATATGGTGTTCAAATCGCAAAAAAGATGCATTAGAGCTATTACCGGCATAAAAATAACTGATAGCTGTAAATCTTATTTTATATCGTTAAAAATTATGACTTTACCTTGTTTGTATATATTTGAGACTGCTATTTTTGTTAAAAAGAACATGCATCTATTTAGAAAAGCATCTGAACATCGATATAAAGTGATTAGACCAGAATATAGACATGAATTATGCGGTCGACCTTCAAAAACCGCCTTGATGAACAAAAGTATACTTTGTATGGCCCCAAAAATATTTAATAAATTACCAAATGGGATTAAGGACTTAAATATTGTTCAATTTAAAAATAAATTAAGACATCTATTATTGGAGAAATGTTATTATACTATTGAAGAATTCCTTAATGATACATTTTAAATTATTTGACATTGATATTTATTTAATTTTGACATTGTATTAAAGTAAATTATTTGACATTGATATTTATTTAATTTTGACATTGTATAGAAGTAAGTTATTTGACATTTATATATTAATTTTGACATTATATTGTAGTAATTTGTTTGATATTAATATTTATTTAAATTTGACATTGCATTATTTTCCTAATTTATTTTCATTAAGTTATTCATCATTTTTAATGTATTGATTATCCTTTTTTTTATAATATTTACTACTTATGTTAAAGAGTGTACACCGTTATGGTAGATTTTTGAGGAACTGATTAGATTACTTAATATTAAGATCTCATTGTAAAATGTACCAAAAATCACGCTAATAAATGAATTTGAATTTGAATTTGAATTTGAATTTGCTTGTTTGTTTGTTACGTCTTCACGCCTAAATGGCTAAACCGATTTTGATGAATTTTGGTACAGATATAGTTGGGACCCTGGAGATGGACATAGGCAATTTTTTTTAAAAACATTGAGATATGAGGGATAAGGAAGGAAGAAAAGAGAAAACTTAGCATTGCTTTTGGAAGGCGTAAGGGCAAAAACTACAGGTAGCAGGTACCTGTAAATCAGGAAAGAGAAACTGTGTTACCCCGAATTTAATGCGAGCGAAGCCGCGGGCAAAAGCTAGTCAATTTTAAAAGAAATATCGTTAGGCACTTTCGTGAATTTCAGGGTTGTTTCGAATAAACTCGACTTGTGCAAACCTAAACAAAGTTCATTTATGTTAGATGTTTAAAAAAATTTGCCGTGTGACCCGAATATGCATAGTAATCACTTATGGTCGGTTTTTTGCTCAACTAATGCTGGCAAATATGGCCGACACGAATAAGTTGTAAACTTATACCATACTAATATTATATTTTTTCTAAAAAAAAACGTTGCCCCACACTTGGAATTTCTCCTGTATCGTGGGTTACAAACATCTAAACTCACATACACAAACAACTATCTGTAGGTCATACAAATATTTGTTCCGTGCGGGAATAGAACCCGCGACACGCAGCGCAGCAGTCGATCGCTCAGCCACTGCGCCAACAGTGCCGTCAAAAAATTTGAAAGTAACTCTGTATGTTTGTTTTTACGTTTATTACAACTGCACGGCGGATCGGATCGTAAAGAATTTTGGCAAGATGTTTTTTTTTTTAAAAAAAGACTTAGTCCATATATTATCACGCTAATAACTTAATGCTCATTGCCATACTAGCTGGCCCCCGCGGCTTCCCCGCGTGATGATAAAAAAGTAGTCTATGCGTTATTTCAGACTATAATCTACCTCTGTGCCAAATTCAATCGATATCCGTTCAGCCGTTTTAAGGTGAAAGATTAACAAACATCCATCCATCCTCACAAACATTCGCATGTATAATATTAGTAAGAAGTAGGATTAGTAGACTTCAACTGTCATGATAATAGAGAAGTAATAGTACTGGAGACGTCAGCTAATAAATTTAAACAAACATGGAATTAAGAGCCTGCAAACAACCAACAATAACTTAAAAGTACCAACCGTCTTTGCAGCACAGACCTACTTACAGCTGTTAAGCCAACAAATAGCTTTAGACTCTTTGTAGCAAGTTCCAAGGCATACGAAGCATTCCTACTAAAGCCTGGTGTTATCATTATGTGGTGCAGTGGCACGAGTTTCAGACCACTTGCACCCACACTCGTATCTAGTCGTGTCGATGTGGCCACCCGAAGATAGCTATCGAGTCCTATAGCTTGGGATGTGGTACGAGTTGTGAGATGTAAGCGGTTTAAATATAGAATGAAATTGTATTAAATTAATTACTATTTACAAACTAAAATTAATTACTATTTACAAACTATAAATATACACACACTAAAAAAAAAAGTACAAGTTAACAAAAAAATTAAATTATAGGGCGTCCAAAAATTCGTCCGCATCGCAGTCATTACGAAAAGTGTCCGATGGCTGGCAGCATTACCGCGTTGGATGGCAATACTAATTTTTTGCGCAAAAAACAGGCCTACCCTCAGGCCCTAGTGCTTCAACCCCAAACGGCTCAAAAACATAACTGCCAATCAAATTGTGAAATTTGTGCCGTTTGAGGTTTTTAGCACCTGAAGCAGCAGCCCCAGCGCAACCCACCGTGCTCGGAAGATGGGATGGTGCAAGGATGTCGGCACAAGTTGCTACCCACACCAAACATCTACCCAACTAAATGAAAATATTAAATCGACTATGAAAAAATACATTTCAAAGTTCTGAACGAATGTTAAGGGTTTGCAAGGTGACGTTATATTATAGAAAAAGATCATGAAAATGTCGTAAATAAACTGCATGGATATTCAGCTACCGCAAACCTTTCCTTGATTCCGTTGACGGTAGGTGTACCTACTCGTTTTGCTAGCGATTGTTACTTGCTCATTTTTTAAGTTTAGTACACAACAGTTAAAAAGATGGCGTCGCTTTTTCAGTGTTTCTTATTTATCGAAACATTATGGAAAATGATTAGAGCCTGGTCAAATTGACGGGAACTATCATTCACGAGTTAATTTTTTTCTTCAAGTTGGAATTGTTGCATATTGTAAAACTGCCTTCCTAAACCTAAACTATATTTTGGCTGTATGTTTATTATAGTAAAGCAAAATGGTGGATTTTGTATACTAGTGGATAACTCCATTCGTTTCACAGAAATTTAATCAGTAAAAAATTTTAACATTCCAAATGTGTTTGAATGCTGCGTAATTAAGCTAACTGATCGTAAATCGAGTTCCAAATAATACTAAGATTAACATTTTCTATAATAATTTGACATCTTATTTCAACAATTTGTCTATAAGAATAATCAAAAACGAGAGCCTCGACCAATACCTGAGGAGGCTCTCGTTAGGCAGACTGGATCAATGCCTTGATACAGAAATCGGTACTCCTGGACACGGCTCGTATTGTTAGGAGGTTCCTTTTTCTAGAGCCCTGACCACTGGTAGCTTGGACCTTCTTCCCGATACCAGTGGGCTACATTTTTTTTTTATTTGTACATGTTTGTATTTTATTTTTTTATAAAAAAATATTTAAAAATATAAGCTTACATGTAAATAAATCAATAAGCGATCAGAAAATATGAGGTGATTTTATAATAATGTCATTCTTCAGAAAAACAAAAATTCTACTTTATGCCAAACTTGCTTTAAAAGAGGTTAACCTTAATATTGCAAATAAATAATCCACACGTCCTAGTAGTGGGATGTGTTAAAATAATTCTCTTCACAACATACGAAGATGCAAAAGTGAAATACTAGAGTTAAGTGTCTCTGGTATCTGATCACACAGCCCAAACCATGCAGTTTCCTGTACATCAGACATGTGTTTTGAAATACTATCCTTACTAATATTATAAAAGCGAAAGTGAGTTTGTTTGTTTGTTACCTCTTCACGCTTTAATGGCTACACCGATTTTGATGAATTTTGGTACAGAGATAGTTGGGAACCAGGAGACGGAAATAAGCTAATTTTTATTTTAAAAAAAAGGGATGTGAGGGAGAAAGAGGGAAGAAAAGGGAAAACTTAGCGTTGCTATTACAAATCAATAAGGCGCAAGGAACTGTGTTAGCCCGAATTTAACGCGAGCGAAGCCGCGGGCAAAGCTAGTTACGTGTATAAACGCGTCTGCAGTGTGGAAAACATTAGTCTTTCTAAGAGGTGTATTACTAGTCTTAGTTTCTCTGAGGTCTACGAAACAAATAATGCAAACGAAAGTAATTGTATAAGGTTTCGTACCTTCTTAAAAAGGAAAAAACTGAACCCTAATTGGATCAGATAGATAGAAAGATAGAATATTCTTTATTATATACACCATACTAATAACAATAATAACATTAAACAACCTATAAATAGGGTGACAAGGCATATTATTCTGCCAACCAATAGGTTCATGACAAATTTAATACTATTGACATCTGATGATCTAGCATGCATTAAAAAACTCTGACATTATCAATCACTATTTGATTATTTAATTTAACTGACATAAAATGTTCCATGATTTTTTGTAGTATTTTTTAAATGTGATAACTATTGTGACTTTTACTGAACGAAACTATTTTATATACATTTTGGTGGGACATTGTATGGCTTTAAAACCTAAACATCACTAGCTGTGCCCAGTCCAGAAAAATACATGTTGACCGAATCTCAGAACTACCTGCACACAAAATTTCATACAAATCGGTCCAGCCGAAAATTCTCGTGATTGTTACCAAATTCCTCCGGAAGCGGAGGAATTTGGTAACAAACACGAGAATTTTAAATTTTCTAATAGGTATATAAAATTCTCGTGTCACTATGTTCGTTCCCATACTCCTCTGAAATGGCTCGACCGATTCTTATGATTTTTTAAAATTAATATATTCAGTAAGTCTGAGAATCGGCTACTATATATCTTTCAAACCCCTAAGTGAGAAGGGGACCTGAGCAGTGGGTGAAACCGCTGAGCGCAGCTAGTGTTAGATAATATTGTACCCTGTGTTCACAAAATGGACAGAAATTAATAGTTCAAACAAAACTCATTACACAAACTAAAGTGACTGCTACAACCACTAGTTCTGTTTTTACTAACACTTTTTTTTATTGTCGTCATTATTTTAAGATATGTACTGCTGGTTTTGGGCCTCCACATGTAATGGGCTGTACCATGTTGATTTTGACATCTACTACATACTAAACTTGTCAAAATCAACCATTATGCGATCAGTGATCGACCATTCTGACACCATTGTAATAGCAGACTAAGGCACCTGGTACAGCCCATTACATGTGGAGGCCCAAAACCAGCAGTACATATCTTAAAATAATGACGACAATATTGTGACTGACTGACACTATTGTAATAGCAGACTAAGGCCCCAGGTCAAGGGTCATCGGTTTACTTCTAAATATTACATCGAGAAAATTTAAATTGCAGGCTTATTAGGCGGGATATAATTATGAAATTAGGCAGTATATTACGTGAAAATGTCAGTAACGCACATGTTGCTTCATTCCATGGAGGGTAATTAAACCTCAACCCTAATTAGAATTTATAATAACCAACTTTCATATTTTAAACTTTTAGTGTACATCACTTATTATTTCGTGTTCAATGTCAAACAAAATAAGTGGTTCTTTGTTGTCAGTTTATTTATATATTTTTAAACTTTGCCCCACACTAAGATATCTCCTGTATCGTGGGCGTGGGTGCGTTTACAATCATTTAAACTCACAAACACAAACAGCCAGGCCCGAAACAATTATCTGCAGGTCATACAAATATTTGTTCCGTGCGGGAATCGAACCCGCGACACGCTGCGCAGCAGTCGATCGCTCAGCTACTGCGCCAACCGTGTCGTCAAACGTGTCGTATTGCGGCAGGGCAGTGGTTCGCAAAGGAGCCTGCCGGGGCCACCACCTGTCGGGTTTGAGGGTTGTTCGAAAGAGATACCGCGGCCCCGGAACGTAAAGGGCAAAAAAAGGAACATGGGTGGGTTTTAATCAGTCAATGTCTGACACTCCCGCCTGCTATACCCAGAAGGGTGGAAGTTATTTGATCATTTCCCATCTACAAAAAAAGGGCAGTGGTTCATTGTTCTACTTCTATTTATTTTATTTCTACTTATATTATTATTTCCTTTATTAACTTCTCATCTCAAAATTACATTTTTAAATATTTCTTAGTAAACACATAAAAAAAAATTAAAAATTTAAAAATAGGTTTCCGCCGGTAACGGGAGCAGGATCCAAGCTACCGGTGGTTAGGGTTCCAGAGACAGGAACCTCCTCACAATGCGGGCCGTATCGAGTAGTACTGCTTTCTGAATCAGGCCCTTGATCCAACCACCTAAGGAGAGCTTCGACAGATGTTCGTCGAGGCTCTTGGCAATTAAGCCATTGGCCGTTACGACAATCGGCACAATGATAGCCCAGTTCACATTCCACATGTCAACAACCTCGTGTGCCAAGTCAAGATATTTTAGTTGTTTATCTTTCTCAGCTTTCACGAGGTTCTCGTCATGTGGGATGGTAACATCGATTATCATTACGCGGCGCGCTGATCGGTCTATCACCACTATGTCAGGCTTATTGGCGGCAATAGTCCTGTCAGTAATGATAGACCGATCCCAGTACAGCGTGACATGGTCTTTCTTGAGAACTGGGTCGGGCACATACTTGTAGTACGGTACCTCAGATTCAACAAGATTATATTTCATGGCAAGTTGCTAATGAATAATCCTGGCTACTTGGTTGTGCCTATGCAAGTATTCGCTGTTAGCTAGACGAGAACAACCAGAAATAATATGTCTGATGGACTCACCAGGACGGTGGCATGCCCGACACACGTCAACCGTCCCGTCCTTCATAATATATTTCCGGTAGTTCTTCGTCCATAATCGCACAGACAAGACCTTCAGTTTCCCCAAATAGGTCACCGAATCGTAGCCAGGACACGGACGCCAGAAAATCTACATCGGGCCCATGAAGAGCCTTGTAGAAGCGCCCGTGAAGCTCCTTACCTTGCCATACTACCTTGCGGTCATCGGTAGTAAGTACTACAGGTTTGCGCCAATTCTCTTTAGCCATGGACAGCGGGGTGAGTCCCTTGTCCACTGCGACTACATCTCGGTGCATACCCACGTCGGTTTTTAAAAAATATTCCCTGAGACTGCACACCTCTCGGTTATGGAGGGATATTATCATTATTTATATCTTGTTTGACAATTTCCTGAATTTTGACGAGATTGCAAAACTGGACCTTGTATTATTAAAACGGGATATTTACCATGTTTGTTATTTATTCTGAGTTTCCGATATTTCGGCGATGTTCATATTGATCATACAGTAATCGTGGTCCAAGCAAGCGGTTTGTCTACAAGGCTAAAATCGTGAAAAGAATTTTGATTTTGGTTTTGATTTTGTGTTACCCTGACTGAAGCCGCAGTCAAAAGCTAACTAAATAAATCAATACTTTACTTGAAAATTATCATTCGCTGATACTATTTCAGCCAACCAATAACAAAATCTACGACAATCTAGACAGCGAATACTATTAGCATTTAGTTGGTCCAGTCTATTCTAAATCTAAATCTCATTAAAGAATCAGAGCTTTAATTACAGCCCTGGCTGAAACCTAAATAACATACGTAAAGCATTTCTATTGATCGAGGTTTGGAGTGCTTCGTTTCTGAGGATTATCATCCGTCATTGGTGGGGAGAGAAAATAAAACTTGAGAGGTGTCAAGGGACACCCGGATGGAACGAAGTTATTATTTATTATGTAAAAAAACCTGTGTACACTCAACATAAACCACAAAAATAATCGTCGCAACACCACACTGTTCCATGCGAAATAGAAAGACGAAACGAAAATAACTGGCTTGCTTTTTATGAGAGAGAGAGATAGAGACAGACTGAGAAACACGCGCAGGGCGCTCGGCTTACAACTATAGCAAAAAGTGTCGGTACAATTTTTGGTCTTATTTTTTCCGACTAGCTCCCTTTCGCAACGAGGGTAAGGAACTTCGTTCCAAAAATCACTGAAGACACAAGATACTCACAAGTGTTGATTAGATAAGTGTATATCACTGACATCTTCGCCAACAAGCTGTCGCAATTTCGCAAGCAATTGTATTTTACCCACAGTGGCCATGGTTAATATGTACGTTGTTATTATTTACTTGTTTATTGCATTACTTATTTCAAAGTCATAGTCGATTTTGTTAAGTTTTTTTTTTAATATTGTTGTTTATTTTATTTGTATATTGTACTAGCTTTAGCCCGCGGCTTCGCTCGCGTTTAATTTGGGGTAACACAGTTCCCCTTTCCTGATTTGCAGGTAACTGCTACCTGTAGTTTTTGCCCTTGCGCCTTATTTATTGTAATAGCAAAGCTAAGTTTTCCCTCTTTCTCCCTCATTTCTCACTTTTTTTTAAATAGCTTATGTCCGTCTCCAGGGTCCCAACTATCTCTGGATCAAAATTCATCAAAATCAGTTTAGCCATTTAGGCGTGAAGACGTAACAAACAAACAAAGTCACTTTCGCTTTTATAATATTAGTAAGGATTAATTTTTACAACATGTTCTGTTATAAATATTACGTTGTTCAGATGCTTTTTTATTAGCCGTGAAGTCGTCCCAAGCATAACAGAATTAAGCTAAGCGTATTTCGCTCAACTAACTGATAAAACTCTCTAATTGATGACTCTGGAGACGGAATGGGCTATTTTTAAAGTGTGAAATTAGTGATAAAAAGGGAAGAAAGGGAAAACTCAGCTTTGCTATAACAATAAATAAGGCGCAAGGACAAAACTACAGGTAGCAGGTACCTGCAAATTAGGGAAACTGTGTTACCTCGAACTTAACGTGAGCGAAACCGCGGGCAAAAGCTAGTAGATTTATAAATTGAAATACAAAATCTCTTCTGCCACAATTTGATGAAGGCCATACACATTTTACCATTAACACATGGCCCATTGTCATAAAGATTCGTGCCGTTTGAGCCGTGAAGATAAAAGAAAAGTGTGTGTGTCAGCTCCGACGCACGACTGGAGTTTACTCCTTAAGTAAAAAATATGTATATATATATATATCTAAATAATTACAAATATCACTGACGGACGACAAATTTCATAAAGCGCCATCTAGTAATATTCAACTGTACGACAAACACCATAGGTGCGGTTGCACCAAAAACGTAACGAGGTCATTCATCAGTAGATTTTACACCTCACATTTTTCTCATACATATATGAAAATATATGAAAATCGATTCTTAAGGAGTAAACTCCAAAACATTTCCGATTGCGTGGAATATCAATAACGGTGTCGTACATGCCACCAGTGCCATAGCTGTGTAAATAGTGCTGGTTTTGAATGTTACTGAAAAATCGAGCCCTTCTTTAATCACTCGACCACGTTCTTCTGTATTAAGAGTACATGTTAACACTCTGATCCTGCAGATTTTAATGAAAACTTGTTCAAACAAAAGCTTCGGATGTAGAGTTTCCTTTTTTTTTATAGCTGTACTAGATTTTGCCCGCGGCTTCGCTCGCGTTAAATTCGGGGTAACACAGTTCCCCTTTCCTGATTTGCAGGTACCTGCTTCCTGTAGTTTTTGCCCTTGCGCTTTATTTATTGTAATAGCTAAGTTTTTCCTTTCCTTATCTGTTTCTCCCTCATTTCTCTTTTTTTTAAAAGTTAGCCTATGTCCGTCTCCTGGCTCCCAACTATCTCTGTACAAAAATTCATCAAAATCGGTTTAGGCATTGAGGCGTGAAGACGTAACAAACAAACGAATAAACAAACAAACTCACTTTCGCTTTTATAATATTGGTAAGGATTTAGGATGTCCGAATTTACAATGAACCTTTGAAGAAACCTTTGGCAAAGTTAAAATTCCGCATAATTTGCTTTAGCATAACGTCTATTCAAAGCGACAATTACTTGGTTCAATTTCATTTGTCGCACTATGAAGATGGCAGGAATAAATTTGGAATTACTTTGTTAGACATATGCCATTTCCAAATTCAAATATTTTCTGTAAAATTCTCTATGTCGGTATGTTAACAAAATTTTGTAACAGAAATAAAAGTGACAAACCGACTCCATCTAGTCTTATCTGCCCTACCCCTAGAAGCCCGCGTAGGCGAGGAGTGGCGGCCAGAAAACAAAATTATGTTTGTTGAGTCAGATCAAAAAATGACACGACGAAATTACTTGAAGATTAAGATATACAATAGGCATGACGACAGTATAAAAAAATCGCTGATTCAGTGATGACAGGGGAGAAGTCATATTAAAAAAAAAGTAAACACAGGTTTAGTTTTATTTAAAAATAACAGATTATTAAGTTTTTCAATAAAATAAAACATTAAAATACTGCAATCGGCCATTTTGACTGAAACACCGATCACAGCGTATGACGTCACGGTTATGTGATTTAAGGGACGTTGTTATAGAAACAATGTCATTTTTATTTAACTGTGACGTCATGCCGACGCCATGACACATGCGAGCTGTTTTCGGGCACTATTGAAAAATTATGAGAAAAATGGCTTCAAACTTTGTTAAACTTAAGTTTATTACCGAAATAAAGGCTTTTTTGTAAATAGTAAAAGTGTACCCACATTATGGAAGAGGATTTTAAAATCTTTCGTCACGCCTATTGGACCAAAGCAGCGAATCACTTACGAAGGAAGAATCTAACCAAAGAACCTCAACATAAATTACCCAAATTCAACACAGTCGTGCCATCAAATTTGAGAGCACAGTTTAGTTGAGCGATTGGTTGCCACGCCGCGTGTCGCGGGTTCGAACCCCGCACGGAACAATTATTAGTGTGACCGACTGATAGTTGTTCCGGGTCTGGCTGTTTGTGTATGTGAGTTTAAGTGTTTGTAAACGCAACTCAAGAAAGGACGTATAAAGGTATAAGGTACCTGCAAATCAAGAAAGGACAACTACAGTACTTTCACAAGTTATTATGTCTTGTGACTGGGACTGTAGCAGCATCATTTTTTTTTGTTCTTGTTTTTATGGCATTCAAAAGTGCCTGTAATGGTCTAATTGAAATAAATGATTTGAGTTTGAGTTTTGAGTTTGTGTCACCCCGAATTTAACGCGAGCGAAGCCGCGGGCAAAAGCTAGTAATATTATTAAAGTGAAAATGAGTTTGTTTGTGATTGCGATTTCGATGATTTATTGTACAGAGATAGTTGAAACCCTGGAGACAGACATAAACTAATAAAAAAAAATGAGAACAGGGAAGAAAAGAGAAAATTTTGCTTTGCTATTACAATAAATAAGGCGCAAGGGCAAAAACTACAGGTAACAGGTACCTACCTGCAGGTACCGGGGTAACACGGTTGTGTTACCCCGAATTTAATAAAACGAAACGATAAAGGAGCCAAAGTGTTGTCGATGGTTGCAAAATTGCAATTTGGACTGGAAATACGTAGTTGAAAGTTATAGCTTCTCGATAAACCCATATACGTCTGATTCTGTTTGTGATGTTGAAAGGAATGTACTGTTCGGTAGTAGTAAAGTATAAATAGAAAGCTATATTTAAAGCTCACACTTACGGGATATATTCCGTGATTTGTACCTAATAAACTAATATTATAAATGCGAAAGTTTGTGAGTATGGATGTATGTTTGATCCTCTTTCACGTAAAAACTACTGAACGGATCCTGATGAAATTTGGCACAGAGGTAGATTATAGTCTGGAATAACACATAGAACACTTTTATCATCACGCGGGCGATGTTAAGGGGCGCAACTAGTTTAATAACAAGCTGCAAGATCATAATATTATTGCAAGATTTATTAATATAAATCTTGTAATAATATTATGATTAAAAAGAGTATCCATGGAGTTTCATGCCCATTCTTCTCCATAGAGATCTACGTTTTGGAATGGGCAACTACGGTACTTTCACAGGTTTTTATGCATTGTGACTGGTCTTTTTAATTTTTCACATTTAAAAATGGCCTGTAATTGAAATACATGATTTAAGTTTTAATGATACATCATGTTTATTTTGCAAGTAGGATTTTACAAACACTTTTTAATTTCTGTTTTTTATACGCTTCTCCGTGTTTAGAACGGTTAACAATTATTATACTCGGCTAATGTAACTGCGAAAAAAACCAACTCTTCAAACTCAACCCTCATATAAGTTAACCAAGATTTTTGTCTGGACCTTAAAAGAGACTACTCAGAGTAGTCGGGTAAGAAACAGCGGCCTCTTATAGTTAAAAAAAAATAAACTTGTAAATAAAACCTTTCATTTTGTTTTTGATATTGCACGACATACCTATTAACTTGACATAAGAGATCAGATCTGCCTAGCGTTTTCCCAACTATGTTGGGGTCGGCTTCCAGTCTAACCGGATGCAGCCGAATATCAGTATTTTACATGGAGCGACTGCCTATCTGACTTCCACAACCCAGTTAACACTGGGTAATACGATACCTCTTGGTAAGACTGGTTGTCAGACTTTCGGAATACTGACTACCTGTAACGACTGTCAAAGATCTACAAATGACAGCCGGGACCAACGGCTTAACGTGCTTTCCGAGGCACGGAGGAAACTCGGTATGTAACGGGTGGTCACCCATCCACAGACCAACCTAGGCAAGCGCGGCTTAACCTAAAGATCGACCCGAGCGGCTACTATTTATTTAGCCACGAGCTCCTCTCTATCCTCTCTATTAACTTGACATAACCAATATGTAATTAATCTGTAGTAGTAATAGTAATCTATCTGTTTACTTAATTACTGAAATTGGTATATTAACTGGACAGCGCAAATAACGTATACCTAAGTACTTATATACATGTGGAAGCTTGTAATTAGCAAAATATTAAACTAATGCATTGCCTGCCGTGGTTGCGGGTTGAGAAAGAGATACCGCGGCACCGGAACGTAAAGGGCAATAGAAGGAACAGGTTTCAGTCAGTAAAAATCTGACACTCTCTTCCGCTCCGCCCAGAGTAGGTAAATATTTGATGATTTCCCATTCAAAGAAAATGCATGATAATTATTTACGTTTTTATTAGTCTGTAAGCTATTTTTTCCGTTTTAAAAAAACTGCTTACAAAATAAACATAATTTATCATTATTACCTTTTAAGGCTCTCATCCCTAAGAAGTCCATATTAAAACCTGTTCGTTTATGAACTAAAATCGCTTGAGACTGCATCCAACTTGCATACATTAACACCTATCACACCGGGGACCGGATCAAGCCATTTTCCTCTTAACTGACTTTGACTTTGTCTTACAAAGCGAATGTTAATGATTTGCTAATTTTAACGGGTTTTATTAAAGTCCTGAATTCGTGCGAAACCTTTTTGTTTAGCACTTAATATTCTATTATGGAAGGATTTTAATAGCTATCAAGACATGGGTGTTTTATTTGAGTACTTGTTCTGTAACTTGATCTATCCTACTAATATATTTTTTTTTTCTTGGGACAACTCACACACGGCTATCTGATCCCAAGCTAAGCAGAGCTTGTGTTATGGTAACCAGACAACTGATATACATACTTATATAATTTAGAAATACATACATATTATAGATAAATCACACCCAGACACAGAACAAACGATCATGCTCATCACACAAAGTTTGTCCTGGGTGGGAATCGAACCCACGACCTCCGGCTCAGCAGTCAGGGCCACTAACCACTAGACCACAGGCCCGTCAAACGGTATTAAAAAAAAGCGAAAGTTTGTGAGGATGTATGTCTGTATCTTTCACGCAAAAACTACTGAATGGATTTCGATTATAATTCAAAATAATATAGCTTATACATCAGAATAACACATAGGCTACAATTCATAAAGATATATTGTATATTCCATCAACACCGGAGTGAAACCGCGGGACGCAGCTAGTCTTTAATATTTCAGTGAGGTGGCTGAAACAGTATGTTCTTTGCACCGCAAAAATAACGTACCTATCAACTTTTTTAAAACCTAATCCTGAATCTTGGTCTAGTATTCAGTTGCCTTCAAAGGAAGCAGTCAGTGTGCAGTTCTCCTTTAGTCTTAAAGTAAATGTTTCATTCACAGAGTTTAAATTAAAAAAAACGTTGGGGAAAAGCAAAACAAAACTTAAATTCCTTAACTAGAACTTTGTATCTTTTTTTATCACAAAGAAAGAGGTTATGTATTCGATCAGTATGTTATTTTTAGGGTGCCCTTGTCAAGTAACAAAATATGGAACCCTTATAGATTCGCCTTGTCCGTATGTGTGTATGTCCGTATGTCACAAAAAATTTACTCCAAGATTATTGGCACCACACAATTAAAGGAGAGTAGAGACTAAATATTTAAAATTGGTTTGGCCCTGCAAACATGTAACTGAAGATTGAAAATAAAATATCTACGTATATAAAGGCGTAGGGTGTCTACACCGATGGCTCTTAAAAAATGATATCTAGGTGCTTTCAATACTTTTTTCCGTAATTAATGGTTAATGAGACATTTACTTAAAAATTGGTACAAGTTGTATCTCACCTCAATTTTGTAAAGAAGAAGTTTGTATAAGAATAAAAAAAAAAATCTTTAAACGAAAATTGGTTTGAATAAGATCTGATATTACTGACATAAGTATACAAATTACCAAAAAGCTTGTATAAACAAACCGGGGTTGCGGAATGTAAAGGCCAATAGAAGGAACATGGGTGGGTTTTAGTCAGTACAAGTCTGACACTCCCCCCCGCTCCGCGCAGAGCGGGGGAAGTTATTTGGTGATTTCCTAACCCAAAAAAAAAAACCCTAACAAAGGTTTTATCAACCCTTATGAACGTCGTAGTAAAAACAGTTGTAGAAATGTGAATCTCTTTAAACGCGTTAGACCTTTAGTTCATGGATGTCGTAACTAAACTGAATTTATCACAGAATCTTGAAATAACAGTACAGACAGACAAACAAATTTCCAAATTTCCCAGTTATAAACCAACTGTTTAGCCAACTCGGACCGTCACAAAAACCTACAAACTATCGGAACATATTTTTGTATCCCCACTATGATTTGTAGTTACGGCGGAGTACGGAGTATTTTCTGTGCCACTGGTCATGATGTAACTGCATAATAGAAGGATAAAACGTCTAAAGGTAAATCTATACTGATACTAGCAAGCGCCCGCAGCTTTGCCCGCGTGATATCGAAAAAAAGTATCCTATGTGTTATTTCAGATTATAATCTACTTCTGTGCCAAACTCCGTTAATATGTCGGGATGTACTCTGGCACATGACGTTTAAAACATTCGCAGTAGTAAAATGGCTTGAATGGCTAACTTTTTTTTTTAATAAACTGAAATTGGGAAACTCGCAACATTACTTTAAGAATTTGTATTTATTTCTTTGCAATTTTATAAGTATGCTGTATCCAGTTAAAAGTGAGAAAAACTATTTAAGGAATATTATAAAAACTACAACATACCTATACACTTTTTCAAAACATTATTTTCAAAATAAAAAAAAAACAAAATATTTTTATTTCACATAGGCCTACATGGGCACTTATAAAACGTCGAGATCAGGTGCACGGTTCGGATTGGTCGTTTCCTATGGAGAAGAACCGGCAAGAATCTCCATGGTTACTGTTTTAAAATCATTTGGTTTTACAATGTTGTTGTTACATACATGAGAGGACATCGTAGGCCCGACAATAAGTCATTGCTTACTTTACAAAACATAAAATCAAATAATACGTTAACAAAAGTTAACAAACGTCTGAGAATCTACAAGCCCAACTATGTCCACTCATTCCCAACGAATTGGTAAAAAAGAATGTATACAAGAATAAGAAAAAAATATTGCAAAAAATAACTATATGAGACAAGTCACACAGATGTATTGCTAGCAAAGCTTCTTATTGGCAAAATATAAACTGTGACGTCATTAAAGAAGGGTATCTTTACTTCGATAGCGCTCGAGTGGCGTGTTCTCCATTATCTCATCAGTACTAAATTCAGACATTGAAATAAAAACGAGCCAAAAAGGCCCGTTTGACCTCGAAAAGACTGTCGCCGCACTATGGGTAAGGAGGGTACGGGTAGGGTCAAAACGGCCCGGCAAACTAGGACATTATCGGGCCTCTTGGCCTTGCAAACATGTTAATATTTTCACGCAATCTTGCACCGTACAGGGTCTAAATACGGCCGGCTGGGCGGTGTATCTTTAATGTTCATCTATATTAAGTGAGTTGTACAAAAATATCAGAGTTGGCGTTCTGCCAAGGTGTGAATGTTCCCCCTTGTAGTCAGTAAACCTTTCTGTCAAGGGCGGTATTGTAAACAGATTCAGACACACTTCATTGTAGTCGAGTTGAACTGTATTATAGTCACGTTTTTGCTTCGTATGTGAAGTTCACTTTGTCATGATTCGTGTCATGAATCCGTCTGAGTTTTGTGATTATTCGTTCAGAGACCCCGTGCAGTTGTTTTCTACTACGAGTTTTATTCAGCTAATAATATTTCTCTGTACATCTAGTCTTGGTTCGGGTTTTTGATGTTGTTAGTAAATTGGCAATTAGGTTTTCAAGCAACCTGGATTATTGGTTACGCAAGGCAAATGTAATAGTATTTTTTTTAAACAAATAACAAGTTTAGCATAAGGCTTTTAGAGTACATACAAAAACATTTTACAATCCCATGATTTCTTTTGACGAAAATATATATTTACATAACGTCTTCACTGAATTATTTGGTAAGAACTCTTATAAAACATTAATATTGCTTCGTCGTTGCTGAACATGTCAGTGAATTGGCGATGAGCTGGAATGTGAAAAGCAACCTGAAATTACATATTGGTTATTTCCATTTTTTTTTCTTTTAACCAAAAAGAAGCCAATAAAAATATATTCATAGATAAAATGAGAAATCCGCCTAAAGCAAGCGCGAGTGATTACCAAGTACTGAATCGTTGTTAGGCTGAAGCTGGTAGTATTTTTATATGAGGAATAAATAAAATAAATCGTATTTTTATGCATAATAATTCCTACTTCGCCATCATTATAACAGACATACAACCAACGCCACCACATACACCGTCGTATCACAAGTTTGGTGCAAACAACGACACATTTAATATTGAAACTAGCCAGCTTCAGTAATTTGACAAACGATATTCATAATTGAGGCAACTGTGTAGCGTACGTATGATATAATTGAGACATAAACTTGGGATAGCAATAAATAGAAACGATAGGATAATCCCTCTTGCTACACCAAGACGGATTATATTTAGATATCAATATAGTTACGTTGATTACTTTAACTTACACATAAAATGTTACTTCAATATTTTTTGACCAAATTTGTATTATCCGTACAAAATTGCGCCTTAAACAGCCATATCTTTTGACTGCGTAGACTTAGAAGGTTGATTTTTCACAGCACAAAGGGACCACATAGTTGAAAGTATGGTTTTAACTAGCTTTCGCCCGCGGCAGTGGCAGTGGCAGTGGAATATGAGGGAGAACGAAGGAAGAAAAGGGAAAACTTAGCGTTGCTATTACAAATCAAACAGGCGCAAGAGCAAAAACTGCAGGTCTGCTTGGTGTGTTATACCGAATTTAACGCGAGCGAAGCCGCGGGCGAAAGCTAGTACTATATAATGTTCCAATCAGTTTTAGGGTTTCGTATCTCAAAACTAAGAATACGAAACCCTTATAGGATCACGTTCTTGCCCATCTGTCTGTGTGTGAGAGACGAGACCCATTATCTCAGAAACTCGTGGACATAATATCAAGTTGAAATTAAAACCTTAAGTATATGGTTTTCATTTTAACTCGATACCGTTTATGTCGTAAGTTTGTACGGAACCCTTTTTTTTTATTCGGGTGGGAAATCATCCAATGACTTCCCCCGCTCTGGGCGGAGCGGAGGGCATGTCAGACTTGTACTGACTAAAACCCACCCATGTTCCTTCTATTGACCTTTACTTTCCGAAGCCGCGGTATCTCTTTCGAACAACCCGCAACCCCGGCAGGCGGAGGCCCTGGCAAGCCCCTCTGCTTTGCTGACTCTCTTTGAGGCGCGCGTGAAACACGAACGCGCCGTCGACACGGCCTGTCGTCAATAGACGGACAGACGGTGAGCTACCCATTGCTCACCGTCCACAGGCCCGCATCTACGGTGGCCGGGAGTCGTCTCGCGGCGCCCGGCGCCCTGGGCGTCTCCCGCGGCGGCTGGGTTGGCCTGATGTTCTCTGTACGGAACCCTCAATGCGCGATTCCGTCTCGCACATGACCGGTTTTTTTATGTCAGACCAGTCCAAAGCTACGTCGATTAATTAAGAGTTTAGAAGCAAACCCACGAAGCACCTACCACAGAAATTAGCAGTGTAATAGCAAGCCCGACGAACTATTCATCACACTGATTCGATTTCAGTATAATGCTCTACTAGTAAACGATAAACTCGAACGCGTAAACCAGAAAGTGGAAACATCAAGCGCTTTATGAAGCTGATGCTCCTTAATTAGACTGCACCACTTAGCGGAAAGCGCTGTAATTTCGCGCTACGTTAAGACTGTGTTAATGTAAAGTACTGTAAGCGTCATTGTTTTGCAATTGTTGTAGATGAAGTTTAACAAGTGTTACTTTGTTACGACGTGTTAGAATACTTTTTCCGTTGTTTTCGTGTTTTCATTAATGAGTACAATTTTAATATTGTTCTGTTTTTTTTCTGAAACGCAAATACATATTATTACAATGCTTTGGTTCTTGATTTTATTGAATAAGGAGGAAGATTTGCAAACTTCAATGAGACTAGTTACAAGTGTTTTTAAATTTTAAAGTATTTTTTATTAGTTTATTTATTAAAACTTTATGTTCAAGTAAAAACTGTACAAAAGCGGAATTAATGCCTTAGGCATTTTCTACCAGTCTACCTGGGTGATGCAGAGACAAAACACAGTAGGTGCGATAACATCAAAAAATATATCAGAAAATATTTATTAAAAACAAAACAAATATATTTGTGTATTATGATATAACTTAAAATTAAAAATAATAAAGTTAGTTAAAATACTTAAATACATTCATACAACAACATTAAATAAAGTTAAGAGACCAAAAAATCGGTCGCGTAAATTTGTTTTTTTTTTCTGCATGATGTGATTGTAAACCACGCGACATGACAACAGATTAAAATGGGTATTCAGAAACCGGAAGCCGGCTTTGTAAGGGTCGGTCGGTATTACAGTCTAACGCTGATGCGGCTAAACTTCAGTGGTGGGTACACACGACGGCACATCAACCTACACAAAACCATTTTAACCTGATCTCTCTACTGCGGTGTGCGATCCGTAGTAGAGAGATCAGGTTATAATAGTTTAGAATAGGTTGACCCGCCGTCGTTTGTACATCAAACTCACCTGTTGAAATGCCGTCAGTCATCCTTACTATTACAAAGTAACTTTATCTGTCTAACAATTAACTTTTTCCGTCTTTCCCATGCGTTCAAACGGATGAAAATTTGAAATAAAAGTTTGTTGAAGTGTCTATTCTCTTATTTTAGGTATTTATTTTTTTATATCTATTATACAAAATGTTCCAAAATTAATGTTTGGCAGTCTTTTTAATTTATACTATGGTATTTTGCTCATTCCCTTAGTAATATAGGCAATATATTATACATACTATGTAATCCTTACTTAACATTATATTATAAAAGCGAAAGTGAGTTTGTTTATTTGTTTGTTACGTCTTCACGCCTTAACGGCTTAACCGATATTGATGAATTTTGGTACCGAGATAGTTGGGACCCAGGAGCCGTCTCCTGGGTCTCAACTATCTGTGTACCAAAATTAGTGTTCTTTCTGTACATAAATTACATAGGCTATTTGTTATTAAAAAAAAAGTGGGATATGAGTGAGAAAGAGGGAAAAAGAGACGAGTTCGTGCAGTAAAAACAAAAACGTCGATGTTTAAATTGAAAACACAACTATCTTGCAGCATTTTAATTAAATTATTTTCAACAATCATTTTCAGAATTAATTCATATCCATGGATTATGATGTATCCATGGATATTAATTATTTCTGAAAATGATGTGAAGCGGGTATTATTATTTTTAAAATGACTGTTTTCGTTACATTAACACCGCGGACACGTGCTCTCTGTTCTATTTAACAAACCAGTTGCAGTTTTATCGACGGCGGCTAAATTATTGGAAACTGCTAAACATAAGATCATATTCAGGTTTGCGACAGTTATCAGACGAGCAGCATGTGTTTCGACCGGGAAGAAGTACACCTTTCTTCTCTGCCACATGGCTCATCTAGTGCTGACGGTGGATGGTGACAAACAGATGCAGCTTATTTTGACTTTAGAATAGTACTCTGACTAGTCGATGATGAAATGTTGCTTAAAAAAACTAGCTGGTGTTAGTTTCATCCCAAATCCCTCCAGTTTTTGTCAGTTATTTAAGATAAAGACAGCAATTTGTGGAATATGCGGCACAAGTATCAGATCCATATCTCACGAGGTCGGGGGTTATTCAAGGTAGTACTCTTGGCCTTGCCTAGTAACCTTGGCCCTGGTTAACCGACTTAAAAAAAGGAGGCGGTTCTCAATTCGTCGGAATCTTTTTTCATGAATGTTCACAGATTTCTCAAAGACGCCTAAACCGATTTGCAAAATTCTTTTTTTGTGCGAATAGGTATAGGTACTTCCGAGGTAGCCCATATCAACTTTATCTATATTGCTTGGGTAGTTTATGAGTTATCGTCTATAATACATATTTTTTATCTATGTCCTATGTGTTTTTTTTTTTAAAAACGTTGCCCCACACTAGGAATTTCTCCTGTATCGTGGGTGTGTTTAGAAACATATAAACTCACATACACAAACAGCCAGACCCGAAACAACTATCTGTAGGCCATACAAATATTTGTTCCGTGCGGGAATCGAACCCGCGACACGCAGCGCAGCAGTCAATCGCTCAGCCACTGCGCGAACCGTGTCGTCAATGTGAATCTGCTAATCTTTAAGTAACAAAGGAAAATGAATACTTGATAAAATATATGTGATATATGATTATATTATGACTAAAAATGCTAAAATAAAAACCTTATTTATTTTCCACTTTTTAGGTTTTTTTTTAAAGTCGTTTTTATTTTTACAAAAAAGTTTTTTCGAAAACGGTGCTAGTAAACGACGGTCTTAAATTATCTCTCCTGGTGAAAAACAATAATGACTACAAAGACACACGATAAAGTAGTCAGCTGAAGCAAAGAAAATCTCTTGCAATTTACTATACCTTTTTCCTTATTTCCAAAAACTTCCCAAGAATATCAATGATGACGATTTCCCATAAAACTAACTTCCTCTGAGTTTTTGATAGATTTATTGATTCCTTCCCTAATTCGAAAAGCCTCTACCAAACTTGCTATCTAATCGAATGATATTCAACAAGTAAGACTAACAATGATGGATAGGATAGTTGACTTTGAGCTTCGTGCCTCTTCAAATAATAGGCTACCTTTTTCCTTAGGGGTGAGTAGGGGATAACAGGTGGATAGGTTTGTGAGAGAATTGGAAGGTGCAATTTGTTTTCACTGCCTCATTGGTGTAATGTCCGCAAATCTAACTGCTGAGCATAAGATCCTAGATTCTACACCCGGTTCTAGTGTGGAAGGGTTTTCTATCGAGAACTTCTTAGTAGCCACGGAGTCTACATGTTTGCCTCACCTTTTTTTTTATTTGTTTATTTATTTAGGTTAACCAACAATTGTTTACACATTACACTTCATTTAACACGAGATACATTTAAAATGCAACAATTAGTTATAGGCTAACATGCATACATTTATTTATATACAATTTAATAAATAATCGAAATAATTAAATTAAATGAGAATATAATTATTTGAGTATAAAATAACAGATAAACTAAATTAAATTATATTCAATATTTGGTTTCCATTAGGCAATAATCAACTAGTCTAGTTTCTAAATTAACAAATTGGCAACTCACATTATGTCTTGGTTACGCGAATAGTACTACTTAGTAAATACAAAAACTGAAATACAAAATCAATATTTAAGAAATAAAAATATTTATCTTAAAACAAATGAATATAATATTGCTACAACTTGTTAAAATTACAGATAACAGAAAACATGTCACGTATAAAAAAAATTAGGATACTTAAAACAATGTAAAGTTATAAAAGACCTCTTCCTCTCCTCTACTTGTTTAAAGTGTTGTTTCTAATTGTGCATAATTGTTTCTAATTAAATACCAATCACCTGTATACATTATGGAATGCAATAAAAATTTGAGATTGAGATTTGAATAGTATTCAATAATGCATTTAAAAAAAATTCCTCTTGCTATCGTGGTGAATGTCAATGAGGTCACTGCAACTGTTTATTTATATTCGCGGTATTGGTGAGTTGGCACCTAGGACAGTTCTACTTACGAAGGGTGGGCAAAGCTGAGTGATAAGGTTTCGAGGATAGCGGGTTGGGGCACGAAACTTGAGGAGACTCAGTAACTGAGGACAGTCGATTTGCTTTCTGAGGAGTTTGTATAAAAACAAGGCATCCATGACTTCTCTACGTGTTGATAACGAAAGCATCCTTTTGAGTAATACTAGCGTGACCTCATGTGTTATAATTTTTTTTTATGTTTTAAATGCTTTCACAATTTGCCTTTTATATTCCTATTGGTTTTTAAGAGTTTAAATTATGGAGTAAGGGAGAAGAAGACATGCTGTGCCAACTTCAAATAAATTAGGATTAGGTTAAGAATATGATGATGAAGTTGGCAAGAGATTGCACCTGCAGTTGCTTCCCAAAGTAATCGCTAAAGAAAGAAAAAAAAATGCGTTTATTCAGCATTATTAAAAACAAAAAACACAGGAACATTTTCACATTAAACTAAATAAAATAAAAAATGAAAAAAGAGCCTCAGCTCAGCATAATGCCAGATGTGCAACATAAGGCCTGACCTGACCTGGCGCTGATTTTCAGCTGCTGCCCACGAGTGCCTTACGCTCGAAAACATAATCAAATATCTAATATATAAAATTCTCGTGTCACAATTTTTGTTCCCATACTCCTCCGAAACGGCTGGACCGATTTAAACGAAATTTTGTGTACATAGCGGGTAGGTCTGAGAATCGGCCAACATCTATTTTTCATACCCCTAAGTGAGCAGCGGGTGAAACCGCTGGGCACAGCTAGTATAGGTATATATGTCACAGTTGACAACAGTTATAAAATCTAAAACTTCCATTAAAAGCCGCTGACTTAACATACAGAGACGTGTTTTACAACTTTGTTGTATGTTTTGCGCAAAAAAAACCTGCACAGACACATAATTACTTTTATTTCAGTTTTAAAAAATATTCTAGCAACACCAATTTCAGCCCTTCTTTGACGTCTCAAAAATGAAACGATAAAAGCAAAGTCGGGTTGTTTGAAACTGGCTCGGAGAACCAGACCTGTTTTATTTCTAGAATGTCCGAATCATAATTAACTTTTCATACATTTCAAACTGGCATGTGGTTTTAAAAATAAAAGCAGTGGATAGCTTGACCAACTTCGCAATTTAAATGAGTCAGCTTTACATGGAAAGCACATCAAGCTATTTGCGGGAGTTTGATTTGGAATCCGTTAAAATATTTACTTTATGTGATAAGTATAATTAAACTCCGACTGGAACTGTGTGTACTAATTTAGAATTGGGTATTTGAAAAACATATATAAGTAAGAAAGAAGAAAATCTGTTTATTAGACTCTAACGAACTACAACCAAAATAAACAGAGATAAACAAGAATCAAATCATCCTACTAATATTATAAATGCGAATGTTTGTGAGGATGATTTATGAATTTTGGCACAGAGGTAGATTATAATCTGGAAGTTATTCCAGATAACTTCCAGATATCTGAAATAACTTCCAGATTATTCCGATTATTAAAAGTATCCCATATGTTAATATGGGATACTTTTTTTCGATCATCACGCGGGTGAAGCCGCGGGCGCCAGCTAGTTGAGATAGATTTTTTTAATTCATCTATTAATTAATACTTAGTTTTGCTTTTACTCTGGACTCTCTTAATGTGCTCGTTTTTTTACATTGTTCTCACATATAATCTCAACATGAATGATGTTACCATAACTTTGTAAAAAAATATGAATGAGTGTCCATGGAGTTTCTTGCTCATTCTTTTCCATAGATATCTACGCTTTGAAATGGGCAACTACTGTATTTCGACAAGTTATTATGCCTTGTGCCTTGGTCTGTAGCAGCATCATTATTTTTGTTTTATTTTTTTACATTCGAAAGTCTAATTGAAATAAATTGTTTGAGTTTGATATAACATAAAGCAAAATTATGATTTATTTTAACCGTTTTCAAAAATACGAAGTGCAACATACATTTTAATTCTAAATTATTGCTTAATAATTATGACTTAAGTTTCATAACCAGATTACAAATACCACAACACCACTACCACTAACACTATCAGTAGTTAAGTGACACGATATAAAACTAATTCAACTATATTTATTTGCTAGTTCTACGAAGATTCTGTAAAAAGTGCACGTAAACTTGTAGGTATAAGTAACTTTAAAAAACCAGCCAAAATACTGGGGCACGGGTTGCGGGTTGTTCGAAACAGATAAAGCTCCGGAACATAAAGGGCAATAGAAGGAACATGAGTGGTTTACAGTCAGTAAAAGTCTGCCCCCCCCCCCCCCCTACAGCTTCGCAGAGAGCGGGAAAAGTTATTTGATAATTTCCCATCCGAAAAAAAACCTCACGTACAAAGGGATCCATACAAACTTGCGACAAAACACGCGTATCTTTTGACTCCGTAAACTTGAGTTTATGGTTTTAATTTCAACTAAACTGTTCCTCAACGCTGTTCCAAGATAAAGGTTCTTGACAGATAGACAGACAGACGAAACATCACAAAGGTAAAAAAGTTATTGCATAGCATTTTTTATCATCTTATGCAATAAATAAAAAAATAAATGTAATATTTAAAAAGTACTTCCAATGAAAAGAAGTCGCAAAATGAAAAACAAGACCTTGGGTTTAATCCAACATAATGTCGATTGACTATCCGACTCTCTACCAAACACGCTAATAGAACATTGGAATCCATGATTGAAATAACTGACCGTATTTGTAATGAAAGTGTTAGGTTTTTTCGTTACGAATTTTCTGGATTCGGTCTCCACGCTCAAGGCCCGCGATAGAAGCTATGCAATAGCTTAAAAAAAGGGTCCTATAAGGGTTCCGATATTTTCTTTTGAGTTACGAAACCCTGAAAAGGTACAATCTTCAGAACTTACAACTGAAACGCTAAAGTTATAGACTTACCGTACTGATTAAAGAACAGATAAGCCTGAATTAACATAAAAAGGAAAGTGGCTTAAATATAGGCTTTATGGGAAGATTTTTATATTGCCTTCTTAGGTATTAGACCGTACTTAAGACTTGCGAGTCTTTTAATACGAGTACCTATACTAGTTTTAATTACCATCTTAAGCTCGTTGTTAACAACAGCCGACATGATGGATCTTCAAGGATAAGCCGCGGTTGCCTATACTAGTCTGTTACTCTGTGGATGGGTGACCGTCCACTATTTTTGGAGTTTACTCATTAAGAATCGATTTTCATATATAAGGCGCCCGGTATGAGAAAAATGTGAGGTGTAAAATCTACTGATGAATGACCTCTGAATGTAAATGTAAATGAATGTACAGTTGAATATTACTAGATGGCGCTTTATGAAATTTGTCGTCCGTCAGTGATATTTTTATTTATTTATTATTTATTTTATGATATATTTTGTACTTAAGAAGTAAACTCCAGTCGTGCGTCGGAGCTGATACACACACTTTTTTTGTGGTTGGGAAATTATCGAATACCTTCCCCCGCTCTGGGTGGAGCGGGGAGTGTCAGACTTGTACTGACTGAAGCCCATTCAAGTTCTTTGTTTCGTTCCTAACGTTCCGGGGCTGCAGTATTTCTTTCGAACAACCCACAACCCCAGCAACGTCCCGCAACCCCGTCTGACCGTCCACACTAAGCTTAAGCCACAAGTTAAAGAACGCAAACTTCTTGGGCAACATTAAAGTCATAATGATTAAAATCTCTGAACCACTCCTCAAGAGATATTAGCACTCCGACGGAATCTATTTCCCGCTAAAGTTACTGACATTCAATAAATTGGAAAACTAAGTACTTTTGTGATTTCACAAACATATCTATGAGCTCTCTTCAAGCTCTTAAAGAAGGCTGAAAACTTGAAAATAAGTCGTCGCAGGGAGTTATTGAAAAAATGTTATTGGTTTTCAACTTGTCTTTAAAGTTCTCGTTTCTGTGTAGTAGTTACTAGTAAATAGCTTTCGACTTATGTTTGGTAGTGTTGTATTTAATGTAAGTGTAGGGGCGTTTTTTCTTCATAAAAGGAGCATAGAAAACTAAACAAAAATATTTGAGATTTTTATTTTACCAATACATAATATAAAACGGCACAGTTGGCGCATGGACTGAGCGATCGACTGCTGCGTCTGCTGCGCTGCGAGTTGCGGGTTTGATCTCAGCACAGAGCAATATTTGTATGACCTTCAGATAGTTGTATCGAGTCTGGCTGTTTGTGTATGTGTGTATAAATGTTTGTCAACGCATCCACGATACAGGATAAAATCGTAGTGTGGCGTAACGTTTAAAAAAAAGAAAATAAAACCTTTTGTCTTCCACCGTTTTTCTGTTGTCTATTTAAACAACTTGAGTATTCGAAAGTCATTGCAAATCAACCTGCATACTTTAAATAGTTTTTTTTTAATGGCTAGTGTTATTAAACCTGTTTTGTTTCATATAGACTAACCTGCGTTATAACTTTTTAAAATGGATTTCTGATTTTTCAATGAGATTTCGCATTGTAGACTCTAACTGACGGACATAGAAACAGACATGTGGGTTAGGTGGGTTTTTCGTCAAACCTGATGCAACTAAATAATTTAATTTTACATGGAACGAATACCATTGAGACCTTCCCAACTCATTCAATATTGGGTAATGCAAAACCCATTTGGTAAAGCCTTTCAAAAATCTTCAAATGAAAGCTGAGACAATGTCTTTCAGAGACTTGGAGGAAGTTCGGTATGTTATGGTCACGCATCTACTGACCGACCTTGGTGAGCGCTGCTTAACCTTGAAGATCAACCCGTGTGCCATTTATAATGTAGCCACAAGCTCCTCAGGTTTCATCAATTTGTAGAAATTATTATGAAGTCGGCAACATGGCTTCATTCAGTCAACATCAGTTAGTCTCCAGGCAACTTAATAAACAAATTCAAGTGAAAATAAAATTGATTAACATTTATAATGCACACTTTACCCCACTGAAAACGATCGGAGAATATTAATGTCGTGGAGAAAGGAATTTGAAGAATAACACTTTTTGGTTATCTTAAGTAGACGCTACTTAAAATGCCAATACATATTTATGCTTAACAGGCAATTTAATTGAAGTTCGTTAAATTAAAGAAAAAAACGAGTTGCAATTGCGCACAATATACACAAAGAAAAATTAACAAATCTCCAAAAATTAACATAAATAAACAATTGACACGTTACATATATTATGTTTATGTTTTTAATAAATATTCATAGTGATGTTTAGCGGATAGCCGTTGTCGTATGCTACATATCACAAAAAAGCAACACATATGTCACACGCATGCCAAGGCTGTAAATACGAACATACACTTAGATGCCGGTCGAAACGATAACCCTCTTTTTTTCGCTTTACCGGAATCGGGTAAAAATAAGCAAATTCCATCGAACGAAGGCCAACAAACTAAGAAGAGCAGAAAAATCTGATATCAGATTAAAATAGCGCTGGGCACGATAACAAAATTACGAATCTCAAACGGAATAAAAATTTATATTACTTTTACGTTATTTTCTTTTTGCGGATCACGATTCTTATGTTTTGTCAATCCCTAAGGGTTATAATTTGAAAAGCCAATAGTGCCCTTTTTTTTAATGGGAAATCGTCAAATAACTTCACAGTGGGAGTGACAGACTTTGACTGAGTAAAACCCTCCAATGTTCCTTTTCTTGCCCTTTATGTTCCGGGGCCACAGTTCCTCTTTCGAACAACCCGCAACTCCAGCAGTCAGTTGCCCTGGCAGGCCCCTCTGCTTTACTGGCATCTCTTTGAGGCGCGCGTGGCACAGGAACGCGCCGCGGCACGGTCTGTTGTCAATTGACCGACGGACGGTGAGCTACCCATTACTCACCCTTTTTTCCTTTAAAGGCAGAGGTGTGCGTACGAATATGGTCCCTCAATTTTAATGACAGAGCAAAAACGAATTGATAAACGAAACAAAAATTTTCTTTGGGGTCCAATCTATAGAATACTTTCTTGTATAAAAAGTCCCCCCCGGCTGCAATTAAAATTTTTGTTTCGTTTATGAATTCGTTTTCGAATTAACTTCTAAATTAACCCACAAATTATGCGTTTAGTCCTTTCTGATTTAGGGTATGCAAATATATTTTGGATAAGTCCAACATCCCACATATTAAAATTAAACTCACGAGCTAGACATACCCTTTCATCTTTGTTCCTAGCACATTTCAACGGCAAATGTAAAACTAACATCTTGTTTTTTTCTTTTTACTTCATTTTTTTTTAACATGGCAGTCATGTTTTGTAATTTTCTAAATTATTTTTCTTTCTTTATACAAAACGAATTTTCTCTTGTATCTTGAGTTAATTTGCAATTATTTCTCACATACACAAACAGCCAGACCCGAAACAACTATCTGCAGGTCATTCAAATATTTGTTCCGTGCGGGAATCGAACCTGCGACACGCAGCGCAGCAGTCAATCGCTTAGCCACTGCGCCAACCGTGTCATGTATGCCTGTGTGATATCTATTATTTTGGTTTTAAAGTGCTACGCTAGTGCCTATTTTAATTTACCAGCCATAAACCCTGAATACATTTTACAGTCGAGTGGAAAATATGCAACAGAATTATATATGCCACATAGTAAGTTTCTCAAAATTGAAGCTTGGTTTCAATTATTAATGTAAAGTGCTACGTAGAAACAACCGACGCCACTTGCTTTTCTTACAACTGAAGCAAAAGCGTTTCTCAAGAAAATAATAAGTACAATCACAAGCTTTAATAAGCTTAAAACAATTCTTCGTAACTATCGGAAAAACAATATATTATTTCACATATCTTGGAATATTACGATCGACAGGCTGGATTCCTAATGGTGCTTATTTCACCGTTTTTTTAGAAAAGTGGTGATTAAAAAAATAAATTGAACAAAATGAACAGTCTGGCTGGTTTCTAACCCGCGACTCACAAAAATGGTATATAAAAATGGTAAAAGGTTTGATTGTTTCAAAACAGTTACATGGTATACAAATGAGACACCCCCAGTAAATCAAATCAAATCATTTACATATTTGCATAACACAGGTTTGAGAGATGTTACATAGTTTTTTTTAGTTACACTGTATTGAACCTTATACGAGGTGTGCAAATATATTCACATTGTGTTAATCTTATATTATATTCATTAAAATCACATTAGTAGTCAATTTCATTCCAAAATAATTAAGATTTTAAAATTAAAATAATAATGTCATGCAGATTAATAATGTCAGATTGTTAGGTATATTATTATTCAATTGAAATAGATATTAGTGCAACAATGTGTTGCTCTAGTTGTACGTGTAGGATTTTGCGTTGTTGTGTGCGTAAGTGTTTGTGTACGTTTTTGCGTGTTAGTGTGTGTGTCGATTTGAAGTGCCGACGTGATTAATATCTTAGTTCTAACATTATTGATATTATGTAGCCACGATCACCTAACTTTAAGCTTTTCTCATCTATATTTAATAGTGCAACCCACTTCATAAAATATGGACGTTATGTGTGTTTAAACTTGTAGCATTTGAGTGAAGCGTAAATTAATTAATACGTGCAGCACCTAATATACACGAAGCAAACATTTCGTAAACTAGGTCAGTAATATTGGATTCTAATAATGTTACAAACTGTCCTAGAATCCAATATTATATCGTCTATAATACATAGGATTCAACGTAAGCATTAATACCTATCATCATTCGCTGTGTTGTAAGCAATTAGTGCAATTTGTTTACACTGACATCTGTCATAATAATTATAGTTTATAACAAAACTGAAACAAGAGCGAGTAAGACTCGCGTACCGAGGGTTTCGTGCAAACTTACGACATAAACTGCCATATCTTATAACTGCGTAGGGGACTAGGGAAAAGGGACTACAAAGTTGAGTATATGGTTTTAATATCAATTCGATACCTTCACGGGTTCTTGAGATAAAGGGTCTAGACAGACAGAAGGACAACAAAGTGATCCAATAAGATTTTCGTTTTTCACTTTTGGGGTGCGGAACTTCAAAAAACACGCCTAAGTAAGGGTGTAGATTTTTAAAATGCTGTAACCTAATACATTCAAATATTTACGGGTGATAAACGAGATAAGGCGAAGAAAATCGTATTCCAATACTTGTTACTAATTGGTAACAAATCTGTCTAGTGACACCCGTTTCTCAAATAACATTCGTATATCAAAATCGAACTTGTTCGGGAGCAAAACTTTTGTATGAAACTATTCCTAACTAACTGGCACCCGCGGCTTCACCCGCGTGATATCGAAAACAAAATGTATACTCACATAGTATCCTATGTGTTATTTCAGACCATTATCTACCTCTAAGCCTAATTTCATCAAGATTTTGACGTGAAAGAGTAACAAACATCCATACTTCCATACATCTATACATCCATCCCTCCTCGCAAACATTCGCATTTATAATATTAGTAAGATTATATAATATTAGTAAGATGTCTGGTCTATTAGCCTTAAGATTATTTTGATATTTACCTTAGGATTTTAATAATTGGAAGATTAGCATGATGGGACCAAACCGGGACGGGACTAGCTAATCAGGCATTGTCTTCTAAACTAAACAGGGACGCAAAGTTTAATTTAGATGAAATTTTTTTTTCTTGATTTTTATGATGATGAATGATTTAATTAAGATTTAATTAAGAAAGATTATGATGAATGAGTGGACATGGTTGGCCTTGTAGATCCTTAGACGCTTGTTAACTTTTGTTAACGTATTATTTTATTTTACTTTTTGTAAAGTAAGCAATGACTTATTGTCGGGCCTACGCTGTCCTCTCATACTTAAGTACTAACGCTTACAGCGTTGTAAAACCAAATGATTTTAAAAGAGTAACCATGGAGTTTCTTGCCGGTTCTTCTCGATAGGAAACGACCAACCCGAACGGTGCATCTTTTCTCGACGTTTTATAAGTGCCCATGTAGGCCTATGTAAAATAAAAATATTTTGATTTTTGATTTATGTTTAATGTCCAACCGATAACTTGTGTATAAGCTACTCATTAGGCGAGTCACTCAACGCAAGAATATATCAGAAAAAAATGTATGTTGTTTATAAAAAAAAATACGTTGCTCCACACTAGGATTTTTTCCTGTATCGTGAGTGCATTTACAAATATTTAAACTCAGACCCGGAACAACTATCTCCACGGACCCTACGTACATAAAGACTATGTCGAAAACGGCATTTTTTTATTGTATCATTGGCTTTAGATTATCTATGCGCTCATGCTGGCAAACGATTTTTATTTTTAACCGACGAAAAAAAGGAGGTTCTCAATTCGACATGTATATTTTTTTTTTTTTTTTTTTTTTATGTATGACCACGCATAACTTTTTACTGAGACGTCCGATTTGAAAAATTTTTTTTTCATTGGACGGGGTATATTTCAAAGTTGGTCCCATTTTAATGCGAAAAAAAAAATCCGCCCCTAAGGGTGGGAAAATAGGGGGTGATTGATTTTTTTCACACTGAATTTTCAATTGTGAACAGATTCTGTTTAAATTTGGCACATTTATGTAGTTCTGATGACATTTCGACGTTTTAAAGATCTGATGATGGATGATGGAGACGGAAAACACTTGCAACTTGGAAGAGGTACTCAACAGTTCAAAGCAGCGATATATCGTGTTTCAAATCATTTCATTCACGTTGACGAGAACTTTAGACCTTACTGGAGGCTGGCGCTGTCAATGAAGGTCTGACGATGGAGACGGAATACAATTGCAAGAGGTCCGCATGGATTAACAGCAGCTATTCTGTGTTCGGGCTCCTTTTATTCACCTTAAAAAGATCTTTGAGCCAAGCTGGATAATGACTGTCATGGATGATCTGACGATGGAGACGGAAGGTATTTGCAAGGCGTTCTTAATAGTTTACAGCAGCTATATCGTGTTTGGGCTCATTTCATGCATCTTGACGAGATCTTATCAGCTAGCTGTAGAATTACGGTCATAGAAGGTCTGATGATGGAGACGGAAAGTATTTCCTAGATGTTCTCAATAGCTTACAGCAGCTGTATTGCGTTTAAGCTCATTTCATGTACGTCGATGAGAACTGTTGACCTTGTTGGATTATGATTTTCATCGAAGCTCTGGCGGTGGAAACGGAAGACAGTTACAAGAGATTCCCAACAGTTGGGCTTATATCTTGAACTTTATTGACAACTTTAGACCTTATTAGGTTAAGGGTGCCATCTACCCCGGCCCTGGTTCAGTCCATGGTCCGAAGCGAGACGAAATGGGAAGCGGTTACCTCCCTAAAGAGATGTCAGCAAAGCAGAGAGGCTTGTCAAGGCCACCGCCTGCCGGGGTTGCGAGTTGTTCAAAAGAGCACGGTATCGGAACATAAAAGGCAATAGAAGGAATATGGGTGGGTTTTTGTCAGTACAAGTATGACACTCCCTCCCGCTCCACCCAGAGCGGGGAAAGTTATTTGATAATTTCCCATCCGCAAAAAAAAGGATTTCATCGACGGACGGATGCCCGTTATTTGAAAAAAAAATAATAAGTGTGTTTTAGAGATTACGGCAAGAATTAAATTTCTGTATAATGTGCAGGGCATAGTGAGTTAACCTTCAGTCTCTGCATTTCAGTCAGCGCGAAAATCATGCGGGTAGTGGAACACTTTATTTGGTTCTAAATCTGATAATTTTGCTAAAAAATTAAATTGTATTTATTTATTCTATAAAAAATTGCAATCAATAGAGATCCAGCAACACACCCATCGCTTTCACTCTATTTCCTTTGCTTTCATGGGCACCACAATTATTCAGATTTTTTGATAGGTACAACAATATCTGGAGGTATCCCAAGGACGCGATGGTGTTTCGAATTCATGTTAGTCATCTTAGTACTTGTCAACCTGTTTGACGGTAAGGAACATTCTTATCGAAGCACCATCCATACGCTTACGCTTCTCTTCGCTTATCATGTTTTTTAAATAGCAATAGCAAGTAATGTAGGTTCCTAATAATAGCACCCAAATATTGAGCACGATGTAGATTTCAACAAAAAATCGACAAAAATAGGAAACCAGAAAGCATAAAAACAACATTTGATTTAAAAAAGCCGAGAAATTTGGAATTTTATTAACAACCAATCATTAAATACAAATTAGAGTAAGTTAAGCAACAACAAATTTGCTGTTAAAGAAAACCAAAAAGAGATAAATAAAAACTTTTTAACAAAAAATTAAACCGACGAAAAGTGAAAAATAAAAACCTTTTAGTCTAGGTAAGCTCCAAAGTTAAAGTATGAAATTAATTTTGAGGCGGCGCCAACATACAATGATCGACGATCTATAAAGCTGTCAATATTTCCCGTTTTACGTTATTAGTTTTCTTGCTTGTTTGGCGCCGACTTGAAATTAATTTCATACTTTAACTTTGGAGCTTACCTAGACTAAAAGGTTTTTATTTTTCACTTTTCGTCGGTTTAATTTTTTGTTAAAAAGTTTTTATTATTTAATTTATTTACCTTGATTTAGAAATCGTATAAGAGAACAAGTATTATAAATACAACGAATAACTGTCGTAGAAACGGTCATCTATCAGTTTTTCCAAGAAAACGTGAAAAAATAAAATACTTATGTGTAAATAGCATTATAAAGCTCTTAAAACTGTTATTATTGCTCTAGGGCGTGTTGAACACAAATTACACTCTCCTGTAAACCTCGGTTTTTGACTTAACCTTATGTACGTAGGGACCGTCGATCTATAGGCCATACCAATATTTGTTCCGTGCGGGAGGCGAACCCGCGACACAGTCGATCGCTCAGCCACTGCGCCAACCGGACATTACTATTACATTATTGACAGCATTGGGGTAGAATTTTTTGGCGCTTTATATATAAAAAACGTTTTTTTTAATTTATATTAATAAATTCAGTTTTAAAAATAATAATCATTGTTTTTGCAAAAAAAGAAACAATAACGATTTTAATTAATCATTCCGTACAAAAATTTGTAGAAAAACAAGCTTGTGACTAAATATTAACTAATCCTAAAACACTTCACCTCAATCGGAAAACGGAGAAGTGAATCAAAATCTATGATTTTTGACCTATTTAGTTATAGTTATATAACCGTGTACCCAAACGAACAAATTCGTCACAATGAACTGATTTGTGGTTTTCAAATTGAGATGTAACTAGTAAAACTAATCGAGAGCGTGCGTTCCAAGTTTGACGACAGTCGTTAAATAGTTTGTAATATATTGACAGAAGCAATTTGTGGCAAGTCTTAGACATACGGGTGGTAACGTAAGGTTTCAGTCTTACCGCAAGTATGTTTAGTGGTGTGAGCGCCAGCTTAAGGGTTAGGTGTGAAGGGTTAACACGCCATCTTTAAAATAAAAACCGGCCAAGAGCGTGTCAGGCCACGCTCAGTGTAGGGTTCCGTAGTTTCCCGTCCGACACAATAAGTGTTCTTTACCACGGTAGGTCATGAAAGCACGGAAAATCTTAACATCGACTTTTAAAAAAATGACCTCATTACGCAACGCCATCTATCGAACCATTTATGAACTGGTTTTTACCTTAACATTTTGATGGTGTTAAAAAAATGAATTTTAGTTTTGTTCTAAATTGCCTTAGCATGTTCTTGATAGAAGTTTTATGTAGTTATTAGATACCGCCAATGCCAAGGAGAGACCAACCGAACAATTCGGTAATACCCGTTTCAATGTAATAAGTACCCACAGCGCCATCTCTCGGGGAATTGGGTTACTAATTAATAAAAATACGTGCAAGTAGGTAGTTTTCGGTGGTAATTTTGGATTGCGAGAACCGATTTCAATAATTCTTTTTTTGTTTAAAAAAAGATACGTTCAGGATAATAAAATATGTAAACGAAGTTAAAAAAAATGGTTGCATATACGATTATACTACAAAGTTAGTCCAGAAATTATTTTGTACAACTTTTTGTCTTTTTTGTACAAAAACTGTTGTGTCAATCAAGTTCAAAATAATTTTCCTAGAAAGTCCTTATAAAGTACTACTTTTCAGATTTTTTTCATATTTTCTAAACTTATGGTTCAAAAGTTAGAGGGGGGGACACACATTGTTTTTTACTTTTGGAGCGATTATTTCCGAAATTATTGACATTATCAAAAAATGATTTTAGTAAACCCCTATTCATTTTTAAATACCTTTCCAAAAATATATCACACATTAGGGTTGAAATTAAAAAAAAATCACTTCCCACTTTACATATAGGGTGGCTACCCTAATAAAACATTTTTTTCCAATTTTTATTTTACCACTTTGTCGGCGTGATTGATATACATATTGGTACCAAATTTCAGCTTTCTAGTGCTAACGGTCACAGAGATTAAGCGAGGACGGACGGACGGACGGACGGACAGACAGACATGGCGAAACTATAAGGGTTCCTAGTTGACTACGGAACCCTAAAAATGACATTATATAGACAGATATTGTAATAATATTGCAGTATATTTTTTAATTATTACAATGTAGATGAGATTTTTTTAAAATTTTCCGCCTTTGAATGTTTTCAGAACGCCTAATGCAAATATTCGCTAATATAATACAGGATAAATTTCTTTCTTTTTCAAACAAAGCTGAGCCAAACATCGGAAATCCGGCTGCAGTAGGTTTTCTGTATATTTGATCTATTTTGAATAATAAAATAGATGGGAAAAACGGGATTTTTGTTCAAGTCTAGAACTATTTTAACATGTCAAATAGAAATTTTAATAGTTTCAAAGCCATTCTCTGTGAACTTTATTTTTTTTGTATTCACTCAACAAAAATAATCGTCGCGACACCACACTGTTCAATGCGAGATAGAAAGACAAAACGAAAATAACTGGCTTGCTTTCAATGAGAGAGAGAGACATAGAAACACGCGCACGCCGCACGGCTTACAACTATATCAAAAAGTGTCGTTACAACTTTCGGTCTTAATTTTTTGCCGTCTAGCCCCCTTTCACAACGCGCGATAAGGAACTTCGTTCCAATAAAATAATGACTTCCCAAAATGAATCAAATATAACGTTATATTGCAAACGAACATTTTAAAGCTCTACTTAATTTAGCTTCCGATATGCAAATTATTAACAGCAGGAAATGTTGTACAGCATAATTTCGAAATACGCAATCTGAAGTTGGATACTCGTACTAAATTGCACAACAATTAGTGTTTCGTCGAATTTTGGGCAAACGTGTTCCAGCTATTAATGAGGCTATCGTTTTTGAGCCTACCAGATGGCGCCACTGAACAGTAAAGTCCTGTCATGAATTCTATTTAGTACCAAGAAACTTTTGCCCGCGGCTTCGCTCGTGTTAAGGGGTAACACAGTTCCCCTTTCCAGATTTACAGGGACCTGCTACATGTAGTTTTGTTTTTGCCCTTGCGCCTTATTTTTTGTAATAGCAATGCTAAGTTTTCCCTTTTCTTCCCTCTTTCTCCCTCATTTCCCAATTTAAAATAGCCTAAGTAGCCATAGTGAGTTTGTTTGTTACCTCTTCACGCTTTAATGGCTAAACCGATTTTGATGAATTTTGGTACAGAGATAGTTGGGAACCAGGAGACGGACATAGGCTCAATTTTTTATTAAAAAAAGTTGGATATGAGGGAGAACGAGGGAAGAAAAGGGAAAACTTAGCGTTGCTATTACAAATCAATAAGGCGCAAGGGCAAAAACTGCAAGTAGCAGGTAATGTGTTATACCGAATTTAACGCGAGCGTAGCCGCGGGCAAAAGCTAGTATTTAATAAAAAAAAAATTGTGTTATTTGATTTCTTCGTAAGGGTATTGCATAACGTAATTTTCACGTGAGAATTGGTCTGTGCTGTTTTCAGCTCCATAACACCCTCGCCTAACGGCTTGTGTGTGAACTCGACCTCGGTCGCAAAGAAAAAGTTTCCTTACTTGAATCAAAATGTATTATTAATACGATTTCTGAACAGATTGCAGCAACAATATCAATTTATGAATTGGATTTTAACGGAAAGCCTATCCGATTCCTTTGTAGATCCTTACCAGTTCCCGTTAAAATCCAAACATGAAATAATAATTGCTAGTTAATAAACGCGAAAAAATGCTTGGAAATGAAAAAAAAAATAAGACTGTTTCGCGTACGAACTCAAACCACTGCGTTGAGTTTGATACGCGGAAAAGCTGTTGTATGATTTCCAATATTTTTTTAATTAAACACTTGAGATATTCGTGTTCCTGAACAGATGCGGATATCTACCAATATAATTGGATTTCAGTGGAAACGGATCCGGAAACATGGTATATTGTAAGCTAATGAACGAGTGCGAGGGAAACATGCACTTAAAATGAAAACATACACTTATGCAGAAAAGCTCTTGTATTTTAAATTCTTGTATTATTTTATCCTACAGTTGAAACATGGGTGAGTAGCTAGCGTTTACAATATCATTCAAGTATTTCGGCTGGAGCCAGGACTTGGTGAAGGCAAGTCGCCTCATGAGGTCATCCGGGCAGGACCTTGACCGATTCTCGGACATGTTGTATCAAAAACCTCAGTATATTGTTGATAACTGATTTATTAATACAAAATTACAATCAACTAATCGTTTCACTAATAAACTTTCACAATAAATTGTATTTATGACTCAGGTGTGATCCGCATCACAATTCCGAGGTGTTGACACTGCGACTGCTTCGGTAAAACTGACTTGTGCCCGCTAGCGCGCCGCCTTATATTACTCGTCCCCCACCTCGCCTGACTCATGGAGTGGTACGATGATGTCACATTGCGCACGTGCACGACGCACGTGCGCCGTTGCAGCTGTGTTTGTCTTCTCAGCGCCGACACGGCCATTCTGCACAAAGGTCGCCCTCGACCTTAAACAAAGAAAAACTGCGCAGAATATCAAGGTTCAACTATGTCACACATTACAAACGTAAGGAGGCTCCCGTCCTCATCTCACATACGATACACATTGGGAAGTAAGGAGGCCCCTGTCCTCAACTTACGGATAAAGCATACTTGCAAACATAAGGAGGCCCCTGTCCTCAACTTACGTCCAGTACATACCACAAAGTAAGGAGGCCCCTGTCCTCAACTTACACTCAACACACATACTTGCAAACATAAGGAGGCCCCTGTCCTCAACTTACGTCCAGTATACACCACAAAGTAAGGAGGCCCCTGTCCTCAACTTACACTCAACACACATACTGCAACCATAAGGAGGCCCCTGTCCTCAACTTACGTCCAGTATATACCACAAAGTAAGGAGGCCCCTGTCCTCAACTTACGCTCAACACACATACTGCAACCATAAGGAGGCCCCTGTCCTCAACTTACGTCCAGTATATATCACAAAGTAAGGAGGCCCCTGTCCTCAACTTACGTTTAATACATATCGCAAAGTAAGGAGGCCCCTGTCCTCAACTTACGTCCAATATATATTGCAAAAATAAGGAGGCAACTGTCCTTAAGTTATATTATTATTATGAACAAGTTATGCAATACTTTTAGAACAGTTATGGAGTAATGAAGTTTTTTACCTTTACTACTGTAGACTTTCCTCCAGAAGTTGAGTCGAAGTTAGCAATAAGACTGCCAAGACTGACAGAGTTGGACGGTGTAGTCTGTCTACACTCGGTTGTTCCGCTAGTTACTAGTTAGCTGCACCCCTTCTACGAGCGTGTCCAAGCGCGCGCGCGAAGACGAATTCTTAGATGGCGCTGTTTGCATTGTGCCATCAATCCACGACACGGCCATCCCTGACTAGCACCCGTCCTCGGATGTAGTTCCTGTGGACAAAATATGCTCAAAGAGTAATCTAGCTCGGCTTTCCTGCCAATAAAAACAAAAGGTATCTGGGTATAGTTATCAACTTTAATGGTTTTACTATGCCCTGTCACAGTACTCCCTGCTCCACATAATTCATTGAAAAGAAATCCGATCAACAAGTTACAAAACAAAGTATCTAACAATTTTATTACTTTTTATCATAGTTCATAAGCAACGCATACTCAAATCTAATTCTCGAGAAACTTTGTGATCGGGGATCTCCCTCACACGATCATGAAGGTATTTGTATATTTGCTTAGAGTCAAGCGCCTTTAGTCGGTATCTATCCCCGTCTAACACTTCAATGATCTCGAATGGGCCTTTGAATTTAGGAACTAATTTTGTTGGAGTCTTTTCCCTCAATTTAATTAAAATAATCATTAACAACTAATTTAGAAACGTGAACCTTATTTTTATGAAATCGTTTTTATCGTAATAAAATTCTGTGTCGCATGCCCTCTCATCTCATCTAAATTAACGTCAGTCACGTCATTATCAACGGTCACTACGCCAAGAGGACGTGCTACCCTACGATCATTAACTCAAAAGGGCCAGATTCAGTCACCCTATTAATAGTGGAGTAAATGGCCAACTGAACCTCTCCCAATGGTTCCTGCCAAGAGCCGTCACGACTAGTCTTTACAGCTGTCAACATAATTTTAACATAATCTTTGATGAGAGAGCATTCGGCACCAGAATCGTAATAAAAATGGATACGACTCACCAGAATTCATCAGCGTACCGCTGGCATTACTGACTTGCTGTACCACCATCACAGAATGCTGCAAAGCTACTGGCGTTAATACCTCCTCCCGCTCCTCGGCCAAATTAACCCTCTCAGCCTCATCTGCCATCCTCCCGAAGCAGGACGACTCAACATGTCCAGTCCCGCCACAGCAATTACCCCCGGGCTCCGGACGCTCTGCGCGGCTCAAGGACTCGCTGGAACCAACGGCCCAAGACCGCCCGACCGCGTCCTCCCACCGCCCCTGCCACAATGTGCCCGTACATGTCCTGGCTTAGTCACAATAAATGAGACCACAAGAGCCATTGTAGCGAAGGGCTGCCCTCTAGGGGGCGTCCTCTCGCCCCTACTATGGAACCTAATAGCGGATAGCCTAATCCGATGCCTAAACGCCGAAGGCTTTTACACCATAGGCTACGCCGACGACATCGCTACCTGATGCGCCAAGCCCTAAGAATAATGGAAAAATGGTACGAAGAATACGAGCTAACCGTAAACCCCTCCAAAACCGAACTAGTCCTTTTTACTAGAAGAGGAAACTGACAACACTACAGCTGCCGATTTTCTTCGGCACCACGCTAAGCCTAGCAACTGAAACCAAGTACCTGGTCGTTTATCTGGACAAACAACTAAATTGGGCAACACACGGACTATATCACCACCAAAGCTAGCATATCCCTATAGCAGTACAAAAGACTACTCGGCAGGAATTGGGGTATAAGCCCCAAAATTATGCACAGGCTGTACCCCACAGTCATCAGACCCATAATAACATACGGCTGATGATGATGGCCCAGAACAGAACTGAGCACGACCCAAAAAGACCTAGAAAAACTGCAACGCCTTGCCCGTGTAGCGATCACCAGTAGCATGGGAAACCGCACCAACAGCAGCCCTACAAACAATGCTAGGGCTCTCGCCCCTACATCTCACGGTACAGGAGGAAGCGGCTCTTGCGGCTTCAGACTAGAAGTCTCTGGCACACTGAGTAATGACTCCAGGATAAAGCACACCAAAATCAAAGCAGGAGCCGTCTAAAGGCAACCTCTGTAAGCAGCACCGACCGATAAGATCACCAAGATACATTGCCTCCAAAAACATTACGACATACAGCTCACGGAGGAACCATGAGAATACACGGGATCAAACAAACTGAGAATATAATACAGATGGCTCGAAAACCAGAACGGGAACAAGGGTTGGGGTCTTCTCCTACGACCTAAACATTAAAATTTCTAAACCACTCGGAACGCTCAACACAGTCTACCAGGCTGAATGTATGGGCATTATGCAGGCCGTCGTAGCCATCGAGGCCAGAGGAGTCGCGGACACCAACAACCGAATACTCTCCGACAGTGCCTCTGTTCTTCAGTCCCTAAACAATAGCTGCTTCAACACAGCTCTAATATACGAATGCCACAACCTACTAGAACGAATGACCGCACACAACCGCAATACATTAACCTTACAATGGATTAAAGGACACAGTGGCTCCCTAGGCAACGACGCAGCGAATGAACTCGTCAGACGGGCGTCCATCTCTCCAGCACTAGGACCGGAGCCAATTGAACCCATCCCTTTCAGCCAGATACGCAGCTGGCTGAAGGAACACACCTTTTCGAATGTACAGGAATCACTGAAATCCGGAAAGTGACACTGGATATACTAGGGTCACTTGCGGACGCCCTCAAGAACCCATCTGCTTCTGGAAGGAGGTGGGCTGGCTAGAGTATGCGTAGAGTAGCGGCCATCAGGTGCATGGCATACGCACAATGGTCCATTGCAAGGACTAGGTGTGGAAACCGGACCCCCCTCCAAGAAGCGGATTCCACATGAAGAAAAAGAAGATGTCCTGCTTCCTACACCCAAAACAAAGCATATGACCGTCTCCAATGCTTCTCAATCCCGGTCGCTTTGCAGGGGTTTCATCCCGTCGAAGCTCTCGTTGTTCGACTGCAGCCGCCACCGAAACCAATTCGGGAACTGAGGAACATTAACCAGACAACAAACGCAATCTAAGGAACTCATCGTTGACGCAGCCAATCATGGCCCCCACAGCATCCCCGTCCTTGTCACCATCAATGACCCGTCTCCAGATAGGGGCCCGGTTGTCGCCAAAGGCACCGGTACCCTCCTCCATGTGAGCACTCGGAGCCGAGGAAGCTCCGAGGTCCATCCCGCTTCTGATTTCGGCTGGAGCCAGGACTTGGTGAAGGCAAGTCGCCTCATGAGGTCATCCGGGCAGGACCTTGACCGATTCTCGGACATGTTGTATCAAAAACCTCAGTATATTGTTGATAACTGATTTATTAATACAAAATTACAATCAACTAATCGTTTCACTAATAAACTTTCACAATAAATTGTATTTATGACTCAGGTGTGATCCGCATCACAATTCCGAGGTGTTGACACTGCGACTGCTTCGGTAAAACTGACTTGTGCCCGCTAGCGCGCCGCCTTATATTACTCGTCCCCCACCTCGCCTGACTCATGGAGTGGTACGATGATGTCACATTGCGCACGTGCACGACGCACGTGCGCCGTTGCAGCTGTGTTTGTCTTCTCAGCGCCGACAAGTACCTAATAATATGATTAAAGAAAATCGTTGTAATGTGAAATTAATGAAGAACCATTTTGAATTTTTTATCAAAGGAAATATTGCTGTAACCTTATTTTGTAAGACTTACAAAATAAGGTTACAGCAATATTTCCTTAGTGTATCATTACCGCTTATGCTGTTGACAAAATTTGAAAGAATACTTTTTATCAAATAAATGTCTCTTACGACTATTTTATTCACACTAACACTTCATTATTTTAATGGGATCGTCAGCTACATTATACACATTGCGCCATTTAAGTATCAACTTTTAATAAGACTACATAACTCCTTTCAAAATTAAATTAATTTATTTATGATTGTTATATTATAAAATCTAAAGTACTAAGTTTCGTTTCAACAATTTTACTCTGAATCTCGACCAAGTAGAACTTTTTAGTTTACAAGTAAAGTAAATAGAACTTGTGACATTTTCTGAAGCTTCAGAACTTTTTACTTGATTAAACGAAAGGATATGTTTTTACCTGTGATGGCAATAAAGCACTTGAACACAGTAGAAAACTCAATCAAATCACACGGCTATTATAAAACGTCGAGATAAGGTGCATGGTTCGGGTTGGTCGTTTCTTAGGGAGAAGAACCGGCAAAGAACTCCATGGTTACTTTTTCTTAAACTTATTAGACAAACAAAAAAAAGTCAAACGATGACACGGTTGGCGCAGTGGCTGAACGATCGACTGCTGCGTCGCGTGTTGCGGGTTCAATCCCCGCACGGAACAAATATTTGTATGACCTACGGGTAGTTGTTTGTGGTCTGGCTGTTTCTGTAAGTGAGTTAAAATATTTGGTAACGCACTCAGATACAGGGGAAATTTCCAAGTGTAGGGCAACTTTTTTTTTAATTGGTCGCCTATACGCTTGTGAAACTAATTTTCCCATTGATGGGAAACATTTATGAAAGCGAACAGGCTAGAATCCACTGCGCTGGCATAGAATGGGTTGGTAGATACCACGTGTGTACGCGTGTGTGTGTGTATTTTTGCTTTTAGTATAAACCAGTTTCCTCAAGACTTTTTCCGACACCTATTGAGAATAGTGGTAAAAATAAACACACATATTATTATATTATTTATTTAATACACATAGTAACACGCTTGGTTTACAACGAGTGAGTAGGTACTTAATCATTTTACAAAATTTGTTACAATTTATAAAACCACATTGAAATGAGTTTCTATTTGCTAATACTACGTAGATTAAGAACATTGATAATAATACCTATATTATACTAGCTTCCGCCCGCGACTTCGTCTGCGTGGCATAGTTACTTTGAGCTAGCGCTAACTTTAAACTGCTTGATGATCGAAAAAAAAAATCTTTCTTTCTCACCTTTTCTTCCCTCTTTCTCCCCCTTTTCACACTTTTTTTTTTAAATTAGACTATGTCCGTCTCCAGGGTCCGAACTATCTCTGTACCTAAAAAACATCAAAATCGATTTAGCCATTTAGGTGTGAAAACGTAACGACTTCACGCCTAAATGGCTAAACCGATTTTGATGAATTTTGGTACAGAGATAGTTGAGATCCTGGAGACAGACATAGCCTATTTTTTATATGAGAAAAGAGGGAAGAAAACGAAAAACTTAGCTTTGCTATTACAATCAATAAGCGACAAGCACAAAAACTACAGGTAGCAGGTACCTGCAAATCAGGAAAGTTGAACTGTGTTACCCCGAATTTATACCATAAAAATGCTTAAAGATTTTCGAGGCTTTGTATGCCGATACCATGAAATCGTGACGCATGTTTGAAATGCTTACTCACATGAACGTGCAATCAGTTTATAAGCTTTCACACACTGTTCAATGACGCATGAACTAGGAGTTTAGCTCGTCATCTTTAACCCCCGCTAAAAGTCTGGGGTGTTGTGTGTTTAAAGCCTTTGTTCGCTTGTATGTGACAAGGACTTAAAATCTTTTGTTTCTTCTTTTATCAGAGCGATACAAATAGATTACACTGGAATCCAACAGTCTATAAATAAAATATGTTTTAAGGAATTTAATTACACTATGCAATTTAGACAACTAAGAACAAACTCAAGTGAATTGCATTGTGAAATTAAATTTTAGTTTTACCTGCTACCTGTAGTTTTTGACCTTGCGCCTTATTTATTGTAATAGCAAAGCTAAGTTTTCCCTTTTCTTCCCTCTTTCTCCCTCATTTCTCACGTTATGTTTTTTAATAATAGCCTATGTCCGTCACCAGGGCCCCAACTATCTCTGTACCAAAATTCATCAAAATCGGTTTGGCCATTTAGGCGTGAAGACGTAACAAACAAACTCACTTTCGCTTTTATAATATTAATAATAAGAATTTATGTACTAAAACTAAATTTAGGTTTTTTTTTTGTGTACTAACTGGTGGTTTATTCTGTTGTCTATAAATAAATAAATTTGAATTAACAACATGAAAAAATAATCATTCGCTGACCGCATTATTATTATTCAATGCCGTTTATTATCGTTTGTTGTGTGTTACCCACACATTTTAAATAGGCAATTATTAATTAATGAACACATTTTATAATAGGTGTTTATTAAAATAATACTAAAATACGTAACTAGACTATGGAAAACAATGTGGCGATCAAACATAATTATTCAACAGTACAGTTGACCTATAAACTCGTTTAGACTGTGCAAGAGAAATAACCGTAGGGGAAAGCTGGAGAAGCAGGGGCAAAATTTTAATTTGAGTTGTCCTATGACAACTGTATATTATACTAGCTTTTGCCTACGGCTTCGCTCGCGTTAAATGCGGGGTAACACAGTTCTCCTTTCCTGATTTGTAGGTACCTGCTACTTGTAGTTTTTGCCCTTGCGCCTTATCGATTGTAATAACAAACCTAAGTTTTCCCTTTTCTTCCCTCTTTCTCCCTCATTTCTCACTTTTTTAAAAAAAAGTTAGCCTATGTCCGTCTCCAGGGTCTCAACTACCTCTGTATCAAAATTCATCAAAATCGGTTTTGTCATTTAGGCGTGAAGACGTAACAAACAAACACACTCACTTTCGCTATTAAATATTAGTTTAGGATTTTAAGGGCGTACCCTATGATATGCTCTTAAAATATCGAGTTTTCAAAATACGAATGTCCCACTGAATCATACTATGAGAAAAAACTTTAAAAGGAATTATGGTCGAGTTAGTTTAGTTTATTATAGTTAGTTTAGAGAGAGTCGCCGTAAAAATAAATTCCCATGTTAACATTTACTTGAAAATTAATACTGTTTCTGCAACAGTTGTTGGAAAACTAGAAATGTTCCTGGAAAGTTGCAATTCATGTTAAATTTTGTACTTTACTGTTCTTCTATAAGTATAAAGTTACGAAAGGAGACAGAATTTCAGCATTTGGTAACCAATGGCAATGGCGTAATCCTTACTAATATTATAAAAGCAAAAGTGAGTTTGTTGGTTTGTTACGTCTTAACGCCCAAATGGTCAAACCGATTTTGATGAATTTTGGTACAGAGACCCTGGAGATGGACATAGGCTAAAAAAAGTGAGAAAAGGGGGAGAAAGAGGGAAGAAAAGGGGAAAGAAAGATTTTTTTTCGATCATCGCTAGGGTTCAAAGTTAGCGTTAAAGTTAACGCTGAAGAAATCGCGGGCGGAAACTAGTTTGCCAATAAAACCGATGTGAACTCGCGTTCACATCGGTTTTATTTTCAGCACATTTGGCCTGCATTCCAGAACTGCCAATTGTATCAAATCTGTGGAGAATGAAACTGGTAGCTCTTGAACTCGGTTACACAGTACAGTTTTGTTGATTACATTCACCTTTGTCGTTTTTCTGAGTCTCTATGTAGCGATTGGACTTCACATTCCACACAAACACGGATGCCAATATCACATATTCAAAGCATTTAAGCTTTGAATATGTGAGGCTTTGGCATCCGTGGAACACGATTCGATGTTCATTTTTTCTGCAATCGGATACGTTCGGATCCACATATGGCGGAATATTTGCTTTCAATCCATGAAATCCAGCAAATTCTTTCATTTGATACCTTCAAATGAAAGGTTTAACGCCAAAATGTGTTGTTTAGCTACTAATATATTACAACGTATTACAATAGGACTGGGATAAGTTTTTCGGTAGTTATCTTATAATATCATCAATCCAATATAAAGTTGAGTTTCTTAATGTCACTTTGAATGGATCTTCAAAATGTGATACTACATCCAATTATGCAAGAATTCCTCAATTCCTCAAAATATTTTAATAGGTATACTGCCAACTTATGGAAAACTAACAAAAAAAACAAGATAACTATTTGAAATTAAATTTTCAAGCTAATATACGACAACAGTGCAATTTTTCGCTAAGGATGGGTAGTCAAGTTCTTAGTACGTTAACTTAAATAAAATAAAAAAGCCTTTTATTTCCTACAACGTTTCCATTCGTTTTAACTAAGTAGATTACTAATAATATAATATAACATCCTAACTTACAACAATTAGTATTAACAGTTTAAATCTTAACTAATTTATGTTTTATTACTACATAATACTATGTTTATTTACTACTACTAAGTTTACTATTACTATTTTAAAAACATATCTGTACGTTAACTTATTAAGTACTAAATTATACCAAAGTAGTACGTTCGTAGTTTTCGTCGTACTTGGGCAATACATATTTATTTATATGTAGTTAAAAAATATGGAGTCTGACTTTGTGACACACACACGGATTAGTCCATTAGACACAGGTTAGACTCCTCTTATTTGGATCTTAGTTATTAGTGATTAAAGGTTACAAAGGTATTAATAAAGGCATGAAGGTAGACTATAGATAATAAGAACAAAGTTTTTTTTTACATGTTATTTGGATCTAGCTAGGAATGTGCAGGGGAGGGAAACCTTTTGTTGTCCTAGGAATTACTCGCAATCAGGTATATTTTTTGGCATCATGCGAAGTATTCAACAAAAAAATAGTCATAACTTTCTTACCATAAATAATTATTGGCTGAACATTCTCATGGATAAAAAGTTTGGAAATGACAATGCCCTTGCCCCTACTCGATTTGATGCTTATTTCCAGGGACTCCCTGTATAACCACTTTTAATTTAGAGACGTGCTTGCATAACATTGGGTCAATATAAGCTAGTATATTAAATACATTACAAACTTTTTGATTGAAAAAAGTAAAAGCAAGCAGCAAAAAGTTATTCCCTTATTATTTTAATCCTTTTGAAAAAAAAATATCGTCGATGAAACATGGAATTATTTTTTTGATATCATAATCCGATTACACGAAACAATGGCGATGTTTGATGTTCCATTAAAATAATTTCTTTTTGAGAGCATTTTTAGGGTTCCGCACCTCGAAAAGAACAAATGGAAACCTTATAGGATCACTTTGTCGTCCGTCTGTCTGTCAGTCAAGACCCTGTATGTCGGGAACGCGTGAAGGGATAGAGTTAAAATTAAAACCATATACTTGCCTGTGGTCCCTTGAAGGGTTTCCTACCAGGAAACGACCAAACTGAACCGTGCACCTATTCTCGACGTTTTTTATGTGCCACACTTATGTGAAATATGTAAAATAAAAATAATTTGATTTTGGGAAATGGATTCCGGGCAGACTAAAAAGGGATTTTTGACTTAGAATCAGAAAAAGTACTGCATTTAATAAAACTGTTGCATTTAATAAAACTACTGCATTTAATAAAACTACTGCATTTAAAAAAAAAAACTACTGCATTTAATAAAACTACTGAATTTAATAAAACATAAGTTCACACCACTAATTCCTAAAGGGTTAGGCAGCCGTTTACCTAATAGTACCTATACCCACATTACGGTAGCTCTGTTTATTTGTATGTATATTTCTTCTTCACGACTACACAGCTAATCCCAGAAAGAAATTAAAAACCTTCTTCAAAAAATTTTTTTGAGCAAATAAAGTGTATTTTTTTTATAAAACTTTAAGGCTCCTGCCGCAATGTAAATCGTTTGTGGTTCCGTATAACTTATTTACAAGCAATTTCTCGTGAAAGGCAAACATCGTGAAGAAATCCCCCGTCAGCAATGAATTTTGAAGCCGGTTTATGTGTAAAGCATCGCTACCTGGTGTTAAAAGGTAATATCAGTGAAGGGATTGGAGTCGTAGAAAGCCCAGTTTTTAACGGACTTGCAAGTTCTGTATCTGATGAGATTTCCCATTGGCAAAAATACAAACATTTACTCTTTAGAGGGGATTTTCCACACAAGCTATCAACAGTAACATACTGAATCTCTCAACTCTAACTGGGATGATTTATCAATGATTTTGTTGGTTATCGTATTGAATAGAAGAGCTTTTGTCAATCAACCGATCAGCAACCTCAGACACATAAGGCGGTTGTTTGATATACATAGAAACGACATCAACGTGTCGGCTTTCAGTCTAACCGAATCCAGATATATACTGATAGTACAAGAAGTGTCGCATGTCTAACCTTTACAATCTAGTTATGTATTGGTTAAAACGAAACCCCGTGGCGAGACTGAGATCTAGAAATGCCGAGAGCCGAGACATACAGCATAACTCAATACATGTTGGATGGTCATGGTCACCTATCCACGGAGCCATCTTAGCATGTAATTAATTAGCATATAAAAGCTCTAAATGACACAATTAACATTATCAACAAGCAAATCTTATGATTTCCAAGGAAAATTTAGCCCTGATTCCGAACAAAATGCATTGCTATTAGTGAAAAAGAAACTGGAGAGCCCAGTTGCAGACTGCTAATGCAATTTGTTGAACCGGAGTAATCCTGTTACAAAACGTGCCAAGGTTGGTCGACCTGCTGATATATACGAGGCGATGCAAATCTTACAACTCCAAATAGGTTGGGAATATTTGATACGCAAAGATCTTTGTGAAATTTGAGGAATGTATTTTTTTTTTTAAAAAGTGGGATATGAGGGAGAAAGTGGAAAGAAAAGAGAAAACTTAGCGTTGCTATTACAAATCAATAAGGCGCAAGGGGAACTGTGTTACCCCGAATTTAACGCGAGCGAAGCCGCGGGCAAAAGCTAGTCTATTATAAACGTAGTTCTTTATATTGTGGTAGTACTTGAAAAGCTAATTGAAACAAAGAACTGCCTTGCATTCTTGGAACAAGGCATACTTACGTAGCACAGTGGGTCAGTATCGCCTGTTAGCGATATTACCGGTTAACGATAATAGTTCTATAAATCTCATTAGCCTATATAATATAATAGTTTTATTTAAAACCAGTTTGCCGTAATCCTTACTAATATTATAAAAAAGTAAGTGAGTTTGTTTTTATGTTTGTTTGTTACGTCGTTACGCCTAAATGGCTTAACCGATTTTGATGAATTTTGGCTCAGAGACAGTTGCTACCCTGGAGACGGACATGGGCTATTTTTTTAAAGTGAAAAATGAAGTAGATGGAGGGAAGAAAAGAGAAAACTTAGCTTTGCTATTACAATAAATAAGGCGCAAGGGCAAAAACTACAGGCAGCAGGTACCTGCAAATCAGTAGAGGGGAACTGTGATACCCCCAATTTAACACGAGCGAAGCCGAGGGCAAAAGCTAGTATTCTATATAAAGCCAATCTGCAATAATTGAGTTCAGAAGGTCACAAACAATGCTTACTCACCAAGAAATCGATTATATTAAATCCAATGGATTAGTAAACTGTGAAACTTAGTATTTGCATACAAGAAAGCAGCGGCAAACTTTAAACATAAAAAGTATTTATATTAAACAGAACAGGAAGTTCATACAAGTGTTATAAATGTGAAAAAGTTTATCGCTCCTTACCGGCTAAACGGGTTCGGATGAAATTTGGCACACGGAGTCAAAGTCATTTTATCACGGTAGACCATTTTGGCCACATGTGCGAAGCCGCGCGCCTATACTAGTAAATAAATGAGAACAGTTAAAAAACCATACCGGGAGACTCAGAACTACAAATAATTGCAACTCCACCGACTAGTCATTTACACTACCCAACTAATTGACTGTCGACATTTGAATCCGTCGCTTCTAAGGACAAGCGAACGAAACGGGTGGAAAATTAACAACGCAAATCCTAACTGTGATTGGAAAAGTTTGTTGCTAAAGTCGCGAGCACAACCTTCACAGCGACACCTGGCGAGAGGTCAGGAAAATACGTAAGTGGCTCAAGGCCACCGAAGGCCACGGAAGGCCTAGCCAGTAAAAGGGAAAATCTGAGACTTGGGCTACTGCCAAAAAGCAGTAATAACATACCACAAAATGTTATCTCGGTAACTTAAATAACATATTATTCGTTTTCCGTACAGAAAAGCGAAATTTTTTCAAAATATACAAAGAAGTCCAACCAAATAGAATTCGTGTCGTCACCAGCGGCAGGTCAATGGAATATGCAATTAGATCAAGGCCATCCAAGGCCAAGCTAGGCCGGTAAAACGGAAAATCGGTGGAGCTTTGGCCCTGTGCCAAAACAGCTGTAATGAGCTTCGAAGTCAGCCGAAAAGATGCTGCGATACTTACTGGAACGGAGTCGTACATTAAATGATGCGTGAAATCAAAATGAGACACTTTTTATGAAGTTATAACAGCAAATCAGTTTTTTCTTCTTTTTTCGATCTCTGTTTTCTCTAGTTGATTTATTTACTCACATATTTTGTATCTTTATGGTTTGTTTTATTATCATATGCCTAGCCTTTTCCCAACTTTGTTGGGGTCGGCACCCAGTCTAACCGTCTGCAGCTGAATATTAGTATTTTACATGAAGCGACTGCTTATCTGATTCTGACGTCCAAAACCCAGTTAGTACTGGGTAATGCCCCTTGGTAAGACTGGTTGTCAGACTTTCCGGACACTAGATACTCAAAGATTTACAAATGACGGCCGAGAACAACTGCTTAACGTGCTTTCTGAAGCAGGGAAAAATTTGGTATACAACGGGTGGTCACCCATCAACAGACTAACCTAGACAAGCGCGACTTAACCTAAAGATAGACCCGAGTGGCTGCTATTATGTAGCCACGAGCTCTTCTTATCTCAATAATATCATACACGAACACAGAAATATGCCTATGCCTAACACTTGTCAACACCCACATGTCGCTGTAATCCTTACTAATATTATAAAAGCGAAAGTTTAGTTTTTAAGCTAAACCGATTTTGATGAACTTTGGTACAAAGATAGTTGGGACCCTGGAGACGGACATAGGCTATTTTTTTTTTATAAAAAAAGGGTGAGAAATAGGGTAGAAAAGAGGAGAGAAAGATACATTTTTTTCGATCACCACGTGGTGTAAAGTTAACGTTAGCCCTAAAGTAACTATGCTACGCGGACGAAGTCGCGGGCGGAAGCTAGTTTAAATATATATAAGCTTTAATATTGTCAATCTTTGAAAATATATGACAGTATCACTTGAAAACTATTATACAGTCAATTTTGAAGTGCGGTTGAACGTATAACGCCATCTATTAATACACTATTGAACTATTATAACAACCCTTACTTCGTTAAACTACCGCAATAAACATGAGGGTGGCACCACCGGCTACCACATTTAAAAAAAAAACTTTGTGAAGCTAGAATTAATCATGTATTTTTCATTGGTTGACAATTTAACTTGATTTTAATAACCAGTTTAAGAGGCTAGATAAACGAGGGTTGCTGCTGAGAGTTGTTCGAAAGAGATACCGCGGCCCCGAAAAATAAAGGGCAAAAGAAGGAATATGGATGGGTTTAGTCAGTACAAGTCTGACACTCCCCCAGCTCTTAGGGCGGGGAGTGAGTGTAAAAAGGGGTTAGATAATTAGACTGTTTATTGGAACGTACGGGGAGCAATAGCTTATCATAAAATATGCGAACGACGACGACAAGAAAAAAATATAGATGAACAGGAGAGTACGGTCGAAAACAATGACATTTTGTACGCTGCTTTTAATAATAGCGTGGAAGAGAGAATTCTCTAAGGAACCGCGGACACCTTTTTTCACTCTTTTCATTTGCATTATTGATTTTGAGAGTTACGTTTGAATATAAAGGGTGATGTCAAAATATTATCCTTCCAAAACTTACAGTCTTTCTTTTCATGTTACTTAAGTAAATTAGACTTGGCCTTTAGAGACGCGCTATGTACCTATACATTTACAGAAATAAATCGTTTATTAAGCTATTGCATAGCTTCTATCGCGGGCCTTGAGCGCGGGGACCGAATCCAGAAATTCCGTAACGAAAAAAAACCTGACGCTCCCCACTCCGACGGGCACGGAGGTGTGGCTTGAAGGCCGTGCATTGTCTAACGTCGTTTACACAATACGGTCAGTTATTTCAATCCCGATTCTAATGTTCTAATAGCGTGTTTGGTAGAGAATCGGATAGTCAATCGACATTACGCTGGATGAAACCCAAGGTCTTGTTTTTCTTTTTGCGACTTCTTTTCATTGGAAGTACTTTTTAAATATTATATTTAGTTTTTAATTTTTTAATTTATTGTCTAAGTTGATAAAAAAATGTTTCTTTTTGCGACTTCTTTTCATTGGAAATACTTTTTAAATATTTTACTTAGATTGTTTTTATTTATTGCATAAGTTGATAAAAAATGCAATGCAATAGCTTTACCGCGGCAGTCCCCGAGTGCCACATGTATTTTTATTTTAATAAAATCGAGGATCGAGGAAGTTGAGAATGATGACTGAATGCTAAGCAACTTTCTATCATAAAATATAGCGAAAATCTAGTACTTAATAGTTAGTGAGGGGCAAAATTAAAAAAAAAAACTACTGCAAGATTCGTAAACTCAAACTTTAAGGATTACTCCTTAGGGAACTACAGGCGTGATATAATATATAATTTAGTTATGTAATTACTACCAGTACTAATTTTTCCTTTTTATTCTTTTCAGGTAAGTCATCAATGCATACCTACACTACTTAGATTAAGATAATATATAACTCGTAGATAGTCTCCTTTATAAAGGTAAGTTTAGAATGTAATAAATGTTGTTGATTTCGAGAGCTGAGTCTACGAAGAGAATGGTCAGCTCTGGAAAGAAGAAACCCTGATCTGAGAACTATATGACCATATTGCTACGAAGTTCTTGTGACTCCGTAATGTCGTAGCCATCTGGTACGTAGAAATTCGTAATCATCTGTTCAACTTGGTAATTTCACCATTAAACGATCAATGTTGTCTTAAAACATTTAATTTTAGTCCTGATAACCTGATTAATTTAGGTTAATAACATATTAATAAAATATTTATCTCGTGTGTGTATAGTGTTAAACCTAGTGCGTTTGTTCGCGTGTGGCGTTGACTGTGATGCGCGTCAATTATGTGCACAATGTACAATGTACTCGTAACGTGCATACAGACACGCGCGCGCGCATACCGTTTGTATGTGTGTGTCATGTATTTATGTTTTATTCATATAAAAATGTGTTTTTGTATGCTGTCTTGACATCCGTACGTTTTACTCAAGATTGAAAATCAGCGCTGTGCCGTGGGCTCCCATGGCACAGCATCATGCTCAGTGGTGAACAATTGTCACAGTCACGACGTGCAAGCTATTGTTTTTATGTATTTATAAATGTTTGTGATGCCTTGTATGTTCTATATATTTTTTTTTAATTTTGTATGTGCTCGTCGTAATTCCGACTAATAAATATTTTTACTTTATTTATTTTGAAGTTGTTGTTGCTATAAAAAGCATATGGAGTTGGAGAACTAGAAACTATATTTACATCTCACACTTCTTTAAGTCAAAACACATTAAATGTAAAGCACGGGTACACTGAAATTGTAGAAAAACTGGCTCCAAAGTTTTATGCCTAGTTATTTAAACACTAACGTCTGTTTATTTGCGTATTGTTATGCCAATAAATACATTTATTTGATGTTTTTTTATTTAAAAGTTTATCCATGGAGAATCAAATCAAATCATCTTATTGTGAATCATAGGAAAGTGTACATAATACAGCTATTATCAATAAATAATTTGTGAACAGGTATGTCCCACAACACACTATAAGTAGAATAAGAAAAGTCAGAATTTACATGCATGTTAACAATATTATCTTACCTTAAAATATATATAAAATAAACCATTCAATATTTTTATTACACAATAGTTTTCCTGCCCATTCTTCTTCATACAGATTTTTGAATGGGCAAGTACAGTACTTCTAGTTTTTTAATGCCTTGTGACTGGGAATGTAGCTTCAGTTTGATAATTATCGATAAATCAGATTATAGTACAGTTACACCGATTATAAATTTGATTGAAGTCACGCTGGATACTCATGTACACAGAGGATTGCCGAGTTAACCTCGCAGTTAATTTATTTGACAGTCACGCATCCGTGGGTCGTAGTGGACAATACTGCATTAATTTTCATTCAAAGCGATTCTATGTCCCAATTGATGCTTAGCTGGGTTGACGTGGATCGCTGCTTTTAACATATGCTTGAAGCACAGTGCCTAACCAACAATATAATAAACAATCCTATATAAGAACCAAGACAGTCTTAAACATAACGACGGGCCTGTTGGTCTAGTGGTTAGTGGCCCTGACTGCTGAGCCGGAGGTCGTGGGTTCGATTCCCACCCAGGACAAACTTTGTGTGATGAGCATGATTGTTTGTTCTGTGTCTGGGTGTGATTTATCTATAATATGTATGTATTTATAAATTATATAAGTATGTATATCAGTTGTCTGGTTACCATAACACAAGCTCTGCTTAGCTTGGGATCAGATAGCCGTGTGTGAGTTGTCCCAAGATATTTATTTATTATTATAAGCGGTACCTACTTCTTAAAGACACGTTCAAAGATATTTAGTGCTTATATCTCCGCTTAACTTCACATTTCCCTATACCCTTTGAAATTCTTGTCATCTTCAGTTCACGGAACAGAAAGTTTTAAGTGCAAGGTGCACTTGTAAAACAGACAGCCTTAGACTCAGAAAATACTGAGGAAATCTAGGTACTCTTTAACAGCAAGAAATTCTTACTAATATTATAAAAGCGAAAATGAGTTTGTTTGTTACGTCTGCACGCCTAAATGGCTAAACCGTTTTTGATGAATTTTGGCACAGAGATAGTTGGGACCCTGGAGACAGACATAGGCTGTTTTTTTTAAAGTGAGATATGGGGTAGATATAGGGAAGAAAAGGGGTCAATTTTTTTTTCGTTCATCACGCGGATTAAAGTTAGCGTTAGCTCAAAGTGCGCGGACGAAGTCGCGGGCAAGGGTTTTGTCGCTTAGCGCTGTTGCTATTCAAATTTCGAACTAATTCGAAAGTAGGCAGCGCTAGCTCGCTGTTAAAATGGCGGGAAGCAACAATGTGCATTCACAGATTGAGTTTATTTTAAATGTTTTTTTTTTTCTGTTTCCTCGTAAATGTGTTAAAAAACGTCGTACGATATACGTGCGTATTGGTTATAACATGCTCGGCTCAATTACGCCCTCGCCTACGGCTCGGGCTGAAATTTCGACTCGCATGTTATAACCATCTTAACGCACTAATATCGTAATGTACTATTACCAACTTTGAAATAAAAAAAATACAACAAAAAACTAAATTTATTTTATCTGGAAAGCAAATTTTTTGTTACATTTTTATTTCAGATTAGGTAAATACTGTAAATAATACAAATATAATATAATTATTTATTTAAAATTGTTTTGTTTCGACACACTTATTGCAAATTTGTTTTTAGCAATAGTAATTTTACATAATTAATTTAATTCCAAATTTTGATTTGATTGATTATTTTGTTATTTCTTGGATTTTAAGTACCTGAATTAAAAATTCTTAAATATGGCCTTTTTAGCGATAGTATCTGACTATACTCATTAGAGACAAAAAGGGACATTACACTTACAGCGGTAGTAAAAGGTTCATAGTCATATAGAAGCGTAGGTATTAAGGTTCAATTCTTAGATTGCACAAAACCTGGAATCTGGATGTATGCCCATTGAAAAACCTAACTCAAAAACTGATAGTTAAGCTTAAGCACCCTTCTTCATATTACCCTTCGCTTCATAAATAAAACACGGTCATGTAAAAATACCAGCACGAGAAACTTCCCAAAATATCGAATGTACTAAACATGAACCCACAAGTCGTCAAACGGAATTAATAAAATCGCCGTTCCCCAAAGGGGTAGAAAGATCGAATAACGAATATGTTTTTGTCTAGAAACAAAAAGACGATACTCATTATATTACTTAACAGAATGGTGTCGAACCTGCCTCCAGAGGACCTAGACCGCAATGCAGAGCAATATGGCCGACCTTGACTCGAAGAAAATAAGGATCCGCCCCAAATACGGTGACAGCATTCTGTTTGTCTGCCGACATATAGGTCTAGCTAGGTGTAGCCGTATACTACGGTAAACACGTCTTGAGAAGAGGTATGAAACAAGGGATTTTTAAGGGCGCGTTTTATTTATTTATTTAGACATGCATTTTACCAAAACGCTCAATATTTAGCAATACTTTTAGCATTTAGCACAGTGTCTAATAGCATCTTGTAATAACAATAGTTCAGATAACAAAATTAACCCTCGGTATGCCTGGTGGCGAGAAGTGACGCGGTATGCCTGGTGGGTCTGTCAGACCCAGTTTTGGATCACTATTTCATAAACATATTGCAGTAAATAAATAAAAATATTTGTTTTATAATGAAACTAGCTTCTGCCCGCGACTTCGTCCGCGGAAAATTTTTTGTTTTAACATAAGATTACACTCGATTGATATTACTGTATTTAATTTTATTAGTAAAATATTTTTTGGAATCAGATCAGTAACTTCAAAGATTACCGAAGTTCTCTTTTCTGCTCAAGGTAACTTAACCCTTAGTCGCCTTTTACTTATTTTATTTATTTAAGTTAGGTATCTATTTAATTTGAAGCCTCTCTATATACAATGTTTGAGGTTGTTTTATTTTCCGGTAACAGAATAATCTGCTTTTCGGATGATACCACTCTTGATAGACCAACATATAATTGCCACGGGCCCGCGACGTCCTCACATTTTGGCTAGCGAGCGCTCGGAGCTAGATTCTCTAGCGCGTGCTTGCGAAATAATTATATTCTCTATTTCTCGAGAGGCGCTGCTCATTTTCAGGGGCAGATTCTTTCGTACGGCGTACTCGAGCGGCTCTTGTCTGTGATGTCTGCCGGGACAGTTGAGATTTCCTTTTAGGCATGCTCTCAACAAACTACGCACAGACTTGAAGACAATTATGAACAAAGGGAGAGCGACTCGAACACCGTCCGCCTTTACAAAACAAAACAATCGTAATATCGAATAACTCGTATCGATTATTACGATAGAACGAAGTACGAAACTACGAACATACAAAACAAACGTACAACGAAATTACGATATTTTCGATTATGAGGTATCTATCAACAACAACAACCATACGAACGAAACAATAAGCAACTGACATGTAATATTTAGAGGAGCTCGTGGCTTAATAATAGCAGCCGCTCGGGTCGATCTTTAGGTTAAGCCGCGCTTGCCTAGGTTGGTCTGTGGATAAGTGACCACCCGTTACATACCGAGTTTCCTCCGTACCTCGGAAAGCACGTTAAGCCGTTGGTCCCGGCTGCCATTTGTAGATCTTTGACAGTCGTTACAGGTAGTCAGTGTTCCAAAAGTCTGACAATGACAACCAGTCTTACCAAGGGGTATCGTATTACCCAGTATTAACTGGTTGTGGAGGTCAGATAGGCAGTCGCTCCATGTAAAATACTGATATTCAGCTGCATCCGGTTAGACTGGAAGCCGACTGGCCGACCCCAACATGGCCAACATAGTTGGGAAAAGGCTAGGCAGATGATGTAATATTTAGAATTCCAACTAATGACAACGTGGGCATAATAATTCGAGAGAGTCATCAATCCACGGAACGTCTTAACACCGCGATTCAGAAAAATGACGTAATTGCAGAACGCTATCTATGGGCAAATAGGTAAAACGTCTGCACAATGAAAGATATGCTAGGGGCATTTTGCGTTTTAGTAATTTTATAATATATTTTCTCCGAAACTGTATGACCAATTGATATACTGTAAATGGCAAATCTTATCTGTATGATGTTCTTGTGATACTAAAATAATTTATTGTCATAAGAATTAATATTTTGTTGCTCAAATAATCAACCAAACGTAAGTATGCCGAAAAAAAATGTTTTTTAATGCAATAAAAGAAGTATAAAAGACAAAATATGAAAGATAGAGATATGGGATTGAGGACTTTTTTGTAGAAATAATTAAGACGAACCAGGTAGCCATACATTGTTTTTAATTTTAAGCAACTGTTTAGGCAGCGCGCGCAAATAATTCTGTTTCATGAGGTATTTTTTTCCGACTTGCTAGACAAAAGTTGTGATAGCTCAGTTAATATACATGTTATAGAAACAATTTATAGCCTATAGCACTCAGGAATAATGTAACTTTCTACCAGAGAAGAAAATTTTAGAATTGGATTATGAGTTCCAGAGATTACCCCCTACATACAAACTTACAAACTTACAAACTTACAAATTTTACCTCTTTATAATATTAGTATAGATTACATACTAATATTAGGATTAGACATAAAAATCGTTTTACAAATCAACGATCTTTATTTTTTAAATTTTAAATGAAAATTTGTTCGTTTTAAACATAAAATTAAGCTTTGAGCTTTTTGTTAACAATTATTACGAATTACAAGTAGAGAGAGCACTTTAGACAAGTCTTTTCGTTGTAGGAACGCGTCCCGGGGCCTTAGTCTGCTATTACAATAGTGTCAGAATGGTCGATCACTGATCGCATAATGGTTGATTTTGACATCTACTACATACTAAACTTGTCAAAATCAACCATTATGCGATCAGTGATCGACCATTCTGACACCATTGTAATAGCAGACTAAGGCCCCTGGAGTGAGGTAGCGGGCGGAAAGCATTGAGTAGTTCGTAATGGCCAGCTACAGCTTGCGGGTGTGCTCAGAATTCAAATTTGAATAAAATACAACGGTTTTTCTGCCGTGGTGGGTCTGACAGACCCTACCAGGCATGCCGAGGGTTAAAATGATACGTCAAGTGGTGGCATACATATAAATAAGTATATAAAAACTTGAGAGGTGTCAAGGGACACCCGGATGGAACGAAGTTATAATTTATTATGTACAAAAAACCTGTATACACTCAACAAAAATAATCGTCGAGACACCACACTGTTCAATGCGAAATAGAAAGACGAAGCGAAAATAACTGGCTTGCTTTCTATGAGAGAGAGAGAGAGAAACACGCGCAGGCCGCTTACAACTATAGCAAAAAGTGTCGTTACAACTAGACCCCTTTCGTAACGCCCGATAAGAAACTTCGATCCAAAAAAAATTGTAACCCTATGCCAAACTAAATACAATAGTCTTATACAAATTATTATGTCAGAGGAACTTAATAGTGTAACAGGCTTGATTGAAACAAAAGATCGTAATTATTTACTAATTCCACCATCACATTGTAATGTGATGGTGGAATTAGTAAATAATTACGATTTATGATACTTTGTTTATTACAATAAACAAAGTATCATAACTTCTTCTTCTTCTGCTAACTATTATTTACGAAATTGTGTTCATGGTTCCGCTCGTCTTTTATAAATCTGTTCTTTCAGTAATTATTGTTCAAGTATTAAATTAGAATACACATTTCTTCACCACTGTTCTAAAAACAATGAGAGAAGAGTAACGCGGGTCGGTGAGCAATGTCCTCACCCTCCGTCCGTCTAGTAATGACAGATGAATGATGTATGTATGATGTAGATGACGAAACCATACGAAGTATTAAAACCACAACGTGTACATCAATTAGTTAATGGAATTCGATATATCATCCTGTCCGTGTCGAATGGATGCACTATCCATCTATTGCACATTTTTCCGTTTACAAAAAATAATAGTCAGACACTCTCTTAAATAACGAAACAAAAGTGCCTACAAAAATCGTTGCAGTGCAGTCACAAAAACCGGTACGAACTGATTACGGACCGGGCTTTGAACGTCAGACTTTCAATAGATGCTTTCGTAGAGTGAGAGCAGTGTGTACGAGAGCTCGTTTACCCTTTTGCGTAGGTCAGGTTCTTGTAGCGCTCGGAACGGTAGCGGACGTAGCGCTTGCTACGGCGTAGCAGAGGTAGCAAATGTGCGTGTTACAGCGTAGGTTACTTATCCAAAACTGATTAGTTAATTTTTGTTGAGTTTGTACACAGTTTTCAAAGGACATTGCTCTGCGCCCATACATTGTTAGCCCTGCAGCTAAGAGCCGATGTTCTTGCTAAACAATACATCATTTTCCGATCTTTAGTAAATTCCTTAATGATAGCTTATTTTCATAGCAGACTAGCTGCAGAATGGATGTATATTTTATAAAACGATACTAGATTTTGAGGTTAAAATCGAGCCAATACAAGGAATATTAGGTATGATTTTTCATAGCTCTGAGTCTTATACATTTAGCTATTTTTAATACCTACCTAGAAAATTAGTACGCACCTATGCTTTTTTTAGTAGATGACATCCAGTAAAAAAAAACAAACAACATTAAAATAAAATTAACATGTAACATTAAAATGCATAGAAACGATTCATATAATTATATATATATATATATATATATAATATCATTAGAAGTAGATGTTGGCTGACGGGTGTTATTAGTCGCGTAAAATACTATAAAACGTACATTTTAGCATACAGCTAGTCCGTATATTTGCAACTCACATAATAAAAAAGGCTTTATCGAATTTTCCGATACCTTATATTGCACGGGGCTACTTTGCATTGTCTTACCACGTAAATTTAAAACTACTTAACCGTACTAGCACGATGTTATTTATTTAAGGATGGTATTTAAAAGTACTTCAATTTATTCCGATTTCATTTACCTAATTTTACCTGTGTTCCACCAAATATACTGAATGTGCACCAAAATATGTTAATTAAAATATGTTATAACGAGCATCAGCGCACTACAATAAAAAAGTGTTTTATCTTTATCCATTTTCTATTAATGCAAGTCGTTACTGGCACTCGCCGGCCGCTGCCGCGGCACCGCTCGCTCCGCTCGCTCGGCTCGTGCGTAGGGGGTCACGGTTTTAACCTAACCTAACCTACGCATTTTTTAACATTCAGGAAAGAATATTTGGTGCACGATCAGTATTTTTGGTGAACACAAAAATATTATCCTTTATTTAACAATAAGCACATCAATTGCATAATTACACAAATTTATACTTATTATTAATTGTCATTTATTTATTTGTCTACATATATTTTTTATATATTTCTTATCAAAAACAAAAAAACATTTAAAAATACAAAAATATTAATGTTTCTTAAAAGTAATTACCTACACAAATCACAGGCATACATGACATTGGTATATTTTTTTTGAGACTACAAGAATAATAAGTAATCATAATTTAAATATATTTAAAAAGTACTTCCAATGAAAAGAAGTCGCAAAAAGAAAAACAAGACCTTGGGTTTGATCCAGCGTAATGTCGATTGACTATCCGATTCTCTACCAAACACGATATTAGAACATTAGAATCGGGATTGAAATAACTGACCGTATTGTGTAAACGACGTTAGACAATGCACGGCCTTCAAGCCACACCTCCGTGCCCGTCGGAGTGGGGAGCGTCAGGTATTTTTTCGTTACGGAATTTCTGGATTAGGTCCCCGCGCTCAAGGCCCGCGATAGAAGCTATGCAAAAGCTTAAAAACATAAGTTTAAAAATGAAACCAAATTTAATTACGATAAACAGACTTTAATACCAAACATAAAAGTAGTTGGTTGGTTAGTTAAAAAGTTACGCTAACGAAAGAGGAGGCTGGAGTTTGAGGGAGAGAACCTTAATACAGCCGCCGCGAGACGTCTGACTCCTGGCCACCGTAGACGCGTGTCTGTGGACGGTGAGCAAAGGGTAGCCGTCCGTCCGTCTAGTGACGACCTGCGATGTCCACGGTTCAAAGAGATGTTAGGTTGAAGATTGTTCGAAAGAGATACTGGGGCTCTGGAACACAAAAAACAAAAGAACGAACATGGGTTACATTTGCACTCTTGCGCTCTGCCCAAAGCGGGAAAAGCTCTTTGATTTTTTCCCATCAAAAAGGGAATACATTTTGGAAACATATTTTTGGTGACTTTATTAAACCCGTGTTTCACGGAAAACTGTATTTTGTATAACGGCGAAAAACTTTGTACAAAGTTGGTTTCGGCTGAAGAGCCAACTATGCGCGCGGCACAGAGGGCTTGGTAATTGTCAAATACAATCTATCCCGTATGGCGGGCATGTAGTTTTGAACTGTTATTTTCATTCGCTGCTGTAGCTGTTGGAAATATATTTCCATAAAAATGTCGCGACAACACGTTGAGTTTTTTAAATCATATGCGAAAATCAAATAAAATCAAGAAGTTATTTCGTTATTCTAAGAACGTTGCTAACCTATCAAAAATTCCATACTTCTTTTCCTAGAAACATGTTGATTTTGGGGACTTTTGCTGAGCAATCAGTTATCAGAATGACACAGAAAACTTATAACAAGTGTCATCCTCCTAATTAGGTTTCTGCTTCATTTGATCAAACGGCTCGTAACACATTTATACATCCCGTCATTACATCTTATCGGGCGTGGGGCCGATTTTTCAATCGACAATTAAGTTTCATCCGATATGTTTGTCATTTTCACAAACTTAGTATAAACGGCACACCGATAAAAGTAATTTAATCTTAAAAAATTTAGCCTCTGTCTACAAGATTTTGTATGTTCAGTAAGGTTACCTAATGATCGAGTAACCGTTTGAGCGACAAAACTTTTGTTCGAGGTATATGGCATCATCAGCTGCATTCACGATACAAACATCATTTGGCTAGCCTTTTCCCAACTATGTTGGGGTCGGCTTCCCGTCTAACCGGATGCAGCTGAATATCAGTATTTTACATGGAGCGACTGCCTATCTGACCTCCACAATCAAGTTAGTACTGGGTAATGCGATACCCCTTAGTAAGACTGGTTGTCAGACTTTTGTAACACTGACTACTTGTAACAACTGTCAAAGATCTACAAATTACAGCCGGGACCAACGGCTTAACGTGCTTTCCGAGGCACGGAGGAAACTCGGTATGTAACGGGTGGTCACCAATCCACTGACGAACCTAGGCAAGAGCGGCTTAACCTAAAGATCGACCCGAGCGGCTGCTATTATTTAGCTACGAGCTTCTCTTACTCACGATACAACACTCACGATACAAACAAAACTCAATATACGGTTTTGACTCCTCAATGTGCGGTATTTGGCTTCGTACAGAAAACTAAACGTGGTAAGAACACCTTTATATGGCACGAAGCGTGTGCCACTGCCAGTTGGGTTCGTGCCCACTCGTCTGGCACACTCGCGCGATGGCAATGCCAATCCTTCTGGCCAAGTGTCGCCATATGGCTCCCTATCTTTCCAGACTGCCATAATGTAGAAGGCATAGTTTGTCAAATCAAATCAAAATATTTTTATTTCAAATAAGCCTACATGGGCACTTAAAAAACGTCGAGAAAATGGTGCACGGTTCAGGTTGGTCGTTTCCTATGGAGAAGAACCGGCAAGAAACTTCATGGTTACCCTTTCAAAATCATTTGGTTCTACAATGTTTTAGTTACAGCGTTAGTACTTAAGTATAAAATGACAGATCAATAAATCAAATAATTTATTACTGAAAAATGTATCTGAGACGATAAAAACATATTACAAAAACATACAAATATTCGTTACCGTCCCAAATAGTCAATTTTATAAATAAATACACTGATTACATACACCTCACAAATTATCCTCCACCTATAGAGGTTCCAGCGAATTGCTTAATGCTGACCTGCAAATATTGGATGTTTAAGCATTTTAAAAAATTTAGGCAGACTTACTTTTTTAAGCTATTGCATAGCTTCTATCGCGGGCCTTGAGCGCGGGGACCGAATCCAGAAATTCCGTAACGAAGAAAAACATGAAGCTCCCCACTCCGACGGGCACGGAGGTGTGGCTTGTCTTACGTCGTTTACACAATACGGTCAGTTATTTCAATCCCCATTCTAATGTTCTAATAGCGTGTTTGGTAGAGAATCGGATAGTCAATCGACATTAAGCTGAATCAAACCCAAGGTCTTGTTTTTCTTTTTGCGACTTCTTTTCATTGGAAGTACTTTTTAAATAATATATTTGGTTTTTTATTTATTGTCTAAGTTGATAAAAAAATGTTTCTTTTTGCGACTTCTTTTCATTGGAAGTACTTTTTAAATATTTTATTTAGATTGTTTTTATTTATTGCATAAGTTGATAAAAAATGCTATGCAATAGCTTTACCGCGGCAGTCCCCGTGTGCCACACGTATTTTTCTTTAAACTTACTTGTACTGTCTCTACACGAAGATAGAGGCTTTTTTGTAATCGTTGCTAGTTAAAATAATATCAAGTTTTCTACGAATAAATGGTGAAAATTTCGTTACCACTTGACTTATAAAACTAAGTGAATGTTAACTTAGAATAAATTCTTACTATTTTCATCGTACACATTTGTAAAACTTTGTAAGTGCTCTGTTGAGTATTACGCTTTCTATTCAAAGAAGAGTTTCGCATTAGTTATTGGTTTTTTAGATATCCGTATCTCAAATAGAAAAAGCGGTACCCTTATTAGATCACTTTGTTGTACGTCTGTCTGTCTATCTGTCAAGATTCCTTATCTCAGGAACGTGTGGAGGTATCGAGTTGAAATGAAAACCTTAACTTTTTTTAAACTTAAGTCTGTAGTCGCTTTGTGCTGTCAAAAATCAACTCTGTAAGTCTTCGCAGTCTAAAAATATGACTGTTAATGCCGCAAGTTTGTACGAAAGCGTACTAACCTTTTTCACTAATGTTATCTAAATATTGTTAAGAAATTTATTGTCCTAACACTAATTATTAGAAAATACCGCCTGTGATACAGGTTTAATTTAACTTAGTACAGGCATCGAAATTTGTTATACCAACATTATTTCTAGGATTAAAATTGTATTTATAATGCCAATTATTTAGATAGATAGATAGATAAATCATTTATTTGATGCAACAAAAGACACAATACAAGAATTAATACAAAAAGAAAATCATCACACAGAAAAAAAGGAACACATTAAAAAAAAAAAGTAAGGTAGAATAAGTTAGATCGACCCTTAAGCATTTAGACACATCACATTTTTATTAAGGTCGCCCACTACTGGGCGGTGTGTGTCTCAAAATTGCACCAAAAAGGAGTCCAGCTCAGCATAATGCCAGGTAAATTATCTGACGCTGGTATTCTGCTGAATCCTGCTAGTGACACACGGATGTCGAGAAAATATTTAATCTTTGAATAAATATATTCTCTCTAAATGTGTACGGCTTGTACCTTGGTGCGCGAATTTAACGCGCTCTTGGCCGATTTTTATTATTATAACTTAGTCAGAAAGTCAATGAGTAATTAAGCCAAGTTTATTTGCAAACACACTTCATACTTTCATAAACTGTTTTCGGTAAATCTGAACAACAGTTTATTGAAGTGTGAAAAATGTATCAAAATATTTATTTAGATTCTAGTTATTTCAAAATGTTTACCTGAATCGCAACGTAAGCGATAACGTTTCACAATTTTTTTTAAAGCGTTAAAGACAAAACGGCGAAACGGCTTTTTTTTGGGGTAACCAATCACGTGGTAGTACGGTATAATTTGGCGTAACACAATTAAAATATTGTGTTGATGGTTACATGAAGTAGTATAGGGGCCATTTAATGATGACACGATTGGCGCAGTGGCTGAGCGACTGCTGTGCTGCGTGTCGTGGATTCGATTCCCGCACGGAACAAAATATTTGTATGGCCTACAGATAGTTGTTCCGAGTCATATTAGCAGCCCGGAGTTTGAAAATTGGCGGAACATCTCTTATATGCTAATATCTCTTAGTTGCAATGGAAACTTAATACTCGATAAGATTTTGTGTGATACCACAAAATCTTATCTTACCATCATACCACAACTAAAACGACGGTTCCTACGTAGATAAGGTTAAGTCAAAAACCGAGGTTTACAGGAGAGCGTAATTTGTGTTCAACACGCCCTAGAAATACTTCTATGAGCAATAATAAATATTTTCTTTCTACAATATTTTAACAGTTTTAAGAGCTTTATGATACCATTTATACATAAATATTTTATTTTTTCACGTTTTTCTTAGAAAAACTGAGAGAGGAGTGTTTCTACGACACTTATTCGTTGTATTTATAAGACTTGTTCACTTATACGATTTCTAAAAAAGGTAAATAAGTTAAATACAAATAAAAATCGTATTTCAGCATGTGCGCATAGATAATCTAAAGCCAATGAGACAATAAAAAAATGCCATTTTCGACATGTCCTTATGTACGTAGGGACCGTCGAAAAACGCAACCACGATACAGGAGAAATTCTAAGGCACGGTTTTTAAAATAAAAAAAGGCTGACATCGTAAAATATTTTTACTTTCGGAAGTCAGTGCCAAAAAAATATGATTCAAACAAAAGTCACCGATTTCCGAAATTTATATTTTCCGTGTTTTAGTGTATTTTTTTTGGAATGACGAATCCAAATGCATTAGTTTCGAACGAACAGTGCTGATCGATCAAAATTCAGAGATTGATGATGGAGCCTTTACGTCCGTGAGCAGGACAGTAACATTTCTCTCTCTCTCTCTTTCTGTAAAAGGATTGCAGTACAGCGTAAAAGCCCAATTCTAAATCCTCATTTTTATCGATTATAGCTTAGAACTAGCTTAACTTAGTAATTAAACCCACGGGCAAGTAAAGTTATTAATCCGGGGTTGCGGACTGTTCGAAAGAAACACCGCGGCCCCGGAACATAAAGGGCAAAAAAAGGACTAGGGGTGCCTAGTCAGTTAACTGATAATCCCCCTGCTCCACCCAGAGCGAGGGAAGTTATTTGATGATTTCCCATTCGCAAAAAATTGTTTAGTTATGTGTATCTGTAGTTAAGACTTTGAAACGTTATAAAATAAACTATTTTATGAAGTTCTTAATACTTCGGGGTGGCGGGTTGTTCGAAAGAGATACCGCGGCCCCGGAACGTAAAGGTCAATAAACATGGCAATGCATGGCATGGCATGGGTGGGTTTCAGTCAGTACAATTCTGACACTCTCCCCTACTCCGCCCAGAGCGGGGAAGGTTTGATGAACTTCCATCCGCAAAAAAACCGGGTACTTCAGCCATCCACATACAAAATTTCATCTAAATCCGTGTGAGTGTGAAGTAATAAAAAATAAGCACATACAAACTTTCGTTTTATAATATTAGCGTCTATTAGCGTCTAGCGATGCCTGTTTGTCTGGGACTATCATAACGTATGAAATTAACGAAAGTACCTACATCAGCTCCTATTTTATTCAGCTGCCTCATGTCATCGTCATCTTTACTTTGTTCACCGTAATGCACAGTACTTATTCGTTATTACGCATAATTGGACCGTTAGCAAGTAAATTGGTTTTAGATATGATTGCCCAATCAAATAAATTTGATGTTGAAACTGCATAGAGGAACGGCAGCTATTGATGGAAATTGTTCAGTGTCCAGACACTGCGATCAATTTTCAATTTTCTCGATACCAAACATCAAACCTTACTGAACACGCGATTCTCAATTATAATTTGGTCGAACTCAAACTATGATCGTTAGTAGACAAGAATACAGCAACACGGTTGCTGTTTCGTAAAGTGTTTAATTATTATAGGATATAAGACTAGTGATATACTGATTACCGGTCCGTACTAGAAGTGTAAATCTTCCTGCAAGGTCCCAAAGGTCCCGGGAGTCGGGCGCCGCGAGACGTCTCTGGGCCACCGTAGATGCGGGCCTGTGCCGTCCGTCTATAGACGACAGGCCGTGTCAACGGCGCGTTAGTGTTCCACGCGCGCCTCAAAGACATGAGAGGCACTCCCCCCGCTCTAGAGTGTCAGTCTTGTACTGACTAAACCCACCCATGTTCCTTCTTTTGCTTATTGTGTTCCGGGGCCGCAGTATCTCTTTCGAACAACCCAAAACTCCAGCAGCCGGTGGCACTGGCAGGCCCTGAGGGGCCTACCACGCGCGTCTCAATTGACATGCATAAGTATGTAAATGTTGTGTGTGGTATTCGAAATAAATGAATTGATCGATCAATAAAAATATATTTTTAATTATAAATACAAAAATAATAAGTTTAGCCTCGTGGTTTAACCACCAAAAACTATATGTATATAAATTATTCGTGTGACAAATTTCCTCCGAAGACGTTCAGCAGTTTTTGCATCAAATATTCAGTATTAAATATTCAGTTCAGCATCCATCCTCGCATTTATAATATTAGTAGGAGTTCTTTATACATCAATTAATTTACATAATATAACATTTTACCTGCACTCTCCCAGAGGCGTACTTAAAAGTACACTATACATGGTGGCCAGTTGATAGGCGTCCAAAGAAAAAATGTAGATGCCTTATGCTTAGGGGTACCTGAATTACCCCCATGTATGTACCGCGATTTTTTGTAGTTTAAGAGCTAGAATTTTTTAAGTACTATTTTCAAAATTTTCACCTAACATTGGTTTTTATTTTTTATCTCTTGTTTCCTACCATTTTTAGATATATTTTTTTGTGGAATCTATTAGCGATAGCAATAGCTACCATGCAAAAAAAAACCGTTTGCCTAGGTATTGTAGAACTTACCACAAAATTAGTCCAAAGTTCTAAATTACCGTTAGAGTAATCAAAAATGTTCAGAGCTAAAAAAAAATAAGTTAGGGGTGCTAGAGGTTTCTAAATGACCTTAAAAACTTCTATGGACCTTCAACAGACAAAACCGTTAAAAAATATAAAGTTGATAGGGGTTTATTTCCTGTAATTAGCTTTGATAGCAATAAAGGTATTTTTACAGTTATTGTTATAATTTGTGATTTCGTTACTTTTTCCACTGTTATGATAAAAAAATACGGTAGATAGTTTACAAATTTTATTAAAACACCGTACAAAAGGTTTTCAAAATACCGTCCTACCACAGAAATGCACAATCTACATCTACGGAGGAAATTGTCTTTTAGTTGTCTAAAGGCTTCTCTGTTACTTCTTATAACATTTCCCGCTTCTTCAATTTTCCGTCTTAGCTCTTCTTTATAATAATTCTCTTCGATAAGATAATTACTTCAATACCACGAAGTCTTTGTTTACTTTGATATTAACAATGCATAAGAAATTTTCAACAAGATTCAGAGAACCCATTTAGTTTATACTAAGTAAGCTTTACTTGTTGTTATTGTTTGTTCATGTTACAAGCTTGTAGTTACAGAAGTAGGTAATGTAATGGTTTGGTTAGATATTTGAATAAAAGCCCATATCCTTTTAAGATTATAATTTAAATTATATTTTAATTTTATTTTATGTTACACTTTTAGATCATTTTTCTTTTAATGTTTTTGTTTCTAAGTTCTCTCTTAAAAACGACCCGAGTATTTGAACATTATGATTAACCAGTCAGCATTGGTTAGGGTACATAAAAAAAGAGGGCAAAGAAGTAAGTCAAAATATAAAACTGTATTTCGTCCGTCACATGTCAGGTTCAGTTTATAATCAGACGCGGGCACTAGCTGCTCGGCAATTTGCTGAACTGAGCCTATTTGGCACTGCCGTGAGACACACAGCTTTGTCTTTTTTTTTAATTTTGTTTTTTTTTTTTTTATGTTGTGTGCACTTATGTCAAGGGCCAAACATTGTGAAGCTATCGAATCGAAATTATAAGATGTGTTTGTCCGTTTAAGTCATCAGTTTGTACGGAGTAGTCGGCGGGCGAGACCGACTCGTATTTGGCAGGTTTCTTCATAGAGACAAGCAAAAACTACAAAACGCAACCTGTTATAATACTTACATACTTTTGTATCTCATCATCTGCCTAGCCTTTTCCCAACTATGTTGGGGTCGGCTTCCAGTCTAACCGGATGCAGCTGAATATCAGTATTTTACATGGAGCGACTGCCTATCTGACCTCAACAACCCAGTTAGTACTGGGTAATACGATACCCCTTGGTAAGACTGGTTGTCAGACTTTCGGGACACTGACTACCTGTAACGACTGTCAAAGATCTACAAATGACAGCCGGGACCAACGGCTTAACGTGCTTTCCGAGGCACGGAGGAAACTCGGTATGTAACGGTGGTCACCCATCCACAGACCAACCTAGGCAAGCGCAGCTTAACCTAAAAATCGACCCGAGCGGCTGCTATTATTTAGCCACGAGCTCCTCACATACTTTTGTATCTAATATATAAAATTCTCGAGTCACAATGTTCGTTCCCATACTCGTCCGAAACGGCTCAACCGATTTTTATGATGTTTTTATGCGTATTCAGTAAGTCTGAGAATCGGCTACTATGTATTTTTCATACCCCTAAGTGTTAAGGGGGACCTGAGGAGCGGGTGAAGCCGCTGTGCTCAGCTAGTACCTTTATATATCTTGTAACGGTATTAGAAAGCACTGAAAACGTAACCAAAGTTTTAAACAGGTCTGCGTCATGAGAGGCCAGTAGTTAATATAATGACTGAAGAAATCTAGTCCTGTGGGTGCCGTATGTGCTACAAGTAGTTATATAACGACCCGTGTATTTGTTTAGAGCTAGTCTAGAGTAAACTTAGCAGCCATTTTTAAAACAAATCTGAACTCCGAGCTAATCTATCTCAAGCTGTTTGACATTTTTTTACACCATTTCGACTCCAAGGATTAAAATAAAACTAAGTTTTAACCACGATTCCATACGCGTTATGTTTGTGATTTGCTTTAAATAAGGTTTCAATTCCATTTTTTGTATGCATTTCTTAACTCATGTATCCAATGTAATTAGCTGACTCGTTTCTAAAACATTCTAATGTGTATTCTAATGCGTGTTATAACAGTTCTTTGTCGTTATCAATCAGTTAAGGAATATATACGTAACGCAATATAAATTCCCCTCCCCCCCTGCCATCGATCCTACGTACAGAAGAACTACATATTACAGTCTGTTATAAATCTCCGAAATCTATAAGTACCCTTCAAGTGATGGAAACAATTTAAAAATATTAAGCTATATTTCATTCCAAAATAATATTTCATAATTTTCACATACCTGTGCTTGTGATTAAATCTTTAATTTAATTTATAGACTGCACTGTAAACAAGATCCAAGTACTTGATTATTACCGTTGACTGAGTGCACAATCAAGTGGAAATTTCGTATATGATGTTATTACGAAACTCGGAATATTGCATTTCAAAATCGAACAAATAACTGCCGCGTTCGTGTTCCATGCGCGCTTCAAAGAAATTTCTGAAAATTTGGATCGAAAACGATATCGCGGCGTCGGAACACAAAAAGCAAATAAGGAGCATGGATAGGTTTTAGTTAGTACAAATTTGATACTCTCTTCCAAACAAAAAAAGGCAAAATTTCGTACACTCCGTAAAAATATATGTAAAATATTCGAAGATTGGCGATCACGTATCCAATATCCTAGATCAATATTCAAGTGAACCAACCCTATAAAAATGTTAGTATTAGGTATTTATATTAGAGCTGCAAGCTGCAAATTTCCAATTTCACCGGTTAGGTAAACAGTCAAATGTCATTAAGAAGCCAGTACCATCTCAATGCTCATAACATTTGCCCGCAAGGCGCCACACAATCTGTTTGATGTTACAATGTAAACAATAATTTAACGTCACACAGTATAACTAGGAGTAGACTGTGTTGGTCAGACGCAAACAGTGGTCAACACAAGACAAATATAGCAATATTACTTGCTTTCTTCACATTGAGTTATGAAAATATCGTAAGACCATCTGTAGAACACAGGATTCAAATGTGGTTCGAATTCTCAGTCTATAATTCTTCTTCCTTACTGATCTTATGGCATTAAGTCACGTGTAATGTACCACGAAAGTTTTATTTTTTGTAAAACCTTGCCCCACTTCTGGAGAATTTCTCCTGTATCGTGGGTGCGTTTACAAACATTTAAACTCACAAACACAAACAATCATCATAATCATATTGTACATGAAGTTTAAATAAATAAATAATACATTACAGTAACATTCATATAAATATGTTTTACATTACGGAAATGTCACAGTTCAGCTCAAAATACAAAACAATTACTTGAACCAAATACTATGCATTTTATAAATAATTATTGCAGCCACATTTCATATTATTAAATGAAAAGAGAATAAGAGCATTGTATCATTCGGAGGACCTTTAAAATAAATTATCACAAACGGTACTTATGGACGCGGCATTACACGCTAACCACTTGTCTTGTGAATAGTGCGCTACACACTTGTGTATCTGTGATATCTGTTTTGAAAAAGGTCATAAGCGCGACTAGTTTTGATGCCATAGTTTTGTGAGTTAGCTACTGAAGAAGAAACTGCGTCCGTGCAGTTTGAAATACATTTTTCTTAATACTCTTGATCGGAGTATTCTATGTAGAATGTAGCAACGTTATTGATAGTTCGCTGTGTAAGGTTGATGGATCATGCTATTTTATATGGAAAGTTTTTGTTTTTCATTCACAAAACTTGTTTTTTTGCATTCCCAAAATTTATGTTTTTTCATTCACAAAATTTTCTGTCATTTCACTCCTCTTAAATTTGATACCTTATCTACCTGCTCAAGCAACAAGCATTGTGGAGTCTATGAGCTCTGACAGGGCTATGTTCAATGGCTGTTACTATCAAAATAATCGGTGTAGGTATATTGTAGGTTGCCTCAAATTCTATTGCCTCTTAAAACTCTTGAAAAGTAAACGAGTAGCTTGGAAATTCTGTAAGGTTGATGTTGATTTTTTTTTACTCTAATATTATTTTTAAGAACTAGATGTGATCTTTGATTTGAGCAAAATCTAAACAAACTCCGATGTCAGTGTCTTTTGGGTTAGTTCATGAGAAAACCAAGAAAATTTGTTTGTGATGTATAATTTTTAAGAGGTAATAATCACATAATTTTAGCTAATAGTACCTTCACTCTTCTTGAGTTTTAATAGTTAGGGACAAAGTTTCATATTAACTTGTCTTGTTCTTCGATTTTAGTACTTTAAAGTTGTTGCTCGTCTTATTTTTTTTTTATACGTATAATATATCATTAAGGAGTCTGCATACTACACCGTACTATACCATAAAAAATATGAACATATCGGGCATGGAAACAAACATGGCACGAACAATGCTCATTAACTGTTTATAACAATTTCGTGTTCATGCATGCATGCATAAAAAAATGCATGAATTTTGTTCATAGCACGGTCACGGTTTGCTAAATAATATTTCTATCATGTTTGACGATGACAAATGTCACGTTGCATCTTCAGGCCCTAATCCTTCTTTTTTGACGGATGGGTTATCATCAAATAACTTTCCCCGGTCTAGGCGGAGTGGGGGGAGTGGGGGGAGGTTCCGAATTTACTGACTAAAACCCACCCAAGTCCCTTGTTTTACCCTTAAAGTTCCGGGGCCGCGGTATTTCTTTCGAACAACCCGCAACCCCGGCAGGTGGGTGCCCTGGCAGGCCCTTCTGCTTTGCTTACATCTCTTTGAGTCGAGCCTGGGACACAAACGCGCTGTCAATACGGCCTGTCGTCATTACCTACGCCTGCCTTGAATTCGTTTTACAACTTGTTCGATATCTCTTTACTTTAACAATCTAACTAATTGGTCACCAGTCCAAAGTGTGATTGGAGTTTCTTCAAACATTTCAATTTTATCTTGATATTGAAAACGTCGCCAATAAATAGTGATACTATCGACCCCCATTACAACGGGACAAAGAGAACGTTATGTGGGCCAAAAACTCCCAAGTATAAGGAAAGGCTTTTGAGGGAATGAAGTAGATACCGTATTTGACGAAATTTTAGAGCTTAGTGTTGTCTCCTAAAAAAAATAATTATAAAAAGACGCAATCATATATGTAGAAATGATGACCAGAGTTAAATGTAGGTGTGAAAAAACAAAACAGAACATAAAGATTCGTTTCTATTGCTTTTTTTAACAAAACTATTTCGGTTTGCGGATAATAACTTCCCCCGTTCTGGGCGCACCGAGGGGGAGAGTCAGACTTTTACTGACTAAAGCCCACCCAAGTTCCTTCTTAGCCATTTATGTTTAGGGGCCGCGGTATTTCTTTCGAACAACCCGAAACCGCGGTGAATATTAAAGTTTTGCGCCATTAAAGATTTTTGTACTTTTTAACATGTACAGACAACATGCATAGATGAGGGCTATGGGTATCTTTATAACCTGTACAACCACTGTAAAGTTTTGCAGATCCTCTTTTTAACCCCCGACGCTAAAACGACGGGGTGTTATAAGTTTGACGTGTCTGTGTGTGTAAATGTGTATGTGTCTGTCTGTGGCATCGTAGCTGCCAAACGGATGATCCGATTTGAATGCGGTTTTTTTTGTTTGAAAGGTATATCAGTCGAGCGTGTTCTTAGCTATGTTTGGTGGAAATCGGTTCAGGTCTTCAAGGTCATCAGGTCGTTTGTTAGCTGTGATAGGAATGTTCCACGCTCAGTTTACTTGCGAGCATATGTAGGATCTGACATTTGAAACATTGATGTCTTCTGGAACCACTGAGCTGGTCTGCTGTTAGGGCTCGAAGATAGGAGACGTAACCCTGGACTGCCTTTTAGTAAACCCATCGAGTTTGAGCTCGTTGAATTTGTCTTTACTAGTTCTCTTTATGTTTCTAATTGACGAGGACCTGGTGCTGGAAATCTGGAACCTCTGAGCTGGTCTGGTGATAGGGCTCGAAGGTAGGAAATGTAAACCTGGACTGCCTTTTAGTAAACCCATCGAGTTTGGGCTCGTTGAATTTGTCTTGACTAGTTCTCTTCATATTTCTAATTGATGAGGACCTGATGCTGGAAATGGGATGTGGCGGATGAAACCCTGGAATGCCGGAATGAAACGGATAAACCGATTTATATCTTTGCTGAAAATCTAGAACGACCAAAATTTAAAAATAAAACACAAAATTACCCTTAAATGGCAAGAAACATAAAAGAAATTAAATGTAAGAATGAAAAATTAAGGAGCTCCTTTAAAAAGCATAAAATAAAAATTAAATTAAAAATTTAAAAACACCCCCGACCCAAAAAAAGTACGCAATTATTATGACAAAAGGTTAAAAATGCTAAACCCTATAAAAAGCAAAAAAAAACTTTTAACACTACGTAAGTACCAACTAAAGCATGTCAGACTATCTACTCGGGACTTTGTGCCACCTTTATGTCGGAGGCATAACCGCTAATTTTGAACTGCAAATGGTTATCTTGGCCTGCTGTTGACCGTACGTATGAAATTTTTGATTAAATTTTGTCGTGTCGGGGGACCGCTTTTTACCTTCAAAAATACTTACCTAAATCAAATGATCAATCACAAAATTCGTATTTTAAAACTAAATATGTACACAACTACACCAAATGATACAACAACACTGGACAAAAAATTAAAACAGACGAATAGTATGACTCACAAGATTTACTTGTAAAGAAAGAAGAAGATAAGTAAACAAAATAATATTTAAATTACAACGAAAATGTTAACGTAAGTAACGAATTCAAAAAAAACTTTATACTCTATCTAAATAAATGATAAACAATAATTTTAACCCCCAATCTTAGGAACGACTCAAAAAATTTGTATGAAAAATGACAATGGGATTGAGGACTTCTTAATGTGAGCTTCTAACGTTAGGCTAATAAATTAGAGCGGTCCCCCGACACGACAAAATTTAATCAAAAATTTCATACGTACGGTCAACAGCAGGCCAAGATAACCATTTGCAGTTCAAAATTAGCGGTTATGCCTCCGACATAAAGGTGGCACAAAGTCCCGAGTAGATAGTCTGACATGCTTTAGTTGGTACTTACGTAGTGTTAAAAGTTTTTTTTTGCTTTTTATAGGGTTTAGCATTTTTAACCTTTTGTCATAATAATTGCGTACTTTTTTTGGGTCGGGGGTGTTTTTAAATTTTTAATTTAATTTTTGTACTTCGAAACTGTAGCGTCGTTGTTCCGCCACAATTTTTAACATTTACCTACGTAATATAAATACGTATATTACGCAGGTAGGTGTGTAGACACACTTTCAAACGGATACTGAAATTAATCATGGTTGTTAATTCAATTGCACTTTTTTTTGTAAAAATGAACGCAACGGAAAGCCTGACTGTTATCTTTTCACGCTTTAACAACCAGCTAATAAAGCGTAAAGATATAACTGACAGACGTTTTTCGATGTTTTTCATACATAAAACCAACAAGAGTTGCATAGGGACTTATTGTACTTTTTTACAATTTTATTTTTTTACTAGCTTTTGCCCGCGGCTTCGCTCGCGTTAAATTCGGGATAACACAATTCCGCTTTCCTGATTTGCAGGTACCTGCTACCTGTAGTATTTGCCCTTGCGCCTTATTTATTGTAATAGCAATGCTAAATTTTCCCTTTTCTCCCTTTTATCTAATTTTTTTAAATAGCCTATGTCGGTCTCCAGGATCCCAACTATCTTTGTACCAAAATTCATCAAAATCGGTTTAGCCATTTAGGCGTGAAGACGTAACAAACAAACAAACTCATTTTCGCTTTTATAATATTAGTAAGGATTTCAAAAATGAATTTGTCCCACTGCCGATTATCGATAGTGTAAATGTATAGTTTAAATGACATTGCCCGGTTAAGACGGCGTTAAAAATCGAATATGGCGGCCTAGTATTTTTTATGTTATTATTTCACCCATAATACGGGTATCAAATCAAAGAGTTTGCTAAGAAAGAATACCTGAAATAAAATAACGTTATTATATACCGTGTTTTTTGTAACTACAATATTTACAGAGCCAAGCTTTTGATTAATAGAATTAATTATATTGTATTGTGTATTGTAGAATATTGTGTTGTCTCAAAGGTATTGGTCATGTAGTAATGAAGTCTGGACGCTTGTGTCCCTTGGTGCGCACCATAAGTACAGGTGTACTTATCGTGTGCGTTACTAGGTATATTGAGTACTACGCTAGAGAATAGTGAATTTAAAACTAGGTTTAATAAAGTTCATAATGCCCTGATAGAAAATGCATTGGTAGTTCTAGTAAAATCCACGTTACCAGACCTATCAATGCGTCGTAGACTTGATAGTGTAAACTATGCATTAAAATATTTATAGACCAGTGGCCCTGAGGTAACGGCCTCGACTTCCGAGCTGTAGGTTGTGGGTTTGAACTCACGCCGGCGCATAGCAAATTATTTCAAAATTTATTAAAAAAAAAAAATTACCGAATTTAAAAATCAAATTGAGAATGTGTTTGATACACCTGGAACAAAATACTAAACTGAAATAGTCCAAACAAAAAGACTTCACGGTATCTCAAATGCTTTCTTCGTCTCTCTTTGTTTTTCCCTGCCAATCACTTACACCTCTTCATATTAGGTACGAATCGTTAAAAAAAGTATAGACTATCAATTAGAAGTTCAATTAAAATTGTTTTCTCAGCCAATTGAATAAAAGTTGGTGCTCTATTGAACTAGTTTTGGACTAAAACGCGGCCCTTATTCATGAGCCAGTTTAAATTGAAACTGGCATACGGTAATCTACTATGTATATAGGTACTGTGGAAGCTACAAGCTGCTAAAATACTTTAAGACTATAATATTTTAGTTCATAATTTCAGCAATACATGTCACAATGAAACTAAGGCTGCAAAGGGCCACCGTCTGCAGGGTTGCGGGTTGTTCGAAAGAAATACCGCGGCCCCGGAACATAAAAGGCAATAGAAGGGACATGGGATGGGTTTTAGTCAGTACAAGTCTGAACCTCTCCCCCTGCCCCGCCCAGAGCGGGGATAGTTATTTGAGGATTACAAATCCGCAAAAAAGTTAATCCCTTCTATTCTTGTTATATCTTTATTTAAAAACTATTCGAATTTCGAATACCAGCCTGTACTGTCACAGTTTTGATCAATGTTATCAAACCTCTACAGTACACATAAGTAAAATCTATACCAATAAACAAGACAAGTTTGTTTATTTGTAAGTTCAGATGATCTTCGGTTCGGTATACCAAAATCGGTATTTCGTCGGAACCAGTGGCGAAACTATGCCGATCGATCAAAGGGAAGGAAGTGCCATTCGATTACTTATAGCGAGTAATTATCTCTATCCACGGGGTATAGAATGTGTATAACATGATATTACCGTGGCATGCTCGTGGCACTTTGTATAATTGCATGTGCGATGTTACGGACGGTTAATGGCGTAACAACATCTCCATAAGTAGGTGTAGAAAGGCAGCTTGCGACTAATTGTAAATCTTTCATTATTAATAAGGAAACATACCGCATCCTACCGTTTTTGAGGGTTGTTTGAAAGAGATACCGCGGCCCCGGAACATAAAGGGCAAAAGAAGGGATATGGGTGAACGGGCCCTTAGAGCGAGAGAAGTTATAGGATTGCCATCCGCAAAAAAGTTATGACAATTTTATCTAACGTTAAAGTTAGCTAATTACATGAAACGGATATCACACAGCGAATAAATTGACGTTTTTAAGTACATTAACAACGAATTTTCTCGAATGTACGATAAAAGTAAGCAAATTTAAGGATGTTTGAATCCTCAAAAACCGTGTTTTTAAATTTAATACAAATTAAAAAATACTTCTATATCCAGAGACACCTCACATAACATCTGGGTGTGCTGCACAAACGGACCCAGTCGCTTTGACCAAACCTTCTAAGGGAATATTAAAAAAACAAGTAGCTATTGCTCAGGTTGCTTATAAGGAACTAAATTGTCTCCATGACTGAACCTTGACACTACAGAAGTTGCACCTGTGGATAAAATAATATTCATTCTCTTCAACAATAAGGTAACACACCCGTTAACACATAATCATCACGGCTTCTAACTAGAAACGATGCGAAGTTGCATAAACCCATTAATACTTTGTAATTTTAAACATACAAAAACATGTTAAAAAAGCCATATCTTTTGACTGCGTAGACTTAGAGGGTAGATTTCACAGCTATAAGGGACCAGAAACTTGAGTTTATGGTTTTAATTTAAACTCGAAACTTCCACGCGTTCCCGAGTAAAATGGCCTTGACAGACAGACAGACAGACGGTGAACAACGTGATCTTATAACGGTTCCGTATTTTCTTTTTGTGGTACGGAATCCTAAAAAAAAATACTTGGTAGCGGGCATTATTATTAAATAGCTTACAATTTCATCATTCGCTAATTAATTTAAATTGGAGCGGCTTAATTCCAAGCTTTTCAGTCCCCTAGATAGAGTTTATCTCGATAAATGGCTTTCTGGCGTAGTTTTCGCTTTAAGAACGAATAGCTTTTGAAAGCGGCTTTGGTCATATTGTGACCAGAAATTATTCCACGGGAACGTTTTAAATACCTACGACACTGTGGGATAATTTTTTACTTTTCTAAAAGAATTTTTAGAATTGGATCAGTTAAGTAACAGTAACTCGGTAACATTAAGTAAAATAACAATAAATTCATGTAAACTTTATATTTTTTCATATCTTAGCATACATTTTGATCTTCATTAAAACTTAGCGCATAATTAAACCTTCGTTTATCCTTTTTTCTTCATCACTAGTAAATGATTAAGGTGACATGTGAAATGGCCCCATGTGTGGCCCACATTGGGCCAACGTGGTGGACAGCTCTCATTTCAGTGTCTTAGAGAGAAGGTCGATGTCCTGTAGGATCATTATTCTAAGCTAAATCTTTCAAATTGTCTTAACGGATATTTTATTCCGCTTTAAAGGAGTTGTAGCTGTTTCCAATTAGTTTTAGTGTAGTCCAGTCTGATAAAATAGTTTAATTGTATATTTTTATATAGAAATATTCAATGAATGAATTTTATTTATGTATGCATATTATGTTTACGTTCATTAATTCATGAGATTTTGAACTGACTTGGTCACTAAGATTAATATAATTTTACACAATTATTGGCAGTTGAAAAAGTATGTTTATAGTATCTACTGGAATATTAGGAACTCATTTCAAATTATTCATTAAAAACACCAGTTTCGTCACTAAATATCGCATGGGGTGCGTTAGTACGCATGCGCCGGCCAACTTCGTTCTTCCCTCATTTCAAGAAGGCAGTAAACATTTTGCCGTCACTCTGGCCGGTCGTCTCTCTGTCTTCCGGATTTCGCGCGCGAATCGTTGCTGTACCGATAAATTCACTAACAGTTTTCTCGATGTTACGCCAAACATGAGATTTTCGCGACGTTTACTAGCACTGCAGTTCTCGTGTGTCTTGGTATTATTTTTCTTTCGTTACGTTCTCCACTGTCTCTATTATTATTTTAAAAAACTTCAGTGAAACTTTTCTTCAGATAAGTTAAGTATTTTCTCGTTTCTTCAGCCTTCGTTTATCCAATCATCATGGATTGGTTAAGTACACTGCTTACTTTCGCTATTTTCACTTTGTTTTTTACTTATCTTCGATTAATTAAGGTTTTCTTTTGGGATATGAGGTAAGTTACCATAGTCTGAGGCGTCGTAAATATCTTTTTGAAATTGTGTATTTTGTTTAATATTTCAGGAGCAATAACTGCGTTTTAGAAAAATAAGAACGGATTTTAAAGGTCTGCTCTTTTTTCTGGGTGTAAGACCTTAAAAGAGTAATTTTGTCAAAATGCAGTAAAGAAAGTGTCGACTATGATAAAAAACATACTGAGCTTCCAACTTTCAGCAATACAGTACCTACACAGAATAGATCGTTAAAGCTCATTAATATACTCGGTTAAACTTAAATAGATTATTTTGCTTTGTGTTATACCTACTCAGCTGCCTCTCATTTCACATTAAACCAATAACTTAATTTTGGTTTAAACTCAAAGTTGTACATAAATTATGAATTGCAATTTGTGCGTGCAATATAAAATATCTGTAACTATGACTTAGTTGTGTTAATTTTTAAAATTATTATTTCCAAGCGTATAATTCCTTTTTCAAAAAAAAGAACGTGTAAAAATGACGCATTCTTAAAAAGCATTTTTTTTTCTTCAGAACAGATTTATCATAATGCCTGTTTTTTAAAAAAAAAACGGTAATTTTATCATATCTTTTGCAATTTTTATCGCTAATACGAGCCGTATTAGCGATCGCGATAATACGTCGGATCTCTTAAGGTGGATTAGATGAACTTCTCAGTTCATCTAATCGGGTTATATTGGCAATTTAAATGATAGTTGCTCGTAAAGCCTCAAAAAATGCTTAAATCATATTTCAGACAACAGAAAACTGACCTACGTATTGCAAAAAAACAAACATGAATAAAAGGATTTGCAGAATCTTGTATGAAGCGTAGCGCTAACTAACTTCCCAATTTTTATTTTATTTTACAAACAAATTTTCCACAGGTAAAATTCATATGAACTAATAGCCGGAGTCAATACAAATAAGTTTTCAATAAGACACAGTGTTCGAAAGTGTTACGTTTCATATGGCAGATATATGGGCTGTTACACAATGTTACATTTCAGATATATTATGGGCTTTCAAAGTTAAAATTTATTTACTGACGGCACCATTAGTACTATTTTGATGTTATTAGCCACGCACAAAACCTATGCCGATCTTCTATTATATTCTATTCTAATCTTTCTAAAACAAACAACAAAAAAAACTAATCTTGTTTGATAACAAAAACATCTTCTAAATCGTCATAATTTCGAAATACAAATAACATTGCCATTAAAGTTGTACTAATTACAGAAATTGTAACTTTGATGGCTTACATTTTGGAAACGTGATACTTTAGATGATGTTGTCTCATACAATACTTGTGTTTATTGATGCCAGCAATAATTCCATACAGACTGTATCAGTGGCCGCCATTTTGAAAATAATTTAAAATGGCAGAAGTTAGGCAGGCCAAATAATTCACAGCACTTTGATTTTTTGGAGCTTACTCTCCCCTTCAAACCGATGTCTGAAAAACGCGCAAAATCCACACATCAACAAAAAAATCGTAACATCCGCGTGGTGTAATATTAAATAATATGTAATGGCAGCCCTCTTTCACCCGAGGTTGCGGGTTGTTCGAAAGAGATACCACGGAACATAAAGGGCAAAATAAGGCACATGGGTGAGTTTCAGCAAAAGTCTGACAATCCCCCCGCTCCACCCAGAGCGGAGGAAGTTATTTAATGATTTCCTATCCGCAAAAAACCCCTCTTACACAGATTTAGGTTCTTTGTCTCAAGGCTGGGAACGTTATAGGTACAGTATTCCAGCAGAGTATTATGTTCTAGGCTTCTATGTAAAGCATTCATGCGAAATTAATCAATTCATCTTTAGAGCCAATCGGCCGTCGATGAGCCAATCAGTTCACCAATAGTCATATGCTGAAAAGGATGAGTAATCAAATAAACAGGAAAGCAAATAATCATTCATATTGGAAGTCTCAACGCATTATAAACAGCACTCAATGATAAACAAATTCCAGAGTGAGTTCAACATCTTTCCTTTATCTCACTGGCAGTTGCAACCGGCAACTTCTGGTGTACTAATTTTAGTTTTGGCAAGCGTGAAACTTCTTAACTTTTCACTTAAATACGATGTTGAGGCAATGTTGCTGATGTATATATAACGGCATTATTCTTCTATGAGTAATATTAAATATCGAACTCGATTAGTTTTTTTCACGATGCAAATATTGTTTTAGTTTCTAATATTGTTTTGTAGTCTTTAAATTAGGTTTAAGTAACTGTTCCGTTGGTCGGTTGGTAGGTCGGGAAAAGGTGATATTGAGTTTTTCCATTATAAATTTCATAGTAGCAGTCCGTAGTTTGAAAATTGGCGGTAAGATACCCCCGTGCCTAGGAAAGCACGTTAAGGCGCGGCAACAAGCTAATCTTTAGGTATTCGCGGAAGTGAGGCTAGCTGCCTTCTGGGCATGGTCTGACATAAGAACACGACAGTACTGCATCGAAAGAATCGAAATAAGGTCGAAAATATTTCGGTGTTTGATTTTATTTGAATATCATGTCCGCCAAAATGTAGGTCATTTTGCAGTTTTTATTGAATATAAAAAAAATACAGCTCCGTGTTTGAGAAATTTTAGATATCTCTTTAGTCTATACAATTTCCTTTGTTATAGATATAAAAAATATAATGATTGTCGCTGAAAAAATTGAGAATTTTGAGACGATTTTTTTTTTCTTGGTCTTTTTAATCATTTTTTTTGGCTAGTGGCATGTAGGTACAGATACGGCTAACTTTGTGACGAAAATCTAGACGTTTTACGAAGTGTTTGCTTTGTACAGCGCCTTAAGCCGTTGGTCCTGCGCCTGATCTTTTTCCAGTCGTGTTAGATTGGGTTATCCCCATCGGACTATAAGAGTGAGAAAACAGAGAGTGCACTTGTACCTGCACACACACTATATAATCTCCCGCGCTGATGTATAATCTCCGCTGAGATTGGCCACCGTCCGAAAATGATCAAGAGAATAAGAATATATAATTTAGGTTTAAACCACAAAGACATATTTTAAAAGTCAAGCCTAAAAAATTCTGGCTACTTAGCTCAGGATTATCAATAGCCAGCGACTGGTTTGTAACACGTTTTTGCCGTCTTCAGTCTCCTTGGCTGCATGTTTTAGTGCCACTGCGGTCAGAATCCACAAGGAACAATTTCAAAAAGTGATCGCAACCATCCGCGAACTGCAGTTGCAACCGGGCTAATTACTATGATAGACTGGTGCTTATATCCTTACTAATATTATAAAAGCGAAAGTGAGTTTGTTTGTTTGTTTGTTTGTTTGTTTGTTTGTTACCTCTTCACGCTTTAATGGCTAAACCGATTTTGATGAATTTTGGTACAGAGATAGTTGGGAACCAGGAGACGGACATAGGCGGACTAATTTTTATTAAAAAAAAGTGGGATATGAGGGAGAACGAGGGAAGAAAAGGGAAAACTTAGCGTTGCTATTACAAATCAATCAGGGGCAAGAGCAAAAACTGCAGGTCTGCTTGGTGTGTTATACCGAATTTAACGCGAGCGAAGCCGCGGGCGAAAGCTAGTATTTCTATAAAAACAAAGACATGGAAGAACGTTGCCGTTTTCAAAGTTCGCTTGTATTTGTTTCTAGGACTTCCATTAATTTGATCACAGTCAATGTAAATCAATAATGGACACAACAACTCCGTTGGAGTTTGAATTAGGCGGAGAAAGTTGAATTATGAAAGCGCTTACATAACCGCATTTTACACTCTTCAATCTAAACTATAATATTAGAAAGTTGAAGAGTCACTCTAACCTCAGGAACTACTAATTCCAATATTTTTTTTTTAAGTTAGATAGCCTTTTTATCGAGGAATACTATAGGCTATAACAACAGGATCCAACTGGGGGTAAAACCACAGGGTACAGCTAGTCTAACATAACGACGAAACATAATAATTTTTATTCTGGAGCGAATGTCATTCGTTTGATATTTACGTCAAATATGTTTGACAAAATGAGGTCAGTATGAGTGCATTACGGGTGGCGTTCAGACCACCTGTAGATGAGCTAACAGGTCAGTCAAATTATTCAGCCTTTGAGCGATCAACGCTGATGGGCAACGAATTTATGTACAAGTCCCTCGGGCACAAATTAAGGATATCGTGTTAAAAGATGAGTTGACGATGCCAACAGTGTGACGGACTTAGTAATTGCCGCAGCTTTAAAAAAACTTGTGTGAAATCATCCGATTCATCTGCCCAGCCTTTGTTCCCAAATATGACGGGTCCGTATACTCTATATACAAATGTTTGTTCCGTGCGGGAATCAATCCTGCAATCCGCAGCACAGCAGCCAATCTCTTAGCCACTGCGCCAATCGTCGAGTAAGTTGGTGGATGTCTGGTAAAACAGTAATAAAACGTTTTACACAATCATCATTTTCCTGCCCTTGTCCCATTCAATTTGGGGTCGGCGCAACACGTTTTCTTCTTCCATTCTTCCCTATCAGACGTCACTGGATCAATTACTCCTTCATATCATTCCTTACACAAACCGTCCATCCATAAAACGTTGTACACCAATTTTGATTAAACAGATACATGTTATAGTACATAATTCCCTCCATTGACGAGTCCGAATTTGTTAGTTACATGCCAAACTGAATGAGCGATCAGCGTTCTTTAACGGCATTCTTTCACATTGAGATTTTGTCTAGGTCAGTACTTGTTGCTCCTAAGCATGTTACGAACTAAAATTCCGTAGAAAGGCTGCACTGAAAGTTTTCCAAAAAATACTTGCTTTAGAGAATTCAAGGTGTATTAAGAAAACGGAAGTCTTGGATTTTACTCTCAAAGTGTGTCAGCATGAATGCAAGTTTTGCGGGGTAAAAAATGCCCCGCTTTTCAGATACCCTGTGAAAGTTTGTATTAAAGTAATCACGCCATGGGCAGGGTTCCGTTCGTAGTTAGCCGCTCTGTCGATCTTTAGGTTAAGACGCGTTGATTAGGTTGATCCGTGAATGGGATGTTTTTTTATTGAATTTCATCTGTGTTTCGAAAAGCACATTAAGCCGTTGGTTCCGGCTATCATTGTTGTGTCCTTGATTGTCAAGGGACATCGTATTAACTAGTGCTGACTAGGTTGTAAAGAGAAGCAGTATTTCCATGTTAATGCTGGTATGGTATACATTCAGCTGCATCTGGTTATCTGCACTGGTCGTGGTCACCTTAGGCCGCATCATTGCTTCACATCATTCGAATTGTGGTCAAACGCAGCCCTGTTTCACAAAAACCAAGCTTTTTTCGTAGGTGGGACACAATTATTAAAATACTAGCTTTTGCCCACGGCTTCACTCGCGTTAAATTCGGGGTAACACAAATTCTTCTTTCCTGATTTGCAGTTATTTATCGTTCGTAACCAAGAGAGAGTGTACCGATTTTTAGCTTCCTAAAAATTCATCCCCTCTTTTAAGGGGTTGGAGGCAGATTTCTGAAAAAAAAATGATGCACGATGTTTTTGTTAGTGACAAATAGTCGGCATACAATTTTTTTGTTTTCTACCTTGAATATTACGAAATGCTCCATACAAATTCAACCCCCCATTTTAGGGAAGTAAGGGATTTGAGAGAGACAAAAGTAGCCTATGTCCGTCTCCAGAGTCCCAACTATGTCTGTACCAAAAATTCATCAAAATCGGTTTTGCCATTTAGGCGTGAAGACGTAACAAACAAACTCACTTTCGCTTTTAAAATATGAGTAAGGATTTGCTAGGCGGGACCTAGCAAATATTTTAATAACTGCTGTATCCAATTTTTCAAATCCGAGGCTGTATCAAATGCGGGTTCGTGTTGTACTTGCGTCTCAAAGCGTTGTAAGCAAAGCTGAGAGGCCCGTCAGGGCCACTGCCTGCCATGGCTGCGGGTTAGGTTGAAAGAGATTACGGCCCGGAACACAAAAGGCAAAAGAAAGAACATGAATTGTTTAATGTTGCTTCATATCTGTCGATTGCTGATCATACAAGGAAATGTTTAGAAAAGCCTTTGAAGAAAGGCTTCTCACACGTGCAAACCAACGAATTTGGATTTCTTCATAATTTTGCTAGAATGATCTAGAATGAAGACTTACCTCACACTTCATATTGACGATATTACCCATTTAAAAAAAAACCCACAGCTTCCAAACCACATAAATCCATGTCCCAATAACTCAATTTCCAAACCTATAAAATCAAAGACACACTTCACTAAATCCTGGCACATTTCATCGAAGTTCATTGACTTTATTTTCCGATCATTACTCCCGCTATTGGTTAAAATAAGGTCCAATCACAGACACTAGGAGTTCGCCATAAAATCAACATAATGTGTTTGGACACTTGCCATTCAGTCGTACAGTGAGGGAGCCTGAATATTTCCCCATATTAATCTTGTAGAAGTCTTATGACTGGATTAGCATAGCAGTTTGAGCCGAGACATCTGCCAAAAGTTTAATGAATCGGTTTTGTTGTAATTATCTAAAGAAATGGTCTGATATTACTTTTCTCTCTCGTATTGCTAAACGTATCATAGATTTGTGATAAAATATCAATGAGTAATATCAATCTTCTAATATATAAAATTCTCGTGTCACAGTGTTAGTAACTATACTCCTCCGAAACGGCTAGACCGATTGAATTTTGTGTGCATTTCGGGTAGGTCTGAGAATCGGCCAACATAAATTTTTCATACTCTTCTCTAGAAAAGGAGCTGAGCAGCGGGTGAAACCGCTTGGCACAGCTAGTCTAATATATACAATTCTCGTGTCACAATGTTCGTTCCCATGCTCCTCCGAAAAGGCTAGACCGATTCTTATGATATTTTTATGCATATTCAGTAAGTCTGAGAATCGGCTACTATCTATTTTTCATACTCCTAAGTGAAAAAGGGACCTGAGCAGCGGGTGAAACCGCTGAGCACAGCTAGTATACTTATAAAAATCTCAAAACAAGTGTTTTCCATCGACGTCGTGGTTTTATTTTTACTTTCATAAGGTAGACTTTACTTTTTTGCTTGTTTTACTGTACTAGCTTTAAATACAAAGTCCTCAGTTTAAAACGAGAAGCAAGAAAATATATATTTGCAGTTGTCTTTCAATTCTCACTAAGTGCTCTACAACATTTACTTTTTTACAGAAGCAACTATTTATACCAAGTTACTTTATATTTTAAAATAACGTTTTTACAAACTGGTTTCATGTTTGCGTACGAGTAAGTACATGAAAACGGGTAAAAACCTCAATTTTCCTGTCCTTGTCCCATTCTATTTGGGGTCGGCGCAACACGTTTTCTTCTTCCATTCTCCCCTGTCAGACGTCACGGCATCATCTACTCCTTTCTCCTTCATATCCAGACAGGCCTGTTGGTCTAGTGGTTAGTGGCCCTGACTGCTGAGCCGGAGGTCGTGGGTTCGATTCCCACCCAGGACAAACTTTGTGTGATGAGCACGATTGTTTGTTCTGTGTCTGGGTGTGATTTATCTATAATATGTATGTATTTATAAATTATATAAGTATGTACATTCAGTCAAAAAAGTATCGGGAATGGATGATTTGTTTATGGTTCCAAATTAAATTTTTTGTTTTTTTTGTAGTTGTTAGATTGGCACAACTGTTTTCCATTTTGGCGCGGAGTTTGAGTTGCATCTGTTATTTAAATTAAATACAGTGCTGGTTTTAGTAATATCATATATAGTGTGTATTGCGAATTTCATAATGGACAAAAATATCGAACAAAGAGTTTGTCTTAAATTTTGCATCGCCAATGGAATTTCGTGTTCGGAGTCACTGAAAATGTTACAGAAGGCTTACGGTGAATTGACTTTATCAAAAACTCGTGCTTATGAGTGGTTCAAAGCGTTCAAAAGCGGTCGAGATGTGATGGAAGATTTGCCTCGCTCTGGTAGGCCGTCAACGTCTGCAACTGAAGTTAACATCGCAAAAGTGAAGAAAATAGTGACTGAAAATCCCCATTCAACTCTGAGAGAGATAGCCGCCGAACTCTCTGTATCTCACGAGTCGATCCGTACCATTGTAACTAATCATTTGGGTATGAAACATGTTGCTGCTCGGCTAGTCCCAAAAGATCTGAATTTTCTCCAAAAACTCAATCGCATGAAAGTCGCTGAGGACATGCTAGAACGAGTCAGTTCGGACCCAACATTCATGAAACGCATTGTTACTGGTGACGAGACGTGGGTTTACGAGTTTGACATGCAAACTAGTCAACAAGCTTCGGAGTGGCGCCTTCCAACTGAACCGAAACCGAAAAAACCACGCCAAAGTCGATCAAAAGTCAAAGTCATGTTGACTGTTTTCTTTGACTATCGCGGTGTTGTGCACTCTGAATTCTTACCGGAAGGTCTAACGGTAAATAAAGAATATTATTTGAGCGTTATGCGGCGTTTAAGAGAGCAAATTCGACGAAAAAGGCCAGATTTGTGGAAAGAAAATTCTTGGATTTTGCACCACGACAATGCGCCTTCGCACAAGGCTATCATTGTGAACGAATTTTTGACACAAACACTCAACAAATACCATCCAGCAACCACCATATTCACCAGATATGGCTCCTGCTGACTTTTTTCTTTTTCCTAAACTCAAATTACCACTTCGTGGCACCCGTTTTCAATCGATAGAAGACATAAAGGAGAATTCGCGGCAAGAACTGAACTCAATTCCGGAAGCAGCGTTTAAAAAATGTTTTGATGAATGGATTATTCGTTGGCGCAAGTGTATCGTTTCTAAAGGAGCATACTTTGAAGGTGATAAAATAAATTTGGATGAATAACAGACATTTTGTGTATTATTGATCTTTTCCCGGTACTTTCTTGACAGAGTAGTATATCAGTTGTCTGGTTACCATAACACAAGCTCTGCTTAGCTTGGGATCAGATAGCCGTGTGTGAGTTGTCCCAAGATATTTATTTATTTATTTATTTTATATCATTCCTTACACAATCCATCCATCTTTTCTTTGGCCTTCCTCTCCGTCCTTCAACATTAGCATAGGTTGGCTGAGTCAATCACGTCGTAGCGACTAACGACTCGAATGGCGAAAAATATAAACAAACTAACATAAGATAACAAATTTTCTATTTATAATCTATGTATATGACAATTTGTAATTAAAAAAAAACTTAATTTTGATCTCACTTGTAATTAAAATTACTTTCTAAATTCAAACTGTACCTGCAATTTTTCGTCCAAAAAAAAAAACGATATCAGGTGCATTTTTCACTTTTTCATTTTGTAGTCTATTGGTATTATTCAGGGGTTGGGCATTAATAGGAGTAAGTGATGCTAATAAATTGCTGATAAACAGTTACTCTGAAGACAGCCGACCTATTCTAATTGGTATCTAAATCCAACCAATAATTACACACATTGTTTTTTATTTGTTCCATTTAAACTAAATATTAAATCCCAGGAGTATTCCTTTTATACAAATGATCATAAATGGGTAGCCAGATGTTAGCAGTCTGACAACTGGTCTTACTAAAGAACTACCAAGCTGTGGACTTCAGGTAAGCCGCCGCTCTACGAAAAATATACTTGTCTTCAGCTAAATTCGGTTAGACTGGAACCCCAAAATAGTTCAAACCTCATCATTTTGATTAATTGTTATTCTTTTTACTTTTGCTGTTAAGGCTACAGGTGTATAAACAATGGTCGTTTCCGTCCAATTAAATTCAAACACGTCGTCGCACCGGTCAACTCTGTTTTAATTGAATACAAACTGAAACAAAAATAGTCATGGCCGGAAAATATAACCCATTATTGTTTATTGTTTTCGTTTACTCTTTTTTGCAAACGTTTTGTGGATACAGTTTATAGGTTGAAGTATTTTCGTGTTTAAATTGTGTTCATTACAATGGGCTTTGAAGTATTTCGCCTGCCTAACTTCCGCCATTTTGTTTTAGCTACGCGTTAAATCTGTATTATTCAATAGCTGCATCAATATCTTCTTAAGCGTAGAATTTCCGGAATATAAGCTTTCACAGTTGTGCTGATGCCAAAGATTGTAACTTTGATGTCTCGGGAACGCGAATATTGAGATGATTTTGCCTCATGGAATGCTTGTTTCTTTGACAGTCGTTACAGGTAGTCAGTGTCCCGAAAGTCTGACAACCTGTCTTACCAAGGGATATCGTACAACCCAGTTCTAACTGAGTTGTGGAGATCAGACAGACAGTCGCTCCATTTTAAGTTCTGGTATTTCCTAACAAAGTTGTGAAAATGCTAGGTCTATAGATGATGATTGAAGACAGCTATTGATTTGTATGGGTAATTTGCGTGGCTCATAAAATTAAAGTTACCTATACTGATTTTTCTATCATGAATAGATTGTAACTTTCAACAATTGCAACCAATAATGAGGGTATTACAATAATTGCATCAAATCGCACTGTATTTATTGCAAATGTCAAAACGATTACTTCGACGTCAGTATAGAATTAAGGGAGTAATAATTCAATGTACCTATTTGAGACATGAGGTCGTCGGTCATTGATTTTCCATTTCCTGTTCAAGTCGGTCTATAATTTGATTAATTATGTCTAATTACACATTCAATTGAGTGTTTTTTAGCACAACATATTACATATTGACGTCTCCGAGTATTGAGAAGTAGTTGTTTTTGACCGGTTTGTTATAACAAACCGTTATGTAAAAGTCTTAGTGCCTTACAACTCCTGGAAATAAACGCTCGGTTAAGACTTTCCTTTGCCGCGGCGTTTTTTTCTCAGCAGGCACGGATTTAAGTCGACGTCGCCGTTCCTCAGTTTTGTTTTTATTAAAAATAGCACCCATTTAAAGCTTATTTTTTCATCAAGTTCTTTAAAAAAAATAAGCTTTATTATAAAGCTAATACTTTTCTGGCACATCATTTCATAGACATTTGAAATCGTAAGTTTCAAGACACCTAATTAATATGTTTTAATTGGCACAGAGCGGTTGTGTTCAACTTTAATGAAATCATTTTCATGGTGCTTTTTCTTATATTTGTGAATTTCCACAAGTTTAAAGTCCAGCCTTTTCCCGCAGCGGGAGGGAGTGTCAGGCTTTTACTGACTAAAACCAATCCATGTTCCTTCTTTTGTTCAGATAGGCCACTGCAGTTTTCATCTGTGCGGTAGGTGTTTTTTTCTGGTTGATGAAGTATAGAGGGATGGGATGTTTGTTGCTTCACAGTTTGCATCATCTATCTCACAGTTAAGGGGGTCGTCGTCTTAAGTGGTCTCAAAGCGCGGGTGGTTGAGCTACCCCTTGCTCACCGGCGCCAAGCCCAAAATCGTCGCCTTAATAATCGCTCATATTAACGAGTAACACGGAATTTGACTGAACTGTCAAAACATTCTCGGTCCAATTATAAAATTAAATTTTCAGCTCGATTCCAAAATAGAATATACCCCATCAGTTTATGTTCGTTCTACTGCGTTATTAAGTTATTAGACAACACTGCTGTTCCAAGAAATATGTTTGAAACCGAACGGACGAACATAGAACAATCAAAAATTTAGGGGTCTTATTGAGGTTATGTTTCATTGACGTCGACATCGCTGTCAGTTAAGTGCCAAGATGTCATCTTAGCAAGGCAATCATTTGGCTTGTGTGTGTCTCAACTAGTTTCTACTATAATGATGATGATTTATATATAGTTGTTTTGCAGTTTTTGCATCAAAATCCTTAGATTTGGCAAAGCACTGTAGTCAAAAGCAAATAAGGAAATATAATCCATAACAAAATTGAATAGGCTTCACCTTCGTGCTGTCGTCATTATACCGGCAATCGTCTGTCTAACTAGAGGCACCGTGTTCGGTCAGCTACCCAAACAGAAAGCCCGCATTGGACCTCTAATAAACAACCTATCTACCGATTGTACTATAGGTTTCGTTGTATTTAGTGCGTATCAACGTTATGGCAATATTGCAACGGACAGCTTTAGAACGCAGTTTAGATGTGCGGATTTCGGAATTCCATATTTCAATTTCAATAGCTAAACTTGCTATTGATATGTCTACGGTACAATTAGTAGTTCGTAAATAAAAAGAGATGTAAACACAGTGTGTAATAAAAAAAAGAAAATAGAATATGACGGGAGAGGATCAGACATAATAAAACTAGATCTTCAATGACATTTAATCAAAATTAATGATTTATTCAACTAATGAATTTTACAGGAACTACCCTTAATCAGTTTATTTATATACTAATGGTCTTGTGAAGTTATTAACTCAACATCACGCAATAGAAAACATGACACCCAGTAGTACAGAGATTGGGAAAGTAACAGGGTAATACGGTAGCACAGAAGCACTGTATCACGGTAGCACAGTAACACAGAATCACAGTAACATAGAATCACAGCAACACAGTTACACAGTAGCACAGTAGTTCAGGCAAAAGCACAACAATATACAGAGAGGCAGAGAAACAGTTATTTAAGTATTACAACCTGTGCACCGGGCAACGCTTGAAGTCAGACTCGGCACGTTAACAATACGACGCCGACAAATACATAAAACCATTAGGCAACAAATGAATAATAAATAAAATATAATTAAACACATACATACAAGAACAAAAACAAATATATAAAATTAATACTATGGTGAAATGGAAAAAAATATGTTCTTTCACTTCACTCTTCTCTTGAAAACTGAAACAGTTAATGTTCATAATAATAATGCAATCGGCCATTTTTTTCTTTCTTTTACTTTCTTCTGTAACTCGTCAGTTCTTCAAGCAGACATAGATACTCATCATAGCTTTCAAACCAATCGATATCAAGGTAAACTAGCAAAGTACTTCAGTAAAAAACTTCATACCGTTTCTTTCAATATTCTTACATCAAATTACAGACATTCAGAAGCAACGCCATAGTAGGTACTATCCGAAGGATTTGTTAGGATAACAATACGGGGACACATATTATGAAGTTCAGGCGAGAGATAAAATCACAGAAAGACCTTATTTTGGATATAGGCCAGACTCGCTTAAGTAACTATGACAAACAAGTCGTTTGGTTTTTCTTATTAACAATTTTTCTCTTTGGTTCATAAGATTGAATCTTATCATTATTTAATGAAAATATGTTTTTTTTATAAAACTCGTGGCTTAATAATAAAAGCCGCTCAGGTCGATTTTTAGGTTAAGCCGCGCTTGCCTAGGTTGGTCTGTGGATGGGTGACCACCCGTTACATACCGAGTATCTTCCATGCCTCAGAAAGCACGTTAAGTCATTGGTCGCGGCTCTCATTTGTAGATCTTTGACAGTCGTTAAAGGTAGTCAGTGTTCCATACGTCTGTCCAGTCTTACCAAGGAATATTGTATTACCCAGTACTGACTGGGTTGTGGAGGTCAGATAGGCAGTCGCTCCATGTTAAATAGACTGGTTAGACTGGAAGCCGACCCCAACAAAGTAGAAAAATAGCAAGCCAGGTGATGATGTCTAATGCCTCTTGTGACCAGAGGCATTAGACGGGTAACGTTGTTGCAGTAACTGGTTGCTGGATTGGACAGAAGTTTAACAAATATATATTTATATATATCATCTTAATGCCTTTGTCCCGCGGGGTGAACAGAAAACACAGTATTTAGGTACACCTTTATACACACACACACAAACACACTACACATACATACTTTCTTACCTTAAAACTATTTTAACGTTTACAAACTAAAATTACAAACACTGTGTAACTTAATTCTCTGATATTGTAACAGTAACATTAAAGCACTATGTAACATTTACATCACTATACCTAAGGGGACCGGACTGCTTCTCCTTAACACAGGTTTATTAACCTAGCTAGGAGAGCAGTCCTCACCCACACGTTTGGAGAAATAGTGCTTATTAAATACCTTTGAGTCTGTCCGTGTTGAAACACCACCTGACTATGTACGCAAACGAGTCGCACGTTCAAATATATCTGCTTTATCGTTCGCAAGCGGGTTGCAAGTGCATACAAACCGTCAGAGTACCTTATTCTAAAAAGGCCTTGTGTTACATCGAATAAAATACATATAATATATATTATATTATATATATATATATATATACTATATTATATATTTATATATATATATATAATATTATAAAAGCGAAAGTGAGTTTGTTTGTTTGTTACCTCTCCACGCTTTAATGGCTAAACCGATTTTGATGAATTTTGGTACAGAGATAGTTGGGAACCAGGAGACGGACATAGGCTAACTATTTGAAAAAAAAGTGGGATGTGAGGGAGAATAAGGGAAGAAAAGGGAAAACTTAGCGTTGCTATTACAAATCAATAAGGCGCAAGGGGAACTGTGTTACCCCGAATTTAACGCGAGCGAAGCCGCTGGCAAAAGCTAGTAGTTTATAAAAATAAAATAAAAATCTTAAACACGCACTTAAGTAATATATTTTATTATGCTGGTAACCCTATTTCATAGTCAATATCAAATTGTATGTAGTTTAAAAACAAAAAAACTTATCTTATTTATAGGGGAGAATGGAAGAAGAAAATGTATTGCACCGACCCCAAATAGAATGGGACAAGGGCAGGAAAAATATTAAATGATTTTAAGTAGGTATTTTTTTATTTAGGCAACTCTCATAGAAAATAAAGTTAATAAGTATCGTTTTTGCTATAAAATTCAATTGGGTTAGTATTAGGCAGTGCCGTAAGAGTTCTAAATTCTGAAATACCCTGGGTATATGTTTGTAATTTCAGAGCGTACAATCTGAAAGTTGGCAACATCGCGTCACATTCACATAGCTGTCAACTATGCAACAATCAACTTAAATATTAAATAATGTTCTGTGCTGTGGTAAAATATTGATTATGAAATGCAAAATCGAAAACAGCGAAACATTTCACAGCTATTTGTGGCGTTGCCAACTTTCAAAATACAAGGCTGAATGAATTTGAATAAAATGCACTAAATGACATACAGGTAGACTGTAAAACGTGCAGAATTAAAATTAACGATAGGTACATTGAAACTAATGGAAAAACAACCACAGTTATAGCCAATGATATTAAAATAAATTATTTTTGATATAACTAGCAAAATGGCCTTTATTATTCAATACTTGCGTATGTCGGCCAGAGTGATTTAGATAACCAGCACTTCATTAATAAATCAAACTACTAACCTTTCCGTTTAAGTAGCTACATTAAGGCGCTACCACACCGGAACTTTCAGCTGTAACGTAACTCTTACCGTCTGATAATGTCACAAAAGTTGCTGTTTCAAATTATGTCATAACAAGTTTGAATTGTAATGGTCGGCTCTCCTCACTCACTAATGCTTCAATCTGAACTTAATATTACAAGCAAATATTCTTGGTGAATGAGTAAATCTTTATGCAAGTTTTCAGGAAAAAACGGATCCCTTATCGGATCACTCTGCTGTCTGTCTTTCTGTCTGTATCTGTCTTTTTTTTCTTTTTTTTTTAATGTTGCCCCACACTAGGATTTTCTCCTGTATCGTAGATGCGTTTACAAACATTTAAACTCACATACACAAACAGCCAGACCCGGAACAACTATCAGTGTAGGCCATAGAAATATTTGTTCCGTGCGGGGATCGAACCTGTAACACGCATCGCATCAGTCGCTCGCTCAGCCACTGCACTAACCGTGTCGTCAAATCAAATCTGTCTGTCAAAACCCTTTGTCTCGGGAAAGCTTGAAGATATCGAGTTGAAATTATACGATATACTGAAGCCTGCAGTTCTTTTGTGCTGTGAAAGAGTCAACTCTCTAGGTGTATACAGATATGCCTGTTTATGTCGCAAGTTTGTACGGAACCCTCGATACGCGTCTCACTCGCTCTTAGCCGGTTTCTTTTTCTTTGAAAAATTTTCTTTCAATTTTCTTTCAAATTGCTTATCAATGTCTTTCTAATACTGTCTGGTTCCAACGATCTATTAAACTGTTACGTCGGTAATAGCTAATCTCATTGAGAATGCAACGGCCAATGCCGTCCGCAAATGGTTAATAACAGTTTTACACAATTTTATTGTAAAACAAACAGGTAGAATTAGTTTGAAATTTGATTGTTTATTATCTAAGGACTATCAGGAGTCGTTGTGTACTTTTTGAATCATAATAAATAGTTTTTTGAAAAAAAAAATAACCAAAGAACATAACCGAATTCCAAAAACAGTCGGTGGCTTAAAAATCAACAAAACAAGCAAAAGTCACCGATTTCTGAAAATTAAATTATTTCCCGCTTAAAGAGTAACCTTAAAGAGCCTACCTTACCTGCCACCATAAGCTCAACTGTATAATATGTTGATAAAAATACATAAATAACTTCAAAAAAATATATGTAAGACGTTGCACCTGCCAACAAAAGCGCATTTGCGGGTTGCTCTCGATTTCTCTATGTTCCCATCATCAGATCCCGACTTGGTGACAATGGGACCACCTGAGTATAAGAATTATATAATTAATCGGTTCACAGTTGGCGCAGTGGCTGAGAGATCGACTGATGCGATGCGTGTTACAGGTTCGATCCCCGCACGGAACAAATATTTGTATGGCCTACACTGATAGTTCTTCCGGGTCTGTCTGTTTGTGTATGTGAGTTTAAATGTTTGTAAACGCACCCACGATACAGGAGTAATTCCTAGTGAGGGGCAACGTTTAAAAAAAATGTCAACGGTCAAATATATTTAAAAAAATACGGTCGCAGATAGAACATTCTGCCGAATGTTCAATCTGCGACCGTATTTTTTTAATTTGTGCAGCTCGGATCAACAAATACTGCCGTATTTGTTGATCCGAGCTACACAAATTCTGCAAAAAATGTTTGGCATTTGTCATCGCCGAATCAGGTTCAAGTATTCATCCGCCTAGCCATGGTAACTGTCTAACCCAACCATGCTGACGGCTTCTAACTCAATACTGGTATTTTATATAAAACAACTGCCTATCTGATCTTACAATCCAGTTAGCGCTGGGTTCTACGATGCCCATTGGTAAGACTGGTTGTCAATCTTTCGGACTACGGACCAACAGTTAGACGTACCGTTGGAGGCACGAAGGAAACTTGGCATCTAATAGGTGGTAAACATCCGCGTACCAAGCTAGACAAGGCTATTTAGGCACAATTTGAATTAATTAAGGCCTTTTCCGAACGCATGTCTTTGGCACATGTAACGTTAAGAACTATGAAATAGTTTTTAATAGTAGAAAACATAGAATAGAACTATTATTTCAAAGGTGACTCCAGCGTACTTGCCGTCCCCTCAACTCCTCCCAGAGCGGGGGAAGTTATTTGATGATAACCCATCCGCAAAAAAAAGAAAAAAGGCGTACTTGTAGTAAAAATTAATGGTATGCAATTATGAAAAACCGCAACAGGGCAGTGAAATCCAATTTAGAGCATCAAATTAGCTTCTAAGTTTCCAACGAACTATCCGATGTAAAATTGAGACATTTTACTTTGTTCGCTTCTCCTGTGGCAACTATACACAAAAAATATTTTATTGTTTTTCGTCGTCGAAACGATTTGGTACAAGGCACGGTGCCTCTGCACGGGGACGCCGCATGAAACCCGGCGAGTATCAATTTTTATTACATATTTTCCAGTAACACAATGGCTCGGTTACCTATTTTTATGTTTTGCGTGAATGTACTAAACTTTGTATGATTATGTAGGAAATTCAAGTACCTTACTTACAATTATGTAGTGAATTTTAGGTATTCGAAAGTTATGTTAGGTTATTTATTATACAACTGTGTTGATATCATATTATACGTGTGTCTTCGGTATCAAAATGAGTGAGAAATCAGTAGTTCACTAAAACTATTATACTTCATCGACTGATTTACGCCCGGTTCCAATAAACAAAAAACGATTCGTTTTGCTTACGGATAGTAGTAGTTTCTACGAGACGTATGTCAAAATACTACTATCCGTAAGCAAAACGAATCGTTTTTTGTTTATTGGAACTGGGCGTTAAAGATATTTAATCCTCAGAAGTGAGTGAAAGCGATAAAGGAGACTCCCTGGAAGGACACACTGAAGTCCTCCAGAGAGGTCAGTAGGGTGCGCAGTGGGTACTCGTAACCGGCGTGCGTGATAAAACCGCATGTATAAACGTAGACACAGGAAAAGTTAGGTATTCATAGACATGTATATTACATAGGTATGTATATTATCAGTACAAAACAACACAGTTATTGACCAACAAAACTATAGAGGATCACATCTCCGATGTTAACTAAAACAACTGGACAAGTGCTAGTCGGACTCGCAAACCGTGGGTCCCGTAAAAACTTGCGACATAAATGGTCATATATTTTGACTGTGTAGACTTAGAGATATGATTTTTCCACAATATTAAGGGATCATAGGTTTGAATATAAGGTTTTAATTTCAACTGGATCCCTTCACGCGTTTCCGAGATAAAGGGTCTTGAAAGACAGTCAGACAGACGGACAGCAAAGTGATCCAATAAGGGATTCGTATTTTCCTTTTGAGGTACGTAACCCTAAAAATTGTAGGGACAGGTCGTTAATTTTATGAAAGTTGGAGCCATGTTCGTAACAAGGTTAGAGTCTGTCGGTGGTCTAACGCTTGATCGGTTTTTATATCGTCACCGTCCGTCCGTTTAATAGGCAACTGGTAAGCTAATACCATTTTTTGCAATTAGCTTCCAAACTCAATTATTAACCATGTCCAGTCTATAAAAATCAAATTGGGACACATGCCATGTAAGGGTGTGATCGTGGATCCAGTTTTGAGGATGATGTGACATCCTCAAAATATTCCTCATCATCATCATTCATCCTCATAGTATTCGATTTTAAGGACTAGCTTTTTGAAAGCGAAACTAAAGTCTTGCGAAGGCATAATGTGTTACCCAGCAATTGAGTTGTGGAGTTTCTGTCAAACAAAAAGTGGTTTTGGTTCATGTTCATTTAAAAGCATGGTATTCAGCTGCATCGGGTGTCAATGTTTAAAAATTCACCGTGAAACGGGTACTAAGGCGAGGGCAAGTTGATGGCTGCACAGGGATAAAGTAGAGGTTTTCTTATAAGTTACAATAACTATATTTTAGGGCCCATACTTCTAAGAGAAGGAACCCTTGTATTTTATTGTAAAACGGGCTGGTGTCTGCAACTCAACGTCCAAAACGCGTATCCAGGAATCAAGTTATCCGGGGTAGCGGGTAGTTCGAAAGAAATACCACGGTCCCGGAACATAAAGGTCAAAAGAAAGAACATTGGTGGATTTTTAGTCAGTATAAGTCCTGACACTCCTCCCAGCTCCGCTCAGAGTGGGGGAAGTTACTTGGTGATTTCCCATCCGCAAAAAAGGAATCATTTTTTAATTATGAAGTCCAGTAAAAGTAAAGTAACATAAAAACTTAGTATTTTTTTATGTTTATTTGTGAAATCGTTTTAAATGGCTTCGGGTATGATATGGTTTTATGCATGGAGAGCATATAGAGAGCCTCCATCCGTGTGATGTCAAAAACCAGACACTTAGAGCAACAATTTCCTTTAGTTTTATTTCCTGTACGACCATTTCACTCGAAGTTACGGCCTGTTGAAAATTTCCCAAAACTTTGGATTTGGTTGATGCCTTGATGTTTTCCAGTAATGTAGTTAAATTTTGTGACACGTTGAATTTAGGTATTTTATGATGATCTATTTATTTATTTATTTATTAAGGCAATTCAACGACTTACTCACTTACATATACACACAAAAATCACCATCAATGAGACTAAAGTGAGTTCGTCACTTACAGAAGTGCACAGCACTTGCAGAATCATACAAATGAAAAGAGAATGCCGAGATAATAATTACAAATCATACACTTTGCAAAATAAAAAAAAAATACATTGGTCAATTTAAAAAAAATAATGATCTGAATGTAAAGCTTTTTAACATCGCCATCTTATTTTCGCTTCATAAAATAAAAGCCCGATTCGCTATCGAATAAATAAACTATACCGTAAATATCGTATTACTCGCTGAACTTGTTTTGATTGGCTGAACAACGACGGTCGACCAATCATCTGAGCTGGCGGAAATTAAAATAAAGTTTCTCTAGCATACTTTACTTCTGTTCATGATAGCTGGTGCACAATGGAAGCCATCGCGCATGAATTTGAGCTAGAGGAGTTCGTATAGAGTTGAGGTTTTCAGTTATGTTATAAAGTGTTCACGCCTTTTATAACACATTTTTATTAATATTCACGATGGTGGGTCAGGATTCAGCCATACCTAATTTTGATTTAAAGACTTATATAAAAATTGGATCCGTATTGTAAGTACTAGGTTCGTGCTTAAAGGACAATAAGTCTCGACCAATCTGAGGCGGCTCTCGTTAGCCCTGACTGCCGGGGGGTTGGACCCTGTTCCCGATACCGGTAGACTACTATTTTATATTTAGTTTTTATTATGAAAAATTTTAACAATTTAAAATTATATGTCCTAAAATGAATAAGCGAGAAATAAAACGAAAATGAAAGGAACAAACATTGAAATTTAATATGTAGCAAAGTATGCATGATAATAAATAGTTCCGGGAAAACGCCAGTCAACTATGCTGGTTTTCATCTGGATCCAGCAAACAAATTCAAATATAGTCAGACTCAAAAGTTTGATGAAAGTAATATGCTAATCAAGTTCATTTCAAAGCCCTTTTTGCATGAAATGACAGCTAGATTGCAATTAACCTTTACATACCGGCAATGTTGCGTATGCGCTCTAGTTTTACTTCTAAATGCATTTTGTTTGTTAGTTCCGAGAGTTTCAGTATTTAATTTACATTCGACATAGAAAGAGAAAGTTGTCTGTGCTGAACTCAACAACATTCAATCAAAACCTTCCAGGTACTGGGTTTTGAATGCCCCTAACTTTAACAAAAAACACATAAAAAACTGAGCACAGCAAGCACATGTTACTAAAAGAGTGATTGATCTGATTGTTGATGGATGGAGAGGGAGAGGAAAGCCAAAGAAAAGAAGCATGGATTGTGTAAGGAATGATTTGAAGGAGAAAGGAGTAAATGACGCCGTGACGTCTGATAGGAGAGAATGGAAGAAGAAAACGTGTTGTGCCGACTCCAAATAGAACGGGACAAGGGCAGGAAAATTATGAATACAAGTCATATTTTAAAGATGCCACCAATAGAGAACAAATCGAGTCTCCAGACTGAGAAATTCCTGTCAACTCAATAAAAAAAATGCCCTACCTGAAAATCCAACCTTAGACATCATGCTCTACTGATCAAGTGCTTACCACCACTAGATAAATGAAGTTCTCATCCTAATCATGTAACTTTACTTAACAAACAGAATGGGACAAGGGCAGGAAAATGAAACAGAACTTATTCCAGTGAGGGAAAGAGACAGAGCTATACAGGGTGTCGAGCACCATCTCTTTCTCACACAGAAATCAGTACTGCTATAAGATGTCATGGTAGGGTAGTTGTATTCAATGCAATCTTAATCGGCAGGACTTCTAAAATATATTCCAAACTCTATCAAGGAGATACGATATTGTTTTCTGTTCACCAGTTCTTTGCCAAAAACCACAGAAACATACGGCAAACGTTTTCGTACTTCATTACGTATTGCATGAATAGTCGCAATGAACTCGGCCATCCCTCGGATATTGCTTCCTAACTTGCCTCAGTTAATTCCACAACTTGCGTGGGAAGATTACCAACTGCTCACCAAGTTTTTGTCTTTTTTCCACTCTCCACACACAAATAGAAACTCACAAAAATTGTCTAGGCTCAGAAATTAATCTTTCATTCTATCGGGTATATAGAATCTTCACATCACCTAAATAGTTTCCAAGAGCTCTGCCAACAAAATTGACCCCATAACCAAATATTATGTTTATCTACTAAAATATAACAGTTCGTATTAATAGGATAACATTGCCCCCACACGAAAGGAGGCTTTCTAAGCGGAATATGAACATGGGGGAGCATAAACATATGTATCTGTGTCAGCCATTCAATAAGTGTTACGGCAAAAACAAAAGTAACGTTAGCGTAATAAGTTGGAGTTCAATTTGTAGAGGATATCCCGCCTGGACAATACTATGACACTAGCGACTACCGACCTCCCTGATGACGTAATTTAAATATGGAAATTTTAGGGCATCGCCAACCTAAGAATGTAACGCGAAAGTATATTTTAAACACCCACGAATAGTGATTATTTTCTATTGCGTGTTTGTCAAGACGTCTCTTATCTTTTTATTTGGATTAAATTCGAAGGACACGGTGCGGAATGGTTTTGTTTCACTGTAAATACGGGTTGTAGTTATTTTCAGTGCGATGGGTATCATTTAGATTGTTAAAAAACTGGTTTTTGCAAAGCCCTTACTGAAACTAGTATCACAATACCGTTCACATAAATAGGTACTAGACTTTTTAATTGGGATATCTCACACAAATTCTTATCGAGTATTTATTTTCCATTGCCACTAAAAAATATAAGCATATCATCCATATACATTGGAAGATTTTTTTATGATAGAACGCATATTATCGAAGCAATCTAGATATATTTCAAATGGGAACCGTTCGACTATTAAAATAATTTTGAAAATCAGGCCACAATTGACGGAGATATCGCGTAAAAAATACTTCTATTTTTGAAGGTCGGTTACAAAATAAACTAAACAAATTATGTAGGAGACATAACTGTAAATAAATTGGAAATAAATCAATAAACGTTTATTACAAGGAGTCAAGTCTGGTCAACGTCAATAAATGTTCTCAAACATAGGTGAAACATCGAGAACGTCAAACAAATAAACAACTAAACACAATAGCTACCCATAGCACAGTTTTTTTTTTATTTATTTAACTATTTATGTACACACAGTAAACCAGACAGGATAAAAAAACATATAAAATTTGAGTACAAAGGTACTGCTTATTTCTTAAGAAATTTCTGCCAGCAGACCTGCGAAAGGAGATATGAGAACGAAATGTAGACGATAGTGTGTGAGAGAGTATTAGAAAAATATGTGTGTAAAAATGTGTGTTTAAGTATGTTGTTACAATACCAATAAAAACTATTCTGTAGGTCACGAAAAAAAACAGATTTTATTATTATATAGGTATAACACCCAAAAATCAAACATGGAAAAGTTAAAACTGTACACAATGCACCTTGATTGATTATCCCTGGTTATAGGGGATGACAGGGGGTGGGTAACTCAGAATGGCGACGGTTAGTCTGGTCGTCGGGGCGCCGCTGGGTCTTGCTGTTAACCTCGGACTGTCTACGCACTTTCATTCCCACAAAATTATCTTTTCTTTCTCTGGACGTTTCAGTAGTTCTAAAAACTGTAGTGGTAGTAGAAAGGAGTATAAGCACATGTTTTTTTAATATTTTTGTAACGAAATCGTTTTTACTTATCTGCAATTTCAGGCTTTTACAATATAAAACTCTACAGCGAAAACTATAAAGGTAGGTTAAAGCTTTATAAAATATATTTTGTATAATAATATTTTCGTATGAAATCTTATCAAATAATTTGTATGCTGCACTGAAGCGAAAAGGAATTTTTACATTGTTCAGTGCATATTCGCGAGTAGTTCCGTCAGCTCTATTGAAGTATTTCGATATTATTTGATTGAAATTTAATATTATTTTGTGAAGTCATATCAATGGCTGTGCAAGCAATTTGTTAAGTTCAAATTATAATTAAACGTTTCTACCTTTATTATACGTTCTGAATCAAAGTATAAGTGGTTATAAATGGACTCTGTACTGCCCGCATTCAATTTACGAAAACTCATATTATTTATTATAATCTGTTGAAAAGAAATCAAAATTATTTATTTTAATTAGACCAGAACAGACACTTTTAAAAGTAAAAAAAACAAAATGTTAAAGCTACAGTCCCGGTCACAAGACATAATAACTTGTGAAAGTACTGTAGTTGCCCATTCCAAAGCGTTGATCTCTATGGAGAAGAATGGGCAAGAAACTCCATGGACACTCTTTTAATTTAGAATATTACTACAAAATCGTATTTACATCATTCGTGTTGAGATTATACAAATATGTGAGAACGATGTAGAAAGAGTGTGCACATTAAGAGCGTCCAGAGTAAAAACAAAATTCAATATAAAAATGTAAATAATTTAAAAATGAACCGTGGCAAATCGTTGGAAAACGATTTTATAAAACGTGGACGTGAAACATGTAGGTAGGCACCGGCTTAATATTGTACAGTTGCACAAAATTTCATACCGTTTTTCTCTACACAATACAATCAATATGAACTGCTTAAAAACATACATTTTCGACGTTTTTTCATTTCCATAAAAGCTTTTAACACAGGCAAATCCGCCTGTCCAAATAAAAACATTGACAAAATTGAATACTACTAGACATCCTTACTAATATTATAAAAGCGAAAGTGAGTTTGTTTGTTTGTTACGTCTTCATGCCTAAATGGCTCAACCGATTTTGATGAATTTTGGTAAAGAGATAGTTGGGACTCTGAAGACGGACATCCTTACTAATATCATAAAAACGAAAGTGAGTTTGTTTATTTGTTACGTCTTCACGCCTAAATGGTTAAACCGATTTTCATAAATTTTGGTACAGAGATAGTTGGGACCCTGGACATAGGCAATTTTATTTTAAAAAAAGATTGAGATATGAGGGAGAAAGAGGGAAGAAAAGGGAAAACTTAGCATTGCTATAACAAATCAATAAGGCGCAAGGGCAAAAACTGGAGGTAGCAGGTGCAGGTACCTGCAAATCAGGAAAGGGGAACTGTGTTCCCCGAATTTAACGCGAGCGAAGCCGCGGGCAAAAGCTGGTTTAGAATAAAACTTAGCTTTATCTTTTTGTTTTTGTCATTCAAAGTGCCTGTAACGGTGTAATTGAAATAAATGATTTAAGTTTTATTTGAAAAATTCAATTGCATTTTGTTACTCAAAAAGCTATCCACAAAAAAAATAAAAAAAAGCCTTTATTTGACCTCACTTACAAAAAAAGTTACTATGTTATTATTACTTATATCTAGATAATAAATGTTTATACTTATAACTCCTACTATTTAATTTTTCTTAGATTCTTTATATTTCTTTCTTTTAACTAGCTAATAATAAAATGTTCATATTTACAAAACTACTATTTTACTTTTCTTAGTATAATATTTACTTAATATTACTTATATTTAGTCGTATTTAAAACTGCTATTTACCTAGTTATTGAGGTCCCCAGATTGGGTAAAGGCCTCCTCCAAATATCCCTATCTCTATTTGACGACACGGTTGGCGTAGTGGCTGAGCGATCGACTGCTGCGCTGCGTGTCGCGGGTTCGATCCCCGCACGGAACAAATATTTGTATGGCCTACAGATAGTTGTTCCGGGTCTGGCTGTTTGTGTATGTGAGTTTAAATGTTTGTAATCGCACCCACGATACAGGAGGAATCCTAGTGTGGGGCAACGATTTAAAAAAAAAAACAATCCTGTGCTGTTTGCCACCATCCACAAAATGCATTTGGTAAAATGTGACGGTTGTATGCTATATTATGGTGTTTTAGAATTCTCCCACTAGCAGGGAGACTTGAAGGTCATTTAAACATGCCATAAACAAGTCTAGAACATGAGTTCTAAATAAAATTCAAGACTTGAAGTAGAATAATGTTCTGCCGCGGTTGCGAGTTGTTCTATAGATATACCGTGGCCCCGGAACATAACGGGCAGGGAAGGAAGGAACATGGGTGGGTTTAGCCCGTAACAGTCTGACACTCCGCCAGTTTCGCGCAGAGCGGGGGAAGTTATATGATCAATTCCCAACCACAAAAAAAAATAATTTTGTTAAACAATGGACCTCTATTGCAGAACCACAAAAAAAACAATAGACTTGAAAGGTTGTTAGTAATCTTGGTTAGTAAATAAAATATTCAATTCATTCTTGTTGATATTTACTGTAAATTTTTTTGTTATATATTTTTTTATTAATTTTCGACTAAGTACTTTATGGTCCTGCCTGGGTTGCGGGTTGTTCGAAAGAGATACTGCGGTCCCGGAACGTAAAGGGCAATAGAAGGAACATGGGTGGGTTTTAGTCAGTAAAAGTCTGACACGCCCCCCCGCTCCGCCCAGAGCGGGGGAAGTTATTTGATGATTTCACAACTCAAAAAAAAAGTACTTTATGGCTATAATAATACACCAAAAACAAAATCACACCTACAAAAATATTATAGAAGTCACTACTAAGATAGCAACAAATTCAAAGCTGTCTTATGTTCTCTGCAGGAATTTTCTTTTAGAGAATTAATCTTAATCTTTTCACCATTATTGGATTACCATCGACTACGTAACGACAGCTTGTTGGGAATTTAACCCAAATAGTACGGGTTGCTTTTAAAAATCGATTGCATTTTAAGGTTAGGGTTTTCTACGCCATCTTTTTTTCTTAGAAAATAATAATAATGTAACAATTTATGTTTCTAGTGTTTCTAACCTCCCGTAGGTGCATTGCAAGTTGGTAGATGTCACATTTTACTCAAAAAGAAAAAACGGAACCATTTGACGGGCCTGTTGGTCTAGTGGTTAGTGGCCCTGACTGCTGAGCCGGAGGTCGTGGGTTCGATTCCCACCCAGGACAAACTTTGTGTGATGAGCATGATTGTTTGTTCTGTGTCTGGGTGTGATTTATCTATAATATGTATGTATTTATAAATTATATAAGTATGTATATCAGTTGTCTGGTTACCATAACACAAGCTCTGCTTAGCTTGGGATCAGATAGCCGTGTGTGAGTTGTCCCAAGATATTTATTTATTTTATTTATTTATTTTAAATCACTTTTTTGTCCGTATGTCTGTTTGTCAAAACCCTTTGTCTCGGGAACGCATGAAGGTATCGAATTGGAATTTAAACTGTATACTTAAGTCTGTGATCCCTTAGAGTTGTGAAAAAACATATCTATGTCTAAGCAGTCAAAAGAAATAGCCATTTATGACGACATGGTAGGCGCAGTGGCTGAGCTATAGACTGCTGCACTGCGTGTCGCTGGTTCGATCCCCACACGAAACAGATATTTGTATGACCTACACGTAGTTGTTTCGGGTCTGGCTGTTTGTGTACCTATGTGCACACACAATACAGGTAAAAATCCTTGTGTGGGGCAACGATTAAAAAAAAAATGTACGGAATTCTCGTTGTGCGAGTCCGACTCGCACTTGCGCGGGTTTTTAAACTTAAAGTATTAGTACAAGTTTTGACAGACATATTGATGAAACAATATAAAAAAAATAACTGCAACAAATGAACGTGAATTTCCGAAATCATAACTAACCAACCTTTTAATATCAATCAAAATAAAATGACAGGTTATTAAATTTAATCAAATATACTGTATCGATGACCCATTCCATTTAATTAGTTGAATAATACTGGCATTCACGAATTTGCCGTAGTGAACACTGATAATTATGATATAATGTGATGGATAATGTTATTTAATTAAATTAAGCATCATCATTTTCCTGCCCTTGTTTAATTCTATTTGGGGTCGGCGCAACACGTTTTCTTCTTCGATTCTTCCCTGTCGGTCGTCACGGTTTCATTTACTCCTTCCTATTTTATATCATTCCTTACACAATCCATCCATCTTTTCTTTAGCCTTCCTATCCCTCTCCATCAACATTCATATCAAACTCTCTTTTAGTCACATGCGCTTGCTCCCTTCTCATTACATGTCCATACCAAAGACAAACGACTCTCTTTCAATTTTTCTGTAACAGGCGCAATTCAAACTTCTTTTAGTATACTCATTCCTTACTTCATCCATTCTTGTCATTCCACAAATCCATCTACAATATATACCATAACTACATTAAGCATACAAACCATTTTTTTGGGTGGATAATAATTATCAAATAACTTCCCCCGCTCTGGGCGGAGCGGGAGGGAGTGTCAGACTTGTACTGACTAAAACCCACCCGTATTCCTTCTATTGCCCTTTACGTTCCGGGGCCGCGGTTTCTCTTTCGAACAACCCGCAACACCGGCAAAGCATCCATACCATTAAATTGACATTACGGTTGGCGCAGTGGCTGAGCGATCAACTGCTGCACTTTGAGTCGCGGGTTCGATGCCCGCACCGACCAAATATTTGTATGGCTTACATGGATTAATTTTATTTCAAAATTATTTTATACTCTGTGCTTGTGACCTACAGGGTCCGTAATTGTATCTTAGCTTTAAGCCCATTTTAAGATCTGCACACACTATGCATGCAAATAAAGATATGAATATGACTATGAATATAATAGTTGTTCCGTGTCTAGCTATTTGTGTATGTGATTTTAAATGTTTGTAAACGCACCCACGCCGGTACATGAGAAATTATCAGAGTGGGGACGCGTTTTAAAAAAAAGTACTTTATTTAATTGTCACTCGACAATTAACAATTGAGAAAAATCTTGACTAAATAATTATTAAAACGGCTGTATTAAGATTATCACACATTTTAAAATAGGCGCGGCTTTTTTTTTTTTTTTTTTTTTTTTGGGGTGGGAAATCATCCTATGACTTCCCCCGCTCTGGGTGGAGCGGGGGGGCATGTCAGACTTGTACTGACTAAAACCCACCCATGTTCCTTCTATTGCCCTTTACGTTCCGGGGCCGCGGTATCTCTTTCGAACAACCCGCAACCCCGGCAGGCGGAGGCTCTGGCAAGCCCCTCTGCTTTGCTGACTCTCTTTGAGGCGCGCGTGAAACACGAACGCGCCGTCGACACGGCCTGTCGTCAATCGACGGACGGACGGTGAGCTACCCATTGCTCACCGTCCACAGGCCCGCATCTACGGTGGCCGGAAGTCGTCTCGCGGCGCCCGGCGCCCTGGGCGTCTCCCGCGGCGGCTGGGTTGGGCAGATGTTCTCTCCCTTAAATAGGCGCGGCTTAAGTGCCAACCAGACATGACTGATGTTTTATTAAAATTAAAAAAAATATTAGTTGTGATATTCATAGATAATAAATAAACCTCACTGACAATATTTAGAACTTAGTATAAAAAGAACTAAGACGAGTATCTTTTTTTAAATGAGCTTAATAACAAATGTTTGAATGAAACTATGAAACACGCAAGCAAACTCTCTGCGAATCTAAGGGAAATTGAAGTGTGTACATGGAAATGAAATCGCTGATCTGAGCAAGTATACTCACAAACACAAGAAATAAACAAACAGTCTCTCTAGATATATACAAGTGTACGATGACAAATGTGTACACTACGAACTGCAGGCAAAGTGCCAGAAAGCAGATATGTACTGAGTGTAAGTGTGTAACTCACCAAGAAAGTGGACTTTGACGTTTTATGGAAACTATCCTGTTTCGTCAGTAAAAACTTTGATAGGTCGATGATGTTGATGATTTAGAATCATCAATTTTTATGTTTTTTTTTTTTATACTATACTAGCTTTTGCCCGCGGCTTCGCTCGCGTTAAATTTGGTGTAACACAGTTCCCCTTTCCTGATTTGCAGGTACCTGCTACCATTCCCTACCCTCTTTCTCCCTCATTTCACACTTTTTTGAAAAAAAGTTAGCCTATAGGACAGACATAGGCTAACTTTTTCCAGAGTCCCAACTATCTCTGTCCCAAAATTCATCAAAATCGGTTTAGCCATTAAGACGTGAAGAAGTAACAAACAAACTCACTTTCGCTTTTATAATATAATATTTTTAAGGATTGTTGGCCAAACTTTACGTTTGATGGCGAGATGCGCTCTTTTCTTTTAAATACACGTAAACCTTATACAATTTTAACAAAATAAATAAATTTTAAAATTTAAAACAAATAAACAAGAAAACGCACTGAGGCTGCAGTCAATACTCGAAATAATGGTCAATATGCTATTTACCTTGCTTAATTAACTTGACGTCAGGACGACTCCGATCTTCTAAAAAAGCCTTTTTTTGCGGATTGCACCAAGTAACTCCCCCCGCTCTGGGCGGAGCGGGGGGGAGTGATAGACTTATTACCCCGGTAGGAGGTGGCCCTGGCAGGCCCGTCTGCTTTGCTGACATCTATTTGAGGCGCGCGTGAAACACTAACGCGCCGTCGATACGGTCTGTCGTCAATAGACGGACGGACGGTGAGATACCCGTTGCTGACCGTCCACAGGCCCGCATCTACGGTGACCGGGCGGCTGGGTTGGTTAAAAGACACATTTACGGCAATTTTTAAATGCTCTGGTCATTATTTTCTTGGTCTCTTTAAAGTTTGAGTAAATCGGTTTCTTCTATCGGTTTATTTAGGCCTCATCATCACTACACATAAGGGGCCATCCATAAAGTACGTCACATGTAAAGGGGGGGGAGGGGGTCGACGAAATGTGACATGGTGTGACAAGGGGTGGGGGGGGTCCTAATTTTGTGACATCACATTTCAAATTTAATAAATTGAATCGCGAAATTTGAAATATTAAATTATTTTTTAGTTTTCTCTATAAATTAGGTATTTTTAGATGAAAATTGCAAATTTGTGACGTCACACTAGGGCGGGGGGGGCTCACAAATGTGACCACCTGTGACAAGGAGGGGGGAGGGGTCTAAAAATCATGAAATTCGTGTTACGTACTTTATGGATGTAAGGCGAGTAGCAATCAAACGTAAGTTTTTTATGTATATAAAAAGGGACCTGCACATATCTGCAGTGTCCGTACATTTTATAATTTAATTCATATATATTCATACCAGCTGGCGGTCGCGACTACGCCCGCGTAATGATCGGAAAAAAGTTTATTTTATGTGTTATTCCAGACTTAAGCCATCTTTGTGTAAAATTTCATCAAGATTCGTTCCGACGTTTTGGCGTGAAAGAGAAACAAACATTCATCCTCACAAACATTCGCATTTATAATAGTAAGAAGTAGGAATTCCTTTAAAAATTTATGAGCACACTATTATAAGAAAGGAAGATAGATAAGTACAAAGGCGATGATTATTTCTCATGAAAAATTAGTTCAGTATACCTGCGAAAGAAAATACTACAAAGAGATGTATTACGATGAAGAAAAATGGAATGCAACAGCATACATTTTAAAAATAACTTATAATACGAACAAATAGATCGTAAAAAGAAATTGTATCTATCATACATGCATGTACAACGAAACAGGGGCCTTAGTCTACTATTACAATGGTGTCAGAATGGTCGATCACTGATCGCATAATGGTTGATTTTGACAAGTTTAGTATGTAGTAAATGTCAAAATCAACCATTATGCGATCAGTGATCGACCATTCTGACACTATTGTAATAGCAGACTAAGGCCCCAGTAAGAAAATGAATGTTCTTTCTCTCTTCTTTTGAAAACTGTACTAGTTTGGCATTTCCTTATGTCCTTATGTCAGGTTGATATAAAAATTCCACCACCGCACAGCGTGTGGTTAGTAATTTCCTGAAATTATTTAAATTACTAACTGTGCCCAGCGGTTTCACCCGCTGAGGTTTAGGGGTATGAAAAATAGATGTTAGCCGATTCTCAGACCTACCCAATATGTACCCAAAATTTCATAAGAATCGGTCGAGCCGTTTCGGAGGAGTACGGTAAGTAACATTGTGACACGGAAATTTTATATATTAGATAATTAGCTATTGCTTTCAAAGAGTTCCTTAATCAAATTCATTAGAACAAAGTTCCAGTTCCAAATTTTTATCATCCGCCATTGTTGTTGCTGAGAATTTCACTTTGTTTACACCTTCAGGTTTTGGCAAAGAATTTTTCTAACTCAAATAATATTAAAATGTTGCCTTACCGTCGTAATGATGATAACAATGATCAAAAAATCAAACCAAAACAAAAGTCATTTATTCAAATTAGGCTGGTAATCAGCACTTTTTGAACGTCACATCACAAGAGACAGTCCCACAAAAACGCCCTGCCCTTCGTCATTTTCTAGTGTTTTAGCTGGGAAGAAGAAGTGGCGGAACAAACTCCCCATGATGTCGTGTAGCCAATGATAATAGAAGTTTGATAACTTCTAGGGTCTTATAAATATCTTGTTCAACACAACTACGGTAGTTTCACAAGTTATTATGCCTTGTGACTAGGACTGTAGTTTCATCTTTTTGGTTTTATCATCCAAAAGTGCCTGTTCTCATAAGTGACAAGCAAATCCTACTTTAACCTAAAAGTTTAGAGCACAAAATGAAGATGTCATGAAATTGTCCGATGATAAATAGATACGTTAGTATCCGCTCACTTAAGATGCACGAGAACAACTATATTTCCCTGCGTTTCTCTTCATAAAGATGGAAAAATACTCATAACTCATAATAGTGATTGATAACGTACCCTATGACGCCACTGAACAGACCGGGCGGCGATAAAAGGCTGTTTTAATTAAACAAATGGAACTTATGCTGAGCCAACTGTGTTTAGTCTTAATTTATGGACACGCAAATTAATAGACGTACGTTTAAAACTATGTAGGTACTACCGGATAATGTTTGTGAACATGGAATTGAATAACCGTATAGTTAAAAAAAGTAAAAAAAAGGCTCATGTTGAATGGTTTCAGCTTTTAACGTGTTAATTTTAACACGTTTATATTGACTTCACCTGTAACTAACTTACAAATTCTGGTAGTTAAATTTGACTTATTTCTGTTTAATTTTGATGACAATATAATAATATGGAAAGTTAAGTGACATCAAAGTGCGGACTCTAAATCATTCCTTTTAAAGGATTTGTTGGGAAAATGAGTCTTTCTTTTTTTTAAGTAAATATCCAAGATATTATGGTTCCCAACGATACCAGGGTAATCATGACTATGAGTATTTATACCACGATAAGGACATATGATATCATATACGCGAACTGTTATATGAAAAGGGCGTTTGGACACTATGCAAACATAACTAAAAACAACCTTTCTCATTCCCACGGCTGGGAAACAAGCCTCCATTTTGTGAAAGCTATTACATACTAGCCCACCACCCACGCAGGCCAAATGTGGGTTGTTTGATCACTTGTCGTGGTGGTCACGTGTCTTCGAAATACCAGTTCCCCACGACGCACTGCGCAACGCGCAACGAAAATGTATACTTCAATATCGTAAAAACTAAAATAACCAAGTCTGTATATTCGAAACGTTTCAACTACTAAACTATCACACTGTTTTTGATGAAGTTTATCAAAGAGGTAGTTTAACACTGGAAAAGGAATGTAATAAAAAAGTTCATACGCCGGCAGAGCTGTGCACTGTATTTAAACAAGTTCTCTCACTCAGCATCGTAAACCACGAGAGGGAGAATACATTTCGTTAAAGCAAAACAAGTTTTAAGTGTTAGATCTGCGGCAAACTTGATGAGGTATGACGGAACATGGTGATGCACAAATTTAATATGAAGCACTGCGTCAAAATAGTTTGCGTAAGCATCTAGTGCTGTAAATGATTCTTTCACTCTTGGTTAACGTTGATCGCGCATGTTTCTAGTGACCAGTAATTAGAGTCCAGTCTAACCGAACGAACCGTACTTCGGCTGGTAGTGGACACCAACGTCTGGTGTCTAAAATCTGGTCGATTGATCACACCATAAAACATTTTCCACAAAATTGTTTCGCAGAAACAAGATTGCCATCCAAAAGATTCATGAGATACAGAACCATTAACTGTTTGTGACTTTTCTCTCAGATAATTCACGGAAAGTTCTTCACAAAAACTCCTGCAATTACTTACCGTTGCATTTGCAAACTTAATTGTATTTGCTCTTTTGAAAGTTCGAAAGATCTATGGTTCCGAAGTGAGCCAAAGTAATTTGTGTCAATTAGAAGACGACACGGAAGTCCAGCGACGAAGGTTACCATTATCTGGTGCCTGTGATTTGTTTTAACCGATTTCATTTGAGTTTATCTTTATCTGCAGAAGGAAGGTTCTAAATAGGTCTTATTCATGTCTTAGAATTGTTGGGATTATTAGTGAAAGTTAAAATAACAAGAAAAAATCTTAGAGTGAAACCTTTATCAGCCCTGATTTTCATTGCGCCATTAGCTTGGCCATAGTATATGCATTGTGAGTCGAAAGCTGCAACGCATAGCTATCGCATGCTTTCTGCTACAAGCAGATAGAAACTGAACGGATGATTCTATTGTATTCTGTAACAAACTGCCGCATGTTTTCAGCTTTGATGGAATTCTATCGTATGCGATTATAACCTACGTCGTTAATAAACAGTATATTTTAAGAAGCGTTCGTCTCGGGGTGTTTTCTCCGGGAAAACAGCTTCTTCATCCCTCTTAACTATTCTTCCGTTTTCTATATGCACTTGCGGATCAGCTTCAATTACCTGAGTTATGATGAGTTCGCGTGCATTCGTTCTCATGCGTTCACTTCAACAAGCATTTTTTATAAGATGATAATGGAAGCAAGCTCTCTATAACACATTGTAAATAGATCGAATCCTACATATAAATAAATTTTTCTATACTAAAACCATTTTCATTTAATAATCTATTCTATTCTTATAAGATTGGGGTAGCTAATTATTCATTGGAATATTTGATAGTTTATAAAATAGGTTTTAGATTGATATTAACTCGACATAGGTGAAAGCTTTGTAGGTTTTCAATCTTGACGCCCTATTATTTAATAAGTTTGGAAATCTAACTTTTAAATCATGTTTTAAAACGTCTTCTTTATTAACCTTTTTAACATTATACTTACGACGCCTCAGACTTCAAACGTGTTCATACAACACGCTTAGCTTTCAAATCCGTTGAATCTATGAACTAACCAAAACTATTTCCTTTTAAATAGACGCGATAGAGAGGAACAAGGCTTAAGGCAAGATCATCCAGAACGAAATAATCCAGGATATTCAGATCCAGGTGAAGATGCAGATTCAGAAAATGAAGATGACGATGAAGATGAAGATAGTGAATCTGTGAAAAAACGTGTATAAACAAACATGACTGGATAAAATAAACTTAAATTTGTGTTCTAAAATGTGTTAACAAAAGATTATATTATACTGACTAAAAATGATCACAATAAAACTAACCTAGACTTCTAGACTGTGTAATATGAAAGTGGGAGGTGATATTTGCTATAAAGAGACTTGAGCAATGGTCTTTTCTTCACGGAGCGGACGAAAGGGACCCAGGCAGAATGCAGATGATTTTAGTGGCCGGTGGCGGGTAAGTGCTATGTACATAATTTAAAGTTCACGAATATTATAAGATTATCATCAATAGGCTAAAAACAGGAACTAAAACTGCTTTGCGATAAAAATAATAATCATACTTTAAAATAATATATACTATGTTATCACGGCTACATTTCTTGAGAGGATAGTTAGAATAAAGACATCTGCAAATAACGTCACCAGCAGACAGTTTGTCTGATTATCTTTCATTGGTTTTCATGATGTAGGTGGATATTGGCCTACGTGTCGAAGAACATGTGTTGCATGATATTACTTCGTGTTGTATTGAAAATGAGGTTTAAGGCCTCCAGCAGTATGATTCTGCTGGAAACCGGCCTAAAGCCAGACTTCCTTCTAAGAAGTTCCTAACTATTAGACAAAATAACAAACAAAAATTGCGGTCCCAACCGTTTTACAAACATTTTTTCGAGTTGCAACATTTAAAATGTCAGTAATAAGTAATAAATATATTCATCAAAAGAAACAAAACAGAATCAAAATTGTCGGTGAGCCAAAAAACTATAGTGGCTTCAGTATTTGTTGAACATCAAAACAATAACGATGCAATAACTATACATAATCGGGTCGTGCCGTTCGTCAAAATCCTTTTCATCTATATATCTATACATAATATAATAAGACTGTAAAAGATCGATTTCTGTACATTGAAGATTTTTATGAAAAATTGTTACAGGGGGTCTTAATTACCGTAATAGAAGCCAAAACAACAATTTTTAAAAATTTTATCTGTCTGTCTGTTTGTCCGGGCTAATCTCAGAATCTACTGGACCGATTTTGACGGGACTTTTTTTATTTGACTCAGTATCACCTGGAGAGTAAACTGGGATATAAATAATCACGCCGATGAACTTAGGGGGCAGGCAGGAAATTTAATCTCAGAATCTACTAAACCGATTTTAATGGGACTTTTTTTTATTTGACTCAACATTACTTGGAAGGTAAAGAAGGATAGAAATAATCACGCCAATAGACTAAGGGGGTAGGCAGAAAATTGAATCTCGGAAACTACTGGGCCGATTTTAATGGGACTTTTTTTATTTGACTCAGCATCACTTGCAATAATCACGCCAATAGACTAAGAGGGTAGGCAGGAAATTGAATATCAGAAACTGCAGGACTGAATTGCGAAAGTGAGTTTGTTTGTTTGTTACGTCTTCACGCTCAAATAGCAAAACCGATTTTGATGAATTTTGGTACCTACAGAGATAGTTGGAATCCTGGACACGGACATTTTTTTAAGTGGGAATAGGGGGAGAACGACGGAACAAAAGGGGAGAGAAAGATTTTTCTTTTTCGATCATCACGCGAGTTAAAGTTAGCGTTCGCTCAAAGTAACTATGCCACGCGGACGAAGTCGCGGGCGGAAGCTAGTGGCTAGTAAATACGAGCTAGCTGCAGCAAGCCCCACACGATATGAAAGACCAGCTTATTCTAATGCATCCAATTTGCTCGACCATGCCGATCAAATCCGACACTAACAATTAGTACGTCCTGTCTTGTCTAACCAAAACGGTATACTCACATCCTCACAACAATGTCAGGTTTCCCTCTGTGATACAGTTCGGGAAATAGATAATACAAGAGGAGCAGAGCTGTACGTTGCAAATAACTGGCAATTTCCACGAGCATAGAAATTTGAGATATATACTCGTATTCTATCATATCGTAACCGTATAACGTCGTCTTTACAACGTTATTTGGTTGTAATTACAATTATGGTTTCGGGACCTGCCACTATATAGGACCGACATCGCACTGCATAAGACGTAGGAGTTTTGAAAAAACATCAATTAGGCGGGTTAAAAAAAATCCGGTGAAATGCAAGTATCCTCGCGTACCAAGGTTTCCGTACAATCTTGCTATATAAACAGCCAAATCTTGTGTCTAGAGAGACTTAGACAGTTGAGAGGAGCACAAACTTAAGTATATGGTTTTACTTTCAACTCAATACCTCCACTCGTTCCAAAGATAAAGGATCTTAACAGACAAACAAACATACGGACAACAAAGTGATCAAATAAGGGTTCCGTTTTTTCCCTATTGAGGTACGCAACCCTAAAAATAAGAATTAATGGAAATGAGTTTATTCATAACAAACTTTATATATGTGACGATAGGGAACCTAGCGGTACCTACTCGGCTTATGGTTAACGAAATTAAAAAAAAAGTAACCGAAAGCTATACCTCCTTCTTTTTTAGACAGTGAAAGTGAGTTTGTTAGCTCTTCACGCCTAAATGGCTAAACCGATTTTGATGATTTTTGGTACAGAGACAGTTGGGATTGGGACCCTGGAGACGGACATTGGCTATTTTTTTTTAAAAAGGATTGAGATATGAGGGAGAAAGAGGGAATAAAAGGGAAAACTTAGCATTGCTATTGCAATAAATAAGGCGCTAGGGCAAAAACTACAAGTAGCAGGTAACTGTAAATCAGGAAAGGGGAACTGTGTTCCCCGAATTTAACGCCCGCGAAACCGCGCGCAAAAGCTAGTAGTTAATTAATCTATAATTTAAAAAAAGGAAAATCACTAAATTTTTGCTTGGGGGATCCTTTTATGACGTAGGTAGGTAGACTCACTAAGGCGGGATTTTGCAAAAATCGACCCATAAGAGAGTGAACCAGGGTGGCAAGTTTTGCATGGATAACTTGAAATGTTACATAGGCATACTATGACGAAATTATTTATTTTTAGAGAGTTATAACATCACGCTGTGACACTGAGGAGCTGAGCAGCGGGAACCGCTGGATACGGCTCGTAATTATATAAATTGTGTTACGAAACTAAAACTTTATCAAGCTTACCCTTACCCATGATATCTATTTATGCTTGCTGGCATTCTATGTGTTATTCCAGACGATAATCTACCTCTCTGCCAAATTTCATCAAGATCCGTTCAGCTGTTTTGACGTGAAAGTGTCACAAACATCCATACATCTTCACAAACATTCGCATTTATAATATAAGTAGGATATGTTTGTCTTCAATCGTATACTACTAGTCGTATAGTAAGAATAGATAAAGCCGTGCTAAAAATTGACGAGTCACCCTGTCAATTTCAACCTACTAAAACTTACTGAATCAAACGGAAAGCTGAAATTCTGTTCTAAACAGTAGTAATTAACTAGACTAGGAACAAAACCAACTTGTTGCAAGTCGTCAATTTAAAAACCGGCCAAGAGCGAGTTGAGTCGTGCACTGAGGGATCTGTACAACCTTGCGAAATAAACGACCATATCGTTAAACTGCGTGAACTGAGACTATTAATTTTTTCACACCTGCAAGGGACCACAGTCTTGAGAATATTCCATACCTCTGCACCTTCCCGAGATGTAGGGTCTTGACAGACAGACAGTTGGACAACTAAAGTATCCTATAAGGGTTCCGCTTTTTCCTTTTGAGTCACGGAACTCTAAAAAGTCTGAGTTTGTCTCTGCGTTTCTCGCTAATTGCCTTCAGTGAGGCGGGTAACATCAGTTTTCAATATATAATATTAGATCTCTTCGAGTCAGGAAAAAAAATCAAAATCATTTATTTCAATGATGAATGTCAAAAAAAAACAAAATTTTAAAGGTACAGTCCCGGTCACAAGACATAATAACTTGTGAAAGTACTGTAGTTGCCCATTCCAAAGCGTTGATCTCTATGGAGAAGAATGGGCAAGAAACTCCATGGACACTCTATTAAATTGGAATATTACCTATTCCAAATCGTATTTACATCATTCGTGTTGAGATTATACAAATATGTGAGAACGATGTAGAAAGACGTGCACAGTTAAAGCGTCCAGAGTAAAAACAAAATTCAATATAAAAACTTAAATAAATTAAAAATGAACCGTGGCAGCTAAAAAAGGAAGTATATGAATCAGCTTTTTAGACAAACAAGATCAAACAGTTTCCTGCATTTATTTAATTCTGCACCAACGAGATGACGTTGCAGTATAGAACAAAACTTGCTTATAGAAATAGATGGTTTAGCAGTTTGGGGAAAATATATTTTTTGGAGACATCAAATTTTGGGATTACTAAGGAGATTTTAGGAGTAAACAGACGTACAAAATAACTGTTCATGGAATAAAATAAGAAATTAATAAGTATTGCAACTACAGACTCGAATCAATTCAAAACGGTTAAATTGTATCAAAATTCTTATCCCTGAATAACATACATTTATTTTAGAAAAACCTCTTAGCTTCTTTATAGGTCGGAAACCTGGCAACTAAATTCAGTTAAAAGTATACAGTTTAAAACTTTTTTTTCAAAACATATTTTAAATAAACAAGAACGTTTACAGCATATAAATAAATATGAAACATTATTGTGTTGCATCGCGATTGTGTGAACTTATTCGGTTGAGCGTGCGAACAGATAGAATCAAATCAAATCGACAGCCGAAAGGTCGTCGATTACCCCTGATTGTAGCACAGACACGCGATAAATTGATTTATTTTCGTTGGATCCCAGTTTTTGATCCCATTTTTTAGGTATTAACGATGGGTCCCATTTGATATTACCATTGAATCCCATTTTATGACAACATGTGTACATTTCAGAAGAAAAATGATTTACTTTTATTAAATATTTCAAAAACACCGTGTGTGTATTTTGGATTTTTTAGGATTGTTGCCACTGGGGAATAAATGAGACAAATGATGTACTCCAAATAGTACTAGACTGGCATGAGTTAAAAATGATCAGGTTTATTTGTGATGTTTATAAATAAATAAATATGAACGCCGCATTCAAAACAAGCGCCTCTTAGCTCAAAAAAAAAATACTGCCGTCATAATTTTTACATATTTTTTTTTTATATAATGTGGCCGTTTCTGGCACACAGGTCACAGTTTTAACCTAACCTTTTTTTTGTAAATAAGTAATTATCCTAATCTAAATAGTTCAGTTCCGGGTAAACAACTAAAAACAATCTCTTTTTTCTATAAATGCAAGTCGTTTGTGGCACTCGCCGGCCGCTGCCGCGGCACCGCTCGCTCCGCTCGCTCGGCTCGTGCGTAGGAGGTCACAGTTTTAACCTAACCAAACCTAGTTCCCGGTTCCTATAATTTGTTTGGGTAATGAAATTTTGTCCAAATTTTTCGGAAAAACGGCAGGCACCCGTTATTCTAACATAACCTATCCACATACCCAAATTTCATCCAAATCAGTCTAGAAGTTTGAGCGTGTTGGAATAACAAACATACATACAAAATTTCGCCTTAAAATATTATTGTGATTTTGTTGTTGGATGTACCCGCATTCAGATGTTTTTAAACATCTGGGATCCAACGGAAATATTTTTTGGGATTCAGTGGCAATAAAACGTATTTTTTTAGTATTTTTCAAATTTGGGATTCAACGGAAATGTATAATAATGTTTTGTGGGATCCAACGCCAAAAATATTAAAGTGGGATCAAAAACTGGGATCCAACGAAAATAAGCGGATAAATTCACTCGTCAATCCAAAACTGTACCTTTGTGAATGGATGTGCATGGTCTTGTGGGTGGGTATATTGTACGTACGAGCTTGCATGTGTGGGTGTGTAAACCATATTCGCATTGAATTATATAAAATAACCTTTTATTTTGGGGTGGGAGATCATCAAATAACTTCCCCCGCTCTGGTCGGAGCGGGGGGGAGTGTCAGACTTCACTGACTAAAATCCATCCATGTTCCTTCTATTGCCCTTTACGTTCCGGGGTCGCGGTATCTCTTTCGAACAACCCGCAACCCTGGCAGGCGGGGGCTCTGGCAAGCCCCTCTGCTTTGCTGAGATCTCTTTGAGGCGCGCGTGAAACACAAACGCGCCGTCGACACGGCCTGTCATCAATTGACGGACGGACGGTGAGCTACCCATTGCTTTCCGTCGACAGGCCCGCATCTACGGTGGCCGAATGTCGTTTCACAGGGCCCGGGCCCGGGGCGTCTCCCGCGGCGGCTGGGTTGGTTCTCTCCCTCAAACGCCCGGCCACCTCCTTCGCTAGCATGACTGCTTCGCAGAAGGAGGTGACCGCTTCCCATTCCCTCTCGCTCCGGACCATGGACTGAACCAGGGCCGGCCGCGAGAGACGCCGCCGCCGACCCATGTTCCTTCTATTGCCCTTTACGTTCCGGAGCCGTGGTATCTCTTTCGAACAACCCGCAACCGGGATATAAAATAACCTTACGCCTGTTTAACTAGAATGGTCATGCAGTGGTGTGGTGATCGAGGCACATTTCGCTAGTTCAGGTTTTGTTCGAAAGAGGTACCGCGGACCCGGAAAATACAAGCAAAATAAAAGAAATACGTGTGGCACTCGGGGACTGCCGCGGTAAAGCTATTGCATAGCATTTTTTATTATCTTAAGCAATAAATAAAAACAATCTAAATAAAATATTTAAAAAGTACTTCCAATGAAAAGAAGTCGCAAAAAGAAACATTTTTTTATCAACTTAGACAATAAATGAAAAAATAAAAAACTAAATATAATATTAAAAAAGTACTTCCAATGAAATAAAGTCGCAAAAAGAAAAACAAGACCTTGGGTTTGATCCAGCGTTATGTCGATTGACTATCCGATTCTCTACCAAACACGCTATTAGAACATTAGAATCGGGATTGAAATAACTGACCGTATTGTGTAAACGACGTTAGACAAGCCACACCTCCGTGCCCGTCGTAGTAGGGAGCATCATGTTTTTCTTCGTTACGGAATTTCTGGATTCGGTCCCCGCGCTCAAGGCCCGCGATAGAAGCTATGCAATAGCTTAAAAAAACTTGGGTGGGTTTTTGTCAATACAAGTCTGACACTGCCCCCTCTTCTTCACCCCACCGATCTTCCATCCGCAAATAAAGGTCCCGAGAAACAAGTTAATTTTAACTCCGGACTGATTGTGAAACATACCTGGTCTAAAGACCCACAATTTGAGGCTGAGCAGTACTGTAGTGCTTGCGACAACTAAACAATCAAGACAGTATATTAAATAATAATTCACAAAAATAATTAGAATTTATTACTGTAATTTATGTTATAAGTAACTAATTCAAAGGGAGAAGTTTCATCTCATTCTCTCTCTCTTTTATCAAGAATCTGAAGTCGATAAGCCAACATGCCTTTGAAGTGGCTGTCTGGGATTCAACATCTTCAACAGTATTCTGCAGACTACCAAGTGACACTTTCTTTATTAGTTATTCATTAAATTAATTTCAGTCATCATTTTCCTGCCCTTGTCTCATTCTATTTCTCACTTATCAAACGTCTCGGCATCATTAATTACTCCTTTCTCCTTCATATGATTCCTTACACAATCCATACATCTTTTCTTTGGCCTTCTTCTCCCTCTCCATCTATCATAATTAATATCCATCGCTCTTTTAGTTACATGCGCTTCGTCCCACCACATTACATGTCCATATCAAGACAAACGACAATGAAATGTAATTTTTAAAAATAAACGGACATAACCGTTTTTTGATTACTTTTTATTACACTGTGAATTTTGCCATCTAAAGATAACACGAGTACTTTGAAATATAGCTATTTAAAAGTACTCGTGTTATCTTTAGATGGCAAAATTCACACTTTTTGTTAAATTTTCATCGAGATTATTTAGCTAGATCCTAACTGCATCCAAACATTGAAACAACTACAACTTTTAGAGTTACGCTGTTATGCCAACAACATGCAGAACCGATTTTATTCTAAAACTGCACTGTTTCCCGAGTTGGACTATACCTAGTTTATCTAAAAAACGGTTTTTTGCAATTGGAGTTATTGTTTTTTACGCGTCGAATCGATACGATCGACCTCCTCCTCTGCAGTCAGTTAAAAAAGTAATCAACGGCGTATAACAGAATATATATGACTATTAGCTACCGCCCTTTGGGCTAACCCTAACTTTAACCCGCATGAAGATCAGAAAAAAAATATCTGTCTCTCCCTTTTTCATCCCTCTATCTCCTCCTTTTTTCATTTAAAAAAAAACATTAGCCTATGTCCGTTTCCAGGGTCCCAAGTATCTCCGTACCAAAATTCATCAAAATCAGTTTGTCCATTTAGGCGTGAAGACGTAACAAACAAACATACAAACTCACTCTCGCTTTTATAATATTAGTAAGGATTCTATTCGTATGTCATGAAAAACTTGCACTTTTCGTAGGTATCTTAAATTAACATATCGAACATAGTGTGAATATTGTAGCTATCCCACGGTTAGGTATAGTTATGGCAAATTAAGCATTTATTAGATATAAACTATAGTTACTTATTTCATGATTAAAACGCGTTGTTCTTTTTTAGAATTTGATGCAAAAATCAAAGGATTTGTTGGCAATTTACTATTGGTAACAATGCAACAAACGAAAAAAATAAAAGGTATAATAAAAAAATAATAACAATCTGAATGCGTTTATATGCCCTATATTTATTAAACAATTGCAACGCGACTGTCCATACATATCCACTTATCATGCGAATCTATGTACCCACAAGTTTATTTAAAAAAAGAATATTTAAATTATTTATGAATAAATAATTAATTTCCTTGGCTTGCATCCAACAAGCTGTGTCAATGCTGCGTGCATCCGTTCCAGGCCACATACAAGTAATATTCTGCATGTATCAGACATGTCTGCCCATATTTAAAGAAGTTTCACATGTACCTCAGCTGTTGTGCCTCTTGCTAACATCCTGACTTGTAGGGTCGTGAGTGTATCTGCCGGGGTTGCGGGTTGTTCGAAAGAGATACCGCGGCCCCGGAATGTAAAGGGCAACAGAAGGAACATAGGTGGGTTTTAGTCAGTAAAAGTCTGAAACGCCCCCCCGCCCCGCCCAGAGCGGGGGAAGTTATTTGATGATTTCCCACCCCAAAAAAAAAGGGTCGTGAGTGCGAACCCAGATAGTGCTCATAACTTGTTTAATTTATTACATCACCTCTGCTCTTAAAGCGATGAAGGAATAGCGAGGATACCATAGAGTCCTAACACCATAGAACCAAACATTTGAAGACACCTATCGTAAGGTACGCGTGATTGCAGCAAACTCCCACTCATAAGATTGATCGTGTTTCAGCTATGGGAACGCTATCAGCTGATAATATAACACCTCCTCAAACCATATGTTTAGTACCAACATAAACTCACACCATTTTCCCATATACATATGCGACATAGGTACAATTATTAATATAATCAAATTGACAATCATACAATTATCAAATTAATATTATATTCTATAATTATTATTTGTTGGCGATTTATGTTTGTCTCACGGAGAAAATTATCAGTTTGATGGTTCAACCATCCTGATACACATTAACATTTACTTTAGTGTATTTTATTCTCAATCAAATGAAAGTTTTTTATGTCTAAATGTCCATCACTAAATAAAAGAGAGTTTGTTTGTTACCTCTTCACGCTTTAATGGCTAAACCGATTTTGATGAATTTTGGTACAGAGATAGTTGGGAACCAGGAGACGGACATAGACTAATTTTTATTTTAAAAAGTGGGATGTGAGGGAGAACAAGGGAAGAAAAGGGAAAACTTAGCGTTGCTATTACAAATCAATAAGGCGCAAGAGCAAAAAGTGCAGGTAGCAGGTACTGTGTTATACCGAATTTAACGCGAGCGAAGCCGCGGGCAAGAGCTAGTAAATTAATAACTTAAAGTTTTTTTTTATATAAAACTAACTTATTCATGAACTAACAAAATACCGTCAAAAATCGTCCTAAACGCAGTCAATTGGTAATGTCCGCTACTGGCCGCGTTGCCACGTTGTATGGTAGCGGTAGTTTTATACGTCGTAACCACTTTTGTTGTTATGCCGCTGTATCGGACAACTGAACCACTATATCGTTTGAAATGAAGGAAACTAAAAGTTGCGCTGGATTATGTCAGTTGTACTATCAGACCGATAGCATATTTAGAGAATCATTTTATAACAAGTGAGTTAAAACGTGAAATTCTAAGTACAGTAAAACATTACCTCACCTTATTATAAGTTTTTATTTAATAGAACTAAATTTTCGCGCAAACATTTTTAACTGGTGACAGTACATTTTTTGACAGACTTGACTTGATCCTGCAGCCAAGATTGCCTACTAACGAAGTAACGTATGCTGAAGTCCCATGCATTAGGGAGGGGGAAATAGGGTAACAAGGTGCGAGCCTATTTGCATCAATACGTGTGCAAATGCAGTCAAATTTTAATTTTTTTAAATGTTTTTTTTACTTGATATAAATCAGGAAAGGGGGCAAAAGCTAGTATTTTAAATTTGTGTTAATGTGTTGGTAGGCATTCAATATGGAACACTGCGAATGGTGTGACATAAATGATTGCGAATGCATCATCTTAATGAAGTTTAATATTGAAATTTCATGCGCCCTTATACTTTTATCTAGTTGAATACAAGTCCAATGCACAGATGATTACAACTGTTCGGAAATATGTTGTTCGGCTCGATGCGTATGTAGATAAAAATGTATTAATGTGTGTGCTTTTCCCCCTTATTATTTTGCTGATTACGCCAGAAATTGATGTGTTTTGTTTTCTCCTTGAATGTTTGTGTAAAGTCGTATGCAGTCTCATCTTGAAGAGCTTTCACAAGAATTAAAACCTGGGTAAGGATAATTTTAAACGGTAAGAAAGTAGTACTCGTATTATTAGTTTATCATTATAAGAATGCTACCTTCGTTTTGCTGTGAGCAGTGACATGAATCAGTCATTAAACGACATGAGCCTATGCAATAACAACACATGCCTTGTTGCCAAAGTGCAAAATATATCCATATAATTCAGCCTGAGGGCCTCGATACTGTGACAATCAGCAATAATGTCTAAAAAAATTGACATAAGCTATCACCATCTATCTGCCTAGCCTTTTTCCAAATATGTTGAGGCCGACTTCCAGTCGGACTGGGGGCAGCATGCATAGAATGTCTATCTGACCTCCAAAATCCAAGCTTTAACAGGATCTCGGTGGCTACCATCTGTTATTAAAAACTAGCAATTGTGAACTATAGCTATCGATATCATATTTCATTCCGTATGCGTATGCACACTTATTGTTTTACGGACTGATGTCCACAACGCTACGTCTAAGGCACATATTTTGCGTAAAATACACAGGTCTTGTATTATTAATAAAATAAATAAATGAGCATTTAGACGGCACGGTTGGCGCAGTGGCTGAGCGATCGACTGCTGCGCCGCTCCGCGTGTCGAGGGTTCGATCCCCGAATAACAAATATTTGTATGACCTACAGGTATTTGTTTCGAGTCTGGCTGTTTGTGTATGTGTGTTTAAATGTTTGTAAACGTACAACGTTTCTTTCACACAAAAAAAAAATGGTTACAGTCAAAGTGTTAGTAACAAAGCTCTTAATACTAGTGTTAGTAAATATATGTAAAGGGCTAAAAGCTTATAAGCGAACACACTCAAGATAGTGCAAGTACTGCCCCGATTACGAGCAAGCAGGGAAGTGCTTCTTTTACGAATTATGGCCGCAAAATCATCTACTGACTGCGTATTATACTGGACACGCAGATCGCTGTATGCACGGAAACTGTAACTGGCCCATAGGCTGATATATGATATGTGGCTGTATTATGATACGAGTGAGGTAAACTATTCAGCGACAGTTAGAACGGGTAGCGATAAATATCGTTTACATACGCTAGTTTTTGGTACAAGTTCACATTGTTTTGTCTAGTAAAAGCGATTTGATTATACTAGGCTCCATGGTAGCTTCCGTTAATCCTGTTAGCAGATGGGTTTTGGATATTAGATAGGCAGTTGTTTAATTATTTTTTCAGCTTGAAACGATTTTACTATAGACATCTTAGTAGTAGAGTGCTAATGTCAGTCGTTGCACAAAACGAAATGATTTGAAAGCTATTGTCACGTGTCCAAGCCTAATGTTTGTCATTGACTTCATAACTAACCATCTCAAAGATTTTCCCATTTCTAAAACATGATCAAACACCGAACCTTATCAATATATTGTTTCAAATTTGTACTAATTTCATTTTTGTTGCAGGGGTATTTCACTTCGAGAATATTGTCAGTATTCTATTTGGCTGCTAACTTGTGGACAAAGAGGGTGAGTTTTAAGATTTAGTTTTTTTTTTATTATTGACACATGCACACATAAACATAAGCCTTTCCACACAGGAAATCAATATTGCTACATCCACCTTCAAATACATCTAACCTCTTTCTTCATTACGATTCGTACGAGTCTTCTAGGAGCCATTTTAAGCATTTACTACATAAATAAACCATGTATTTCGCGAATAAAAACTGATTAAGTAAGTCAAGTGTTTTTTCTGTAACTTATATTTCAAACTATTTTAAAGGCTTAAAGTTTTCAATTTTAATATTTTCTATTGCTTCCAACGTCGTCGTCACACCAAAAATAAGACGTAGAAATAAAATAAAAAATATTTTGTTTATGGTACATACATGATTATTGATTTATTCTTATTGAGTTCGAATACTTCTAATATCTGATTTTATTCTCGTTATATTCTCTTTCATAATGTAAATAAGCGTTCTTAAAGTGTACTTTTGTATCAACAATAATCTTACCAGCATAGTTATGTACATAGCTGTAAAGGTTTAGTGAAAACACCGGACACTTCAATACATTATCTGCGTCAGTCCGCGTCCTCAGTTTGTGCGCACCGGTCTGACCAAAGTTTCATCTACTTATTGACGGAGCTATTCGCTAGCCTCTAACTCAACTAACACAACTCTGACGATACAGCTAAGGTCATTTACGACATACGAAGACATTGTCATGGCTATTAAAAGCACCGTTTTATTGTGGTACCTTAAATGGCAAAGCTATAAAAGGTTTTTCTAATGTAGAATGGGGTCGTGTCATCTATGTATATTTAAATATCTTTTCTTTCAATAGTATAAAATGAAGTCATTGCATTGTGTCTGGGACTGTAGCTTAATTTTTTTTGTTTCTTGACATTCAACAGTGCCTGGCAAGTATTGTATTCTAATTGAAATAAATGCTTTGAGTTTGAGTTAAGTCTCTACCGCCGTCTGTTCGTATAGATCTTTTAAAGAACTCAATGGATTTGAATTAAGTTTTTATATGTATAATATTAGTATCTACACTGCACCACCGCAAACACTGTGACGCCATGCAAATAACTATGGGCCACTAGCTTTTGCCCGCGGCTTTGCTCCAGTTAAATTCGGGGTAACACAGTTCTCCTTTCCTGATTTGCAGGTACCTGCTAACTGTAGTTTTTGCCCTTGCGCCTTATTGATTGTAATTGTAATAGCAATGCTAAATTTTCAATGTTCTCCCTCATTTCCCACTTTAAAAAAATAGCCTATGTCAGTCTCCAGGGCGCCAACTATCTCTGAACCTACCAAAATTCATCAAAATCCGTTTAGCCATTAAGGCGTGAAGACGTAAAAAACAAACTCACTGTCACTTTTATAATATTAGTAAGGATTTTCTATGAAAACTGAGAGTTAGACTGCATTCTAAAACAAAAAGTTAACATAGGAGTAGAGCTGCATAGAATAGAAACCTGTTTCTGTAATATTGATCAGAGCGGTGCACAATAATTGTTGGCTCGTTTATACCGAGAACTTCATGAAGGCCGAGACGCATAAGCTAATCAAGTGCATTGAATTGGATCGCTTGGTTGTCGACATAATATGATGTGGAGTCAGCGATAATTATGCCGATAGTCGTTTCTGGCTATAACTTAATTGCCAAGAGTCTCGACCAACACCTAAGAAGGCTATCGTTAGGTAGCTGATACAGAACGCGGTGCTCTTGGACACGGCTCGTATTGTTAGGAGGTTCCTTTCTTTGGATCTCTGGCCACTGGAAGCTTGAACACTGTTCTCGATACCGGATTTTTAAATGTTTTTAGGATTCTGTTCCTCATAAGGAAAAAAACATCTCTCTAAACCTAGACAGTCAAAGATATGATCGATTATGTCGCAAATTTGTACGGAATCCTCGGTGCGCGATTCCGACTCGCACATGACCGGTTTTTTTATATTAATGTTAATTAATTATTTTTTTTTGGTGTCGGAAATTTTGAGAACACAAAGTCATATTATACCTACTTTTTATTATTATAAGAGAGTAATCTCTTTACCTAGCCTACCATGCATTCATTCAAAACGAAACATGTATTTTAAATTTCATCTCAAGTAAAAACCAACATATATTGATCGCTAGCTCAACATATGCTAATTATGCAAAGGCATAGCTGAACAGTAAAATGTTAAACAACACAATCCTGTAAAGTGATCTTCAAAATAAGAGTCCAATATACACCAGACGTCACACATAATGTAAAGCACTCCACTTTTTTTTACCTCTGATAGAGTCACAAAGTTATAGTACCTAATATCATTAGGCGAATACATATAAGTAAATAAAATCCGCGTTATACAACAATAAGTACGCGTGGGGACACATTTGAGGTGCTGGAGGTGAACGAGGGAAACCATTATCTGTTGTATACTCCGTTCTAAAAGTGTTTGATGAAAATGTAAACAAAAAACTGAAAAAAAGACAAAATGCTAACTTTTAGAGCCAGTGACAAGTTGAGTAGTTTAGTTTGAGCATTGAAGGGTATGGGTAGAGGTGTAGGTACCTAATGTGTCTTCCCTCTATGGCTTAACGTTTTATGTCATAGTTTTATTATGCATACCAGCGCATGGCATCCCTCGTAGAGGCGATCGGCGGCGGCGATCTCTCGCGACCGGTCCTGGTTCAGTCCATGGTCCGGAGCGAGAGGGAATGGGAAGCGGTCACCTCCTTCTGCGAAGCAGTCATGCAGCGAAAGAGGTGGCCGGGCGTTTGAGGGAGAGAACCTCAAACCAACCCAGCCGCCGCGGGAGACGAGCTCACCGTCCGTCCGTCTATTGGCGACAAGCCGTGTCGACGGCGCGTAAAACACGCGCGGTAAACTACAAGACCGAATCGTCGCGTTCGAGTTTCACGCGCGCCTCAAAGAGATGTCAGCAAAGCAGAGGGGCTTGCCAGGGCCTCCGCCTGTCGGGGTTGCGGGTTCTTCGAAAAAGATACCGCGGCCCCGTAACGTAAAGGGTAATAGGAGGAACATGGGTGGGTTTTAGTCAGTAAAAGTCTGACACTCCCCCCCGCTCAGCCCAGAGCGGGGGAAGTTATTTGATGATTTCGCACCCTAAAAAAAAGCGCATGGCATAAACTTCTTTTCGCAGTCAATAGCCTAAACTACAGAACGGCAACAACACCTACCTAGTCGCTTTGCCTCTTCTATGTCCGTACATCAACACATATACGCAGGCTCCTATTACGGAATGATTTAAAAAAATAAACGATGGGGATAGTGGGGTCTATCCACACGATGGGGATAGTGGAGTCTATCCACACGCTGGGGATGGCGGGGTCCATACACACGATGGGAATGGTGGGGTCTATCAACACGATGGGAATGGTGGGGTCTATCCACACGATGGGGATAGTGGGGTCAATCCGCACGAATCTAACGACTCAAATGCAGGCAATTTGACATAGGACCCAACCCATAGTAATTTTAGTTGGTGGTTACGTACAGATTTTGGTAATAGTAACAGGTTATAATATCACAAGTGTCTCCTCAGTGACAAGATGCGACAAAGTCACGCGACGATATCTTTCGCCTTCGTAGAACTATGAATACGATATCATGTCACGACACGACGATCACGTCTGTTGTTAATGTCAAGATAATAGACTAAAGGTGCTTGTTTTCAAGAACCAAGAAAAATCATTTAAATGTGAGCTGGATAATAATTAAAAATTAAGATTTTTTTTTAATTTTTTTACCCGATCACAATGTTGTCGTATTTTACCCAAAGCTTGACTGGTAGAGAATGCCTTATGGCATTAAGTCCGCCTATATACCACTATTGTGCATGAACTTCTTTTCTTTCTATAATCCATCCAAACGTTATCTTGAAAAGATCGCTTTTAGCGATAAGATCCGCCAATCTGTCACCCTATGTGAAATGTTTTTTTTTGTAATTTTGTTATTTATATGGTGTACATAATAAAGAATATTCTATTCTATTATATTAATACTTCTGTTTAATCTAGATTTTATTTAGATACAGTAAATCAGGCACAGTTACCTCCTATGAGTTTGTTTAATTTTATTATGTGTGTTGTGATTTTAATTGTGAGTGATTTATAAATGGGTATTAAATAAAAATAAATAAACAACTCCTTAATTAAATCCTTACTAATATTATAAAAGCGGAAGTGAATTTGTTTATTTATTACGTCTTCACGACTAAATGGCTTAACCGATTTTGATGAATTTTAGTACAGAGATAGTTGGTTCCCTGATGAGACGGACATAGGCTAATTATATTTTTTTTAAATAAAAGGGAGAAATGAGGGAGAGAGAGGAAAGGAAAGGGAAAACTTAGCTTTGATATTACAATAAATCAGGCGCAAGGGCAAAACTACAGGTAGCAGGTACCTGCAGATCAGGAAAGGGGAACCGTATTACCCCGAATTTAACGCGAGCGATGCCGCAGGCAAAAACTAGTTTAAAATAAAGAACTAAATAATGGCATTAAATCATCATCAAATTTGTCCTCAGTAATTAAATAAACTCATTAATGTTTAGAAGATACAAAAAAATCCATTTTAATGTAATAATACTTACTATAAAAATGCATGGCTATAATATTGTGTTCTAGTAGCCTTGATGAGATTTTCCAGTCAATGAGCCGCGTTTATCGCGATGCGTGCAGCGTCCTTGCATAAATTTATAGCCATGTGTGCTTGTGAAGAGTGTAAGCACTAGTTTATTTAGTAAACATGAGGTAATATGAACTGAGGGTCTAGAAAACTGATTTACCATCAGACGAAATCATTATGGAAAGTAAAAAGTGGTATTGTATTACGGCAAAAAATTGTATGGGTGTGTAATAAACTACTTCAAACGGCTGAACAGATTTGGATGAAATTTCGTTCGTAAATAGCTTCTAGCCTGAATTACCACATTTACTTCTATCCTGGTCAACGGTGGTGAAACCTTGGGGTACAGCTAATTGTTATAATTACGATAGAGTATTATATATATTTTAAAACCAAAATGGCGCGGCGGTTACTCAGAATCGCAAAACAAGTGAAGGACGTTTTTCTTCCACAATCAATCGTGTTTCCGCAATCGTCGTTCCACACCGCTCCTCGATTAAGGTAATAGTAGGTTGCATGTGATATGGGGCACGAGATTAGATAACAATCGTACGCCATCACACGATGCCGCGCGGTACCCGTTGCTGCAACAAACAGCAACTACCTACTTGACAGTTTATAAGTCTGTTGCACACTATTAGATGTTGCTTAGTTCCTGCAACTTGTAGGATGACAGATAAGTTGTTAGTAGTTTGTACACAATGTTTGTGAGGTCATCTAGTGTTAATGGAAGTTCGCCTTAACTTTGTTCACCTCGACGTAGGGTGCCCCAATCGACATAAGTTTTCCCGAGATAATTCCGGACATTTGAAGTCAATTTTAGGTGTTTCTGTCCTTAAAATTGTGCAGTATACGTAAATAATATGGATTGAAACAAAGTGATTGTTGAACCTTTGGGGTGTTTAACATAAATAAATCACAAAACTCCACCAAAGGTACCCATTACCCAGGTACCCAACATCAGGCCAAGCCAGCCGCCGCGGGAGACGCCCAGGGCGCCGGGCGCCGCGAGACGACTCCCGGCCACCGTAGATGCGGGCCTGTGGACGGTGAGCAATGGGTAGCTCACCGTCTGCCCGTCTATTGACGACAGGCCGTGTCGACGGCGCGTTCGTGTTTCACGCGCGCCTCAAAGAGAGTCAGCAAAGCAGAGGGGCTTGCCAGGGCCTCCGCCTGCCGGGGTTGCGTGTTGTTCGAAAGAGATACCGCGGCCTCGGAACGTAAAGGGCAACAGAAGGAACATGGGTGGGTTTTAGTCAGTACAAATCTGACATGCCCCCCCGCTCCGCCCAGAGCGGGGGAAGTCATTGGATGATTTCCCACCCGAAAAAAAAAAAAAAAGGTACCCATTAAAATATGTTGTTCATTTATGTAAATTTTATATAAATATAATTTTTTTCTCTTTTTGAACATTCCGGTCGTTTTAGAAGTGCCCCAGATTTCAGACACTGAGTTGAAAATTCCGGATTTGTTCGAAAAATCCGAACATATGGCGACAATTGTCCCGAGTCGCGCATCTTCTGGATGTAGTATTGTTTTAAGTTTCGTGTCAGATTTCGTAAACAACGTAATTCTGTTTATGACGTGTTCAAACTTGGATCATTTAGACCTTCTAGGTTTAAATGCTATATTTTTCAGATTATAGAACGAGTTAACCCACAACAAGCATGTTAACCCTTGACTAACTTAGATCTGGGTTACATAAACTCGGGAACACAGACGTAAGCAGGGAATTCCACTCCCTGGCTGTTGGCTTTGCGCATAATGAATGAGGTAGCAAAGCATTTCTTGCAAATGTCTGAAATATCGACAAAGTATGGGTGATAACCCGCTGTATATCTGCATTCCTAATGAAAGAAGGGAGATGAAGAAAGAAGACCACCGTCACCGTCAACTTCTGTGCAACTTAAAACAACAGTGAGCCAGGCTATGATTATTCGTACTCAGCGGATAATCTTCTAGGTACAGAGGTGATGGTGGACCAGATCGAGATTTAACCGCAACCCTCTAATGTTGGTTAGGTGTACTTTAAGTGGGTGTTTTTCAATCTTTTTTTATATTGCGAGGGTAGTCTGACCTAAACGGGGCTCATCCAAACTGTGGGAGAGTCATCTGGGAATCTGGGGTGGAGCAAGCGCCCATTTGGCAACTACCACAGTAGATCATTTCATGATAATGGAGGCGATTGACAATTATTATTATTAATAATATTTATCCGTGGTTTACGTAACTGTGCTTATCCCGGTTGTAAACCTTTCTTTGTGTCTATTGGCCAAGTTTTATTTTATTATCTCCTCCTGATTTGGCTCGATAGGAACAAACCAATGTTAGGAACTCAGTCACACTTGTAAGAAAAACTCCATAAATGATTCAATAAAAACACTTTTATTGCAAATAGGCACACAAATAGATACGCATAATACATCATAGAACAATATCAATTTACCTTAGGTTTTATTGACACACTTCACAACTTATTTTAAAAGATGTTCACTAGCAGAATCTCCGAACGACTGACCATCTAGCCGGGCTGTTAAAGTTCGTTATTTCCAATTACCGCCATTTCAATAGTGAAATGCGCGCGTTCCTGTGATTGGTTGGTTTTGAACCGGGTAGAGTGCTGCTGTTTGAGTGTTGCCAATTAATAAAATAGTGGTATAGTTGCATGTTAATAAACCGAAAACATATCAAATGTGTTATAGACGCTTACACACTGTAGTACGTTTTATGTATCAAACAATTACGTTATAACCTTTTCCTCATATTTTGAACCACTTGATAATTTATTGTAATTAATTGGGACCATGCAATAAACACTGTTGCGCATCAAAGTGGATTGACATGACACTTGACATATTATGTAGTTAGCTATTATTTCCAATATTTATTTTAATTATTTATTGAACTGTATGCACATGTAAAAAAACACTGTACAAAGGCGGACTTAATGCCTTGGGCATTTTCTACCAGTCTACCTTAGGGTGACGCAGAGAGAAAACATAGTAGGTGCAGGATGCATAACAGAGAGAATTCGAAAAAATAATAATATTCACAATTAAAATTTAATGATAAATACTTATATACATACATGCAAAAAAAAACAATGAAATGAGAGTTAAAAATACAAAGATACGTGAAGAAAAACTACAACCATTTAATTAGGAGACGAATCTGCCAGCTTCTTAAGTAAATGTTCCCGAGCTTTTACTTTAGAGGGAGCGCATTCCAAAGGAAGACCGCCTGGACAGGGAAAGAAGCTTTAAGCTTTAATATTTCTTGGGAATATATCAGTTAGGCGTTCAAAACGAATTGGATTTGGCTTTACAAACATAACTGCTTCTGTACTTTTGTCAAACAATGATCGGAGACATCTTTTTTTGGGCCTTAAATGCTGTTCTTCTCTCAGTTAATTTTCCCAAGAAAATGATGCAGTAATGTGAGATTCAACTATTCCGTAGTAAGCCATACTAAGTATTCTCATATCAGTAGGTATTGAGGATAAAATCTATATAAAATTTATGCAGATTAACTCAGATTAAAACAAATATCTATATTATGCGTGCCAATTAAAACTGTTAATTGTCTATAGTCATCAAAATTAATATCTTCAGCTTCCGTAATATTGTTTTATTGTAACATATATAAAGATTAGTTTCGGCACTACGCTGTCTAAAGTGCATTTAATCTTTATCTTACGATTTTTTTATTTTTATGTAATTTTCATAAAATCATAAGTTTGTAATTAAGTTTCCGCAAGGGATTGTTAGTATGATGTCGTCTGCAAACATGGTTATAGGTTATTCAAAACACCTAGCCAGATTGTATCGGTATGTCATTGACATATATTTAATCCAAGGTATAAGATTTTATACTAAATTTCATACAAATCTCTCCAGAAGTCTGAGCCTGAAAGAGAAACAAACATACAAACACACACACATGCAAACTTCCGTCTTTATAATATTAGTGAGTGTGTGTGTTTTAGGGTTCCATAACCTAAAAGGAAAAAAACAGAACACGCATAGCAACTCGGGAACGCGTGGAGAGATCGAAATGAAATTAAAACAAAAAAAAACTCAACTAAACTCAAATCTGTAGTCCCTTTTGTGCTGTGAATGTTTGATATTGACATGACATTTATGTCGCAAATTTGTGCTCGCACATAGCCGGTATTTATTTTTTTATTCATTAAAAAAGAATCCCGCTCTAGACCCGCATAGCAACTCGGGAACGCGTGGAGAGATCGAGTTGAAATTAAAACTAAAAAAACTCAACTAAACTCGAGTCAGTAGTCCCTTTGTGCTGTGAATGTTTGATATTGACATTTATGTCGCAAATTTGTGCTCTCACATGGCTGGTATTTACTTTTTTATTCATTAAAAAAGAATCCCGTTCTAGGAATTTCCCCTGTATCGTGGGTTTACAAACATTTAAACTCACAAACACGAACAGTCTAACCCGTAGCAACTTCTGCAGGCCGTACAAATATTTGTTCCGTGCGGGAATGGAATCCGCGACACATGACGCAGCAGTCAATTACTATGTTGAATATTTTCGTTGTTAGGATGCAGGCCTCTTGTTCTACAAGAGGGAGAGGGCTCTGGTATAGTATGTTAAATGTATATCTGCGATTATTTGGTTCTAAAATAATAATTCTTTTTTTTTTCAAGAAATTTTCTTATACAAATTTGAGCAACAACTTAAACAATCTATTACATATACATAAGATTTAAAATTTTGCTTTTAAATATAAATATAAGTTAAAATAAAATTATTGACATAAGATTAAACATTGAATTGAATAAATTATTGCACCATAAATATATTAATAACATTTCACCGTTCAAAATTGCATTAAAATTAAATATAAATTTAAAAAAAAAAATTGTTTAAAAAACAATAATGTATTTATTTAAATAATGTTTTCTTAAGCTTTTTAAGTTTTGAACTTAAATAACGACCAACCTTATTAAACACTAAAGGAAAAAAACAAGAAAAGAAATCACTTTAAAACACACAACCCTTTCAATATAATTACTTAATTTGTGTTTGGGGTATGTAGATATATAGGTACTTTACTGTGTCCAAGGCAGCAAGGGAAATCAATAGCGGCGCACGACAATAAGTTACATAATATATTTTACTTTTATTACCTAATTTACAAAAAGGGTTAAAACATTAGGTATGTTTGACATTGTTTTTCTAAGAAATAAAATTCGTGTGTTCATTTTTCTTTATAATTATTTTAACGACTTGATTCGTAAACTTTGTTTCATTATTGAGCCTCTTTAGGAGATTTCCTCTTCGTTTCTTTAATTTTCTTCCTTCATAGTATTTAGGACACAAATAGGGCAAAACAAAAATAGGCATAATTATTTTTATTAGGGCAAAATCTCATTCATCTAGGCATAGTGGCTGCGACTCAAACTCAAACTCAAAGCCATTATTTCAATAAGACCATTATAGGCACTTTTGAATGGCAAGAAACAAAAAAAAATAAACTACAGTCCCAGACACAATGCAAAATAACTTATAAAAGTATTATAGTTGCCCATTTTAAAGCGTAGATCTCTATGGAGAAGAATGGGCAAGAAACTCCATGACACTTTGTTGTCCATCTGACAAGACCCTTTTTCCATATACTCAAATCTGTGATCCCTTGTAGCTGTGAAAAATTCAACCCTCAAGTTTACGCTGTCAAAAGATATGGCCGTTTTATGACGCAAGTTTGTAAAGAACCGTCAATGCGCAAGTCCGACTCACACTTGCCCGGTTTTTCTAACTATCGCAATATTTGCATTATCGCAAAAATGTTTTGTTTTTCACGCACTAACAGCTGAACAGAAAACAATTAAATTTTGATAACAGGTAAACCCGAAACTTAAGAGCCAGTCTAAAAAATCCATTTTAGGTAGTTCTCCAATATCTGTTTTAAAAACCTCACCTCACCTCAGCTGACCATAAAACTATTGATACACTACAAACAGAGCGCACAATATTTCTTTCAAAGTTTCCAACTCTTCACTTTGTTTTAAATCTAAAATTACAACCGGACAAGTTTGCACTGCCAAGGAAATATCGTTTGCTACAACTTTACCAAGCACTATGAATATTTATGCAAATCTATTGGCATCGATTGTAGTAATTGCTTTTGTTCATACTATTACTTCAAACCTCATCGTCAATTTTTTCGAATTTAAATCGTGTTTCTGTGTTATGGAGGTTAGATGAGCAGTCACTTCATGAAAATTATTAGTGTTCTGCTGCAACCGTTTAGTACGGACTCAAAATATCAAGGGGTAAACTACAATACCGGATTGACGTCGCGTTCGTGTTGCACGCGCGCCTCAAAGAGATGTCAGCAAAGCAGAAGGGCCTGCCAGGGCCACCGCCTGCTGGGGTTGCGGGTTGCTCGAAAGAGACATCGCGGCCCCGGAACATAAAGGACAAAAGACGGAACATGGGTGGGAATTAAAAGCGGGGGAAATTACCTATTTGAGGATTTCCCATCCGAATCAAATCAAATCATTTATTTCAATTAGACTATTATAGGCACTTTTGAATGTCAAGAAACAAAATGGATCTACAGTCCCGGTCACAAGGCACCGTACCGTACCGTACGTTCACAAGTTATTAAACTTGTGAACGTACGGTAGTTGCCCATTCCAAAGCGTTGATCTCTATGGAGAAGAATGGGCAAGAAACTCCATGGACACTCTTTTAAATTATAATATTTTTACAAAATCGTATTTAAGTACATCATTCATGTTGAGATCATACAAATATGTGAGAACGATGTAGAAAGACGTGCACAGTAAGAGCTTCCAGAGTAAATAAAAAGCAAAATTCAATTTAAAATCTAAATAAATTAAAAATTAACCGTGGTAGCTAAAATATGACCAGTCCCAACTGACAGCGCCCGTTCACGAGCATGACCCAAAAATAAAACTATTAGGAAAATGACTGAGCTATGGTTTTAGTTTAAAGACTAGGTATTGTTAACAAGGCATTGTCGTGTAAATAGATCTAGTGTGTAAGTGAAGCCACTAGTAATAATATGTATACACATTTCCTCCTACTGATTAACGTTTTACATTTTCACGAACATACTACGAAATAAGTATTATCTCAAAGGTATGATTGATGCAGTGGCTGAGCGATCGAATGCTGGCTGCGATCCCCGTACGGAACAAATATGTATATAGCCTGTAGTATGTCCGGCTGTTTGTGTACATTAGTTTAAATGTTTGTAAACGCACCCACGTATACAGGAGAAATTCCTAGTGTAGAGCAAAGTTTTTTTTAAGAAAAATAATGCAATAAACATTAAAACCGTTTTGTCATAACAAAATCACTCTCGTGTTTTGGTAAATACATTTTATTGCTGGGAACAATAGGGTTACTAAGAAATCTTATAGCAGTTCTTATTCCTGTGTGAGAAAGAGATGGTGCTAGACACCCTGTATAGCTCTGTCTCTTTCCCTCACTGGAATAAGTTCTGCTTTAAGACGTCATGGTTGGCGTTGGGCCACAAAAGCACAACGAACAGCTACCCCAGCTGTTCGTTGTGCTTTCGTGGCCCAACGCCTTGCGTGACGGTTAGGCGAATGTTAGGTTGCCCGTCTACATCTTTCGTTCATATGAAGTATCGTGATTGACTGATATACAAGGTACAGCCTAATCTAACGAAAGGTATAATAATGAAATTGAAGGATAGGTGTTCATGTCATCGAACCTCAGAACAAAGCTACTCGGAATCAAAATCGAATTTCTAGAATCCTTATTAATATTATAAAAGCGAAAGTTAGTTTGTTTGTTTGTTACGTCTTCACGCCTAAATGGCAAAGCCGATTTTGATAAATTTTGGTACAAAGATAGTTGGGACCCTGGAGACGGACGTAGGCTACTTTTTTTTAAAGTGAGTAATGTGGGAGACAGAGGGAAGAAAAGGGAAAACTTACTTAGGCACCTGCTATCAGAAAATGGAAATAGTGTTACCCCGAATTGAATGCGAGCGAAGCCGGGGGCAAAAGGTATTAAAATATATATTAGATATCTCATGCGAAAAACTTTAGGCAGCACGGTAGGTACTTCAGTACTACAAATACAGTAAAGCTGCTATTAGGCACACTTCAGCATCTTCCTTCAGACCCCACAAGAGTCATATAAAGACGGCACGGCTGGCGCAGTGGCTGAGCGATCGACTGCTGAGCTGCTTGTCGCGGGTTCTATTTTTCGCACGCAACAAATATTTGTATGACCTACAGATATTTGTTTCGTTGTGATTTTAAATGTTTGTAAACGCAGTCATGATACAGGAGAAATTACTAGTGTGTGAAAAAAAATATATATTAACCAAAACTACTAGCGCCTAAAAAAACATGTTTTACCGCAACAGCGATACTTGTAGCAAACAATGCTAAAATAAGATTTTTACTCCAACCAAATAATCTAAAACACAAGAAATCATCACTGAAAAAAGTATAGGTAATATTGCTCCGGGATCAAACATCGCTATAGAGAACCAGATTTCCTTCCTAAATGTAAATGTAGTACCTACAGTACTGCTGGTACCACATTGGTGTTTTCACTATTGGATTTAACAACAACTGTGTCTTGCAATTCACTAAACCACAAATATGCAACGTAGGGATACAAGCAGGGATTTGGATACAAAACAGTGTCTGCTCGTCGTTGAAAATTTGAATAACACATTGAGCTTTCACTTGCTTAGTATTTTCTATTTGGGTGTTATAAAGTTTATCTGTATTAGGTACCTTAACCTCTCAAGGACCGCCATTATTTACGTCAACTATCCGTCAAGCACCGCCGGGTGGGCTCTTATCGTAAGCGTAATCTGATTTTAAGACTTATTTTACTACAAATACAGTTTTAAATCGGTCGGGGTTTGGTGGCACAAATTTGTACCAGCGGGGCTCAACGGTAATACTTGTTTACTGGCACGTTTTTGTGCCGCTGGGGCTCTAGAGGTTAAATTGCTTTTTTTATTTATCACTGTCATTGTGCGTGTGTGTGTTTTTTTTATCAATATGTCCGCTTGAACTTGTGTAAACCACAAAACACGTTAGCCATTCCAGCTGTGCTTATTGTCCCTTAAATGGAAGCTTTGAATCAGAAAATGGTGTCGATTTTGTAGGCCACCCCGTGGCTTCGGTCGCAACTTGCAAGGCACTTAATCGTTTTAACCCAATATTGGCTGTATTTCACTGCGCTGAAACAACATTATTTTTTAAACTGGAACATCAAAAACCAATATTGGATCATTTGAAATAAGGTTGTAACTCAAAAAACATGAGAGCCTGATATTAGGAAAGTTTGTTATATTTGATGCCTTATCGTCTGAGAGGATTCCAATAAAATATTTGGAAATTTTCTATATCGCTGTTAAGAGCTCTTTAAAAAGACAATTCTCACAAACATGACATGTTCAAAAACTATCAACAGAACTAAAATAAATAATCTCTAAATACAAGTGGAGCAACCAGTCACAGTGCCACATCGCAGACATAACAGCTTTTATGACAGTATTTAAAACATATATGTGCCATTAGAGTGGCGAGAACTGGCAGCTGGCGTTACCATACGGTTTGCACTTGGCCAAGAAGTTCGTCGTAGAAACTTGGCCGCAACACTTTTAAACAAATAGCATGTATTTTAAACTACTCCTCCATTAACAAGAACGTCTGTTTTGGAGGGATACTTAGCATAGTCTTAAGAACTTTGACAGAAGATCGTTTTTTTTAGGTCTTATACTGCTAAAATATACGGCTCAAAGAATATCGGCGGGCAGCCACGCAATCTGGGGACCGTACGTGTGAAGTGAGCTTCACGTATTCGTAAAAATAATGTCAAAAGACAGATCTTTTGAGTTCAGTTTATAGAAGGAAAAAAACTCTTTAACTGTCATTCTGCGTAAAATTTTAGTAGGTGTAAATATAAATAACCAGCGCTTGAGACATCTTCTAGTCACAGAGATATTAAAAGTCAATGTTTTTTATTTAATTCAAGTTTTTTTTTCTATTTAATGTATCCGTCAGCACATTGGCTTGTGTGTTTCATAATGCGTTTGCTAGTTATTTAATTTGATGTATGGAATGCTTGGTTTGCTTTATGAAAGGTTTGCTTAAACTTTGTTTATGAAAGCTCGTGATTGTACGGAAATCCTTACTAATATTATAAAAGGGAGAGTGACTTGGTTTGTTACGTCTTTAGGCCTAAATGGCCGAACCGATTTTGATGAATATTACAGAGATAGTTGGCACCCTGCAGATGACATAGGCTATTTTTTTTAAAGTGAGAATGCGGGGAGAATGAGGGAAGAAAAGGGGAGCGAAAGATACATTTTATTCGATCATCACGCCGGTTAAAGTTAGCGTTAGCCCAAAGTGCCACACGGACGAAGTCGCGGGCGGAAGCTAGTTAAAAAGAAGTAAATTTAAATTAGATACATTTTAAAGCGTGCTCCACTTTAAGTCGCATCATCACCAGTTGTGATATATTTAGTTTATAAAAAAAAACCTTTTGCAATATTTTAATAAACATAAAATCAGGAGATCAGTTGCCTTATAAAAACGTTTTCTACTATTTCATTACTGATGAAAAAGAGAAATAATCTACATTAAATTATTAAAATGCGTTTAATTTTAAAGGAGGACTCTGGAGCTCAAAAATCAAACGCAAAAACGACTCGTCTCGTGGCAGTTCAGAGATGGGCTACGCCGTAGCTGGCGTAGCGATATAATCGCAACATCAGCTACGCCGTAGCAAACATTGGTCATTCTAATATTTTTTTTGAGATTAATAACACGCTTCTACAAGCTTCTCCTGTAATCAATCTTAACCCCTTTCTCCCCGATTTCCAATTGAGATCAGATTGTACAGATATGTCGAGTTTCCTGTAACAGTGCATAGTTAGTTAAGTGACGACATTTTAAAATGGCGCGTTTCAAAAATGGCGAACAATATTTTTTTTAAGCAATCCAATTAAAATTACGTCATTCTAAAACGTTACTTTAAAATTATTTGTCCCGCAGAAATCGATAATTTGTTTGCACTAACAAAATTAATTTTATATCATACAATGTTCAATACATACTCTATACTTCAAAATCATCTATGTACATATACATATAATTGGTGTTGTGTCCAACGTATTGATACAGGAGATACAAACATAAGGTCCCTAATTCAACGCTTATTGAGCTAAGTACAGTTACTAAAGAATTCATTCTGTAAGCTCGCATATTAGTTAGTGATCGAGTATCGATAGTACTTGATTGAATGATTGGCTAACTGGGCATAAGCTTCTTTTTCTAAATAATTAGAATAAAAAATATAAATGTCCATAAACACAGGCCATGGCGTATTTTTTGGCTCGCTCGCCCCTCTTCTCGCGTTGATTGCGCCCGCGCCACGTTGCAAGCACGTTATGTGTTGTATCGAACATCGGTATCGGAGTCAATCGAAAGAAACCACTGTACAGGATTTTAAGGTTTAAGCAACAAGTAATCTATTTTTTTTAATTTGAAACACACCTTTTAAAAACCTAAATAAAAAGACCTAGTTTTGCACGTGTTAGGAGCAAGGTCCAAGCTACCAGTTTTTAGCTATGTTGTGAATCAGGCCAAAAATACTGCCTTCTGAATCAGGCCTTTGATCCAACTGCGTTAGGACAGCCTCGAAAGACGTTCGTCGAGACGGGGCTATTGGCCGTTACGACAATCGGCACAATGATAGCTGAGTTCAAATTCCACATGTCGACAACCTTAACTCAATTATTAAAAGATCTTGTTGACCTTCATTAAATGTTTAAATCCCTTTTCACTGTCCTGTTTCGACTCTCCGTTAGTAAGTTAGCCTATGTCCGTCTCCGGAGCCCCAACTATCTCTGTATTAAAATTCATCAAAATCGGTTTAGCCATGTAGGCGTGAAGACGTAACAAACAAACAAACTCACTTTCGCTTTCATAATATTAAGTAAGGATTATAATGGTTTCACTACGTGTTCCAAACTTCTTCTCGGTGAGAGGGAGTGGAAAGTAATTCATTCCGCGGAACCACTGAGGTTTGGTAGAATGTCATATTTTATTATTTGCTAACTTATATTCAGCAGAGATAACCTAGTGACGAAGCGGGAGCTTTTAAGCCATAGGTCGCCAGTTTGAACCCATGACAACCAACTCGGATTTTTCGAATTCATATAATTATCAGCTTTGCTGAAGGAAAACAACGCGAGAAAACCAAACACGCATGCCTGAGAAATATTTCTCGGCATATCGACGGCAGGTTAAGCTAAGCTAGAGGCCAATAGAAATTACTCAGTAGTAGTTTGATCTTTGTATTTCGGTTGATGTCAAGGCTCGCTCGCTATAAAATTGGACTTAAACATAGCTTGGCATATAAATCAAGTTACACGATTCTGTTAATAAACAGATGAGTATATTTCGAAAATAGTCCGTCTCTGTATTGTATCTGGTTACAGTTGTAAAAGGGTGTCGGAAAATCTAGCTAATTCTGACTTTGTGAATGTTGCCGGTTATTTCAACGGAACGAACGGTTTTTGCAAGCACTGATAGTCACGGCACCAGAACTCGGTAGTGTGATGAATATGGCTTCAAAGGTAGTGCCGTATATTCGTCGTGAAACTGTAGTTTAATCTCAAATTAGATGAAATAATTGCTCTCGTTTCTGCACTACTCCCGATCTTGCAACACTTTAGCTGATTGCATTTTGAGCGGCCAAATTGAAATAGATATCAAACTTATGCAAAAATAAAAACCTTTTGAGTGTTTTTTTCTTTTATTCTACTCCTTTTAGTTGTACAATTACTCGTCTTAAATTAATTTCACATTGTAACTTGAAGTTTTTATGTCATCATGTCGTCAACAAGAAGAAAAAAATGGCTTTAAAGAAGTGAATTCGATAACTATTAAAAAAAATTATGAGCACCGGGTAGGTTTACTTTACTAAATGAAAAAAAAAACTTAAAGTCGGTCTGCAATTAAAAAAACTTGAGCAGTGTCAATGGACACCTGGATGGAACGAAGTTATTTTTTATTATGTACAAAAAACCTGTATGTACTCAACAAAAATAATCGTCGCGACACCACATTATTCAATGCGAAATAGAAAGACGAAACGAAAATAACTGGCTTGCTTTCCATGAGAGAAAGAGACAGACAGAGAAACGCGCACGCCACACGGCTTACAACTACAGCAAAAAGTGTTGTAACAACTTTTGGTCTTAAGCAAAAAGTGTCGTTACAACTTTTGGTCTTATTTTTTTCCGTCGAAGTAACGAAGTTCCAACATTGATGAACATAATAAAAATATATGTGAAAATATAGAACGTCCTCCTTTTTAAGTCAGTTAAGATATAGTGATAATGACTATTTTTGTAATATCTATTTTAATCTTACAAAGACGAAGTTTGTGTCCAAGTTATAGAATTATGAATACTGATGGGCTGAAATGTAGGCAAGTATATTTATTTGAAAAAAATATACAGGGTATACAGTAATAGTCCTAATTAAAATTTATTTAATTTCAATCCTAATTTTAATTTATTTATATACAAAATAACAATAATTATTAAGCTTAAACTAATTTGGAAAAATTATAGATTTATATTTAAGGAATGTGAATTTTTACTCTAATATTAAGATTTTTATGAAGCATAGAGGAATAATTAATTGTGGGAGAATAAAGGCTATTTTTATTTTATTTATTACAGTACACCAACTTTCACGAAGACGTCAACTATGTATTCTATATATCAAAATACATAAGTAAATGTACGCAAAAAATGTTGCTGGAAAACGATTATATTTTTAGAGTGAAAAATTACGTTTTAAGATAGAACTCAAAGCTACACTACGCTATAGTACGAGTGTCGGCGAGGAATTTAAAGTGAAATTATTACATTAAAAACAAAGATTGACGGCACGGCTGGCGCAGTGGCTGAGCGATCAACTGCTGCGCAGCGTGTCGCGGGTTCGATTCCCGCACGGAACAAATATTTGTATAACCTGCAGATAATTGTTTCGGGTCTGGCTGTTTGTGTAGTTTAAATGTTTGTAAACGCACCCACGATACAGGAAAAAGTCCTAGGATGGGGCAACGTTTTAAAAAAAATTTAACTTTGAACCCTCAATATCTCCATAACTAGAAGTTTCCTAGATACGGTCTAGAACACAAAATTATCACAATGATGGAGAAAGCAAGTGCCGTTCGGTGTCGGGTTGTTTTACACGCTTTATATTAACAGACAATTTCAAGTTCTGGGCAGTATAACGTCCCTGACGCAGAGGTCATTTTAAGTCTATAAATAATATTACAAATGTGTCATACGTCACCAGCTTGGTCTAAAAAATATTGAATTGTCTATTATCACATTAACTATACTGTTAATTAATTAAATCTATAAAATTTGTGAAAATAAACGTAAAGTTTAATAAGTACCAGCATCTTGATTGTGCACATATCGATTTCTTAGTGCATGTATATCGCCCGTTTTCAGTGCGTATTTGTAGATATGCGTATCTTGGTATTTTGATAGTGCATTGATGCGATGTCTTTTAGTGAGTGATGACTATCAGAATAAAAATAATATTCTTATTATATTATTTATTGATATATTATACTTACGAAGTACTTCGTGTACAATGTATTTGTGCTAAAAATTAGCAGGATATGTATATATGTATGTGGGTATGATATATATAATAATAATAGTCACTTTAAAAGAAATCATTCAAAATTAAAATAACAATGATACATTTAATTTAATTTTGTAACAATACTAAATAAAATTTAATTAAAAACGTAACGTCATGAAATTTTCTTTCTTCTACGTCATAAACCTCTTACATATCTCAAATGTCCAGACTTTTTTTTAATTTCTTGTCTTTTTGAATTGATTGCAAAAAAAAAGCGCTTTCAATACTTATAACGTTCTTGTTGTGATAAAGAACTCATCTTCTGTCGTGTGTTATGGAGGCACAAGCATGTTTTAATTTACGAATCACAGATGAGCGTTATGCCCTAACTTACCTTAATGATCATTATATTCCAGTATTTATATATATATAAACGGAAAACTTAACTAGACATAATATCCTCCGCCATGCCAGTCGGATGTAAAGAGGAAGAATGCGATTGCTTATCCGTTGATCTTGAATGAAAATGTGCTGTAAGAGTTATGTAATAGACGGCATTTTAAATTGTCTAACTTAAATAAGTTAACAGAAATAATCCATGCTGAAAAATTCAATTGCAAGAAGCAAAGGTTTCTTAATCTAAATCTTCATGATCACCAGCAAAATTTTTACTTTGATATTAAAAAGCTATGATCAAAATTTTGATAATCGTACCGTACTTGCTATCATCGCATTACCCTGTTTTAGAGAGAAAATTGAAAGATCCCTACACGAATAACAACTGAGACGTCTCAATCTAAGAAATTTCCACGAAAATATCATTTCCAAAAAATCTGATAAAAACCTCCTCAGAACCTTCGAAACAGCGCCACCTATAGAAACAAGCGCGAACTTTTCTAGTTTCATTGCACAAGTACGCCACCAATGACATTTTCATCCTAGCACAAGCCCGCCATCTATGAAACATTTGGTGCAACTTTCACTTTGTGAAACTACTAGCTTTGTCGTCCATTTCTCCTTTGCACATCTCGCACAGTCCATGAAACTACTAGCCACTAGATGGCGCTAAATGTTGTTTGTTTAACTACTATCTTTGTCGTCCATTTCCCGCGCACTAGTGTTATAGCCGCACGTTCTTGCAGCTACTGGCCACTAGATGGCGCTAAATCTGGCAAGCGGTTCAGTGACCAAACGGCTGAACTTTCTACACTGTGAACAGTGTCGCTATTTTCCGCAAGGTGTCGCTGATAGTATGCAGCAATTATATTGACTGGTCTAGTACCCGATTTCATCTTGCGAAACTTAAGTCACAAGTAATACAGTATTATACTGTATAACCTACGTGACTTGATTTAAATGTATTGCGTTTGTGTTAATTATGTTAAATAAAATTTAATCTGAGATTTGGCTACAAAATATTATAATGATATTATAACTTTTAAAAAGTTTTAGTTGGTGTTATAAGTTTTATAACAATTTTTTAAAAATAAATGAATTTGAACACTATATTATTTTTCTTGAATCTGACTACTGCATCAAATATATATATTCACGCATATATATTTACGCTTTTTTTCTCAAACTTGAAACGTCATAAGTAGTACGATCCTTAATAAATACTCTATTTGCTTCGACCACTTTTTAAATCTACAACTACACACGCACACTAGTGTTACGCATCTGACCTTTGTGAAGAACACATCATTTAGTCATAGTAAACATTGTGGGGTCATTTAAGACAGCTGATGATTGGCCGGCAACGTTAGGTCATCCATGTTGAAATCAAAAAATGAAATCTCAAACTTTTTTAAAATTTAATTTAGCTTATTTTAATAATGTTATAGTTTGTTTAATGATATTTTAACTGACTTGCAAAAATGCGGTAACATACAACTACCTAAACAGTGACTTGTTCGTTAATCAAATACATTTTTAAGTTGCTTTTTTTCTCTTTACTCTTCATACCTGCTATAAGACTCTAACCTTCCATTTTAATATTTCATATAGCGAGTCGCTCAAATTAAGATACTAATGAGGCAAATAAAATAAAAAAGGCAATCAGCAAAAAACACATAAGACATTATTTTTTCTATACAAAACTTCTCCACAAAATTGGTAAGTTGTCGACAAGTGATTGTGATGCTCCCCGCACAAAAACAATTACTGTTTTTTGGAACGACGTTCCTTATCGTGTTTTTCTCTGTCTCTCGCTCTCTCTCTCTCTCTCTCTCTCTCTCTCTCTCTCTCTCATAAAAAGAAAGCCAGTTATTTTCGTTTCGTCTTTCTATTTCGCATTGAACACTGTGGTGTCGCTACCATTATTTTTGTTGAGTGTATACAGGTTTTTTGTACACAATAAATAATAACTTTGATCCACCCGGGTGTCCCTTGACACCTCCAAGTTTTTTTTTGTATTTAGTTATATTTGCAATGTGATAAGTGTGTTTACAACGGTCTTCACCCAAACATGATCCAACCACTATCAAGCTACTTCAGGAATGGCTACTCACATGACAAGCCCCCCTTGCAGCAGTAACCTTGAGCCGCAGTAAGTCAGGGTCCATACTTTGTTACAAAGATTAGGTTGCCGTCGCACAAGGCAATCGTGTCGCTAACTGACGCATAGGCTTAAGATATTATCAGTCTGTGAAGCCTTTTGTAATTTTGTGCTTACTGGCTCTAGAATTATTTTACAACTAGCTTTTGCCCACGGCTTCGCTCGCGTTAATTTCGGGGTAACACAGTTCCCCTTTCCTGATTTGCAAGTACCTACCTGTAGTTTCTGCCCTTGCGCCTTATTTATTGTAATAGCAATGCAGTTTTCCCTTTTCTTCCTTATTTCTCACTTTATATATAAAAAATAGCCTATAAATAAATAGTCTCCAGGGTCTCAACTATCTCTGTACCAAAATTCATCAAAATTGGCCTTTTAGGCGTGAAGACGTAACAAACAAACAAACTCACTTTAGCTTTTATAATATTATTATACAAAGTCTAGTTATTCTGCTATTCAGTCTGTTAGTTTAGTACTAACTAACAGACTGAATGTTAAGAGGAAGAAGGAATGAGGATATTTGAGGAAGTTTAAAAGTTGCGCCTGTTACAGAAAAATTGAAAGGGAGTCGTTTGTCTTGGTATGGACATGTAACTAAGATTTCAGCGATATACGACATAACGTCTGACCTAAATAATTTCAACTAACTTTCGAACACCACTGCATATGGAGTATAGGTTTATTTGGATTTGTCTTCATCCTGTCTGCCTATGCGACAAAAATATATAAATACAATATAATCTTTGTTACTTTGTAAACGTATGGCGCGTTGCCATATGTTTAAACGTAGGTACCCATAAAATTTATCCATCTCTGTAATTTATGACTTTGTAATCGTTTTTTTTTTTGCCTTAGCGAGTTGATTAAGCCTAGATTAAGTTAATTTGGAGTAGGTAGGTACATACACATAACACACACATTCACATATCCACTTTTGTAACGAAAAAATAGTCTATGGCATTGTATAGTCGACATCGGAATTGCTTTACCACCCTAAGGTTGAATGACGCATTCACATGTTTTTTTTTTGTTGTATCGCATCTTGTAAGTCGTCTTTTGAGGTTGTCTTCTGTATAATCTATCTCTGTGCTAAATTTCGTCAAGATCCGTTCAACCGCCAAGCAACAAACATCCATACATCCGTCCTCACAAACAAACGCATTTATAATAATTATTAGTAGGATGTGACACTTTCAACCACCATGGATTTTTCATTCATGGACAAGTGAATTGTAATTGTCAAGTCCTCGGAGTCCATCGGAGTAAAGGTCATTGAAGTCCTAGGTACGATTCTCAAGTCAGGCTATTTGTTTTTAAGATTTTGAGGACTGTTTTTCTCAGTAACAAAGAAATTTAATTGGCCGATCGATGGCCATAGGGTCGTTCCCTATAATTTGCGATTTAAACATAACTGCTGAAATGAGGGTATTTGCAAAAAAAGTGGTAAAGCTATTACGATGTCGACTTTACTTTGCTTGGTTTAGTGTGTTTATACTAATTCTTATTTTCTGTTTTCAGGTAAGTCTCCTATGTTATTTACAACTGAAGTAATTCTCGGCAGCAAAGGTAAGGTTAGACATAAGATGTTTACTTGATCTTTTTCTTCTTTGAAGATAAATCACTAAATACCGCGGTATCATTCCGCAAATAATTTGACTTTTAACACAAGTTAACCGTAACTCTATTTAAAGACCGACTAATAAAAAAAATATACTGTCTAATAATAATTAAAATTAACTTAATAACTAAACATAAACTAACTTAACCCTTAAAATGTCTTAAGTTCTTCTTCCTACAGGGAAACTTAAGGTACCTAGGTATTCATAGAAAAAAAAACGATAAATCAATGAGTTAATAGTTTTAAATCATTTTCACAATTTATTTATTTTTTAAAACGTTGCCCCACACTAGGGATTTCTCCTGTATCGTGGGTGCGTTTACAAACATTTATACTCACAAACACAAACAGCCAGACCCGGAACAACTACCTGTAGGTCATACAAATATTTGTTCCGTGTGGGGATCGAACCCGCGACGCGCAGCGCAGCAGTCAATCGCTGAACCACTGCGCCAACCTGTTTTAAAAACAAATCCAAATTTAAAATATCACATACGTATATACTGAACTCCTTGCTCTCAACGTCGTCGTATTGGTAGGCCCTACATGTTACTTCATCATCTGCCTAGCTTTTTCCCAACTATGTTGTGGTCGTCTTCCAGTCTAACCGGATGCAGCTGAATACCAGCATTTTACATGGAGCGACTGCCTATCTGACCTCCACAACCCAGTTAGTACTGGATAGTGCGATACCCCTTGGTAAGACTGGTTGTCAGACTTTCGGAACACTGACTACCTGTAATGACTGTCAAAGATCTACAAATGACAGCCGGGACCAACGGCTTATCGTGCTTTCCGAGGCACGGAGGACTTGACCGTGCACTGGTGGTCACCCATCCACAGAGCAACCTAAGCAAACGCGGCTTAACCTAAAGATCGACCCGAGCGGCTGCTTTTATTTAGCCACGAGCTCCTCAGGCCCTACCTGTTACTTAGCCCGCGCAAATATTCACTCTGAAAATTCAATTAAAGCAAGATACTCGCTCGTTCAAAGTGCTCCGTACGTTACGAGCACGCAGATAAAACATCAGAAGTGCCAAGAAAACTATCTTACTTTGTTTTAATCAAGCGGTACGGTTGCGCTGCGTGTCGCGGGTTCGATTCCAACGCGGAACAAATATTTGCATGGCCTACAAATAGTTGTTTCGGGACTGGCTGTTTGTGTATGTGAGTTTGTTTGTAAACGCAGCCACGATACAGGAAAGATTCCTAGTATGAGGCAACGTTTTATTTTATAAAAAAAGCCTAACTTTATACATTACATTCAGTTGGTAATATGCTCAAAGACTGGCGAGGTTGCCACGTAGACTGGCAGTGCTTTGCCTGTAGCCAACTTAACCTCCCATTTGAGTGTGCTGATAACTTATTGCAATCGTTCTAAATAGGATTTCTGATTACTGTTCTGTCGTACGGCACCACCATGTGAGTTTGTGAGTGACAGTAGTGGCGACAAGAAGTCTCCGACGAACTGCGCGGCGCGGGCGATAACCTTATCACTTAAATTATCGATGCACGCCATCATTTTGAATGATTTACATCAATGTCTTGCTGTGAACGTAACCAGTTTTCAAAGTTTTAATAGTTTAAGGAGTGCTACGTGAAGTACCAAACAGAATCTAGTTTAAAATAAATGGCAAAATAAACTTTCTAAAGGCGACAAGAGTGTCTATCAGCTATCTTTCATCATCTAATTGTTTTTTACTTATATTTCTCATGTGCTTACTAAACTCACTTATTTATTTGAAACTTGTATTACCTGCTAACTAAATTTAAGCTACTAGTTGTGTAACTCGGAACAGGTGGGGACCTGGTGACCTGTACTACAGGTGTTACTACCTACCACAGGCACCAGCGATCCACAACCAAAAATTGTCAGCTAATGGTTCTTTGTGTCAATATTGTCTGTATTTTTTGGCTTGTGGTGAGAAATAAACATTATATTATATTATTATTATTATCTTTGATGCCATTGAGAGCCCTGTCGACTAAAAGTTAGGAAGTTATTATTCTACTTTACGTACTTATTGATAATCTTATAAAACTGATTCAATGATTTCATTCATATACCGTTAGGAAGTACGCCAAATTTAACTGTTAAGATTTATTACACAGTTGGTTCTATTTGATATCTTCTACTAGAAGCATATTTATTAAATTGCTCAGATGTGTTGCTGGGGAGAGAATTGGACAGATGTGTTGCTGGGGAGTTTGTTCCGCCACTTCTTCTTCCCAGCTAAAGCACTAGGAAGTCGCGAAGGGCAGGGCGTTTTTGTGGGACTGTCTCTTGTAATTTGACGTTCAAAAGTGCAGATTATCAGCCTAATTTGAATAAATGACTTTTGATTTTGATTTTTGCTCTACAACTATGGACACTGTAACTGAGCGATCATCTCCTGTCTAGTCTATCTTGATGTTATGCCATACAAGTGACTTTCAACCCGAAGACGCGGTTACACTTGGTCGTGAGCCCGTATTCGGATGGTCGAAATACTTTTTCCGATATAACCTTAGGCATTTATAAAGTAAACAGTTAGTTTTGTAAGTAATTTGAATGAAGTAAATCTATGCAACGGAACCAGGTTGTCCGAAGACGAACAACGTACACGCCGCCGTTTAATACTTCGTCGTTTGCCCAAATTCCATCAGCAATGGAATCAAGAAATCGACCACATTCTTGCACCATTAAGTTGGCTAACCGATTAGACGACCGATTATACAACAAAATCGGCGTGTAAGCAAACTGAAATAAACGGTTGTTAGTCGGAACATCATTAGTGGCTTGTCGCCAACGATTATCAGCGGCAAATAGCCTAACGAATCTAATCGTCACTTCCTCAGCTCTTCCGCTCCTACAACACGCTAGCCCCATCGTTATGGCTAATCATTATACTAGGTCCGCGACGAACAAGTTCATTTTGCAAGTAAAAGAGGGTTATATTGTGTTATATGTTATAGTTTGACTTTGTGTGGTGAATGGTGTTCTAAGCGATGGCGGTTTTAAACGTTGAAAATCTATGTAGACAAGAAACTAACATGAAAGAAGCACTTTTGAATCAGTGTTGTAGTGTAAAACAGACTATAGTTCTATCAGTTAGGACAGTTTTTTTTTTAAATAACGTTGCCCCACACTAGGAATTTCTCCTGTATCGTGGGTGCGTTTACAAACATTTAAATTCACATACACAAACAGCCAGACCCGGAACAACTATCTGTAGGCCATACAAATATGTGTTCAGTGCGGGGATCGAACCTGCGACACGCAGCGCAGCAGTCGATCGCACAGCCACTGCGCCAATTGCTTTTCGTATGTGTCTGTGAGACCGTTTTCTTCTTCTAAACTTAGATGTATTCTGCCAGCACGTTACGGTTTTTACGATATTGCATTGCAATATTTTTTTTTTTTTTTTAAAACGTTGCCCCACACTAGGATTTTCTCCTGTATCGTGGGTGCGTTTACAAACATTTAAATTCACATACACAAACAGCCAGACCCGAAACAACTATCTGCAGGTCATACAAATATTTGTTCCGTGCGGGAATCGAACCCGCGACACGCAGCGCAGCAGTCGAGCGCTCAGCCCCTGCGCCAACCGTGTCGTCAAAATATTGAACTCATTAAGAGTTTAATATTGCAATGGTCAGGTAGACCTTCACTTAGCGTGCTATTCAGGGCACGGATAACACTTGGTATGGAAGGGTTGATCACCCTACCACGGACTTAAGCAAGCCCAGTTTGACCTGAAGACCGACCCGAGCAGTTGTTTTTTGTAGACACGAACTCCTCGGACTCCGAGTGCCAAATAATACCTAACCAACTTGTCGGGCAAGAAGTCAAAAGGGTTGCTATCGTGGGGTTTGGGATCCTGGGTACCATTCCAGAATTTAACAAACTGTTCTTTTGTATTTCTACGTACAAGCAGGATCAGAATTGACGGCTGCGCAACCTGTTCTACGGGGCGTCAACATACTGTTCATTCTCCTTATAGAATACAAACATGACTAAAATAAGGCCAACTAGCAGCGATACGAAAGGTCATTAACCTAAAAAACAACTGTGGCGTTGACAATCTAATATTTATCTCTTTCCATCTTGTGCCTTTATCGTAATGTCTCGTTCTCCCGGCAAAAACATGACAACGTTAAGACGGGTTCGCCAACATTCGGGCGGCCATTTTAGATGGGGTTTTAGCATGGGTTTTGTTTACATTTGGTATCGCTTCTCGTTGGCCGTACTTTATGTGTCTGTACAGATATTCTAGTTCATTAGTATCCCTGGATCAGAGATTGAGCGGATTTGTTACTTTATGTTTGGAGACTATCTGAAAATCCCGGAACACAATAAAGTAGACGTGATGAAACTAAATTGACATCTTATCTGTAACCCTTTTGATCCCTTCCGATTGTAGGAAAATAAGAGAGATCATTATTTGTTTTGTTTTTTCTTTAGTTTTGTGATTTTTTTACCTATTGACCTTTTGTTTCGTTTATCTGAGCTACCGGAAAACCAAAACACTAAACAAATGCAGATTGTAGAACAAACGGAAAAGTTTTATGCTTATTATTTGAAAAGCACAATTCTTAATAACAATCTTCAAAGTTAATATTCGATTATAAAGTCTTTAAACTATCAACAGGCATCTAAGCGTGAACTATCAAGCAGGGAGACGGTAATTTCAAATCCAAGACCAAAAGCAGCGCTCATTAATCTATTTCTTGTTTCCACTAACAAATTAACAATCAAATAAAAATAAGGAACTAAACTAAAAGCAATTATTTCAAACAAGTTTTTCCTCAAATATTCTGAGACAGCCAAATAGCGTGTTTCTCGAGAGGTTATAACGTTATTACGGTATAACTAGCTATATATGAAAAAAAAAACAAGTAATTAGGTCCATGTGGGGTAAGCGTCAATCGATAACTGGCAGTCCACGTGCTACTACATCGATTACTGACTTGGAGAAACAGGGGGAATCGTTTTGGGCGGTAACGTTAGAAAGTTTAAAAAACAAGTTGTGTCCATGGAGTTTCTTGCCCATTTTTCTCCATAGAAATCTACGCATTGGAATGGGCAACTACAATATTTTCACAAGTTATTATGTCTTGTGACTGGGACTGTACAGCATCGGTTTTGTTTTTATGACATTCAAAAGTGTCTAATGGTCTAATCGAAATAAATGCTTTGAGTTTTTTGTGTTTTTAACAATATTAACTTACTAAAACATTATTTAGTGAAACTAACAAAGGCCTATATATATTTATTTATTATGAAGACAACAGGGGTCCAGTGTGTTAGTAACAAAATTCTTAGCCTATGTTAGTACTTAATAGTAAACAGCGATCTGGTTCGATCGACCAGCGAATGCATAAGCGGGCTGTCTGCCCTGGCGGCAATTGAGTGAAGGATGCTATTACGACATCCTATCCTATAGTCCTATACATAGACTATATAAAATAACATATTATTTGTGTGTGTTTATAAAATAACGTGTTATTGAATATGGCTTAACCCTCTTATCTCATAGTGTAGACTGTAGGCAACATACAAACGTCACAAAATTTTAAATAATTGATTTCATACCGTAATCACTGTAGTTCGTAGTCTACATTCCGAACTAACGAACTAGTATCTAAAAATACAACTCTTAAAGTCAGTGTTGCCCAAAAGCAACACTCGCTATTTTTGTTTACTTCCTTTTTTTAATCATTTCAATCAAATAAAATCCAGTTTATGAGTGATAGAGGGTCAAGATTATGTATGAAGCAATTTACTTGTTCATACTTTACTATGATCAGTAGAAAACTAAGTGAAATATAATTCAAAGGGATGGTACCTACGACTTGTGAATTACCAGCTCTCAGGGGGCCACGAGACTGTAGATGAAGAGCTTCCAATGCAGTCCGAATATAGTTTGCATTTTTTAGATAGTTAGAATCAAAATGAGTAAATAGAGCTTTGACACTTTTGTAAGTACTTAAATCTCATTTATTATCGTACAAAATTGTGAATCAAGACACAAATGCACTCTACCTGTTAATCATAGTCCGATGGTGGGTATATCAGATCCTAGTACTACAACATAAACATAATAAGTGTGTAAGTTCGGCCTTTTTTTTTGGGTTGGTTCCCCCGCTCTGGGCGGGGCGGGGGGGGGGGGGGGCGTGTCAGACTTTTACTGACTAAAACCCGCCCATGTTCCTTCTGTTGCCCTTTACGTTCCGGGGCCGAGGTATCTCTTTCGAACAACCCGCAAATCCGGGTAAGTTTGGCCTTAAACACTAAACCCGTATGTTTTCAAACCTAGCGTTGCTAACTGTATCAGAACAAATACAGCGCTACGGTGTTTGTTCAAAGAATTCATAATAATTATGTGCGTCTTGTTTTTATTGACTTGAAGGGGGGAAGGGGGAGGGGTAATCAACGCGTAAAACTATGTTACATGCCTAGGTTATCGAATGGAACTTAGTAGCATCCTCAAGGTATAAAATTGTCCAGCCCTGGTTCAGTCCATGGTCCGAGGCGCCAGGGAATGGAAAGCGGTCACGTTCTTCTGCGAAGCAGCTATGATAGCGAAAGAGATGGCCGGACGTTTGCGGGAAAGAAACAAAAACAAACGCTTTTGTTCACTTCGCCGTCGTTAAAAATGATAAAAACCTGAAAACCCTGTTGGATTATTGAAAATAACTCCAAACACTAGCAAAAGACTCCGGAAAATCCGATTTTCCTAGAAAGTCTGAGTGGTAATTACAATTTTAGACTGATGCAATGCAACTTTCATGAACTGTCCAAGTTAGGGATGGTAGTTGCAGACGCCCCCAAAAGGCCCTAGACGGCATGAACAATGCCTTCGCAATGTAGATAAAGCTTTAAATAGATCAGTTACATCCAAGTTATTTTAAATGTTTTTTCTAAAGCTTGAGAGATACCAAGCATAAAATGGTTTTTAGAGCACGCTGTGTGTTGAGATGTTCCGGTCTGGAGTTTACCAATGAACCGTTCACCAATTTAGACCTCGATACATCTATAACTGAAGCCTGACCTAGAATCGAACTCATAACTCAGCAACTGATGTGCTTACGGACCCTTATAATTACGGAATATTACGCCTGATATTGACACAAGTGCAGAAGCACGTGGGCTGCTGTCTCGGCTACCTGCATGCAGGCTCGGCACAGTGGGCTGTCTGTAACTCTTATAACAAAGAGGTGTTTACTAAAAGAGCCGTGACCAGTAATGACGGCTGTAATTGTGAGCAGCTGTGGTTTTGTCATCCAAAGCCCTGTTTAGTGAAGCGGCCGTCGATTCTAGGAAGAGCTTCCTTAGCCTGCCTGCACTCACTGTTGTCCAGACGTACTTTTAGATGTTGCTCTGTGAGATCCATGTAATAGGGGGCAAGGTTTTTGCCACCAATTAGGCACAAATCCAATTTCCGTGGCTAAAACAGATAGATTTCTGATGGAAAAAGTTTCTTGTCTTTTAATCTGGACTCTTGTCGCCAAAGTGATGGAGCTGTCGCCGCTGATCTACTTAACAACAGGATGGAACTGGAGTGTTAACAAATTATTCTGTAGTTATTTTAAGATTTGTCGTACCGGGATCTTACCGGGGTATATGATAATGCACCTAACCAATACGTAGGTAAATGAAATTAACTACACACAACACACACACTCAACACTTTCACTCCCATACATCACACTATTCTCCTTGTATTTTCTTTACTTTTGTTTTTTTTCATTACATACACTGTCTCATGTTAATTTTAAAAGCGGAGTCTCCTAACTCAAGCATCTCCCTGCATCCTTCCAATTCATTGGTACTGCCGGACCTGAAAATCGTTAAAAACTCCGTTCAGAGATCAAATCGACAAACGAACACCGTTTTTTTTTTAAACCTGCAACTTTTATTTTAATAAACTTTGAATTGGAAGCCACGCAAACTCTTTCATCCTTCAATAACCAATCACATAAAAAACTTCTTCGTTTCTTAACAAACACGTTTCCAACGAAATCGGAATGTAAATAGCAAGCGTCTGATTTACCTTCAGTGCTTCTCGAAGATTTTGAAATAAAATCAACCTGAAAGTATCTTATTTTTTGTGTTGTGTATCTATTCTGAGGGATCAAAGCTTTATTTATTTTCTTACCTATGTATGATTAAAAAAAAACATACCTACATTTCGGTCAGCTTTTTAATCTGTCATGCCTCCCTGCGTTCGTTAGTGTCAAGCACTACTGTTCGCGCCAGTTTTCTTTAGGCAAAAAGAGCTTGTTGTTTATTGAATATTCAATAAAATATCCGGTTGATATCGTATAATCTGCTGGATACAAAAAATCTTCCTATCCCAGTATATTTGTATAACATTTACTGTTGGAACTAGCTCCGATGCATTTGAATCCAGTGATCTATGAAATTTTATAAATATGAGGATTCGACTATTGTTATTTGAAAGAGAGAGGATAAAATTCGATGTTGTCTCAGTAATTCGTGGAACAGCTCTTTGAGTTTTGAAGCCAGGTGGACTTACAAAATAGGACATTGAAATTTCAACTCGTATGTACAGACACAGATCAATCCATCTGGTAATACTTGTTTATTAAAATAACTATTAAACATTAGCTGTCATATCATTTACAGTCTACGTGTTATACGTGGTATAACTGATATCTCTTCTTCTTCTCTGAAACGGCTTGACCGCTTTTTATAAAATTTTCAAAACAAATTGAAACTGGTACTGGTTTGGTACAAACCGCTCTTTACAGCCAGTATAATATAATAATAAAACCAAGTAACCATGAAGTAGATAGTTGAAATCCAACTAACACTAGACCGAACACATATTCGAACAGTTCGAAATTGTATCTGAAATTATTTGATTAGATTATTGAAGTTTCAGTTTCTGCGAACAACCACCGGCGACAGCGATTTCGGGCTAGACTGAATTTGTCCTAATCTTCGAATGAATTTGTACTGAAAGTGACTTCTTACCGAAACTGCGAAATTTAAAACGTCTTTGTTTATTTTAATGGTCGCTCTCTCGTGTTTTCAAAGAAATCTTAAAAATTAAATTTTACCCATTTCCCGGTCTCTGATCGAGCTGAAATTTGGCATACCAGTTTAGTTTGGAAGAAAATGCATAGTCAACTAAGTCCCGCCATTCTAATCTTCAATTACATAAATAAAAATTGGTGTAACACCTCTTTGCGAACACAAAACAAAACACATTCATAACAACCAAGAACCAACATGTGTGCCAAACAAATTGACGAAGATTTTTTTTACTACCATTCAAACTGTTTATAAGATTAATATTCTTTATAATAATGACTAAAAGATAACTTATATTGGTAGTATTGGCCTCTGCGGTACAGACCTCTTTCACACCTTTCCATACATCGGTTTCGCGCGCAACACACAACTGTAAGGGTCCACCTGTCTGGTAGAAGATGTCTCTATCTTTCACTTGGTTTCCCCTTTTTTCCTTGACCTGTTTCAAACAAACTCACTTTCGCTTTTATATTATTAATAGTAAGGATTAAATCCAATTTTCGATCCTTGCTAGTTAATTTCATAAATAGATGCAAAACTGAATAAGTTTTAAAAATACCTCCCTTAATTTCTAAGAGTTCCCATGACCTCAAGAGAAATTGAGCAATTATTCCGAATTATACGGTTCGTAATTAAGTTAATTTTAAATATAATTGTTCATTTTATTTGTTTATTGTGAATGTGAAGACATTTCTTTTGTTTGTTTTTATCGTTGTCTGGCATTTGGAGTCATATAAGCGACCTACACAAATGTCCTTTTTTGGTATTGTTCGTTGTGTCGTTGAGCTCTTTGACTTATGAGTCGAACTACACGATAACTGACAAATGCTTGCACTAACTGGACAGGTCCACTCAAATATGTGTGGTTCTTTCTTAAAAATACTATCTCAGACACTAGTCTACGTAGTACTCATATAAGTTGACCAGAACAGGGTTTGTCTGGACTCTACTGTCAACATAACCATAATTTATCATTTGGTAATTGCTCAATTGCTGCCAACTTTTATCAATATGTAACTTGGTCACTATAAAACATAATAAAATAAAGAGACACGTCATCTGCTTACACATTATCCGTTAAGGCGATGATTCCCTTCGACACGCTATAAAATTTAAAATCTAAAAAGAATCTTATAAGTATTCAAATTAATATACAACAGTACATATACGAGTACTAAAAAATAGACAACAACAAGATCCAATAAGGGTTCTGTTTTTTGTTAATTTTGATACACAGAACCCTAAAAATAAACGATTAATAAAAGTATGCACATGTAGAGGAAAGAAATTTCTACCTAATCCTTCGGAACAGAATCGTAATTTATGTTTCAATGAGTGCATTACTTGGCGGCTTAACGTTAGGCAATAAATTATTTTCTTTGGCACTATTCCGGATCATAATCAAGTACTTTAGTGGTTTATCTAAGTACTTAGCGGTTGACTCCAGTTGCCGAGTAAGCCAAGCTAACCGCAAGTGTGCTATGTTTGCCAATAAGACGGCAATTTGTCATGCATGGACGGTAAATTGCCTGTAACAGCCTGCCTGTATAATCAGTTACTTACCTATTTTATGGGACAGCTGAGAAGATAAATAGTTCCCATGTAAACTTGCATAATGCAGTCTGTTCTCATAAACAATTCGAGGTAACGTTTACAGGAAATGAGATAATAAGACCTTTTTTTGCGGATGGGAAATCTTGTGTTGCAAGGTTTAAAAAAAAACTTCCCCTGGTCTAAGCGGAGCGGGGGAAGTTATTTGTTTGTGTTGTGGGAAGTTATGTGGTTTAGTATCAGAATTTTACTGACTAAAACCCACCCATGTTCCTTCTTTTGCACTGTATGTTCCGGGGCTGCGGTATCTCTTTCAAACAACATGCAACCACGGCAGTCAGTGGCCCTGGCAGGCCTCTCTGCTTTGCTGACATCTCCTTAAGGCGCACGTAATACGAACGCGCTGTTGACCCTGCCCGTCGTCAATAGAAAGACGGACGGTGAGCTACCCATTGCATACCGACCACAGACACGCATCTATGGTGGCCGGGAGTAGTCTCGCGAATATAAGAGTCTTTTTCAATGTGCGTTCTTTATGTTGTGTAGAAAAATCAACACTGCTAGGTTTCAAAGTATTGTAAAATGCACACACCATCTGTCAAGAAAGTACCAGGAAAAGATAATACACGCAATGTTAGTTATTAATCCAAAATTTATTTATGTATCGCCTTTAAAGTAAGATCTTCTAAAAACGATACACTAAAGCTAACGAATACTCCAATCGTCAAAACATTTTTTAAACGTGTTTTCCGGAATTGCGTTCATTTCTCGCCGCGAATTCTCCTTTATGTCTTCTACCAAACAAAAAGAGCCACGAAGTGGTAATTTGAGTTTAAGAAAAAAATAAAGTCTACTGGACCCCTAATTTGATGAATAAGATGGTTGCTCGATGGAATTTGTTAAGCTTTTGGTGAAAAAAATCGTGCACAATGATGCCTTTATGCGAAGGTGAATTATTGTTTATCAAAATAATTTTATTTCTGTAACATAGGTAGTGAATACAGTACTTAAATTAAAGTTTTTTAGGTCGCTATGTCATGCCAGAGTCATACAAACAGGTTGCATGCGAATACAATAACAATATTAGTCATGCGAGAGGTAAGCACAAATAATTCTGTTAAACCAAGAATTTGTTTTCCATAATTCTGGCCTTTTGTGTTTTAAAAAAAAACTTCACATTAGGAATTTCTCCTATATAGTGGGATAAACATTTCACATACACAAACAGGCAGACCCGAAACAACTACCTGTAGGTCATACAAATATTTGTTCCGCGGGAATCGAACCTGCGACACGCAGCGCAGCAATCGTTCGCACAGCCATTTTTTTCACCTAATTTGCTCTCTTGAGCGCCGCATAACACTCAAATGATATTCTTTATTTGCCGTTTGACCTTCCCGCAAGAATAGGGTAGTTTCCAGGGCCAAAGTAATTACATTCAATTGCAGCAACGCGTGATGCGCAATCTAATAAAAAACAAATGGTTTTGGAACCATAAAAAAAACATCCATTACCGATACTTTTTTGAACTGAAAGAAAAGTTAGTTAACAAAGTTGAACAAAAATATGAAATTAATCATTCTCACCATGAACTTAACCCTGCATCAATTATGCACAGCCAATGTTATAAGCAAATATTTTACAGAAAGTGGAACAAATGTCAATTCCCTGAATCCTGAAGGCTATGCCTACCTACCTACTGTATGTATAAAATAACCGATTGGAGTTTCAAAATTGCGGTCTTGCCAACGGCATCAATATTCAGTTGAAATAGGGTTCGATTGCTTGGCGCGATTTTACTTAACCAAGAGAAAATATTTTAACTCTAGTTCCAACGTAGCTCTTGAATTTCCAATAACAAAACAAATATTTGTTTGTTTGTGTGTAAGGATATGAAATAGGTTTGCACATGTGATTGATTTCTGATCAAAGCGTCGATCTTTGGAAAGCAAGTAAGTGAAAATCGGTGTACCTAAATAGATGTAATGGTAAAATATTGAACTGATTTGGTTTTTGCAGACTGTATTGGATTCTTTTAAAGAGTAACCATAGAGTTTCTTGTCTGATCTTCCGCATTGGCAATGATCAATTCGAACCGTAAGACCTTTCTCGACCGTTTATGTGAAATTATATGTTTAAATTTTGCTGATTTATTTGAAAATAACCATCATAAGTCATCTAGAATGTACCAAATAGTTCACAGTTATTTTAGTTCTGACTTAAACCTTATCACAAAGAGAATAAAGTTCACTTTACTTCAAAATCAGAGACAATACAATAGTTCGCACCACTGAACTATATTATCTCCATGCGAAATATGTAAATAATCGTTCATTAAACAGGCTTCCGTAGCCAGGACCAATGGTTTTAACTATGACGTCACCAAGGCGTACTCTCGGCTGTAAACTCTCCGTAAACTCGCATTTGCCTAATAAATTAAAAATTAAGATTGGGGTCCATCTAAGACAGCTCTAGAGTTGTGACAAAGATTGTTTGTTCCCACAAACTACCTCATGGTAAGCTGTTTATTGGCTTCGTCACCATTTTTTGTACTCATTAAGATACTAATGACGTCCAAGACTTCAATTCCACGACACCACACATCCAGGTTGCATTCCAGGTTGGCACAGAGCTTTTCTGATCGACTGTGCTGTCTGTCGCGGTACGGATAAAAACCTGCTATTCTACACGACTGCCCCAAAAAAGGAGTGGCTAGGTTAGGGTTCATGTATGTTTGTATGTATGTACTACTTATTTCATAAACTCAGTTGGGTAGCTAGTACGCGGGAATGTGCGAGAAGGCAATGCTCGCAGCAACTATCTACTCACCCACATAACACAGCAGCTTTTAGAGGCAGTTTTCGCTATGCGGCCTAGGTCAAGGTGTGGAATAACCTGCCACCACCGATTAGGTTGATAAACAATTATTTCACATTTAAAAAACGGTTACGGCAGTATCTAGTTGAAGCGCAACGTAAACTGGATATGGTCGCACTAAATGCCTCAATTATTTAATTTATAATCTACCTACCTACCTTTAATTCATGTCATCGACGCCGCCCAAAAGTGAATATATACCCGATGTTTCATTTAAATTTTTTATATTACTTTGCAGAATTTCCATTCACATAAACAATTATGTGGTTTATCTTCTATTTTTTATCACAATACACACTCACATTTAAGTACATACTAGTAAACATTTAAAACGGTTTTACGTCCGTCACATCACCACATCAGGTTCAGTTGAAAACCAGCGTCGGGCACTTGCTGCACGGCAGTTTGCTGAACTGGACCTATTTGGCGCAGCCGTGAGACACACATTATTTTTATTTTATTTGTGTATAAAATTAAGTTTCATTATTTTTATTAGTGTGTGCATTTATGGCTTGTGCCAAATAAACTTGTTTTCTTTCTTTCTTTCTATGTGAGTTTCTTTATTCCACCATAACTTCTAAACGCCTGAACTGATTTACATGTATGGGGTATCATTAGAATCCTTGCATCAACCCGAGTAACATAGGCTTTTGAAAAAGCATAGAAGTGCAATGTGGTGGGTATGATAAATAAATGAACACCCACATTTTTTTACATTTTATTATGTTAATGCATGTGTTAATCGTCTAGGATTTGACGAAAAATATAAATTATATGTTTCATTGTTAATCATAACTGTTTTTTCTTGTTAGTTAATTTTTTTGACATGGCAGTCGTGTTTTTTTAATTTCTTAAATTATTTTTTTGTAACTTGGTGGCACTTTGGCGTACTGGCTGAGCGATCAATTGCTGCGCTGCGTGTCGCAGGTTTGATTTCCGCGGAACACTTATTTGTATGACCTACAGGTAGTTTTTTCGGATCTGGCTGGATATAGTGGTAGTCGTGCTGGTGTAGAGGTAGGTACCATATTACATTTGTTTAACAAATAAATAACATTGACTTCGACACAAACAGCAAAAAGCGGAACAAGAAAAGATAAAAAATCATTCAAATAAGTTTTGAACCAGGTATCAAACCCGTTATACGTATCACAGCCACCCAAATCTGCCCACCTACCGCTGGGCTAACTGTCTCACCTATTTCCAAGGTATCATTCGGTTAAAAACTTTAGTTCGAATGAACTAACTCGTGGGTATCGTTTTATATACATTACATTTTCTATGCAAACTTATTCCGCCCGTTTGCCAAGGAAAAACTTTTACAAACTGGTCATATGCTCATTAGCTAGTTTTGAACAGAGCACGTCTGTAGTTTGGCCTAGCTTTGTGCTTTTATTCCTAAACTATTATGACTTGCACTGGCCTGTTTCGGGGTGTGACCTTATTTTATTAACCGACGAAAAAACGAGGTTCAACCTGTATATTTTTTATTTATTTTTTATGTGTGACCACGCATAACTTTTTACTGAGACGTCCGATTTGAAAAATTCTTTTTTTTATTTGACTCTCAACAACAAATTGACGTCACGGTTGGCGCAGTGGCTAAGAGATTGACTGCTGCTCTGTCTGTCGCGGGTCCGATCCCCGTACGGAACAAATTTTTGTATGACCTACAGGTAGTTGTTTCGGGTCTGGTCGTGTATGTTAGTTTACGCACCCACGATACAGGAGAAATTTCTAGGGTATTTAAAAAATTATTTAAAAACAAATTGTATACACATATGCAAGATACCTACTTCAAAAAAACGAATGGACTAGTTTAAGAGAAAAGGGTAAGCAGGTAAGCACATCGTCCATTACATTTTTGCTGAATGATGACTTAAAATCTAATTTAATTTACATGCAAACCTTCTCTTCTCCTTTCTAATTTATAAAATTCTCGTGTCGCGATATTTGTTACCAAAATCATTCGCAACGGCTAGACCGATTAGTATGAAATTTTGTGTGTATAGGTCTGAGAAACTGCCATTATTTATCCTACTAATATTATTAATTCGAATGTTTGTGAGGATGGATGGATGTATGGATGTTTGTTACTCTTTCACGTTAAAACGGCTGAACGGATCTTGATGGAAATTGGCACAGAGGTAGATTATAGTTTGGAATAACACATAAGATACTTTATTTTTCGTTATCACGCGGGCAAAACCGTGGTCGCCAGCTAGTTTTTAATACCTCTGAGTGAAACCTTTAGGCAGAGCTAGTAATACTATAATAATATAGTACTCCTAAACAGTCAGATTGCACATCAACCAGATTGCAGCAGCTGTTTTGTAACTTATTTTTGCGGGACATAGGAGAATTGGCACCAAGGACGGCTCTGCTTGAAGGGGTTATATGAGCTTCTAGGCTCTTCGTCGGCACACGAAAATTGATACTGCTCAATAATTAGGTACGATCAATTTTATGTCTCAATTTTTTTAAATAAAAATAATAATCCAATAAATATTTCCTTATGTGAAGTGATATCATTTTAAAATACAGAGTCTCTATTTATAGGGGTTGCGGGTTGTTCGAAAGAGATACCGCGGCCCGGAACGTAAAGGGCAATAGAAGGAACATGGGTGGGTTTTAGTCAGTACAAGTCTGACACTCCCCTTCGCTCCGCCCAGAGCGGGGGAAGTTATTTGATGGTTTCCCGGCCACAAAAAAGGGTCTCTAATTATACGATTGTATATTTTTAGCTACCACGGAAGAGTATGGTAAATGCCACAGAAATGGTTTAAACCGTATCCAATCTTAGTTTGTGTGTGAGATGATGAGGTCTGGAGACTGCTGCAATATTCTAGCGAGCTACGGACCAAATAAAAGGCTTATATTAAAAAAAAAACACTGCAAAGACATACCAATACAAGCATACCAATCGCATGCACAGGATTGAATTTACTCGAAGCTAAATTAGTTTTGAATTTTATAGTAAACTAGCTGTGCCCAGCGGTTTCACCCGCTGAGGTTTAGGGGTATGAAAAATAGATGTTAGCCGATTCTCAGACCTACCCAATATGTACCCAAAATTTCATAAGAATCGGTCGAGCCGTTTCGGAGGAGTACGGTAACTAACATTGTGACACGGAAATTTTATATATTAGACATTTTTTCGAAAACCAATAAGTGTTGCTTCTGAGCAAGCTGTTTTGAGTTGGTTTCCAGGGAGCGCCCAGTGTTATTGGGTTTTTGTCAAGATGTTTTTATACCAGCCCGAACTTAAAATTAGTGCCTGGTTGTTGGAAAATTGGCTGGTGGAGAGAGTAGGTAGGTAGGTAGGTCGTCCGTGTGTCACTGCGGGTGCCAACTGAAAACCAGCGTTGGGTGTCTGACGCCTAGCATATGCTGAGTTGGTAACCCTTTCGGTATGGGCACGCTCAGCGCAACCTTGTCCATGTTTTTCCGTTCTGTGTACCTTTTTTTCTTTTTGCTGCTGTGTTGTGTCTGTTTCGAATAAATATTTTTCTATTCTTTTCTATTCTATTCTATTCTATTCTAGGTTACTAGGAATACCTATTAATAGCCTAGTAATTCTTAAAGGTTGTTTTAACCCCTTAATACGGATTATGTAAATATAATAAAACAAACTGCGCCTAGCTGTTTCACCTACTGCTCTGGTTTCCTTCTCACTTCAGGGACTGAAAAATACATGTTGGCCAATTCTTAAAGCCACGCAATATACACACAAAATTTTATACAAATCGATCTAGCCGTTTCGGAGGAGTTTGATAACAACTGCGACACGAAAATTTTAATATTAGATGTATATTTTTTATCGTCAATTTTCCAAATCGGATATTTGCAACCGAAACACTCTCCATTAAGAAAATTAAGGAGATCAAATTGTTTTAGAAAAAACCTTAAATTTAAGGATAGACTTAAAATAGATTACCTAACCTTTATATCATAAATATGATTTACCGATTAAGTTGGATGAAGAACCGAGTAATGTTCTTAACATGAGAAACTGTATCTTCAACAGTTTCTGTCTAGCAAACTCCACTTAAATTGAAATTACAAAGAATTTTTTCTTAATCGTCCACGTCTGGGAACGAGCTCTTTAAATTCGGCAAAGCACCTGACCGTTAAATTCGTAACTTCCTCATCTCTTCATCTCCCAAATGACACGATACAGGTCGAATGCAGTGCCTTTTAGAATGCCTGAATCGGAGGTGCTAACACGAGTGAGCGGTGTAAATCTGACAGCATTTTAGGTATTTATTTTTACGAGAACGAGTATTTTGTTCATAATGTTAATAATGGTTAACATTATGGGATTGAAAGGGATCCCCCCTTTCAATCCCTTAAAACCCTTTTTCCGCAATAAAAAGTAGCCTTGTACGTCTTTTCTCAGGCTCTAATCTATTTATGTACCATTTTTTTATATCGGTTCAGTAGTTTTAGCAGGAAAGCGAGACAAACTGACTGACAGAGTTACTTTAGCATTTATAATTTTATATTGTGGATAGTATTAGGTGGTTATAGGTGGCGCCGTTCAAAGCAGGGGCGAATCATTAGTATGATATGTAAATCGACTATTTTCAATTTTAAAATGTTTCTTATTTCACCGCTCGCTCACACCATTGCCTCGGGCCACTTTCGCCAGTACATACGTGTCTTGTGCACTAAACAAGTTCCCCGGCTAACAGTGTTGCAAGCTACAATGTGGATCAAGGAGATTAAATCGAATAACATTTTAAGACTCCATCTTTACTCCTACTGGTACTACTGCATTGCTATAATTGCATGGCATAATAATATGTGTAAGTACTATAGTTGACTAGAATATGCCCTGGTGGTTGAGAGAATAACATGTTCAGTCTAATGTCTCGCTGATGGTGGCGACTTTCACAATGGTGAGTTTTATGGTGCTAGGCGCTGTCAGTTGGATCTGGTTCTCTTAGCCGCCACGGTTTATTTTAATTACTAGTTTTTGAATTAATTTGTAGACTAGCTACGCCAATATATCTTTATGAATTGTAGCCTATGTGTTATTCTGATGTACAAGCTATATTATTGTAAAGTTTCATTATAATCCATTCAGTAGTTTTTGCGTGAAAGAGTAACAAACATCCATGCATCCATCCATCCATGCAATCTTTAGAATTTAATCAATTTACTGTAGACGCTTTTAATGTACACGTATTTTTTTGTGCGGATGGGAATCATCATATACATGACCCCGCTCTGGACTTACTGACTAAAACCCACCCATTTTTTTTTCGGGTGGGAAATCTATTTCGGGTGGGAAATCAAAACCCACCCATGTACCTTCTGTTTCTCTTTATATCCCGGGGCCGTTTTACCCCTTTTTGAAAAAGGCCCTTGGCAGGCCTCTCTGCTTTTCTGACATCTATTTGAACACGATCGCGCCGTCGATACGGCATGTTTCTAGACCCTGTGGTGTAGACTGATCCTTGTCTGACAAAGAAAATAATACCTATTGCTTGTATTCAGATTAAATTTTACAGAGGCAAAAGAATTTTAGTGGATGCAAAAACAAAGCATTACATAGCAAACATTCAAACGGTGCTTTAAAAACTACAAATAAACTTCAATTAAAACAACTGACGCACGCCTTACACGCACTGAATGACACTGCTGACAGGATCGATATATTTTCCTGCTCTCTGAATGAATTCACAAAAACAATGTTGTATGTGTTATGTTGTTTAGGATAGTAATATATAAGTTAGTTTAATTAAGGACCACGCTACCGCATTAGAATTATTTCCTGTAAAGTTAGCAGTGTTGTTATATATAAATAAATATATATCAAACTAGTTGCTCAAAATATTACTGAAAATTGAGTTGCTATGACAAGAGCAAAGCAAATTACTATTTAAAGGTCCATAAAATTACTGAATCGGAAAGTTACTACCAATCTCTGGCTTCTTAAATGAGTTTTGAAACAAATAATTTGCCTTCATCGTCATCATTTTCCTGGCCTCGCTCGTCCCATTCTATTTGGGGTCGGCGCAACACGTTTTCTTCTTCTATTCTCCCCTTTCAGACGTCACGGCATCATTTACTCCTTTCTCCTTTATATCATGAATTATTCGCATCGTGCACCGTTCCCTGTAACAGCGACTGGTGTTTTCATTCTAATACAGATGTACTTATTGTTAATAAAAATAGTCGATCTTTAAGGTTAAGCAACCACCGCCAATAACCCGTTATACATATACAAAGTTTCCTCCGTCCTCCGAAAGCACATTAAGGCGTTGGTTTCAGCTGTAACTTTCAGATCTTTGACAGTCGTTACGGGCCGGGTGATATCATATTTCCCAGTATTAATGGAGTTGTGGAGATCAGATAGGTTGCTGTATGTAAAATACTGGTAGTCAGCTGCATACGAATTTGAAACTTTCGCCTTGTAATAAAGGGAGTTGTTTTTCTTGGTAAAGACATGTAATGAGGAGGGACAAAGCGCATATGACTAAAATAGTGATATTTGAATGTTGATGGATGAAGAGGGATGGGTGGCCAAAGAAAAGATGGATGGATTGCGTACGGAATGATATGAAGGAGAAAGGAGTAAATGATGCCGTGACGTCTGACAGGGGAGAACGGAAGAAGAAAACGTGTCTCGCCGACCCCAAATAGAATGGGACGAGGGCAGGAAAATGATGACGATGAAGGCAAATTGTATGTTTCAAAACTCATTTAAGAATGAAAGAAGGGCAGGAAAATGAAGAGTAAGCTGCTTACGGGTAGGCTGGAAGCCTACATCAACTCAATTGGAAAAAAGTAAGGACAGACCCCAAATAAATTGACATAGGGACACGAGTATGATGATGATGATGTATTAATTTCAGTAATTCATTATTATTGTCTGTTCTCTTCAAAAGATCGACATTTATCAAACGCTGCATTCGACGTTGCTTCGAATATGAGTTTGTTTTGTGTTGAATGTTGACTGTTTCATATAAATGATCTAATTAATTCGGTCCTTTATTAATAAGCATCATAAATAAGGTCAATGTACAGTGCACATCTTTAAAAATATTACCCAAAAAAATCAATACTTAAATTAAATCACTTACTTAATAGAAAAGATGAATGATTTTTAGATTTTTAATAGTACTTTATCCACAACTAAAGAGTACAACTCGATTCATTAATAATGCTGGATATCTGTGGCAGTTTCTGAAATGGAGTCGCCGCAGGTCGAACACGTGTGCCGTGCAATGAATACACTGCATTCTAATGTATTGGTAACTTAGTTTATTTCCATTGTTGTATTGCAGTTTATAAATCGCATTTATAAGAATCTTTACTATCTTTTTACGTAGATTATACTTCAGTTAGAATTGTATTAGGCCTTTTAACATTATTTTATTGTACCTAAATCGAGTTCAATTAAATCCTTCAGGACCACTACTCACAATTAATTCAAGTTATTTATGTATTACAAATCCGAAACATGCTCATAAAAGCTCCATTTTCTAAAGTTTTAAGTTTAACTTAATATGACAGCTCGTACTATCGAATATCTCTTTCCTGTGAAGGCAATTTTTGTCGGTGCCCAACTGAATCGGGCAATAATGTCAAGAAAATGGGCATAACATACTGCAATCTCCAACCGTTTGTCAGCCTATCGTTTAAAGTAGTGTTCTTTCATGATCAGATATGACATTGCTTTATGGGGAAGGCCTATAATCGAAAAACGACTCTGTGTATATGAGAGTAGGTATTTATTCACAATGGTTAATTTTGCGTTTTTGACAATGCACGCAGCCAATTCAGCATCCGCACCTGTCCATTTTTTTACATGGAACGATTGCCTATATGCCTCTCTTTTACAGGGAAGGAATGGGAAGCTATCAAATAACTTACCGGAGCGTCTCCCGCCGTGGCTGTTTTTGAGGTTCTTTCCGTCAAACGTCCTGTCACCTCCTTCGCTAGCATGACTGCTTCACAGAAAAAGGTGACCGGCTCTCATTCCCTCTCGCCCCGGACTATAGACTGAACTAGGGCCGGACGCGAGAGCTCGCCGCCGCCAATCACCTCTGCCTACACGCCTTGATAACCAATTTTGTATTCTTATGCTAGAGCAAAACCGGTTTTCAGATTTTAGATTTCAGAACCCGTAATAACTGTTAAAGATCTACATTTGACACCTGTGTGCAACGGCTTAGCATTGTTTTTCTGAAGAACAAAGGGGTCTTGTAATGTAATGGATGGTTACCCATCCACTTGCAAACCTTGACGTCATCAAAAAAAGAAACAAATTGGAATAACTTAACTTGATCTTAAGATTCTTAGTTTCAACAAAGGAGAATTTCCTGGGTTTATCCAAAGGATTTGGAAGAGTTCAATATCGGGAATATTGAATAGAAGTTAGTTGTTTATCCAAACGAGCTTGAATGCCAGTCCGAGTTAATCGAATCTTTTAGTTGCTAGTATTTGTGATGCACAAACTGTGCTAAGTAATTTAGCAAATGGCTCCATTCAGATTCAACAGTATTGAAATAATATTAACTCCAAACGAATATTCAGACTGCCTGTATTTCTTCGGCATTGGACATTTTTGTATCAAATTTCAATTTCCGGTTATTTCGATGCTATCCATTATTACGATTAAAATAAATAGGAATTTAAGATTTTTAATAATTGTCTGACGTTTGTATGAGTCTATATTCAAAAGTGATTATGGATTAATTAAAGATCAGCCAACTCAGCTTCTTAGAAAAGTAATATAACGATGAAGCTGACAGAAGTTGAACCCAGGACCTTCCACCACTAAACCACCAAGTATATCTCATAATCCGTAACAAAATGAAGCAGCTATGCTAAGTCCCGCATGCATTGTAATGCAAGCCATTCTTGGTGCATTGTGTTTCGTACAAACTTAATTAGAATTCTCTGTTTATGCCTACGGCGGCAGCTGACTTCTCTGCACTTATTACGCGTAGCATCATAACAAGCTTGTAATCCCAAAAGATTAGGCGTAGGTTAGGTACAACTTTACACATTTACACAGCTACTTGACCCTCCATTGTAGACTGTAATAGGCAACATACCGTAAAAACGCTTTAAAAATTAGACTAAATTCTGAACAAACGAATTAGTATAAAAAGTTCGACTCTCGAGCTCAGTGTTCCTAAAAGCAACAGTCCCATAATAATATGTAATTTTAAAACCAAAAGGAAAACACAGAAATATTTATTTTTATTTTCATGTAATGACCATAGACCCTAAAATCAAATAAATCCCAGTTTATGAATGATAGAGCGTTGCGTTTTCTCAACATCCGTGTGTCACTGATTCGATGAGTTTCTGATTCACTGAGCGGGATTCTGCAGAATACCATATGTCAGGTATTCTACCTGGCATTATGCTGAGCTGGATTCCAATTTGATGACACACCGCATAGTAGTGGGCGACCGAAGTAAATGTATGTTGTGAAGTGTCTAATTGTCTATGGGTCAATCTAACTTTCTATCTTATTTTTTTTTAATCTTTCTTTTTCTCTCAGTTTGATATTTTTGTGTTAATTTCTGTATCGTGTCTTTTGTAGCATCAAATAAAAGATTAATCTATTTATGGAGTCTCCTAATACAAGTATTTTCTTAAAAGGAGGCTTCAATCACTAGCTGTTAAAAAAATCTTGAAAAAAATAATATACCTTTTTTATTTATTTTTTTATCTATCTATATTCAGGTTGTTTTATTTCAACAGATTAATCCTAACCTAAAATGATTAATCCTAACCTGACCATGGTTTGAAATATTAGCCCAATTTAAACTTTCAACCAAGCTTTTATCAATCAGAAATAGATCAGAATTTAATTAAAATTCAATTAATCAAAATATAAATTGCTATTTAGAAGATTCGAACTACAACTTGATTTGTTTACCTATTAGTTTTCTAACTTGTTAGTAGTGCCACTACTTCAGCTATGAACTTAAAATTACTTGAACTATGTTCAAGCTTACTTTGATGGGCTTTTAATTAATAAAGTGAAACCACTGAGCTTCAATTATTTATATCAACAGATTATATTAATGTTTTGAAAGACTGTAGCTAGCTTTGTTGATTTATTTATTTACACATATTGTTACCCTATTTTTTTTATTTCATAAATATACAAAACAAAAAAAACATATTTCATAAAAAAGATATACCGATAAAAAAAATACAAATATAAAAAATGTGGTACGCCTGGTATCGGGAGCAGGGTCCAAGCTATCGGTGGTTAGGGCTCCAGAGACAGGAATCTCCTCAAAATGCAGGCCGTATCCAGGCGTACTGCCTTCTGAATCCGGCCCTTGATCCAACCGCTTAAGGAGAGCTTCGATAAATGTTAGTCGAGGCTCATGCCAATCAAGCCATTGGCCGTTACGACAATCGGTACAATGACAGCCGAATCCACATTCCACACGTCGATAATCTCGGGTTTGGCACCCGAGATTATCGACGACCCGAGATAGTTTAGTTTTTCTCTTTCTCAATTTAAGTTGTTATTAAAGCAGCTTAATTCTATGGTGTTTTCTCAAACTCCGGTGAGCATACATTCAGGCCTAGAAATTCCAATGCGCAACGTAAATAAACTGAACGTCAAATCAGTTATTATGATCTTAACTTTCCGTTTAAGCTTACCCTTTATTTATATCGATATATGTAATTGGAGAAATGTCTTCTTAACTCTTCAAAGATTACTGGCTTGACATTACGTCTATTGAAGCTCCAAAGCCGGGGACATCCTGGAGACAGCTATAAGAAATTTAGATCAAATTCAGTAAAGTTGGACATCCAACTTCAGTAGTAAAAGAAATAGTAGGTCAATGTGTAAAACAATAAGTATAAAAACAAAAAGTTAACCTAAAAAAGTCGTATATTTCTCTCTTGCTCGCCTATTAGAGACTTATCTGCGTGTTCCGAAGAATGGCGCCGCCCTACTAAGAAAAGACGCCGAGCTGTCTGTGGCTTAGCCAAGTATAACCGCAAGCGGCTTCAAGTTCACATCCTTTTTAAAAACAAATAACCACTCTGGGTGGAGCGAGGGGGAGTGTTAGACTTTTACTGACTAAAACCCATTCATGTTCCTTCCTTAGCCCTTTATATTCCGGGGTCGCGGTATCTCTTTCGAACAACCCGAAACCTGGCAGGAGTTGGCCCTGGTGCCTTTGCTGGCATCTCTTTGAGGCGCGCGTGGAACACTAACGCGCCGTCGACACGGCCTGACGGTGAACTACCCATTGCTCGACGTCCGGAGTGTCTCCCGTGTCCAGCACATCTTTCGATTGTATTCGAACGATGTGACTGCGCGTTTGTCATTTGTTTTGCCCGTGTTCGCCCACTGTTCGCAATTCGATGCATTTGTTTCCTTTGCAGTCAAGGTTGCAACATACGGCCAGGCAGGTAAAATTAAATGTTCCAGTTTTCAAGGCCAGTAGGTAAAGAAAATACTTATAAGATGATAGTATAAGTTAGAGAATTTTAGTGCCTCGATAGTCTCTAGTAGTTGCAAGTGACTGTTGTGTATTAAATTTAAGGTTCGATTGCTAAGTCGGACAAAATAACGGCACGGTTGGCGCAGCGGCTAAGAGATTGACTGCTGCGCTGAGTGTTGCGGGTTCTATTGTTTCGGGCCTAGCTGTTTGTGTATGTAAGTTTATATATTTGTAAACGCACCAACGATACAGGAGAAATTCCTAGTGTGGGGCAACGCTTTTAACGACTGGCAAAATGAGGGTGTATTAGGTTCAACTCTGTCTAACCTTTTGGGGTCTACAAGCGTTATGTTATGGGTTCAGTATTTTCAGATTTGAATATAGATTTAATGTTTTGAAACATATATCAGTCGAAGTGGATCAGAGGTTAACGACCAGGGTTAAGTCGGGGGCACGTGGCAATTTTCCAACCCTAACTAATCAAGTCCGAAATAAATAGTGGGTCGTTCCCCATTATCCTATACAGCATAATGAATATTAGGAATACTGATCAATTGTTGTAGTAATTATACATTAAAAACATCGGCCAAGATTCATTCAGATTTGTCAACTCGGTTGGCGCATTAGCTGAGCGATCGACTACTGCGCTGCGTGTCGTGAGATCGATTCCCGCATGGAACAAATTGTATGGCCTACAGATAGTTGTTCCGGGTCTGGCTGTTTACGTATGTGATTTTAGATGTTTGTAAACATACCCACGATACAGAAGATATTCCAAGAGAAGGCAACGTTTTAAAAAAAAAAAAGTCTCACATACGGTTTCCGTACAAACTTGCGACATAAACAGCCATATCTTTACTGTGTAGACTTAGAGGGTTTATTTACAGCACACAGGGACCACAGGGAAGAGTATATAGAATTAACTTCACTTCGATGCCTCTATACGTTTCCGAGGTCTTGACAGACAGACGGAATGACCCAATTAGGGTTCCGTTTTTAAAAAAAGGAAATAATAACTGCAAACGTCCTAATAAAACTAATAAGAACAGCAGAACCTTTTATGTCATAATATTATTTAGCATAAAAGCGATCATACTGTGTCGAGTGAAATAAACGTTATGCTAAATGAAATTATGCCGAATCTTATCTTTTCCAAAGGTAAAATTATGCCAAATAAAATTCTGCCATCCTAATAAAATGCCATTGTAAATTCGGACATGTGAATTTGTGGCCAAACAAAAATTTTACCAAATAATTGTTATGCCTTTAAAATATTCGTTTAAAGAAGAATATGCCAAGTGTGTTATGCCAAATAAACGGAGCATTAATATTCTGCCAGATGGATGGTACCCATAAGAACCGCTTTCCAGACATTAACACAACGGCCGACTAATCATAAACGTTCCATAGCAATTTCGCTTTCTTAGAACTCAAACCGAAGAAATAAGTAGGCTCCCATTAATATTATGACTTATAAACGACCTTAAGTAGGTTTGTTAAAAGGCAAACACAGTACCGTCCACTGTCTGTTTGTTGGTGCCAGACCGATGCCAGGAAATGTCAGATATAACATTAGGAAAGGGGATTTGGTACAAGTAGGTCATTCACTAAATACGTATAAAAAAGGTTGATGTCTATAAAGTATACGGGATCACGACTTTCATTATACTATTAATGTAATAATGACTGTGGATAAACTTGGTACATTGAACTTATAATTGGGATTCCGTGCTTCATTAGATTAGAAAAGAAAACAGAACCCTTATAGGATCACTTTGTTTTCTGTCTGTCTGTAAGTATGTCAAGACCCTTTATCTCGAAAACGCGTAAAGTTATCGGGGTGAAATTGAAACCATATACTCCACACTGAGGTCCCTTAGAGTTGTGAAAAAAACAACCCTAGTGTAGGTACCTGAACGGATCAAGGGGGGGGGGGTCAAACTATTAATGACTATTTCTTGTCTATGCACTGTAATCTATTCATGTTAATTCTTGACTAAACGAATCGAGGAGGAACGATCAGAAATGCAGTCGCTCCATTTCAAATAATGTTATTTAGCTAACACAGTTAGATAAATGAAGAAACAAGTAAAAATATTATTGCTAGTTTATATCATTTTTTTACGAAGTTGGTTTTTTCATTAGTTTTAGTTTCCTTATTGAAAAAAATATGACACAACGTTTCAGTTTAATTAAAAAGAAAACAAAATTCTTTTGATTTTTGAATATCGAACTAAGCTACAACTAAAATGTACAGTTTGGAACCCAAGACTATAAAACTAAGTTTCAAATAAGCTAGACAATCCTTATAAAGCTTAAGTGTGTAAAACCGTTAATACCAACTCACGACGTTTATTGCTTTTATGAGAATGTTTCCACACAGTTTGCAGCTCAAACACAATGTCACATTAATATAGTGCAAGATGGGCACTGGACCGCTTGGCGCCTGCACCCAGCTGTTGACGGCCATTACACACACACACACACACACACACACATACACACACACCCTTGTACAGGGTGGATTATTAGAGTAAGCGTAGGTACGTACCTTTTGAACTGGTATCACCACTTTGTTTCACACCACCTATTATTTCTTTAAGGAAATAAAGGTAAAATAAATAAACACGTTTTTTAATGTGGGAGGTGCAATATTTTATTCAATATCATTCACTCCTCGATATAAAACCATGTTTTTATAAAAGATCGTTGTTTAAACGATTATGATAACATGTCATATTTTCAATTCGATGTTTAGTGGCCTGTCTTAAGCTAAAAGTTGACCGAAAAAAGTCTTAAAATGCATAACCAGAACTGCATTAATTAGTGTCGAAAATTAACATTGTTTTTTTTTGTGCCATTTTCATAACTTACTTTTTTTTCTAAATGGAATCTTGGAGCCCATTTTATTGCATCTCATCTTCAACCTATGAAGTTGTCGTCTGCTTAACCAGACAAATCCTGTGGATGTCTCAAAAAATATGTCTACCAGCCAGGGCAAAAAAACTTAAAAACTAAGCGAGCTAAAGCTACCCAATACCTTACCTGCCCTTTATCATGCTTATGTTAGATCATACAAAAAAACTTCAAGAAACACAGTGAGTATAGGAAAGCGGTCTTTAGACTATATTTCCCTTTTACAACGATTAACATACCTCATTGTCGGTGTGATGTCACCCGTCTCAATAATCCACCCCGTATAGTGTAAAGTGAACATACGAACAATGTATTGGTGTGTCATAATGTGTGAGTAATGTGTGGTAACTCGCTATATATCACTCGGTATTTGCTACAGTCGAGCTTGCGGTTTGTAATATATGCGTAGCCTTACTAATATTATAAAAGCGAAAGTTAGTTTGTTTGTTTGTTACGTCTTCACGTCTAAATGGCTAAACCGATTTTGATGTATTTTGGTACGGAAATAGTTGGGATCCTAGAGACGGGCATAGAGTAATTTTAAAAAAAAGTTGTGAGTAATGAGGGAGAAAGAGGGAAGAAAACTTAGCTTTGCTATTACAATAAGGCGCAAGGGCAAAAGCTACAGGTAGCAGGTACCTGCATATCAGTAAAGGGAAACTGTGTTACCCCGAATTTAACGCGAGCAAAGTCGCGGGCAAAAGCTAGTAATAAAATAAAAAAAATATGCCAAACTGAATAGAATAATTTAAAGATGTCATCAATTTCGGAAACAGCATAAACTCTTTTCCAAATACATTGAAGATTGAATGAAAGAGCATGTAAAGGCAAGCAATCATACAGCATATACACTTAAGTACTAATGCTGTAACCACAGCACAGCAAAAACAAAAAAAAATTAAAAGATCAATCGTGGAGTTTCTTTCGGGTTCTTCAAAACGACCGACCCGAACCGTCCACCTTTTCTTGACGTTTTATAAGAACCAATGCAGGCATACGTGAAAAAGAAAAAAAATGGTTTTGAGTTTAAAAATCGTTCAAATAAAAAAGGTTTTTTCAATCTAAACTTGTCAGCGTCTTTCTTCGGTGAAACTTAAAACTTTCTTATGTTCGAATTAAAATTTAAAAGAAAATTTTCCCTAGATATTGTCTCGATGTAAGTGAACGGAACACTGTTCTGTCATAAAAACTAGTATTCTTGACATCTTCGCATCATAATGAAATACATACAATTTGCAGTTCAGAAGTTCATTTACTAAGAAAGTCAAAGAAACGATGGATGGACTGGATGATTTGAAAGGAGGTGACCGATGGAATGAAGAATAATAGAGAGTTTGGAAGAAGAAGACATGCATGAAACCTCATGTCATACAAAACTCATAACTAAGTAAAAACCATTCCTCGAATAACTCATATTATAGGGCAAAGTACGTCTTTAAAAAGCGAACATATGACAGACGATAAAAAATCCCCATTTTTTTTTTCAATTTCAATTGTTCGAAATAGATACCGCGGCTCTGGAACATAATGGGCAAAAGAAGCAACATGGGTGGGTTTTAATCAGTAAAAGTCTGAAACTTAACCCTGTTCCGCTCAGAGCGGGGGAAGTTATTTGATGATTTCCAATACAAAAAAAGCAGCAAATCAAAGTAGTAAGTCAAGTAAAGAATATAGATAAACAGTAAATAGGTTTTACCATTTCCATCTCCAATCGTAACCGAATATTACCCTTCTTACCTACACCGCACAATATAAGCTGTGGCAACTCCAAGACATCACGATTCATATTACCACCCCACCGAATATGTAAACTTAGGTCTCAATATTCTATTTACTGCGTTTCATATCAAACTGTATTATTAATCTTGGGTTTGCCTTAGGATTTTGGTAACTAAGAAGGTATAGTGAAACTCAATAATGTTTTCAATCACGATATTGTTACGAGTTTTAATGCCTTGATACGGGAACTGTAGTTTTATCCTTTTGTTTCTTGACATATCAAAGTGCCTGTATTAATCTAATTGTAATAAATGCTATAAATAAACAAATGCATTCAGTGTTTGTATAATATATACCATTTACGTTTCTTGTTAAAAAGCTAGGCAGAAATATTACGTCAATTTTTTGTTACACAATGGACATATTATGTGTTTGTTGCGCCATTTTTATTTCCCAGTTTTAACAGTAGAAAGTAGCGGGCGTGTTGGGAGACTTTGTTTAATTATTTAAACTTCCAAAAAGTACTATTTTTCAGCTTAATCTGACTTTGGTTTTTGACTTCCAAACGCACGAAGATACGAGTAGAATTTTTGTACATTTATTTTATTGTTTAAATTTTTATTTAATTGTTTGTTGTAGCAAACATGTTTTCTTTCTTTTTTAAATCAATGTAATGACGTACAAATCCCTGGCAATTTCAATTACGTGGGAAATTTATCGGGAATCTTTAGCTGAGTGAATGTTCAACATATATTCCAAAGTATTCGTGACGGATTTTTTATTGAGAAAAGCTACGGTAAAGCCCCTGTGGCAAGGAAACGCTGAATTTTAAATTCTCTTTTATTTATTGAGGCAGATCTGTTAAACGTCCTCGGGGTATCACATGGTACCGTTCAACGAAAAATGTTTTATGACTATTAAAATTCGAGTTTCACAAATGTTGATTTGATCAAGGAATTTGGAAGCTGTCCAGTCTTTTAACTAACTTAACGTATATCACGTTCGTAGTTCTTAGAAAAACAGATAAATGTGTATGATTTTTTTTGGGGTGGGAAATCATCAAATAACTTCCCCCGCTCTGGGCGGAGCGGGGGCAAGTGTCAGACTTCACTGACTAAAACCCACCCATGTTCCTTCTATTGCCCTTTACGTTCCGGGGCCGCGGTATCTCTTTCGAACAACCCGCAACCCCGGAATCATGTATGCTTGAGGATGGGAAATCATCAGAAAACTTCTTCCGCTCTGGGGGAGCGAAGGCGAGTGTTAGACTCACTGACTATAACCTATCTATATTCCTTCTTTTGCCGTTTATGTTCCGAGGCCGCGGTATCTCTTTCGAACAACCTGCAACCCCGGCAGGATACAAGTATTCTAAGGTAGGATTATGATTGTTAGTCATTGTTAGTAACTGAAAACGTGCATTAATCTTAATCAACTCCTAAAAAAAGTCTGACCCTGTACAAATTTATCGTCTAAGGGCTGTTTTTTCAATAGTCAGATAACTTTTATCTGAGGAATAAAAATGGCGGTTTGACATTTATTTTCTACTAGCTTTCGCCCGCGGCTTCGCTCGCGTTAAATTCGGTATAACACACCAAGCAGACCTGCAGTTTTTGCTCTTGCGCCTGATTGATTTGTAATAGCAACGCTAAGTTTTCCCTTTTCTTCCCTCGTTCTCCCTCATATCCCACTTTTTTGACGTGATAACGTCTTTAAAATCGTTTTAGTCGGGTGACATGTTCAGAAACTTGTGTCACACCAAAACCTCACAAGCGACATTTCATAAAGATGGTAGCGCCATCTGTTACTTGGCTCGAAAAAAAAACTTTAAATTAGTACTTAATTTCATTTTAGATGTCACTACTGGTGATAACTTATATCACCAATAAGACGTTATCACGTAAACATCTCGATCGTAAACCTACTTTACAAACAACCAATTTTTTTTTTAATAAAAAATAGCCTATGTCCGTCTCCTGGTTCCCAACTATCTCTGTACCAAAATTCATCAAAATCGGTTTAGCCATTAAAGCGTGAAGAGGTAACAAACAAACAAACTCACTTTCGCTTTTATAATATTAGTAAGGATAGATGAGCTGTCAAACCGCCATTTTTATTCCTCAGATAAAAGTTATTTGACTATTAAATAATCAGCCCTAAGCCTTTTTCCAACTAGGTTTAGGTTGGTTTCCAGTCTAAAAGGATGCAAATTAATACCAGTTTTAGTAGAACACACTGAATTAATTCACTAAACAAACTAAATCCAGTACAGTACTGCATCCCAAGATTTTCCGTGTGGCAGGAAACGAAGCCTTGCCTTTTGTCTAACGCACACTTAGCGGTGGCGATACCGCTTAATTAAGGCTACAGAGTCTGCCTAATGAATTCACAACGCCGTTAATGCCTTACATTCAGTAAAGTTCGCGAAATTGAAAACGTGCACTTTATTTTGTGGGAAATTCTTTAGCTGCTTTTTGGGGAAAGTAATAATAAATCCCTTAATATCGCTCCATCATCACTGACAGGACTATTGTTGCCAACAAGCCTGATATAGTGGTGGTGGATCGATCAGAGCAGCGCGCAATGATTGTTGACATAACAGTCCCGCATGATGAGAACTTCGTGAAAGCCGAGAAAGATAAGCAAATCAAGTATATTGACTTGGCTCGCGAGGTTGTCGACATGTGGGATGTGGACTCAGCGATCATTGTGCCGATAGTCATATCTGCCAATGGCTTAATTGCCAAGAGCCTCGACCAATACCTGAGGAGGTTCTCGTTAGGCAGCTGGATCAAGGGCTTGATACAGAAAGCGGTACTCCTGGACACGGCTCGTATTGTTAGGAGGTTCCTTTCTCTGGAGCCCTGACCGCCGGTAGCTTGGACCCTGTTCCCGATACCGGTGGGCTACTATTTTTATATTTTTAAATGTTTTTGACGTGATAACGTCTTTAAAATCGTTTTAGTCGGGTGACATGTTCAGAAACTTGTGTCACACCAAAACCTCACAAGCGACATTTCATAAAGATGGTAGCGCCATCTGTTACTTGGCTCGAAAAAAAAACTTTAAATTAGTACTTAATTTCATTTTAGATGTCACTACTGGTGATAACTTATATCACCAATAAGACGTTATCACGTAAACATCTCGATCGTAAACCTACTTTACAAACAACCAATTTTTTTTTTTTTGTTTTTAAGAAATATTTAAAAATTTAATAAGGTATATGTGATGAAAACAATAAATGAACGAATAATCCCTTAATTTCTCTCTTCACAAAGGTAAAGCATAACATTGTAATAAATGCAAAAAAAAATATGTTCCTTTGTGAGAGACTGGAATCCATACTAGGATCCCCTATGTGACGGTTCCCCAGGCTCTCACCTCGAGCTAGAATTAAATGTGAAAACTGGAGAGTGGGTAGGACTGCGGACATAAAACTCTGACAAATATCTGTCCGGTATGACACAGGCCGCAGTTTGGTCAGATCGGTTTGATTGTACCTAATTACAGGTTTACGTATCGATGGCCAACTTTTGGACGGCCTGGTTGGCGCAGTGGCTGCGCTCGACTGCTACGCTGCGTGTCGCTGGTTCGATACACGGAACACATATTTGTATGGCCTACAGATAGTTGTTCCGGGTCTGGCTGTTTGTGTATATGAATTTAAATGTTTGTAAACGCACCCACGACACAGGAGAAATTCCTAGTGTGGGGCAACGTTTAAAACAAAAGATTATTAATGCACATTCATAACGGTTAGCGGAGTGGTCTAGGTTCCATTCCCAGGTCAAAATATGTTTTATGGGTCTTTTTCATCAGGAATTTCTCAATAGCGGCCGCAGCATCTAGATTTGTACTGGTTTGATTGGCTGGCATTCCATCACACATAACTAGTGAGATGTGATTGTACTCTTGGTATTTCTAATTTTTAGGCCTTATGTTAGACTAGTTTTTGCCCGCGGCTTCGCTCGCGTTAAATTCAGGGTAACACAGTTCCCCTTTCCTGATTTGCAGGTACCTGCTACCTGTAGTTTTTGCTCTTGCGCCTTATTGATTGTAATAGCAAAGCTCAGTTTTCCCTTTTCTTCCCTCTCTCTCTCATTTCTCACTTTAAAAAAAAGTCTGTCTTCAGGGTCCCAAATATTTCTGTACCAAAATTCATCAAAATCGGTTTAACCATTTAGGCGTGAAGACGTAATAAACATACAAACAAATAAAGTCACTTTCGATTTTATAGTATTAGTAAGAAATGCAGTTTCAATCAGCGTCACAAAATGAATCATCCCTTAGTAGACCACCTTGAAATCTAAAAACCTGCCATTTCAATTCCCTAAAAAGCAAACAGTGGAACTAACTTTCAGGAAAGTCGAAACTACATACATAATAATAGATATCTGAGGTCATCGAAGAACCTGATACTGGAGATGCCGATGCATTCTACTAGCTTCTACGAAGAATACTTTACAGTTCAAGCTGTTCGGCCACGGAGTTCCCTGTCTGTGTCTGTAAGGAGCGCTCAAACCTTCTCCACTATAACTCTACTATCGAACTATGGTCAACAGGACTCTGTCCTTAAACAATGACTAATGACGTAGTTATAATGACGCATGCTGCGTTTGCGCAAGTAGAAGGAGCAGAGTAGAATAGATATTTTTTGTCTCTTTTTAACGTTATGCACAGACGCCAGCACATCAAGTTATCTGGCGTCTGTACTTTCCCTCATAGCAATACTTTATCTAAATATCTTGATGAAGTGAATAGTATCAATAGATAATAATAATAAGCATTAGCAAGAAAATAAAATTTAATTTTAATGAATTACCTATACCTAATTAATTAAATTAACTATATTATACAAGGAAAGAAATATTATGTCATTATTATTACGTAAGCATTAGAATTGGATAAAAGTAATTTCAGCATAAAACCAAATGGTCTCTAGATAAAACAATTTAAATTGATGGCCAGTGGGAATCGTATCAAAAGAGTTGTGCCATTGTCCCCCAACGGCGGCCATAGGGAATGTTAAAAAATCCGTGTCGTTGTCCACCAGTGGTGGCGAATGGAAATAATTTACAAAGTTGTGACGCTGTCCCCCAGTGGTGGACAACGAGAATAATGTTTTAAGTTGTCTCGCTGTCCCCCAGTGGTGGCCAGACAAGTGGTGGACATCGGGAATAATCGCAATTATGATATCCTTACTAATATTATAAAAGCGAAAGTGAGTTTGTTTGTTTGTTACCTCTTCACGCTTTAATGGTTACACCGATTTTGATGAATTTTGGTACAGACATAGTTGGGAACCAGGAGACGGACATAGGCTATTTTAAAAAAAAAAGTGGGATGTAAGGGAGAAAGAGGGAAGAAAAGGGAAAACTTAGCGTTGCTATTACAAATCAATAAGGCGCAAGGGGAACTGTGTTACCCCGAATTTAACGCGAGCGAAGCCGCGGGCAAAAGCTAGTATGTAATATATAAAATTCTCGTGTCACAATGTTCGTTCCCATACTCCTCCGAAACGGCTAGTCTCAACCAATTATTATGATATTTTTTATGCATATTCAGTAAGTCTGAGAATCGGCTACTATCTATCTTTCAAACCCCTAACTGGTAAGGGGGTGAAACCGCTGGGCACAGCTAGTATTTATCTAAAGTATTTGTATTTATAAATGTAGCTATTTGTTTTGACTAATGGAACACCACAGACTACCTACAGTACTGTCCTCCTCCCTTAAATCCATCCAAACGTTTTCTTAAAAAGATCGCTTTTAGCGATAAGACCGCCCATTGTGTCGCCCTATTTATTAGTTTTTTAATGTAATTTGTATGGTGTACATAATAAAGAATATTCTATCTATCTAACCAAACGATTGATCTTGGTTCATGGGGCTTTCAATTTTATTTCGTAACTCGATCCCGTTTGCTGATCGAAAGCATTTCTGATATTGCAATTTTTTTATTTCCTTTTGGTTGCATTTTTACCCGTCTGCAGGGCAAAATAAGGTTGTTTTTGAATGTGTGTATTGATGAGACTGAATCAAACACTTGATTCACATAATATCACGCTGGTAACCTCCGAAGGTAAATGGGTAAATAAGGGGTACATTCATTCCATTACAAACGTAACCATAGTCTGCACACAACACATGCATTTAAAATTAAAACCGTTATTTCTATTTAATTCAAATATTGGTTATGTTTTAGGACAGCCTTTATAAGGATAATATTTAAAAAAATGTGTTCATCAGCATATCACAAATAGACATATAAAATAATTGACTCTTCTTTGAGTTTTAATTTCAAAAATATTTGAAATTCCTATTTTTTTTTAAACTTTGCACACTAGGAATTCCTCTTGTATCGTGGGTGCGTTTACAAACATTAACTCACATACACAAACAGCCAGTCCCGGAAGAACTATCTGTAGGCCATAGGAATTGAACCCGCGACACGCAGCGAAGCAGTCGATCGCTCAGCCACTGCACCAACCGTGTTTGTCAATTTTAAATATTAGGATGTTTAGCGGTGTTATTTGTCCTTCAGTTTTAGAAGACAAAGAGCGGGAAAAACACAAATTAAATCATAGTCTCATATTGATTAATGACAAAAGTACTTCTTGTTCTGTTATTTAATTTCTCCGTAAGTGTTTTGAAAAACGTCGTTTGATTGACACTGGCGAGTCGACAAGACGAGAGAAAAAAAATAAAAATTTGCCAAATTTTTATTGTTTATTTAATTTTAACCTGTAAGTAATGTCTCGCTGTTAGTCAAAGGCCTCCCAGTTACTTCCATGGTCATCTTTCCCGGGAAATATAATCCTTATTATCTTTACTTATAGTTTCAATGTTAATACTCAACGAGATATAATTTGCTTTTGATTATCTTTGCTGCAAGTTCTTTAAGTTTGTTTTTTGTAACGTAGTTTAAAAATATAGTGAAGCTAGAACGTTGAAAGGGAAGCGTTGTCAGCGCTAATGCAAGCGTACGCTAATAAATCAAGTCTGGCAAGTAACTTAGAAGGTAAGCAGCTTCAGTATAAGCATCACAAGTTTAATTTTCTTGAAAAGAATTAGGAATTTCTAAATTTTTTTTTTTTAAGACCAGTCGTTTTACCCGTCGTAAGTTGCAAATAATTGCACAGTAATGATTTTTGGGGTAATGTTAGAAATATTACCAACGTTGTAAAAGTAGTTTGCTACTTGGAATTATGTCTTGTGTTTGGGACTGTAGCAGCATCTTTTTTTTTGTTTTTATGACAATTACGTAGGCTACTGCCGGAGGACTCAAAAAAAACCGATTTAATTATAATTAATTTATTTTTAAAGGTAAAAATTACAATTAGAGTTAATTAGACCAATTGACTTGTTCGATGGTGGAAACGAAGTGCGCGGGCGCGGTCACGTAGACGGAGTCGATTGGCGTTATGTCCTGTGTCAGCAGATTCCCTCGACGACGGAATGCACGCGGCTTGCCTCGTGCTGCGGTGTCAGCGCTTTCCTTAGTAGGTACGATGGATGCGCGTAACATCTCCCCCTTCAGATCGACGACTATTTCAGATTTTTGAGATGAAATATCGTCGAGAAATTAGTTTGATCTTGGGATGCTGGTTGGTTTTTCCGAGTTTCAGATGAGTCAGGCTCGGAGTAAGTGGCTTCATCTGGAGTTGTCATCTGCTTCTTTTGGCGTATGTATATTCGATATGATAGTATTGCTCCCAGTACGAATATGGCAAGGAGTATACTATAGAATGGAATTGTCGTATGGTAGATAGTTGAGGTTGGTTCTATGTAGATTGGCTTCTGTGAGTCTATTCTATCTTGGATATCGTGCAGTTTCTTTAGATTTATGGTGTTGATTTTAAGAGGTGGCATGGCTGATTCTTCGATGTTGTCTGGCACGTTGCTTATCTTTATAGGTTGTCCGCCAATGTGGTCGTTAATATTAACGATGGTAAATTCTTCTGTTCGTAGCTTGCACTTATGTGGAATAGTGGCCAGGAAGCTACCGGCTAGGGTCATCGATTCTTCTTGTTCGCAGATTAGTTGGACTTGTGTTGGTTTTGGGAACACGACAGCGTAGCGGCGATCGTCTAGTTTTTCCATGGCGGGCTTCGTCAGGCTAATGGTAATGGTGTTGCATGATTTGTCCGGTGTTTGTCCTCTGATGATACTGCAGATGCAGTCTGGATGGGTTCGCATTTGATGATTGAGTTTTTCTTCGCAGAGATATTCTGAAGATACCTTCGGGCATTCTGCCTCTATGTACGCATGAATATTTCCAGTGATTGCTAGGAATGGGAAGGACGGGATGATTGCTTGTCTATCTTTATTTGGTACAATGACTAACTTATACATCAGGAATTTTAATGGGGACGTTATGGGAAATTTAAATGCAAAAACTATTTGATTCCCACTATAATAGGCTAAAGGTTTAATGACGTCATAGTATTCTCTAATTTCTAAGTCTAACAGTTGGTCTTTATTATAAAGCGCGCTTAGTCGGCGTGTCATATTGCTTAACATTTCTGTACTTAACATAGAATGATGAGTATGCGGTTGACCGGAAAGTGCTATCGCATTCTCTAACCTACTTAATTCGCTTAATAAACTATCTATGTTACTACTAATTATTTGCAATGTTTGCGAGAACTTTGCAAATTTTATAAGGTTATATTGCTTATACTTATTAGCGTCAAGTAGAATATGCAAGCTGTTATTTAGTTGTACCTGATTCTCTACTAATGCCGTAATGATTTTCGTATGCTCGTTCATCAGGCCTTTTTTTTTTTTTTTTTTTTTTTTTTTTTTTTTTTTTTTTTTTTTTTTTTTTGGGGTGGGAAATCATCCAATGACTTCCCCCGCTCTGGGCGGAGCGGGGGGGCATGTCAGACTTGTACTGACTAAAACCCACCCATGTTCCTTCTGTTGCCCTTTACGTTCCGGGGCCGCGGTATCTCTTTCGAACAACCCGCAACCCCGGCAGGCGGAGGCTCTGGCAAGCCCCTCTGCTTTGCTGACTCTCTTTGAGGCGCGCGTGAAACACGAACGCGCCGTCGACACGGCCTGTCGTCAATCGACGGACGGACGGCGAGCTACCCATTGCTCACCGTCCACAGGCCCGCATCTACGGTGGCCGGAAGTCGTCTCGCGGCGCCCGGCGCCATGGGCGTCTCCCGCGGCGGCTGGGTTGGGCAGATGTTCTCTCCCTCAATCGCCCGGCCACCTCCTTCGCTAGCATTACTGCTTCGCAGAAGGTGGTGACCGCTTCCCATTCCCTCTCGCTCCGGACCATGGCCTGAACCAGGGCCGGACGCGAGAGATCTCCGCCGCCGATCGCCTCCACGAGGGCACGGCGGTGCTCCGCCCAAGCTGGGCAGACCGCCACTGTGTGCTCCACCGTGTCCTCCGGGCGATCGTCACAATGGTGACACCCAGGCGCTTCCTCCCGCCCGATGATGTGCAGGAACCTCCCGAAACTTCCGTGTCCGGTGAGGACCTGCGTCAGGCGGTAGGTGAGGACGCCATGACGCCTCTCCAGCCACTCCTCAAAGAGGGGACTTACCGCCGCTATTGTGGCGTGCCCTGCACGGGGTTGCGACAGTCGCTCTCTCCATGCCACCATGAGATCGCACCGGAAGTCTGCCCGCCGAGCGGCAACTTGCCGTGGCAGCGGGTTTTCCCCCCGGTGTAGTGCCTCCGCGCGCCACTCAAACAGGCGCGCGAGGACTATCGCCTCCAGATCCCACGGTGGCAGTCCGGCAAGGAGGCTCGCTGCCTCGCCGGAGATCGTGCGGTAGCCCCGGACAAGCCGTATGGCCACCACCTTTTGGGGCGCGTTCAGGTAGTGGGCGGCGCGCCGCCCTAAAGAACGCGCCCATACCGGGGCCCCGTAAAGGGCCATGGACCGCACGACTCCGGCATAGAGCCTACGGCAGGAGGCGTTTGGCCCCCTCAGATTGGGCAGGAGCCGCTTGAAAGCAGCCCCCGTCCGCTCGAGCTTGGGAGCCAAACGTCGGAAGTGTTCGACGAAGTTCCACCGGCTGTCGAGGACGATTCCCAGGTACTTCATCGTCGACCCGACGCCGATGCGAACCCCTCCTACCGTCAACTGGGATCCCGACGGTGGCGTGTTTCCGCGGCCATGAAAAACCATGGCCTCGGATTTGTGCAAGGCCACCTCGAGACCCAGTAGCCGGATCCTCTCCGCGACTATCGCAACCCCGCGTGTCATATTGTCGGCCGCCGCCTGTTCATCAGGCCTTTGCTCAAACTTATATTATGATTTTGTTCAATAGATAACTGTTGCTGGTTATCGTTAAGGGCCTTGAGAGCGTTATTATAATTTATTGCGTCTGTGTGATCCAGATTACCTGTAATGCTCTTAATGACGGATCCGAGACCATCTATTAAACCTCTCTTAAATCGATTGGGCTTAAGGCTTTGTAAATGGGATGAGGCTTTATTTAATTTTATGTGCAAACTGTCTATTTGAAGCTCATATAACGTGCAAGTATAGTTATCTAGTCGGTCTGTCACTTGAGTAAGTTGATTTCGTATTTTGTCAATGTTGCTGTCTATGTCTGATAGCTCTATGTTCTGAAGGAATGTATGGTAATGGGTGATGAGTTGCATGGGGCCTAGTTTGAAAGGTAATAGTCCGGGTCCATTCTCAAGTTGTTCTAGGTTAATCTCCTGCGCCTGTACTAGGCTGAACGTCAGCAGCAGGGGTATCCTGCAACAATTTCGCGGTTTTAGGGACACGTTTTAGTCTAGATTTAGCTATTGGTCCTTTTTTCTTGGAAGTGTAGATATGGATGGGCAAATTAGCTAGGATTGTATCCTGGGTATACCTAGGTGCTATTTTAGATCTACTGGCAGAAGGGTTACCAATGAATATTTGTTGGTCAGGCTCATAGTCGACCTCGTCTTCACGGGTTTTATTACGACTTTCAATGAGCGCTGTTCGATTAGCGAGGGACGTCTCGTTAATTAGTTCGTATACTTTTTGCATACGTTCTCTATGAGTTTCAGTATATTGCTGTAGTAGATGTCCGGTCAGATCTATGTCAGTCGGGTCCCGTGGGTCAGTATGTCCTAATATAAGGTCGTATGGTTTACAACGTGTGAATGAATGGATTGAGCTATTATATGCTAAAATGGCATATGGCATCAGATGCTTAACTGGCTCATCCTTGTGTTTTAATTTTAAAATACGAAGATGTTCCAGTATGGTGGAATGGAAACGTTCGATATTACCGTTAGTGTTTGGTGAATATGCTAGTGTTTGGTGATGGATTATTTTATGTACCTTACAAAACTCGGAGAACATCTGGTTGGTGAATTCAGTTCCTTGATCTGTAATAATGGTGAGTGGTAGGCCGTGATGCGTGCTGAAAGTTAGTAAAGCTTGTATGATACTAACTGCAGTCCCATCTCGTAGGAGGTATGCTTGACCGTACTTTGAAAAGGCGTCTATGAAAGTTACATATTTTTCGTTATGTGCTGAGAAACTATCCATATGTATTATTTCGAAGGGCCGGGTAGCTGGAGGTGCTATGTTAAACTTTTGCTTTATGGGATTTCTATCGTATTTTGCTTGTCCACATATTGTACAGTCATTTATGAACTTGGTTATGTGTTCGCGCATTTTAGGCCAATAGTATTTCACGGATAATGCTAGGACGCACTCGTTAATACCACGGTGGTTGGTTTTGCCATCATGATAATGACGGATAATTTCCTGCTGCCTCAAATAGTCTTTTATGTTTTCAAGTTCTTTTTTTGCTAGAACCAGTTTCATGGATGAACTTTTAAAATGTTTTTGTATGATAGGGATTATGTTGTACATTGCAAGGGGAGGATTTATTAACAGGGCAGTTTTGATCTTAGGGTTGACGTATTCTTTAATTGTGTTAACTAGATCCTCTTCTAGGTTCGACTCAGATAATTGAACAGATGTTCGAGTGTGGGTGTCAAATGGCTTAGTCGTGGTTGTCCGTTTTTTAAAGTCACCTACGACGGTTAAGCATAACTGTCGGGGAAATTTGTTAAGGGGTTCGTCAGTTATAGGTACTTCAAGTATAGGGTTTTCTTCGGAGGTATGCGCTGTCAGGGTGTTAGAGTTAGCTAAGGTGGGTGGTCTGTCAGTTGCATTTGCAATCATTGAACTAAACTCCTCGTTACAGATCTCTACTCGAGAAAGGGCATCGGCGTTGGTGTTATGTTTTCCCTTTTTATAAATAACGGTAAAATCATATTCGCTCAATTTTAGCCGCCATCTAGTTAACCGTGAGTTTGGCTCCTTAAGGCTCATGACCCACTGTAGTGGTTTATGGTCTGTTACTATTTTGAACTTGCGTCCAAAAAGGTAGGGCCGAAAGTATTTTGTTGCCCAGACTATGGCTAGTAACTCTTTTTCTATTGTGCTGTAATTTACTTCACTTTCGTTAAGTGTACGTGAAGCGTATGCTACGGGTTTATCCGAACCAATTGAACCTTGCGAAAGTATTGCGCCGATTGCAAAATTAGAGGCGTCTGTGGTTAAGATGAATTCTTTGTCAAAGTCGGGGTATTTAAGTATGGGGTCGTTTGTTAGAAGAGTCTTACATTTTTCGAAGCAGTTAATGTAGTCGGAGTCTAGAGTTATTTTCTTTCCTTTCTTTAGGCATTGTGTCATGGGTTTCGTAATACGTGAAAAGTCTGGAATGAATTTCCGGTAATATCCGAGAAGTCCGAGAAATTGTTTTATTTCTTTGGGTGTTTTAGGTATGGGATAATTTTGAATGGCTTTAATCTTGTCTGGATTAGGTTTTATTCCTTCGGTACTGATAACATGACCAAGATACGCGGTCTCGAGTTTCAAGAACTCTGATTTATCTAACTGGATTTTGAAGTTAGATTCTCGTAACCTTTGGAATACTTTCTCCAGGTTATTCATGTGCTCCTGAAGGGAGGTACTGAATACAATTATGTCATCCAAGTACACGAGGCATATAACATTTTGTAGTCCTCTGAGTACGTTATCCATTACTCGTTGGAATGTGGAAGGGGAATTTTTAAGTCCCATAGGCATTCTCAAAAATTCAAAGTGCCCATGTTCTACGTTAAAAGCGGTTTTGGGAATGTCGCTGGGGTTCATTTCAACCTGGTAAAAACCTGATGCTAGGTCTAGGGTGGTAAAATATTGACACTTGCCTAATTTGTCCAAAACGTCTGTAATATTAGGGATAGGGTACTTGTCGTCAATAGTCTTTTCATTTAGTTTCCGAAAGTCAACGACTAGACGCCATTTCTGTTTTCCAGAGGCGTCGGCTTTCTTCGGAACTACCCAAATTGGTGAGCTCCATGCAGATTCAGATGGCCTAATGATTCCTTGATCTAACATCTTTCCTATTTGGTCACTAACTTCCTGGCGGTGAATGAAAGGGTATCTATAACTTTTAGTGTAGATCGGAATTTCGTCCGTCGTTCTAATATTGTGTTTGATTCTATTGGTAAAAGTTAATGCTTCGCCTTCAATGTAAAATACGTCAGCGTACTTTGAACAGAGTGCTAGTAAGTTTGCTTTTTCCTCCTTATTAAGGTGATCGGTACGTAATCGGGATGTTACATCTTTAGCGCGTGGTGACATTTGTTCAGTGCTAGTGCACTCAAAATTAAATATTGTCGCTTGAGTAGCGTGATCTAGTGAGAATATTATATCGTTATTGGTTGGATTTGTCACTTCAACCATACCGCGACTATTACAAACGGTGGTCAGACATTCGGATATAGTGCAATTACAGTTTATCTGTTCCTCTACGAATACTTCACCATCCGGTGCATTGATGGGTATTCGGATTAATTTAGAGCTGCCAGCTGGTATGATTTCCTCATAAAGATTTAAATTTCGAGAGTTATAAATTTTAATGGGGTTAATTGCGAATTTAGTTATCAACGTAAGATCTTTCAAATCTAATTTAGCCTCCCATTTGGTAAGTAAATCCATCCCTACGAGACCATCAAACCGATCGTGAAATCGGTACACAAATAATTTAATTGATTCTGTGTCACTGAATTCGGGAAAGCAAGGTAAGTTGATAGAGTAGTCATTTCTGCTGGTGGCATGAACGTTAGTAACTTCGAATGGATCGTAATTAAGAGGTAAACGCGGGAAATATCTCTGGACTGCTTCTGGACTAATGAACGATTGATTTGCACCGGTATCTATAAGAAGATTCAATGGAGGGTTATGGATACGAATATATGGTAATTGCCGTTGCGTCTGTAAGTTTAACTCTATCTTGAGTTGTTTGATTTCGGAGCCTTCTGAAAATCCTGACTAGTCGAAGGTTGCTGCTGTTCAGCAATTGTACCTGGTTTGTCCTTGTCGTTAGTCTCGTCAGTCGGTTGCGGTGCAACGTAGTCACAAGTACCGTCGCTATAGTAAATGTAGTCAATATCGCCATAGTTATAGGGGTCCAGGTAGTAGTAGTCGTATTGGTCGGGAAAATAAAAGTCTTCCCCATAATTCAAGCACTCGTTCACGTTAACGTCACGGGTTTTAAGGTAGTTGGAAGGTGGTGGATTGCCTTGTTGGGCCCAATTCCAGCGGTTGGTAGCAGGCAGGGGCCTAGATACGAAGTGGCTTACGCCGCTCATTGGTCTGGGACCGTTATTCGGCGGATAGGGGTTCCTCGGGGGTATTCTGAATCCAGAACCACCCTGGGTGTTATTAGGCGGTGGTGCACCGAATACCTGTTGCGTACAAGTCGGACCACGTGGTTGCATGTTATATGGAATAAATGGCATTCTAAATTGATTGTGAGGTGGCAGAGGTCTTGACGTAAATTGCGGGTCCTGTGGTCTGACTAGGACGGGCGCATTAGCAAAGTTATGTCTAAATGGGACAGGCATATTACTTGGTTGATTAAGTGGCATCCGTGTCGGAGGTTTTTTATCCGGTAAGGTATCGTTCCTACTCTGTAAATAAATTGTGTTACTCTCCTCATGCACAAACTCTAGAGCCTTCTCAATAGTATCTGGTCTCATACATCTGATACGTGCTCCTAGAGGATCTTTTAAACCGCGGAGAAAGGCCTGCAGAGTTAGTTTACGGTATAAGTCGCGTTTAGCCGTAATAGTTGATTCTAAGGTGTCGTGCAATGAAACATATGTCATGACGGTGCTGAAAAGATTCTGGCAGCGCTCATAAAATTCTTGCGGCGTGCCGGGACCTTGTGTAAGTAAAGCCAAATCGTTGTAAAGAGCGGTTTCGTCTCGTTGGTCGGCGAAGTTATTGACCAGAGCACTACGTATGCCTACCCAATCATTAGGTATACCATTAGCATTAATCAAGCGGGCGGCGGGCCCGGTAACTTTATTCAATATACCGTTTAGAAGTGCTAATTGATTTATTTCTGGTTGCGCCTCTCGAACAAACTGAGCTACTAATTGATCGCACAATTTGATGAACCTGGTGAGAACATTCGGATTCCCGTCAAAATCGGGAACTAAGCGGAGGGCTTTGAATATGTTATCTAAATCAGCCATTTCGGGTTCTATTTGATTATTAATGTTACGTCTAGAATCTATACTTCTATCCCTACTACTGACTAACCTAGATGTACTAGAATTACGTGGGTGAAAAATCTTGCACAAAATATATTCTATTAAAAAAAAAGGAAATATGATATAAGGAACTACACACAAAAGGAAAGTAAGCAACCACTAAGAAAATTCAGCGGACTTACATGAACATGCTGGTCTTCTTTGAGCGTATCGATATCTGGATCTCCGGCGTAGTCTCGTAGTTCAGGACTGTCCCGGTGCGACGTTGAAAGTCTATCGTAGCGCGACGCGATATTATGTACCGGTATCGCAGGAACGACCCGGGAATCCTACCGACTGCGCCAATTACGTAGGCTACTGCCGGAGGACTCAAAAAAAACCGATTTAATTATAATTAATTTATTTTTAAAGGTAAAAATTACAATTAGAGTTAATTAGACCAATTGACTTGTTCGATGGTGGAAACGAAGTGCGCGGGCGCGGTCACGTAGACGGAGTCGATTGGCGTTATGTCCTGTGTCAGCAGATTCCCTCGACGACGGAATGCACGCGGCTTGCCTCGTGCTGCGGTGTCAGCGCTTTCCTTAGTAGGTACGATGGATGCGCGTAACATGACGTTCAATGCCTTTAATAAATAGAAATAAATGCTTTAAGTTTGAGTTTGTAATACCCTGTGTGATGGGTAGTTAACGAAAAATACTTTTAATTTTTTTTTGATTACAAAATTATAGCATAAAATCAGTACAGTGCAGGTATTTGCCATGTACTCGATTTGTACCTAGGGTGACTGACCTATTTCTGTATAAAGGCAACGTTTAATTATATACAGGGTTATTTATAAAACACCGACAACCTTGCAGGACTGTATTACTATCATCTTACACAACAACTTTTGTTCTAAGATTTTTTTCAAAATTTTATACATTTAGATACCAAAAACAAATCTTCAAGATTTCGTTGTCCTATCTAAGACATTTCAATTCCGTATTTCGCTGTACCTACATACCTACACCTGCCGCGCACTGTCCTCGTAGTACTTTTGGTTAATGACTCGCTTCGCTATCGCTTAGGTACCTACGTTTACTTCGCATAGATTTCGTAACATTTAGAGCGTTCAATTTAAATATTTTTATTTTTGTATGAAAATCTGATGAACTAAAATATGATATACTTATATTTAAATGTCATAGAACAAAGTTGTTGATTATGATGTGTGTAACCCTGTATAATTGTACTTACTTATGTCGTTTATTTATTGGTTTTTCTTACATATGATTACATTTTTAAATATTCCTTAATAAAAAAAAAACACAAAAAAAAACATTTAAAAATATAAAAATAGTAGCCCACCGGTATCGGGAACAGGGTCCAAGCTACCGGCGGTCAGGGCTCCAGAGAAAGGAACCTCCTAACAATACGAGCCGTGTCCAGGAGTACCGCTTTCTGTATCAAGCCCTTGATCCAGCTGCCTAACGAAAGCCTTCTCAGGTGTTGGTCGAGGCTCTTGGCAATTAAGCCATTGGCTTATGACTTATGTTATTATTAGTAGATATTATAAACAATTATCTCTTTTAGTTTAAAGGGTCTTGACAAAGAGGCATAAAGACAGACGGAAAACAAAATGGTCCTATAAAGGTTGCTTTTGAGGCAAGGAACCCTAAAAATTGCTTATGAATTGATTATGTTTTCTAAAATTGTTACGCAGGTAACTATTATTATATTCACAAATAAACATTGGCACGTCAAGAAACAAACATTTAAGGCGCTGTACAAAGCAAACACTTTGAAAAAGGTCTAGATTTTCGTCGCAAAGTTAGCCGTATCTGTACATGCCACTAGCCAAAAAAAATACCGTGTATAGTTCAATACATAAAGTAAAGACTTAAACAAAATCAGTTTACAAAAGTGGTCTAGTACTTCGAAAAAAAAATGTTTAAAAAGACCAAGAATTTACTTCGTTTCGAAACTGTCAATTTTTTCAGCGACAATCATTATATTTTTTATATCTATAACAAAGGAAATTTTATAGACTAAAAAGATATCTAAAATTTTTTAAACACGGAACTGTATTTTTTTTATATTCAATTAAAACTGCAAAATAACCTATGTAGGTTATTTTGCAGTTTTAATTGAATATAAAAAAAATATTTCGGTAGGAAATTTTATAGACTAAAGAGATATCTAAAATTTTTTAAACACGGAACTGTATTTTTTTTTATATTCAATTAAAACTGCAAAATAACCTATGTAGGTTATTTTGCAGTTTTAATAGAATATAATAAAAATATTTCGGTGTTTGAAATATTTTCGACCTTATTTCTATTCTTTCGATGCAATACTGTCGTGTACTTGTGTCACACCATGCCCAGTATGCAGCTAGCCTCACTTCCGGAAATACCTAAAGATTAGCTTGTTACCGCGCCTTAACCATCAATTCGAGTAGTTGTTTCGGGTCTGGCTGTTTGTGTATGTTGACTGTTAATATTATTTAAATCTTCGAAGTTTTGATAACGATTCATAGTCTTTCTGCAATTGATAGGTAGTTAATATGTCTGCGCATCACACAAAATAATAAAGCGCAAAGATAAGTGCCCACAGACTGACTGGCAGTCGCCATCTTAAAAATACACTTTGTCTCACAATCTGCGCAGACGTCTAGATTATTAAAATAATATTCTTGAAATTAATTCAAAATGTCTACTCCACTTTAAACGCGGAAACCAGGTTACACATTAAAATGACCGTGTCTCAAACTACGCAATCGCCATAGATCAATAAAGTGTTAGACGTGATTTGTTATATTAATCGTATAAATAAACTTACCTACGCGTTTCAGTAAACTGGAGTGCCAATATGAGATGTGTCATCGTTCATAACGTATAAATACACTAGATTAGAGTACGACGGCAGGTTAGAATGGATTTGTATGGCGCTTGGTATTCTGAATGCTGTTCCATCCATCAATAACGTTGATGTACAAGTTCGAACGTGAGCCATTGTATAAGGCATTCATTGACACCTAATGGTTCTGTTGTTTAATTGGCTTGGAAAGTTTACTTGTTTCTGATGTTCGTGTTAAAAGAATAGACGAAAAAGAAAATTATACAAGGGAATCCAACGCGACTTATTTTGTTAGCCACACCAATTTGTTCAGCTTCAGCTATCAATTATACGAGCGTCAGTTAAAACTGAAAGGAATGTCTGATCTGCACATTTATGAGCTATCTCTATCAAAACAAGATGATTAAAAACGTACATATTACGTTATTCTTTTATAATATATGTATGTGCGTGTGCGTATACCGGCCGAGTGTCTATATCTGAATTCAGATTATTTTTATTATTGTCTTTTAGATTATTTTCGCTGGCAATGTCAGTAAAACGGACGGGGAAGTGTGAGTAAGGCAGAGTTCACACGCGTTAAGTTTTTATAAGTTTTGATTGAATATGATGTTTGGTCTGACCAAACATTTAATTATTGAATCAACTGATGGTTGGCAATACCAGTTTTGCATTGTACTGTATTTATTTTAAAAAAATATAAACACAGCGTATTACCTACGCTGTGTTTATATTTTTTTTAAATACAAACACAGCGTACAGCGACAAGAAAATATACTTATAAAATTTGAGCTTATTTTTTAATTAAAAAAAATATCTGCCAACACACCTGCAAAGGAGATATAGTGTGTGAGATAGTACGAGAAAAATGTATGTGTGCCTTAACCTACTATAAACGTACACATATAAGTAAACATTATTAAACAAATGTTTAATAAACCTTAATTATTGACATAATGCTTAAATATATATCCATAAATAAATAAAAGTATATGTCCTTAAATACTGTACAACTTAGCAACATTAACATTGTGCTTTCACTTACTATCACGCATTGGATCATTTTAACATTTACTTAAATTTCTGGACCCTATATTTTGATAAACACAAACTCAATTTGAACTCGAATCATTTATTTTAATTAGACCATTACAGGCATTTTTGAATATCAAGAAATAAAAAAAATTAAGCTACAGTCCCAGGCACAATGCAAAGTAACTTGTGAAAGTATTGTAGTTGCCCATTCCAAAGCGTTGATCTCTATGAAGAGGGATAGATACTCTTTTAAATCATAATAATTTTACAAGTTCATGGTTACATCACTCATGTTTAGATTATACAAATACTAGAAAACGATGCACATTAAGAGCGTCGATATTTGCGCTGTAACATATTTAGACACATTTTTGTTTGCTTTTCCAATTGATACAATTTTATTTAATTGTCGGCAACAATAATTAAGACACAATTAAACAGTTCGACTTCTCTGCACAGTTTTAAAATATTTATATTCCACACTGAGGTATATTTTCTAATATATAAAATTTCCGTGTCACAATGTTAGTTACCGTACTCCTCCGAAACGGCTCGACCGATTCTTATGGAATTTTGGGTACATATTGGGTAGGTCTGAGAATCGGCTATCATCTACTTTTCATACCCCTAAACTTCAGCGGGTGAAAACGCTGGGCACAGCTAGTATATGTATGAGTATATGTAATACAATGTAAAATATATATATTTTACATTGTATTACATATACTCACAATGTAACATATATATATATATATATATTTTACATTGTATTCATTTCACATGTCGCATTTCAGATTTCACCGCTATTTTTTTTGTTTCATTTGTATATTAATGTATGGTTAGCCAACTCACGTCATTCTAATCACCCATGTATGTGGTGTCACGTTATGATCACCGGCGAAAAACTAGATACAAGATTTAATACATACTTACATAATAATTTTAAAATGTCATTTAAATTGTATCAACAAACAACTACAGTATGTCAATCAAGAGGGTTGTGCGGACCGTGTTGTATTGTTATATAGTCTGCTCATCTCTTCGTCCGACCATCTGTCCGTCCAGACTTTATCTCATCAACCGCGATAGTTAGACAGTTAAAATTTTCACAGATAATGCATTTCTGTTACCGCACACAACAATCAAAAAACAAAATAACCCATAAAACAAACAATTTTTTTTGCCGTTTTTATAACACTTGGCCGGTCCTAGTTTTTGTTTGTTAACCATATTTTTAGTTATTAAACTTTAACTGGCGTAATGTCTCTTTTAAGTGTACCTCTGCCTACTCTGTCTCTCTCTATCTTTAAGGATTATAGGCGAGACAGTAGTTATCATATGACAAAGACATTCAGTTGTAAAAAATGTCACCAAGATGTTTAGAAAATGTAGCAAACACACAGCGATAAATGGGAGTTAAGGAAAACATTGAGATAATACTTTTTAATGCTTTAAAACCGGTAATGAGCAAAGCCAGTGATCATTGCTTAAATTGTTCCTTCTACCTACACAAAGAAATACTTCTGAGGTATGGAGAGGATGATGAGGAAACTTAATAAGGTTACAATGTGAATCGTAGTTTATTTATCACAGTATACCCTCTATGTCGGCCAGAACGTATCATTGAGAGGTAACAGGATAATAAATAAGTATAGAACGAACGAAAATGTTTAATTTTCTAGTTATATCAACTTATAATAGAAAACTCATTTCGAACTGAATTTAATTAACATGTTTAATTCTGATTGATCGCTTTGGCAGCCAACGGACGAACTACAACCAACATGTGCCAATCAATGAAACAAAAAAAATGGCGGCTGTTTCGCGCAAAACTTCAACGAATTTATTTTGTTCGATGGGTTTAATTAGGCTTCAGTAAATGTAAAATGCAATTAGCGCTACTACTTTAACAACATTATGTTTTACTAGCTGGCGCCCGCGGCTCTGCCCGAGTGATGATCGAAAAAAAAGTATCCTTTGTGTTATTCCAGACTATAATCTACATCTATGCCAAATTTTATCAAGATCCCTTCAGTTGTATTGACGTAAAACAGTAACAAACACCCATAAATCGGATGGATGTATGTATGTTTGTTACTCTTCCATCCATCTATCCATCCACAGAAACATCCGCATTTATAATATTAGTAGAATTAATATACTTTTAGAAAATTAATTGAAGAAGCTTGAAACAATGTAAGTTGTGTCAGAGAGCTTGTATTTGCTCGTTTCTTTCCTAACCCGCTAGGGACCGAACAGTACGGTCTGTACTTTACTGTAAACGTAAATAATTCCAAATGTTTTTACATGTCGCAGTTCAAAGTGACGTCATTCGACTTGCCTTACGTCAGCGGGCTTAAAACTAACACTAAAAATAATGAGCTTACTTATATAAAACATCACTTCAGACGTTTAATAGATTATGTGTGTCACTAGTCTCGTTTAATTTGCGCGTAAGTTCAACGACATGGATTCTAATTAATATTTTGGGACAAACTCAATTCCCTAGAACAAAATCAATCCAACTATTTATTGAAACGACAGTTAATTTAGCAAGAAATAAGAAAAGGAATTTATAGAAGACAAAAGCAAGCAATAATAACTTTGTACGAGACAACCAAAGCGGCGCGCAGTTATAAAACATACGTAACACGCCAAATTACTACGAAGATTATTTCTTCTTCTTTTTTAAAAAAACGTTGCCCCTCACTAAGATTTCCCCTGTATCGTGGGTGCGTTTACAAACATTTAAACTCACATACACAAACAGCCAGACCAGGAACAACTATCTGTGGGCCATACAAATATTTGTTCCGTGCGGGGATCGAGCCCGCGCCACGCAACGCAGCAGTCGATCGTTCAGCCACTGCGCCAACCGTGTCTTCTAAAGATAAAACGATAACAAGGCTAATTTGATCCCCTGGGCGAAAGGTGCATTCTAAGGCCTTTGAAATAACAAATTGTGGCAATTGATGTGTCAGCCATCATCCAACGTCTGCAGAATTTCGACTCTGACATAAAAGCTAACAGTTTACCCTGAAATGAATAGCACGAGCAAAATGAAAGAGATTTAGTTTAAAAGCGGACAGCGCAGACAGGTTTTAGTTTTGGAATTAAAATTTAATCCACCATATTGAGGCCGCATGTGGCTTGGAAATGTGCTTTATAAATCTGCTCAATTAAAACTAAAAAGCTTTTTGCTTTAAACCGCGGGTACTAAAAAATGTTTTGTAGATATTAGGATGTGATAACCTAGTTAAATCCCCTGAGTGCGATGCCAAAACAGAGAAGTTATGTGTGCTGTATAATGCGATACAGTATATGAGTATGGCCTAGTGCCCTTAAAGCGGTGGCAAAAAATCAGGAAATGGGCCATTCCCGCCATAAGGCTCCGCTATGTAGGGGGTTTCATACGACGGCGGGTGTCTGGCGGGTCACGTTTCTCAATCTCATTGTTATGGCGATTCCGCGGATGTTTTGTTACGCGTCAATGTTGTGATTGTAACGTGAATAATTGATATATGATATACGGGCTGTTTCGTTGTATTGGGCGAGGATTTACAAATCTGAAACTATGATGAATAGCGTAAAATAATCAACTGAATCTCGAGCAAGATTTTGAAAAAAATAAATTTATGGCCAGGAATACTCCTACTGATATTGAAAAAAAAACACAGCTATAGGGATCAATTTCTGGAAAGAAATAAATGCTTGACATCGTTAGTGTTTGAAGTCGAAGACTACCACTTACTTACAGTTAACATGTGCAGCCATAGCAGACCTGTTCTGTAGATTGTTCTGAAATACTGCAGAGCACACAGACATTTTGCGGACGCCGAGTCCTCCCATGCGAATGGCACAAATAGCTTGTTCCCAAGATCGGTCGTCCAAAGCCACATTTAAAATTGATTGATTCGCCAGCTTCAATTTACTTTCCCACCCACAATACTTACTGCACTGCAGCAAATTTGATAGATTCAATTTTTAGGTGAGATTCTGTGCTCTATCAAAACTTTAATAGTGAAAGAAAAAATACGTTCCAACATATCGAAAATAATATATATATATAAATATATTAACGTAAATTTCACCGTCCGATTTTTTATGAAGTTATCGGTTCTTCTATTGAAAAATTATAAAAATTTTCATTCTAAATGGAACTTAACACCAATCAAAAATCGATGACAGCTTTTTATTTTAAACAGTCTGGCAACTAACCTTTAAACACCTTCCAGACTGTATAATTTGATTAGTTTTTGCCTAGTGAGAATTATATTTTGAAACTAAAGTAGATTGAAACTTTATTAAAAACAAGAAAAACTTTAGTTTGCACTTAACTGGAGAAGGCTCTGTGAAACTCTTTGCATAATTTATGAAAACTTTGATATAAATAGCAGGCTTTTGCTATTTACAATGGTAATATCTTGTAAAATTTTTTAGGACTTCATTCAAAATTCAAAGTGAATCTAACCTATCACGTCCGATTCGTCAAAAAATACAATCTCTAACAACATTGAAGGTATTTTTTGTTTTAGACGTTACGAACTATTTTGAAATAAGTCTTATCTGAAAGTTCAAATAGAGAAAAAAATGCTATATAATAAAATTTTACCAAGCATTCACATACGTATATATACATGTTTGTGTTGTTTATAAATATTAATAACTCATAAAATTAATCCTCGCTCTAAAACAAAGTATTAAATCCTTCAGGAGATATTAGAAGATAAGATTAATATTTTCTCAGCTTGTTTCTGTCGACTTTGGCCGGATTTCAATACAAATGCCAAGTACACTAATCTTACTAACGTATCGAAATTCACATATTTTATTTGTATTTGCGTAATTTCACCTCTGCAATACAGAACTAGATCAAGGAAATTCATTACATTGTGATTTTGTAATTGTGATAAATGATTTTATATTGTTCAATCTGTTATTTCTACTCCATCTATTCTTTTCCATAAATCTACTACCATCAATTGGCTTAATTTTGCACGTCTTTATGCGTAAATTTTATTACCATTTTGAAATTATATTAATTTGATGCTCCTCTCACGTTCATGCAAATTCTCATTACTTTCTTCTTCTTTTTTTCAAAATCGTTGCCTCACCCAAGAATTTCTTCTTTATCTTAAGACTTATTCAGTGCGGGATTGAACCCGCGACACATGACACTGTAGCCAAATATTTACCCTCTGCGCGAACCGTGGCATTGATTTTGGAGTTTAATATTAAATCTGTTACTGTTCTAAATTCATCAGTTTAAACATGTTGTGTCTATTATTTAGAAACTCAACAATCCATAAATCTTAACCACAAATTGTTCATAAGTCACAAAATGCCCTGACAGATACTCCCTGGGGAATTAATCTCATGCAACAGTGTGCACCCCACCTAACATTATGAAATACAACAATTTTATGAGCGCGAGCGTTATAAAGCGGTGTCGACACCGTATAGTCCCACGCCACAGACTCCACGTCAACTCGTACAGCCAGTATCTATTAAATTAAATGCTCCTATGACGCTTCGGATACAACGACTTTTTTTCTTTACACTCTATCCTATCTATACACTATACCTATACAACTTTGTATAGAAAATCTGGCTGTCTAGTCTGGCCAACTCAGTTTTATCTGCGTCTGAGTGTACGTCTTCTCTTTTTATCTTTTAGGTATTTATTTGCCCCTGAACTAGACTTAGTGTCGTATTAATAAACTGCTCTCAATGACATCTCAATCTTGAAACTGTCATTTTGTAATCGTCATCAGTTGAATTTGAATCTTTGTGGATAACTAGATGAAAATATATGTTAAGTGCCTCATAGTAATACATGTCAACACTAAACATGTCTGTGGGTAGTCCTATCCGGCTGTGATGTTCAGGGTAAAGCCTTAAAAGATTTCAGTCATGGTCAAAAATCGGGGTAACTTTCCAGATTGAAGAGGAATGGTACATTTTACTAATGTCACCCTCGCCATGCTACAGTGAAAACAATATAAATAGTGGGTTTTCAGAGATGTAATAATATATTGCAATATGGCCTCACTGAAACTTCTCAAAAAATGCCATGTTAGACATATAACATCTGTATAACCATCCACGGCAATCAGTTACTATTACAAGTAGATTAAGACTATAAACGTAGTGTCCCTTCTATCGTATTTACGTCTTTTTGCAAATTAATTGCATTCCTAATGAGGCCATCTTTACCTACCCACTCTTGATGGTCCATGCTGATAAACTGTTCTATCTATATGATCAAACCTAGGTCTAAGTGCCACAGATTGATAATGAGTCTAGTTTCTAACAACGCTATTTCATTGCCAAATTTCAACCTAAACTTTAACTGTTCTGTTCTACTAAGTTACATTCATGAAAACTGCAAAAAAGTATGGAGTTTATTCCTTCCTTACCGTAGCCAACAGTTTGGTAAACAAAGTCACAGCTATCCACAGGTGCTTCATATTTGATATTGTCGGTGTTGATAACGAATACAACGAAGTATTTAAGTCTTTTAACATCCTGTTCAAATATTTCAACGTTCGATGAAAGCCTTTTTCGGAAACCTTTTGATGTCTACACAATTGTGAAGGGTGATTGGCATTGTTTTGAAAAGGTTCATACTGTGACTTTTTCCCATTCAATCCAACTGTGTTTTAGAAAGACTTTTTTAAGGTTTTTTTTTTTTAAATGAAGCCCTTGTCCCATTCTATTTAAGGTCTTCTTCTTCTATTCTCCCCTATCAGACCTCACGGCATCATTTACTCCTATCTCCTTCATATCATTCCTTTTACCATCCATCCATCTTTTATTTGGCCTTCATCTCGCTCTCCGTCCATCAACATTCAGATCCATCACTCTTGTAGTCACATGTGATTTTTAGAGGCTATCCAGGTCACAAAGTCGTAATAATTTTCTATAGAATGTTCTTGTCTAGTAACATCTTGATTTCAGTTTTGTTCAAAATATCTTTGGTTTTAATGTAATCTAAAATCAATAGCATCTTTATAAATATTTTTACGGTCATCTTCTTGTTAACTTAGACATCAAAATGCATCGAAAACAAAATGGGTATACTCAATATCAATAATTAATCTACGTGCATAGTATTGAAAGATAAACATTCGCTACGCAGACTATTCTAAGCAATCATGACGAAATGACAACAGAAGAATGTCAAAAAATAAAAATCTATGACTTAATTCAAAGATAAAATAAACGTTGAGCGAAACGAATTTAAACTGATGGCTCAGAATCATATCCATAAGCGGGATGACAATCTGATGCTCAAGACTTATGAATAACCAAAAACTGCTTGAAAACTGCATGCAACTAAAATAACAGAACGCAAATGTTTTTGTGAAACGATTGAAGTTTGTTCGTCTTCATTTGTTCAGTTACGGTTATTTAGTACATTTATATTTTCTATTATTTTATGTGTTGTCCGTTGCTAGTTTTCCTAAGAATCATCATGATTAAAGATCTCTGTAGCATTAATTCGGTCAGGTCCAACTTATTTTTGGTGTTTACCATTTGCATTTTTCCTATACGCATAGAGACATAGGGATGCGGGGACTTGCCCACTATATCGTACAATTCCGGTTGGGCAGTGTCTCCCTTCCTACAAAATTGTTCTTCGCATTTTTTAAATCCTTTTTTATTTACACACAGTAGATTTCACAGGTAAAAAAAACATGTAAAAGTGATTTCTTTACATAAAAAGGGAGGGTCTAGAACTATTCCAGACTCAGATAAAATATAATCGAAAAATCTAAGATAGTTTAAACTGTCCTCAGAATAAATGAGCTACAAAATGTGTTCAGAAGTTCTTGTACTACGGCTAGTTTCCCCCGACCGAATAGTCTAGTTACCAGTCAGGTGAACGTTCCAGTTGTTCCAAGTATATGTGAATCAGGAAACACTAACAATTACTAAGTAATGCGTACCAGGTCCTGAACTATCCGTATAACTCGTTTAAATTGGTCAAGCGGACTCACCAAACATTTGAAAAGAAAGATTTCATATTTACAATATAAGTTCATAAGCACGGTTTGCCTCAAAAGCATCGACGGAATTATAAAAAAAAACATTCGATATTAAAGGCAAACTTAAATAAGAACGGTCCCAGACGTCTTATTTGAACTTTGGACGATGCGACGGAGCGTATCTAACACTGTTTATCCACTGATCCAAATACAATAACTTCAAACTCGCTTCGTATGCCGCTGTGTGTCTCAACAAACATAATACATGGTTATACATGATAGATCGTCATTGCTAGATGTATACTCTGCACAAACTTTGTTCGCAAAACTACAGCACAAAGTGTCCCCTCTACCGGTCAGCATTCGGACCTTACCGCGAACATTTGTATTTTCAATCGGTTCCTGTTCTGCACTGCTTGTCACTCCGCATCCCATTCAGCGCCACTAGTTTACTTTAAGACGCGCGACGTCCGATTAATTGCACTGCAGTGAATTCCAACTGTTTATGCCGAGAGGTTTTGAATGCATTAAAAAAGTCAGCCCCTAGTCCAAGTTCCGTATCGGGTAGGTGTGAAGTTTATTTTTAATTGTTAACGACATCTGCAATGTAACATGTGGCGGCAGCTCACTGAGCGACGTACTGCAGAAAGCGTGGATACAGTCGAAGTGACGTAGTCGCCCCCAAAGCGGTCTAGGCTCTTTGTGCGGGTCGGATCCGCGCTTGAGGGCGGGCTGAACGCAAGAATGCGGCGTGCGTGCGGGCGGTGGCGCGGCGGGGCGCGGGGCGTGACGCGGTCGGGGGATGCGTCGCGGTGGCGCGGGGGCGCGGCGGGCGCGTGCCGCAGTAGCGTGGAGGCGCCGCCGCGGCCGCCCGGCACAGTCGCCACAGCACGGCGTCCAGCCGCGCCGCCGCGCCGACCCGGCCCCGTCGCGCCGACTGCCCGCAAGGCCAGTTCCAACTTCCCGGTGGTGCCGTTCCCGCGTATCGTACGCCGACGACCGTCATGTGGACGATAGTTGAGCGCGTTAAAAGTGTCGCTCTCGTTGCCGCAAAGAGCGAGTACAAATTCGGTCAGGTTGAATGAAGTAATTCTTGAGGATCCGAGTTAAGGGACAAAGCGGCGCTGCAGAAGCCGGTCGTCATTGTTGCGCTCCTGCCTCCCCCTCATTACCGAAAACCTTGCTTTCTTGTACTGTTTTCATTTCAAATCGTACAATTTTTCCAAGGTTGGTGACATTGTTTCGCATTTGCGAATTCGAACAGCCGAAGTTATTATGCCAAAAATCCAGCTTAGAAGTTATATAAATGGAAATGGTCCCCAAATTACCATGTTCCATGAACATTTGTACTGTTTGCGGACGGAGAACGGATACAACATCCCAATGGATTTGTATAAAGCAGAATGACGTGTGTATTAATTTTTAAGTTTGAAATTAACGTATTAAGTAACGCGCCGCCTAGGATCGAAGTTCGTGTGGTGTCGCACGACGTCACACCTTTTATTTAAATGATATAACCGATTTGTTATATTAAATATAGTTTGCGGTAGTATTTGAAATGCCGCCAAGATTTCGGTAGAAAGCACCATCTACAAATATTGATGTCACTAAATGCGCCATTAACGCGAAGATAGCCCCGAAACGTCATAATTTAACCTAAATTTTAAAATGTCCTTTTTATTATTGAAGTAAACTTTGTGCTGGTTTCCTCTAGGGACGTTATTTATTGTTATCGTAGAATTAGGTGACTATTTTGGTCAATGGTCTTTGTATTATTTTCGTGATTAATATTTACTGTTCTATCTGAAATAAGTGTTATGAGATTAGTTAGGTCACTGCCATTATTCTCCTTGACACTTTTTGTGTGCCAATTAGCGGTCTCTTTTCAAAAGTACGTTTCTGCCTCCATGCATTTTCTAGTTTCCTGAATGTTTTCGGTCGTTAGTTCTCAGGCTGAATGGATATTTTTCCTTTTTGCTGCGAAACCTTTTTCGTGTGATTGTACGTAACTTCATAACGAAGCCTTCATCCTCGTAATGTGAAAAATATGGAATTATTTGTAACAAATAATGTTTTCCTGTTTATACAGAAAATTATTTTTTATTTGGTTTATTTTTCTAGTTTTCTTTCAAGGATAACATGAAATTATGATAAGGACACAATATTAACCTGAAACGTTTGTGTAATTAGAAGAAAATACTTGAATTTTAATAATTAGTTATTATAATATTTTTGAAGACATAATGTCATCATTAGGCACAGTATTTGGATACTTATATTTAGAAGTAATTTACGTTCAGAACTGTTAGTTTTATAAAAAAAAACTTGCTTTCCTTTTTATCGTTGTGTCAAAGTTTGAGAAAAGTTCATAACTTGAGAAAATACAAGAAATATTTTTAAAAACTATTCGGCGCAAATCGGCCCTGTATCGACATTCCTTTAAATGTTTTTCTTTATTTTTAATAGTTTCACATTTGGACACCCACGCCCACTTGAAAAATTCACCCTGTATAGAAACACATGTTTAGAATAATAATGTACCTACGTAAGTACCTTATCTTGAATGTATTACTTAAACTATGTCATGTTTGGTTAAGTATAAGTTAATTATGTGTATTTATATAAACGCAAATAAACAGTTTAGCTAAAAACAAATACCACCAAAAAGTGAAAAAATACTTTAGCTACAGAAGTGGTTTAGTTCACCATTTCTTCTTACCATCTAAGCTTTGCAACCCAATAGGTCTCTATGACGCTCAACTAAATCCCCATTTAGCATCATGGGCTTATACTATTAAAACTAAAATATTTTTTTACTTTTTGTGTTTTTCCGGTTTTCGTACCTGTTAAAGCAAAAAAAACCTTTTAAAATATCGCTTCATTGTCCGTCCGTCTGTTTGTCCATCAAGAACCCCTTTCTCAGGAACTCATTAAGGTATGAGGTTGAAATAAATACCAAACCAAATACTAAACTCTGCGTATCCAAACCTCTAAGTCTTCGCAGTTAAAATTATATAGCCGTTTCTGTTATATTTGCCATACATACGAAAATCAAAACCGATTAATAGATATGTTAAGGGAATCAAAATCTATAATTCCCGTTGACTTAGAATCATGAAATTAGGCAAGAAGCATCTTCATCATCTTAGAGCATCATAAAAAGGAATAATGCAAATTTGAAAATGGAGCACTAAATTTATGTGAATTCATTTCGACCAAATGGCGCGCATAGACAATATCGCACTACTTTGATCAAGAGCTAAAGCCACCGCTGATCGCCACCAAATTTAAACAAGACAATCGCGAAAGAATGTTCTTCCTTACCATGCCATTTGACGGCACGGTGGCGCAGCGGCTGAGCGATTGACTGCTGCGCTGCATGTCGCGGGTTCGATTTCCGCACGGAACAAATATTTGTATGGCTTACAAATAGTTGTTTCGAGTCTGGCTGTTTGTGTATGTGAGTTTAAATGTTTGTAAACGCACCATACTGTATTTCTCCGGCAATGTTTTGTAAAACAAAAAACAAATATGTTCACAATTGCCGAAAGTATCTCTAGACACAAAAACAAATCTGACGAATTGATAACCTCCTTCCTCTTGGAAGTTGGTATAAAACTGAACAGTAACATAAACGTTTTAGGTATCTTCAAACACAGCAACCAACTTTAATATTAGGATAAAATAAAATTGACTAATTGTTCAAAAATTGTTTTAAACATTTCAGAATAATATATAACTTCGTGAAAATTTTCTTTGTAAAGTAAAGATGAGTTGTTTTTCTTTTAAAAATACTGTTATGCTATATATAATGAAAGAAACAATAAAGATGTGATTAGATAAGGGATGTTTTTTAATGTATACTTGCATACTTAGCAAGAATTAACTTTATATGAATATTATTCAGAAGTTTTCAAATAAACGGAGAATAGATAGAACATTAACTATTTTAGAAGCTTAACATATGAAAATAAAATTTTGCTTTTGGTTATTAAAACCATGTTTTTTTAATAATAACTGAGATAAATAAAAACAGATTAATCACTTTTTTTATATTTTACAACACCTTTCATTTAATTACCTTTAAAATAGGGTTGGGACAATTTGAAGCAGTTACCTATAATACATTTTCTGAAAACAAAACACAAACCAAAAATAATGTTTCCCAATACGAAACACAAGATAATAAAAGTGGCAACATCACTCAAATTAACGCTGAAAGCTACAATAAAGCTTAAAGATTACAATGACCAGCAAACAAACTCACGCAATAGGTAATGCATTGATATGGAATGTTCCATTCACTTCGAAAGCAAACATTATATAAAAATGCACTCGTAAAATTCTTAAGGCGCAAGTCTCAGATTTTTCAAGCCTTTTGTCTGTTGGTATCAGACGAGACAAGTGGCCCGTCCTTTTCAGTGTGGCATTTCTTCGACAATTTTCAGTCAGAAAAAGAAATATTTTAAATTAAAAATTTGTAAAAATACCCTGATTGCTGAGTCAGACTGTCATGTAATGACAGAAAAATCAAAAAAGTTTTGTGAACTTTTATACAAAAAAAAACGGTATGAAGTTAACGAACAACCTCAGCGCAATGCCCTCAAGAGTCGGTACGAAAACAAGCAAAAGTATCTGGAATAAATCGCAAGGGATTACAACGCTAGCTTTTATTTATGGAGCTTAATTCTTGGTTTTATCTTTATGTTTGTCAACTGAGTAAATGGAACTTCAAGTAAGTACTTAGTAGTACATAATATTTACTTTGATTTTGATTATCAAGAGACTTTTTGTCGAAAGAACAGCTTCGGTTAAATCGAGGTAAAATCAACCAACTGTAGCAAAGGCCTTTAAGAGCTTGTTGAAGTATAACGTCAAAATCTGACAGTCTTGCCCTTTACAATCAGACAAGTAAGAATAATTCGATCGTGAACAACAGTCGGACAGTAGTCTTTGTTTAAAATATTGGTATTCAGGCGCAGCTGGTCTGACTGGAATACGACCTTGCGTTGGCTGGATAATAATTGAACGATCGAATCGGATTCGATTAATAAAACCTAACTTGTGGACTGCGAGAATTGACGTTATGTAAACGTGTACTAAAATGAACTGGACTGGGCTTATTTAATACTAGCTTAGGCCCGCGGCTTCGCTCGCGTTAAATTCGGGGTAACACAGTTCCCCTTTCCTGATTTACAGGTACCTGCTACCTGTAGTTTTTGCCCTTGCGCCTTATTTATTGTAATAGCAATGCTAAGTTTTCCTTTTTCTTCCCGCTTTCTCCCTCATATCTTAATCTTTTTTTTTAAATAGCCCATGTCCGTCTCCAGAGTTCCAAGTATCTCAGTACCAAAATTCATCAAAATCAGTTTAGCAATTTAGGCGTGAAGACATGACAAACAAACAAACTTCCACTTTCACTTTTATATTATTAATAATAATAGTAAGGATTAGTAATCATTATTCAAACTTTATCACACGGTCTACGGTAAGAGATCAAATTGCATTGCCTAATTAATTTGTTATAGTCTAATTAATCAATTTACAAAGAAAATCAGTTGTGATGAGTTAAACATTACCATATCTGGGTCTATCGGGATCACCATATATGTCATTCATGGATAGAGCGGAGTTGATTACAGGCGCAGAGTCTAACACCCGTATCTATAGATAGTAAAATCAAAGTTATCACTTATGCAAACATTTTTATGTAATAACTAGCTGCGCCCCGCGGCTTCGCCCACGTGATGATAAAGAAAGTATCCTATGTATTATTCCAGACTATAATTTACCTCTGTGCCAAATTTTATCAAGATCCGTTCAGTAGTTTTTTCGTGAAAGAGGATCAAACATACATCCATACTCACAAACTTTCACATTTATATTATTAGTAGGTTTATAATTTTCACAGTTCTAACTTCAAGTAATTATTAAACAACAGAAAAGAATCTTAAATAATGACTTTTACTGAAGTTATCATTTTGACTTATTTATAAATATGGGTCTAAGTGTTACGGGTTTCGCTCGCCAACATTACGGCATCGGCACACTGCTACGTCAACCTTATGTCCTAAAACATTATGAGACGATTCATACAAAACAAATAACATACCTTTTAAATCAGACAGAAGATAATGAAAGCCATTATAATGACTTGGCTTACGTTTTCCTATTTATGTTGGGGTCAACTTCTAGTGTAACCGGGTGCAGACTAGTCCTTACTAATATTATAAAAGGGAAAGTGAGTTTGTTTGTTTGTTACGTCTTCACGCCTCAATGGCCAAACCGATTTTGATGAATTTTGGCACAGAGATAGTTGGGACCCTTGAGCCGGAGATGGGCTAAAAAAAAGTGAGACAAGGGGGACCCTTCAGACGGACATAAGCTAAACAAAAGTGAGAAAAGGGGAAGAAAGAGGAAAGAAGTTTTATTTTGATCATCACGCGGGTTAAAGTTAGCGTTAGCCCAAAGTTACTATGCCACGCGGACGAAGTAGCGGGCGGAAGCTAGTATTTAATATAGCGACTACCTATATGACCTCCAAAACCCAGTGAGTAGGTACTAGAATGAAATGAAAGCCATTATCAATAGCCATAATTTATGTAAAATTAAACAGTCTATATGAATTATTTCATCCTCTAGATCCGATAATGCGGATCTTCAGTAAAATCGTAAAAGGATCCAAGTTGGGTTTAATAGTCTAACTTTTAACGGTCGCTTAAATAACTTATTATCCTTTAGAATTTTCGGATACGCCATTAATTATACAATGTTCTTTAATAAGGAACATTTATTACATATAAATAATTTGTAATGGAACGTGACATATTTATTAATACTACTTACTTTCGAGATACCCGGAATATAAAGGGCAAAAAAAAGAACATGAGAGGGGATTTCCTATACGACAAAAAAGAGCCATATCGTTTATTTGATTAATTACGAAAAAAATGGACCCCATCTACTTAGTTTATAACCTTCTTACGATAATAAATATAATTTATCTATCGACTAAACATTAGTGAATCCAAAACAATGATTTTGATAAAACTCCGAATTCAATGAATCTGACGACGAATCTGCGCCAACATGACAGAATAACATTCAAAGTAACACAGGAATAGCAAACACATTTATATAAATAGAACAATTTATGAAAAATAAACGGTTTCCAGTCTCGGAGACTGAGACATTTAGTAGAAAATGAATGGTTCCTATATTTAACTGTGCTTTAATTATAGATGTGTACGTAAGAGACTATTGCAATACATTCAGGCGGGTGACATTAATTAAAGAATCTTTTCGCAAAACAGAACCTGTAAACATAACTTGATGATCAATCATTAACTGACAGTAATGGCCTACAGCGTGTTAATAATATTGTTAATAAAGCCAATGTTACAATTTTTGACTGTATGCATTCCAAAATAAGATTAATCATTTTTGTTTATTAACTACAAAAAGTGCTTCTTTTGGTTTTTAAAAAAATGGGTTGATATAATAAATGACACAGTGGCGCAGTAGCTGGGCAATTGGCTGCTGCGCTGTGTGTCGTGAGTTCGATACTTACACGGAACAAGTGATTTATGGCCCACAGGTAATTGTTCCGGGTCTGGCTGTTTATTATCAAATCAAATCAATCAATCAAATCAAAATATTTTTATTTTACATAGGCCTACATGGGCACTTATAAAACGTCGAGAAAAGATGCACGGTTCGGGTTGGTCGTTTCCTATGGAGAAGAACCGGCAAGAAACTCCATGGTTACTCTTTTAAAATAATTTAGTTTTACAATGTTGTTGTTGTTACAGCGTTAGTACTACTATGAGACTACTACTTGTGTACTACTACTTGTGTACTAGTATGAGAGGACAGCGTAGGCCCGACAATAAGTCATTGCTTACTTTACAAAAAGTAAAATAAAATAATACGTTAACAAAAGTTAACAAGCGTCTAAGAATCTACAAGGCTTATTTATATGACTGTCAATGTTTGTAAACGCACCCACGATACAGGCAAAATTAATAGTGTAAGGCAACGTTTTTAAAATAAAGAAAAGCTTACCGTTGATTAATTTTAAATGACATCTCTGAGCACGGCGTTCTAAATGTTATTAAATTACGCAGATCAAGTTGATATATGGACCAAACATAATGTCACCGAGTTGTCTTCTCTTATTAAAACAGCTAAAAATTACGGTTTTGTTTTGACAAATGTGTGGTGTAAATTAAATTATTTGTCATTGAGAGATACGACCGTGAATGTTGTGTGCAACTTCGTGTTGTAAAGGGTTCAAGTTCACTGGCGCTGGTTTTCCTCATCATTATAATACCTATGGACGGCCTGTTGGTCTAGTGGTTAGTGGCCCTGACTGCTGAGCCGGAGGTCGTGGGTTTGATTCCCACCCAGGACAAACTTTGTGTGATGAGCATGATTGTTTGTTCTGTGTCTGGGTGTGATTTATCTATAAATTATGTATGTATTTATAAATTATATAAGTATGTATATCAGTTGTCTGGTTACCATAACACAAGCTCTACTTAGCTTGGGATCAGATAGCCGTGTGTGAGTTGTCCCAAGATATTTATTTATTTATGGCGATGCTGCTGTAGTGACTTACAAGCATTTATTATTTACCATCATTACAAAAACAAAATATAGTTTTGTTAAACTCATTATTATTTAGATAATATGTATCATATCATCCTACTAATATTATTAATGCGAATGTTTGGATGTATATAGGATATAGGAAGGATGTTTGTATGTATGGAAGTTTGTTACTCTTTCACGTCAAAACGGCTGAACGGATCTTGATTAAATTTGGCACAGAGGTAGATTATGGTCTGAAATAAGACAAAGGATACCTTTTTTTTCGATATCACGCGGGGGAAGCCACGGGGCCAGCTATCTTACTAATATTATGTTACTCTTTCACGTCAAAACGGTTGTACGGATCTTGATGAAATTTTTCAAGCGAGGTCATTTCCTGATCATCGTAGTGGATTATAAGGTCTTTCCTTTTAAGCCATTTTTTTGGAGCTTAGATTTAGCTTAGTGGCCAATTTGTGATACACCAAAATAGTAATCTAATAATATCAAAATAGGCTTTTAAGTATAAACATAAACGTATTTTAAGTATAAATATAAACGTAAGCTATATCTGAAAGCTTACTATAATATGAATCATTACCTTGAAGATAAAAAGGCTTGGGATTAAGCTGCTCCAATTTAATTTGCTCTGTGAGTGTCAAAATTTTCCTTTGTTTCACCTATTTATTGTTTATTCCTTTATTTTATACAATTTGACATTACTTTGTTTATTTTTTTATTTTTACATTTCTTTTTATTATTATTATTTGTGACATTTTATTTTCCTTATTATTTTAATTTATGACATTTTATGATTTCATTATGATCTCATTAATTTAATTTTGTATTTTTTTTATTATTTTTATTTGTTTATTGTGAATGTGAAGACCATGTGGATCATTTCTTTTATTTACTTTGTTTTTTGACGATAGTCTGGCAGTTTGAGTACTATAAGCGACCTACACAAATGTCCTTTTTTTGGTATTGTTCGTCGTGTCGTTGAGCTCCTTGGGTTATGAGTTGAGCTACACGATAACTGACAAATGCTTGCACTGACTGGACAGGTCCACTCAATCTGTGTGGTGCTTTCTTAAAAAGACCATTTCAGACACTATCTGCATGGTCCTCATGTAAGTTGACCAAGATTATTTTGTCTGGACCTTAAAAGAGACTATGACCTCTGAGTTTGTTTCGGCTGTTTCTTCTCAGAGTAGTCGGGTATGAAACACCGGCCTCATCTAGTTTAAAAAAAATGACGTGTAAAAGTTTTTGTGAAAACCTACTTGCAAAATAAACATCATTTATCATTTAAACAACTAAAACACGACAAGTTTAAGATTAAAACAGCTTAGGTACCACTTTTTTGTACTTAGCAATCATAAAAGCATTCGGAATAGTGCGGGACATTGATTACATTCCTCACAACTCATTGTTTTTCTCTTTTTGGTGGAAACAATCGTGATGCTGGCGCAGAGAACCGTTTTCCACTTTTCTAATGGCTTGATGAGTATCGGCTCTCTGGCAGGCAAATGATTCTTTTTTCTTTCCGTTGCATTGTTTTCCCCCACCTTCGCCGACTGATTGTGAAATACGGTCTGCAGAATTCTCTCGTACATTTGCTGCTCTTTTTTATTTTCATCGTATTTCAGATGCAACTTCAGTGGAAGTGAAAATTGGAAACAATTTATTGTCTAATAATAAATAGCACAGTGCCTTCAAACTGAAACTAGGGCACTGAATTTGGCTATTTCCCCTACGACTGCTTAAATTCTGGTGTACAGTCGACGCTGGGTGCTGTCATCTGTTTTCCTTAATAAACAGTTAGGACATGACGCCACCGATGTTCTATTATAAATGAGTTCTTCTCTAAAGCCAATGTCTGTTCAACAGCTGTGGATGACGCTGCATATTTGTTACCATCTAGATGTAACTGGAGTCAAGCAGTACTCCGCCTCGCACCACCCCCCGCGTTTATCCCCATCTTGCAATTATAATAAATTTGCCACTCTCATTCACGCTTCCCTCGGATCCCATTTACCGAAGTTTCTCAATTCTACATTTCCAAGGTAAAATATTCTGGACTTAAATCAATTTAAAACATTTATGTTGTTCAGTTGTGACGGTTGCGGTATTGTGCTCAACGCTCCGTTCAATGTTTAATATAACTGCTGAACAAATCTCTGTTATCGAGATCCGAGCAATCCCTCCGCGACACACACGTAGAGAAGGGAATATCTTCAGATTGAATAATCTACCAGAATACCGATTATACGAATTATACTTTCAAATTATGTTTGACGGGACAATAATTAAACGCAACTTCGATTAACATCATCATCATCATCATGATGATGATGTTAACAACTGGGCATTATTTCATACATAGCTTGCGCCCGCGTGATATTGAAAAAAATGCTCTATGGGTTATTCTAGACTATAATCTACCTCTGCGCCAATTTTCATCAAGATCCATTCAGCCCTTTTGACGTGAAAGAGTAACAAACATCCATACATCCATGTATCCTCACAAACATTCGCATTTTTAATATTAGTAGGAAGTAGGATATTGCAATTCCGATGGCTTGGAATAAGAAGATGCTAAAGTACAAAGCAAAAACAAAACGTCCAGCTTGCCATTTATCTCATTCGATTCCGAATTGGTCTGTACTTAGTTGTCACTTTTTTTTTCAAACCGAAAATTGTAATTATATGGATTTACTATCTCCAGGTCGAAACCATGTCTTGTATGATTATTTTTTCATAGTGTTCGTTAGATTATTTTGAAATATTTAAATTAATTGTATACAAATATCTCCATGGTGCTCGACCCGAGCGATTAGTCGTTTGTCAGTGAACATGTCCACAAGCGCCCAGTGAGTGCGAACTTAATGCTGGAAGTGCCAAGTTGGTCCATACTACACGACTTTGTGCTTGGCTCTAGCGTAGACGCACCTTTAGTACAAAAAATAAAGCGTCTGCTTTTTTGAACCCACGAACTGTTACACAAAAGTAAAGTCCTGGGACCGCTCACCCTCAGATTTCCTTCTCTTGCATGCCCTAACTATTTTCCTGTTAATCCACATGGCGCCACCCACAGGGTGAATTCAGAAAATCTCGCAATAGAATTATAAGTTTATTTCCCTTTGAAAAACCCACCACTTCGCTTACCCCCGCGGGTGGCGCTCTTAACTACTGCACTCTTTGAAATAACCGGGAACTACGCAAAAACCAAATAATTAAGTCTGAAATTTCCAACAGCTGGGATGCTGAAGAGGAACATTTGAATAGCTGCTTAATTTTCTGGTGCAACGATTTGGCTTTTGTTTCTTACGTAATAACTTAATTAATATAAATCGGTTCAAGCAAGCAGTAATTAAAAGTGTGGAATTAATAAAATTTTACGTGACTGTACAATTGTACTACCCATTTTAATTTATCACTGGTCACTTGAAACGACCCACGGCGTCACATTAAATGAATATGCTATTTCGCGTCGACCTTAAATAAGAACTAGGTCAAATCAAGCATAGTTTTGCGAAAAAGTATCCGCCTTAAGTGGGTTTGGACCGTTTAATTTTTGATTGCAACCGGATAAGATCCGGGTTTTGAACAGATGTTCCCGAACGTCTTTGACAACTGTTTGGGATTGGGTCTAGGTTAATAGCTTTTTTGCACCGAGTCTGAAACATACAACGATTTAGTTTTTAAACTGATTTCTTTATACGGATGGTCCTATTTCGAAAGTAATTGATAGCAGGTACTGACAATTGTTTAAAACCTTTGATGTCTGACATTATAAGCGGCAATTTATGAAAAGCTATAATTTGAGTTGATCGTGTGTGTTGATAATATTAAGGCATTACGTACGTCCATTCAAACATTACACTAAAACTGTTGTTCGACCAAAATCGATAGTGTAGCTTAGGCGTAAAATTCAGCTTTCTGTGTCCTTGAAACGTGCGTTTTAAATGGGGACCCATACATTTTCATGTTTTCCACACGAAGAAACCGAATCGTGCATTCCGATTTGGTTTCTCGTGTGTGTATGTATGTATAATGTACATTTTTCAACAAATTGGTTAGAGATTTAGTAAGATGTTTGTATGTATAGGGTTGAAGTATGTCGTAAATTCCGTAGTAAATTAGCTATGCGTTGTCGACGTTAAATGACCTGTGGCCAAGGTGACGCATGCTTAATTATTGCATGTACGTGTACCTGTGTGTGTGTGTGTGACTTATGGGCTATCAGGCGTCTACTAGTGTTAGGGCTGATGTTAATTGGTTGGCATGTAAACACTACATATGTATATCTTGGTTGTAGCTATTTGGGTAAGGGGAGAGAATGTTACCAAATCAAGATCAAGATGAACGTTTTTTTTTTGTTACTGAACAAAGAAAACAATCAAATTATAATAATCTCCCTCGCTGGTCTAGCAGTCGCGAGTATTCCTGGACTATGAAAGGTGTTTTTGGCTTTTATCACCAGGATTAATGGATGCTGGATGCTTTTCTTAGTAGCAGCTCGTTTGATGGCAATAGGCTCGGCCCTTTTTACATCATTATCATTTTGACTTAAGGCGCTGTACAAAGCAAACACTTCGTAAAACGTCTAGATTTTCGTCGCAAAGTTAGCCGTATCTGTACATGCCACTAGCCAAAAAAAATACCGTGTATAGTTCAATACATAAAGTAAAGACTTAAACAAAATCAGTTTACAAAAGTGGTCTAGTACTACGAAAAAAAAAATGTTTAAAAGACCACGAAAAAAAATTTTTCGTCTCGAAATTCTCAATTTTTTCAGCGACAACCATCATATTTTTTATATCTATAACAAAGGAAATGTTATAGACTAAAGAGATATTTAAAATTTTTCAAACACGGACCTGTATTTTTTTTATATTCAATTAAAACTGCAAAATGACCTACATTTTGGCGGACATGATATTCAAATAAAATCAAACATCGAAATATTTTCGACCTTATTTCTATTCTTTCGATGCAGTACTGTCGTGTACTTGTGTCAGACCATGCCCAGTAGGCAGCTAGCCTCACTTCTGCGAATACCTAAAGATTAGCTTGTTACCGCGCGAGGTTCTTTTCTCTGAAGCCCTGTCTGCCGGTAGCTAAGACACTGTTCCTAATACCGATGGAAAAAAGATGTTGTCTTTTTTTACAATTTTAAATGTTTTGTGTTTTATTTAGTTTTGATAAGAAATATGTAAAAATATAAAGAATATGTAAAATAATGAATTAACGAAAAATAGGTGTTTTTAACCTTCGCGGATTACTAGCATGATATTACTTAGGATTCTATTTATCACCTGAAAAATTGATCTTCAAACTCGACTCTAAATGAATGCATTGACATTAATACGTATAAATCTATTAAAGCCAGGCATGGAAGACGTGTTGTCTCCCATGGGTAGTGCATCGTTGCCAAGGTTCGGAACGGGTAGCATCCGCGCCTGCAGTATACCGGCGGTGTACCGGCGATGTACCGGACCGATCCCGTTTGGAAACTTTAAACGATTTGTTTATCTGAGTGTACTTTGCTATTGGTGTTAATTGTCTATGCATACACAAATATAAATCTAACTTCAACATAATCATTTTCATTTTTCTCTTTGGGCAACAACAACCACAAGTAAAATAACCTTTTGTTAGCGATTTCACAAAATACCTATTTAAAATACAAAAATTTCAACAATGATTGTATTATAAACTGTTTAAAATATTTTCATTGTAGCATACATTAAAATATTTGGGTTTTATGTTTTGAAATATGAGGATTTATTTAATAAAAGTTCACTTTCTGTCTACTACTGCCGATAAAGTATTCATTTTTCCGCTCACTTTTATTATGAAAGTTCCATTTAAAGGTTATCCAGAAAATACGTGGACAATAATACAATACACAGCATTTAATTTTAGACATATATCTGTTTCTCCTTAACAGGCTACCCGAGACTTAATTTGCGTGGAAATTTAGAGGTGCATGTGTCCAAAAAAAAACCAGCCCGTGTGCTATTACCTATCTTTGTAATTTCACCAAGATCCTTTCAGCCGTTCCGTTACAAGTATTCGTTCCTGATCAATTGCTATTTCCTATAATTTGCTTTTAGATCATTCTAAAATTTGTAGTCATCATCGGTTTAGCGATTTTTTAACTAAATTGGTTAAAAAATTTAGCCTCCAATTTAGTTAAAAAATATGATATGTAAGTTAATAAATTGGACTTAAGTCCAGCCTGGTCAAGCAGTATTTTTTATTTAAGTATATAGCTTGGAATCTAATCTACTTAACCTCCTCAATGATCAACAATGAAAAGCTGCTTAAACTATTATTACACTTAATTAAAGACTCAAGACATCCGTATTAAACGATAAATGTTAATTAAGCACTATCCGTTGGTCTGTTACCTTTTCACACTTTAACAGCTGAACGGATTTCGGAGAATTGCACACGGATAAACCAAAATCTGAGTGGGATGATTTTGAAACTCCACTCCGTCCAAATGGCGGGCAAAATCTTGTATTACATTAAATGATTTTTTTTATTAATTTAAAGATAAACATAAAACATCAATGTTAAGCTGTAAAAAACCAGCATTTACAGCTCACAACTTAAACAGTTAAACTGACACTCTAAAACAGCAACAGTAAACCTATCTAAACTAAACATAAGTGGGAATTCAATTCCAATACTGAGAAGTGGCTATTGCGGACCTGTGTGTAAGCGTAGTGGGGCAACGGGGACGGGTGTGAAGATGCTCAGGCAATGTTCGCATTCTGGACGATTCGTTCAATCTGGAATGCGGTAAATGAACGGAGCCGTCTAAGTTAACATGAGATAAATCTATTGGTGCTTCTGTGGAGTTGTACGGTTTGCTTTAGAATTTACGACATTTGTTTGTTTCCAAACTGTCCAACATTTTTTTGTTATAATTTCCATGTTGGATTTTTGGCCACTTTGCAAATAGCTGTCCAGTATTAGACTGTAGATGTAACAGCATTTGAAAACCTTTCAAAACCTAGTTTCAATCTGATACGGTTAATACATCTAGCTCCATGTTATTGTAAAGCCTTAATCGAAGCATTATAAAAAAATAAGTGTCTCATTTTATATATTCATCATTTTGTATTCAGTCACTGCGGAACCCGAAGCCGACACAAATGCTTACAAATTCCACAATACAAACCCTGGCGTATTCCATTTTCATACGTAATTTCTAGCAACTGATATATTCGAATGTAGGCATCCAATATTATAAGCCGGTACCTACCAGCAATACTACTAGATTCGTGAAACTTAGCAAGTTACCCAGCCGACTGAGCTGTGTTTTGACCTAGATGTGCACTGTATGCCTAAGGGGTCATGTGTCTGAGAAATCGCAATTTCAAGAACTGGACTCTGGTCAAAGTTCGCGCCAAGAATGGCTCTTAAGAAAAGAGTCACTCGCGCATTGTCTACTCAAGATGTTTACCATCGGCGACGAGAATATGGCACTTTGAAGTTGATGAAGGTTAAACGATCTATGAGGCTCTTCTTTATTACAGTGACTTTTTGAAATTCCAATCACAAAAAACATCAAAATACAGAAATCCTTTTCCACCGAGACTAACAACTTACATCGCGTTCCTAAATTTAAAATGAAATAGTATTTCAAAAGCGTGGAGGCTTGAAATGTTTTCCACTTTGGTGAACACTCGACAGCCATTGTGGCTATCATAGATATTATTGACCGAACCTGTCGGTGCTACTATTTGTTATCCTGACGTGAAGTAATTGATCATACATTTAATTCCAACGATCCAGCATCGGGTGGCGCTCGACGGTTAATAGCTAAAGGGAGAAAAATACCAGCCACATATCATGAACGCCCCGATATCGTCCGGCGAAAAGCGGGAAGCTATAACAGCGCTTTATATTCGTACATTTTTGTATGAAGGGTAAGGAGTATCCATCGCTGTCGGCTAGAAAAACAGCTTGGCTTTAAAGCTGGAACATAAAGCGGTCTCCATTCGCTGGCGTTCTAAGAATTTCCATAATAGAGGTAGTTAATATATACCTATTTAGCGACTAACTAGCTGAATTAGTGTTATATCGCAAACGTTATGGTTGTCGTGCTCAGGGGGCCTAAGCGATTTGTCGGAAAAGGCGGGTTTACAATAGTTGCCGCGTTATTTATGAAAGCCGTGTAATGTTGCCGTTTGATTTTATTCATGACTTCCGAGTTTAGTATCTGGGCAATAGCGTAAACTGTGTCAACTGCAGTTTTTTCAATTATTTATCGGTTTCAGAATAGTTTGAGATTGAGTTTAAAATTCCCTCTTGTTTTATTAAAAGCATAAATACTGAACTTAAATCGTTCTCATTTATACACCGCGGATCTCTGTCTACAGAACTTTCAACTGCTTCAACAACTTAGTGAAACTTCCAAATAACCGAACGCTTAGCACTCAGTTCTCTCGTTCTGCAAAAGTGTACTTTTAGTGTTTGCACTAGAGTTCAATTTTCTTTGGCAAACACAATCATTTAGACAGCGTAAGATGGAATGGGGTTGCCTATATTAATCTACGCTATAGTTTTATGTTGTCCTTGTGTAGATATTGTTGTTGTATCAAAACTAAGCGACAAACATACAAAACTTTTTTGATATGGCAGTATCGTATTGTCCTTTATGATATTTGGGAAACAAAACATTTTCCCGTTATATGAATGTTGATCATAATTATTACAATACAAAAAAACTGCAGGCAATAGGTACTTCAAAACGTGCAATTTAAGTCGGGGTCAAATGTAGAAAACATTTTTTTTCAAATACCTTGCCCCACTCTAGGAATTTTTCCTGTATCGTGGGTGGGTGGGGTTTATAAACATTTAAACTCACATATACACAAACAGCCAGACCCGAAACAACTACCTGTAGGTCGTACAAATATTTGTTCCGTGCGAGAATCGAAGCCACGCACGCAGCGCAGCAGTCGATCGATCAGCGACTGCGCCAACCGTGCCGTGTTTGGTCTTCCTTTACCCTTGCTTTCCCATATTTAAATATCTCATTTGTTTCTAATTACTCTTTTCAACCGGAACACAACAACTACTGCGGCAAATAGGTATGGTAGTACTAATTCAAACATCATCATTTTCCTGACCTTGTCCCATTCTATTTGGGGTCGGCACAGCACGTTTTCTTCTTCCATTTTCCCCTATCGGACGTCACGAAATCATTTACTCCTTTCTCCTGCATTTCATTCTTTAGACAATCCATCCATCTTTTCTTTGGCCTTCCTCTCGCTCTCCATGCATCAACATTCAGATCCATCACTCTTTTAGTCACATGTACTAATAAAAACGAATTACAAAAATGTTCCGAACAAAAGTCTCGCAATAATCGGAGTAAACTATAACATACATGGCATTAAGATTTTTCACAATACTTCTAGCTGGCAACTTTAGAGTCTTAGCGAGTTCTTTTAATGGAAGGCTGGCAACTATGGAGAGAGCTTGCATGCAACTAACTAACTTTGTCATGACACTGTCTCCCTGAGTAAAAACTTAAAGAAGTGTAAGCCTCGTATTAGCCTGAGATAGTTACAACTATCTCAGGCTAATTACTTGGGTAGTTTCAGTTTGGTGGAACATTTCATGAAATGTCTCTGTTTTTTAAGTGTTAAGTGTGAAGCTTTGAGTGTGGCTCTGTAGAAACAATAAAACGTTAGTTATTCATTTGTGTAAATAGTTTTGTAGGCACTACTAGACGAGTTAGTTGGAAACCTTTTTTTTGGATATCTTCAAATAACTTCTCCCGCTGTGGGTGGAGCGGGGGGGAGGGAAGTCAGACTTTTAGTGACTGAAATCAACGAATGTACTACTTTTGCCCGTTATCTCTTTCGAACAACCCGCAACCTCGGGCAACCCTGTAGCTGAAAACCTTAAACTACTATTTCAAAATGAATCAGTCCGTGATAATTTCGACTCAACAGTTTGTCTTCAATCATGATCTAGACGCCCTTATTAGGTCAGGGCAACGCGTATTTTTATTATAACTTTTCCCGACAATCATCACATTATGTCTCAGTCTTAATAAGAAAAACAAACTTTGTAACGTATTAATCACTATAAAGCCTTCCTAATAATTTTAGTATTTAAAGCACAACAAGGGTGTAAATAAGTTGACGCCACAGACCACGTATCAGTAGTCACTTGCTCACAAATATATCGTCTAAATATGTCAAATATATCGCGTGTGGTAGGAACAACAAAATTTTTACGATCCCATTAACGAAAGTTTTGTGGTCACAGTTGTGGTCTTTGTCAACTCTGGCTTTATGGTTAGAAGAGAAAAGCAATGGAGATATCGCCTTACTTATTTTGAAGTTCACATTATGACTCTATTTTCATTGTGAGACGGTTCCGTTACTCACTTAACTGAAATGTTAATTTGGAATTTATATACATACTTCGTTTTTGCCCGCGGCTTCGCTGGCGTTAAATTCGGGGTAACACAGTTCCCCTTTCCTGATTTGCAGGTACCTGCTACCTGTAGTTTATGCTGTAGCGCCTTATTTATTGTAATAGCAAAGCTAAGTTTTGCCCTTTCTTCCCTCTTTCTCCCTCATTTCTCAATCTTTTAAAAAAAAATAGCCTATGTCCGTCTCCAGGGTCTCAACTATCTCTGTACCAAAATTAATCATCAAAATCAGTTTAGCCATATAGGTAGGCGTGAAAACGTAACAAACAAACAAACTCACTTTCGCTTTTATAATATTAGTAAGGATTTGGAGTGTAAAAGATGCAAAAAAGCAATACTCGATCCATGTATGGGTCTTACGCGGTTCAAATTCTTGTGCGCAAAAGTTAAACACTAGGAACGTTACACAATGTTAATATAACTTTTTAGTATGTAGTGTATTGTTTTTTTTTCGTTTTAAAGTCATAATTCCATAAATGAATTATATATTAGAGGCCAGTAATAAAAGGTTTAAAACGTTTTATAATTACACAACGCCACTTAGAAGTAAATTCAAATTAAATTTGACTGTTCCATGAGCACTGCTAGCAGGTTAAATTGAGTTAGCAGCCAAAACAGCACAAAACTGGGGTTGAAAGTTATGTTTCATTGACCAGTCGAAGTAAATATAGGCACCGAAAAGGGAAGTAACGCCCCTAGCCCTCGTGTCGGGAGCACCGCTGACCGCACGCTGTCGTCATTATAGCCCGGATGCTTTGCAAAAAGGCAACAGTGGATACAAACGGTTCTGATACAGATTTAAGAATCATATACGATTACGGCTCGTTTTGTTAATTAGTTTTAACATAACGAACCGTAGTCGTATTAACATTATATACTACAGTATTATCAAACCAAAATATGATTGCTCTTAAAGTTAAAATGAAGCTCCAAAAAGCAGTTAATGTTTGTGGGCCTGTGAACGGTGAGCAATGGGTAACTCATCGTCCATCCGTCTATTGACGACAGGCCGAGTCGACGGCGCATTAGTGTTCTACGCGCGCCTCAAAGAGATGCCAGCAAAGCAAGGGGCCTACCAGGGCCACCGCCTGCCGGGGTTGCGGGTTGTTCGAATGAGATACCGCGGCCCCGGAACGTAAAGGGCAATGGAAGGAGCATGGGTGGGTTTTAGTCAGTACAAGTCTTACACTCCGCTCCGCCCAGAGTGGGGGAAGTTATTTGATGATTTCCAACCCCAAAAAAAATGTATCGATTATTTTTATACAATAGTGACAACATTACAAGACAACACTTATGACAACGATCAGTTTCAATACCTATTTTTTTCCTTAAAAAAACCCCGCTTTTCAAACAAAAAACAAACGCAACATATAAGACCTGAAAAATGACGTCCGCTAAGCCAATTAAATCATCGGGTGGCGAATCAATAACACCCCGTATGTGACCAAATACAAGGATTAAGTCGAGCCCGCTCACGACTATGACACTTTTGAGTTATGAGTTGTGTACGCGAGCATACTGTCAGCCTCAAAAATATGTAAACATTAATCAGAATAAATTTTAATATTGTGCTGTATTATTGTACCAAATATATAATATTATTAGTGAATACTTATTTATAGTTCTAGGTGCTCGTGACTAAGTCATGACAGTCACACAGGTCGATCGGAATTAAGCATGCTCACCGAGGTCAGGCTTTAGTTGGTTTACCATCGATAACAAACCGAGCTCCCTACGTGTCTTGGAGAGCACATTATGTCATTGGCCGTAACTGTCAGTTAGAGATATCTAATACAGTCTGTAAGATAAGGCATATGGTGTTGTTTTTTTTTGTTGCTGGTTTTTTTAAGATTACTCTAAAACCGCGAAAGCTACAAAATTTTAAAGTTCTAATCCAAAAACCAGACACTTGGAGCTACAATTTCTTTTTTTTTATTTCCCGTATGACTATTTCTCTTGAAGTTACGGCCTGTTGAAAAAATACCAAAAATTTGTTTTTTTGTATCCCTTAATTTTTTCCAGTAGTTGCAGTTTGTGAAGGTTAGAAAAACCGTTGCTCCAAGTAAAATACTGGTATTCTGCTGCATGCAATTAGATTGTAATCCGAACCCAACAAAGGCAAAGGCTAGGCAGATGATGATGTGTTCGCGAGTGTACGAGTGCAGCGACCCTAACGTCAAATAAACGGTGATTTTGTGGCCACACATTAATGGTGGTGTTAATGATTTATGTTTTTGTCCTCTCCCTATATTGCGATACCGGAATATTGCAATTAAATTTTACCATCCCAAACCACGTTTGACCGCAATCAAAAATAAATGATTTCAGCATTAGTGGAATATCATTGTTATTTAAAGTGTATTTGTTACCGGGGTTGCGGGTTGTTCGAAAGAGATACCGCGGCCCCGGAACGTAAAGGACAACAGAAGGAACATGGGTGGGTTTTAGTCAGTACAAGTCTGACTCCCCCCGCTCCGCCCAGAGCGGGGGAAGTCATTGGATGATTTCCCACCCGAAAAAAAAAAAGTGTACTTTGTAAAATGAAGGGAATTTGACCTTTTTAGTAGGTATGCCGCACTAAACTGGCCAAAAATATATTATTTTTAAACGTTTCTTTTTTCTAAATTAATCTATTTATTTTTTAAATAAATTTGCCATACCTACACGCAAACCTCTCAGGGCACATATGCTTATAATTTTTAGTAACACACTCAACAACAGCATCAGAATCAGCGTTTCCGTTTCCTATTGGGCTGGTAGTTGAGCGAATGTCATGCTCACTTGAATGTCTCGCTGATGGTGGCGGGTGTGTCGGTTTATTGAGTTCCCTTCAAAATGGTTGAGCTGAATGGGGCTGATCCATACGTCATGTGCGTGAACGGGCGCTGTCAGTTGGAACTGGTCATCTCTTAGCTGCCGCGGGTTATTTTTGAATTGTTGGTTTTTTTACTCTGGGCGCTCTTAATGTGTACGTCATTCTACATGGTTCTCATAAATATGTACATTCTCAAAATTAATATTGTAACCATGATTTTGTAAAAAAATCACACACGCTTATTTCAACTTCTAGTTTCCAAAAACTACACAAATTAATTTAGTGTCAATAATGTTTCAAATGTTTTTACAGACATGTTTAACAGAATAATAAATAAAAATTTAAAGTTTCATTTATGCATCTTGCAAGGCGCTGAAAACAAGTACCTATGTGCCCGTTCTTATGCGTCAGCACAATCAATTGGTCGTCTATATTTCATTTACCAATCACAAAAGTCTAACTTACTTAATTAACTCTGGGACTGTGGGGTCATTGTGCTCACAACAGCCTTTTTAAGGAAATTTCAAAACGTTTGGTTGACACTTCCCGAGACCCAAAGGCTGGCTTTTACTTAGCCAGAGGCTTAGCGTTGCCATACAACGTGGCAACGCGGCCAGTCTCTTGGAGACATTGCCAACTGACAGCGTTAAGGACTTTTTGACACTATTTTTTCATTTATTTATAAGTTAGGTTGTTAATTTTTTTAATGTCTATCAAAAGTCTAAAAAAAAACACACAATTAACTAATCAGATACCTAATCAGACCTTCAGAAGTCAGAACCCTTACTAATATTATAAAAGTAAAAGTGAGTGTTTGTTTGTTTGTTACGTCTTCACGCCTCAATGGCTAAACCGATTTTGATGAATTTTGGTACAGAGATAGTTGGGACCCAGGAGACGGACAAAGGCTAACTTTAAAAAAAAATGATTAATGAGGGAGAAAGAGGTAAAAAAAAGGAAAACTTAGCATTGTTATTACAATAAATAATGCGCAAGGTATAGGTAGGTATAGGCCATAACTAGCCGGTACCTGTAAATCAGGAAAGGGGAACTGTGTTACCCCAAATTTAACGCGAGCGAAGCCGCGGGCAAAAGCTAGTAGTAACATAAATTAACCGGTGTCTGTACTAGATAGTAAAATAGGAAAGTCCAAGTCTCAAAATGTGTTCCGTTTGCAGCATTGCGAAGGAAACGTTTCTTAGCTAAACAATATTCGCAGCTTGAAATGGCATTACGAAGCAACTGACGCTAACGTTCATCGCTTCGTAAGAAATTCGGAACGTTCTCGATCACGTTTTAAGGAATTTTTCAACAATATCGAACTGTTTCTGAACTGAAGCAACCTGAGCATCAGCTGTGCTGAAGCCCCGTTAGTAATAACGACTGGTAGAACGTGGAAGATGTATGTGTTGTGCGCTTTAGAGGTTTTATCGTGTTTCAAGTTGTTTTGAGATCCTTGCGTCAGTTGTGAGTTAATTAGACGTTCGGTTGTTAAAAAAAACCAAGTCCGAAAATTGCTTTATTACACTATATTTTTGGAGTTTACTCCTTAAGAATCGATTTTCATATATAAGGCGCCCGGTATGAGAAAAATGTGAGGTGTAAAATCTACTGATGAATGACCTCGTTACGTTTTTGGTGCAACTTTGGTGCAACCGCACCTATGGTGTTTGTCGTACAGTTGAATATTACTAGATGGCGCTTTATGAAATTAGTCGTCCGTCAGTGATATTTTTAATTATTTATTTCATGATATTTTTTTTTATATTTTTTTTTTGTACTTAGAGAGTAAACTCCAGTCGTGCGTCGGAGCTGACACACACACTTTTTTATTACTTTTTCTGTCACCGCTATCGCTGACATGACGTTCCCTTTATTTTTGTTTTGCCATTGACATTTACTGACTAAAACCCACCCGTGTTACTTTTTTGCCCTTTATGTTCCGAGGCCGCTGTAAGTTATGTTTGCCATGAACATGTAGTATTTCTACTGTGTGGGCAAGTACTATTTTTCACCACTAGACATTTCCCTATCCGCATCATGAGGCTGAGATGTTAGTTTCAAAGGCGGTTCACTTAGTCAACTGAACCTGCAACATCATAACTTACTAGATTAACCTTGAGTAACATCTCTATCGCAAGTCACCAAGGCCTTCATGCCTAGACCACTGCTAACATTTAACACAAAGATAAAAACCACGGTAAAAGTGAAACTTTTTTCACATTATAGATATTTAACAATTTTTTTTGGAATAATATTCCATTAAGGGTATAAAAATCGCTTTATCAAACTTAATTTTGTATTGGAAAATTGGAATGATAATGGGTAATAATAAAAGTAGACTAAGACTCCAACTAACATTTTTATTGAACTCTGTGTCTTAATCCCTACTCTGCGGCCGACCGTCACGCGACATGCAACACACAGACGAAAAAGTTTGAGACGATGTAATAAAAGTTTCACTTTAACCTCTCAAGGACCGCCATCATTTACGTCAACTATCCGTCAAGCACCGCCGGGCGGGCTCTTATCGTAAGCGTAATCTGATTTTAAGACTTATCTTATTACAAATACAGTTTTAAATCGGTCGGAGTTTGGTGGCACAAATTTGTGCCAGCGGGGCTCAACGGTAATACTTGTTTACTGGCACGTTTTTGTGCCACTGGGGCTTTAGAGGTTAAAAATAAATTGTAATTCAGTTACAACCTACTCCAAAAGCGTTGCAGCCCACAGGCTAGCAGTGGCTGCAAGAAACGGGTCAACCACCACCCCACGACTCAAATAACCCAATTAAAATCGTCATAAATAAATAAACAAAAACATTTTGGAATAAAAATTTGAATAGAGCCTGACATTACCGAGGTGGTCGGCATTCATTCCGACGTAGTTTTCAACTTGAATGAATAGTGTCAACTCTAGGAAGAATAGCAAACGTGCTGAATAGCAAATGAGAAGGTTATATCTTAACGATTCCTGCATGTGCGCCCTTATTTTTCTGTTGGCATGATATGAAATGAGGGTAAGGCATGGTTGTAGGAATATTTACATGCAACGAGAAAAATATTTTTTTGTCTGCATACGTCTTTCGGCTTAAGGGTACACATATCATGTACCTACAAAGTTTTCTTTGACTGCACGGTTGGCGCAGTGGTTGAGCAATCGACTGCTGCGCTGCGTGTTGCGGGTTCGATTCCCGCACGGAACATATATTTGTATGACCTGTAGATAGTTGTTTTGTGTATGTGAGGAGAAATTCCTAGTGTGGGGCAACCTTTTCTTTAAAAGAAAAAAAGTACCTACGTCGCTAAATAGTTTCTTGTCGGGAATCGGAAGGTTTATAACATGACGTAGTCGAAATTGTTTAGGTTTTATATGACGTAAATTGCCTGTCCTGAAAATGTTATTAACAATCAAATTAATTTATACCCAAAACATTTAGTTCACAAGTCCATCGCGGACAAACAACGTGACACGTGATTTATATATATTAAGATAATACGTATGTCGAAAATCATTCAAATCGTAAGTGAAATTTTGTTTTTTCTTTGGCAACTCAGCCGATGTTAAGTAAAAAACTATAGACAAACTATGACAATATATTGGCAAAATTATGGTATCTCCAGTCCCCAAAAGCGATTAATGAAGAGTTGAAGTTAACATTGCATTCACTATGACATTGACGTCTATGGACAAATTTTGACCACTTTAAATGTGCTTGTGGAGGCGGTGCTGAAATAAATTTTGGATCGAATTGTCAAACTTAGTACATTTATTTTATTTCTGTGTATTCTTGCTTGCACAGATAAGTTGGTTTAAGTATAATATTTATCTCTTCCCAGTTTGACCACAGGCTTCAATCATAAACAGAAGAGTGTGTAATTACAAGTTTTTTTTAATAGTTCAATGTATTCCTAATACATTATTATTTATAATTATTAGTTTTCTGAACTCTTTCTCCATATAAACATTAAATGTGTTAATCTCTTAGTATGTATTTCCGTGAAAGAGTACAAAGTTTTTAATTGACATATTTATATAATGAAACGAAAGTCTCCAAGCCCAAGAACTAAACTGAAACGCTTGTTTTCTCGGCCAAAACAAGCAACTGATAAGTGGAAAAGTTTAACGAGAATCTCTGCAAACTTTGATACCAAAGACAATCCTAATATCAAAAGAATTTTCTTAATAATCCCACTAAGTGCAAACAACAGGTTGGCTTTGAAAAAGGCAATAATACAAATGTTACCCTGCAAGAACTGCAATAATCCATTTTCGTTATACTATGCTTTTATTGTTTATAGAGCCCGTTTAAATAAAACCAGCTTCAATAAATTGAAGACGGTATTTCAATCATGGAAGAATAGCTATTTGTTTTTCACCGCGCTTTCTTGTTATTGCTTTTTATTTCATTTGTGGGCAGTAAGGTTATAAGCCAGTAGAATAATGCAATGTCTGTTCCATTGCTAAGACTTGGTTTTACGAGTGAACGTTTGAATGTACGACAGCCAATTAGAGTATATTAAACGAGTTTAAGCGGATCTCTCATTTTATTGGAAACCTATAGAAAACTATGTTAGACTGATGTGTTACCGTCTGTAGGTATAACAAAAAGCTAAATACCAAAACTTAAAATAAGGTGTGTTTTGTCAGAGGGGCCTGCCTGCTCTGACTGCCTGCCCGCGGTATCTCTTTCGAACAACCCGCAACCGGGGTAAGGAGATACCGCGGCCCCGGAACATAAAAAGCAATAAAAGGGACATGGGTTTTAGTCAGTATAAGTCTGACACTCATCATCACCGAACAACTCCCATCACATCATCGAATAACTCCGTTAATAAGTAGAATAAGTTAATCGATGTTTTCCTAACCGCAAGTAAAGGTGTGTTTTGTACAATTAAAATTATTACATTCTGTAGAATCAAAAAGGGCCAGTGAGAACTGACCGGGTGTGGTTAGAGAACATAGAGATATAATTTGACGGCACGGTTGGCGCAGTGGCTAAGCGATCGACTGCTGCGCTGCGTGACACGGGTTCGCACGGAACAAATTTTTGTACCGACAGGTAGTTGTTTTGGGTCTGGCTCTTTGTAAATGTGAGATTAAATGTTTGAACTCACAATTCAGGAGCAATTCTTAGGGTGGGGCAACGTTTTAAAAGAACTCACCGGGAGGATGCCAGAGAGAGAGGTGGAACAGAACTTAACTGGTTGGAAACGCTTTCGCAGAACACAACTAATACGATTGACTTAACTGATAAATTAATTAATTGATATGCGAATTGATTGGGCTGCAACATGTCACTAGAAACCATACACGCTGTATTTACCGGTAATTAACAGTGTTGATTATAAAATTATTCACCGTTTTAACAAGTGCTTGCAATTAATTCATTTAGGCGTCAATTTAAATATGTTGTTTTTTGTTGAAGATAATTGGGAGAGGATTGGGATAACTTAATTAATTCATTATGTTAATTTTGCGGTGTACATTATACATGTTTAAGTTATCGTGTTTTCGTGTGTGTGTTTTTTTGATATTATAATTATATTTTGTATAATAACCGTAATGAAATGTATAAGTTAATGATGAAAGTTAAACAGACACCCTTTGTCGTGGAAAATACTCCTAGCCCAATGATTAAGGTGGTTTTTTTTTGGGGTGGGTAATCATTAACTTCCCCCGCTCTGGGCGGAGCGGGGGTAGTGTTAGACTTGTACTGACTAAAACCCACCCATATTCCTTCTATTGCCCTTTACGTTCCGGGGCCGAGGTATCTCTTTCAAACAACCCGCAACCCCGGCAGATGATTAAGGTGAATCTATCTGGATTTAAAGATAAAATCAAAAATGTTTTACGATTATAGACAATCTAGTAGAATTACAAATCGTTTCATTCAAGAAAACAGCTCAAGCTCCATTAAATATGTAGACACGACTAAAATCGTCTAAATCTTTGAACGCTTTGACACAGTCGTGTGGCTCCACAAACCGGCATCAATTACCATTGCTAATGAAACACGAGCCAATAAGGCGAGGTGTGTTCACAAACGTTAGCTGTCTGAACACCCGCTGAGAACTTAATAGAAAAGAAAAATATAAGAGGAAAAAGTTTTAAGGAGGTTCGAGGAAAAGTAGGATCGCAGTGTGAAGCGACGTCGTCCTAACTGGCTATTGATCGTACGATGACACGATGCGTTCTTGTTGCACGATGAGTTTAAATATACAGATTTCTTCAAAGTGTTCTAATTGATGCGATCGTGCGAGTACAGGCAATGTTTCATTGACTATTTTCATCGTACGACAATAGAGCATTGCGACATCTTATGATCAGCCAGCCAGTTGCGGCGGTTGTGTTGGAAGTCAAAAAATACAGCTGTTAAATTATTTTTATGTCACAACTTATTTAGAAGTTAAAATAATTTGAAAAACGAAAGTCAATAAAGCGCCTGCAATAGTATCTACCGACTTTTATTATCTTAAGATAGGTATTATCATAGTAATACTAGCTGTGCCCAGCGGTTTCACCCGCTGAGGTTTAGGGGTATGAAAAATAGATGTTAGCCGATTCTCAGACCTACCCAATATTGTACCCAAAATTTCATAAGAATCGGTCGAGCCGTTTCGGAGGAGTACGGTAACTAACATTGTGACACGGAAATTTTATATATTAGATTTAAAAGTGTTTTCGCTTTGATAGGCAATTTAAAAAAATATTCGTAACTCAAATATCTGTTAGAAAATAAGTTTGTTTACAAAACGATCGAAAGCAAGAACCGACGGTTCGTCTAGTAGCACAAATCCTCTGTGATAGGAAATGTCATCATTGGTTTAGTTGAATCGACGCCGACGTCGCTTACATGCAAAGTGGGCACCTGAGCAGGCGGCCGGCCAGCCGGCTGTCGGACGGCAGCCGTCCGGTGGCCACCGAATACCACAAAGAGATACAAACGGTGCAATACGCTCAGATTGTATTGTAGCTTCCGCACAACGGTTACTAGTGTCAGAGTCTCTGTTATTATTTAGAAACTAACGAAGGTGTGTGTATTTGTGTAAGGTTTTTTTTTATAAAGTCTGCCAATGGCCTTTGCCATGATACAAGCTTTTAAGCCGTCCAGTTTAATAAATAAATAAAATAAATATATTGGGACAACTCACACACGGCTATCTGATCCCAAGCTAAGCAGAGCTTGTGTTATGGTAACCAGACAACTCATATACATACTTATATAATTTATAAATACATACATATTATAGATAAATCACACCCAGACACAGAACAAACAATCATGCTCATCACACAAAGTTTGTCCTGGGTGGGAATCGAACCCACGACCTCCGGCTCAGCAGTCAGGGCCACTAACCACTAGACCAACAGGCCCGTCAATAGTTTTAGCATTCGAATAGTTTTAGCATTCAAGTAAGTAGATCACAAAATCTCTCCATATAGCCAATAATTTCCCATTAACGAACAACGTAAAACAGAGCAAAAATACGAATCAAGGGAACACAAAAAATCGTGTTATAAGGGCCATCACTCGTGTCAAAAACAATTGTTCCTGTTACGTCACGGCCTCTCCCCAAAAATCTTTAAGATTACGTCACGAAAACGATTATGTTTTCTGGAGCACCATTTAACGGAATATCTCCAACTTACTGCTCCGTGACGTAACATTTAACTATAAAACAAGCCGTATTGGCGCGCTGCGGAACTGCAAAACAGGCAGAACAAAATAATAATTCAACAACCTCCATTAAAACGCGTATATTTAATGTAGCTACTTCCTATCCGATGGTGGCGTATTTTTCTCAGTGGAACCCTCAGCTCTGGCGACGTGCCAACGTTAGCGGGACCTTAGGGCACCAGTCCAGCGCCTTGAGATAAAATTTGATATAACACTAGTGACGTCTGCATTTTAAAAATAAATTGAATCGGAAATCAAGCATTTATCTACCTATAATCGTCTGGGTTGCCCACCTGGTAGCGTTAATCATTTCATCGTTGGTTTAATATCAAATCATAAAATCTTTATAAGATTCCAAGCGATGAAGCTCTAAAATACTTTTATCGTACAGTCAATAGATACATCATAAACGTAGATATTCACATCAAAATTGCTGTCGGACATTATTTGTGTGTTAGTTTCCTTGGTCGTTTCTCTCGAAGCAAATTCCTTTTTCATAGAAACGACATTTTCCGTCTAAGCTGTTTGAGGGATTTAATAGTAAAGTTGGCCTTAGCCAGCACCGGCAAGCGTAAGAAGACATTTGACTAAACAAGAAAAATACATTATTTACATCACAAAGCAGCACTTCTTTGTGCGTTAAGCGAAAAAACACGTGCGTGTTGTTTACATATTTTCGCGCTTTTGTTATGAGGTACGCTTACGTTCCGTGGAGAAATAGTTTATGAAGTTAATACAGGGTTCGAACTGTGAAAAAGACGGACCACTGTGTATACTCGAACGAATATCAAAGAGAACTTATCTGCTAGTGTGTGAGAGGAGTATATCGAGTTCATTCAAAGCTGGGGGCTTCAAGCGCTCTTCAGTGGATGTCTCAAGTTTTAGAGTGTTATCTGGTTTAGGTTTTTGAAACGAGTTTGTCTTATGCGTTTTTGTAACGTATCAATATTCGGTTAGCGTAATCGTTCGAGAGTGAGAAACATTAGCGTATAGTGACCATGATTGAGCGACGCAACTGTTTTATACACAGAATATCTAATATATGAAAAATCGTAATATATCTCACCCCAAAAAAGAACCTCATCTGAATAAAATAAAAAGTACAAAAAAAAATCTAAACGTATATACCTACTTAAAAAACTACATAAAGCGTGTTAGAAACATCCTAAAAACTGTCTCGCGCTTGTTTCAAAGTCCAAGAGTGTCGTGTAACTAGCAGGGAGGGTGGCAATGGGCTACCTATGGATTTTTAAAGTCCCTACATGGTCCCGAACATGAATTCTGGTACTGCATACTGCACTGCTGCCAAAAGTGAGGTGCCAACTAAACACCAGCACCCCATTTTTGTATAAGATAAGCCTTTCTGTATAACCATATATATTAGTACTAGCTGTGCCCAGCGGTTTCACCCGCTGCTCACTTAGGGGTATGAAAAATAGATGTTGGCCGATTCTCAGACCTACTAAATATGCATATAAAATTTCATAAGAATCGGTCGAGCCGTTTCGGAGGAGTATGGGAACGAAAATTGTGACACGAGAATTTTATATATTAGATTTAGCTTTTTAGCTCAAAGGTAAATGCGCGATACAAAATAGACGACTAGATTATAAACGCATAAAATATAAGTTTTACTTAACGGACTTATATTATAGTCGATATGAATCAATCAGGTGCAAACGCTTTTGAATTATGAGAGAGCTGTTTAGGCTAAAACTAAATCTTTGAAGCTGGTCCATTCCGAAGAATAGTCGCTTACTATGACCACGCCGTCCATAACGTAGCCTGGTACTCCTCATCATCTACCTAGCCTTTTCCCAACTATGTTGGGGTCGGCTTCCAGTCTAACCGGATGCAGCTGAATATCAGTATTTTACATGGAGCGACTGCCTATCTGACCTCCACAACCCAGTTAATACTGGGTAATACGATACCCCTTGGTAAGACTGGTTGTCAGACTTTCGGGACACTGACTACCTGTAACGACTGTCAAAGATCTACAAATGACAGCCGGGACCAACGGCTTAACGTGCTTTCCGAGGCACGGAGGAAACTCGGTATGTAACGGGTGGTCACCCATCCACAGACCAACCTAGGCAAGTGCGGCTTAACCTAAAGATCGACCCGAGCGGCTACTATTTATTTAGCCACGAGCTCCTCTTAGCCTGGTACTCCTGTGGAGGAAAAATAAGGCCTTGGCCGAAAGCTTGTTCAGTCATTTAGAGAATTGGTATCGAGGCTAATATAGTCCTTATTGTAAGCTGTTTTTATGGGTGATGCATCTATGGAAAGTTTTAGCAGCCAAAAGTTTCCTAAGTTAAAGGAGCCGGTTTTATGTACCAGGAAAAAATTTAGCTTGTAAAATTTATTATTTTATTGCTTTGGAAAAGTTAAATAAGGCCAACAATTCTGTGGGATACAACCAGTCTTTATATCCTTTAGTCCCAATTACTTAGGATTGTGTTAGTAAATCAAAATCACACACACGGTTGACAAGTAGACAAAATTGTTCTCTTATCTTGCCTTAAATACTAGATTTAAAAATAAAAGCCAGACCAGACCTTTTCAAATAAAAGTGTCCTGAAATCGTACGCACGTAGGTATATGTAGTAACAGGTTGCCAAAACATCGTCGGTGGAGTTCCCCTAACATCGATAATCCTGGTGACCTTGGAATCTTCCCCCTTTGTTAAACGTCCTGCGCGGGGCGATGTTGCCTACTTCAATAAATATTACTGATTTTTTCGCTTTAATATAATACAATTTTCGGTGTAAGGCAAAGTTAAAATTGAATTTAAATATAAATATAGGTAGTAGTATAGTACTAGCTTCGCCCGTATGATACTCGAAAAAAAAATATCGTATGTGTTATTCCAGACTATAATCTACCTCTGTGCTAAATTTCATCAAGATCCAGTCAGCCGTTTTAACGTGAAAGAGTAACAAATTTCAATACATACATCTATACATCCTCACAAACATTCGTGTTTATAATATTAGTAGGATCATTAAAAATCCGACAATACGGTTGGCGCAGGGGATATCCGATTGACTGCTGCGCTACGTGTCACGGGTTCGATCCCCGTATAGAACAAATATTTCTATGACCCACAGATAGTTGTTCCAGTTCTGGTTATTTGTGTATGTAAGTTTAAATGTTTGTAAACGCACTCACCATACAGGAGAAATGGACAATAAAATGGAACATAAATCTTCTAAATAAACACATTTTTTCCTGTTCTTTGTAAGGTAATCCTTTTCCGTTTGTTTCTTGTTTTTGCTTTTAGTAATTTATGAATGAACAGAAATAGATATTGAAGACAAGAATGATCATTCATATGTGTATTTAGAGATACTCGTAAATGTATGTAACATTACTTAATAATAGACCATCTGTTTGTCAACAGATCGGGTAAATCAAGGGTCAGATATAAACGTAATCGGTGTTTTGGTTTTCTAGGTAGTTATCAAATGTGTTACACGGATATTTTGACTTTTGGATGACGTTGACAGGTTGTTTTACTGTTAAACGTTGCTAAAATTGTTTTGCGTACTCAATCTATATTTATTATACTATATATATAAAAGAAAGTAGTTAGTGTATTAAAAAAAAGGATTAAAAACATAGATTCTTTTAAAAAAAATATTGTCGTTTATTCCTATTTAAACGTATAAGTTTTAATTTTGTAATATTTTCACTTTAAAAAAAATCGGTATTGGGAACAGAGTCCAAGCTACCAGCGGTTAGGGCTCCAGAGGGAGTAACCTCCTGATGATACAAGCCGTGTCTAGAAGTACCGTATTCTGAATCAAAACTTGACTCTCCTCAGCATTAGTTGAGGTTCTTGGCAATCAAGCCACTGGCTGTAACATTATTATTACTTCCACGACATAGGTATATATTCTAAAAAATCTACCTGCATACCGAGACTGACAGTAACCTGAAGTTCGAAAACCCGGGAGTTTAATCAGAACGAACCAGTCTAAGCAAATATTTGCACACCCTGTAGTATCTTCTGCAGTGTACCTAATGAATAAACGTTTAATCTAGCTTTCTTTCTATTTGTACACACGACAGCACATCAACCTACACCAAACCATTTTAACCTGATCTCTCTACTACGGTGTGCGATCCGTAGTAGAGAGATCAGGTTATAATAGTTTAGAATAGGTTGACCTGCTGTCATTTGTCTGTACAAATGACAGCAGGTCAACCTATTCTGCGCCTGCACATCAATCTGTCAGATTTCTTTGATAGATTTTCGACTTTATTTCTAAAGTATTAGGTTCAAGGTTCATTGGGAAAAATTGACAGTTTCGGGTAGCTTGACCTGCTGGCGTCTGTACTTAGAGGTGAGAAGTATTTAACTTAGAATTTTATTTACACTTTCCTTTTTTCTGCTCGTATATTTTAGCTAAATATTATTAGATAGAAAGAAAGACTGTTTAACTAGTTTAATGCTTAATTTATATGTAGGAATACAGTCTTCTGTTTCTTGAAGGCAAGAGGTTCGCTACTTAATAAATTGATGTAAATAAAATGTTTTTGTACATTTCTACCCACCCCTACAGTGATTACAGGCACAATGTTATGAGTTCTATCGCCAGTTCCATGTAACAAATTAATCAATGCATGCTATTATTGAAATTAACAAGGATTTTAGACAAGTATTGCATTTGAAAACGTTTTATAAATAACTAGCTGCGCCCAGTGGTTTCATCGGTTACTCAGTCTCGTAGCGTGATGGTATATAGTTTGTTAATTTCAAGGAATTTTTTGGCCAAGGCATCTCGTTGTTCCATACAAACTTTACCACACTGTTTCACCGCCTTATGGGTCGAATTTTGCCCCGTTCCGTCCCGTTCGAAGTCCCGTTCGAAATTATATTACTGAACACCTACATTCTAAAAAGACCCCCCATGCAAAATTTGAGATTCTTAACACTTGTAGATAAGTGATTCAGTGATTTTCCCTTTTTAAACGACTTTAAAAAAAGAAAGAGGTTCTCGGTTCGTCGGAATCTTTTTTGTTTTGTTTGTTCATCGATTACTCAAATACACTTGTACCGATTTGAAAAATTATTGTTTTGATTGATAAGGTATATTTTCCAGGTGGTACCTACCATTTCAATTTGATTTATATTGCTTGTAGTTTATGAGTTATTGTCTATTATTTTTATTTCTAGATATATATTGGTGATCTGCTAAGTTTTTAGTAACCATGAAAAAAATAACACACGATAAAATATGTGATATATCATTACACCATAACTAAAAAAAAAATAAAAAAATCTTTTGTAAAAAATAAAACCGTTTTCCAAAAAAACTTAACTAAAAAGTAGAAAATAACTTCACTTCCGGAAGTCGGTGGCAGAAGTCAATATACATAATTTATTTATAATTTGTTTAATTTGTTTGCTTTGCCCTACAGGGTCCGTAATTGTACCTTAGCTTGAAGCCTATTTTAAGATCTTCAGACATTATGGAATGCAATAACGGTTGACGGGCCTGTTGGTCTAGTGGTTAGTGGCCCTGACTGCTGAGCCGGAGGTCGTGGGTTCGATTCCCACCCAGGACAAACTTTGTGAGATGAGCATGATTGTTTGTTCTGTGTCTGGGTGTGATTTATCTATAATATGTATGTATTTATAAATTATATAAGTATGTATATCAGTTGTCTGGTTACCATAACACAAGCTCTGCTTAGCTTGGGATCAGATAGCCGTGTGTGAGTTGTCCCAAGATATTTATTTATTATTTATTTATTATTATATGAATATGAAACAAACAGTCACCGACTTCCGGAAGGAAAGTTATTTTCCACTTTTTAGTTTAATTTTTGGCAGTCGGTTTTATTTTTTATATAAATATACATAACCCACTGGAGATACCTACGTAGTGCTATTTATGGAGCGTTTTAAAATGTAGTTATTCTGCATTAGGGGATAGAATATAGGTTAGTGCTGAGGCTTTTACATTTTTGGCACAAACATGATATAAGTAAGATAAAATCGTTAAAGTTGGTTACAGATTGTCATCCAATTTTCTTTTATGGTTTGCGTTCAACCAAATGTTGATCTAGTTAACTTAAACCTAAACATCTTAGAAAACCTATTATTATTTTTGGTTTTCTATTTTTGCAAGTATACTTAGTTAACATCAGCCATGTTGTCTATTCTACCAAATAATTCATTCTAAGCAAAGAAAGTGGCCCTATTGAATTACTTTTTATTTAAATAATAAGTTTTCTTAGAACATGGGACTTAAAGTCTAATCCATATATATATTTTTAAATATAACGTTGCCCCACACTAGGATTTTCTCCTGTATCGTGGGTGCATTCACAAACATTTAAAATTACATACACATACAGCCAGACCCGAAACAACTATATGTAGGCCATACAAATATTTATTCCGTGCGGGAATCGAACCCGCAACACCCTGCGCAGCAGTCGATCGCTCGGCCACTGCACCAACCGTGTCGTCAAAATTCATAATTCTAGTGTATGTATTTAATGTGTGATTTTAATTGAGTGTAAGTATTTACTTTAGACTATGCGTGTTTTTTAGTAAATTATAAAATAACTCTCTGCTTAACTATATAAGTATGTATATCAGTTGTCTGGTTACCATAACACAAGCTCTGCTTAGCTTGGAATCAGATAGCCGTGTGTGAGTTGTCCCAAGATATTTATTTTATTTATTTAACTATTCGGAGCTACGGGCGTGATTTTATGACGCTATGTTTAATTACTTATAGTATCATTTATAAATCTGAGAGCTCCATTGAATAATCAAATGATTATAAATACATAATTCTGTCAGTACAATTTAGTTACGGCTAATTATCAGCCGTAACTAAAATGTACGTATATATTTTTATTTATTTATTAATTAACAACAAACTCGATTTAACAGTTATACAATAGAGTTATAGGTTATTAACAATTCAGAAATAACAAAATAAATTACAAAACATGAATACAGCATAAACATTAGAAATAAGATATAGGTAGCAAATAAGAATGAATTAATCATATTTAATTAATAATTTTATTTCTCAGAGAAACGGATAGTAATAGTACCAACATGAAAAGTGTAAAAAATACTTCAGTAAATCTAAACTTTTGCGGGTAAACCCTGGTTTGTGTTTATAATGACAGCAGATATAAATAAATTAAAAAAAAAAACATTAAAGACAGTAACTTAAGATCTAGCGAATACATCTAATATATAAAATTTCCGTGTCACAATGATAGTTACCGTACTCCTCCGAAACGGCTCGACCGATTGTTATGAAATTTTGGGTACATATAGGGTAGATCTGAGAATCGGCTAACATCTATTTTTCATACCCTTAAACCTCAGCGGGTGAAACCGCTGGGCACAGCTAGTAACAAATAATAGTTTGAATGATTTAATGCAAAGAATAATTTGAATAATAAATCGAGTTGGACATTAGATATGCACATACAAAAATCCAGGTTTATTGGTATATCTCTCGTCAACCGAAGTTCTTAGCTGCTCAACCAGACTATCATGTGGCGAATAAATAAGACTCGATTATACTAATTTATTCGTAATGTAAATAAAAAAGCAGTAGTTTAAGTAAACATCTCACTAAACAGTCGTAACTTTCACTGCGCCCGCGCCACTACGAATTTACATTGGAAACAATGTGTCCGCTCAGATATGGGAGCAAAATGTTGGACGTATTGTGTCTATGGGTTATTCACCAACTGGACACAAGAGACTGGACACACGTGTGTCCAGTTGGTGAAACTCAAAGTTAGTATCACTTATTATTTCGTCATCTGGACACGCCAAGATTTTCATTCGTGTCCACTTAGTGAAACTTAAATTATATCACTTTTATGTTTTCGCCAACTGGACACAACTATTTTTTTTGCAAAAAAGGGTACAGTCAGGTACATAATCGCCTCAATTTCATGAAAAAGCTGCCATACTTTTTTACTTGAAAAACCTTATTAGCTTCTACGAGTATTTAAGACAATTTTTGAAATAAAACAAATTTAAGTAATATCATGACGATTTATTAATGTAAAAATACTATACTTAACTAATGTTAATTTTTTGATTACCTGTAGGTGCTTTTATAACATCAGCGTGACAATATTCAATATAATCTTCGAGTATCACAGAAAAATCATATAAGGTCATACATAAACACAGCAAAATATATTTTTATATTTTTCAAAGTTAAACGCAATGACGTTTTTAACCTTTAAAGATACACTCCACTCTTATACAAACTTGCAAAGCTTGCTTTCTTATTAAATGTAGTTACAGTAAAATTTGTACGAGTACGGAGCAACGCCACATTGAAGATCCATCATTATTTTTCCTTAGGTGTACATATTTATATCCATCTTTTAATAAAATTGGACGATTTCTTTGGGAATTGATGAATGAAAATGTATTTCTGTTAGCCAATGATGGGCCTGCGACTTCTTCAATAGACATATTTGTCTTTACATGAAACAATAAACAAGATTTTTTTAAGAAAAAATAAAATATAACGGGATTGCTAACCTAAATTAACTTAAAAAATACAATATTAAATCTAAAACTGAGTAGGTACTTACCTATATTAAAATCCACGTCACTTTTAAATGGCACAAATACTGCACTTAATGCACACGCGAAACGAAGTAAACTGATAACGAATTATGACCAAAGGGTTACCGGGTTGGGATTTTTTACCTGCTCCAACCAATCAGAGCAAACTACGTCATTGTTAGTCGCCGGCCGCCGGGAATACAGAAAGTGTAATAAAACTGGTTACATGTTGAAGATTATAAAACAAGGATAGAGATAGTGACTGTCAGTGTTAAAAATACATTAAATTCACAAATTGTGAATAATTTTAAAATTACATACTTAATTACCCATTCTCAGTAGTGGGACGTTCAGTGGCCGATGATGTTTGACACAAAACATTAATGTGCTTGACTGTACTTTATCTTGAATTCGGGTAAAATGCGAACTTGTGTCCAGTTGGCGAAAACATAAAAGTGATATAATTTAAGTTTCACTAAGTGGACACGAATGAAAATCTTGGCGTGTCCAGATGACGAAATAATAAGTTATACTAACTTTGAGTTTCACCAACTGGACACACGTGTGTCCAGTCTCCTGTGTCCAGTTGGTGAATAACCCGTGTCTATTGACTCAGCTAACAGTTTCACAACCAGACTTCTAACGTTAGTGTTACTTTACTTATTAAACAAATATACAATATATATCAAATTTAATGTAACTATGTAAATAAATTTAATGTTTTTCAGAATGCTGGGCTGTAAAAAAGGTGGATGAAAAACGATTGCATGTAGCGGAGATGAGAATGTTGAGATGGATGTGTGGAGTGACAAGAATGGATAAAAATAAATTAAATCATAGTTTCATATTGATTAAAGACAAAAATATTTTTGTTATGTTTTAAATGTGTTGTGTTAAAAATTTAAAAAACGATGAAGAACATCGTTCAATTCGCAAGAATTTGTCACTGCTGGTCTTTGCTCTATAACACCTTTGCCTAGCTGCTCTGGCGTTAATCCGCCTCGGCTGCAAATGACAAAATTTCGTCACTTGAATCACCCGGCAGTTTAGGTTATGCGTTGTGTGACATAAATGAACATACTTCATCATGTTATTACCATCGCCAGCCCAGTTTCACGTTCTACTGGGTATAAGCCTGTCTCCAAAAATTCACCCATACAGTAATAAACTCGCTCTCATAATAGTAGACAGAAATTTCATACTTGAATTATGTCCATGAATTTATAAGAAAAATTAAACGGGCAATATCATCTTCAAAGGTTCAGAAGAGTACCTACCTATAATTCAAAATTACAAAGAAGAGCTATAGTTTTAATTCCTTTGTGAGTGTAACACAAAGTCCTATTCGTTTCTGAGAACCTGTTATTCTTGTTTAAAAGTACTTACAATATTCCCCTGGTTATTTTTTCACAGTTGCCTGTTAGAAAAATTACGGATAGTGAAGTATCCGTTTTTCCTCAATACCGAAACTCATTAAAATTAATACATATTTTATGGACGTTATAATAATAATTCATAGCTATTATTTTTATGCTGATAGGGAAGAAAAATACTCTGTTTTATTAGTAAAATACTGTAACAGATTAAATTATCAGAAAACCTAGCAAAGCTTTCAGATCGTTTTATATTGTTACAAACATGAGAGTACCTTTTTAGGTTCCGTACCTAAACGGTAAAATGGGACCTAAGACTCCACTGTTCGTCCGTCTGTCCATCTGTCCGTATATCACCAGTCTGTATCTCATGACCCGTGACAGTTAGACAGAACATTACTATGAAAAGTTAGTAAACAAATACTAAAAACAGAATAAAATAAATATGCAAGGGTTCGTTGTGTGGCAGTCCCCACACAACGACATGTTTTTTTTGCCGTTTTTATAGATAACTAGCTTTGGCCTGCGGCTTCGCTCGCTTTAAATTCGGGGTAACACGGTTCCTCTTTCCTGATTTGCAGGTGCTACCTGTAGTTTTGCCCTTGCGCCTGATTTATTGTAATAGCAGAGCTAAGTTTTCCCTTTTCTTCCCTCTTTCTCCCTCATTTCTCCCTTATATTAAAAAATAGCCTATGTCCGTCTCCAGGGTTCCAACTATCTCTATACTTCCTAAAAATTCATCATAATCGGTTTAGCCATTTAGACATGAAGACGTAACAAACAAACATACAAACTCACTTTCGCTTTTTAACCGACTTCAAAAAAGGAGGTTCTCAATACGACTGTTTTTTTTGTGTTTGTTACCTCATAACTCTGGTCTGAGTGAACCGATTTTGATGATTCTTTTTTTATTTGAAAGCTGGTGGTTGTCGTTTGGTCCCATAAAAAAATATCAAGATCCAGCCAGTAGTTTTTGAGTTATCTTTAATAATGCGTATTGGATTTACTTCGTATACGTTGATGATATACGTATTTTAGAAGTTGTCGAAGACAAATGAACAAAAAGTGCTATGTACTATGGTTTGGAAGGTCATCGCAGTGTTTGAGGTGATTGGATTTTAATTTGGTGATAGATCTTCAGTGATATACAACGGCACTCTTCAATAAATGACAGCAAATCTGCCGTGATTGCTGCAATCACATGTATAAGTATGGGTTTCGCCAGGGTAGGCAGGCGAGTGGGAGCAGGGTGACCGTACCCCCTCCCCACCCCTCACCTAGTCATTAAGAAACATAATTATCAGATCAAGTATCAGCTGTATCCCCTAGGGGACGATGCATATGATTTCTGAATTGGTTTTATACTAAAGCATAATATAATATATTTAATACTATAGCGTGATGTGACTTGTATTTAAGACGGGACTAAAGCTAAAAACATTTTAACCGTGTTTGCGTATTATATATCATAATACCATAACTAAAAATGCTGAAATTAAAACTTTTTAGTAAAAAAATAAAACCGACTTAAAAAAAAAAAACTAAAAAGTGTAAAATAACTTTATTTCCGAAAGTCAGGCTTTTGTTGGTTTCGTTGACTTTTTTGCCACCGACCTCTTTGCCAAGTTTTCTCCACCGACTTTTTTGCCAAGTTTTTTATAATATTAGTAAGGATGGTACGGGACCCTTCGTGAGTGAGTTCATCTCTCACTTGGGCAGTTTTACCATTGTTACCGCTGATAGAATTCCACTATGCCTTGACCCTCTTGACATTATTCGTTTATGTATCACAATAGTCCATCACGATTCACGATTGCCATCTACTGTCATTATTTTCTATAGTTGTACGTACAAATCAAGGGAAATATTCCCCTCGTTTGTCGTAATAATCCGTGTTGGCAGCGCAACCATGCCATGAAAAAAAAAATAACGGTTTTTGGCACACATCCACATTACGATTTTTGACAACATACAAATAAGTATTGATTCTTGTTGTGTTGTGTAGACTAAGACTAGAGGTAATGAGGATTATTGAGACAGTTGGACTAGTAAACTGTTGCATAATTGAAATTTAGAGGCTAAAATAGAGAAATTGTTTTCAGAGGATAAACATAAAATAAAACTGTCCGATCTATGTATTATTCTATTTTGTGTTTGAAACGGTTTCTTGTACCTAATAATTTGTACGCCTTGCAAGGCAAAACATAGTGAAACAACACAATTCTTTATACCATGTACCTATGTTTCACAAATAAATAACTTTGACTTTGAACATCACGGCTATAATCCCCAAGAGTTTAGGCAAGGGTTTACATTTCATTGTCTGTACTTATAGGTACATAGTATGATTGCATATCACCAGTGACATTATCTCTAAAATAAAATAGTAAACATATTACCATCGACACTGGCAGAGGGGCCTGCCAGGCAGTGGCGGATTTACAAATTTGCCGCCAGTAGGCTATTTAATTTTTGCCGCCTCTACTAACCTCTGAAATTCAATAGGTACGCTAGTCTAGTTCACAATCATTTAAGTAGGTATTTACATTTATTCTTAAATTACAACTTTATGGTTTGTGTTCTATCGTCCTCATTACATCTGCTTTTTCCCATTTTTAGAATGATAGTGAACTAAGGGATAGTTGTACCTACCAGTTCCTAGATTATTATTACAACCCACGATTTAGTGTAAAGTATACTGATGATGACTTAATATCAGCAGCATTTACTAATTATAACGTAACTTTGGCACTCGTATATTTTTGTAAGATAAAAAAAAAAACAAATTTGCCGCCCCCTGAAATCTGCCGCCCTAGGCTCCAGCCTACTCAGCCTACTGGTAAATCCGCCACTGTTGCCAGGGCAAGTGACTTGCGGGTTGTTCGAAAGAGATAATGCAACCCTGGAACATTACAAGTTTGGTTTTAAAGAATGGGAAATCATCTATTAACTTCCTTACCTGTGCTCTGACTAAAACCCACTCGCCCTGGGCGGAGCGGGAAATGACACTCCCTGTGTCAGATTGTTACTGACTAAATCCCATCCATGTTCTTTTTGCTCTTTATGTTCCGGGGCCGGGGTATCGAACAACCCCCAATCAAAGAGGCTCGTTAACTTTACAATTCTGAAAAGAAATCATGAAAACTAAAAGGTTACTTAATCCCCTTTGAAGAGCAATGCATCAACACTTCAAGTATCGACACCTCCTGACACATTTGTACTTTCAATACTTTCTTAGGAATATTTTTGTAATTAATACCTTCCGTGTCATTTCTCAAATAGATTGGTTTCCAGTCTAACCAGATAGCTGCTGAATACCAATTGTATTTTAAATACTAAATAGCCATTGGATATCAGTGGTTGTCAAGACTTTGGGCCTAACGTTAACGGCCTAAGATGACTTAATCCTTTTCCCAATATATGCTGCTCCTAGTCAAACTTGAAGTAGTTGCGCAAAAAAAATGGTTAGATATAGCATTTAGTGAGCAACCTACCTTATTCGTTTCATCAACTTGTGGGAAATGGAACTATATTCGAATTGAAAAATACCAATCACTTTTTTTCAACGACGAGGGAATTGTAGTTCGGTTCAGTTCGTACTGATGAAAATCATCAGTAATATTATTGTACAAATATTTTGCGAGATTCTTCATAATGTTTTAGTATCGATGAAACTCATATTGTGTTAGATTAGAGCGTAGTAGATTTTTTACTGACAATATAAATTATAGGTAGACGTAGCGAAGTTTATTTCTGCCAGCGATTGATATAACACAAACAAAATATCTATGGTGTCAACTCTATAGGTTTTCGGTACAACTTAACACCTCTAGATAAAGTTTTAGATTCGGCCCAGCCATAAAGGTAGGTACCTGTACCCGTTTTTAAGAGTACGTTTAAGTAGAAGCCATTGCATTTTGGTTTTGCTCACTCAATAAATATCAAAGCAAATTTCGAGTGACCAGCGTTTTTATTCAATCCATCTTTTCCGTGGTCTGCTCATCATTATTTTTAAAAAAAAACGTTGCCTTGCACTAGGAATTTCTCCTGTATCTGGGTTGTTTCACAAACATTTAAACTTACATACACATACAGCCAGACCCGGAACAACTATATGTAGGCCATACAAATATTTGTTCCGTGCGAGGATCGAACCCGCAGCGCAGCAGTCGATCGGTCAGCCACTGCGCCAACCGTGTTGCCTGTTCTGTTCACAATTAATTTAGCGGTCGGCGCAACATGTTTTCTTACTCGTCTCCTCAGCAGTCACATCACACAGTCCATTCATTCCTTAGTGTCTGACAGTTTTATCTTATGAATACTATTTCACCTCCTTCATTCACTTACTTTCCGTAATCCAATTTTGAACTTTTGAGGTTACAATGTGATCAGAAATGCGAACAATAATGAAGACAAAAGGTGTTGAACGACAGCATTTGAGCTATTTAATGCAAACATTACGATGAAACGCTTTTAAAAAAATAAATCACTTTTTCAGATAGACTTTTTTCTAACTAAAGCTAAAAGGTTTTTTCAACTTTCCTTGTACGAATATTATGTCTATAAATATCCCTAAACACACAATAAAACTATCAATTTTATTCCAAGTAAAGGTCACTGAGTTTCCGAGATAGTTTTTCATCCATTTTGTACCTCAGAGATTTGTGTCGCATATTGTATTTGGACCCACATTACAATTCCCTGATGTCAAAACTTGATCGTGCACGAACAAGGACAGTGCGATGACGGCGACTTACGATGTCAGCTATCAGTTACGAATTAGTTTAAGTACTTATTTTCACGCTGTCTGTCTTATGCGTGAAATCTTGGGTTATATTTTTAGATTTTAAGTCTAGGCATTCCCCCGCGAAGGTACGAGTTGGTTCGAAAGTGATACCGCGGCTCTGGAACACAAAAAGTAAATGGATGGGTAATGGAAGGTTTTAGTCAGTACAAGTATGACATCCCCTTTCTGCTACATTCAGACCGGGAGGACATCATCATTTTCAGTAGTATCTGATGACTTTCCATCCGAAAAACATGAAAAATATATATATTATCTTGCAATATATATAATTATATTATCCCTTATCAATGCACTTACACCGCTGAAGTTAACGACACATTTTTTTTTATAAATAGGAATATGTTTGACATGTAACAATTATTAAAATAACAATCAACCGACTATCAAAGGGCATAAAAAAAATCGTCTTCAACGCTGTTATCTGGTAATGTACCCAAGAGACAAGCCGAGTTGCGACGTTGTATAGCAACACTTAGTTTTTGGCCAAGTTAAAAGCCATTTCCATGACCCAAGGGGTGGCTCCCCTTGGGTCATGGAAAGTGTCAACTAAGCGATTTGATTTTTTTGGATTTAATAATAAATTATAATAAGAAATCGTTTATTCTTTCACGTCAAAACGGCTGAACGGATTTTGATGGAATTTGGCACAGAGGTCGATTATAGTCAGGAATAACACATAGGTTACTTTTTTTTCGATATCATGCGAGCAAAAGCGCGGGCGCCAGCTAGTCAAACATAAAAGCGATTTTTCTTAAAACATAACATGATATGACAACTGCTACACTACCATGACGTCTTAAAGCAGAACTTATTCGACTGAGGGAAAGAGACAGAGCTATACAGGGTGTCTAGCACCATCTCTTAATCACACAGGAATAAGAACTGCTATAAGATGTCATGGTAACCCTTCAGCTATAATATAGCATGGTAGCTCTTCTGTTTTCTCTGAGCGACTAGTCAGATCAACCTAAAAAAAATTCATTATTGTCATATAGTGCCTGGATAGGAACTCGCAGGTAAAATATACTGATAGAACATAAATACAGGAACTTGATGCTTTTACACGGTAAAGTTATCAAACCGTCAATTGGTCTCATCTTACAGGATTTAAACTTGGCGTTAATCACCGGAGGTTCTTGTGAACTTTCACTAACTTCCGTTTAATCAATTGCTTCAGAGAGTTTCAGGTGTAAAATCGGGTATGTTTAAAAGTTCGCTACAGATACCTGATTGGAGGAGACACTAGGTGCCATTTTTTTTGCGTAAATGAATTCGTCAAATAACTTCTCGATACACTGTCGAGCATATGACGGTTTAAGTTTTTAATCTGTCTGTTAACATTTCGCCATTTCTTTTTTTTAGATGTGAAATCGTCAAATAACTTCCCCAGCTCTGGACGAAGCGGGTGGGAGTGTCAGACTTGTACTGACTAAAACTCACCCATGTTTCTTCCTTATGTTCCGGGGTCGTGGTATCTCATCCGAACAACCCGCAACCCCGGACTAGGTGCCATATTAACAGTGAGTTTTGCCCAGTTGAGGAATAGCATGCAAAATCACATTCATGTTTTTCAAAAACAACGTTACACTGTCTCGTTAGTCAAGTGGTGGATTGGTCCACCACTTGACTAACGAGTTGTTTCAGGAGAAACAGGAGAAATCTCTAGCGTGGTTGGCTACGCTAGAGATTTCTCCTGTATCGTGGGTACATTTTAACTCACGTCACACAGACGACCAGACCCGGAATAAATACCTGAAGGCCAAACAAATATTTGGGTGGGGATTGAACCCGGGACGCGCACCGCAACAAACAATCGGTCAACCATTGCGCTTCCCGTGATGTCAATTGTACTTTACCAACAAGTTCTTTTTCAGTCAGTTTCCCTTGGAAATTAATTTAAAACGTTTTTGCAAATAAAATGATGGGTCTATCTTAAGGTTAACCCGAGTTTACCTAAGTTAGAAGAATAAAGAGATGCTGATCGAATACAAAATCGCCCCCTATTTTGAAAGTTGATTAAATATATCATATAGCCTGATCACAGAGCCTATCTATAATTCGGGACGAACTTCTTCGTCTTTTTTTTAAATTGTAAAGAAGTAGCATTTAATTTTAACCGTTGGAAAGAATAGCCTCGAGCCTTTGCCTAGCTATGGGCCAATATGGGCTAGCTTTCCAAGCAATAATTCTGCCAACCATCCCGGCACTTCTTCTGTTGACAGCAATGCGGGCGAATTTATTCATTTAACGCCCTGTAATTATTTCACCATTTTTATACTTGTACATTATTAGTTTATGTCTATTCGTAGTTAGACATTAACAATTAAACATATATAAAAAAAAACTTATGTAAAAACTAGTAGCCATGTGACTAAAAGAATGATGGATTTGAATGTTGATGAATGGAGAGGAAGAGGAAGGCCAAAAAGAAAGTTGGATGGTTTTTTTTTGGTGTGTGTAATAATCAAATTTCTTCTCCCGCTCTGGGCGGAGCGGGGGGGAGTGCCACACTTGTCTTGACTAAAACCCACCCATGTTCCTGCCATTACCCTTTATGTTATCTCTTTCGAACAACCCGCAACCCCGGCAAGAAGATGGATGGATTGTGTAAGGAATGATTTGAAGGAGAAAGTAGTGAATGAGGCCGTGATGTCCTCAGGGGAGAATGGAAGAAGAAAACGTGTTGCGTTGACCCCAAATAAAATACGATAAGGGCAAGAAAATGATACAATCAATCTGTGTGGTGCTTTCTTAAAAAGACCACTTCAGACACTAATCTGCATAGTCCTCATGTGAGTTGACCAAGATTTTTTGTCTGGACTTTAAAAGAGACTATGACCTCTGAGTTTGTTTCGGCTGTTTCTTCTCAGAGTAGGTAGTCGGGTACGAAACACCGGCCTCATCTAGTTTTTAAAAAAGACGTGTAAAAGTGTTTGTGAAAACCTACTTGCAAAATAAACATCATTTATCATTTGATGATGATGATGATGAGTCGATGTCCTAACCAGAATTAATCTTAGCTACTTGCAAAAAAATACGTTTAGGTTTATATCGCTTAATTTAATTTCTCCAGTGTACAGTGAAGAAGCTTTACAAGTGGGAGATTAGGTAGAAGACCGATGCCTTGCTGTAGTTCTACATGCAAACGGTACAGTCAAACACCTATTTATGTACAAACTTAACAACATACATAGTGATTTTCTTCAATTGTTTTGCTAATTTTATTCGGATACTGTGTAATTTGGAACCCACAGATACTATTACACATTCTTTTTTCAAAGTTGCAATATCTTAGGTCAAGTGGTGAATGTCAATTATGTATCATTGCGATCATGCGTTTTTATCCAAAAATGTACCCAAAATTTCAGTTATTTTGGAAACCGAAATAGGATCAAATTAAACTTCTAAGTCTTCTTATACCATATTAAGTTAAGCTGACTAGTAATCTGTTATGTTTTAAGAAATATCGCTTTTATATTTGACTAGCTTCCACCCGCGACTTCATCCGCGTGGCATAGTTACTTTGGGCTAACGCTAACTTTAACCGGCGTGATGATCGAAAAAGAATTATCTTTCTCTACCTTTTTCTTCCCTCTTTCTCTCACTTATCACTTAACTTTTTTTTAAAAAAAAAAAGCCTATGTTCGTCCCCAGGGTCCCACTATCTCTGTACCAAATTCATTAAAATCGGTTTGGCCATTTAGGCGTGAAGACGTAACAAACAATCAAACTCACTTTCGCTTTTATAATATTAAGTAAGTATTAGATGTTCAGATATGTACGAGTAGGTACATATCGCTGCTGGTCACTGTACAAGTGTGTTGTAAGGCAACCAGCTATAGTTGGCACCAGGTTAAGGTCATTGGCAAGCCTGACTTCAGCTCGACTTGTTCAAGATCAGGTTGTAACATGTATGGCTTTTGTGACTTACTGTTATATAATATTGTAAATAAGCGTGCAAAGTTAGCATTGATTTAAATGTTTTGATTAATATGTTGAAATGGTTTGATTTTAACAGGTAACTAAGTAATTTCTAAGTTTTTAAGTTTGACGACACGGTTGGCGCAGTGGCAGAGCGATCGACTGCTGCGTCGCGTGTCGCGAGTTCAATCCCCGCACGGAACAAATATTAGTATGACCTACGGGTAGTTGTTACGAGTCTGGCTGTTTGTGTATGTGAGTTTAAATTTAAACGCACCCACTATACAGGAGAAATTCCTAGTGGTGGGCAACGTTTTTTTAAAAGAATCAATAAAAATACTCAAAAAAGATAAATTATGTACCTACCTTACTTTGGCTTAGTTCTGAACCCATAAAAGAACACTCATCTTCACACATTGCAAATGAAAAATATGTCCTGCTACCCTACCATGACATCTTAAAGCAGAACTTATTCCACTGAGGAAAAGAGACAGAGCTATACAGGGTGTCTAGCACCATCTCTTTCCCTCAGTGGAATAAGTTCTGATTTAAGACGTCATAGTAGGCCTACTGTAGTATATCATACAACTATACAAAAGTCAGACATAGTTAAACTAATAAAATATTATTGGTATAAACCATAATTTTATGGTGCATGTGGTGTTAGCCTGTAAGTAATTGTTGCACTTGTAAATGTATGTATGAATAATTTGTTGTAAATGTGTTGTGTAAACAATTGTTGGCTAACCAAAATAAATAAATGCGAATGTTTGTAACGATGTATGGATGTATGGATGTTTGTTACTCTTTCACGTCAAAACGACTGAACGGATCTTGATGAGATTTGGCGCAGAGGTAACTTATAGTCTGGAATAACGCATAGGATACTTTTTTTTCGATATGACGCAGGCAAAGCCATGGGCGCCAGCTAGTCTTTCATATTTGAACTAGTCTAAACTGAAGACATACATAAAAAATATAACGAAAAAGGAATATTGTCCGATTTGTTGTAAATCGTCTACAATTCCTTTTTACCATTCGGACATGTCTAGTTATTTGGCCATTCCGCCGGACGTTGTACGGCCTTTGGGTCTGGACATAGTGAAATTGTATAAGGGATGACGAATGTTGTAAATTCCAAATGCATGGAATTGACTTGCACTGCCGAAGTGTCACGGGGTATTTCTAACGATAAGCCATTTGACAGTCTTTGTCGCTGATTTATATAACTTTATCTTTGGCACCTTGTAATAACCGTAACTTTTAGTAATATTAAATACTAGTGTTGCCTGCGACTTCTATCATATTATTTTCTTTTGTGAAACATTTTTTAATCCTTAACTTATGTTCATACATAAATATAAAAATTGAATTTGACTTTGTTTCGTGGAAAAATTTTGTGTATGTATATGTGAGAGAAAAAATTATGCTACATGCTGTCCTATGAGCTATTCCAATCTTTATTCTAAATTTGAATTATAATTCATTCGGAAACGTTCAGCCTTTTTGCCGTGATTGGGCAAAACAAACATACCGTACATAGCATATACCATACAAACATACATAGCAGTAGCTAGCTGCACTGCACCCTGTGGTTTCATCCGGGTGGACCGTTATAAAAAGCATATATGATAATCTAGGCAATAAAATAGTACTTTAGTTTGGATCTGTGTTTGCTTGGTAATTTGTGACCAAGTATACACATAATTTTGTTATTGTGATCGCATACCCTCACATTTGTTATTTTTACTAAGAACATAGACTTTTGTACGCTCTACTACCCCGATATTTATATTTAAATTTAGTTTCTCAGTAAGTGAACTGTTGTTAATTCCTTATGAGAAATAATAAAGTTCTTAAACCACATAAAGTATGTATGTGTCAAATTTCATTCAAATTCGCTCAGTGGTTTTTGCCTGAAAGAGTGACAAACATCCATACATTCATCCTCACAAACTTTCGCATTTATTATATTAGTAGTAAGTATGATTTAACAAGAAGTGTTGAATACGTATTTACAAAAAAGAAATGCATGACAGGATTTTAATCAAATAAAAATGGAAAATGGCTTACTGCCTAGATAATGCAATCAGCTACAATTATGTAAGTTTATGTCACATTCAGCTAGGTACGTACAGTCATGACCACATGTATAAAAATTTTTCATAACTAATTCAAATACTGTTTCACTTCAACATAATTTTATTAACAATACACAGTTATACACAACAATAATAACTAGCTCACTTCGTAGCTCAGAGATGACTCCCTCGAATAACTTGTGGAGCTTATTTATAGGCATAAGCAAGTTATTGGAAGTACCCACTCATCTCATAACCAACGTCATTTTACCGCCATTACCGTACCGGAACTCAAAATTGAGCCACGAATTTAAGTAACATTAACAATAATATTAAATGAAATATAAGATAGTTCTTAAAAATACAAGTAAAATTCAACATAACTTATAGAACACTGAACAGTAATGAATGTTATAGTTAAATACAAACTTCCGCAATTCAACAGGTTTAGAAACAATTCACTACTTATTTTTAATAAATTTGGCAAAAGTATTTTAAAAATGCACAGAATTTAATAGAAATTCGAACATGAATTTTAAGTAAGCTAACAATTCGTCCATCCTGATAAATTTCGCGTCCTCGCGAATGACTGCATTAAATAAAAGCAACTATTTTAAAACAATAATTACAAAATATTTGTATCTATGATTATATAAAATGAAGAACAAAATAAACCCAGGAAAAAAATATACGAAATGGATTTCCAAAGGTATTAAAATATCAACTAATTCAAAAGAAACTTACAGTTTAAATATTACTTTTCATCTGACAAAGACAGTAAACAGAAATACACTAAAAATATAATAAATCGCTTAGAAAGTGTATGCAAAAAGCGCAAAAACATTTTAAACACAAATAATGTTCAAATTCAGGAGTCAAATATTAAGAAGATAGAAACTTAAACCGGACTATTATCAAACCCCACGGTCATTGTCAATTATGCAAATGACTATTGTATCAATTTGACCAACAATAATGTTGACATTAACACAGTAATTATGATATTGATTCTATTAACTCTAGTATTTTTTTAATGCCCTCTGACAAAAGCGAATTACAAAAAGTTATAAATTCACTCAGAAATGCAAACTTAACGGGTTATGGTGAATACACACAAAAATAAAACGCTTCAGAACGGTTTTACGTTGGTGGTTAATTGAGAATTCCTTCTATACAAATTATAACAATTAAAATAGCATCTTAAATTTGCAAATAAACCTTCAATACAAATTAAAACAATTACAAACATATCTTAAATTTGCAAAATATCATTCAATACAAATTATAACAATTAAAATAACATCTTAAATTTGCAAAAAATCCTTCAATACAAATTACAACAATTACAAACATATCTTAAATTTGCAAAATATCCTTCAATACAAATTATAACAATTAAAAACATATCTTAAATTTGCAAAAATTCCTTCAATACAATTTATAACAATTAAAAACATATCTTAAATTTGCAAGAATTCCTTTAATACAAATTATAACAATTAAAAACATATCTTAAATTTGCAAGAATTCCTTCAATAACAATTAAAATAACATCTTAAATTTGCAAAAAATCCTTCAATACAAATTATAACAATTAAAAACATATCTTAAATTTGTAAGAATTCCTTCAATACAAATTATAACAATTAAAAACATATCTTAAATTTGCAAGAATTTCTTCAATACAAATTATAACAATTAAAAACATATCTTAAATTTGCATGTCATTATGTTACGATTAATTATGTTCAGCCACTATTATACGACTTTTGTAACCATATTTATCTGCAAATAAATATTTGCCTTTGACTTTGACTATTTTTGTTCATGCTTGAACAATTTTCATTATATAACAATAAAAATACCATACACATTACATTGTATTTTATAGTACATGCTTATTATTACAGAATGACCATGTTATTTCGGCTACTGCACAATGCACTTGAAAAGTGGTCTTTCGCTCATAGCGGCCTCTATATTTGTTTACACATTGCACTTGAAAAGTGGCCTTTCGCTCATAGCGGCCTCTATATTTGTTTACACATTGCACTTGAAAAGTGGCCTTTCGCTCATAGCGGCCTCTATATTTGTTTACACATTGCACTTCTATAGTTGTTTACACACTGCACTTGAAAAGTGGCCTTTCGCTCATAGCGGCCTCTATATTTGTTTACACATTGCACTTGAAAAGTGGCCTTTCGCTCATAGCGGCCTCTATATTTGTTTACACATTGCACTTCCATAGTTGTTTACACATTGCACTTCCATAGTTGTTTACACACTGCACTTGAAAAGTGGCCTTTCGCTCATAGCGGCCTTTATAGTTGTGTGCACATTGCACTTGAAAAGTGGCCTTTCGCTCATAGCGGCCTTTGAAGTTGTGTGCACATTGCACTTGAAAAGTGGCCTTTCGCTCATAGCGGCCTTTATAGTTGTGTGCACATTGCACTTGAAAAGTGGCCTTTCGCTCATAGCGGCCTTTATAGTTGTGTGCACATTGCACTTGAAAAGTGGCCTTTCGCTCATAGCGGCCTTTATAGTTGTATGCACATTGCACTTGAAAAGTGGCCTTTCGCTCATAGCGGCCTTTATAGTTGTGTGCACATTGCACTTGAAAAGTGGCCTTTCGCTCATAGCGGCCTTTATAGTTGTGTGCACATTGCACTTGAAAAGTGGCCTTTCGCTCATAGCGGCCTTTATAGTTGTGTGCACATTGCACTTGAAAAGTGGCCTTTCGCTCATAGCGGCCTTTATAGTTGTGTGCACATTGCACGTGAAAAGTGGCCTTTCGCTCATAGCGGCCTTTATAGTTGTGTGCACATTGCACTTAAAAAGTGGCCTTTCGCTCATAGCGGCCTTTATAGTTGTGTGCACATTGCACTTAAAAAGTGGCCTTTCGCTCATAGCGGCCTCTATGGTTGTGTGCATATTGCACTTAAAAAATGGCGACATAGATTTAGTAAATGATTCTACAATCACCCAAATTTTCACAAATTGACCAAGATGACCAACATGAATGGTGTAAAAGGGTGTATTTATTTTAGGGTGCAAGAAACCCTGTTTTTTTTTTTCCACCTACAACCCTTTGGAACCACCCACCTTAATCCATCTTCAGTTATTCACGATAAACCCTATTACGATTTAGGACAAAATTCTTTTGCGTTGCTTTACAGAGTCCACTAGCTGTACGGTCGTTAGCCAATGATCAGTTATCTTCATGATGTCGAAAATAACAATAACTTGAATTATACCTGAATTTTCCATAGTTGGATTCCTACTTTTAACATTGAACATTTAAACATTTAATGATGTGACATTAATATTCACTTTGTTTTTTATTTATTATTATTTTGATTTGTCACATTATAATTTCATTATGATCTCATTAATTTAATTTCGTAAATATTTTATTTGCTTTATTTGTGAATGTGAAGACCATGTGGATTATTATTGTTATTTAATTTGTTTGTTTTTGACGATTATCGGGCAGTTTGAGACCTACACAATGTCCTTTTTTTTTGGAATTGTTCGTCGAGGCGTTGAGCTCCTTGAGTTATGAGTTGAGCTATACGATAACTGACAAATCCTGGCACTGATTAGCCAGGTCCACTCAATTTGTGTGGTGCTTTCTTAAAACGACTATATCAGACACTAGATCTGCACAGTCCCCATCCATGTAAACTGACCAAGATTTTTTTTTGTTCGGACCTTAAATGCGACTATGATCTCTCAGTAGGTATGTTTCGGCTGTTTCTTCACCTAGTTTTTTTTTTTTTTAAACTAGACGTGTGTTAGTGTTTGTAAAAACCTATTTGCAAAATAAACATCATTTAACATTTACTCAATGCATCAACGTGAATCATGCCTCTGCCGGATTTATATACGACGTTACAGTCATATTCCCGAATCAAACTCCACACTCGCGCAACTCAGGGTATCATTTCTAGTTTGCTCAGCCACTGCGCCAACTGTGTCGTCAAGTATATATGATCTGAATTTTACTAGAGCAGCAATAACGACCAGTGTCTCTAACTCATACGACGAAAAATGGGACTCTTCAGACGAAGTCTGTAAGCTACCGGTTTGAAAACTCCATCGACTTGTGTTTGTAGTAAAACACTACCTAAAGCATGTTTGCTAGCATCTGTGTATTTGTGTTTCAAGGTTAGGATTTTAAATTGCCAGTACGAGCCTAGAAATCAGTGTTTTTTTTTTTCTTCAATCTCGATACTGGTTCAAATTATTGAATAATTTAAAGAAGTATGGTCATTTCGTACCAGACTATGAAACGGTGGCGTCCCAATACGCCATATATATGAAAAATACCGTTATTTTCTTTTTAAGGTCTTCCACAAGAATTATCTTTTTAAGTAGCCACAAAAAAAAACTTATCTATACTTTAGTTTTCACAACATTTTCGAAATTGTTTAGAATAATAGTTTCGGAAAAATGTTAAAATGGCTTTTTAATAAAAGACTATAATTATTCACGTTTTTTGAATAGTTGTTGACTGCAATTATTTTGAATACAATTAGTGTACAGGCATTAAATCAACTAATATACCGATTATTATTACGGATTCTTGTCATAAAAAAAATAATTATGTAACTTCATGGTAATTTAAGCGTTTTGTTCAATTACGAAAACAGAACGTCATTTGTCATCGACAGGTTACTTAATCTGTGGACATCGACCCGCACCATTGATTGACACCCGGGGATCATTCCACTTGTGAATTGTTATGATACATACTGTGCTATTTTGGATTTCCTTCTGTTTAATTGACCTTGGCATTGTCTTACGGACTGATAACTACCACTTGTAACGATTGTGCTTTTCATTTGATTCTAACCTCAAAGTATTGATGAGGTAATTATAAAAGTCAAGTCCAGCTCCTATAGAAATTTGGCCATTGTTCTTTCTGATGTTTTTTTTTTTTTGTTTAGGATAGTTAATTAGCCACCTCCGTTTTGAATACTATATAAACCGATTTCTACACTATAGTATAAGCGATGACTATTTTCAACGAAAATAATTCCACTAAATTTGAAATCAGTAAATACTTTTACTGAATTAAGCCTTGACAGATTCGTAAGATTTTTAAAACTAGTCGCTCGTCATTTTGTTCCCGTTTATCATTAAGGCCGTACCCTAACCAATATAACCTTGAGCATTCGTTCCCTCTTTGGCGCGCCGGAGTAACAGTAGTGAATAATGTCTATTTTTTTTTTATAAAATCTATATAAAATAAAGTTTTGGAAAAAAAAACTGTACCAAAATGTTCATTATAAAATTGTGTATCCATCAGTGTCAAGAGCAAAATTAAACAATGTTTATTTTACGAGGAGATGCCTGTTATTGATCATTATTTCTCATTTCTGGTGTTTTGATCTACACTAATGGAATCAAGATTATAAAGTTTTTTTTTTTTTTTTAGTTTTAAATAACAAGTAGATAGCTCCAGAAAACTGCACAAAAACGGCTTGCGCTGCGTTATGGTCGGGTAGGCGCCTTAATCACCAAATTTATATCAGATTTAAATACCCGTATTTGGGGTCGTTACGTAGCCGTTTGACCAATAAGCAATTCATAGCACTGTTCAGTCATTTTTTTGTTTCGTTATATTGGCATTTGTGATTATCTATTATTATTAATTTTTCATTGTTACATTGGCATTTATGATTATTATTTTATTTCATTATTATTGTATTGACATTCAAGTCAATAATAGGTACAATGTTAAATTTTAATGGGATGGACTGATATGATGGCAGCATGATTATAATTGGTTTATTTAAGGCAACATATCCTGTTGTTAATTTGCACGCCGAAATTAAAGGCAGAATAAGAGATCAATTTGGTCTACTTTTCCACCTTCGGTACCTTATTTACGTAAATAAATGATTTTGGTTTGATTTGATTTTGATTTAAATAATTTTCAGGTATTACGATTGCATCAACAGAAATTTTAGCACTGTCAATCATTAATTAAATTTTAGTCTTACCCACTGCTTTTGTTTTCTTGCCTGTAACTCCACAAGCAGAGGTGACCTTCTGGATCTACGCTGCTCGGAGCAACGATTATCCCTGCGGGGTGCTGCTGACGGGCGACAAGTCGGTCTTGGGGCTCTGGCACGTGTCGGGGATCGACTGCGCCTTGAAGAATCTCCCAGCATGACGCTGTGATGACTTCTACTGGACTTGTGTCTCTTCTTGGATCAGTACAATGTCCAATAACCTGAAATTTATTTTAAAACAACGAGTATCTATTTCGTATATATATATAGTATCCTATGGACCAAACACGTTATTCAAATGTTAACCAAATAATTGCATAAATGAGGGTGTGTGTACAAAAGACAAAAAATTCCAACGACATACAGGAATAAACCCCGGTTAATTGATCGTTTCAGCCTATTTAAGCAATAAGTAACTATCACTTGGCGTTTTACACGATCACACTAGTAGCCAAGCTACAGGGTATTTTAAGAAGAAATACAAATACAATTCTTAATGTTTAATTATGAAATAAAACTGGAACTTTGACATTCACTAACCAGCGACTTATGTTACCAAGTTCAGTCCAATACATATAATAAATAGTATTTTCCGGGAAAGCATGAGACTTGGTCTTTTTAACACCCGACGCAAAAAGAGGTGTTCAACACCAGTTATATGCACAAATGCAATTAATAATTAATCTACCCGCAGTATTACGGATATTTTTTTTCCGTTATGGCTTCAGCGAAAAATAATTTACACATCACTTTATTCAATAATTAAATATCTTAATAACATACCTTATTGTAGGCGTATGCTCACACCAGGGTGGTAGCAGTATGCGCACCTGAATCCTTGGTGTAATCCCACTTCTGATTTATAAAAATTTTTCATAACTAATTCAAATACTGTTTCACTTCAACATAATTTTATTAACAATACACAGTTATACACAACAATAATAACTAGCTCACTTCGTAGCTCAGAGATGACTCCCTCGAATAACTTGTGGAGCTTATTTATAGGCATAAGCAAGTTATTGGAAGTACCCACTCATCTCATAACCAACGTCATTTTACCGCCATTACCGTACCGGAACTCAAAATTGAGCCACGAATTTAAGTAACATTAACAATAATATTAAATGAAATATAAGATAGTTCTTAAAAATACAAGTAAAATTCAACATAACTTATAGAACACTGAACAGTAATGAATGTTATAGTTAAATACAAACTTCCGCAATTCAACAGGTTTAGAAACAATTCACTACTTATTTTTAATAAATTTGGCAAAAGTATTTTAAAAATGCACAGAATTTAATAGAAATTCGAACATGAATTTTAAGTAAGCTAACACATGATACACTTACCAAAGGTCAAAAGCGATTTTCTCTATTATACTGATTAACGTTTTACGGTTCCACGAACGTAGTATTTTGGAAGCCGTGGGCACTATTACGAAATAAGGCTCATCTCCGAAACCGTTTTTCAACGAGAAAATTACGGTTTTGTTTTTTTTTAAACGTTGCTCCACTCTAGGATTACTCCTGTATCGTGGGTGCGTTTACAAACATTTAAACTCACATACACAAACAGCCAGACCCGGAACAACTATCTGTAGGTCATACAAATATTTGTTCCGTGCGGGAATCGAAACCGCGACACGCAGCGCGGCATTCGATCGCTCAGCCACTGCGCCAACCGCGTCGTCATAATTTGGTAAGTGTAAACAAGATATTGCTCGTGATTGTACAAGTATTTTACGCCAGTAAGCCGTAAAAAGGCCTTACTCTCAAGGTATCAAAAAGATTGATCGAGATGCCAATCACGAAAAAGAGCATCTTAAGCGCGGAAGAATATTCGTATTCTTTTTTAAACTTTAAATTTAAATTACTATTTGAAGCTTCTTGAGTTGAGTTAGATATCTATGATCCTATATCTATTCTCTCACTGTGTACTGTGTGTGTGTGTGTTTATGCCCTTGGTGCAGGCAACCCTAAATAAATCTAGTATCGATATATTACTTGATTTTAATGACAGACAAAGAGCGAACGGTTTTTAAGCAGGTGTGATTTTGCCGTCAACAGTGAAATCGCATTTCAAGTTCCTACTTACTAAGGTTTGTTGTGTTCAATTATGTATGAGGCTATTCTTCCCTACAGGGAACTTAATTGTAACTTGCGAAATGTGAATTAACTTAGTATACCTCTGCGTAACACATCGGTAAAGAGGTCGTGATGTGGGTATAAAACCAAAGACCGTAGAATTTCTGTTTTTTTTTTTAATTTCAATCCTGTGATGTCGAAGTGTGTCTTGTGACATTAGAACGCTATTATTTTTTAACGGTTTGGTTGCCAAAATGGCTAAAATAGAAATCTTATAGATTTGCCCAATACGTCTATGTCTGTCTGTTTGTTTGACACCATATTATTGAAATTTGTAGTTTACATGCCTTCTATATACTTTTTTTTAATATAGAACACACCGTAACACATAATGCTTCCGTGGTTGCGGGTTGTTTGAAAGATATACGCTCCGGAACATAAAGGCCAAAGAAGGATAATGGGTAGTTTTAAGTCAGTAAAAGTCTGACACTCCCCTCCGCTCCGTCCAGAGTGGAGGAAGTTATTTGATGATGTCCCATCCGCAAAAAACGACATCATTACCATCGACAATGTGGCAAGTCTACAATAACCCGAACTTTTTTATCCATTTGGATCCTATCTACAATCTAATATATAGGTACCTTAATTATCCTTACTTAATATTATAAAAGCGAAAGTGAGTTTGTTTGTTTGTTTGTTACCTCTTCACGCTTTAATGGCTAAATCGATTTTGATGAATTTTGGTACAGAGATAGTTGGGAACCAGGAGACGGAAATAGGCTAATTTCAAAAAAAAAGTGGGATGTGAGGGAGAAAGAGGGAAGAATAGGGAAAACTTAGCGTTGCTATTACAAATCAATAAGGCGCAAGGGGAACTGTGTTAGCCCAAATTTAACGCGAGCGAAGCCGCGGGCAAAAGCTAGTTGTAATATAAAGCGCTAATTTCGAACCCGGCCGGGTCACTGGGATCGAAGCCGTATCGCGACTCCTTCACTTCCAATATCGATGCATTCGAAGGCAAAGTTCTCAACAATAAAGTAGCAAGTTTGAATTTGACGCCAGCGTTCACCTGCAGTTGTGCAGAATGCAAATTAACTTAAGTATTTTCAGTTCCCGTTCAACTTCTGAATGATACGTAAGGTTTATTTTTAATGATACGAATATAGGATTTTAAAGTTTATTTTTTTGTTATTTATCTTGCATTATTCTTGTGTATGTTGTCCACTTTTAAACTTAAATTATTTTTCGACCACTTGTTGGTATTCATTTGAGCTGATATTTTGCACTCTTTTGGTACTAGTGACAATACATTTTTGACAAACGTGACAGAAATGGCTTGATCCTGCAACCAGGGGCCTAAGTCTACTATTACAATAGTGTCAGAATGGTCGATCACTGATTACATAATGATTGATTTTGACAAGTTTAGTATGTAGTAGATTACCAAACTTGTCAAAATTAACCATTATGCGATCAGTGATCGACCATTCTGACACTATTGTAATAGCAGACTTAGGCCCCTGGATCGCGTGCTCATGATGGAACTTCTGATCGGTTAATAGCACGGACACAAAACGTTGTACACACGGTCACTATCCATAGAGGACTGTAAAGATTTCCGTAGCACCACAAGAAATATTATAGCAATATTCATTCCATTCATGAAGACGAATAATTTCTATAAACCTTGTTTAAACGAACTTTCATTAAAAGTTTCCTTCACATTCTACAAACTACAAATTGAAGCAAATATCATAATATATCATTTTTAAGAACTATCGATAGACAGTTTTAGATACGGAGATATATTTTGTTTAGCCCTCAGTTGCATGTATTCCACAAGCTTGTTTATATATTATTTTACATCATATTTGAGTAGCGAGTCATAGAAGGCACTTATTCTCCATATTTCAGTAGTATCGGATTGAAATGGCTGTGACATAACCCTAATTATGATGACGGTTATGTATTCCAACTTGTTATTTAACTGTAACATCACAAAGTTGACAAACGAAGGTCTAATGTAAAAACGACGTCAGTCAAAATTTGATGCATTTACGTATATTATGTACTTCCTAGCTTTTGCACGTGTTTTCGCTCGCGTTAAATTCGGGGTAACACGGTTACCCTTTCCTGATTTACAAGTACCTGCTACTTGTAGTTTTTGGCCTAGCGCCTTATTAATTGTAATAGCAAAGCAAATATGTTTTCCCTTTTCGTCCCTCTTTCTCCTTCATTTCTCACTTGTTTTTTTTAAGTTAGCCTAAGTCCGTCTCCAGAGTCCCAACTATCTCTGTACCAAAATTCATCAGAAACGGTTTAGCCATTTAGGCTTGAAGACGTAACAAACAAACAAACTCACTTTCCCTTTTATAATATTAGTAAGGATATTAAGAAAAACCCTATCGCTATAAAACTGGTTAATTTATAGGCAAGTCGATCAACTGCAGTCTTCCTTAATGGATGGTCGTTTGACCATGTCATGTGTGCAGTATAATTATCAATGCTCGATGCGCTCGGCTTCGCATCGTCAATCGATAATTTTCTCCACCCTACTGGGGCATTGTGACGGCTATGACCTTTTCTTGATGGACTAGCCTATATACACTTGCAGTGCACATATTTTAAAATATTTACAGCTTGCACCGTTAGATGCCGTGAGCATATTTTACCCGTTGAATACAATGGGTTTCCGTACTAAAATCCAGAAGTAAAGTCGAAGTTTACCTGATTAATACTCAATACTCAATACTTTATTGCATCCCATAATGTATACAAGGCTGGTAGGTAATTAAAGAGAAACAATTATGGACCCTGTCGGGCACAGCAATTTAGTTTTTAGAGGAGAGGATGAAGCGCTTTTTGTTTAAAAACATATTGAAATTAAGGAAGAAAATCTTATATTAAGATATTTATGTAGATATTATTTATGTGTAGATTTATATTAATTTTATTTATTATTAGATATTATACATTTATTTATTTATTATTAATAGTTATTAATAATTAATGTAGTCTATCATCATGCGACGGGCAACTCGCGCTGTGTCCTATTTTTGCAAAGTGCAGAATAGGAAAAATGTATCTAGATTACTCGTCGCGAAATCGACTACACTGCATTGGGAGAATTTAACTCTTCTGAATTCCAGTAGTTTGATGTTCGGATTAGTTTTTAGCTGATTTTATTGCGTTACAGGTTTTCAAACATTTCAAGTTTCTGCAATTTAATTATCTCCTTCATTTTATAGAAGGAAACTCATGTTTTAGTATTAAATTGTAAACCTTAAAGTTTTATTTTTATACAAACTAATACTTTTCTAAAAATACTGATTAAAAGTAAAGTGTTTTCAAACATTTTTTCCAAAGCTTTTCATTTCATAACTCGCTTAAAACCCACTAAGAATTAGTTCAGGTCTTTAAAAAATTCTCTGAGCGTATATTTTAACAAAAGTTTTCACAATTTCACGGTTAGTGCAGTGGCTGAGCGACTACTACGCTGCGTGTCGCGGGTTCGATCCCCGCATGGAAAAAATATTTCTTAGACCTATATGTAGTTGTTCCGGGTCTGGCTGTTTGTTTATATGAGTTTAAATGTTTGTAAACGCACCCACGATACAGGAGAAATTCCTAGTGTGGCAAGGTTTTTATTAAAAAATAAAGATCGAGATCAGAATAACCGCAATATGAGCCGTTTAGGATTAACTTTAAGCAACGTCCCGATTGGCATTGGTAGGCATCGCCTTTGACCGATATTCATTAGTAAGAAAAGCTCTCTTTATGAGGCTAGGTACTCTTATATCTCAGAAAGCTTTGCATCATATCTCATCAAAAAAATAACGAAATAGAAGATAGACGTCTTCATGAATACGTACCCTGTACGGTTACGTCAAACATTTTAGCAGATTGAACTTTGGGTTTCATTGGAATATGAGATACAATGTGGAGATTTTTGAAAGTATTCTAAAAATTAAATAAGTCTTTAACCTAGCAATCCTTGATCAAGCTATAACATATCATACTAATATTATATAGGCAAACGTTTAAATGTGTGTGTGTATGTTCGGTTTTCATTCACGCTCAAACGTTTTAACATATTTCGATGAAATTTAGTATGTAAATAGCCTATAACGTGAATTAACAGACAGACTTTTTATTTAGTACTAGCTTTTGCCCGCGGCTTCGCTCGCGTTATATTCGGGGTAACACAGTTTCCCTTGCGCCTTATTGATTTGTAATAACAACGCTAAGTTTTCCCTGTTCTTCCCTCTTTCTCCCTCACATCCCACTTTTTTTTTAATAAAAAATAGCCTGGTTGTACCAAAATTCATCAAAATCGGTTTAGCCATTAAAGCGTGAAGAGGTAACAAACAAACTCACTTTCGCTTTTATAATATTAGTAAGGATTACGTTGTGATGTATCGACAGCTACTAATATTCTTTAAAGCAATTTTTCCCGTATTCCGAGTGGGTCCTAATCGACAGTTGTATCCCCGACGGCGCTTTTCAAGTATATTGTGCAGGATTTGAATTTACGAGCATTGACATTTTTTATCCATAAGAACCGGGTAAACCTTACTATAAAGAATTTCAACATCTTGCAGATTTTAGAAGAAATATTTTTAATTCATGAAATGTATGCACATAGTTGTAACAATATAAGTTTAAAAATCATAAACTTCAGAAATAAATAAACATTTTTATCAAAAGACCGTCAATTCACACATGAAACAACTAATAAGAAAGTAGTTCACAATGTTAACTTTTTTATTCCTGTTGGCACCGTTTTGTAATTTTTTTTATTGAACTCGCTTTTTGTGAAGCGATGCACTGGGGTGGAATGCCTGTTTTTGCGTATAGGAAATCATCAAATAACTACCTCCGCTCTGGGCGGAGCGGGGGGGGAGTGTCAGACTTGTACTAAAACTCACCCATGTTTCTTCTTTTGCCTTTTATGTTCTGGGTCCGCGGTATCTCTTTTGAACAACCCGCAACCCCGGCAGGCGATGGCCCTGGTGCCTCAGTTTTGCTGACTTTTCTCTTCGAGGCGTGTGTGGTACACTAACGTGCCGTCGCCTGACGCCGGTCGCCGGACGGACGGTGAGCTACCCATTGATCACAGTCCACAGACCCGCATCTACGGTCGGGGTGGAGTGCCCTGCATGCTAACACTCATTAGAATTGAACCAGCTACATCAAAAATATCATATTTCTGTTTTGATGTGTTGCGAACACATTCTGGAAAGCGTACCCATTACTCCATGCGGAATAGTAACATTTTCCGCGCGACCCAAGCAAATGATGAGGTCACATATAAAGATTTTTGCACAAAAACAAACTTTAAAAAATACAAATATATCTGAAGGGTTACCATGACATCTTATAGCAGTTCTTATTCCTGTGTGAGAAAGAGATGGTGCTAGACACCCTGTATGGCTCTGTCTCTGTCGCTTTCCCTCAGTGGAATAAGTTCTGCTTTAAGACGTCATGGCTGAGCGTTGTTGCACCTCTATCGTGGTGAATTGCGCGACACGCGATATTGCATTTCGTAGACATGTTGATTTTGTGCATGCTTTAACTTTTATTGCAGCGTTTGTTGCATAATAAAATATAAAAGGTATCCCATTCAGACTGATGGGTATGGTCATATTGATGGTGTTACGCCATGCTGTATATGTGGAGTGCCTTTGCAAAATTGAGTTTGTGATATAAAACCTTTTTTTAACGTGGGACCATTTTTTCGTTATTGGCTAAGACAAAAAGTGTCTAGAAACTTTGATATCATTTTTCAAGACCTGTCGATAAACACACACATAGTTGCCCGCGGCTTTGCCCGCGTTAAATTCGGTATAACACAGTTCCCCTTTCCTGATTTGCAGGTACCTGACACCTGTAGTTTTTACCCTAGCACCTTATTTATTGTAGATAATAGCAATGCTAAGTTTTCCCTTTTCCTCTCTCTTTCTTCCTCATTTTTTACTCTTTTTTTAAAAAGTTAGCCTATGTCCGTCTCCAGGGTCCCAACTATCTCTGTACCAAAATTCATCAAAATGTAGGTAGGCGTGAAGACGTAACAAAGAAACAAACTAGGCGTGAAGACGTAACAAACTCACTTTCGCTTTTATAATATTAGTAAGGATTTTCTTCAACTTTCTGTATGATGTACAGTGAGAGAGTCTAATGTTATTTCATTCATTTTTGATCATCACTTATGTGTAGCGTTGAATAGAAGACACCTACTCTCCGAATTACAGATGTTTGGTGCTAACAGTCTCGGAGAACAAAGCAAATCCTTTTTTTTTAATATAAACGTTGCCCCATTCTAGGAATTTCTCCTGTATCGTGGGGGCGTTTACAAACATTAAACTCATATACACAAACAGCCAAACCCGAAACAACTATATGCAGATCATACAAATATTTGTTTCGTGCAGGAATCAAACCGGGGACACGCAGCGTAGCAGTCGATCGCTCAGCCACTGCGCCAACCGTGCCGTCAAATCTAAAAGAATTCCGCTTGAGCCATTTGGCTACGAAACCCTGATAAAACCCTTGATGACAAGCGAATCGATACGCAATACGGAACATGGCTTATCAAAGAAATTGCAGTTGGTGGGTCGGTTCAAGCGCAATTACGGTAACTTTCAGCCGACGTTGTTGTCGTTGTAGTTTACTTGATTGGTATGAAATTTGTTGTATATTTTGATTCTATTTGTTTACATTTCATTTAAATTAGATATTATTTAAACGAGCGATTTTAAAAGAGTAACCATGGAGATTCTTGCCAGTTCTTCTTTATAGGAAACGACTAACCCGAACCGTACACATTTTCTCGACGTTTTTTAAGTGCCCATGTAGACCTATGTGAAATAGAAATATTTTTATTTTGATTTAACCTAAATACAAAATATTATTTGCAATTTTTTTGTTTGACCAGGTAGCATTAATTATACATTCGTTTATTTAAAAACTAGCTTCCGCACGCGACTTCGTCCGCGTGGCATAGTTACTTTGGGCTAACGCTAACTTTAACCCGCGTGATGGCTTTTCTTCCCTCTTTCTCCCCCTTTTCTCACTGTTTTAAGTCCGTCTTCAAGGTCCCAACTATTTCTGTACCTCAATTCATCAAAATCGGTTTAGCCATTTAGGCGTGAAAACGTAACAAACAAACTCACTTTCGCTTTTATAATAGTGAGGATTACCTAAAAAAACTAAGGAACCACTTAGCATAAGTATTAAAAAGTTAATGAAAAAGTAAAAGCGACAATTCACCAGCTTTCACTGCTTTTGGATATCGATCCAAAAGCAGTGAAAGCTGGTGAATTGTCGACCCTCGGAAAACATTTGGACTTGCTTTTTTGCGCTACATTCACGGCAGACAGGTTCTTTTATTTTTAGTAGGTACATTATTGCTCTGTTCCTCTGTTCATACGCTCAGTGTTTTATAGCTACAGTTTAAATTAAAATCTTTTCACTACGTTAGAGCTACAATCTTTTTGTGTAAAAATGTAGGATCGGATGCTTATAGTGATTTAAATGTAACTAAGACTGTGTCAAGGTGAGGAGCTTGTGGCTAAATAATAGCGTTCGGGTCAATCTTTGGGTTAAGCCACGCTTGCCCAGGTTGGTCTGTGGATGGGTGACCACCCGCTACATACCGAGTTTCCTCCGTGCCTCAGAAAGCACGTAAAGCTGTTGGTCCTGTCTGTCATTTGTAGATCTTTGACAGTCGTTACAGGTAGTCAGTGTCTCAAAAGTCTGACAATCAGTCTTACCTAGGGGTATCGTATTACCCAGTTTGAACTGGGTTGTGGAGGTCAGATAGGTAATACTGGTATTCAGCTGCATCTGGTAAGACTGGAAGCCGATCCCAACACAGTTGGGAAAAGCCTAGGTTGATGGTAAGACTGTGCCAAGAAGCGTGAGATTTTTATTTTTGGAGCTAAGTCCTCAGAAAGTTTCTATTACACTTGCAAGTCTTGAATCATGTTCAACAATTTAATTATATTGGCCATATTGTTACCGCGGACATTAAAGATGATCTGCATGTAGAAAGGGAGCGAAGAGCATTGGCGGTTCGATGCAATATGCTTGTTTGTATGTTTGCTCGTTGTACGGGTAAAGTGAAACTGACGTTTTTTAAAGCATTTTATCAGACATCTTACACGTGTAACCTATGGACAAGAAGCACGCAGAAAGACATCAATGCTCTTCGAGTTTAATAATTGCTACAATTAAAAATGCATTTAAAAGTCTAAACATAAAAAATACTGAAGACTTATGGGGGATATCCGTCAAGGTTCTTGCTAATATTATTGACTCAATTGCTCCTGTCTTAACAGGCATATTCAATCAGTGTTTGGATAGCGGCAAGTTTCCTGACTTAATGAAATATAGTAAAGTAGTACCAATTTTCAAATCGGGTTGCAAGAGTGATCCCTCTAACTATAGACCTATATCTGTGCTTCCAGCATTAAGTAAAATCTATGAAAAAATCATGCTGGACCAGATGCTGTCACACTTTAACTTAAACGGGATTCTGCATAGTCAACAGTTTGGCTTCACGAAGGGCAGGTCGACAACGGACGCGGGAGTAAAACTCATCAGTCACATTTTGGAATCCTGGGAGCAGTCCCAGGATGCCATTGGCATTTTCTGTGATCTCTCAAAAGCGTTCGACTGCGTCGACCACAACACACTGCTCTGTAAATTACACCACTACGGAATTCGTGGACGAGCTGCTGATCTTGTTTTATCATATTTATCAAACAGGCAGCAAAAAGTAAATGTTAATGGGGCGACGTCCTCTGGGTCTCTAGTCAAGATGGGCGTGCCCCAAGGTTCTATTCTCGGTCCCTTCCTGTTTCTTGTTTATATAAATGATCTTCCTTATATGATGGCCAAACTATCGGATATAATTTTATTTGCTGACGACACTTCGCTAATTTTTAAAATAAATAGAAAAAATCCGGATGTTGATAATGTTAACCAAAGTCTAACCGTTCTATCGAAATGGTTCGCAGCTAACAATCTCTTACTGAATGCGAACAAAACCAAATGTCTAAAGTTTGCCTTACCAAATGTACCACAACGTGATCTAAATTTAAATCTTGACGGCAAAAATCTTGATGTTATAGCAGAAACTGTATTCTTGGGGATGACTATTGATTCTAAGCTGCAATGGGGCGCGCACATAAGAACTCTTTCGGGTAGGCTCAGCTCAGCTGCATATGCAGTAAGGAAAATAAGGCAGTTAACTGATGAAGATACAGCTAGGTTAGTATACTATGCTTACTTTCACAGTATTATGTCCTATGGCGTTCTCCTGTGGGGATCAGCAGCAGACGTCGATTCAGTTTTTATATTACAAAAGAGGGCAGTCCGCGCGATCTATAAAATGGGTCCTCGCGAGTCCCTCAGAGAAAAATTTAAAGAGATCGATATACTAACTCTGCCCTCACTTTATATCTTAGAATGTTTATTGTATGTCCGTAAAAATCGGGGGCTTTTCAAAATTAGGAGCGACTACCACAATATTAATACACGCAGTAAACACGAAATTGTAATTCCTAAATTTAGATTAACAAAAACTAGCAAGTCATTTCTAATAAACAGTATACGCTTTTATAACAAGTTGCCAAATCAGTTATAGAACTGACAGATGGAAAGTTTAAAAACTACATAAAACGTGTCCTTATTAAAAACGCATATTACAAAATCAAGGACTACGTTGAAGATAAAGAAGTTTGGCTATAGTTCCTTCTGCGCATGCGGCTTCCCTGGTAGCTATAATCAGCACAAATTTGTGGATGTCTCTAACTATTCTCAATCTTATTTATTTGTGTGATCTCTTTAATCATTTTGTTTTTTGCAATAGTTGTCAAATCACATATTTATATCACCCTTGTTCTGAATAGTTACAGTACTGATAGCAACATCTGTGTGACTCGTCTTTTAGTTATTATTTTGTTTTTGCAATATTTTTTTATTTATTTTTTTTTACTTTTGTATAGATTCTTTTCTACCTATTAGTTGTGAATGAGTGGACATGGTTGGCCTTGTAGATTCTTAGACGCTTGTTAACTTTTGTTAACGTATTATTTTATTTTACTTTTTGTAAAGTAAGCAATGACTTATTGTCGGGCCTACGCTGTCCTCTCATACTTAAGTGCTAACGCTGTAACAACAACAACATTGTAAAACTAAATGATTTTAAAAGAGTAACCATGGAGTTTCTTGCCGGTTCTTCTCCATAGGAAACGACCAACCCGAACCGTGCATCTTTTCTCGACGTTTTATAAGTGCCCATGTAGGCCTATGTAAAATAAAAATATTTTGATTGATTGATTGAATACAACAATGCATTCAGGATGCAGCTGGGGCTTTTTTTTGGGGTGCGAAATCATCAAATAACTTCCCCCGCTCTGGGAGTGTCAGACTTGTACTGACTAAAACCCACTCATATTCCTTCTATTGCCCTTTACGTTCCGGGGCCGCGGTATCTCTTTCGAACAACCCGCAACCTCGGCAGGACCTCTGAATGATGCTGGGGCTGAAACGTTTTTTCGATTGTTTTGCAGCGATCAGACCTAAATGTGCCGCGTCGCTGCTGCAGAGGGTTCGGGGCAGCTCGAACAGTCTCTTGAATGTCATTGCGGGTAAATTTGATTGCCCGTTTATGCGTGTTTTGTCCAATCTACATGTCTTACTAACATGGTTTTCTAACTTACTGTGTACTTATCTAATATATAAAATTCTCGTGTCACAATTTTCGTTCCCATACTCCTCCGAAACGGCTGGACCGATTTAAACGAAATTTTGTGTACATATCGGGTAGGTCTGAGAATCGGCCAACATCTATTTTTCATATCCCTAAGTGAGCAGCGGGTGAAACCGCTGGGCACAGCTAGTAAAATATAGATGTATAATTTCCGAAATAAAATGATTCATTGTGTAATTTTATACCTTTAGTCACTACTGACACTCATTTTAATTTCGAATTTCATTTCATTAAAAGTGACGGGCGACCGACATCTGCTCGGGTGAGAATAGATAAAACGAGTTTTTCCAGATATGAGTCCTGGCTACATAAATTTTCTCCCCCGTAAATACTCATAGTGCTATTTTCATCAAACTCATCATCTGCCTAGCCTTTTCCTAGCTATGTTGGGGTCGGCTTCCCGATTAACCGTATGAACTGAACACCAGTTTTTTACATGGTATGACTGCCTATCTGGCCTCCACAACCCAGCCGATTTTGAGAACGTGATTACAAATAGGTATATGTAAAATATGGCTCATTTCATTTAATTTTTTGGTTACTCCTAGTGTAGCTTGTATGTCTTGTATTAAAACTTGTTATTGAAATTGAATGTCAAATATTGTATGAAATTTAATTCTTCAGTTTTGCTATCATTGTCTAAAGAGATATCAGTGAATAGATTCTTTAAGTTTTGATAAAAAATAATATCGTTTTGTTTTCCTTCTACTTATTTACGTCACTGAATTATTTTGTGCCGTTAAACTTGTCATGTAAAGGCCATGTCAAACGCAGGCGAAATGTTACAGCAAAGCAGAGACGGTTGCCAGGGCCACCGTCAGGGTTGCGGGTTATTCAAAAGGTATACCGTGGCCCCGGAACATAAAGGGCAAAAAAAGGAACAAGTCTGACACTCCCACCAGCTTCGCCCAGCGGGGGAAGTTATTTCATATCACATGAAATAACTTCCCTACCTTTCCTTTTCGTTTTAAATCTGTCCAACATTTCGCCATTTCGTTTTTTGTAGATCACATCTACAAAAAACGAAATGGCGAAATGTTGGACAGATTTAAAACGAAAATCGTCATGTGCTCGATAGTATATGAAACACGTTTAACAGCGGACGAAATAAAAATCCTAACAAATTGAACAGAAAAAGCCGGTCAAGCGCCAGTCGGACTTCCACATCGAGGGTTCCGTACAAACTTATATGTAACTAATGAAAGTTCCGAATAAACTGTATCGAGGACAAATATAACTTTGTCGTTGGAATACTGTTGTTCCCCACAACGACATGGATCGCGGTTAGTTTGCCAACTGAAATGAATGTGAGGAAATACAAAAAAATATGTGATGCAGGTAAGAAAGTGCTTTGAATGATTTAGCCTTTTTGCGGATGGGAAATCATCAAATAACCTCCCCCACTCTGGGCGGAGCGGGGGGGAGTATCAGACTTCTACTGACTAAAACCCTCCATGTTCCTTCTATTGTCCTTTATGTTCCCGGGGCTGCGGTATTATCTTTCAAACAACCCTTCACTCCGGCAAGCGGTGGCCCTGGCAGGCCCTTCTGCTTTTCTGACATCTCTTTGGAAGTACATGGAACACTAACGCGCCGTCGACACGGCTTGTCGTCGACTTCGGACGAAGCGGTTTCAAATTCACACACGTTTATAACTTTCTACACCTTATTTTTTTACTAACTTTTTCCTGCGGCTACGCCCGCGAGGTATTTAGAAATTGTTATGTCGGGATAAAAGTATCCTACCTAACTAATAATACGTATTTTTTTAATGTAAGCGACACTACAGCTCTGTTAGAACAACGCTCAACAAACCACATTAATAACTCAGAAACCATAGTAAATGATCGCTTCAAAATGATAAAATCTTTATCGGACAAGAGTAGCGGCCAAATGCGCCATTACGGCTATACCGTGATCCCGCTGTGCCCGGTAACACCTGGTATTGTCCATCACAGGAGTTATAAAAAAGCTCTCTGATTTGGGCAACACTATTAAAAGGATAAACCACTTTCGTCAGCATCGGTCTGTGTATGGATGACGGTCAAGTGCATCTTTACGGGTCTACCGCCGTCCCACAGTGACAAATGGGCTGGTAACACATGGTACTGTCCATCACACAAGTCGTTATGAACTTGCCAAAAAATCTTCCCCAAATGATCCGGTCGTGCGTGTAGGCTGTCTTCTTAAAAGTATATCATAGGTATACCGATATACAAGTAATGGATACAGGCCATACTTTCGTGGAGTCTGCAGCAACTCGTTCCTCCATAAACAACCTTCTGCATAAACGTATTTTTGTGAATAATCTCCATACAAGAACTCTTAGATCTAGTTTAGCTAACAAAAAAAACCAAAGCCTAAATATTTTCTTAGTTTTGATTCCAAGACGTTTTTTTTTCATATCCTTTTGATATTCTGTCTCACTTCTGGACAATAGCCTCCCAATTCACTTTTCTAACCTCTCTGTTTTGTGCAAAGTTTTAAAAAACACTCGTTCCTATCTGCACTACACATAACTCTCACGATTGTTAATACCAAAAATAAACGAATTCATTGCGTTCTGCAGATGACTGTACATTAGCCTTAGATTCAATTAAACTCTGGTAGCGAGCCAACTGCCTGTCCTGGCGGCTTTATACTGCACTACGTTTTTCAGGCTAGCGTGAACTTCAGCCTAGCCAGAACTTATGACGTAATACTTAATACCTTTTTATTTATTGTTGCAGATTTGGATGGTATTACAGTGCATAAAATGACCAGAGTAGTAGTACAATATACTAGCTGGCGCCTAAAAAAAATGGTCTGAAATAACACATAGGATACTTTTTGATATTACGCGGGCAAAGCCGCGCCCGCGTAATATCAAAAAGTATCCTATGTGTTATTTCAGACCATTTTTTTTTTATTTTTAAAGTGTCCTTATGTTTGAATGCACTACATTTTTAATACACGATCACATATTTACGATTTATGATGATCAGAAATATGAGATCGTCGCTTATTTCACTGTAAAACCATCCAAACATCTATAGAATCTGGCTTTGAAGAGTACAAGTTGATTCTTCTTATAAAGTAAAAAAAAAATGACTTGCCGTCAAGCCACACTATGAAAAGCAGCACAGCTTATACCACCATAAATATAATAAGAAGTAAACGAGTTGTCAACCAATAATATGGACCATATGATCTATCCCAGCTAACCTGCCAACTTTTAAAACAAAATTTATTTTACAAGGTTCTCAGCAAGACCGGAGATATATTTTGAAACTTTCTCCCATTGTAAATGGTGCCGTGAATGTCGAGTTGAAGGACCTATTCAGAACCAGCTTCATGCTACTTCAGCATTTTGAAAACCCAGCAACAAGTACCGTTTCACATTGCATTCTTAAGGGGATAGGTAGAGAGGTATCTACTTCATCTGTACCTTCTATTACTATTTCTTGGGGCGAATTAATATGTTTTTTTTTTACGAGCGGCGATCCTGAACTTGGACTGGTACATCCTATTCAGTCAGTCCCCCTCTTAACATTTGGCTGAGGTTTTATACCGAACTCATACTTAATAAAAGAGAGAAGAAGACACACTGTTTTGTATATAATGATTGAACCCTGTACTCGTTTGTTTATTTTTTATATTTAAGTTCTGAACGAGTGCTCGTTCTAATAACCTATTTAAATAATACACGCAAAAGTTTGTGAGGATGGATGGATGGATGTTTGTTACCCTTTACGCAATAACTACTAAACGGATTTGGTTTAGATTTGGACAACCAAATCAAATCGTTAACGTAACTTACGTAAAATACGTACTTCACGTAACTTTTTATTCTCAAATTTTTGCTAGAATGTAGATGTTTATGAAAAAAAATATTAAAAAGTCGATAACGTGGCCTCGTTCCAAAATCGATGAAAATGTCTTTGTTAATAAATACCACTCCTTTCTTAAATATTGTTGTTCCTACAGCCACTTTCGAATTATTTCAGTATTAAGTCAATTGTCTTCAAACATTTTTGAACTACCCCCTAATTGTTTGTTGTTGAGGTAATTCGTGCGGTACTCGAGTTCAATTAAATTGATTAACAAGATGTAATAGACTCGATCATTGTTTTTGTTTAATTAACTGTTTGTATTTTGTGTAACGTTGTCTTTTGGTATTATTTGTAATTTAGGAGAACAGTCTTTAACAATGCCGTTACAGCAAAATATGGCTTAAATAATTCAAACATTATTATTCGTTTATTCATTATTAAACAATTATTTTTATTTATTTATTGTAAAAGGTATCAAACTTAATATAAATTCAGAAAACACAGAAATTCTGAATCTAATAAATATTATCACTATTCTGAATACAAATTAAATAACACAGTACATACAATTTATGCACAACGCCTTGGTCATACCTTTATACCTTTTTTTAAATAATGGATTCTTAATATTGTACTTATTTTGATTCCAGGTTACATGAATAATTGTATACAAGCGACATGTTTTTGGGAAAATCTTTAACAGGGTTTGTTACAAAACAACTTATATGTGTATGTATAAACGAGGGGTTAATATATTACGCTTTTGAGATTGCCATGCTGCTTTGTCATCAATTGAAAATTGTAATTTTACATCGGAACACCCAAAGTTGTTGTCATGTAATTCTGATATGAAATGCAAAAATAAAAAACTTTGTTAGCGCCTTTGAAATTAGGTCAACTGTCACAGGAAAACAAAATATATTTTTTCGAGGGTGAAAATGTTGCTCTGCAATACGTGTTAAGACTTCCAAGCGGAACTGAAAATTAAAGAAAATAGTTCGGGAGAAACAGTACTTGCCTGACAACTTGACTTTCCAATTCTTGGTTCGATCTCTTGGGACTACATATGTAACATGAAAGTGTTCACGAGTAGAGACAGACGCGTTTAGGTGCGATTTGCTTTTCATTATTGGTGATTTATGAGGAAGATTTTCCTTTATTTTATATAAGTTTTTATTTATTTATTACTAAACGAAATCTCCTTCCATCCGAGCAGGATGCTAAAAGTTATTAGTAGATCATCCTCATAGACATAGAAGCAAATATGTACCGTAGAAGATGAGACCAGCTTAAGAGTAAAATAACTTTGAAGACGGCCCAAACTTGACTGAGAAATCGCGTAATAAACAATCGAATTGAGAACCTATTCGATGATTTTTAATGGTTTAAAAAGTAAATTTTAGTGTTTCTTTCAAATTTGGATTTTTAAATTGTTGCTTTAGCTGTTCCATCTCAAAAGGTTGCTGACCCATACTCTAACTAATTGCACTTTTGGTAACCATTTTGATGACAGATATGATTTAATCCTGCAGCCACGATCGTTTCCTCAACGGCAAATACTACTGACACGAATGAAAACACGTTAAATTTAAACAGATAAACAACAATAAATCTCTTTATTTCCACATAATTAAAACAAACTAAAACTTCAGAAACGTAACTATATATTTGTGTTTTTTGTCGCTAAGCTTCCGGCCGGCGAAACTAAATAGAACAATAAACCGGAAGTATTGACTAATTTTCCTGAGGTAATACTGATTGGCGCTTGAGACTCCATTCAGCATCAACCATTGTTGAACCGCATTTGGACGGAGTATTATTAATCGCTTACCGTACTTATGTATATGCACAGTAATTATATTCCAGTATGCCACCTGTAGTATCAAATAATGCCGATCTGAATGTAACTAAACTTAACTGAATGGATTCTGATTAGAGGACTTTTCAGTAGATTTTGGGCTCAAACAATAGGGTAGTTTCCAGGGTCAATGCTGTTACATTCTATTTAGTCCGGCTTTTAGATTTTTCAAAAATAAGGGACACGTATTTTTTTATTTGTAAATTTGACCAAAAATGACAAAGATATAGCCCATTAAAGTTACACGTGACGTCACACGTTGCGGAAAAATGCAGCAACGCGTGACGTCACATGTATTTTTTTTGCAAACAAGCCTATTATCTCAATTCCTTTTAAAAATCGTAAAACACAGTATTTCAGATGTCTCTTACGCACACAAACTATTATATAATCACTATTCACGAATGCAGAATCCGTCACACTTGGCACGACATTTAATACTTCACAAAAAAATGTTAGGTAGTAATTTTATTCGTGCATTTTTTTTGTGTTTTATATTATTGATGGTGTGGTAATGACGTGGTAAAGCCACGCCTTGTAGTTATTAATTGTTTCGCCCTATCTTCACTGTTTATGTTAAACGGTTATATAACACCAAGCCTGTTTAAACCGGTGGTTTATTGCCACTCAAGGTTGCTACTAAAAAACCCAGTATCAATTAATTTATGTTTTTTTTTTTTAATTTTGTTAACCTTTTTCAAAACCTCTATAGCCTGTGCGATATATAACTACACAAGCTACAATATCATCTGCCTTTTCCCAAATATGTTGCGGCCAGTCTTACCGGATGCAGCTGAATACGAATATTTTACGTGAAGCGACTACAACCTAGTTTGTACTTGGTAAAACGATACCCCTTGGTATGACTGGTTGTCAGACTTTCGGGACAGTGACTACTTGTCAGATAGTCACATTTCGTAACATAAACTTAAGCAGCATATTCTTTTTCAATAAATTAACGTTAAAGTCACCACATTTAATGACATTCTTGCGCGTCCGGTAACAAATCGTAGGTAAGAGATTATATAATTTTGAGTAAAAAGTATCAAGATTATTAGGTTCTAAACATATTCCGTAAATATATACAACGAAAAAGTAATGTAATGTCACACTGTGTAATGGATTGCACAACACTCGAAAACTCCGTTTTTTTTTAAGTTTTGCTTCACTCTAGGAATTTCTCCTGTATCGTGGGTGCGTTTACAAACATTTTAACTCACATACAACCAGACCCGGAACAACTATCTACAGGCCATACAAATATTTGTTCCGTGCGGGAATCGAACCCGCGACACGCAGCGCGACAGTCGATCGCGCAGCCACTGCGCCAACCGTGTCGTCAAATTGAGAGTTTTTTCATATATTCAAGATCTCTATATGTTATGCACGCGTTTCGTGTAAATCTAATAGTACAGTACTGACGGATATATACGATCAGCCACCCGTCAGCAAAATCGGTCAATCAACAATGGTCAGGGGAAAACTGTTGGCCTATTGTAGCGAAGAGGTTAGGTAACATTTGCATTTAAATTTTGATGCCTTAACTGGGTTAGGTTAGGGCTATCAAAGTGTTATTGGGTCAGTAACTTTCTCAGTTTTCTCTATTATATCATGTAAATAAAACATAACTGGTGTGGTGATATAGAGCAGTTGTCATTTAGCTTTACACTTCTGGGCACAACCTTAATATTAACTAGCTTTTGCCCGCGGCTTCGCTCGCATTTAATTCGGGGTAACACAGTTACCCTTTCCTGATTTGCAGGTACCTGCTACCTGTAGTTTTTACCCTAGGGTTTATTTATTGTAATATCAAAGCAATTTTTCCTTTTTCTTCCCTCGTTCTCCCTTATTTAAAAAAAAAAATATTTATAACTTATGTCCGTCTCCAGGGTCTCAACTATCTCTGTACCAAAATTCATCAAAATCGGTTTAGCCATTTAGGTGTAAAGACGTAACAAACAAAGAAACAAACAAACTCACTTTCGCGTTCATTTACCACCAATTTATAGCACCTTTACAGATAATATATCCAATACGATACGACTATAAGTCAACAAATAATACAACAGCTTATAGAAATAGCTTTGCGATAGCCAAAGTAACATGAGTCCAATGAAAAAACACACACTCGAAATAAAAAATGGATGTCAATACAACAATCCTTTAAACTTTTAACAAACTACTTAATGGTAATTAATTTTTGCTATAGAATAGAAAATTGGTACTGCTTATCCCCTTTTTTTGGGGTGGGAAATCATCAAATGACTTCCCCCGCTCTGGGCGGAGCGGGGGGGCATGTCAGACTTGTACTGACTGAAACCCACCCATGTTCCTTCTGTTGCCCTTTACGTTCCGAGGCCGCGGTATCTCTTTCGAACAACCCGCAATCCCGGCAGGCGGAGGCCCTGGCAAGCCCCTCTGCTTTGCTGACTCTCTTTGAGGCGCGCGTGAAACACGAACGCGCCGTCGACACGGCCTGTCGTCAATAGACGGGCAGACGGTGAGCTACCCATTGCTCACCGTCCACAGGCCCGCATCTACGGTGGCCGGGAGTCGTCTCGCGGCGCCCGGCGCCCTGGGCGTCTCCCGCGGCGGCTAGGTTGGCCTGATGTTCTCTCCCTCAAACGCCCGGCCTCCTCCTTTGCTAGCATTACTGCTTCGCAGAAGGAGGTGACCGCTTCCCATTCCCTCTCGCTCCGGATCATAGCCTGAACCAGGGCCGGACGCGAGAGATCGCCGCCGCCGATCGCCACCCATGTTCCTTCTATTGCCCTTTACATTCCGGGGCCGCGGGCTTTCGAACAACCCGCAACCCCGGACTGCTTATCTCCTTGAGTTAATTAATCATTATGTATCCGTTTTCAATATCACAAGGGAGAACAAAGAATAGACAACGAAAGAATGTAGCCATCAGTTTGGATTAGCCAATCAGCGCGCCCCGCAGTTCGAACGATCCATACCAGCCAATCAACGCTTGCGATTCATGGAACATAGCTAGTTACTCGCAATTATCTCGATTGGAGTTCTTTGCAAATACTCTGAGAAAATCTAGGATGAAAACGAATGTCCAACCAAACGTTCTCGCATTGATTGCTTTCCTAGTTTTTACATACTTCCTTTTGAAAACTTCAATGGTCTTAAGCAAGTTTGCGAGCATGGATTAATATATTCGATGCACAGTGTAAGTTTTTTTGTATCTTTTACCAAGATTTTTTCGTAGCATACCTGTGTGGAATCTAGATAAGTTTCAGTTAATGACAATTCATTAACTGAAACTTATCTAGATTCCACACATTAATGGGGATGACTCAATAGTCATCCCCTTCATAATTAAAGTAATGTGTGTATACTTTCTGACTCTGTCTAGTCCCATCGTAGAATGCAACCGTGATGTTATGTTATAGTAACTACGTATACGTGTTACGTAACTACATAACACTAACAACTACGTTTTTACTCGCGGGTTGTCCACTGAAAACCAGCGCTGTGCTGTGGGCTCCCATGGCACAGCATCATGCTGAGTGGTGACCTACCTGTCGCAGTCACGACATGTATTTGTAAATGTTTGTGATACTTTGCATGTTGAATGTTTATTTTTTGTTATTTTGTTGCTCGTCGTAATTTGCGACTAATAAATGTTTTTTTCTTTCTTTCTTTTTCACTACCTAAGTAATTTGCGTGTAAACATTAATCCAACAGTTATAAATTGGCAGCAGTGACTTCTAACGCTAAACATAATGATAATCTTTTGATCTTCCCTTTTTAGATCTTACAATTATATTATTTGTAACACATTTTTATCAACCCACCTAAAAATAATCCGTCCCACACTAGACTGGGGCATTAACACTGGAAATTATACCTTGAAACATTTAACACAGGTGTCAATTTGGCTCGAGGCAGAATATATTTTGAGTTTTCTTCGATTGCAATTTAATAGTACATTACTGCCGCGGTCTATAATGACTACTTTGCTGGTCGCGCTGATGATGGCCGACAGCGCAGCGTAGCGCAGCTCCAGGCCGACACAGCGCGGTCAGCGTGCAGCACTTGATGGACGAGCTGAGAGACCTTTACAGCGAGGACAGCAAGGGCTGCAATGATGGCCAAGCTGAAAGGCCTAGAGCGTAGCTAGGCTAGCTCGAGGCAATCATAGCGTGACCAGCGAAGCAGTCATTGTGGGCCAAGGTTTGTATAGTGCTTTACTCAAAAATGCAAGTACCTAATCTAAATAAAACCAGCAAGTAATTTAAATAATGTACTATTAAAACGTTGAAACGTCAAAATAGCGGTCGGCAAAACATTGCCGGCCTGTTAGAGCGGCCAGCAAAACATTGCCGGCCTGTTAGAGCGGCCAGCAAAACTTTGCCGGCCGCTCCTTGAAACAGAACGGCAAGGTCGACTTTGCTCAAACAAGGTTGTCAAAATAATGACAACATTACATGCATTTTTGAGTAAAAGATTTTATAATTTTTTTTTTTTTTTTTTTTTTTTTTTTTTTTATTATTGATAGGCTCGCGTTTGACCACTATCTCACCTGATGGTAAGTGATGATGTGGTCGACGATGAAGCACGCTTACCTAGAAATAACCTATTCACTCTTGACTTGAAGACCCCCAGGTTATAGCTATCGGGAAATACAGACTCCTAATAATGACCTGAGTGAATGATTTGAAAGTTGGTAATGGACAGTTTTCTTTATATTGAACATGGTATCAGATAATTAAAAAAAGCTGGTTCTAAAATAAAATAGGAAAGTAATTACGAGCCAACGATAAAAATGAAGTTAGAATAACTAGCTTTTGCCCGCGGCTTCGCTCGCGTTAAATTCGGGGTAACACAGTTCCCCTTTCCTGATTTGCAGGTACCTGCTACCTGTAGTTTTTGCTCTTTTTTTTGGGTTGGGAAATCATTAAATAACTTCCCCCGCTCTGGGCGGAGCGGGGGGGAGTGTCAGACTTTTACTGACTATAAACCACCCATGTTCCTTCTATTGCCCTTTACGTTGCGGGGCCGCGGTATCTCTTTCGAACAACCCGCAACGCCGGTAGTTTTTGCCCTTGCGCCTTATTTATTGTAATAGCAATATCAAGTTTTCCCTTTTCTTACCTCTTTCTCCCTCATTTCTATTTTTTTTAAAGTTGGCCTATGTCTATCTCTAGGGTCCCAACTATATCTGTACCAAAATTCATCAAAATCGGTTTAGCCATTCAGGCGTGAAGACGTAACAAACAAACAAACTCACTTTCGCTTTTATAATATTAGTTAGGATATATTATATAGTAAGGTAATTAGGATTTTTGTTGCATATACTCAAGATATATGACACTTGAATATCATCCACTTTACTGCTGACATCAATTATTTTCGTATTAAAGTATTATTAATAATTAGCCTCATTTCTCGTGACCTTTATTTCAGGTCATTGGTCCGCCTTCTACAGGACCTACTCACGCGATTTTCGTTCTCAATATATTTGCAAATAAAGTAGGAATTAATGCAGATAAGTACAATTGGTCGGAGAGCGAGAGGAAGCCCAAGGACAATATGGATGGATTGTTCATATCATTCCTTAAATGATATGAAGGAAAAAGGAGTAAATGATGCCGTGACGTCAGATAGGGGAGAATGGAAGAAGAAAACGTGTTGCGCCGACCCCTAATAGAATGGGACAAGGGCAGGAAAATTATGATGAAGTAACATAACATTGGTTACATCACGCCTGTAAAGGTTAAGGTTAATAGACCCACATATTTGTTATTGAAAAAGTATAGGTTTCTGAGCTCCTTCAAAGTTTGCATTTTTTTAGCGAAGTTAGTCTGGTCCGGGAGCTTAAATCAAGGTTTGCAGTGTATCGTAAATGCATAAGAACATAGAAAGTTAAAAATATAAATAAATATCTTGGGACAACTCACACACGGCTATCTGATCCCAAGCTAAGTAGAGCTTGTGTTATGGTAACCAGACAACTGATATACATACTTATATAATTTATAAATACATACATATTATATATAAATCACACCCAGACACAGAACAAACAATCATGCTCATCACACAAAGTTTGTCCTGGGTGGGAATCGAACCCACGACCTCCGGCTCAGCAGTCAGGGCCACTAACCACTAGACCAACAGGCCGTAGGCAAAAGTTAGTTAGGTATTCTAAAAAGTAGAGAAGGATAATAATATTATAAATTGTTATTGCCCACAAATAAAGGTGATATTTTTTAAAAGTATTTCTACAATTCTCTCTATTACTGTTCCTTTACGGTGTAAAACAACAGTTAAACACATAACCCTCCTTTGCGGTGCGCAGTCGGGTAAAAAGAAAGTAAATGAAATAGTAATAGGTACTATCAGCTAACTAAACTAATCAAAAAACTTTATTTTAATTGTTTGTGTAGATAGTATTAGCAGTAGGTACACCATTGACTACCCTCGTTGTATTTTTATATTCCTATAGTCCATCCAAAGGTTGTCTGGAAGATATCGCTATTAGCGATAAGACCGCCATTGTAACCATAGGTTTAGTATTTTTTTGTAAAACAGTTTTATTTAAATTAAAGTGTGCAAAAAAGTATATTCTATTCTATTCTAATATTATAAAGAGGTAACTGTTTGTTGTTGATAACTCAATAACTACTCAACCGATTTGAAAAATCCTATCTTAGTGAGCAGGTGCTCACTAAGATAGGATTTTTCAAATTCCTACCTACTTACGTCCTTAAAGGATTTCCCATGCAACATTTAAGGCTCCTAATACTTGTAGTTTCCTCGATTTCGTAATGAATGAGTCAGTGATTTTCTCATAAGTGTAAATAGATTGATGTCTCCTATGTTACCTTCACACGTGATTGACTACATTTGTAATGTTTCTATTTCAGCTGCAATATTTGCTGAACTTTGCATTACATTGCCTCTGTCGTTGCTAGGCAAGTTGAAAGTATAAAGTGCCTACATTGTTATCACAGGCATAATTCAAACTGAAATAGAGAAATGCATCTTATTGGTAGGAATGTAGGTAAATATGGTTTTGAAAATCCATCAATAATTATTTCTTATTTTGCTTTGGATGGGAAGCTTAAAAAAATATATATGTTTGTAAAACAACACGCGTACCTAAGTAATTTATATTTAATTTTATATATTTTTTATGCTGGTAACGTTTTCATAGTCAATGTCATTTTTATTGACAAATAAATGTAGGTTGTTTTAATTTGAATGTTTTTTTGTTTTGCACTAGCCCTTTCAAAACTTATATGTTAGTTAGAAAGAGGTATTTTGACGGTGATCATAGTTTATGATCTGGGACTACATCAGCTGATACTTTGTAGCGGCACATTACTACATTCCTCGGTACAATGTCTAACTTCCACGCGAGCAAATCCTCAAAGTCTAGTATCCCCTGATTTTGGCAAAATTCGCTGCAAATTCTCTATTCATCCATGCAAGTTTCCAACCCACCACATTCTGTTTAGTCGCACATCAAATCTGATCGAGGCATTGCATAGAAAGTGGAGCTGAGCTACAAGCGGTGCGTTATATGTCAGCTGTCGGACGCGGTTATTGCGGTGTTTGAAAGCGGAGCGAGCGTCACGAACGACGAGAGCGATGTGAGCGACTGGAGCAAGCTGTCGCGCTTTGAATATCAATTGCGTTACGCGACAATACTACTTTCCGAACCCTTATGTGCAATACGGTGATTGTTAAGAGAATTGTTTTAAATCCGCTAGCTTTAAAATGTTCTCGTGTTGCATGAATAAATAATTTTCTTAGCGGTTTACTAGAGCGCTTTAAATGCAGGCTAAGCTATCATTGTTCTACAAGTTTAAAAAAAAACAGAGGACAGAAAACAGTGAGAGGTATTTTTTTTTTGATGCAGCGTATGTCCCTCTATACAACAATAATAATTGGATAATCTGACCTTGTGTTTTACGCAGTTATAATAAGATAAAGTTTTATTTTGTGATGTGGGGTCTATCGTATTTTGTAGGTCCGAGGTTGCGGGTTGATCGAAAGAGATACCGCAGCCCCGGAACATAAAGGGAAAACGTAGGAACATGGGTGAGTTTTAGTCCGTAAAAGTCTGACACTCCCCCCCCCCCCGCTCCGTGCAGAGCAAGGGAAATAAATTGATGATTTCTTATCCGCAAAAATATCGTATAGGTATGTAGGTAGTATACATCAAAGATAACAGTGATGAAAACTGATAATTCTTACAATATGTCGAATCGGATCCATTAACTACTAATAACCGAGCTGTATACAAAACTACATTTGGAACTTAATATTAACACACATGAAGCGGTGTTATACGTTTGTAAACCGACTTGATTGACATGCACGAAGCTTCCCTTCCATCACTAAGGTAACCGATCGAACTGACTACACTTTTAATTTCAAATTCAGTTCAGCCATGTTTATCCCATACAAAATTCATCAGTTTACGTGTTTGGTTCAGCCACAAATTTTGCATTATAGGTACAGTCTGTTCGAAGAATATGTCGCCGTTCGACGGAGCGTGTTTACGTAACCGTTGTTGAATACAACATTATTTTTAGTTTATGCGAAAGCCGAAACACCTGTCCAGTATTTTTATATAAAGAATCTATGCACAAAATTTCAAAACTGTATCATGAAAAACCACAAAGTTATAAGCTTGTTATGTTACCTGGATATCCGTACAAATACACTGTCACCAACGGCGTACGGCGGCGGCGGCGTCACCGCGCCGCGCGCCTTGCTTTCATTGATAATAATAATGTCTCAGTTTGTATTGTAGGTAATTAACTGGTGATAAATTTTTCATCACACTGTCTGGCAGGCTTTGGACTGTCGTAATGGTCAAGTGTAGGGTAGCGCTTGCGAATAGGTTCGCATGGTGTCCATATTATAAACTTTTTTAAATATTTTTGGGAAAAAATATAACATGGTGTAAAAATGATTGGAATCGATTCAGTTACTTATTCTGAACAAACTATATTCAGGTTTCGCATATACTAAAAATAATATTGTATAACAGAAATTTCCACCATTACCATCGGCATTATTTATTCTTTTTTGCTAAACTAACATAAATTGAAATAACGCTGATAAACCTCAACGGTTTTTATTAGAAGAGAAGTGTCACTAAACGTTTTTGAAATCCATAAAAATACTGTAAGCATACCCGGCTCGTAAATATAGTCCAACTAACTATTTCCCGCGGCTTCGCTCGTGTTAAATTCGGGGTAACACAGTTTCCTTTTCCTGATTTGCAGGTAATTTTTGCCTTTGTGCCTTATTTATTGTAATAGCAAAGCTGAGTTTTCCCTTTTCTTCCCTTTTTCTCCCCCATTTCTCACTTTTAAAAAAAAAAAGCCTATGTCCGTCTCCAGGGGCACAACTATCTCTGTACCAAAGTTCATCAAAATCGGTTGAGCCATTTAGACGTGAAGACGTAACAAAAAAACTCACGTTCGTTTTTATAATATTAGTAAGGATTATTGCAATTTAGTAGTAGTGGGTAATGATTGAGTAAAAGAGCTAATCAAATACATTGCCTGTAGTTTACTCAATAGTAAATAGGAATGAGGACATAAGAGGAAGTCTGAAATTGGCTCCATTACAACAGCAATTTCAATTTGGTTCTCCTAAATGTGTCTTGACGGTAGAAACTTCTATCAGTTATGTCGTGCATGTACCAAAATAACATTTCATATATTGCATAAATCAGTTTACTAGAGCGCAATAACGTACCATAATATTCCCTTAATTCATAAAAATAACATAACAGTGTGCTTTTAACAAGCCCTCTCCTTTGATCTTAGCAGAACATTTTGCAGCAAAATGTGATTGCTCAATTTTCCGTGAGGCGGGCAAAAGCTCCTTAGTACAAGCCAATAAATAGCTTATAGAAGCAGGGGCGATAATGAAACACAAACAGAAAGCAATAATACTTTACTATACCGGTAAATATAGGGGCAGAAATAGTTGTAAGAACCAGATACAGTCTAGGTCAGAGATGGCGAACCAGTGGCACGCGTGCCAATGACGGCACGCGATAACGATTTCGGCACACAAACATTTTAAATCATATTTTTATCTTCCCATCATTTTTTAACTCGCCGAAGCGATTCATAATTTTCAGAGATGAATAAAATTAATTCGCTTAGAAACCGTTTAGCGATGATTAGTATCCGAAGCTATAGTGGAAGCTGCAGAAGATTGTAAGACTAACTTTGCAATGTATAGAATCAATTCTCTAGTATTGTATAATTATTAAGCCCATTTATTTGTGAGTGCTATGTATTATCATTGACTTGACAAAGCCCTGGTGGTTGATAGTGTCATGCTCACTTAAATGTCTCGCTGATGGTGGCGGATGTGTCGGGTCATTTAGCTCCCTTCAAAATGGTCGAGCTGAATGGGGCTGATCCATACGTCATGTTCGTGAACGGGCGCTGTCAGTTGGGACTGGTCATTTTGTTAGCTACCACGGTCATTTTTAATTTATTTAGATTTAAAATTGAATTTTCCTTTTTATTTACTCTGGACGCTCTTACTGTGCACGTCTTTCTACATCGTTCTCACATATTTGTATAATCTCAACATGAATGATGTAAATACGATTTTGTAAAAATATTATAATTTAAAAGAGTGTCCATGGAGTTTCTTGCCCATTCTTCACCATAGAGATCAACGCTTTGGAATGGGCAACTACAGTACTTTCACAAGTTATTATGCTTTGTGACCGGGACTGTAGATTCATTTTGTTTCTTGACATTCAAAAGTGCCTGTAATGGCCTAATTGAAATAAATGATTTGATTTGACTCTACTAGTCAGAAAAAACGTTTCGAATTGATAGTCATTATTTTCTTAATACAACCACTTAGTCCAAATTATTTGATGGCACGTCTGCGGCCTCATTCAACCTTTATTTAGGAAAAATGGCACGTTGGTCCATCAACGATTGCCACCCCTGGTCTAGGTTGTGTGTAACATTCTCAAGAGACTGCTACAAATTAGAGCAGTCGGTTTGTTTGCAAAGAATCAGAGGAAATAGCGAGATTCTTGAAGTCAGTTTATTTCTAGAACAACTGGAGGTATGGAGTTGAAATTAAAACCACATTATTCAAATCTGTGGTCTCTTGCCGCCCCTTTCTTCTAACAAACTTCTTATCTTGTGTGATCTTTGGCCAAGTTAGCCCCGTAAACTAAATTATTATAATTACCACTGTTTGTAAAGCAATACGGGATAAGAGTGCGAAATACATAATTATATATTTTTGTTATCGTGCCAAATTAATGGAACGAGGTACAATTAATTTTTGAGAGGTTTGCTGTCCTAATTTTGTAGCAACACCTTGTTAAAGGGTTCATCCGGTGTTAGTGCCTATTTCTACTGGCTACCGACATTGTTGCGTTCCGGTTTAAAAGTTATAGGTGTCAGTGAAATTAGGGATTCAACTTGGGAAAATCCACAGGTGAGTTATTATTTTTAGCAACTGCGCCTTGCAGTCTCATCCGCGTAGACCGGGATAAAAAGTAATCTATGTGTTTATCTAGGGTATAAGCTAAGCTATCTTTATTGCAAATTTCTAATTCGATATTTTTGGAACGAAGTTCCTTATCGCGAGTTGCGAAAGGGGACTAGACGGAAAAAATTAAGACAAAAAGTTTTAACGACACTTTTTGCTATAGTTGTAAGTCGTGCGGCGTGCGCTTGTTTCTCTGTCTGTCTCTCTCTCTCTCTCACACAGAAGGCAAGCCAGTTATTTTCGTTTTGTCTTTCTATTTCGCATTAAACAGTGTGGTGTCGCGACGATTATTTTTGTTGACTGTATACAAGTTTTTTGTACATAATAAATAATAACTTTATTCCATCCGGGTGTCCCTTGAGACCTCTCAAGTTTTTTTTTTAAGTTCTGAGTATGAATGTGGATGGGTATAGTACAAGAGGAAGACCAAAGAAACTATGGATGAACTGTGTAAAGGATATGATGGCTAGAAAGGAGGTGTCCAATGAAATGAAGGATAATAGAGGAAGAAGACATGCTGCGCCGATTACAAATAACTTGGGATAAGGGTAGGAGAATCCCACTATATGTATATAATATTTTAAATGCGAATGTTTGTGAGGATGGACAGATGGATGTTTGTTACTGAAATTTGGCACAGAGGTAAACTATAAGGATACTTTATTTTTGATATCACGCGGGCGAAGCCGCGGGTGCCAGCTAGTAACGTATGTAAGTAAGGTTTACTAAACAAACCTATTTACGAAGTAAAGACTACACACAACACCTTAAATAAGCAAGTTCAAGTCTATTTAGTATTAAAACTGTTCACCTACCTTTTTATTTCGTACATAAACACGTGAAATTATAATGCTGTAACAGCCTGTCGCCACATTAGGATGCAATATCAATTGAGTAGAACAGCTGGTCATTACCCACGGTACATGGCATGGTGCATGACTCCACACACAAGGAACGCTATTTTAAATTACCCCACTTTACCTATTCGCTGTAACAGCTGTATTAGTTAATAAAGTATTAACTTTCTATGGCTGTTTACTGCCTTTTTATTAGATACTAGCTTTTGCTCGCAGCTTCGCTCGCGTTAAATTCGGGGTAACACAGTTCTTCTTTCCTGATTTGCAGGTAGCTGGTACCTGTAGTTTTTGCCCTTGTGCCTTATTTATTGTAATAGCTATGCTAAGTTTTCCCTTTGCTTCCGTCTTTCTCCCTCATTTCTCACTTTAAAAAAAAAGTTAATATTTAAAAGCCTATGTCTCTCTTCAGGGTCCCAACTATCTCTGTACCAAAATTCATCAAAATCGGTTTAGCCATTAAGGCGTGAAGACGCAACAAACAAACAAACTCACTTTCGCTTTTATAATATTAGTAAGGACTAGTAAGGATGAAACGTAACTTTTCACACGTATTTTTTGAAGGGTTAAACGTAAACCCGAAGAGTTCGTCCAAAGTGTTCCTCACGATACGAGATGACTCACAGCCACGTTACTATAGCTCACCGTCCGTGCGTCCGTGCGAGTGTTCCACGCGCGCCTCAGACAGATATCAGCAAAGCAAAGGAGCCTGTCAGGGCCACCGCCTGCTGGGGTTGCGGGTTGTTCGACAGAGTTAATGTGGCCCCGGAACACACAGGGCAAAAGAAGGAACATGGATTTTACTGAAAAAAAAATACTAAAACCCATCCACTTCGCCCAGAGCCGGGGAAGTTTTGATGATTTTTCATTTGAAAAAAAGGTCTACCTAATAAGTTATATAGACTTTGGCTGTTACAAAAAAAAAATACTTGATAGAAAACACAATAACTTTTTACCCAAAGTTAATGAAAACCCATCAATTTCATTTGCATTTTGTACAATAATATTTGTACAAAATTCTGTATTTAAAGGACCTTTCTTTTTTTGCGTGTGGAAATCCTCAAGGGATGTCCTCCGCCTTTGCGGAGGGGTCTGTCAGACTCCTACTGACTAAAACCACACGGTGTTCCTTCTCGTCACTTCTGGCTGGGGTGCGGGGACACATTCGCATTCTACACAATCACCCCAGCAGGTATTTGAAGGACCTCTACCAACCTTAGCTGGGATAATAGACGTAATGCTATGTAATTACTGAATTCAACTTCATCGAACTTCTTTTTTTTAGTAAAGATTTGTCACTTGTCGTACGTTTTTGATAATTCCCATTCGGACAATCTTCGTGTTTTGTTTGTCTAAGGTAAAAATGGTAGTCATAGCTATCTAGACTTGTATTCCGTAGGTAATTGTTGCAATACCTCATCATCAATGCTAAAACAATCAAATACGAAGCGTTGTTGATTTCAACAACCATCTTGAATTTAAACGATACAGAATCTACAGCTTTTGTATTTTATCACACTACACACTAGGATTTCTCCTGTATCGTTGGTGCGTTTACAAACATTTGAACTCACATACAAAAATAATGATGACACACAAACAGCCAGACCCGGAACAACTATCTGTAGGCCATACAAAAATTTGTTTCGTGCGGGGATGGAAACCCGGGACACGTAGAGCAGCAATCGATCGCTCAGCCACTGCGCCAACCGTGTTGTCAGCATCGTTGTTTTATCCAGCAAAATAAATAGCACTTCAGATACAAATACGTTTTAATATTTAAATTACCAAAGGAAAACAATCGGTATAACAATGCAAAATAAACCATTTACTGAACAATAACCACTCAATTGAAATAATTTCCCAAGTAGATTAATTAATGGACCCAATGAGCTTTTCATTTTCAATGGATATGTTTTCTTTTTTGTCACTCTTTTATGCTCAATAATATCAGACATTTGGAACACAGATACTTTATAACCTCTTTTTTTGCGTATTGGAAATCATCAATTAACTTTCCCCGCTCTGGGCGGAACGGGGGCAGTGTCAGAATTCAAAATCCCACCCATGTTTCTCCTTTTGCCCTTTATGTTCTGGAGCCTCGGTATCTCTTTCGAACAACCCGATACCCCGGAAGGCGGTGACCCTGACAGGCCTCTCTGCTTTGCTGAGATCTCTTTGAGGCGCGCTTGGAACACGAACGCGCCGTCGACAGAGCCTGTCATCACTAGTCTTCAAGGACCTTCGCACGAACGCGGCACGTAAACGTAACGTAAATGCGAACGATTTTTAGATAATCGAAAATATTGTTGTAGCGGAACACTAAACCACTATTGGTCACCACAAAAAGAAAAAATAGGGTCTTTTATTGGAATTTTTTTTTGTCCGTCTGTCTGTTTGTCAAGACCCTTTATCTCGGAAACGCGTGACGGTATCGAGTTGAAATTGAAACCGTATACTTAAATTTGTGTTCTCTTGAAGTTGTGGAGTGAAAAATCATTTCTCTAAGTCTACACAGTCAAAAGATATGGCCATTTATGTCGCCAGTTTGTACCTAACCCTCGATGTGCAAGTCCGACTTGAAGTTGCCCGGTTATTTTTTTAATAACGATATCAAAATATCACTAATCCTTACTAATATTATAAAAGCGAAAGTGAGTTGGTTTGTTTGTTACGTCTCACGCCTAACTGGTCAAACCGATTTTGATGAATTTCTGCACGGAAATAGTAGACCCTGGAGCCATAGGCAAATTTAAAAAAAAACAGTGAGAATTGAGGGAAGAAAAGGGAAAACTTATCTTTGCTATTACAATAAATAAGGCGCTAGGGCAAAACCTACAGTATCAGGTACAAATCAGGAAAGGGGAACTGTGTTACCCCGAATTTAACGCAAGCAAAGCCGTGGGCAAAAGCTAGTATAGTCAACAAAGTTTTAAAATGAACTATTTCCTAATATGTAGTATAACATGTGACCTAATATTTTCGTACATCTCAGTATGGTATGGTAGTTTAGATGTTATTTAAAATAGTTGTGTAAGATAGTTTAATTAGGGGCCACGTTACCGCATTAAGTATTCCCTGTTATGTTAGCAGTATTATTCATACATCTAATTTTGGATTGTAGGCCTGAAAGGCTGCTCCGCACAAATAGGGCGAATGTGTTTTTAACCGACTAAAAAAAGGAGGTTCTCAATTCGACATGTATATTTGTTTTTTATTTTTTTTATTTATGATCACGCATAACTTTTTACTGAGACGTCCGATTTGAAAAATTCATTTTTTTTTAATTACGAACTTCTCGGTAGCACAACTTACTTAACTAGCAAATGCAAGCATACTTGCCGGACATCTCTTCTATTTCTACTATTCTCTACAAGAAATATGAGCTTAATATTTTACTACACTGACATTATTTATTCGATTGTGTAAATCCTTCTAATCCTTACTATACTAATATTATAAAAGCGAAAGTGAGCTTGTTTGCTACGTCTTCACGCCTAAATGGCTCAACCGATGTTGATGAATTTTGATACAGAGATAGTTGGGACCCTGGAGACGGACATAGGCTAATTTTTTAAATAAAAAGGAAATCTTAGCTTTGCTATTACAACAAATCAGGTGCAAGGACAAAAACTACTGTGTTACCCCGAATTTAACGCGAGCGAAGCCGCACGCAAAAATAGTAAATAATAAGGTTGTGCGCAGAAGTGTAAAGCTAAATAACAACTGCTCTATATCACCTCACCAGTTATGTTTTACTAACATAATATAATGGAGAAAACTGAGAAAGTTACTGACCCAATAACAGTTGTTATTGGGTCAGTAACTTAGGTTATGGCGATTTTGGTTAGGGCTATCAAAGTTGATAGCCCTAACCAAAATCGGTCTAGACTTTAAAGCGTGAAGACGTAACAAACAAACAAACAAACTCACTTTCGCTTTTATAATATTAGTAAGGATGACGGCGCGCGTGTGGAACTGCGTCGAAATACCGCAAACTCAAAAACAATAGCGAACATGGTAAATTTTCCGTTTCAAATGCTATAAATATAGGAGTACAGTTAAAAATGCGTGTAGAATATATTCAGCTATTCACTCTGAATATTCTAAGAAAATCAGCGCCCTTGAGTATATTGCTGCCCTCATCCACAAAGTTATGCGAAACGACGCGACGCCTATCACCATATTTATCCACAAAATTTTAAAAAGCGAGCTGTGTGCACTATTCTAGCAGCTAGGATTTATACCTGAAATACCTATATGTTTTAACATACTACAATATCTCTAAATGCACTTCTTTTTTTGTGGGGTTGGAAATCATCAAATTATTTTCCCCGCTCCAAGCGGAGCGGGGGGGGAGTGTCAGACTTGTACTGACTAAAACCCACCCATGTTCCTTCTATTGCCCTTTACGTTCCGGGGCCGCGGTATCTGTTTTGAACAACCCGCAACCCCGGCAGGATCTCTAAATGCACTTTAGTTTTTATTAAGTTATGCGTGACTTTTATTTCTCTATGAAACTATCAATATTAATGAATGCGGAAACCTTGTCTCTAAAAGTATTTTTATCTGTAACTGAAAAGGCTGCGTGTGCCTGATTTTGTTTCCCATAGGTAAAACAATTTACAAACTTCGGTATTTACAAGATGGTTGAAAAGCTTATTCGGGTGTTGTGCCTAAGTAATATTAATTTTATAGAAATAAGAACGTTTGAAAGTCAAACGTTTGTTGCGTGTGTAATATGTATTACCGAGTGCTTATAATGTTGTTGTTTTAATTCTCATTTTGCTGCCTCGTTCGGTTGCCATGGTGATAGACAAACAGTTGGGGTGTTTCCATGTTACTTTATAGCGTTTCCAAGGCGTGTTTCATAGGCTGGTTTTTAACTCTTTTATCGTGAAATCATCATTTTCATGTTTCACTTTAAAAGGATGGTTAGGTTATAACGCGACTGTTGATCAGGAAGTTCTAGGTTCGAATCTACATCGGATTTATCCATCGGGAATACCCCATTAGGAGTCTGGTTTTTAGCCCGGTTGCTGCCAATAGGGTCTTCCCCTATAACATGGGCCTTAAACATAACGTGCGAAATGTGGGTTTTTCTATTAGGTACAACTCTACCTAACCCTTCGGGGTTCATAGGCGTGATATTATACACACATAGGTTTTTACTTCCTTTTTGTTTATCAATTCATTTTCGTGAGATTTCAAAGATTCGAATTGATAAACAAAGTCCTTCAGAATATTATTTGAAAACATTACGAAATAAATACAAAAATTACAACCGTACGTCAAGTGTAATCCCCTATGTTGTACAAAACATAGAACTATGAACAGAATTCACACGTATATCAAGTCCCAAATATTCAAAGAAAACCTAAAATAAACAGTATTTGTTAAACATAAATTAGAAAATCGTAATATTACTTCAAGGTTGAAATAAAAATATAAAATGAAATACCGGATGAAATCCGACACTGAACCACCAACAAAATGAATCGACTTACCTGAGCCATAAAGTAGATTATTTAAATACACCCGGTGTTCTTTAAACTATATTGTTGGCTACGGTTCCATTGGCCGTCTCCCTCGAAGACTGGCAACGGAGGCTATCCAAGACCGAAAAATTTTAAAAAAAATGAAGGTGCGAAGCAAACTTTGAAAAAAGAAGCACCCACCTTCTAAGTTTGTCAAAACCTCCCAGGATTTGCCTCCAGAATGTGATCTGTGGTGGCCTATGCAGAGCACTCAACTGATTGCGTATCCTAAACACAATTTGGCAAAATGGGGTATTAAAGGTTCTTCTGCCACACAGTGTGAATGCTATGCTCCCTATCTGACGATATCTTACCTGCTGCTCATCAAAATTGGTATAGCCATTAAGGCGTGAAGACGTAACAAACAAACTCACTTTCGCTTTTATAATATTAGTAAGGATTAAGGGAAGTACCGTTAATGTGATATTTCTAAACAGGCTGAAAATAATAATGATCAAATAATAGTTTCTCCATGGCACGTTTCAGCTGTTCCAGAAGTGAGAAAATCTAAAGTTACAGCCTTTCAAAATGCAAAAATAAAATAGAGTGGGACGCCTACAATTTAAAAAAAATACTTACCTTATTGCCACACTTAGGAATATACACCAACGGAACTAACGAAGCAGTTTTGTATCACAATCTTTACTAATATTATATAAGCGAAAGTGAGTTTGTTTGTTTGTGTCTGATTTTTATGAATTTAGGTACAGAGATAGTTGGGACCTTAGAGATGGACATAAGCAATTTTTTTTAAAAAGTGAGAAAAGGGGGAGAACTCTTTCTCCCCCTTTTCTCCCCTCTGGAAGAAAGGGGGAGAGAAAGATACATTTTTTCGATCATCACGCGGGTTAAAGTTAGCGTTAGCCCAAAGTAACTATGCAACGCGGACGAAGTCTCGGGCGGAAGCTAGTACCAATTATTTTTCGATGTTAAATCAATAAACATCCAAAATGTAATCCAGTTAAAAAGGCAAAGTTTACCAAGTCCTCAAAGTCGTACTCATAAGCTGTAGCATCGGTTACAAACACTCGACGCCGCGATCCGTGACAGGCAGCACTTGCCGACCGGTAATCTTTTGAGTAATCCATTTTGTTACGATTGTCGATTGGCTATAACTTCGTGATCGGTTGATGTATCTGCTGTTATGTTTTATTGCCGTTTTCATTGGTTCTCGATTGAAGCTTCGGTTTCGATGAATCGCTTGTAAAAACTTCATTGTTTGAGTTGTAAAACAAATTATTTGTCTTTCGAAGTGACAGTTTTACAAATTCATTTGCATTGTTGTTAATTACTTTCATGATAATCTACTAATATTATAAATACGATTTTTTTGTGAGGATGTATGGATGTTTGTTACTCTTTCACGTCAAAACGGCGAACGGATCTTGATGAAATTGCACGGAAGTAGATTATAGTCTGGAATAACACATAGGATACTTTTTTTCGATATCATGTGGGCGAAGCCGCGGGCTCCAGCTAGTTCTTATTATTTTTATATAGAAATACTTTTTCCTGAATACCTAGTACTATCAAATATTGTTTCTGCAATAGGGTATTTTACTCTATATGAAAGCAATTCTAAAAATATACAATTCAGATAGCTTAGGCAATAAGCAGTCGGAAAATGTTAGATTTAGTTTATAAAATAACTAAATAAATTTTAAAATTGATTTCAAAGTTTTCACTTTTTTTAGTCTGTTGTTTTACTAAGCGAAACAGTGTCCGCCATGATTATTACGTCATACGATCATGTAAACAAAAAGTGACAACTGTCAACTGAGCAACGTCTGTTATTTTTGTGTTAAAAACTTTACATTTTAATTATTAAAATAATAGTAATAATACCATGGAAGACGGTTTCGTAAAAGGAGACAGTACATTTTTTCATTTTTAAATTATAGTGAAATATACAACTAAACAGAAAGACTAATAACAGCGCATTTGTTTACATAATCAACTGACGTCATGACCACAGAGTAACATGGCGTCAAGCGTTTTTGTGATTTTACGCGCGAAAATAGAAATTGTAAAATTGAAATGCAGTTTTATGGCACTTATCGCTTGAATATTTTTTTTTGTTTATTTTTGGTGGTTTACTAGACCCTAGGATCAAAATGAGATACTTTTTAAAAATGGGTGTAATACCGTATTATGCATTTGCTCGTTTGATTTGACGCCACTGATAAGACGAAGCTTCAAATTAAATCAAAAGTCAATCAAACCAATCTGAAAATGAACGCTTTTTAAACGTCAAAAGAGTTGGTGTTCATGGTTTTGGTGTAAAGGCCTGGTACTCACATCACTTTTTTTCGTGTTTTACGTGGGGAAATTTTGGAGTGAACTCTTCAGCAAAACTATGATGGTATTAAACTTGCTTGATGCATGTTTTTAATCGAGTAATGCGATGTGATAAGCAACTTCCCGAGATATTTTTTCCCATTATTGATTATAGTTACTCGTGGAGGAGCTCGTAGCTAAATAATAGCAGCCTCTCGATCTTTAGGTTAAGCCGCGCTTGCCTAGGTTGGTCTGTGGATGGGTGACCACCCATTGCATACCGAATTTCCTCCGTGCCTCGGAAAGCACGATAGCACGACGTTAAGCCGATGGTCCCAGCTGTCATTTGTAGATCTTTGACAGTCGTTACAGGTAGTCAATGTCCGCATTACCCAGTACTAACTGGGTTGGGGAGGTCAGATAGGCTGTCACTCCATGTAAAATACTGATATTCAGCTGCATTCGGTTAGACTGGAAGCCGAACCCAACAAAGTTGGGAAAAGGCTAGGCAGATGATGATTGATTATAATTACTCGGGTTTTCTTTTTCAATAACATTTGCTCACTTTATTATATCTCATAGAATAAGGAATAAAAATCCATAAAAAAAAAAACAGAAACTCTAAAAATCGAAGACAACTTTAAGGGGAAAAATACTTCAACCTCTCACTCAGTATCTCTAATGGTGTTGACGATAAAGATTTATAATTTAATCTAACTATATGTGTTCGTGAGATCGATCGGGGACGACAGGAGATTAATCGAATAGAATCCGCGGATAAGTCAGTAGAAAACGGTATCATCTCGAGCGATCCCACGCGTGTTCCAAGTAAGGGGAGAACGATCGATGTCTCAAAGGAATTAATTGCTGAGTAAATTAATTCAACTCCTTTCGTGTGTAATAACTTTGATAAAGCGTGTTTCGAAATATATCTAATACCTTTTAGGATTGGGTCCTTTGGACTAAGACGAACGCGTGGAATACACCTAACGTAAACACAAACGTGCGAAACGAGTAATTTTAGTAGTATCTATTTCTTGGAGTATTAGGTACTTGTACTTTCCGCCAAAACTCTAACCAAAATAGATCGAATTACATTTATGTTATCTCAGTTACAGAGGTTTATGCATATAAAATTTACTCGCTGTCTCAGTTATAGAGGTAACTATGATGATAAATCGAAAGAACAAATCCCAGATTTGACGGGCCTGTTGGTCTAGTGGTTAGTGGCCCTGACTGCTAAGCCGGAGGTCGTGGGTTCGATTCCCACCCAGGACAAACTTTGTGTGATGAGCATGATTGTTTGTTCTGTGTCTGGGTGTGATTTATCTATAATATGTATGTATTTATAAATTATATAAGTATGTATATCAGTTGTCTGGTTACCATAACACAAGCTCTGCTTAGCTTGGGATCAGATAGCCGTGTGTGAGTGGTCCCAAGATATTTATTATTATTTATTTATTATTTACAGATATAGAGGCTTACCTCGTCCCACTAACATAGGTAATTTAGTGCCAAAGTGTTGGGACCTCAGCATGAGTTCCAGTTATGGAGGTTTCTCACTTATCCAGGTCCCACTTAACCAAGTTTCACTATATTGTATTATAAATACGAATGCTTGTGGGTGAGATGGATGGATGTTTGTTAATATTTCACGTCAAAACGGCTGAACGGATCGTTACGAAATTTCCCACAGAGGTAGATTATGATCTGGAATAATATCTACATAAGACTATTTTTGATATCACGCGGGCGCCAACTCGTGTAATTATAAAGGCAGACATTTTCTATCTACGTTACCTACTATAAAAATCATTCAGATCCAACCTGTCCCTTTGCTGTCCTTCCCCAGCGACGCTCTAAACTGAGGCTCGGACCCCACAGCGGGTGCCCTTAGCGTGTAGTCGCTTAGTTTTTATTTCTCTTTGCCCTTGCTGGAAGCTTTAATATCTAGGTAATCACAGGCATTGCCCTGTTAAGCAAACGACAACCACATAGGTTGAACTGCGAGTTGCCATTCATAAAATAAAAGATGAGCCCAAAATCTACAACACTTTATAAATTAAAACTAATTTAACTAAGCCAATTAATGGTCGCTACAGCATTTCTGCGGTAATACAAATATCAATTAACAAACAAAGTTGTTAATTAAGCTGAATACCTGAAAGTGGCACAGTTGCTGAACTTCAAGTAACTGTGTATAAACTGATGCCGTTGAGTAAATTTGTTGTTAACTGTTTAGTTGTGACCGTGAACGGTGGTTAGCGATACCCCTAAACCACTAGTTAGTGCGAGATTTTAGAGTTAAATATCATCAGTTGCCATGATACAAGCCTCTCAAAAGCAGCGGGAATGTTTGTACTAAAAGTACAACCGACCCTGGAAATATTAAGAAACTAGCTTTTGCCCGCGGCTTCGCTCGCGTTAAATTCCGGGTAACACAGTTCCCCTTTACTGATTTTATTTGCAGGTACCTGCTACCTGTATTTTTTGCCCTTGCGCCTTATTTATTGTAATAGCAAAGCTAAGTTTTCCCATTTCCTCCTACTTTCTCCCTCATTTCTCATCTAAAAAAAGAAAGAAAAGAAGCTTATGTTCGTCTCCAGGGTCTCAGCTATCTCTGTACCAAAATTCATCAAAATCGGTTTAGCCATTAAGACGGACGTAACAAACAAACTCACTTTCGCTTTTATAATATTAGTAAGGATTATAGTCGTCTGAATATAGGCCGTGTGTCCTAAAATATTTCTCATAAGCAACTTTGGAATATTAAGAGAAGAATTTCTAGCACAAAAATAATGGTCTATTATGTTGAGATAGGTCAAAAGCTAACAGTTTTTGTTTCTAAATGGCATCTAGCAGTTATAACTAAGAGGTTGGCATCTGCCTATCTGAACAAATCCTGTAGATGCCTGGAGAATAAAGCCTCCAAGGTAAAAATCTGTAAAACTAAAAAGCTGAAAGCGTAGATCAAAACAACATATTCGTCTCTTTATAATCTCTACTCAATTCTCTATATTATTGGAACGAGATGTCTTCGAATTTCTAGTCCCTTAACCATTTTTGCAGTTTAAAAACTGGTAAAAAACAAACTTAAAAAACACCAAAACTGTAAAATAACTTTATCTTCAGAAGTCGGTGACTTTGATTGTTATGGTGACTACCATCAGACCGTTACAAATTTTCGAAATAAACATCATTCGAATAAAAAAACCGGATCACAAACATGACGGAGTAATGCTCGACATATAAAACATAACATTAAATTGCAAACGTTCTTTTTTTATGAAGTCGGTTAAAAATAATAACCATTTGGCAAGCTCATCCATGATAGGACTCCATGGAAACAACGTACATTCACAACTGCAATGCACCGCGATTTGAAACAGCCGCAATAGGACCAAACGTTTACCTAACAGCCTTTATCCCTCTTGGGACTTGCCAACAAGAATGTTGCCGGTGCCTTCCACCCCTGCCACCGGTGCTCTGGGATTCAATCCCGCCAAAGCAATACATTCCCTTGATCTAACGATACGGTTGGCGCAGTGGCTGAGCGATCGACTACCGCGCTGCGTGTCGCGGGTTCGATCGCACCGAACAAAATATTTGTATGATCTACAGATAGTTATTCCGAATCGGAATTGGCTATTTGTGTATGTGAGTTTAAATGTTTGTAAACGCACCCACGATACAGGAGAAATTCCTAGTGTGGGGCAAAGTTTTTTAAAGAAAAAATAAACGACTCTGCATAGAATAAGCGGAAAAAAGGCCATTGTCGATGCAGTATTGGTGTCGCATTTAAGTACAATTAAACAGGTATTAACGGGTGCGGACACCGGGATACTGACGGACACATTTAGTATGTTTTCTATGTTCACTTACCGGAACCGCGTCCGCAATCTGTTCGTACTGTATGACCATAACTTGCTATAGATAATAATCGGACCTCGTACAAACCAAACTCCATCTTTCCCCAAAGCCCGGAAGCCTAACAAAAAGAAACATTCAAATTGTAATACTTATTTAATACCCAGCAAAGTGATCTAGGGTTTCGTCGCCCAACAATTAGATTATGTTCAGAAGCGTTCTTGTCTTGTGAATATTTAACGACGTGTCTTTGAAGCGGCGTAACTGGCCTGTTTGCTTTTAGTAAGTGTCGAAACCAGTGCTTAAGGGATTTAGATAAACATTGACCCTTTTTCCGAAAGGTTTGGCAGTAAAAAGGTACATTGCGTCAAAATAGGATGCAATATGATTAAATATTGATACGTGACCTCGTCGGCCATTAACACTGGTGAGGGTTCTGATGAATCACCGGATTAAACTAGACTAATATTAAGATGACATCCCTAATCACATCTTATTTTATTCTACACTATTTTAGTCGCGATTTAAAATAGTCTGATTTAGCTTGACAGCCATTATTTTTAATGAAAAACGAGATTGTGATTTCCTCTAAATTGTGTTACTAAACTATCAGCAATGCTGTCTAATTATAATCTAGTTCAGTTGTGTCACTTAATTAATTCAGTTTCAGAATAAGAAACGTCGTTTGATAGGAAGAGTAGTTTTAATTTAGTTTGTGACAACAAAATCGCCACCACTGCCTCAAAAAATCATGTAAAAAATCCATACTAATATACAAATGTGAAAGTAACTCTGTTTGTTTGTCTGTATGTTTATTTGTTTGTGTGTTACCTTTTTACGACTAAGCGGCTGAGTTATATATTAAATTTGGCAAAGAGATAGATTTTAATCAAGACAAGGGCATAGGCTATTTATTATTACGCTAAAAACTTCGGGGGTGAGCAATATTGTATTATGTTATTCCTCAACTTTTTGACAACTGGCAACTGTCATGACATACATATTTATGTTAGAATATAACAACTATAAGGCAAGGCAAACCCATTGCGTACAAAGTCGCGGGTTACAACTAGTAGTTTTATAAATCGGTCTGCGGAAATCGTTCACGGCTATTTAATAGGTCTATCAAAAACCGCATGACACATTGAATTGCGCGTCAGTTGTGAACGGAATCGGTGAAATGCAATACTTCAATATAATATGTATGTGGCCTGTACAAAAACTGCCAGTTTATCCTGATCGTTATTTGTTTCAATAACAAATAACTGTTGGTATCCTTACTAATATTATAAAAGCGAAAGTGAGTTTGTTTGTTTGTTACGTCTTCACGCCTAAATGGCTAAACCGATTTTGATGAATTTTCGTACAGAGATAGGTGGCGCCTTGAAGACGGACATAGGCTAAAAAAAGTGAGAAAAGGGGGAAAAAGAGGGTAGGAAAGGGGAGAGAAAGATAATTTATTTTTGATCATCACGCGGGTTATAGTTAGCGTTAGCCCAAAGTAACTATGCCACGCGGACGAAGTCCCGGGCGGAAGCTGGTTGTTATATAAAAAATCCTCGTTATTGCTCAAACCGTTTAATTATTTTTTTCTGGTCAGCCGTACTAAGCATATTTACGCGTAGATTTTTAATCAATTACATTACTACAGGGGGTTTACAATGGCCGCTTTAGTAAAATCATAATAGGATATTAATATGAATTACCATAAAATTCTTAAAATGCTCAGAGACGATTACGCATGGTAACGTAATCTTCTATTATATAAAATTCTCGTGTCACAATGTTTGTTCCCATACTCTTCCGAAACGGCTCGACCGATTCTTAGGAAAATTTTTATGCATATTCAGTAAGTCTGAGAATGGGCCAACATCTATATTTCATACCACTCTCCTGAAAAATAGCCGAGCAGCGAGTTCCATTGGGAACAACTAGTTATTCACAATATTAACCTATTATGATTCTTCTAAAGTAGCATTTTTAGACACCCTCAAGTATGTTTTATTAATGACTTGTAGCTAGACCAGTTATTATAATAAGGAAATAATACATACCATCTAACATACACAAGCTAACGCTTTGTTCTCATAGGGACAGGCAGAATGCTGGCTGATGCGGAACGTTTACACGTCTGGTCAATTAGATAAAATACAGAATTACTTATGCAATGCATATATAATAAATATTTACTGCAGCCATTTTCAACAATTAAATGAACATCAATACATTAATCCGGATCAATCGAGTTAATTACATAATTCAATACCGTAAAAGATTAATCACCCGAATGAAATGTAATCTTTCAATACTCGTTCCAACAAATCGTCATGGGATCCATTAAACAAAATTGTGTAGGGTCGCGAACGATTAATTTTATACAAGTTTGACCGTATTAAAAATCGTTCGAACATCAATATGTATCGATATGGCTTTTGTTTACCATACTGGCTGAATGTAAATATGTACCGCGTCAACCCTTACGTATGAGCACACAACAGCGTAACAGAATGATTCGAAAATTTCACGTTCGAATTTTGTAAACAGTCGAGATGATTTGGTGTCATGTATGGGTGGGTCAAAACTCAACGTGAAATTGTTTAAAATATAATTTGTTATGAATTATACAAATAACTATGTCGTTAAAAGTATTTATTCTTCCAGCACTCTAATCTCTGTCGATAACCGTTGTTTAGCAAAGTATTTTACCTTTTTAAATATAGTAGCAAGAATCCTACATAATTGATTAAAGTGCTAGTTACCGAGGGCTTAGGCTTTTTTTTGGGGTGGGTAATCATCAAACAACTTCCCCCGCTCTGGGCGGAGCGGGGGGGAGTGTCAGACTTTTACTGACTAAAACCCACCCATGTTCATTCTATTGCCCTTTACGTTCCGGGGCCGCGGTATCTCTTTCGAAAAACCCGCAACCCCGGCAGGCGGAGGCAAGCCCCTCTGCTTTGCTGACATCTCATTGAGGCGCGCGTGAAACACGAACGCGCCGTCGACACGGCCTGTCGTCAATAGACGGACGGACGGTGAGCTACCCATTGCTCACCGTCCACAGGCCCGCATCTACGGTGGCCGGGAGTCGTCTTGCGGCGCCCGGCGAGGGCTTAGGCTTAGGACCAGTTGCGACCTCAAGCGGTTGTACTTACTGTGGCGATTTTGCTGTACTAGTGTTTCAACTAAATGCATTCACGGGCTCAAGCCATGCAATTTCGACGGGATTCGTTTTAAGCAATACTCACACATGTCTTTTGTTCTCTTCACCTGTGGTCGCATTTTGATGTCGGAGATGCGGGTTGTTGCCGGGGTTGCGGATTGTTCGAAAGAGATAACGCAACTCCGGAACGTTAAGAGCAATAGAAGGAACATGGGTGGGTTTAGGCACTCTGACACTCCCCTCCACTCCGTCCAGCGTGGGAAGTTATTTAATGATTTCCCATCGGTAAAAAGGTCGCATTTTGATAACTCATGGAAATAAAAAAAAAAAATTACTTATTTGGCGGTTACAGCCTGCACTCGTGTCATTCCAGTTTTAGTCAAACTGTTAGTAGTACTTCTGTGAGTATCGAAATCTACAATCTGTCCAGACCGAATTGATCTTTAAGCGTGTATAAAAACAGCCTATTACTGTCCCACAAGACAAAGAGACTTAAAATAATAGTGTTGTAAGTTCAAATTTCCTCGCGATGTTATTTTTATCGATCACAGTGATGTCCAAGATAAACTTAGAATGTAGATATGAATTTAAAAATCACGTAACTCGTGGCTAAGCGGCATCGACATCAGCGGACGAGTGGATGTGAGTTTGGTTTCGTTGCGGCCAACGATTGATTAAAACCGGCCCAAAACTGAAAGCACTTTCGAATTTATTTCACCTGTGGTTTTTGGGTGAATAAATAAATGAATGAAGATTGTTATTGTGTCGGTATTTTTTATTGGCCAGCTTGTACATTTTAATTAACACTTGGTTACAGGATACACTATTAATACTTAATTATGTACCTCAGATAGTTAAATTAGTTTGCATAGCATTAAATGTTCATGATAAATACTATAAGTAAATTAGTTCCAGACTCAAAACATTTTCTTTTTGTTTTTTCTTACCCAGGAACTATTACACTAATATTTATTATAAAGCCGAAAGGTTGTATGTGTATGTATGTTTGATACTCCATCACGCTGAAATGGCTAGACGGATTTGGATGAAATTTGGTATCAAGATAATTTATACCTTGGAATAATCACCAATGTTTTACTAGTTTGGTACTTTTTATTCCGGTCCACGAAGGAGTACCCGCGAGGCGCAGGTAGTTTAAAATACAGCCTATTTATGATATGCAAAACACAACGAACGATGACGTAATCTAGGTTTCATTATGTAAATTTACTACATGGAATCGGCTCTTCCGTGTCATTTATTCTAATGAAGTCTTAGTATTACCTGAAACTGCTATTTACCTAGGCAGTTGTATTCCTAAAAGCACACCTACATTTTGCCAGTTATGTTTTAGTCTTAACTAGCTGCTCTGTGCGGTTTCACCCACGTCCTTAGTTGCTACCCCGCTCCCGTAGGCAATAGCGTGATGTTGTATAACCTATGTTACTCCCTGATAAAGTAGCTTCCTATTCGTGAAAAAAAAAGGTTAAATCGGTCCAATTTTGGAGCTCATTCGATATAAACAAACAAAGCTTTCCTTTTTTAATAAGGGCAAACTTATTGTTGTCAATCTGGCCTAGAATCCAGACGCCGAAGCTACTGCTAAGAAATTCTTGTAGGAAAGCTCAATAACACTTTGTCAGACCTGGGATTAAAATCCAGTATCTCATGCACACTAATCGCGCTTGCAACCATTACACCAATGAGTTTAGTCATCAAAAAGAGTGAAAATCGATCAAATAAATGCCAAGTAACAGGCAAAGCCACTAGGACGGGCGCCGAATCATTTCCTACGAGTGACGTCCATCGACGCGGCTTCCGCAATCAAATCGACGACCGAGCGCTTAAATACGACCAAAACCCATCCAGGTTAAAGGTTCAAATGGTTGACTTGAAAATGGTGGGAAAAAGTAACTATTCTTCTACATTTTTTTAAAAAAAAAAACGTTGCCCTCACTAGAAATTTCTCCTGTATTGAGGGTGCGTTTACAAACATTTAAACTCACATACACAAACAGCCAGACCCGGAACAACTACCTGTAGGTCATACAAATATTTGTTTTGCGGGAATCGAACCCTTGACACGCAGCGCAGCAGTTGATTGCTCAACCACTGCGCCAACCGTGTCGTCAACCGTGTTGTCATTTGAGACAATACGGGAGGAGCTGGTGGCTAAATAATGGCAGCCGCTTGGTCGATCTTTTAGTAAAGGCGCGCTTGCCTAGTTTGATCTGTGGACCACCCCTTACATAAGTTTACTCCGGGCCTCGGGAAGTAATTTAAAAATGACGTCATACTCTACGCTGTCAAGTGCTTATTTTCCCCAAAGGCTGGCAGTGTGACCAACGGTTATGTAGCAGCAAGTAGAGTAATCTTAATTAGACCATAATCTCTTTGAATCCCTCAAAAATCAAGTGGTGCTCACTAGTGATGGATGAGAGTTGGTCCGAACAACTTTCAATGTCCGCCGCTCAGCCGCAACCCGAAGCTAGTTTTAATGAATTTTCGTGTTTCACACTCAACCAGTAACTGTTGAACGGGTCCATGCAAAAAGCCAATGTAACGCGATGACACATTTTTCCTTCTTTTCCTCTTAATCTAATCTCTTAATCTCTTTAATCTCACTATTATTTCTATTAATAGTTGTTGTCTCTTTCAAGCAAAAATTACTCAACGAATATGGTATTTCACACACATATAGTTTATGATCTGTTTTATCTCATTCATATTCTATAATAATTGATGACAGAGACAGCTCTAAGAAAAAAACGTGCAATACTATGAATGTCTTATTTTTCTATAGTTTGACCTTTAATTAGCTATTTCCCAGTCATTTATAGGTTTTTGTTTAAATCTATATTTTATTTTTTTTAATAATTTTATGATAGGTAACGTTCTTGATTGTTCAATTATATCAATCATTACAAAAACGGCAATGACCGTCTCATTTGCGCCGATACAAGTGTAATGTAAGGAATTGTACTGTAATTTTGCTTTAAAGGCACGCTGAATTTCTATAATTCTATAGCCCTGCAGAATCGTATACCTATAAACATACTTATCTTCTTAATATATATAAATCACCTGTCACGTTGTTTGTCCGCGATGGACTCCTAAACTACTTAACCGATTTTAAATTAAATTTTCATACCATGTGCAATTTGATCCAACTTGAAAGATAGGGTAGGTAGGGTAGGTAAGGTAAACAGGATAGGTAGCCTAGGAAGGGTAGGTAGAAAGGTAGAAAATTGCATTGCAACGCATGGAGCACAGCTAGTAATATTATAAATGGAGAAAATGTATGTGTGTCTGTTTGTTTGTCCGTCCTTCACGGCAAAACGGGGCGACGAATTGACGTGATATTTTAAGTAGAGATATTTGAAGGGATGGAGTGTTACAGACTACTTTTTGTTTATTTCTAAGCCCCTTTACTGCTTCTTTCTTAAAATGGGGCGTAGATGCGTGCAAAGCTGCGGGCAAAAGCTAGTATTATCATGTAACTCATTCAATATAAATGAAAAATAAAAAAGGCTGGTGCTTGTAATATGTATAAAACTGTACTAATGCATCAGAATCCTTTGGAGATCAGACAAAACATTGCAAAATCCTTTTGTATAAAATTAAACCGTCAGCTAAACATAAGTTAGTGTTATTTCATACAGTTTAACATTAATTGCATTATCTGCTCGAACCATTAATTGTTACAAATGGTCCCAATAAATCTGGAGCACTAACATCGTTAGCGCGCATCGGTTTTTTTTTTTAAACTTTGTAACCACACTAGGAATTTCTCCTGTATCGTAGGTGCGTTTACAAACATTTAAACTCACATACACAAACAGCCAGACCCGAAACAACTATCTGTAGGCCATACAAATATTTGTTCCGTGCGGGAATCGAACCCGCGACACGCAGCACAGCAGTCGATCGCTCAGCCACTGCGCCAACCGTGTCGTCAAGTCGTATTGTGTCGGCTCTTCGTGTTAGGCTACCGATAGACAGGTTATTGCAATGGCTTTATCGTGGGCGTCAAATTTTGATGGACAATAAAAAAAAATATATAACTTATTTTTTTTAATAAATGCCATGACATTGAGTGTGCGACGCGACGCGTGTTGCGCTCGCGCCCATCGCTTTGGAGGGCGCACCGCGACGACTCTTGACACGCATACTCATACAACTTTCATAGGTTTGTTCTCACCGCGATAATTATAATTATTCTCGAAGTCGCCCAGCCGTTTCAGAAGAGACCACATAAATATATATAATTTTAATTAAATACCATTGTTCACCAAGCTATTTCGGGGTAATAATATCTTGTAAAACCAGTCAAAACAAATCTACTCTGAAATCTGGCCAATATAAAGCAGGTCCAGTAGCTACATCTTGGCAGGCAGTGACATTAATATAAAATACTAAAATTTGAATTTAATTGAAGTTGCTTTTATTTTTGGCACTACGCCATATAAATTAAGGTTTTATATGCTAGATATTTCAGTGAACTGGCAGACCCTTTAGAAAGGCGTTCAACAAGTATTCCCAAACTAAGTAATTCATCGCAGAAATTATTGCTATGCATATTGCCATTTCGTTCATTTATTGATTTCTTCACATATAAGTTACATTTTTAAATATTTCTTAATAAAAACATTATAAAATATAAAAATAGTAGCCCACCGATATCGGGAACAGGGTCCAAGCTACCGGCAACCCAGCAAACCTGGACAACCAGGATACCCTGGAACAGAAGGACAACCAGGCCAGCCGGGATACCCAGGGGTCAAGGAAATCGAATCCCTTGTTTTTAGAAAAAAAATCTGTATTGTTACAAGTGTACCTGTGTTTTTGCTAGGCCTTCCTAGCAATATTAGTCTCCAGATTCCTTACTCTGGAGACTAATGACGTGCGGGAAATTTAAATTTAATTTTAAAAAAATGAGTAGCCTTTATAACCATATTTTTCATAAATGGCCTCTGTGAGATATGGGATCTCATTGTTTTCTATGTCAGTTCTTCTGATAGCCTTTAGATAGAGTTATTTTTTTTGACAGAAAACAAAGTAAAGGTCACGTTGTTACCTTGCTAAACAATTGTTTCACAAGCGCTAGATACCTTCCAGTACTACAGTACGTTAGATTAAATTTTAAACATGTAACTTAATACTCTGGCTTGGCGCCCTACGTTGCCACTATTGTCATGACTTGGCACCTAAGTCACATTTCTCGCGTGTAAGATTACATGTTTCCTAACCGTTTGGTGTCCGGGCAAACGGGCAGGCATTCAACATTCCTTAAGAATGCTGAACGTAATGGTTACACAGCACTGTATTCTCTTAACTTTAATAAGGAACTTGAGCTTTGAACCCTTGAAAACAAGAGTGACTCGCGTTTTCGCTAACATTTGTGTTTTAATATATCCTGTGGCTAGTCTTTGCATAAAAAGCTGGCATGATAGAAAATGGGCAGGAGAACTGTCATTTACTTTGTAATCGATAATCAAACTCCTGCCTATATTTTTTTGAGGATATCATCTTGCAGCAGTCACCTAAATATTATTTTATTTAGCCACTAGCTTTTGCATGCAGCTTCGCTCGCGTTAAATTCGGGGTAACACAGTTCCCTTTTCCTGATTTGCAGGTACCTGCTATATGCAGTTTTTGCCCTTGCGCCTTATTAATTTGTAATTGCAAAGCTAGGTTTTCCCTTTTCTTCCCTCTTTCTCTCTCATATCTCTCATGTCTCCAGGGTCCGAATTATCTCTGTACCAAAATTCATCAAAATCGGTTTAGGCATTTAGGCGTGAAGAGGTAACAAACAAACAAACTCACTTTCGCTTTTATAATATTAGTAAGGATAAGGATAATCAAACATCTTGCAGCAGTCATTCAAATATTATTTTTATTTTGTCATTTGTATTCCCTCTGCTGACAAAGACCTCCTCTGTTCCTTTCTTTCACTGGTCCCCGTGTGCCGTTATTATTAGCCAATTTTTGGAACGAAGTTCCTTAGCGCGCGTTGCAAAAAACTAAGACAGAAAAAATTAAGACCCAAAGTTGTCGTTACAACTTTTGGTCTTAATTTTTTCTGTCTTAGTTTTTTTGCTATAGTTGTAAGCCGTGTGGCGTCGATGTGTTTCTCCGTCTGTCTCTCTCTCTCTCTCTCATAGAAAGCAAGTTATTTTCGTTTCGTCTTTCTATTTCGCATTGAACAGTGTGGTGTCGCGATAATTATTGTTTTTGAGTGTGTATAGGTTTTTGTACATAATAAGTAATAATTTTGTTCCATTCGGGTGACACCTCTCAAGTTTTTTTTTTAACTCAAAATTGCATAGGTACTTAAAATCAAGAAATTCGCATTCAAAAGGCATCATCATCCTTCTTAAGAATCCTCTATCAATGACTACTCCAGCGCATGTTGTTTAAAAACACACAGTCCTTGCGTCACGTCTATACTGATCCTTGACAAAAGATGTAACCTATGGTAAACTGCCATTTCACACATAATAAACAAATCACAAACAGTGACACAGACAGCCCCATTGATACTCCATCGTCCTCAAGGGCTAGACAACACAAACAGCTAATGATTGACGGCACAACATCCACCAGCATGTATGTCGACGTGTACAAACATAGATTTGATCAAAGGACAAGCATTTAGCAAATATCGGCTGAGCACGTTAGCTTGATTTCAAATTGGTACCTCTAATCGTTACTACGTTTTAAATGAATACGATCAGCGCATTTAAGATGCTTTTACTCTGGACGCTCTTAATGCGCTCGTTTTTCTACATCGTTCTCACATGTATTTATAATCACAACATGAATGATGGTTTTGTAAAAATATTATGATTTAAAAGAGTGTCCATGGAGTTTCTTGCCCATTCTTCTCCATAGAGATCTACGCTTTGGAATGGGCAACTACAGTACTTTCACAAGTTATTATGTCTTGTGACTGGGACTGTAGCAGCATTTTTTTTTTGTTTTCATGACATTTAAAAATTGCCTGTAATGGTCTAATTGAAACAAAAGATTTAGATTTTTGTTTTTTTTTTTAAGATTGTACGATAGTGTCAATAGCTTGTTAACGATTTTGGAGTGCTAAACGGGTTCAATTGATTTGATGGAAATTTTCCTAAACGCATTTACATCCTGTTCGAGTTAATCGAACACTCAGCGAAAATGTATAATTGCATCGGTTTGAGTGAATCGAACACTCTGCGAAAGCACATAATTGCATCGATCGCAAGTATGCACATTCGCTCGAATCTCACAATATCGAACCAGTTCGCGATTAGATCTCTTTAGAGACACCACGCGCTCAAAACTATTACCATTTTACCATTACCATTTTACCATTACCAATAAGTAGTTATATAGTTTACCATTTTACTTTGTAACTCTTTATAGTGATTTAATATAACTGTTTCCACTTTAATTGAAGACTTTAACTTTAACCAAATAAACCATTATCATATCAATACGAAAAAGTAGTGTTAGGTCACCATAGCACCGAGCGCAGCTTTTTACACATCCGTTATTGTATTTTATTGAATGTGCATTACGGGAATGCAATCGTTTCTATATTAGTCACTATTTAACTTTAAACTAAAGGACAATGTCCAAAATGGCCCAATGCAATAAAGAGTGCGGAATACACGATAATTAATTGTCTTTTTTATTATGTAAATTGCAAATACTTCTGGAACACGGACTTGCTGTAAGTCAAAATGTGCATTTCATAATATTTTACGCAACTAATAACATCCGCCATCAATTTTATTATTCACAAAGTTTTAAATAAAAGCAGTAAACCTATTTCTCAGCTTCTAAAAATAAATCTCCATACTATTTCCACCCTCACGCATCGGCTCTAAAACAACTCATCTCCCCTCGCCCTTCAGGATTTAAATAGGTCCCTTAGCTGACTGGCTACTTATATATGGATATCGGTGGTGCTCAGCGTCGATATCACTTGCCACATGGCTGGGCCCCTAGTACTACACCGACCGGGAAAGAATCTACACGTAGGTAAGTTGAGATAGAAAGACACGACTGGTAGTATTGTTCCATACCCAAAATTCTACATGGCCTAGTGATATTTGCCAACGGTGATAAAGTTATTCAAAAATGTATTGGATTTATAGTTACCGAAAAGGGAGCAGGTTAAGTCAATCCCGTTGAAAGCGTTTGTGATGTTTCTGGGCCCTCAGCAAAGGTTGGTTGCAGGTTTGACATTAAATAGGAAAATAACGGGACACCTACACCTTCAACCGCTTAAATTATGTATTATCGACGAATTCTTGACCTATATGAATAATCCAAAGATTTGCCTTTTTCTGTCACATGACTCCTGTCCCCCAACCCACAGTCCTCGCGCATTTTCTACGAAACTCGGATCCTTTATTAACATGTCATGTACGGACTGTGAACAGGGACAACTCGCTCTTTGCGGTCTCGAAAGCGGCAAGCAAAGGCATGAGCTAAAGGTCCTCTCACACCAACAGATGCAGCGGATTACAGATACAAAGCCGAGTACGTACACCGACTCGCAACCACAACGATAACAATAAAAACAAAAACAAATGTAGCCTAGCTATCAATCCAACTTATGACGAGATACAATAAAACATTGTGATTAAAATATTAAATTAGAAAGAAGAAAAATTAATGTACTGTACCAAATTATGCGTCCAAATTTTTCTTGTAGGATAATTAGGTATTTAAAAGTGTGTGTTAGTTGAGCGGAGTGGACTGTGTGAAACGTTCCGCGATGAGTTTGACTCCGTTGTGTTGGAAGAGCATGTGAGGTGGCGGGTGTGCTGAGGAGCAGTATGGCGGCCGTCGCCGGCCTTTACGGGCTGGGAGACGAGCAGCGCGCCAGACACCGCCGTGGACAAGCCAACGCGGAACGATCCGAGTCCAGAGATGACAACACAGAGGCGTAAGTACCCTTCTTTAAATAAGCAGTGTCGTTGCATCGAGACGGTCGTGTATCATCGTCTGTGTTAACGTTAGATATTGCATCTATTTGGCTGGGCTGTATATAAAATGTGTATATTATATAATTACCAGTCAAATTAGACAATTACTAGTCACCACTTTTAAGCTATTGCATAGCTTCTACCGCGGGCCTTGAGCGCGGGGACAGAATCCAGAAATTCCGTAACGAATAAAACCTGACGCTCCTCACTCCGACGGGCACGGAGGTGTGGCTTGAAGGCCGTGCATTGTCTAACGTCGTTTACACAATACGGTCAGTTATTTCAATTCCGATTTTAATGTTCCAATAGCGTGTTTGACGGGCCTGTTGGTCTAGTGGTTAGTGGCCCTGACTGCTGAGCCGGAGGTCGTGGGTTCGATTCCCATCCAGGACAAACTTTGTGTGATGAGCATGATTGTTTGTTCTGTGTCTGGGTGTGATTTATCTATAATATGTATGTATTTATAAATTATATAAGTATGTATATCAGTTGTCTGGTTACCATAACACAAGCTCTGCTTAGCTTGGGATCAGATAGCCGTGTGTGAGTTGTCCCAAGATATTTATTTATTTTTTTATTTTATTTTGTTTGGTAGAGAATCGGATAGTCAATCGACATTACGCTGGATCAAACCCAAGGTTGTTTTTCTTTTTGCGACTTCTTTTCATTGGAAGTACTTTTTAAATATTATATTTAGATTGTTTTTATTTATTGCATAAGTTGATAAAAATGCTATGCAATAGCTTTACCGCGGCAGTCCCCGAGTGCCACACGTATTTTTTTTATATCGTAGTGCTAAATTACACGTACCATTATAGGTTAATATTCGAAGGCCAAAGAAAAGATGGATGGATTGTGTAAGGAATGATATGAAGGACAAAGGAGTAAATGATGCCGTGACGTCTGATAGGGGAGAATGGAAGAAGAAAACGTGTTGCATCGACCCCAAATAGAATGGGACAAGGGCAGGAAAATGATGATTCGAATTCGTGTAGCACGAAGTTCCAGTGACTTAGACGGTATACTTTTATGTTTCTTAGGGCCATTGTCTCACCTCTATTATCACAACTTGTCTTACCAAAATACCTTCCAATATATAATTTTTTTTTATCACAACAATTTTTGTTAGAAAGATATTTCTTATTGCATTGCACATTTCGAAAAAGTAAGCATCTCAAAAGGCAAACGCAATACAGCCTAGAAAATCAAAAGTAAACCCAACTAAATTGAAGCAATCTCATAACTCATAATCTCCGATCGTAGGTAACATTGTTACTGGTCAGCTAATGAGAAGCTTCAAAAAGTACTAAAGTGGAATCATCATCATCATCTGCCCAGGCTTTTCCGAACTATTTTGGAGACAGCTTCCAGTCCTCCACAATCCACTTAGTAGGTACTGGGTAATAATCTTTTGCCCTTTGTGTTCCGTGGCCGAGGTATCTCTTTCGAGCAACCCGCAACCCTGACAGGAACAACCCACATCCACGGCAGGAAGCAAAGAGTGCGGTAGAGTGTTGTTTAAAACCGTTGTTTTTAATTCACCAAATTCTAACAGTTGCAAAGTGTTTTTAACCTCTTTTTCCTCTCTTTTGAAGCAATTTAGCATGGATAGATAGATTTTCATTAACTCAGAAAGTGAAAAAAATGTACAGAAATTACCAGCTCTTCGAACGTTATAGATAGAAGAATCAGATTAGATAATAATAGATTTCGTCTTCAGGAATATGAAGAAGAACACAGAGCTTAGCGGTAGATACGGAAGCGTTTAGTTGTTGACAGTATCCAGTTAGCTAAACAGTCGCGTCCAGTCAGTCGTTACGTTAGGCCATGTCCCACCGCCGGCGGGTAGCGACAAGCGTAAGCAGCTAGCAACTAAATACTAATTATTTGACAGGATTCTCGCTGGTATTGTGATCAACGTGTAATATATAGATAGGGTGAAAACGGACCCTTCTTGATGCCGAGACAAAGTAACAAACATACAAAACAGGGTTGCTGAATATCACTTAATGTGATGCACCCAGAACTATACTAAAAATAGAGGTATTAAAAGTATGTTTTAATAAAAAGTTTTAAAATTTTGGACGTTCGATCCATAAATGGTATGGTCTACAATAAAAACAATTTCGCAACGACGAGAAGAAAAACTGCCTCTCGAATTCGTTAAGGTTGGTATCACAGCCGTTATGTTTCTCTTTTACTGACACTGAACTTACAATCTGTCGTAGGTACGTAGAAAATCGTTGATAGCTAGTCGCTTCTTCGTCAGCAATGGGACAAGTTCCTTACAAACCTCTCGGATTAACGAAAATGTCAGACGATTACCGCACTCAATGCGATAAATAGAGGGGTGATAGATTCGTGCCGTTGAATATTCTGATAATAATTATAAACATCAGTATATAATTGCCCTAATAAACTAATTACAAATTCAAGCTCGTGACTAAATAATAGCAGATTCATGGATTAATCAGTAGGTATAATGGAGTTCAGTTGGACAGTAGGAAGATTGTAAGTCGATCCCAATTTTAGGAAAAGGGGAATATCATGAAACTGCTCCTAAATAATTTATATGGCTTAAAGGCCAAGTACTCTTGCTGTATTACAGTCTCAAAATCAAAATGCATGCACTTGTATGCAGCGATGAGTTCTGTTTATGAATGTATCAAGGACCAGAGGTGGCGTGGGCGACGGGGGCCACCGCCGACGACCTCGCGGTTCGAGGGGCCTCGCGACATGTAATGAACATTAAATTTATTTAGGCCCAAAAAGCTCAAATTAACAAGTATTTTTCAGTGAACGTTACATACAATTTATCGCAGTCCAGGAGCTCTAATTTTTTAAGTTCACTATGCTCACTCTTTACTGAAGACATCATCTATCGGGTGTAAAAGGCCCATTAAAACAATTGATACAGAAGCTTAAAGGGCTCTGTAACTAGGTCACTATTACTATGAATTGAAAAATATTACGACTGATAATGCTAGAAACAGATTTCATTGTCTTTTATCTGTATAGTTTGTATCTTAATGAAAAACTAGATGGATGACAATATAAACAATCGTGATCAGAATATTTTATTTAATTTTGCATTCAAAACTACTTTTTAATAAGGACACGTTTAATGTTGTTTTTATTAAACTTTCCATCTCATCGGTATGTTCTGTTACTGATTTGGGCAACTCATTATTACTGATTTGGGCAACTCGTTATGAAAGCGTATACGAGTCTTTGGTCAACCGGCTCCACTCGAAATAGACTCGCAGGATAACTCAAGCCAATCACATTTTCAATAGGTCGACAGGACTCCCTGCCCAACTTCATTATTAGTACAGTCACAACGTGAAGCCGAATTTTTAAATTTATTTTTATGAAATTTTACAATAATGTATTTACACTTTCCAACCCCATGTCTTATTTACTTACACTAAAACTAAATATTTTTAATGCAGTAATACCTTAATTACAAGTACCGCTTATTTCAAGGTCAAGCAAAGGATTACCAGAGTCTAGGTAACATTTTTGAAACTAATTGAATTTTATTATATTTTAACTAACTACACCAATTTTGTCTGCGACTGTACCAACTGGTAGCGTTATACATTCTTTTTTTTTAAGTTTGATTATAAGTTCAGTTTGCTAATAAAAATATTGAAAATGAGTTAAGGGGTATCCGTAGGTGCGATCGGGTCCAGCTGACAGAATACAAAACAACATTTTACTAAACCAAAACCCTATATCTGGGTGCATGTAATGCCTGCCAGTGCTGCATAAAAGACATGACTTGATAGCTTGACATTATACGAAATAGATTTCAAGTATCTACACAACCGGGGTTGCGGGTTGATCGAAAGAGATACCGCGGCCCCGGGACGTAAAGGGCAATAGAAGGAACATGGGTGGGTTTTAGTTAGTAAAAATCTGACAGTCTCCGCCCAGAGCGGGGGAAGTTACCTGATGATTTCCCAAAGTTACGATTATCACCCGATTTCTAGCCAAATAGAATAAAAAATATAATTACCACTACAGACAACGGGATTTTTCGAGGAATTTGTTCATAGTCAAGACGAGAAAATGTGGTCGAAACTCGAGAAATCTGATCATGATCATTTAAGGTATTATATTAGAAAACATATATTATTATTGTTGTCGTATTTTACCCAAATGTTGACTGGTAGAGAATGCCTTATGGCATTAAGTCCGCCTATGTACCACTATTGTACATGAAGTTTAAATAAATAATACAGCCTTATCTTAACTAAAAGATTGACGGTTATTTTTACTCACATACCTCAAGTTCTCCCGTAGCAACTTAATACATTCGAAGATTACCCATCATAAGAAAATGATGCTGTAGGTATTATATGAAAATCTGTCTGAAGAACTACAACAGTAATAATTAGTTACAATTCACATTTGAAAGTTTTTTAATTGGACCAGAATATGATATGGAAGTTGTACAAGTTAGTCTTACATAAGAACTAGTTTAAGTAACTTGTATCCAAAACTTGTCCAACAATACAATGGTAAGTTTGTTCCCAAATTAGGTGGAACAATAAGTTACTTACGAGTTTCTTTTTCAAGTTTTCTGTAAAAAAAAAATGGAACAAAAAAGAAAAAAACTTACACGACTATTGTTGTTAAGGCTAATTTTACAAAGTTCAAATCAAATATCAAAGTTATTTTTTTTTGTGTTTTACTTTGATTTGTGATTGGTTGTTTTGTAAGTAGCAAAGTGAGAATTTTATTGCCAAAAACAATTAAAATATTTTAAGAAAACGATTAACTTTTTTACTGTATTTTAAAACTGAGCTCAGTAATCATAATGTGATATCTCTTTTTCGGATGGGAAATCATCACGGGCGGGCTATCAGACTTTTACTGACTAAATCCATGGTCCTTCTTTTGGCATTTGTGTTTCGAGGCCGCGGTATCTCTTTCGAACATTTCGCAGGCAGGCAGGCAGTCGCACTGACAAGCCCCTTTGCTTTGCTAATAACTCTTTGAAGCGCAAATGAAACACGAACGCGCCGTCGACACGTCGTAATATGATGCCTGGATTGTGGTTTTTTGGTTAACATGCTTCTGGTACCTATCCGTTACATAATTTGGCAGTTGCGGACAAAGAATCGGTTGCATCGTGTGGAAATAAACTTTATAATTGTATTCAGTGATTTTCTTACTGACATTAATTCCTTTCAGTGCGTTACTTGTGTGACCAAGGCCAAATATTTAAACAATTTATAACTATTTCTGGACATTTTGAAGTGATGCTAAATAGTAACATCCTCACGACACACACTACTATCTGCTTACTTGAAAAAAAAACACTAACAAGTGTTTTTTTTTTATTTGAACCACAACCACATTGAAAATAAAAAATATTCGAAACAATAAAATAATTCTCTACTATACAAAAAGCAAAAATTTCTCCTCTTGAAATAAACAGGGTAATATTTTTAACAAAATGGCGAATGAAGCGGCTGCCTGACGGGGATTAAATAAAGAAGGCAGCAGCGTTCATCTCGCCGCTTTACACCAAACTCAAACTAAAAGTCCCTAACAAGATCAGGTGTTTTAATACTCCTTGTGACCTCAAAATCTTTACTCTGTCTCACTTGCACACATCTCTGCTGCGCGAGATAGAAAGAGACACATGGTTTTATTGAGAATCAATTTGAAAAAGTAACCTCCGCGCTGATCGCAATTAACATTTCGATTTCCCAAAAGATACTTTAGTTGAGAAGCCTTTTTGTAGCAAATGTATTTTGGTTTTTGAAGATATACATATTTATATTCATAAGTTAAGTAATGAAAAAGCAACAGTGCAGTGGTGTAAATGGCATCGGCCCTGAATAACGAGTTGTGAGTCGTTTTGAACTTTGCCAGGCGGATTAGTTTGTGTAATTTATTTCAACACGGATTTCAGAACAGTAAAATAGAGCATCGGTAGACACAGGCATCAATAATTTGAAGACATGTGAGATTTACCGACCCGCAATGGCACCGAGTGATGGACGTCCCAGTTGTAGTAACACTGGCCAATTATTCTTATGCTACTTATTAATATATAAATATTTTCAGCTTCTACTCCTTTTACTGCTTCAAGGCTCCTTTTTAGTTCAACACTTGACGCCTTGCGATTCTCACTTACGACTCACCAAAAAGCAGTCATTTCGTGGTTCTGTGCATCATTTTCATCCTGATCCTGGCCATCTCTTCGTACCTTTGCCCAGTCTTCTGGACTTTGAACGACGCACATTTGTAAGTTTGTGAACAACAATTTTGCGTTTACGTCTTCAAGTGGGGCTTTAAGTCTTGCCAGTCCTTATCTCCTTTATCAGTCGTGTCAGAAAACAGTGTTTAATGTAAAAATGTAGATTAAATTAAAATTTGCAGAAAATACCAATAATGTTTGAAAATAGCAGGAATCGTCAAACAAATAACCCGTTTAACACTTTAACCATCTCGCGCCATTAGTAAAGTTATTTTACAATAATCAGTATTGTAAAAATGTTTTCTTTTGTTGTTTTAAGAATTTAAATTTGGAACGTAAAAATTCATGCCAGGATGCATCAAATAACATGACAATACAACGTCAAATTAATAAAAACTGCTTCTTGTAAAAGCTATTGAAGTAGAGAAAGAAATCGGACGTGCCCATTTTTTTGCAAACCAGTGTATGTTTGCCAAACAACTTGTAGTATGTATAATTAATTAATAAGTAAGTTTGTTTGTCTAGTATTATTAATACATCAGCGACTATTTCTATTAAGGTTGTATGAAAGATATCGCTATCAGCAATATTATCTTTACTAATATTATAAAAGCGAAAGTGAGTCCGTTTGTTTGTTACCTATTCACGCTTTAATTGCTAAACCGATTTTAATGAATTTTGGTACAGAGATAGTTGGGAACCAGGAGACGGACATAGGCAATTTTTTTTAAAGTGGGATGTGAGAAAGAAAGAGGGAAGAAAAGGGAAAACTTAGCGTTGCTATTACAAATCAATAAGGCGCAAGGGGAACTGTGTTACCCCGAATTTAACGCGAGCGAAGCCGCGGGCAAAAGCTAGTACAGTAATATTTGTGTTTATATATTATTTTAAACTAAAGTATATTCTATTCTATATTATGTTAAAGTATTTATGTACAAGGTCGTTATTTCGAGTAGCAAGCTTTTAATATTAGCAGAGGGATGGTTGCGTAAAGTTAATTTTATTATTAGTAGGAAAGATAAATAAATTAAAAACTATGTACATAATAAATAAATAATATAATAAATTAAAAATAAACTGTGTCTTTTTAAATTAAACTTAAACTGTATGTTATAATAATACAACGAGACGTTAGAGACGTAAGTTAAGGTGGCGCCAGGATGACTCTAGAACTTTTTTTCGACGTTCTTGCATCTTGCAGGTTCCTGTCAAGTAGTATATTGACCCGGGGCTGCGGGTTGTTCGAAAGAGATACCGCGGCCCCGGAACGTAAAAGGCAATAGAAGGAATATGGGTGGGTTTTAGTCAGTACAAGTCTGACACTCCCCCAAAGCGGGGGAAGTTATTTGATGATTTCCCAACTCAAAAAAAAAAGTAGTATATTGATTAAAACGTGAATTGCGATCATTTAAAATATGAATTTACTAAATTATAAACGTTTAAATCATCGATACAACCTTCTAACTTCATTTAACCCCATTAAGTGAGTTACGAATGAGTCATTATTGGTTTAGAATAAATGGTTGCATTAATGATTGTAACTATTATTATTGCTGCGTGAAGCCATCTTATTTTGTTACCGTCGCAATTTATATTTTAATCAATATTCGACCGATACAATTTTTGTTACGAATTACTAGTAATATTCAGTTAGTGTTCTGGAATATGAACAAAATTAAGCTTAATACAACACACAATTCTAAGACCCGCCCAGCGGTTTCACCCGCTGCTTACCTCCTAAGAGTCATAGCGTAAACTATTATACATATAAACCTTCCTCTTGAATCACTCTACCTATTAAAAACCGCATCAACATCCGTTGCGTAGTTTTAAAGATTTAAGCATACATACAACATAACAACAGACAGACAGCGACAGCGACTTTGTTTTATACTATGTAGTGATGTATCGAATTAACACATGCTAGTATAAGCCGTAAAGCAAACCTGATGTAAGTCATTGTAGAAATACGAAGAGCTTTGAAAACGTGTCCCAGTTGTCTGTCCATACGTGCGTAGTCCTCCATCTCTTTGAGAACGTCAGAAGGGCTAACCCTAAGAAGACGCGCGGGCACTGGGCCGTAATAGTCGGGCGCCACATTCATTACGCGTCGCCTTGACCTTGGAACGTTGCGTAACCACGCAGCCTGCCGGGGCAGACGGGCTGGCGGAGTAGGCGGGATAGCGGGGCAGCTGAGTCTGGATATTTACAGCACAATAGAAAATGAGCCATGGTTGTGTAGGCTCTGTTAGTGATGTTGAATCTAAAGTTCTTCTGTACTATTTAAAAAATAATGAATAATTTTAACAGGAAAAATTTAAGACTGTTTTCCGAAATTTGTTAAAATCCGCCCGGAGTTATTTAAAAAAGCACAAGAAATATATCCAAAAAATAGCAGGCACAAAAATAGACTAGTTTTGCCCATTATTCCCAGGACGGCACTATATTGTAAAAATAGCTATGCAATGTGTGTTCCAATATTTAATGAGATACCAGAAACTATTAAAACCTTACCAGTTAATAAATTTTCGAAGTATCTCAAATTATGGCTATTGGAAAAGAATTTCTACTCAGTAAGTGACATTTTTAATAAGAGATTGAAAATGTATAGCTTGACATAAATTATAATTTAAACATATTTCTAATTCATCAAATAATATACCTTATTAATTAAAATAATCTCAATTGACATGTTTACTAATTATAATTAATTTTATCAATATGGTATGCTTAATAAATAAGAACCCAAATGTTTGCATGTCACATTATTATGACTAAGTGTTATGGATCTGTAATTAATCATTTAAGACCTAAATTGTACCAACACTTACTGCAAATAATTTGAACTAATAAAAAAACCATAGAAAAAGCGCTTATACCTTATTTTCCTTGTAGTGTTAAAATAAATCAATAACACAGTGGATCCCACATTTTATGCAAATACAATCAAAACTGTTAAACCAAGAATATCAATTTAATTAATATCGTGAGGCTAAACACCACCAAGACTAATGTAAAATCTAGCTTCGGTATGTTTGGCAATCAAAACTTTGAACGTCTTGTTTTAGTAGCGATAGTTATTACTGATTTCATGAACCCTCCTTTATAGCCATTAAAGGAAAGTGTTCAAATATTACTGGAACGACTGTCGAACACTTATAATATATTTCTAAAATCCGATCAACAGCCCAAGCCTCTACTAGCTACTATAAAAACAATCCTGGGTCATAAGCACTTAAAAACCGCTTGACACTTTAAAGTGGTTTCCCAACTTGAACTCGTAGCTGCTACGCTGGCACCGTAGGCGTGCTACGAACATCTACGCGGCGTAGTCAGCACGATGTCGGAACCCTTCAAAAAAGGGTTAGTTTTGTTTACTTTTAAATATTACATAAGATTTAAAATAAATTTGTTTTATTATATTATTAATAAATATATCATTTGTTAGACTCGTAAATTGTAGATGTCGTAGTTTCGTAGGCACGATTGCTACGAACGCCTACGCGTAGTTGTGCGTAGACAGTGTGGCGCCTGTTCGCGACTGGTAATGGTTCATTTGCGACCGTTAACCTATGTCTACGTACATTTGTATAAGTGAATAATGAATCTGGTTTTCGCAGTAAACTATCTATGCTGGAATTCAAATGGAATTGATTTCTGTTTAGTGTGTTTATTAAACAAACAAAAATCGTTAGAAAGAAAAAAATTAAGAAGAATATATCAAAAAGACTTGATATGATGTCAATAGATTAAAATAATATTAATATTAGATAGAAGAAAAGGTTTTTTATTAATAAAAATGTGAAAAATGAAAGTAGAAAATGTAAAATAATTCTAGAATGATTTTGAAACTTTTGAACAAATAAATATTTTTTGAAACCATTTGTCTTTGTGATTGATTAAAAAGTTTATTATTAATCTACTTCTAAGTAACGAGAAAAATCTCTTTTTATTTTATCAGTAAACTAGTACTAAAGTTCAGAATTAGGCTTTCTGCTTTTGTGTCCAATGGTAGCGGCTTCTCAAGGACATTTAGATGTTATAATATCTCACAATTGGTTATTTAATTAGGTGGTAACCGTGTTCAGTGGTTTGACCCACAGCTCAGTTCCTTAGTGTTGTATCGTGATGTTATACATAATAACCTATTGCATTCAAAAATAACTGGCTTGGCTTATTATTTGTAAGAGAATTTTCAAAATCGGTTTAATAGATCCAGAGATTATCTCCTACAACACACTACAAACTTTATTTTTTTTATAATATTAATATAAGATTGAAGAAAAGGTTTTTAATTAATAAAAATGTGAGTAGAAATGTGAAAAATGTAGGTAGAAAATAATTCTAGAATGTTTTTGAAACTTTTGAACAAATAAATATTTTTTGAAACCATTTGTCTTTGTGATTGATTGAAAAATCTTTTCTTTTTTTCAGGAGTATTTTATCAGTAAACTAGTACTAAAGTTCAGAATTAAGCTTTCTGATTTGGTATCCAATAAAAGGGTAGCGGTTTTTCAAGGACCCATCAATTGGCAGATGAAAGTAACGTAACAGCTTGGCAGAGTTGAGAGGTTCAATAGAAATACTGAATCAATACTCGCAGAATAATATTCTGACGAGTCGAGTATGTATATCCTGCTAATATTATAAATGCGAATGTTTGTGAGGATGGATGGATGTATGGATGTTTGTTACTCTTTCACGTCAAAACAGTTGAACGGATCTTGATTAAATTTTTGTTTAAATTGGCACAGAGGTACATTATGGTCTGGATTAACACATAGGATACTTTCTTTTTCGATATGACGCGGACGAAGCCGCAGGCGTCAGTTAGTTAATTCAATATTTCTCAGTGAGTGGTTCAGTACGCGTGAGTGATTAGAATGGACTGAAAATCTAATTTAGGCTTGGTCAGCTACATTAGTTGTTGTGTAAAAACTTTAAAAATGCTGTCAATAGATTCAATGCTATTTCCGTATTTGACTTTCAAACCTGCCTTTTTACCTTTTTGAAATGGTGAAGTTCATTTCTTTGCCTTGAAATAAAAATCGAAGTCAATCTTTAATTACGATTTTTTTTCTTTCTGTGATATAAGGCTTGTGTTAAATTTTAAAGCAAGCAGGGATGATGACCCATTTAATTATAGTAAAATTCTTTCAATATTTTCTCTGTTTCCATAATCCCATTCTTTAAAGACAAGACAAGTCTTTAAAAGGTCTCTTTAACTAAGCTAAAAGATCGCCCATTTTGCCACGATATTTACATATAATTATCATCAGGTATAGATAATAAAAAGTCTTCTGACTGTTTACCTACTTAGTTTTATAAAAGACTACTAACGGGTTTTTTTTTCATAAAAAAAACAACATTTGTCTTGTACACACTCACAGCAAAATGGGCCTTTTGCTACAGAGCTAAGTCTCAATCCGGATTGTTATAATTTCGGCAATCAGCGGATGTGTAGGACTTGTAATTAAACCATTCACCGTACGCCCAGTACCTTCTTACTCACGAGGAGACTAGTCTACTAGCTCGGGATTGAGAAGGTGTGTAGTCAACATATCTGCTAGTTAATTGCATATTTTTAATTAGTTCGATGTAGGTAACGAAGTAGTTTAATAGGAGATGAATGAAATATTTCATAAGCGAAGAGTTTCTAAGGCACCAGTCTTACTTTCTTTAATTACATTATTGGCATTTCGAACCTTCAGATATCTTCTCTCTACTTGAGAGGCGTGGGGGGCGCGTAGTTTCATTTTTTTTTTTACTAAAACCCACCCATGTTCCTGCTTTTGCCCTTTATGTTCCGGGGCCGCAGTATCTCTTTCGAACAACACGCAATCCCGATGTTTTAGTACCTGGCATTCAAATTCATTCATAAGGTTTGTAGCATAAAATAAGTCACTATCCATAAGAAGTTAAATTAGTTTATTTTATTTCGTAACATAAAATATGAAGTTAGAAATAACAAGAAAAATCTTAACAAGTAACTATCTACTACCTACTACATATACCATAGATTACTACTAAGTAAAAACTATTTCTGGAACGCAGCTTGCTATCGTTCTCACAAATGGCTGTTTGTGTGCGTGAGTTTCAATGTTTTCAAACGAGCCCATGGTACAGTAGAAATTCAAGTGAACAAAGTTTTTATAAAAAGCAAATAATAGTTACCCACATATTTGATATAAAAGAAAAAATATCGTAAAAACATCAACCAAATACAAAATAACACACTAACCATACCATACACAAAATATTTTTGAAAAATCTGTATTTTTTTTTTGTTTTAGATATAACAACTAAACTTTTTTCTCAAGCTTGCACAAAATCGATACGGAATTTTACGGACGGAAAACGAATTCCTCTCTCAGAAAGCAGCTTTTATCCACAACAATTTAAATGTCGAAGTGTCACAGAAGATGCTGCACCAGTACCGCGCCTGCTCTTCAATATACACTCGTTTAACTAGAGATGTTTGGTGCAAATAGCATGCACTGCACATAGAGCAGTGATATGAATAACATAGTGTTTTTAGAAAGCCGTCGTAAACAAGATAGTGTAAATAGAAAATTCATATTTAACAACTTTGTTTAAGCTAAAAGCTAGAATTGTAAAGTAACAGTAAGTGCCCTTCTCCTTTACTTTACCTAGATCATCTATCGTCTTGTGTTTCATTTCGTGTATTAATTGTAATGCAAATTATTCACATTTTTAAATACATACCCACTGATATCGGGACCAGGGTCCAAGCTACCGGCAATCACATTTCCTCCTAACGATACGAGCCGAGTCCAGGAATACCACTTTCTGTATCAAAACTTTAATCCAGCCATCTAACGAGAGCCTCCTCAGGTGTTGGTCGAGGTTCTTGGCAACTTGGCAGCCATTGGTTGTAACGACTATCGGCACAATGATCGCTGAGTCCACATCCCACATGTCGACAACCTCGCGAGCCAAGTCAATATACTTGATTTGTTTATCTTTCTTTTTTGTTTCATTATTATTGCTGTAGCTGAAAGTTTAAACTTAACATTTTAACGTTAACACATTGTGTGATAGAAAATAATTGAATATTGTTCATATTGACTGCCTCGTTAATTTAGAGGTCGTAAGCTTGACAGCGGGGCACGAAATCCTGAATTCGATTGCTGGGTGGGCAAAATGTTATTGTAATTTTTCCATCAAAAATTGCGAAGACGCCGCGACGGTGTTCAAAATTGTATCCAGTTGATAACTATATATGCTTGCTCCTTATTACATGAAACTTGAGATATATTATAATTATGTAACTGGTAAAAATTGTCTTGCGAAACTAAAAGGTACACCTCTGTTCCTCCCTTTGGGAACCTAACATAGGTTCGTATTGAGAGTACTCTGAAACTAGCCGTTTCATTAATTTTAACTTTTTAAGTTACCTATTTGATGTCATAAATCAATAGGTAAAAAGGGCGCTTTTTAATAATAGGTATTACTTTGAAAGTTACAGTTGCCAATAGGTTAATTCAATGTTAAACATAACATTGATAAATGAGCAGTAATATTTGTTTAAACTCCCATTTGCCTATTTGTGTCGCTTGCTTGTATTGCCTTATATTTATAAGTTTCAATAGGTACTTTTGAAACTATTTGGATTTCGTATTTCTGCCACTCTGTTATGAAAAAGGTGTCTACAACTAGCTGTGCCTAGCGGTGTGACCTTCGGTAATTAACTATATTATTATTTGACTATTCCAAGGGAACACTGCATTTTTCCGGCATCAAAAGTACCTTATAAGTCAATCCAGAATATAAGCTATCTTAATACGAAGTTACATCTAAATCTGTTAACCCGTTTGAGGTTGTAAGAGTACCTAACACGCACCTACATACAAACTTTTGTCTTTGTAATATTAGTGTGATATGCTAGCTTAGCGACATTCGTAATATCAACTAAACTGTGTCAAAAAAACTTCTAAATAATTCATTAATACTTTGAACGAACTATGAACCTTGTGGTTTGAATGAAAGCTTGGTAGCACGCCATCTAGCGGTGAGTTGCGGAACTGAAGTCGCCGAAAAGTTTCACGCTGTGGCCGCCAGAGCTTTTAGCACACGACACTCTAGCGTAAAATTGGTAAACCACAATCGGACGCTTAATTTAGTCCCACGTCCGCGTCGCCATTACGATTCCGCTACTAGATGGCGCTGTACAGTATGGTTCTAACTTTGCAGAATAGTTGGCGTTGGTGAGGCCCCAGAGAGCAAACCGTGCCTGCATTATTATAAATTCATACATAGAGATTTTCGCTTACGGGGCTGCGCGAATAGCTCATCTCATAGAAGAATGAAGAAAAAGATTGCTAGGAAGCGCTCAATTTGCATTGAATGCTCTTGATATGAATTCGCAGTTACCTTATTAGCTTAGATAATATAAAATAAAATAAGGCATCTACACATTTTATGCAACATTTTTAAACTGCTTTGTAATTGGGCGTGGATCTCTGCATTGCTCAATAAATGCGTATGTTTTTACAAAAAGAAAGATTATTTAAGTAATATTTTGTAAGGAAGAAAGTTATATTTATTTTAAATATCTGTTGATACAGTGGTATTGTGATATAAGAACAAATCTGGGCTTTCGCTGTGCGGAATATGTAGGTACGTGTCTGCAATTTGATCTTAGTCTTCTGTGGTATCGATGGTACGACTTCTGATGACCTTCTTCGGGTGATGAGTACTTCTGAACTCTTGCCACATACTGGTTTTCTCTGTAGATGATTTATCCTGGATGCGTAAAGCAATGGTTTTTTTTAAATTTATGCTTGTGGTTGAGAAATTTGAATAATAACCACGTGACCTTTGTAACAATTTAACATTCCAGGAACAATTACATGCACAGAGCTTCCAAGGTATTTCATTTTTAGTTTGTAGCGATGTCTTTGACGGGATGACGTTGTTACTTCATGAAATTGCATTTGAATAAAGTGATTCTTGAATTTGTTCTGATTTGGGCTAGCCACTGCGCACCATAATTTCCACATTATTCAACTATATGCTGGGCTACGGTAAATACCAGTATTTAATGGTAGTTTATGTGCCAGTCAAACAGAAGTTACTGGCTAGACGATCTTTGAGGCTAGGCTATTCTTCCCGAAGTCGGTCCATGATTTCTCTTCATGCCTCGAATACTTATTGCTCCCGGGTTTAATTGGTACATCATAGACAAAATTTAAAAAAAACAAGAAATGATTTAAAAAAAAATGTGTTGTAAGGAGTTTCTTGCCAGTTCTTCTACATAGGAAACAACCAACCTGAACCGTGCGTCTTACGAACATAATGACATGTTTTATTTTTATTTTAATAAAATAAAACGTCTACTACAATTAACTAAAGACCAGGGCCACGTACCTCTACGTGTCTCTTAGCAGCTGATGAATTGAAATTACTTTTAATAATATATTACTAATAGAAAGTTCAATTCATTTAAATATTTTAATAATGAAAAACTGGTCCAAATCAAAGTTTCAATGTAACTCAAACGTTTACAGTATATTAAGGAACTGGTTTGTGAAAAACTTAACAATAATGTATAAAAAATCTCTTATTTCATTATTACTTTAAAATCACCCCGTAAAACCCTTTGCCACAAACTTTTAAAAACACTTTGAGCTTCCCGTAGGCACGTTAGTTGGCAGCAAATTGGCCCTACTAAAATTTCCCTTCGATAATACGAACAACCAAGATATATGTGCTACGGAAGAGCTACGCCGTAGCACCGTAGCAAGTAATCAAATTGCCTACAAACTTCCTGCGTAAGTGGCTTTTCACATTTCAATTTGTTTATTAGTAAGAAATAGCCTCATTGATAAGCACATACGGTTACGTCACTATTGGATGACAAAAAATCTGGTTATCAACTAATACTATTAAGTGATTATTGCTTCACCTCCCTTCACTTGGAACTTTAACATAATGGGCATAATGTAAGTGTTATATAGGTAAATGTCCGCCCAATCCTTCAGGATTACAAGTTTGATTTATACCAAGTTTTTACTGCTGCTGGTCGGATATGACACGAACCTTCGTTAGTCGATGAAAATACATTAATGACGAATGTTATTATCGCAAGGTCAATGTAAAATTCAATAATCTTTACTAATATTATAAAAGCGAAACTGAGTTTGTTTGTTTATTTGTTTGTTACGTCTTCACGCCTAAATGGCTGAACCGATTTTGATGAATTTTGGTACAGAGATAGTTGGGACCCTGGAGACGAACATAGGCTAGGCTCTTTTTAAAAAAAATTGTGATGTGATGGAGAAAGAGGGAAGAAAAGGGAAAACTTAGCATTGCTATTACAATGAATAAGGCGCAAGGGCAAAACCTACAGGTAGCAGGTACCTGCAAATCAGGAAAGGGGAACTGTTTTACCCCGAATTTAACGCTAGTATATTATAAAAGAAAGCGTCTAGGTAACATAAAAATAACTGATAACAAAATAAACATACCGCAACAAAAGATACGCCAAGAATGCAAAGCAGCATTGAACCATCTTGGCGCTCCTTTTTGGCGCAGTGGTTAAAGTAAAGCTAAGTCCAAGCTGATCCTATAACCAATAATGTCGTAACGTATCTTACCCAGATATATAGGTGAGAGGTTTTTATTATCAAATATGAAAAAGATACAAAAAAATAAATATTTAAAAAGAATTTCATGGTTGCTTTATTAAACTTGGTAGCATAATTAATCGAAATATAAATTATTATTCCACCTTGTACGGTTTCAGAAATGTAACGTTCCTTGTATGAGAATTAAACCTTAAAAATGTAAATCCTTATTGACGTATATTTTTTGACAATGACTGATTCTGTTTAAACTATCCTTTGTTCAAACGCTCCAATTAGCCCGATGATATCACCCACGGTTGGCAATTCTTTCCCTAGCAATACTGCATTATTTGATTCAACCTTGTGATTCATCAACAAGGCACCAAAAGCACATAATATTTATGTAGATGTCGTGATAAGAACTATACATTATCATGTCATGCAAGTCTCCATCAATCTTTATATCAAAATTGACCTGACTATCAATGATGACCGTGAGCCTCTCCCTAAATCTACGTTAATATAAACGTTCTAGTCATTCAAGACACAATAAATATTGTACCTACCTAAGTATACAATAAGTTTTAAAATCAATACTAACGTTCATTGCACACAACTGCTCTCAAACATCCAAGCAAGCCGATTGAATGCCGACAATGCCGCACAGGATCAAAATCGCGTCACGGAGCGCAAAATAATTCGAGCTTAGCTGGAGTAGGCGGCGTGGCGCCTCGCCTGCCAAGGTTGGGGGCGCAAGTAGGGGTCGGGGGGACCACCCCGCGACTCCGGGAATGATACAGCAGTGCGGCGCCGTCACAGGGAGAAGGCAGACGCGCCGACGCCGACGCCACCGCGACCCGCTTACTGGGTCAGTAGGGATCCTTATTAGGCCAGGATCATAACGATGCCAGCGATTTAATCGTGTGTCTGAATGGCTACTTTATGTATAGGCTTAGTTTGTAATGGTTATTACCTTATCATAATAAACAAATCAGCGTATATAAATATTTAAACAGCTTCATAATTTGCAAATATAATGTAGACACAGATCAACAATTTTATGTTAAAAAACGTAAAAGGCAGACAAACCACTGTCTTAACCAACACATAATCATTAGAAATGTTTCGTTAATTAAACTCTCACTCACTCTCTGTTAATATGCTGTGACAAACATCGTATGGTATCAATTGGAATATCTAAATGACGCATAGTCGTTATACGAGTAATTACTAAGTTCTTTAATCAACCTATTGTTTATACATATTTATTCTTACTTGCTTCTAAAATAATGCTATCTTGTTCGTAGTTATTTTGAAAAAATATGTATTGAATGTAAAAAGTATACACAACGCGGTGTTTGGCATAAGCTAACAAACCAGTTAATGCTGGCTAACTAGTATGGAAACCAGCGCAATATATCATCATCATCAGGCTATATTAGTCCACTGCTGGACATAGCCCTCCCCTAATGAGCGCCAATATATCATGGGTTGGGGTAATTACTTCCTCAACTTGTGTGTACCTGCAGACCCCCTTAGTATTGCAAGCGCGAATGCTGAGCGTAGGGACCTGGTTTCATTATCAGATCGAAAGCCTCGTTGTTAAGTAAGAGTAGTGTCCTTAAGAGGTTCCTCAGTAGCAGCTTGCCTGCCAGCCCAGTCCTCTTTCTCCAGTCGTGCCCACTTCCGTGCGTCATGTTTGCGCACACACTGATGCATAACATTTAGGTATTTCTGCGTCAACGTGTAATCCAGAAAATGGTCAGGAGGGCTATTTTTTTTTTATTCAATCCTCAGACTTGCCAAAACCGAAATCATGCCATCCCACTCTTAAATAAACACCGTGTCTATTTTTCCTTTTTTATTTTTGATACTCAGCAAAAACTATAAAACAGAAAAAGTTCATTAAATGAACAAATTACTAATATTATTAAACAATGGATCTGCTACAGGAAGTGACATTATCGCTATCAATAATCTAGCAAACAGATATTCACGTTTCAATGTATTTATAACCACAGATAAAATATTTACTCTCATAACATTCCACTAAAATACGGACAGCATTTTATTTGTACATGAAAATCTGACTACTAATTATCGATAGATGTTAGTCGAATTAGGTTTTACTAGTATAATTGGGGAATACGCCGGTGCTACAAACCTAATAACCGCATTGAGTGTGCTTACTTGGCATCAAGTCTCGTTTTTGCTGACGCACTTTGTCCTGAAGGCCTGAAGGCCCGAGTTGAGTGTAACCTTTGAAATAACGTTATCTTTCCTTAAGTAAATCGTTCGAGAATCAAAAATTAGGTCAGTTCTTTTATTATTTCTTTTCAATTTAATATTATTTTTACTGTTTCTTTTCAGCGATGAGTTAAGGATTGCGAGTAGGTAATACGTTTCTGAGAATAAAATAGTTAGGCAAATTACGTATTTTGTATCCTTACTAATATCTATTATAAAAGCGAAAGTGAGTTTGTTTGTTACCTCTTCACGCCTAAATGGCTTAACCGTTGTTGATGAATTTTGGTACAGAGATAGTGGAGACCCTGGACACAAGCAATTTTTTTAAAGTGAGAAATGATCGAGAAAAAGGCAAGAAAAGGGAAAACTTAGCTTTGCTATTACAATAAATAAGGCGCAAGGGCAAAAACTACAGGTAGCAGCTACCTGCAAATCAGGAAAGGGAAACTTAACGCCGAAACCTTAACCCCGAATTAAACGCGAGCGAAGCCGCAGGCGAAAGCTAGTATTTTATATATTAACCAATTCAAATATTCCTATTCTTCGTATTGAAATTCTTCGCAGACGCCATTAAAGCCCACTGCACTATCCCAGATTGGAATGTCGTCGGCAAATTTTTAATGATTCCAATCCGGGATTATGTAATTACGCTGCATTGAACAACCCGTGTGAATGTGAATCCCGTGCATTATCATTTTTCTGACCTTACGCCATTGTTTTGATCCATACTTCAGTATACCTCTTCACCTCAGTAGTGCCTCTCTGCCAAACAGTCCGTCAATATTTCTTTGGTTACTCTTATAGCCGTATTTCCGTACCTATTTCATAAAACTGCGTTATTCTTTTTGGAACGAAATAGCTCAGAATGGAGTCCATCTGTATATTAGTAATACATTTGTTCACTTACATGCAAATAAAAACAATAAGATTTAACATAGAAGTTATCAGAAGTCTTTATTTACTTATCAAAATCAAAATATTTTTATTTCACATAGGCCTACATGGGCACTTATAAAACGTCGAGAAAAGATGCACGGTTCGGGTTGATCATTTCCTATGGAGAAGAACCGGCAAGAACCTTGATGGTTACTCGTTTAAAATCATTTGGCTTTACAATGTTATTGTTACAGAATATGTTACATAATGTTTATTTTTTTAAATGTATCTTCAAACAAATAATTAAAATAAAAACAATTAATTAAAAATTATGGTAGCTTAATAATAGTCAGGATTCCAGAGAAAGGAACCTCTTAACAATACAAGCCATGTCTAGGTGTACTGCTTTCTGAATTGATCCAGCTGTCTAAGGAGAACCTCCGTAGATATAGGTCGAAGCTCTTGTCAATTAAGCCATTGGCAGATACGACTATCGGCACAATAGTCGCAGTGTCCACATCCCACATGTCAACAACCTCGTGAGCCAAGTTAGAAGCTTTAATATTATCGGTTTATTAGTTCAGTTCAAATTTAAGTAAAAAAATTCTTTCCCATTATTGTTTAGACAAGACAACTCCTTTTCCTCATTTTATCTCTAATTTCTCACTTTTAAAAAAAAATACTATTTCCGTCTCCAGGGTCCCAACTATCTTTATACCAAAATTTATCAAAATCGGTTTAGCCATTTAGGCGTGAAGACGTGACAAACAAACTCACTTTTGCAATATTAGTAAGGATTATGAAAAAAACCCGATCAAGTTTCCCGTAATCCGTATAAACAAATAATTAATTAAAGTCCCGACCAGTCCTCTAACAAAATGATAAACAGTATTGAATTACAAACTTAACTATGCCGTTAGAAAACTGTTGTCCCCATACATTGACATTGGTCGCGGTTAGTTTACCAACACCAATTAAGTTTGTAATCACATTTTTTTGTAATGCATCTTCATATTTACTTTTTTCGGATATTTAGTATTTAGTATCTATGAAATTGCTTCTTGCCAAATTTCACGATTCTAGGTCAACAGGAAGTATTCTATAAAATTTGATTCCCTTGAGAGTGTCGCATTATATTTTAAATTTCGCATTATACGTTTTTAGTGCCATAAATGAACGTTTTTTTTTTTTACATTAACTTAGAAGTTTGGTTTTTACAAGTTTCAGGGACCTTATTTCCTTTTAAGGTACTTAACCCTAAAAATAAAAAATGATTTAGTAAATTAATATGTTTTCTTATTGCATATAGGTAGGGCTAGCTAACATTTAGTAAAGTAATATAAATATATATATTACTTTACTAACATTTAGTAAAGTAATATAAATATATATATTACTTTACTAAATGTTCTAATTGTAAAGTTGATTGATCACTCAGTCTACGTGTGTAAACACAAACAAGCGAGTAGCGAACGGAACGTCATAATTAAGTAAACAGCTATGAAAATAAGTGAAATATAAAAGTAATGTATAAAAAACTAGAAGTAATGATATTTGAAACGGATGGATAGGAAAACAAGTCTCATACCAAAATAATTAAAGGCCTAAGATTTAATTATCTGTCTACCGCTACATACTTAATTTTTTTTAAGTATTTTATATCATCCTCGCATTACCTAAGTTTTCGAATTAAACTACCTTACAAAAAATACCAAGAACCGCAGTCACAAGAACACGACAAATAGTTTCGGCTGATATTTGCGAACTGAGCCTAAACGTACTGGCCCTTCATTACAAGGGTGGCCCCGTGGCCGGCGTGGCCGAGGACAAAGTCCCAATTTTTCGGCCGAAAATAGGGCATCCCACCGCGCCATGACGTCACTCAACCTGCAGTATCGCCGTGGCCAAGGCGACAGCGACAGACACTTCGATCCTCTCTGAATTAGTGATGTTTGGCTATTTGAACTCGCATTTTATTTGCGTTACGTTTAAGTTATGGTTTCGTTTTGTTTAACATTCTCTGTCTTTAGTAGATTCTTTTTGTCATTTATTCCAATAATATTTATCGAATAATATTTTTTTTTTTTATGTTGTAAGCGATTTCAAAAAAGGAGGTTCTATGTTGGTACATTTTTTTTAAATATAAATGGCTTGGATAGTCTTTAATATTTTTTTCTATGTCTATATGGATGATCTGATAATATCTTTTAGTACCAATGGAAAATGATTGGTCGATAAAAAATTGTGAGATATTATCACCATATTATTACCATGATTAAAAATGCTGAAATAAAGTTTAGTTTTCTTCTCTCTGTTAATATAACTTTTTCCAGTTAAAAAAATACCAAATATTTCACATGCTGATAATAAATAAAATAAAATAAAAAATAAAAAAGCCTTTTATTTCCTACAACGTTTCCATTCGTTTTAACTAAGTAGATTACTAATAATATAATATGACATCCTAACTTACAACAATTAGTATTAACAGTTTAAACCTTAACTAATTTATGTTTTATTACTACATAATACTATGTTTATTTACTACTACTAAGTTTACTATTACTATTTTAAAAACATATCTAAAACTATATAAAAGAAAAACTGCTTAAACTATTTAATGTTCTGATATATTTGTAGGAACCCCATGATGGGTGAAGGCCTCCTCCAAAAGTGCCCAGTTGTCTCGGTCTTGTGCCATATATTGCCAGTTAGAGCCAGCTGCCCTAGTGATCTCGTCTTCCCAGCGGGTCAGTGGTCTTCCTTTACTCCTTTTACCTTGGGGGCCTTTCCAGAATGTCACTTTTTGGGTCCATCTCTCGTCCTTCAACCTCGCGACATGACCGGCCCATTTCCACTTGAGTTTTTGTGCATAGCTCAATGCATTAGTTGCTTTGGTTATTGATCTTATTTTTGTGTGTCGTATCTTGTCCAGCTTCCTTATTTTTAGCATACTTCGTTCTAGTCCTCTTTGGCAGGTAATGAGTTTGTGTTTTAGTTTAGTTGTAAATTTCCAGGTCTGACATCCGTATGTTAAGCATGGTAGGAGGCTGGAGTTCATAACTTTCGTTTTAGTGGCTATAGGCAAGTTACTTTTAAAGATTTCCTTTAGACTCCAGTATTTATTCCACGTATGTTGTATTCTTCTTTCAACTTCTAGTTCATTATTGCTCCTATCAAAACTAATCCGCTTCCCTAAATAGATGTACTGATCAGTATATTCAAGTGGTTCTCCGTTGATTGATACTGGCCTTCTCCAGCTATTTGTCATCGCCATAGTTTTTGTAAGATTCATTTCTAGTCCCACTTTAATACTGGCTAGGTGTAGAGTCTCAATCATGTGTTGTAACTGGGAGCTGGACTCTGATAACAAAACTAGGTCATCTGCGAATCTTAAATGGCTTAGGTAGGTGCCCTTGATATATAGTCCTGACCTGCCCCAATCTATCTTGTTGATGATAGCTTCTAGGATAGCTATAAATAGTTTTGGAGATAGCGGATCGCCTTGTCTCACTCCTCTTTCTATAGAAAAGCTTGGGCCGACGGTTTCTAGCTTTATTTTACCCTTATTGTGGTTATATATACTTTTTATTACATTTATGTACTCCTCTTCTACTCCCTGCTGTTTCAAGCTTTCCCATATACTTGAGTGTGTCACTGTATCAAATGCTTTTTGATAGTCAATAAAAGCAATATAAAGAGGCCTCTGTTGTTCTAGATACTTTTCTATAATTAGTCCAAGTGTATGCATATGGTCAACTGTCGAAAAACCTTTCCTGAACCCTGCTTGCTCTACCGGTTGTCTTAATTCCAGTGTAGTACTAATTCTTTTATTTATAATTGTAGAGAAAAGTTTGTAGAGACTCGGTAGCAAGCTTATTGGTCTGTAGTTGCCAATATCCTTTGGATCGCCCTTTTTATATATAAGTATAATGTTTGATTCAGACCATTGGGACGGTGTTTCCGATTTTTTTATGATCAAGTTAAATAGTTCAGCCAATGGTCCAGCTAATGTAGTGTGCGCTATTTTTAGCATTTCATTTTTAATGTTATCGGAGCCAGGACTTTTTTCTAGTTTCAAACTCTTTATTGCTTCTATGACTTCAATGTCATCAACGGGTTTAATATGACTTTGTATATTTTTGTTTATATTATTTGAGGTTTCCGTGTTTCGGGTCTTATCGCTATATAATCTCCTATAGAATGCATGCTGATAATATGGCCTACAAAATTTAATTACGCCTTTATAAATATTTCTTCTTTATTAAAATATAAGAAAACAACGATCCCATAAAATATTATACAACTGCACTTCACAGTATTTTTAAACGACGTCTTAATACCCTGATTGGTTTCTATGGTTTATCTAGAAAATGAAGAAAAATATTAACTTTATGAACAAAGTTTGTAGTTATCAGGCAGGCATAAATAATCAACAGCTCTCCTTAAGGAGAGCTGTTGATTATTTATTTTCTTTGTAAAATGATATATATTTATTTTTGTAAGGTCTTTTAACTTTTTACGAATAATTCTATTCTTAGACGAAACAGCCAAAACAAACTCAGAGGTCGTTTTTAATGTCGAAACATTGACTTTAATGTGAGGATAGTTCACACATACGCACATCAGAGTTATCCTGAAAACATCACAAACCAATCTAGCTGGTTCCGTTTTTGGCCAAGAAAGTACTATTTAACAATTTTACCAACCGTCTATTTACTGGACTTGTATATGAAATTGCGTAACTATCCCTATAAAACAATGCTTTTAAAATATAAAACTAGCTATTTAACGGGATAAGCAAATATATTCGAACTGCCGCATGAAAATATAATTGTTATTGTTACCATTGTTAACAAAACAATCATAAAATAAAATCTATTGAAAAATGGGAGGCTGTCGCGGGCCGTGGTCTCACAATGAGTGTCTTTCATGAGGCTTTGATAGCACAGATAGCGTAGATAGCGACGTGGAGCGCTGTAACAAGCCGTGGGTGGCCGCCAGGCTGGCTGCCAGCCCGCCAGTGTGCACCACTCGGCAGCCACATAAAGGCCATGTTTACCCACGTTCGATAAAAAGCTTCAAAGAACGGTCGCGGCGCTTACATTACAGGCGGTAGTTCCAAATCAAGTAGATGTTTGTGTTCGAAAATACGCTAGTTTAAACATGCCTTATGAGATTATTGTTTTCATTTGGTTCACTTATTTTTGGTTAACTTTAATTTTGTTATAAATGAAAATCCGTGGAGATGGAGCAAATGGATCTTAATAATCTAATATTGATGGCAATATGTCATACTACTAGAAATGTCTATGTAACATGCACTGCCTTGGACAGTGTGCTTCAAAATGCAAATCTCCATGCGATATGAGATATGTAACGGCGATGCGCTGTCAAAGGCACGCCATGAATTCCGGAGAACCTGAGGAATGTCCTCGTCCACGGAATGATAGTCCCCTGCAGCTGCATAACCGCAATCCTAGCATAATGCTATGAATTTCTGAAAGCCAATTAGTTGGAATTCGAGGTTCTGATGTCACCATTAGTGTTTCTGTGTTATTTAGTTCGTGGGCTTTTGTTAGTTATTTAATACGGAATGTTGTGCCTGTTGGGTTATTATGTAATGTTTAGTTTCAGAGAAAATTACCTGTAATCACCAAAAGGTTAAGCAGATTTATATCTACAGTATCCGAATTTTGGCCAGATATCATTAGGGAGCGAGTCATTATTTGTATGGTACACATCCTGCACTAAGAAGTTGGCTACTATGAAATTCTTGATTCCCAATAACACTTTGTCTGACCAGAGAATCGACCAGATATCACGCTCAGAGTAGCGCTTAAGAATACCAAACTATCATTAGTAAAATTGTTAGCTAAATAACTGGCACAGTTTTGCAAAATATTGTTAGATTTGAATCGAAGCTAAAAAGCGCTGAATAAAACGATATCAACGCTGCTCGACAACCGCTGCATTCAGCTGTCAAGTTCGCAAGCCTAGATGCGGGAGACAAGCTCTTGATAAGTACGTTGTTGAACGTCAGTATCCATTTGTTTCCTGCTGTGCAATCGACATTTGTTGGACATTCTGATCGACTCAACTCTCCGGACGTAAGTTTTGAACAATTTCTTTTAAAGTGTCAAGAAGTCGGGACTTTGAGGTATTGATAAATTCGATGAAGTTTTAACTTTTGCTTCCGTTGCTCACCGTTGTATTGTATCTGTCATAAATCAGTCTAAGGTTGGTTTTCTGAACTAAGACTTTGTAGATCTTAGAAATATTGATAGATTAAAGCTTTTGTGTACTTGTTCAACGTGTCAGTATAAGATTTGTATTATTTGTACGAAAAATTGATAAATCATTTTCTGTATTGTTTACTCACTGGTTGACAAACATACTGTGTGTGCCAGATATTTGTCAACAATCCTCCTCGACTCAATCTTGTGGAAAAGACTTTATATAATATTATTATAAAGGTATGTCATCATTATGTTTACATTATTATTATATTAAACAGTACCAATAATATGTAGTAAACAAAACCAAAATAACTCGCGCAAAAAAATATTTAAGTGGTAGTCTTTAACTAGGCAAGTTTCTCACCTTGTTTTGGGATAAAAACAGTTTAAAAAACCCGAACTCAAGCGGGGTACTAGTAGCCACTGAAAAGAAGACACTTCCTGGTTTTATCATAAGATCAGCCCCAAATCTCCAAGGTACCAAATTAATGTACTGTAAAAACCAAAATAACATGCAAAGTTTCATTTTGATACGACAATTTATTAGAAGAAGGTTCAAATTTACTTCCAACATTTCCTTACATTATTTGCTAGTGAAGCTAAAACGTTTGCTGGAACAGAGGGTCATTTTAGTCGGATCAATCCTCAGTACGCACGTCCTGTAAAATCGCATGGCACCCCTGCTGCCGGCTGCGGAGAGCGCGGTCCGGTGGCCTCATAACATCCCTTCTTAAGAAACGAACAAGAACTGCTGTTAGTTCTGTGCAAATACGTAAGATGTTACGAACCAGTTGTTGGAAGCTGTATTTATAAAATTAATGCTTAAATCATCTTCTGCCTAGCCTCTTCCCAACTATTTTGGGGTCGGCTTCCAGTCTTACCGGATGCAGCTGAATACCAGTATTTTACATCGAGCGACTGCCTATCTGACATCTACTACCCAGTTAGTATTGGGTAATAACCCTTGATAAGACTGGTTGTCAGATTTTCGGGACACTGAATTCCTGTCAAATATCTACAAATTATGGTCGGGACCAACAGCTTAACGTGCTTTCCGAGGCACGTAGGAAACTCAGTATGTAACGGGTGGGCATGGCTAACCCTAAAGATCGACCCGAGAGGCTACTTTTGTTTAGACACGAGATCCTCTGATAAATTAAAAAAATAGTTAAATAAAATACATTATTTACAAGATACATAAATGGAATTTAAAAAACTGCATACCTAACTTTATTCACACGTAGATAAACGAACAACGGACGACAGTCTGGCAGCATTGCCACATTTAATGGCATTGCGAACATTCAACATAAAGTTGGCAAAAGCCTGTCCTCACTTACTGAATGGCCCCGAGATCATAGCACATCTAAAAATATTTCCAAGATGTCCCCCGTCGTAGTAACTGTCGACTAAAGAACTATATTTGATTGAAGCAGTCGTCGGGAACCAGCTGTTGGGGAAAGCCACTAGATATAGTAATATTTTATGTAAGAAGGACTTTGGGGAAACGTCGGCTCGTTTTCGTATTTTTGTGTGACTCCGAAGAAAAGAAAACTTGCCGCGTAAACTTAATGGTTTCTTTAAATAAATATTCTATAACATCACGCATTTAAGTCCCCATAGGAGAGGCAGAGGTGTAGGTACCCAATAATACACCCACATTTCGACAGTTATGTTTATGTCCCATGTACGCGACCGAGCATAGCTCAAGACTCCGTGATTGCTACTAAGAAATACCTGATGGTAAAACCCAAAACCAATACCAGACCAAGGAATCAAACCTAGCACCTCGTGGTCAGCAGGCAGTTTGCGACCATTAGAGCGACCAACAGGGCAGTCCAAATCAAAATATAAATATATCGTTAAGTTCTTATTTATTTAACATATTGCGCGCACGCAGCAATGCTCAAATTGGCATAATTAAGCTTTATCTGAGCAAGAGTGTAGAATGATTAAATAAATTGAATTGCTATCGAATACTGAGCTCTAGACGACCGCTTATTCTTCAGTTTATTTTTCTAAAACCAAGATCAATCTTAGCATTTAAAAGCTAAACAACAATCCTCTATGAAGAGAATGTGTGCCCGAGGATAACCGTAGGGAATGCAATATCTTGGCGAACAAAAGCATTGATTCGATCCTGCGTAATCCGGAATAGCACTGACATACTTCAGTCCAGCCGAGTGCCCCCGCTGCCCTACTTAAGCCGCAAGAAGGAAAAATACCAAGATACGTCATTTACACCAGTTCTTGTTATTGCAGTATTTTCTTCTCTCACATAAAAAGTAAGCTAATATAATAATAAGCTTTTAGGGGAGAGCGTTTACCGTTTGTCTATTCTCCTCGCGTCTTGTGCATCGCGCACGCGCAAAGTTATGAGCGCATAGTTTGAATTCCGCAGCGGTCAATATATAGGCTTAGTATACCTTGCATCTTACCTTGGAATTCTCTATGTTGCGTATATGACGGGGACAAATGGGAGGTAGGAGGTGCGTCGGTGTCTTCGCTATCAAGTATTGTTAGTATATAAAGTGGACGTCAAGTGGACCTGAACTATTTGTTGAAAGGAATGTTTTCTATCGTGGAAATCATTCATGGAATTCAAACATAAAATAAACTTTATGAAATGTCCGCAGCAAAGAGGACAGGAAATTCTATATGGTCGTTTAAGTAAAAAATAATACCAAATTCTGTCTAAGGAGGACGGGTTGCCTAATTAATTTCCCAAATTGCATCCAGCGCAGCGGCGTCTGACCCCGGTGAGGCCGCGTTATGTCACCTCGAACTTGTGACCTGCCTGCTATCTACATCATATACAAGCATAGCATTCAAATGCCACTGTAGGTAGGAGACATGCTTAGATCTTGAGCTCCATTTCTCCATGAGAATATAACAAGGGAGCTCCTTAACGAAGTTTTTATGCAGCTGGCAAACAAGCAAATTGTCTTTATTATTTTTACTTTGTCCAATATTAGCATATTCGATCCGCCTCGCCTTCTACGTTTTTATACAAGATATGACTGCATATCTGCAGACGTTGCATTTTAAAGCTGAGGAACTTATTAAGGTGTAGGTACCTATTGTAACGATCTGATTAAAAGTTGCTCACTCCATGCGAAGGTCGGGCACTTGGCTCAAGTTGCACTCCCGAGCCGCAGCAACCTTTGATCTAGATTAGTGAGTGAACCGGCGCGCGGCGGCGACCAGTCTGCTCTGCCTCGCCGTGCACCACACCGCGGCCTCTCCAAGCCAGCCGCGCCTCATGCTACTAACTACTCTTACGGAACTCACAGCCCATGTAAACCCTTCTTCTTATGTAACTACTACAGCTTTTCCGTCTTTAATGCCAATCATGCTTATTGCTTAGGTACCTTACAAGTAATCTCATACTTGGACGCGTCAGAAACGCGTCACTGTATTGTTTGCGCGGAGCGTCGTCGACGACAAACATCGGAAAGTGAATTAAATTCCAGACCGAACTAATAAGGGCAAGAAAAGCGAATGTTTTCCTAGGAAGTGGTGTGTGGGGTTCCGTGACGCAGCGGTGCGGCGTGCGGCGGAGCGGGCTAGCAGCGGCGCGGCACGACGCGCGCGTGGCAGGCGCGGGCCGCGCCGTCCGCTGCGGCGCTTGGCGGCCGTTGTCGATACGCGTGCGGCGCGCCCGAGGGGGCGCGCGGGGCGGGAGCGCGGGGCGCGCCGGGAGCACGCACGCGCTCCCGCTCCAGTACTCTGCCGTCGCGCCACGGCGATACACTCGTAGGCCCGTGCCTTGCGACCGCCACGCGGATCTCCGCCGAGACATGACTCGCCGCACCCGGTGAGGTGCCTCCGCACGCGTCCCGATTACGCATTACGCAAGGAATCGTCACCGACGACGCTCCGCTATCAGCGGTCGCCATACCACACATATCCAAAATATATCGAATCGTTCTCACATAATCCTCGTACTACTAGTTAACGTTAGTCGTCCATCGACAGCGATAAAAGTTCGCGCGGAAGAACACGCGCTCGGGACGGTCAGAATTCGGCGGTAAAGTTGCGCAGGTCGCGAGTAGTGCGCCGTGCGTGAGGTGGCCCGGCCGTCGGGCGTGCCGCAGTGTTGGCGCGATGCGACCGCGGACCCGCGCACCGCTCTGAGCACACTATGAGGAGCGCTGCGGGCCAGGAGCGGGTGTAGCGGCCAGCAGGAGCGAAGCCGAGGCTTGGCATGGCGCGCTCGTAAGGTGGCGGGGGCGGCGCGCGCCACGAGCCGGCCGGGGGGCGCCGCGGGCCAGCCGGCCTCCTCGCCGCGTCCCCGCTGCAGCGCACCAGCACCGAGCCGATGACATATTGTCGTTGAGCAGCCACCATTGCTCGCATAGAGTTGGTCGAGAAATGGGGGCTGACGCCTGTCCTCAGGCCGAGGCAGGAATGCCCCCGGGCCCCAGAGGAAGGTGGAGACCAAAGGTACGTATCGCCACCAGCATGTAGTCCTAGCATCATCAGCCTCGATTAGTGAGGTACTACGGGGGCGGCAGCTAGTCATCGGTCGTAAAGCGGTTTGCGGTGAGGATGTGTCCCGCTGACGTCACAGTACATGTGCGGTCGCGGACGCGCGCGCCCAGCTCGCCGCGCGTGCTCCTCTGCGATGGACTACTTCGCTATGTGCTGGTGAGTCGGGGGTCGGCAGAAGGCGCTACTAACTCCTAACACTTGCGACCTGATATCCGGTGAGTGCCGTCTTAGGTTTTCCGTTAATGACCGCATCACATCTACTGATCGACCTACATTTTCACGGCGTTTTTGCATTATTCATACATCTGTCACAAAAGACGTTCATGTCTGGGCGCCCGTTCGTCTCGAGACGGTATCCTCAACGCAGCTGCAGTAAACATATCGTAGTAACTTCACCGCTCTTCTCTTGTTTCGGCACATAGCTTTGTTTAATTGGCCAGGCATTGTTTGTATTGATGGGTATTCTCACTGCGGCATCGCTCGGGCATGCACGACGGGACAACAACAGATCGTTTGTCTACACGATCTCCGGGAGCTGTAAAAATATCGATGATTGAGGTCGTAAATGTATCGCGCTGGATGCTGCAAACCGGCCATACTCTGCGGGATTACGTTCGAATTACAGCTCTCAATCGGGATCAATAAAGATATTATAATAACAAGCGAGTGAGTCACGGGCACTACGCGGCGTATCGTCGCGTATCCTGAGCTAGTCATCGATAATGACGTAGTTTATGCGATATCAGTGAATCTGATTATTACTTATTTGATGTCCCCGGTGCTGCATTTAGACAAGTATAGGTGCACTATACGTATGCGTATACGTATAGTGCACCTTCGAATGTAGCAGTATCTACATTATAAGATGTTAGCGTTAACATCTTATAATGTAGATAGTGCTACATTCGGTGCAGATAAAAGCAACTCCAAGCTTCATCAGACGGCTAAACACAGACAGTGAAATATAGGTCATAAAATAGGTTTAGTACACAATAAATTTTTCAATCAAATTGATATATGTATGTGGATTACTTTATAGTGAACTCGCACAAATCTAAATCAATTAATCTTTAGTTGTCGATACTCATTTACGAGCGCTCCATTTGAAATATCGCCAAATGCAGGAAGTTAAAGTAAAGTACAATGTATTCGAGATTATTGAGTTTATCCGTAAAAGCCAATAAATTCTCGGAGTGGCGTTTAAATCCTGCGGCGGAAAGCGGTCCGAGCGAGCGGAGCGGAAAGTTCACGTAGTGTATCTCCTTGGTTGCACCGCCCCGCTCCGGATTACCGCGTGAGGCTTAACAGTTCAGCGTTTATCCGCTTGCTTCACTAAGTATTTCGTTTGATACCATTTTAAAGCTGACTTCTGGTCTTACGATCGTCAGCGTCAGCCACTGCGGCTGTCCTTGCATGTATTATTATAACATCTTCACTAGAAGTAGTAGTGACTTGTATTTCATACGCATTGATTGCATATGGCCTCGATAACATGTGTTTTGGAAAGAGATTGATGTTCTATCGACGCGGTAGGCGATATGATTTGCGGAATTTCAATCGCAATATTTAAAACTAAGCTTCCGTCATTTTGTTGATGGAAGTTGTTATGTATGACGCTTAAAGATGTTCTGTGATATAGAAGAGAACGCGGAGTGGAATATGGACAGTAACGTAAACGTTTCAGACGATGTTGATTGATACTGTGTATACTGCAATAGCGCGTTAACAATCTGTTACAAACGTTTTTATTGTTATATCTTTATGAAGTATGCCAGTTAATTTGATAAAGAGTTAGAGATTATAAAGAACTCACTACTTTACTTTTTCAAGAGACAATATACTCTTCACACGGAAACTTCGAGTTCTTGAAATGCGTTTTTTTATCGACTTAATATTGGTATTATGATCATAACAATTGTATCATAGTAACTAGCTGTTCCACCGGCACTCGTTAGTCAAAACGATAATATTTAATTAAATTCGTTACACAAATTAGGGTAATAAGAGCAGAATATTCACTGGCTACAGTACAAGCCGGTTTTTGGTCGTTCCAGATCGCCATCAATCCTTAAAATATTATTATAGCGAAAGTGAGTTTGTTTGTTTGTTACGTCTTCACACCTAAATGGCTACACCGATTTTGATAAATTTCGGTACAGAGATAGTTTAGACCCTGGAGACGGACAAAGGCATAGAAATGAGGGAGAAAGAGGGAAGAAAAGGGAAAACTTAGCTTTGCTATTACAATAAATAAGGCGCAAGGGCAAAAACTAAAGGTAGCAGAGGTACCTGCAAATCAGGAAAGGGGAACTGTGTTACCCCGCATTTAACGCGAGTAAAGCCGCGGGTAATAGCTAGTTAGTAATAAATTTATAGAAGTTGGGTAATTACCGCCGTGCGCCACACCCCTCGTCCTCAAGTCCGCTAGACATTTGCGTAAAGTCCAGTCAACCAGACTGTGAAACTGAACATGCGGAACCATTCCCATACACAAAGATAATAAAATTTCGTGAGGGACATTGCATTTCACCCTTCTCCCCATGAGAATTACAAGATAAAGAAAAGCTCGTCTAAATGCATTTAAATGGACTATCTTGACGTAAAAAGAACCCTCTTGGAGAAGTTTTGTTTAATGTCTACTCCGCTTCTGGTAGTTACATAATAATATAAACAGTTTACGAATGTGTTATGATGCTTCCTCAACGATGATCTTTTGACAAAAGATTATTATTTATTCATTTTTTTAATTTATTCGAACTCGGCAATTAGGAATCTTCCTTAAAAATGGCGCAAGACAGTTCGTCAAAACACTAGCCCACCATTTCCAAGTAACTGAGGAGAAAAAAGGAGACAACAAGTCCCTAGCAATCTGTTTGTCTTATTAAAAAACAACAATAACTTGGTTTAAACAAAGATATTGCCCCATGTTATACGCCTAACGCGACACTTAGAAAATAAATGCAAAAATCTTACAGACGAAAATGACGAGTGATAAATTAGAATTAAGTGCATAATACATGAACCGGGCCTTTTTAGTAAGTACCTCTTTGCGTTGCTAGATACCAGTAACATAGAAACATGTATGTTCTTACGTTCGTTCTAGATCAATAATCCAGTCAGTAAACACAAATTCGCGTGATCTCAAAAACTTAAACAGAACTAACAAGTAGAGCCAACAATGAGTACATAGTACATTATAACAAATGGGTAGGTACTCTATACTTCCTAAGTCTCATCTTGTGAGATTCAGCCCTTCTAGCAAAATACCTAATTCGCCGCATTATACCGCATCCAACGAAGTTACAAATGTGCCAACGGATCGAATTTGCTCCTTTTAACTCGATTTCGTTTGAACAATCGCGCGGTTGCCTCTTTCATTGGAGCGAATCTTCATATACTGCAGCTAACAAAGAATAGTTCTGTGTTGAACAAAAATTGGTGGACAAAAATACACTACTTACAATATTATATTAAAGACAACATCGCGAACATTAATAAAAAATACAAACCTTACATCTAGCAGTAGGCTCTACTTCTAGATTAATAGTTTTGATTGTACTTTCAAAACTGATTTAGCCGACTTAAAAAAGGAGCAGATTCTCAATGCAACTGTATTTTTAGTTATTGAGTTATCTTTCATAATATATTCAACAGAACACTGATTTTTGAGTGAAACTCCATGAAACTTCTGATTGCCAAACATGATGGGATGTTTAAGAGTCGGGAATTTACACTACCTACCTGTTTATTTTGTTTTTGTTAATTAAGTCAATGAAATTCATACATACTAGTATTTAAGAATTGTTGAGGGTTTAAGTATACATAAAGGTTTTTGTTTCATTATTTGTAAGAGAAACAAACAAAGAAGAACCAACTGCTTAACGTGTTTTCCGAGACCCAGAGAAAACTCTGTATGTAATGTGTGGTCACCCATCCGCAGATCAACCTAGGCAAGCGCGACTTAACCTAAAGATCGACCCGAGTGGATGTTATTATTTAGCCACGTTCACCTCACGTGTAACTTTATTATGTATGTTGACATTAAATTATCATTTCTTTAAAAAAAAGGTCCGCTCCTTAAATAAAATGTGCATTATAATTGACCAAATCACTGGTGTCTAAGGACTGCATTGGCAATTGTACTGGATTTAAAAAAAAAAAACTTTTTCCCTCACGTTATTCCTGTATCGTGGGTGCGTTTACAAACATTTTAACTCACATACGCAAACAACCATTACGCCTAGGACTTACCTAGGCGGTTTCTTTAAACAATTGATTACAGAAACAATCTATTTAATGACAAGAAAAAAATGAGGCACTTATGAAAAAAAAGATTAGTTATATTGGTTTTGTGTGAGTGCGTATGTTTGTTTGTGTGTGTAGAAATAGTGTGTATATGTGTGTCGGGCAGTACGTTGTGACATCTTCTTCTTCTTCTTAGATTATTAGCTTAGATTGTATGAGTGTGTATGAGTAGGTGAAATAGGCAGTTACCCCACTTAGCTGTCATGGTTTCGTCATTTTTAATTGACTTCATTAAAGGAGGAGGTTCTATGTTCGTCCGTATATTTTATGTATGTTCAATATTGCTTAAGTAATTTATGAGTTAACAAAATTAAAAATCAAAATTAACGTTTTGCTAAAAAAAAATAACCGACAAAACGTGAAAAATAACTTCACTTCCGGAAGTCGGTGGCAAAAGAGAAAAGAAAAATTAACAATACTATTCTAGTATGACAGTAAAGGTTTTGTCTTATAAAGTTGTTAGTATTGGTGCGAGATATTGATATTATATTTCCGCCAGGTATTTTGGAAATAGAATACAATGGGAAAAGTTAGGCTAGCCAAATAATTAAAAGCCAAAAGCACTCTCTCACAAAAATCTCCCCTTTGTGCAATGAGCGCGTTCTGCTCCAATAAAATAGTCAATTTGAATTTATGTTGCCATTTAACGTGGCACTGGCAATACTCTTAAACAAATTACCGATTAATAGCTCTGAGGAGGAACTTTTGACGCTAAATGTTAATTTGTGAGTTTTATTTCTACGTCCTTTAAAATATTTCACAAAGACAATAGAAAACGAAAATATATGGCGAAATAATTGTCATCGATATTAAAAAAAAAATGTTATATTGTTTATTGGCTGTAATATGTTAGTATTAACATTTTTTAAATATGTTTTGCTTTTTAAATAATAATGAGTCCATGTTTACCTCTGCTGGAATCGTAATTGATCTATAGCGTTATGTGAAGAATATTCGACTTAATTTGATCTCATCTCGAGGGCTTGAGTTTTTCACAAATAGCAAGGAGGTACAAAATCTTAAGACTAGAGCTTTTATTAGATTCATTTGTAACAAGTAACTAACTATAGCTAGCTAAGTAACTATGTTAAAAAAAAAAGTTATATTATCCACATGCGAAGTTTTAAAAACTATCAATTATTGAAAGTTTACCCAAACAAATGCTGGTCCAAAACAAACCACATTCAATTATGTCAATGAGATTGACATTTACTATGTAATAAGGTTACCAGCCTAAGAAAAATATAAACCCTGACTTTAGTGTGTATTTTAGCTCTTTTAAAAATCGTAATATTTATATAAATACTAGCTGTGCCCAGCGGTTTCACCCGCTGAGGTTTAGGGTTATGAAAAATAGATGTTAGCCGATTCTCAGACCTACCCAATATGTACCCAAAATTTCATAAGAATCGGTCGAGCCGTTTCGGAGGAGTACGGTAACTAACATTGTGACACGGAAATTTTATATATTAGAAATATTAATTTTAATATTTTGTTTTGTGCGAGGCCAATCAATACTTTTTCCTTCTTTCTTTTTTTTTGAGCCAGTGTTGCATTGAAACAAAGACCTCCCACACATTGCTCGTGACTTTTGTCAGGAGTGAGAGGTATTTGCACCATTTACTAACCTCTAATTACCCATCAGGCAGCCAGCCAGTCATCTCTTTGTTCATTCTCACACACACGCCATGCTGAGGCTTTTCCTTTATTTTGTTGTATTTTTTATCCGTTTTAGTTTTTAATTTAATGGGTTTCACTGAAACCACGTTCCATTTTATTTATATTAAAAGGATTTTTGTAGGTGAAACATTAGAGAACACTGGTACCCATAACACAAGTTAAATCTTACCTTGGGTACCAGAGTTCATTTCACTACTTACCAAATGGAGTCATGTTAAAATTTTAAAGACATTGTTAGTTTGTATATGGTATTGTACAAGTCAAAACGATTTTTTTTTAATTTTATCTAAGGAACGTGTGTCTAAAATGAACCTACAACTTGCCTGCAAAGCTTATTAGATTTCTCAAGAAAAGCCTTTAAACTCATAATGCGGATTGTAATTTTTTCAGAATTTTGCTAATTGCAAATCAATTATTAGGAACAAGGTCCCTAATCATTCGTTTCTAGGTAAAATGAAAATAAACTCCGTTTTAATTTATATTTTTGAAGAAATGTCGTAAACCTTTATTTGACCTTTATTGACGTCATCTCAAGACAGAATGTTGTGAAATACGCTTTAACTTGTCTTTAGCTAAAAAATACTGTCGTCAGAGGGAATCACTAAAAAAACTTACTTGAGAACGCTGTTGTGTAAACAAAGCGTTCGTTTTCGCAAAGGTCATTTGTTTAAAACTTCTAATTAATTAAGAAATAGTGCTGTCATGGAATGTAAAAAGTATATTGTTCAATTAAATTACCCCGCTTTACTTATTCGCTGTAACAGCTGTTTCCTTACTAATATCTTTATATATATAATTCTTCTGTGAGTGTGTATGTCACTGAACTTCTCTCAAACGACTGGACCGATTTTGATGAAATTTTTTGTGTGTGTTCAAGGGGATCTGGGAATGGTTTAGACTCACAATTTTGGTTACCCCGAATTTAACGCGACCGAAGCCGCGGGCAAAAGCTAGTTATATTATAAAAGTGAAAGTGAGTTTGTTTGTTTGTTACCTCTTCACGCTTTAACGGCTAAACCGATTGTGATGAATTTTGGTACAGAGATAGTTGGGTTTTTTTTTAAAGTGGGATGTGAGGAAGAGGAGGGAGGAGGAAGAGGGAAGGAAAGGGAAAACTTAGCGTTGCTATTACAAATCAATAAGGCGCAAGGGGAACTGTGTTACCCCGAATTTAACGCGAGCAAAGCCGCGGGCAAAAGCTAGTTGACATATAAAATTGAGTGTATTTTTTTAAACTATGTTTTGTTAAATTAACAAAAAGGATCTATTCGAGTCGATATAATCAGCCCTAAAACTAAAAAGAAATATAAGTTAAACAAGAATTAGATTTTTTATAATATTCAAATAATTAATTATTTTTATAATATTTTTTTCAATAATTTTTTTTTTATATTTTCTTAAAATACCTACTACAGTTGAAATAAATAGTAAATAAAAAGTATGTTTTTTAATCCAAAAAAAATAGATTTTCTTGAAAATGTGTTTGCGGCTCTTCGCCCATTCACGGAGCATTTGATTCTTTTAAGTCCAATATCACAATTTAACATCTAGGTATTATATCTACATTTCTCATAACAATGTACACACGACGGCAGGCAACCTATTCTAAACTATTATACCTTGATCTCTCTACTACGGATCGTACACCGTAGTAGAGAGAATAGGTTAAAATGGTTTTATGTAGGTTGATGTGCCATTTCAACTGTCATCAAAATAAGACGAAAAAATTACATTTTAAAGAAAAATAATTCATACCTGACACCAGAACTTTTTTAATATAAAAACTTAGTCGCCAAAAAAGGGAAAAGACGAAAATCTTTCGAAAGACGGTGACTCTTGTTTAATTTATAGTTGAAGCTACCTAGAAGTAAATTTATTTTTAGTTGTGGTGTGATGGTTATCTCACACAAATTCTTATCAAGTATTCATTTTTCATTGCCATTAAGAGCTATTAAGCATATCGTCTATTTACATTAGAAGAAAAAATATGTATTATTGAAGATAACTCGTATATTACCCAAGCAATATAGATAACATTCAAATGGGACCGCTTCTGGTATACCCTTACGATTATAAAAAAAAGTAACGCGCAACAAACATAGCAAAAATAAACATTCGAATTGAGAACCTCCTCTTTTTTTAAGTTGATTAAAAACAGCATCCTTTTCCGAAAACTCGAGCTAATGTGTGCAGAGAATTCAAACTGGAATCACTACGTATTATCCAATAACACCTAACTATAAGATAGGGGTTGAATTTTGCAAAACCCTTTATTATTGAGTATCTAGTTTCTAAAAGGATCCTCCATGCAAAATCTAAGAATCCTTAATCTTTCAGTTTCTGAGATTTCGTGAGTCAGTCATTTTCTCGTTTAAATATAAGATTTAGTATCTTATAATTATAATTTAAAAGACACTGGCGCCCGCCGCTTCGCCAGCGTGATGATCAATAAAGTATCCTACGTGTTATTCCAGACTATAATCTGCCTCTATACCAAACTTCATCAATATCCGTTCAGCCGTTTTGAGGTGAAAGAGTAACAAACATCCATCCTCACAAACATTCGCAATTTATTTATATTTATTTTTCAATTTAATAATAGTAAGATAAAATAAGCTCCTCTCTAAACCCACAGACTGAAAATGAAGTTTAATCGTAATTTAAACAAGTACCTGGAACAACTACGTAAATTAATAATTTAATAACTGCAAAAAGTCACCTTGTTAAAGGCTACACTAATCTCAGCCGAGATTGGTAATGTGGAATTCATGCAGAAAACAGATTAGCCAATCAGCGTGCTTTGCTGCCCTCCCGCCCTCACCGAGTCTCTCGCCGTAGACGTGATAAGATTAACCTTTTTAAAACCTTTTTTTTGAAACTATTAAATTCATTACGATCAAAACCCGCACGCATTTGTTGCCTCTCTATTTCCGTAGGTATAAAGGGGACATATGGTCTTACACACTCTAACTCGCACATTCTTTACCCGTGTAAATAATCTACCGTGGCAATAAACTCATCTATTAAAATAATTTAAACATAATTGTCAAATTGTAAACGTCACACACTTCAGCTCTCCTATTCTCTATCTATCGGGTATAAAGGCTTAATGTTATTTGTAAAAGCTAACTACAGCTAACTAGGATCTAAACTCAAAGTCAGCTTACATTTTTAAAGCTGCCTCGGGAGAAACAATCTTGTGTAGGAAATCAGGGCATCTCTATAAAATACTTAATTACATTGAGAGAAAGAAGAACACAAACTATCTACTTTATAGACTAAGATAAAGTTGTTCTCTAACACTTGCTTGCAGGAACCACACAGCTCTGTGAAGTTAACTAAAAGCTTGAAACTAAACCACACATAATTAAATTAAAAACTTGGTCATTCAATTTCATTTCAAACTAAAAGTTCATGCGACATCTAAAATGCTAAACACGTAAAAGGGCTGGAGGAGAGGTCAGCTCTGTAGTCGCTCCATGTAAAATGCTTCCAGCTGTATCTGGTTAGACTGGGAGCCGAAACTCAATGCCGATGAGTTCTCTTCTGGTCAGATGGTCCTTTTTCCCCGGTTCCCTAATACTTCGTCACGACACGTCACCGCATTGCGTCACCGACCCGTCAGTACCCGTCACCTGAAGACACTAGCTTTAATTAGAAATGGGTCGATCGCGCCACTTCTCCCCTCTCGTTGTACCAACATTCCGGCCTCCTCTACTTAATGAATAAGATCGTACGTCATTAGCAGTAGCAACTGATTAGCTAATACATTTTTGCCATAACTAATATGTGGGTTTTTGTAAAGGTATAGTGCATCCTAAGTATTCGTAAATACTTAGAATGTACTATACCTTTGTTTAATAAATAGTGTAATATACTATATGTATAGGTAGTGTACACTTCTGCCTGCACCACCGGGGATCGAGGTGTAATGTTGTGTTGATTCTATGAATTCGTCTTTTGGCGAATGCTTTGGTAATCTATTTAAAATGAAGACATCATGGTCTGACATAGTTTAAGCATCATTTGTTTATAACTAAGATAATGATTTTTGGAATACTTCATTAATTCCTGGAAAAGATTCACAAGTTCTTAAAGATGAAAGAGCCCACTTAACTAAGCTATTACAAGTACACTTCGACAGTGACGAACAATTAACTAATAACTGGTAGTAAAACACAAACACAGTCGATACATAGTGACGCATTTGTACACGTTCAGCATATCATATAGATATATTGTCTCGTTAGCTAAGTAGTCGCTAGCCTACTGCGTTATACAAGTGGTTTTGGGTTTTTAATAAATAAATAAAACATTTATTTTCAGGCATCTTAGGCCCATAGATAAATACCTTACAGACAATCATATATATAGCTAATACAATTCGTGTTAGTAAATAAATCCTTAACAACTATGTTAGTAGCACTTCACTGCACTATGTCACTGCGCGTTCATGTGGCACTTGTCCGTGGAAGCGCCGGAACACCACTCCTTGCGGCCAAAAGCCAGCAAGCATTTTTAAGCAGGTATTCACAGTAGCGGTTCTTTATCTGGATATGTGCCCGGCTTACAGCAATTGTCTATACATGAAACTTAAACATATCACATACTAAAGGCACACAAGCCCAAGAATCCGGAATTCCAGACATGATATTGTGTAAAAAATCTTCTAAAAGTTAAGCGTGAGATAAAAATCATAACACGATTTATTAATACAGCTATATTAATCCCAGTACACAGTATATTTGCGACATAAGCTCCGCTTGTACGACAGCTTAGAGTATTCTGGCGGTGTTCTAAGTCCTGTAGCTCACACACCGTCACGATTTCTCTACTCTGTGTAAATAGAATCTTGAGTCTACAGTTTCTTCTGGATACGAAATTATACAGTTGGCCTTGTAGATTCTTAGACGCTTGTTAACTTTTGTTAACGTATTATTTTATTTTACTTTTTGTAAAGTAAGCAATGACTTATTGTCGGGCCTACGCTGTCCTCTCATACTTAAGTGCTAACGCTGTAACAACAACATTGTAAAACTAAATGATTTTAAAAGAGTAACCATGGAGTTTCTTGCCGGTTCTTCTCCATAGGAAACGACCAACCCGAACCGTGCATCTTTTCTCGACGTTTTATAAGTGCCCATGTAGGCCTATGTAAAATAAAAATATTTTGATTTTTTTTTTGATTTTTTGATACACGCGGGATGAACAATAATCCAATGTTTTCTCCTGAAAAAATAGGTTATCTCCTCGTAGTAACGCATTGAAATTTCTTTTTGTAATGCTTTTTAGTACTGTACAGTGTTTTCAATTTTCTTTTATCTTGTTTGCTGAATTTGTTAGGAAAATGCTAGATAGTTCTGATGACGAAAATGTCTTTCTTATCGATACATTGTCATTTATATAATTTGATCGGTAATATTCATGTTGTCGCCGAATCGCAACGAAATTTAAAAAAAAAATCTAAATAATTTTAGTTTAAAAAAAACAGATATTATTAAAAAACAGTGTTTTTATTCGTAAGTCACATGACCAGGCAAGTTCTCCAACTTCCGTAGTTAATTAAGACTTACAAAAACATAACAAATAGCGATTTTGATCCAATGACGTCTCAGAAAAGACATCTTTGGAGATGACCGATTAGGGCAGCCGATCCCAAATAAAGATGCGATAAAGCCATTTCCCAGATCGTGTGTTCTCGTACTCCAGAGAAATTCTTAACATTTCCATACTTCATGAGCTGGCTGGCGGATGTCTGCATCGTAAACCATCATTACGACATTTTAACTGACTCATATTTGAGCACTCTTAAGTGTCAGTTTATTACACCCTGAGAAACTATTTTATTTAAGGTTTATAAAATTCTGGATATTTTATTTTTAAACTATATTTAGAGACTAAATTTAGTCTCTAATAAAACCTTCACTCAAAACAGTATCGGTAAAGGATGTTTTGTTTATGGTTCCAAATTCAGTTTTTGTTGTTAGATTGGCATAACTGATTTCCATTTTGGCGCGGAGTTCAAGTTGCATCTGTTATTTAGTTTAAAAACACTGCTGTTTTTAGTAAGATCATATTATCAAGCGTGTTTTGCAAATTTCATACCCGCCAAAACATCGAATAAAAAGCGTCGAGATGTGATAGATTTGCCTCGCTCTGGTAAGCCATCACCTGAAACTAAAATGAAGTTAACATGGCAAAAGTGAAGGAAATAGTGACTGAAAATCTTCATTCAAGTTTGAGAGAGATAGCCGCTGAACTTTCTGTGTCCCATTTAAAAAAAAAACTAAACTTGGCTAAGAAACACGTTACCGCTTGGCTAGTCCCAAAATTCCTGAATTTTCTTCAAAAACTCAATCGCGTAAGAGTCACTGAGGACATGCTAGAACGAGTTAATTCCGAACCAATATTCGTAAAAAAACTTAAGGAGAAAGGTGTGCCTGGGAAGTATGTGCAGTTGATCCGTGCGATGTACAGTCGATGCAGTACCCAAGTCCGGTCCACAGCGGGCACTACCGGCACCTTCAATGTGGCTGTCGGTCTGCACCAAGGGTCGGCTCTTAGCCCTTACCTCTTCCTGGTGATAATGGACGCTCTCACGTCGGACATCCAGGAAGAGGCTCCCTGATGCATGCTGTTTGCCGATGACATTGTGTTGGTTGCCGAGAGCGGCGAAGAGGTCCAGAGCAGATTGGAAGTGTGGTGGCAAAGACTGGAGAACGTTGGCCTGAAATTAAGCAGAACTAAAACAGAATACTTGTTCTGCGATTTCGGCGGTCTCTCCAGTCCTGTGCCCATAACCCTTGCCGGAACGCCTATACCGATTTGCTCCAACTTCCGGTACCTCGGGTCGCTTGTCCAAGGGGATGGCGAAGTAGACCGGGACGTAACGCACCGGATCAACGCAGGATGGATGAAATAGCGACAGGTCACTGGAACAACTTGTGACCCACGGATGCCCCTCAAGTTAAAGGGGAAAATATATAAGTCCGTGATTAGACCTGTTGTACTGTATGGGTCAGAATGCTGGGCTGTAAAAAAGGTTGATGAAAAACAATTGCATGTAGCGGAGATGAGAATGTTGAGATGGATGTGTGGAGTGACAAGAATGGATAAAGTAAGGAATGAATATATTCGAGGAAGTTTGAAAGTTGCGCCTGTTACAGAAAAATTGAAAGGGAGTCGTTTGTCTTGGTATGGACATGTAATGAGGAGGGATGAAGGACATATTGTGACTAAAAGAGTGATGAATCTGAATGTTGATGGACGGAGAGCGAGAGGAAGGCCAAAGAAAAGATGGATGGATTGTGTAAGGAATGATATGAAGGAGAAAGGAGTAAATGATGCCGTAACGTCTGATAGGGGAGAATGGAAGAAGAAAACGTGTTGCGCCGACCCCAATAGAATGGGACAAGGGCAGGAAAATGATGATTCGTAAAAAAACATTTTAGTCAATTCAACAAACTTAAGAGTGGCGACATCCAACTGAACCAATAAACGACGCCAATGTCGATCACAAGCTGAAGTCATGTTAACATAAATTTGTATGAATATTGAATAATTAACATTTTGTGTACAATTGATCTTTTCCCGATACTAAGAATCTTGACAGAGTAAACGTAAAAGTAAGAGTGAGTTATCAACTGCGTTATCTGCTACAAATCAATCACAATAAGAGAAATTCCTAACTCTCTATTTCGTGAGTTCTCATGATCAAGTTCAAGATTTTTAGAAAGTACTTTCTGAAACTGAAACTTTAACCAAACGTCAAACAATGGATCATCAACAATAAGAAGAATTCTTAACTCTAACTATACTCTCGTGGAAAATTTTTCAAAGTCAAGTTCATAGATTTCCAAGAGTAAGAAATTCTCCTGACCTCAGAAGTTAGCAGTTTTCTCTCGGGTGCAATGTTATGACCTCGGTCAAATAATGAAGCTAGACTTTGAAATTCAATTTCACGGTCTTATTGGTGCTCGCCATAACAGTGATCAATTTCAATTTCCTCGTTCTCCGTCACCTGAGAAGGATTTCAAGATCAAGTACATCCATCATAACAAAACTTTACTTCAAGATAAATACGAGTATTTTAAAGTTCTAACTTTTCTGAACTTGAAGAAACACATTACAGTTCTGAAGGAAATGAGAAATAACTCGTTTCTTTAACAATTTCCTCGGAAAATATAATTATTGACAGTGTTTTGAGTAGGATGTTCTATGACGTTAGAGTGACGGGCCGCGTCAATACGACGAATTCAAAATGGCATTTCAAAAGAATTGCAAATGAATGCGTGATGTGTTTGTTTTTGTCTCGACTGAGATTTGAAGACGCGGAAGATCTTAAAAGGATGATTATGGGAATATTTGGATATCTGTATCTTTATGTAAAGACTAGCTGTGCCCTGGTTTTACTCGCCTGGATGTCGGTTACTCATCTCAGCTTCCACTTCAATCGAATGCAGCTGAATACCAGGATTTTACATGGAGTTACGAATCTGACCTTCACAACCCTGTTTAGTGTTAGATAACACACCCTTGGTAAGATTGGTCTTTGGGATCACTGGCTGTGAAAGATCTATAAGTGACAAACAGAACCAACGACTAAAAGTGGCTATCTCATTAGCTCATGGTCTACCTGGGTGTTATTTCTGAAGGCGTGAAAGGATAGGCAAAGGTCCTTTCACATTTATGATATTAGTATAGACAGACAGTCGTTCTATGTAAAATACTGGTATTGAACTGCATCAGGTTACCTCAATTCCGTGGGATCGGCTTCCAGTCTAGCCGAATGCAGTTTAGTACCTAGTTGAGAAAAGATGAAGACATTTAAACTCACATACACAAACAGCCAGACCCGAAACAACAACCTGTAGGTCATACAAATATTTGTTCCGTGCGGGGATCGAACCCGCGACACGTAGCGCAACAGTCGATCGCTCAACCACTGAGCCAACAGTGGCGTCCATTTTTGTTGCTAGAATGATACAAAAACTTATCAAATAACTAGATTGGCATTAGCTCTAGCTTAATTTAAGAATTTATATAAGCTGACTAATTTATTTCATCAATTTTATTGGTTAATCAACACATACTTAACAATTACTATCATCAAGTATTGTGCCTAAATTCCAAACAACAATATTGTGACATCCGCTAAGTGAATTCAAACAATCTCAACTCACAATTAACATATTACGTTTATTTTTAAGCGCTAATCTTCGAAACAACTGAACTGATTTTAATGAAACCTTGAAAACATACCGGGTACCCGACCGGCATTGAGTAAAGGCGCGCAAGCGGGTAATCTAAATGTGTCGCGAAGAATGCTCGTCACACACTGCACTCCCAAATTAACTGGCACGTAACACCGCAATGTATATTGATCTTGAAAAAAGTTACCAGTGCCCTAATTCTTTAACTTTTATATGAAACACTATATTATTCGACTGAAATGACAAAAAACGTCAATATAAAAAAAAATATAAGAAGAATGAAAAACAAAAAGTAGTTATAGTTTTTAATACCAATCCTTGTTTATTATAATTAACAATAATAACCAAATAATTAACATCGTAATACGTGTCAAAACATATTCATAGGATACAATACCATCATTAATGTTGATATCCAAAATCTGCATTGCGAAATTAAATTGATACCTAAAAGAGTAGGTACTGCAAATCGTATTCCCTATGTTGAATCCCTACGATTAATAAAATATTTGCATGTGCATAGTGAATCTGCACCAAATATTCTTTTTACTCAACCGTACTATCCTAACACACTTTTATACTCCTTGTAAAATATTCTATTTACTCAACCATAGGTACTATCCTAACACACTTTTATACTCCTTGTATGTTTTAAATGAACTAAATGCATCGTACGTGCATGAACATTCCCGATGCATATTGTTTATGTAGGTAACGAAAGCATCACACTTCTGCGATATAGAGTATTAAAGTCCGCTAAAATCACACAACTACGCCTTGAAGTTCGAAATTCGGTATTTGAATGTGTTGTAATACTGAAATTATGGCTTGATACCTATTATGTTATGTCATGTCCACTTGCCTTTTTATGTAGGTAGGTACCATATTATGTAGGTAGGTAGGTACCTACATAAAAAAGTTGCGCTTCAATAATCTACCTTCAAGACCTTGGTCTTCGAAATTCAAAATGTAACACAGATTCTAATCGATTAAACTTTTTAGTCCATCAAAGAGTCAGCTTACATCTATCGCTATTCGATCTCATTGTCAAGATCAAGATTGTGATATCTGACCGCCATACACAAGCGTCTATGATAATTACTGAAATAGTTCCAAAGTCCCCGTATGCTTTGTAAGATTTGTCACTGTGGCAGTTGCCTACGCGTATGTTTCTATTTATTATGATTTACCAAAGCGTACGCTCACCACTCGCCTATTATTAGCACAACCTTAATTTAGAGGCTGGCTGGAAACACTGTTAATGCGCAAACGCACAAACACACACGTTAAGTGGGAAATACTGGTCTTCGCACGATATTATGTCGTCGGCATTTTGAATATATCGCCTATTTTTAGACGTGAGAGTATTTTAAACAGCGTGTTTAATACATTTTCGAGATTGCATAACGATGCAGATAATATACATAGATGTTTACTTGTTTACTCGTTAATGTGAAATCAAAACAGGCGGGAAAAGAATGGTTTTTAGAGCCAGCAAGGAGGTTGCTCCTCTCAAAAACCTGAGCCTAGTCATCTCGCTAATGAAGTGACTTTGTTAATTAGTGCTCCCTTATTGCGCGGCCAGCTTGTTTCTGCACGGTAAACCGCTCGTGAGCAAACTATTGTTTCAATCGAACGTTTACGCCTCAAACAACGAAACACTTGTAGTGCTATTTATTGCTCCATTAAATTGCCCTCTGAAACGTGTAATGATCACTATTGTTCATAATTCGTGACAAATTGCCGCGGCACAAACTGGCGGCCACTTCACTTCTATAGGCGAACACTTGATGCATAATTTCAATGGCGTTATGACCTTTGTTTCCCATTACGTATTCTCTTTCCGTGTAAACCTTACAATAATTGTATAACTCATACACTCTGAACAATATAAATAAACTGAACAAACAATCGTATGTACCTATCTAAATTCTCAATCAAACACAAACTTTAAAAAATGCACTTCTAAAAAAAATAATGACCTATATTTGATAGTCTTTGAATAGTTGAGCTCTGAGCCACGCATCTAATAGGTTTTCAAACCCCGGAATTTGCACATCCATCTTAGCCATCAAATTCATTCACAAATATGTGTACTAAAAAAACTTTCTAAATGTTTAACAGCGAAACCGCGCTGCTTTGGAATGTGCCAATTTTTCCCGCAATTTCGGATTTTAGTCACAAAACTAAAATTTTTTCTTGGTAAAACGAATACCCAATATTTTGGATGAAATAGGTAGGGTATGTCAAATCACATTCTATGAACATTATTTCACAAATATGTTGGTACTTCCATTAGAAAACCTATTAAGGAAATACATTTGCAAACAACAACAAAAGGTGTGCAAGAATAAATAGCTCTTAATTAGCTTAAGTTAGGATAAAATAAGTACCTATTTAAGTATATTATTTTTACTCATCATTTTCCTGCCCTTGTCCCATTCTATTTGGGGTCGGCGCAACACATTTTCTTCTTCCATTCTCCCCTATCAGACGTCACTTCATCATTCACTCCTTTCTTCTTCATATCATTCCTTACACAATCCATCCATCTTTTCTTTGACTTTCCTCTCGTAAGTATATTATTTTTACTGTTCTTTTTTATTTTAATTGCTATTTTAGTGGCACAATAACCCATTGCTGAAATGAATTCTGTTCAATATTAACTGTAGGACTTGACTGTAAACACAAACGTCTTTATTGAAGGATGCTTTATTCCGAAGTCCTCTAATGATCAAGACAAACAACTAAATAATGTAGCGAACACACGTTAATCATAAATTTGTTACTAAATAACTAGGTACTGAACAAGATAAAAGGAAAGTAATGGCTGTCAAATATATAATGCAGACTAAGCAACGTGCAGCTGGACGTTGAAATGCACGAAAACCTTCTAACATAAATCACAGTTAAATTTACTACAAATTCAAGTAAAAATACCTCAGTAATAATAGTTAACATCGGAAAAGTTAGTATAGACAATGCGTGTCGAGCTCAACTCGTAAAGGACGCCCGGTCAATATTGAAGATGCCTGGAACTAAAAGCAAATTATATCTAAAGATAATTGCGTAAAGGGCCATTTTTTAATCAAAAGAGGTTACTTTCATAGCCCCCCCCCCGTCCCCGGGGGGTTTCAGGGTACACCTCCTCCCCCCCCAGAGCACCACGTGTATTTTGATTTTTATATTGTAAAGATAAGATGAAGAGTTTTAGAATCCGTTTTAATAAAAATAATCGGCTTTTTGAGATAAAACTACATCGTTCTCATTCATATATTTGTATAACCTCAATATAAGTGATGTAACTATGATCTTGAAAAATATTTTAATTTAAAAGAGTGTCCATGGAGTTCCTTGCCCATTCTTCTCCAAAGAGATCAACGCTTTGGAATAGGCAACTACAGTACTTTCACAAGTCAAAGTACAAGACTTCATCATTTTGTTGCTTGACATTCAAAAGGAATGGTCTAATTAAAATAAATTGTTATTTTTTTTTATCTTGCCTGTTTTTTGGATTATTTGGGGAAAATCCGTTTTCGTCACACGAAAAAAAAATACGCAATTGTCATATATCCCCCTCCCCCCAAATTTTCAACGAGTCTTTTGACGGTTCAAGACCCCTAAGGATTTTTAACACTAAAAAGGCTCGTGTTTGTCCACCACTCATCTGTATATTTTCGCTATAACCGTAATTGCGATGACATATTCTATTATATACTTTAAACGCGTAGATGCGTCGTAGAACGTGTTCAGTTTGTCCGCTGTAAATCCGCTGTACGTGAAGAGCTTGCACCGCAGACCGCACGCAGGAAGGGGGTTGGGGTGGATGCATCGCTCTCGGTGCTCAAGGGCTGTTAGTTCCTCGCGATCACTCCGCAAGTTAGCACACCGGCCTAACTATGATGGAGATAGCAACCTACTGTACTTTTTTCCGTCGCTGGCGCCCAGGCGAAGACGAAAACGGGACCGACGAGGAGAACCCGTGAGTTCTAATTAGCAAAAATAATTCTTAAAATTTTTATTTTCTGGCCTTTTTAGTGTTCTATAGAAATTAATAGATTTTGTCGTTTATTGGGTTTTCTTTTGGTTTCACAAATATTTTAGTGACCTTTACATTTGTGAATCAAGATGGATTTTGAATTAATTTCGGAATCCATATTTTCAATCAAATCTTTTTTACTGCTTTTTAGAATTGAAATATAGGTAAACAACAACTTAAACGATTTATTTTTTCTAGTTTACCAGGAAAAGTAATTAATAACTACGCATTCTAAATAATAAGTTTATTTTCATTCAGTGTTCATTTACCGTGAGCAAACCCTGATTTCCAGAAACCTCAACCAATTCAATCCGCAAATTGAAATCATGGACATGGAAAATGATAACTGATTACGTCCAGGGCGTTTAATTACAAAATACAAAGCGTATCCCGAAAGCATCGCTTTAAAATCATTCCAAATTATTCGTCGCTTATATGAGATAGCAACTTAAGTAAAGTGAAATAAATATAATAATTATGTGTATTTGTACGTACAGTTAGTAAACAACAAGTTGTTTATATTCTTCACTATCTTTATCTCATACTTACATCTGAGCCATTATAAGTGCCAGTTATCAATATAAGTATTACTCTAGATTATGATGTGCACTGGTTATCTAGTCTAACAATTGTGTAGTTTAGATAATAATGTCAATAGGAAGTAATTGGCTTTCTATTGACATTATAATATATACAGCAAGGGATTTTAGTTTCTTCCTGTTCATTTTAGAGTAAAAGTGACTATTTTTGTTGGTGACTTTAGAATGTAAACAATTTATGTTTATCAATAATGAAAGTATACACCTTTCATGACAGAAATTCTCACATTTCTACGATAGCTACTGTTTAATGTGAGAGGAACTTGTAAAGCTTTCTGACAGGTTTCTTAAAGTCGTGTTTTAGTGAAGATTTGTTCGGAAAACTCCAGTTAACACTGGTTTTATTAATTACTACGCATTCTAAATAATGGTTTTATTAATTACAAATTCCGTCATATTCGTTCTTAATTTTATAAAACAGAGACTATTATTGTTTTCACGTTAACAGGGAAATCATACAATTTTCTTCCCGATTTCCTTGAATAGGATGAAAATCAAATGATTTCCATGTTAATGAAACGGGAGTATTATTCAATGCAGAGATGCATTGACAGAACACACTAACTTAAACGAAAGGAAGTGACGGACAACAGATCGTTTCTCACCGGAGCATTCGCCTGTAATGTAACAACTCGACTACGATTTTGTACGGAAACGAGTGATTGTAAATTGTATTGTAACATGTTATGCAGTGTAATACTCGGTTTGCCGCACTAATTGGAGTAATGCTCAATGCTGAACGATAACATTACTTGAAAACGACGCACCGCTATACTATTCAATCTCTGAATAACGAGGAAATCTTATTTCAGACCAAAGGCACACTCATGAACAACACAATTATTTTACGAATTTGCTTTTCACTAATGGTTATTATAACAATTGGAATCTGCAGTCACTACCACGTCGCAATTAAAATGATACGAGTGTATTTGATAATAGGACTTACAACTCATTACTGAAATAGTTATTTCATTCTGTTCTATATTTTTAATTAAATTGTGTCCGATAACTATGGTAGAAACATTTTGTATTTGCGTCAGAAAATGATAACTGGATTCAATGAATTAAATGTTGTGTCGACAATTCAACGGTCCCTACATAAAGACATGTCGAAAATGGCATTTTTTTTATTGTATCATTGGCTTTAGATTATCTATGCGCACATGCTGAAATACGATTTTATTATTTTTTAATTTATTTACCTTGTTTTAGAAATCGTATAAGAGAACAAGTCTTATAAATACAACGAACAGGTGTCGTAGAAACGGTCATTTCTCAGTTTTTCTAAGAAAACGTGAAAAAAAAATTTATGTGTAAATGGCATCATAAAGCTCTTAAAACTGTTAAAATATTGTAGAAAAAATATATTTATTATTGCTCATAGAATTATTTCTAGGGCGTGTTGAACACAAATTACGCTCTCCTGTAAACCTCGGTTTTTGACTTAACCTTATGTACGTAGGGACCGTCGAAATATTGTTAATAGAATTTAAATATTGCAATTCGCCGGAATATTTGCTTGAACTTTACGATTACTGTTGAAAAGTTCAGGTCTACTCAAATTTGTGCGTATTTTTTTTGTGCGTAGAAAATACAAGGTCATGTCAAAACTTTGGGTTCACACGCTAAGAAGACTTTACAGAAATGGTTATTTCAAAAACACAATTCACATTTTAATGATCTGACAATCAATTTTATAATTAAACTAGCTTTTGCCCGCGGCTTCGTTCGCGTTAAATTCGGGGTAATCCAGTTCTCTTTTCCTGATTTGGAGGTACCTGTAACCTGTAGTTTTTGCCCTTGCGCCTTATTTATTGTAATAGCAAAGCTAAGTTTTTCCTTTTCTTCCCTCTTTCTCCCTCATTACTAATTAAAAAAAAACCTATGTCCGTCTCCAAGGTCCCAACTATCTCTGTGCCAAAATTTATCAAAATCGATTTAGACTTGAAGACATAACAAACAAACAAACTCACTTTCGCTTTTATAATATTAGTAAGGATTTAAAAAAAGTAACGAAAAACAAACGCACACTAAAATGTTTTTGACATTCATCATTATTGAGAACACCTTTTGGTTTTCTTACAGTTTCTAGCTAATTATTATGTCATTTATTTATTTACATACATATTTTTTATATTTTTACATATTTTTTATCAAAAACAAAAAAAAAACATTTAAAAATATAAAAATAGTAGCCCACCGGTATCGGGAACAGGGTCCAAGCTACCGGCAGTCAGGACTCCAGAGAAAGGAACCTCCTAACAATACGAGCCGTGTCCAGGAGTACCGCGCACTGTATCAAGCCCTTGATCCAGCTGCCTAACGAGAGCCTCCTCAGGTATTGGTCGAGGCTCTTGGCAATTAAGCCATTGGCAGATACGACCGGCACAATGATCGCTGAGTCCACATCCCACATGTCGACAAACTCGCGAGCCAAGTCAATATACTTGATTTGCTTATCTTTCTCGGCTTTCACGAGGTTCTCATCATGCTAGCTAATTACTGTTAGGCCTTCGTGTATTGTAAATGTCGTCGCCATTTTGTAGCTAGGCTGTCCACTTGAAGAACTCGCGTAATTTCCCGTGACGGATGATTGTTGACTCCCCGTCGATATTTACTTTATTATTTGCTTTTGAAATTGCATGCCATTACCGTCACTCGATATTTTATCCGTGAAACGACCTTGAATAACACGAGCTTAGTTCCTCGTGAATGTTTCATGACATAATGGTTTCTCTTTGAATTTTTTATCAGTTTTAGTGCGCTGCTAGGTCTTAGAGTATGTAACAGACGCAATAATTATTGAAGTATTGATATGTTCTCATTTCCTTCGTACCAGTTAGACTGATCTTCAAGCGAGTCTTATCTAGTTGTAATCAAATCTAATGCAACAAAAGCACTGCTAGTGGCGACTAAAACGGCGTGCCAGTGGTCAGGGTCTAGTCTATAATCGTCATATTTGTAGCAGCCATCAAGTCATCTCATGTAAAGAGTATCTGAAGACGCCTGGAGGGCCGCCGGATAAGCCGCCTGAAGAACGGCGAATAAACGGCGGTTTAGAAAAACAACGCCAATCGGCTTTCGTCGAGCACTGAGATGCTGACGGCGAACTACACTGGATTTTACAACACTTCTCCGCTTTAAGGTTGTCGCTTTGACATTAAGATTTGAAATCAGACTTGCATATTGTTTTTACTAGATTATTATATTGTAAGAGTGCAAAAGATTTTTGACGTATGCAATGAGAGGAAATGAAACGAAAGAAAAGAGAGAATTCAAGGACAAGATATGTCTCAGCCTTATATTGTAAGAGTGCAAAAGATTTTTGACGTATGCAATGAGAGGAAATGAAACGAAAGAAAAGAGAGAATTCAAGGACAAGATATGTCTCAGCCACCTGCTATTGACGTCTATGGATCTCGGCATCAGATGACTTGTCAGGTTCAGGTTACATACATCTGTTTCTACTTTACGTCTTTTGTATAAAGATAACGCTGTAACGTGTCAATCGGCCACTTAACATCTTACGCCTAACAAGCTCGGTAACACTTTTAACACTTGCTCTGAACATCGATTACTCTTGATATTCTTGAATAAATGCCCGTCAGCCCTGTAGACTGTATAAAGGCTGGCAGCTTTCCGCCAAGCTGGAGCTATTGAGAGGACATGTTGAGTGGTATGTTTGAGCACGTTTGGCGAGTAGGCCGAGGCACATACATTGTTGGAGGAAACCTTGAAGGGGAACGTGATTGGAAGGAGTGGTGGCTTATGTATACCTGTAGATTGGCTGTAAATTAAAAGAGGTATTGGTTTTAGTTGAAATGTCTTAGTTGCAAGATTGGATTATTATTCAAATACTTTGTCAACGTGTTTTTATATTCTATCTAAGGTCTTGTACACAAAACTGTCATGCGACGTCGAATCGTAAAAATCTACGAGCGCGCATGACGCATCGCACGAACTTGCGAATTGTTTCGTATACTCATTTTCATATATCTTCTTAGAAATAATAGAAGTGCGAACATTTTTTACGATCCATGTCACGACCTGGTTTACAAAAAAAAATGGTATGGTTGACGGTCGAAGGAATGGTCACCCGAATCGTAGCAGTGAGAAAGGGAGACGCCTTGCCACACGAAATTGTATCTCAGCAATTCGTGTCGCAGTTTTTTTGCGTTGCGAATTCGCATCGCACCGATTCGTAGTATTGTGCACAAACCCTATGTGATGAGTATGTGTATTATAAACGTGCGTTTACAAACATTTAAACTCACATACACAAACAGCCAGACCCGCAACAACTATCTGTAGGCCATACAAATATTTGTTCGGTGCGGGGATCGAATCCGCGAAACGCAACGCAGCAGTCGATCGCTCAGCCACTGCGCCAATCGTGTCGTTTAGTGTCAGTGTCAGAACTTAACCAACATAAAAATTAACGAAAAGTCTCCCCAGCCTAGTATCTGCTTATCCTGTTGCAGCAGAGTCCTCCTTTCTGTGAGAAAAACTGAAAACAAATATGTAAATCTTTTAAGCGTTATTTATATTAACTATATTTCTTTTTTCCCAGGTCACTGCCGAAATTGTGCAACACGGAAGAAGAGCCTGGACGCCCGCCCCTAGGTGGGGTGGTGACGTTCGAACCCATACAACACGACCACGACTTCTGCGAGAGGGTTGTTATCAACGTAAGTACTTTAAAAAATCTCTGAATAACAAGGAAATCTTATTTCAGACCAAGGCACACTCATGAACAACACAATTATTTTACAAATTTGTTTTTCACTAATGGTTATTATAACAATTGGAATTTGCAGTCACTACCACGTCGCAATGAAAACGATACGAGTGTATTTGATAATAGGACTTGATTAGTTTTGATTTTGTATTTCAATAAAATGCGTATATAATACTTTTAGATTATAATTTTTAAATTATATTTTAGTGCTAGCGCGCACTGGTGACTTTTGTCACATATTCTTGGCCGTGACAAAAGTCACCAGTGCGCGCTAGCACTTAAGTTACATGTCACACTGCTTATCTCAAACCTATTCTAATGATTTTCTCCTAAGTTCTCTCTTTAAAACGACCCGAGTATTTGAACATTATGATTAACCAACCAGTATTGGTTAATCATAATGTTCAAATACTCTTAGATAACTAAGTACTCTTAGTTCGGCTCTAGTTTTATATAAAGCATGATCGTCGGCTTTGTCTTGTCTTAGGGGCGCTGTGGAGCGACGTCGTGGGAAATAATTGTTTTTTTGTCTATTGTGTTGACCATTAAGCTTTAGAAAAACAAGCTCGTGCGACACATGTCATCGTTTCTGAAAAAAAAAATATTTATAAGTTGTACCACAATTTTGTTTTTCTTTCTACGAAAATGAACCTTCAATTTTAAGAACCACTTTTCAATGTTAAGAAACAAAAGGATAAAACTACAGTCCCAGTCACAATGCATAATAACTTGTGAAATACTATAGTTGCCCATTCCAAAGTATTGATCTCTATAGAGAAGAATAGTCTTTCTGAGCACCGTTTTAAATCACAATATTTTTACAAGATCAGTTTTAATATAAATCAAAAATATAAAATTCTCGTGTCACAATGTTCGTTTCCATACTCCTCCGAATTATGATTTTTTATGCATATTTAGTGAGACTGAGAATCGGATACTATCTATCTTATCTTTCAAAACCCCTAAGTGAGAAGGGGCCCTGAGGAGCGGGTGAAACCGCTGGGCACAGCTAGTAAATCCTTACTTCCTTACTAATATTATAAAAGCGAAAGTGAGTTTGTTACGTCTTCACGCCTAAATGGCTAAACCGATTTTGATGAACTTTGGTACAGAGATAGTTGGGACCCTGGAGACGGACATGGGCTGTTTTTTTTTTAAATTGAGACAAGAGGGAGAAAGGGTGAAGAGAAGGGAAAATTTTGCATTGCTATTACAATAAATAAGGCGCAAGGGCAAAACTACAGGTAGCAGGTACCTGTAGTTTTTGCAAATCAGGAAAGAGGAACTGTGTTACGCCGTATTTAACGCGAGCGAAGCCGCGGGCAAAAGCTAGTTATAAAATAAACCGTGGCAAATAAGAGATGACCAGTCCCAACTGCCAGCGCCCGTTCACGAACATCACGCATGGATCAACCCCATTCAGCTCAAACATTTTGAAAGAAACTAAATAATAATATCGGGATGACTTTTCCATAAAAACCATTTAGGTTGTTAGAGTTCTTTAAACCCATCTTGGGATTCTGCTTGCACAAGTTACCCACGGAAAGAATTTAAAATTCGATAAAATTTTCCCTAAACCGCACCCTTTTCGAGATATTTGTATTTGATTTTCATTTTTTATTTTTTGTGACTGTATTTAATCAATAAGTACAATATTCAGTCACTTGGAACTACATAGGTACTATCAAAAATCGATCCCATTGTTCTGCAGGAATCGTACCAATTACAAAAGTTTCTAGAAAGAGTTATTCTCCAAAAATAATGAATTGTGAATCTAACTTTACCACTATAAGGTAAACACGCAAGAATATTAATCATGCACACATACACACCCTGCCATTCACTACTTGCACACATTTCGTACAGAACACAAATGTACAGACGCCTGCACATCAAGCTACTACAATCTGTCAGATTTCTTTGATAGATTTTCGACTTTATTTCTAAAGTATAAGGTTCAAGGTTCATTGGGAAAAATTGACAGTTTCGGGTAGCTTGACCTGCAGGCGTCTGTACATTACAATATGTTTTGGTTAATAGTTCTCTTTTAAACTAGCTTTGACCAGGAGACCTGGATACAGGATATTTTATCAAAGTGATAACGATGATGGAGATGTCAAGTCTTATGTTGCTACCGACAAGCTTATGTAATAACTAGCTATGTCCAGTGGTAAGTATAAGCCGCTGCTCAGTTACATTTCTAGAGAGGGGTACATAGATTAAAAATAATAAAATTGGTTTCTCAGACCTACCCGATCATCATCTGCCTAGCCTTTTCCCAACTATGTTGGGGTCGGCTTCCAGTCTTAGCGGATGCAGCTGAATAACAGTATTTTACATGGAGCGACTGCCTATCTGGCCTCCACAACCCAGTTAGCACTGGGTAATACTATGTCCCTTGATAAGACTGGTTGTCAGACTTTAGAGACACTGACTACCTGTAACGACTGTCAAAGATCTACAATTGACAGCCGGGACCAACGGCTTAACGTGCTTTCCGAGGCACGGAGGAAACTCAGTATGTAAGGGGTGGTCACCCATCCACAGACCAACCTAGGCAAGCGCGGCTTAACCTAAAGATCGACCCGAGCGGCTGCTACTATTTACCCACGAGCTCCTCTCAGACCTACCCGATATACACACAAAATTTCATACAAATCTGTCGAACCATTTCAGAGGAGTATGGTAACACCGCGACACAAGAATTTTATATATTAGACTAGGTGGCGCCCGCGGCTACGCCCGCGGCTTCGCAAGAGTGATATCGAAAAAAAAATGTTTCCTATGTATTATTCCAGACTATAATCTACCTCTATGTCAATTTTCATCAAAATCTGTTCAGCCGTTTTGACGTGAAAGAGTAACAAACATCCATACATTCATCGTCACAAACATTCGCATATATAATATTAGTAGGTTATTAAAGTTCTAAATAACACGCACGGACATACGCAAAAAATGCCTATGTCCGTCTCCAGGGTCCTAACTATCTCTGTACCAAAATTCATCAAAATCGGTTTGGCCATTTAGGCGTGAAGACGTAACAAACAAACAAACTCACTTTCGGTTTTAAAATATTATAGTAAGTAACTAAGGATATCTGTAATAGGCATACAAAGGTGTCGAAAACACCGTGAGGAAACCTGACCGGGTTATAAATCTAAGTCTGAAATCGCCTACTCGTCATAACCAAGCGTAGTGACCAATGTGCAATGCTTTACCTATAATATGAGAAGAGGTCTATATCCAGCAGTGGGATAACATAACTTGTATTTAATGGTACTTAATTAACGTTATCATGATTATTGTAGTTTATAATTAATCTGACATTGCTCTGTAAATAACACACACAAACAAGCAAACGAAACATGACACACATATATTAAAATTCGTACACGTTCGGCCACAACACACCCTTAAGCTAAGCTGGCCCGTTTTACACTTGACGAAAACAGCAATAAAAAAAAACTCCAGATATAAAATAAAAAAAATCAAAGCAAACCTCTTCAGCTCAGTTTAAAAATTGCAACAAGTTCCTAACACTCTTTCTTTAGTATCTATTCAAGGCTTTCAAAAACATGTAGGTATACATAGGTACCTTTATAAACGGTACAAAATATTGAGAACAGTAGGCCTACCATGACGTCTTAAAGCAGAACTTATTCCACTGAGGGAAAGAGATGGTGCTAGACACCCTGTATAGCTCTGTTTCTTTCCCTCAGTAGAATAAGTTCTGCTTTAAGACGTCATGGTAGGGTGTAGCAGTTCCTTTATAATATCGTTTGAAGTTCTGTTATAAAAGCTTCCGTGGGAAGCAAGTAGATCCTCTCCTAGATACCTATCGCAAGTAAAAAGGAATATGAACCGTATTAAGAATTCCTTAGTATTTTATTTCTGTACTTTGTAGGTGTGCTCTTTCACAACTTAGAACGTAGGATTTAATCCGCTTTCAAGAATTTTCAATGCAGAAATATTCAATGTTTTTTAAGGTCTACTGCCATTGCCTACTTGATGAGTCTTATGGGACATTTTTAAAATGTTAAGAACGAAAGCAAGGGGCTTCTTAACGTGTTTTTTTATTAAAACCTCGTTAATGTGAACGCTTCCGCTGCATTAGAACTGACATTTTATTAACGTACCGTAAGTCAAAATCACGTAAGCTTTGAAATGGCCACGTATTTCATTACTTATTGCGTCTCAGATTTTAATATATGAACACGGTTGTAATACGAGAAAATGTTGCGGCTCTCGTCTGCGTCCACACCGCTGCGCAGGCATCAATTGTATTTCCACCGGAGCGAAGCGCAGAAAGCTGGTACTCAAAGCGGCAAAAGCTCTCTCGGCGGTGAGCTCTGCCGAAGTTTTATATACTCTTCAGTATATCCCCATGTTCCACAGGACATACCCTTGACATTTAGCTTGCAATATCAACTACCATTTTCTGCGCATGAAAATGCAGTCGTTTTCTATTTTTCTACGAATAATAAACAAAAACTGACGTTAAGCTGCCCCTGATAGTTCCTCTACAAACACACTTTGTGCAAGCTTTTTAATTAGATACTGCTCAGCCCTGAGTTAACAAACAGTCAATTTAATAAACATAGACGGACATTTTCTTGCTTGTTATTTTTTTCTAGTTTTTTGTACTGTGTTGCACTGCTTTCTGTATGAAGAAGTCATTAAAAAAATCACTATCTAACCTTTTTGCGCATTGCGTTCTCGGAAATAAAAAAAAAAGTGAATGTAGTGCGTTTAGAGAGTTTTAATGAGAAATCTTAGATAACTCGTACCAGGGCCGCAGTGACCTGCAGGGTATGGTTTTCTTGAAACCTTCGAAAGTTAAGAGGACATTATAATAAGGAAACTTTCTTAACATAGTACATCGTTAGGATTAGCGATCACTTTGTAGTCTAAGTAAGCCACAAGACTTAGACGAACTTAACTGAAAAACGATTTTCTGGGTGGAAGAAGCCAATGATGAAGCTAAATTAAGTAAAAACCCGCCTTATTGAAATTCAATCACCATTGACGCTGTTCCCAAAGATCGACCAATAACATTTGTGGATAGGAACAAGTGTAAGAAGGAAAGGGAAGCCTTTGCTCCACAGTTAAACACGAATGGCTGATAAAATTGACCACAAACAATGCGAGATTCTATGTATGCCGCAACTATAAACGGAATCAAACCGTCCTGGCACAGCTATATCTTTTAAACTAGCTGCGTCAAAGTTTAGTGCAATCATCGTGAATTGTTGTTTAAATAAATAAATAATTAAGAACGATGAAATGTAGCGTTCACCGGCTCTCAGGTAGCTATCAACGGTAAGGTGTTTACTGGCCGCGCAGAGCACCAAACATACGTTTAACGATCGAGCATGGAGCTATGCAGTGTGGAGGTGGCATTCAATTAATTGTCTGCAACGTAAACATTGGATTTAGAATAGAGCTTCGATTTTAGATGAATTAACTAAAAATGCTGGTCCTTGATTAGTTTTAGTGTCGTATCGTGACCACTCAATTTCTCCAATTTACCACAATCTCAAATGATGTTATTGTGCAGCTAGATTATTTGCTGGTTACTGTCGGCATCAACACCACCTTCTTTTTTATCAATGAAAATTTCGCTGGTAATTTCACAAATGCTTCCCAACAGTGCCCTCTTAACATCGAAACGCCAAAACAACCATGCAGCTTTATACTTACTAGCAATTTTATAAATTTATAGCTGTTTTCTGGTGCGTAAAAGAGCTCTTTCGCAATTCGTGCCGTAAACATAACTTTTTCGACCGCAAAGATACTTTGTCAAATTGCTACTAAACAATGTACAACAATAACAACAATGTAACAACACTATTTTCCAAATTAAACTAGTGAGGTATAATATGGTTTGTCCGTCAGAGCACTGCGTACCCTGCACACCCTCTGAATGTTCCTCCCTGGTCGCTACAAAGCCACTCCCTCACGATTGATTTGTTTAAACACAATATTATCTTTGAAGTAAAGTGGACATTTTTATCACCACTTAACATAATATCTGATCGAGCTAGTCATTCTGAGAGCATCTTATGACATTGACCTTGTTATGATAACCTAGGTCTAGATAGGGTTAGGTTGGTGATTTTGAACTTCAGTTACGTCTTCCGTTCTTACATCTTGAACTAAATAGATGCCTTTTTTTATTTAATTTCCGCCCTGTAATAAAACAAAATAAGTAGCTCCCGGTACACTAAAACAGCATGTTTTGTAAAGAAAACGGTATTAAACTATAGTATACGTTGCAGTTAATTGGTTTCTCCAATAATGTTAGCTCCATTAATCTTCCGACCGAACCTCGATTGAATGGTTTACAATGTGTCAGGGTTACGACTGGTATTTAATCGAAACAACTATTTTTAAACCTCGTTTTTTTAGTTGACTATCTCAGCTGACTAACGGAAATTCGAATACGGGATTAGGAATATGAAATTGTACCAACTTTAAAGAAAAACAAATGACCACGAAAAAACGTCTGGTGTTGTTTATTTTTTGGGACTTTGATATCGATTTTCCCCAATAAGCAACGCTCTGTCGCGTGTCACTCCACAGTAACTCTCTCACCATTGGTCAACGACTCGTAATTATGCCTACCTGTTGATATATCACGACTTCACTGCCTTGTTAGTAAATATCGCTTTGAAGTTTGTGAAACTCTTTCAAAGCAAAAAGGCATTCAACAATCACAATTTCGTCAGTGACTTATTACTATTCTTGCATTAAGTCAATATATTTGAAGTAAGCGCTATGCAATCGGTATTATTATCGTAACTTTCGCTTTGTAACTTTAGCAATGAATATGTCAAGATGTTCTGGGATTTATTAAAAGCTGATCGTAAAGGATAATCAAAATAGAAATACCTTTAAGTCGTGTTTTCTTGATTGTAAATGCCTCATCCTCTAATTAGTCATGCGCGGTAGACTATAATAGTAAACGTGGTTCAGTCACATTACACGGTTTTGACAAATCGCCGCTGTAAGTGCAGCCCGTCAGCCCACGCGTGAGAGTTAATGCCGCACTAACGCTTATAGAAAATTTTCGGTCCGTGACTGATTGCGTTTAGGTTTACATTCCAATTTCCGCTTAGTGCACTCTGTTGCAAAATTGTAGAGGCTTGAAATGATTCTCTGAATCGAGCTGAGATGACGATAGTTATAAATGCACGCTATTTTAAAATAGTAATTGGTTTTCCGTGAATTGGGTTCCGTTGTAATAAAACTGTGACTGAGTAATTAGTGACGGCATTATTAATATAACGTGCGTGTTGGTTCAATAGAATAATTACTGTAGCTTTTTATGGTTTAAGGTTTAATCGATTTCTTTTAATACGTCAGTTGTCAAGATCATTGTAGAAGTGTCAGTGCAGACGCCTACCTACATATGTTGCGCGCGCTCAGATTGCGGAGCGGGCGCCGCGCGACTCTACTCCTCGCCAGCGCGCATCTCTCACGGTTTCAAAAAAGAAACACAACCTTAAAACGTGGCACCATTCGCGGTTTGCGTTTACAATGAAAAAATAATTAAAATCTCTTCATAAAGCTCACTGCAGTACGACGTACAACTCGCTCCGCCCTTGGGGAACACACAATAAAATGTATTTTTGGATACACCCATTGCCAGCCGCGGAGGTACATCCGCACCGAAAGAAATATTGTGTGAAACTTTGCGTCCGCGGAAAGTGAATGTACGCGTTTGCTTGTAAATATTGATTTGATTAATTTGACGGCGGTCGATCGCCGCGAGTGGCGCGAGTGCCGCGACCACGGCCGCCGGCGCGGGCGCAGCTATTCTCGTGAGCGTCGTCGCTCCACGCCGATGTTTGAACCGCTTTGAACCGGAATAGGGCTCTCACGCTTTATTTGTGTACACATCAAAAATAAAGTGTTTGGGCTATGACGTCTATATTGACTGTTGCGCGGATATATCAAGCTCATAATTGAAATTTATGTTTATATATTTTCCTAAGCTATCTTCCAATAGTCTTCATTTGCATCATAGATTTCGTAGAACTGGGACAACCAGCTACCGCACATGTGTAGGTACAGCAGCAAACCGCAGTTTCCCTCCACAAGATGGCTCCATTTTTATTTAGTGTTCGGATAAACATAAAAAAGTACATTCATACATTATTTATTGCTTTTTATTTGCGTAGCGTTTTAAACAACAAAAATAAACATAGGAATAAAACTATCGTTACATGAACGTTGCCGTTTATTTTTAACTCTAACGAGACCATTACGGCGACCACGCGTTGCTAAGCATTTAAAGGTATGGAACTGCCGGTGGGTTTCTTGTCGACGTGTATCTCAAAAAGCTTTCACAAAGATTCGGTCAAACTGTCCGTAAATGTAACGTGCTGTTTTCCTGATCTTTAAGTTTGTCCCATTAATCTCTTTGCCTTATAATGCAGATACGTCAAAATCATCCCACTTTTTTACATTTTTAATTTCTACAGTTCTTGAACAAAGGGTGCAAATCTCGTATTTTAACCGTTTTTTATGCTGGTGGGAAATCATCAAATAACTTTCCCTGCTCTGGGCGGAGCAGGGAGAGAGTGACAGACGTTTACTGACTAAAACCCCCCCGTAGTTCTTTATATTCCGGAGCCGCGGTATTTTACCCTTTTTTTTTTTTTTTTTTTTTTTCGGGTGGGAAATCATCCAATGACTTCCCCCGCTCTGGGTGGACATGTCAGACTTATACTGACTAAAACCCACCCATGTTCCTTCTGTTGCCCTTTACGTTCCGAGGCCGCGGTATCTCTTTCGAACAACCCGCAACCCCGGCAGGCGGAGGCTCTGGCAAGCCCCTCTGCTTTGCTGACTCTCTTTGAGGCGCGCGTGAAACACGAACGCGCCGTCGACACGGCCTGTCGTCAATCGACGGACGGACGGTGAACTACCCATTGCTCACCGCCCACAGGCCCGCATCTACGGTGGCCGGAAGTCGTCTCGCGGCGCCCGGCGCCATGGGCGTCTCCCGCGGCGGCTGGGTTGGGCAGATGTTCTCTCCCTCAAACGCCCGGCCACCTCCTTTGCTAGCATTACTGCTTCGCAGAAGGTGGTGACCGCTTCCCATTCCCTCTCGCTCCGGACCATGGCCTGAACCAGGGCCGGACGCGAGAGATCGCCGCCGCCGATCGCCTCCACGAGGGCACGGCGGTGCTCCGCCCAAGCTGGGCAGACCGCCACTGTGTGCTCCACCGTGTGGTATTTTACCCTGGCAGTTAGTTTAAGAAAATATAAGTTTATCTCTATATAGCATCCCTAATTATTGTATATTAGCGAAGTGCTCCCATTTCTGCAGTAAGAGCATTTTCTTTTCAATTCGACTGTCGAGCCTCCCACTCGAGGCGCCAACACAAAACATTCTAACCTTTAACTTTACGTCCGTGTTCCAAATATTGTGAACGAATACCGCTAAAATGTGTAAACCTTGACACAAATATATACGAGAGGGTAAAAGTCTATTAAATATTCCAATATTCCTGCCACCTGTTGCCTTTTCATCGGCTTCGAAGAACCGGTCAAACGCCTTGAAACCGCTCTCACCTTGCACTTAAGTTCAACGTACATGCTTTTCAATATGCTTTGAAGAAGACAACATAAACAACTTCATACCTTTGTCTTTTTTCTTATAAAGGGGTGGGTAGAGGAGCATGTACTGTCTAATGCTGCCACATATTCATTTGTTCCGTATAGAACAAAAAGGTTTTATATAAAACCTTCTGCGTCTTTATATTTACATGAGCGTTCGAACTTAAGATCACTTTATAAATCCTTGTGTAGCTGAAACTATTTTAAACACGCTTTTATTAACTACACCTGTAACTACCTAAGTATGTAAAATGTCTTGCACGAAACAAAACACTTTCAAATCACAACACCATACAATTATGTCAATTTAATTGTCATTGACAATGAAATAAGGTCTCTAGATTTACAAAAAGATCCTTTACAAAAACGAGTCCTAAGTTTTTTTTCTTATTTAAACTTAATAAAAGCTAAAGTTCTACCGAGTGGGTTCTTAATTTAAAATTTCTGTAAACGCAACGAACCTCCGACCTTTAAAACTTGTCACAATTTTCCGTAAATTTACAAATTGCGTTTTCTTACGTCGACATGTTCTAGTCAATTTAAACATTCACCCTTGCATACTTTCCCAACAAGCTAGATTTGCATGAACATGGTGGCCTCCATCGATACGATACCATGTGCATTTTTTTATTCAACAATAAAACAATGTTTGCTATGTTACGCTCAGAGACTGACAAACAGACGGACAAAGACAATCTATAAAAGTTCCGTTTTAGCCATTTGGCTTTTACCTAAAAACGGATAAATTATTCTTCAGATTCATAATCGTCCAATACTTCTGCGTCCTATTCATCTTGTTCTTCCGGTCCCTATTCTTCGTCCTCCTCCTTCTTCTTGCTGAGTGCAGGTAAATTGCCTCAAATCCCATATCTCCTCGTTGATGTCATAAAAATCATCTTCTATTAGTGATTGAATATTGAACTTCTACTGGCCTTGACATCCTACTTATTTGCAGCCAATATTTTACTCATTTTTTATATAAAACGTTGCCCCACATTAGAAATTTCTCCTGTATCGTTAGTTACGCACGTGGGTGCGTTTACAAACATTTAAACTCACATACAAAAACAGCCAGACCCGAAACAACTAGTTGTTGGTCATACCAATATTTGTACCGTGCGGGGATCGAACCCGCGACAAGCAGCACAGCAGTCGATCGCTCAGTCACTGCGCCAACCATGTCATCAGATATAAATGTCTAGATTTATTTTGTGAAGTTTGTTAGAAATATTATAATAAGTCCGAAATGGTGGGTCCTAGGATGAAAAGTATTCGGAAATCTATAAAGATAATTGTATGATCTACAAATTTTGTCTGAAATAATTGTATCAGAAAACAAACTATTTCGCGTTTGACATTGAGTAAAGATATTTGCACATGTGTGATCGATGGAAACCTTTGACAGTTTCATTAAATTGTTGAAAATTTATGCCAGGAAATTTATCCCCTTTTTTTCAGTCAAATTTACCGGACTAATATTATGGTATTACATATACAAACTATATGTTTTGTAGTTGATGTATCCAGTGGTCTTGGACTATAAGCCACTTCAGCTATTCGTGGGCGGGGAGCAACTAAGGGATTATATTTGCGGATCAGCAGCAACTATTTGTAGACACGTTGGGAAACCTTGATTTGCGGCTAAAATTCAACATCTGTGATCTACTTTCCAATTGTAAATAATGATGTTGGTCTCGTGGATACAATAAAATCATTATAGGCAAATAAAAGTCACCTATTTTTTATCACAGTTGCTCTTAAAACGATGCATGTAGAGAAATGTTGTTAAGGAAGCTGACATGCCGCTTTTCTGACAGAATTTCACTCCATCATTTATAAATTAAAAAACCGGCCAAGTGCGAGCCGGCCTCGAACACACAGGTTTCCGTTGCATCAAACAAACAATACGAAACAAAATTATTAACGGTCATTCAAATTAAATGGAAATTAACACTCAACCGCAAAACTGAATTTGTTTTTCATAATATCTAAATGAAAAACTTGGGCTGTAGTTTGATGAAAAAGTCCCATATGTCAAAAAGTAAACATCAAACCTTGTATAAACCAATTTTCGTTGGAGGTTTCTATACGTGCTACAAACCAATATTTTATTTTTCGATTTTCGTCCTCATATTTTGGAAATTACAAGGGGGTAATATGTTACGACTTTGGAAGCAAATATTTTATCAACCATAGAACCATTGAAGGAAATCATTTACAAAAAGTATAAAAGAAATGTCGACATTGTTTATTAAAGACCTATCAATAGACACAAAGTTATATACGAAGACCCTCAAATGCAGGCTGCCCCTTTTTTAGTTCTATTTTATAAATAGCTTTTGCCCGCAGCTTCGCTCGCGTTAAATTCGGAGTAACACAGATTTGTAATAGCAACGCTAAGTTTTCCCTTTTCTTCCCTCTTTCTCCCTCACATCCCACTTTTTTTTCAAAAAAGTTAGCCTATGTCCGTCTCCTAGTTCCCAACTATCTGTACCAAAATTCATCAAAATCGGTTTAGCCATTAAAGCGTGAAGAGGTAACAAACAAACAAACTCACTTTCGCTTTTATAATATTAGTAAGGATAGTAAGGAAGTAAGGATATATGTAGTAAGGAAGTATATATATAGGATTTCGCATAATTTTTGTGTATCGGTACATAGATGGCATCTACTCTTTAAATTTTAACTAAGCGGTAATATAGACCGGGGTTTTGGGTTGTTCGAAAGAGATACCACGGCCCCCGAACATAAAGGTTAATAGAAGGAACATGGGTGGGTTTTAGTCAGTACAAGTGTGATACTCACCCCCGCTCTGCCCAGAGCGAGGGGAGTTATTTGATGATTACCCATCAGTGGTGATATAGATAGTCTCTAAATCTATAATGGTCCCGTTTTTGTGATTTGCCAACGGAACACTGAAAAGGAGCTAGTGGCTAAATAATAGCAGAATCTTGGGTCAACTACGGTTGCTTCCAAAAGCAAGTTCTATTGGACTGGACTGTCATTTGTAAATCTTTGACAGACGTTACAGGTCCAAAAGTTGGACAACCTAGGGTATCGTAGTGCCCAGTACTAATGGGGTTGTGGAAGACAGATACGCAATCGCTCCATGCTGGTATTTTTTTTTATTTTGGCTGGAGTGGATGAAATCCCCACGGACACCTCGACTGTCTCAAAACCTGTGATGGTTTATGAGACAGTCGAGGTAATGCCGCACTTGAACCGGCTAAACCAACCTCATGCTCTGCACGTATCCCTCTGACATTGTCAGAAACCTTTTCTGACATAGGTTATTTAACTGCTTTTTGTTTGTTTTTATTTTGAAAAAAGATTTCTAATTAATTTGAATTGATGTGTAAAAGTTTTTGTAGTTTATAAGATGTTTTGTTACGTATTATTTTTGGCTTATTTCTAAATATCTTTCCATGCTGGTATTAAGCTGCACCCGGTTAGACTGGAAGCTTACCCCAACATAGATGGGAAACGGTTAGACATCTACAAACCCATACTTGACCAGCATGGTGGATAACAACCCAGTCCCGCCTACAGAGAGGAACCCTGTGTTTGTGGAATATTATAAATCCATTATTCTTCTAAACTTTATCCGGAAATAACACTAGGTCGGCAATTAATGTAAAGTTTCACTTTTCAATATCCAAAAATAAACGTGAAACCAAACTCCGCCTGATGCTAATGCATTTTGGTCGTCGATGACCATCCATTTGTTAATTAATAAACCTTTCATTAAATCCGAAACAGTATCGGAAACTTACTCCGAAAATATTGACATGTATCTACGTGACATTGACTGTAGTTTGGAACGAACCATCCGCCGCTTTTGTAGGCATTGACTGTTTTGTCTGTGCCGAAAATACTGCACTGAATATTCTTCTGTTTAGCTTTGAAAGTGTTACTGTGATAGAGTTAATTTTGTTGGCTAATTGGTGGGCAACAAATCTATACGCATGGCTCATCATGTTGATGTATCCCAAATACGGTCAAGAGCTTTATCTAGTCTTATTCTTTATTTATTTAAACTAATAATAACTGATCTACTTTACCAAGAAGTAAACTAACTAGTCGACACATTTCAACTGTCTGTTTAACGAACCGTCTCCGCTGTCACTATGGTTCTATTCCTAAAATGGAACATTACTGGCCTTAACACATAGAACTTGACTTTGACACTGAAATGAATTTACCCGATCTAATGAATCAAATGAAGACCGATCTAATGAATAAACACACACACGACAGATACGTGTGTGTGCACTAAGCTAAGTCTAAATGAAAATATATTGTTATTCCTACTACTTGAATTCATTATACTAAACTGAAGTGTTAAGTAGAAGATAATGATTAATGTAAACTAAAACACATTAATAAAAAAAATGTGCAGTAAATTAGCGGAATTATTAAGTATGTAAGTCGTTTATATGTCGTTGCTCCACATGTGCTCTGTCAAATGGTTCAAGCGACACTAGAATCCAGATCCACGTGGTAAACGCAAATAAAAAGTTCAAGGGTGTTACGGTTTTAGAGCGGACGCTCTGGCGTTGCGCAAGAGTGTGTGTTTGAACACACTGTGGGAATGTTATAAGGGTTTTGACACGTTGAGCGCGTTGTTTATATCACATCAACGGATACTTTATGCAATCAATTTGGTTGGCAGTTAAGGCAGATATTACTTAAACATTTATTTGATTATTTTTTTCCTTTTATGTTTTTTTTTTTCATTATCAAATGTTGCTGAAATGTTTAGGAATTGATTGTACTGGTCACACATAATTAGGTAGATGACAAAGATTTCAATACGGTCCGGGTTTTTAGACTGGTATCTCACTATTACTGAACCAAATCTATGTATCAGAATTATCTTACATTCTCACAACAGACAACTACGTAATTATCTCGTTTACATGATGAATGAATCAAATACCGATTCCTGCTAAAAAGATGCTTTGCCAAGCAATGTTAACACGTCACGTTGATCATTCTTCACATGTATTTTAATTAATATCAGGGTAATAAAATTGAAGGCAAAGAAGAGGAATATTTGAGTTCACTAGGTGTCGGGTATAAACGATAGATCAGATACGCTTCACACTTGATCTTGTAAAGTGCAGGCTCTAAAAAACTTTAGAGAAAATTGAGGAACATCCACAATAAAGGAAAGCTAATCAAAGTTATTGTGTATCAAGGTTGTATCATAATACCCACAAGAGACTTAAGGTGGGATGATAAACTATATTTAGATTGGATAATGTATGCCTTCATTACACAGGCAGACAGGCAGACGTAGAACAATCCAATAAGGTTTCCGTTTTTTTCTTTTGACTTACGAAACCTTTAAAATATCAAACCTTACAAATCACAACAATTCTGTGATTTGTCTATAACTTATATAAATTCATCACAATGTATAAAACTGTTGTTTTGAGCGTGATTCATACTGACCTCCATATTAGTGAATGTTGTATAACGACAGATCAGTCTGTAATCCCTGAAAGATTATGCTTAAATGTACTTAATAAATAACACCCACTTTTCTTTGTTATCAGATAAGCGGCCTGAAGTTCGAGACGCAGCTACGTACACTCAACCAATTTCCGGAAACCCTTCTGGGGGATCCAGCCCGGAGAATACGTTACTTCGATCCCTTGAGGTCAGTATTAACTAAGGCAAGGCGACTGCTAGAAATGGTATAAATATAAATGGTAGGGATCAGTAAAAGAAATGGTGGAAATTCGTTGTTATATTGACACAGCATTGACTGACTCTGGTTATATTCTGACATTCGTATAACTTGCCAACAGGAACGAATATTTTTTCGACCGCAATCGCCCTTCATTCGACGCAATCCTGTACTACTACCAAAGCGGCGGCCGCCTGCGGCGCCCAGTAAACGTACCCCTAGATGTCTTCTCCGAGGAGATTAAGTTCTACGAACTCGGGGAACAGGCCACCAACAAATTCCGGTGAGTTAAAGCACAAGCAATAGTTCTGCAAGTCTATCCCTGCATTAACAAGTTGTAACCTATTCAAATCCTTTCAGTGAGGATGAGGGCTTCATCAAGGAAGAGGAGAAACCTCTCCCCTCCAACGAGCGCCAACGCAAAATCTGGCTGCTCTTCGAATACCCCGAGAGCTCTCAGGCCGCACGTGTCGTAGCTATCATCTCAGTATTTGTCATCTTGCTGTCGATTGTAATCTTTTGCTTGGAAACCTTACCGGAATTCAAGCATTACAAGGTCTTTAACACCACTACCAACGGTACTAAGATCGAAGAAGACGAAGTCCCTGACATCACCGACCCGTTCTTCTTGATAGAGACCCTGTGTATAATATGGTTTACATTCGAGTTGATAGTACGGTTCTTGGCTTGTCCCAACAAGTTCAACTTTTTCCGTGATGTGATGAACATCATTGATATCATCGCCATCATCCCCTACTTCATCACATTGGCCACAGTTGTAGCAGAAGAAGAAGACACTTTGAACCTACCACGCGCCCCCGTGTCTCCGCAAGACAAGTCCACCAACCAAGCTATGAGTCTTGCCATACTGCGGGTGATCCGGCTGGTGCGCGTGTTCCGTATCTTCAAACTATCACGACACTCAAAAGGCTTACAGATTCTGGGACGCACATTGAAAGCTTCGATGAGGGAACTTGGCTTATTGATATTTTTCTTGTTTATTGGTAAGTATCACGTCGCATTCAATTGCAATGTACGCCTTAAATATGTTATTATGTTAGTGTAATCTTACCTGAATCTTAATAATCACAAACTTTATTAGACAGAGAATTTGAATAATCGAGTCCACAAGTACGTATTATCTGATTTGTAATAATAATAGAGTCCAATTAGTATTGTAGCCGACCTAATATGCATTATATAATTGACAAAACGTGTCCTCAAGGAGTATTTGAGATACTGTGAAGACGGGATGTGTATTGTGATGCAGCAGATGGGCCCGGTCGGGCGGCGAAAGCGGCGAGCGCGGTGCCGGTTACTTCAATTCCAATTCCATTAATTCAGTAAAATCTTTCCAATGTTCAATCCTAATAACAGTACATATAATCAATTTGTTTGTTCCTAAAGTAATCCTCAACTCTAGCACGGCCCGTCATGACGGTGCGTTCACATGTTATTTTGCGTTCGCAGGTGTCGTGGTCTTTTCCAGTGCTGTCTTTTTTGCTGACAAAGACTGCCATGACACTAATTTCGATAGCATTCCTGATGCCTTCTGGTGGGCAGTAATTACGATGACCACAGTCGGCTATGGAGATATGAGGTAACCTGTGTCGCGCCGCCAGTCCGCCCCCCGCGCCTCCCCGCCCCGCCGCTCGCAAGCCATCCCCACCACTGTATGTCGCACTGTATTCTCCGTTGGTGTGTGCTTGTTCTTCAAGGTGTGGTGCTGTTTTCATCCGCGGTGTACTTCGCTGAGGCGGGAAGTGAGAACAGCTTCTTCAAATCCATACCAGATGCGTTTTGGTGGGCGGTCGTGACAATGACGACCGTAGGATACGGAGACATGACGTATGATACAGCGACTTCACCCTAAGTTTCATCTTTGCCTTCTCGTCATTTCATTTTACCCCCAACCCTTACATTGGTATATTTAACACGATTGTGATATTCTTTCGCCACATCATGTAACTATGCTTCAGTTTGATTTGATCGTCGGTTCGCTTAGAACTTAACCGATTACACGTTTTTATTTCTCACCTATATACTGAGACTCTTGCACGTTCCAGAACGTTTCTTACTGTCTTGTTATTTTTTTATTTTTTATGAAATGTTTGTGTCATCATATCTGTCCTGAACATATTCAATTTTACATGGCAGCTCAGATGTAGAATTTTTCATTGACAAGACAAACGTAGGTACACATAGGGTGCTACCGTGCTAGTGTACCGCAGCCCCGTCGTCCGTGTGACTATCGCCCCTCCCAAAGCGTATTCTATGATCATGAGAGAGAACAGCTTTAGTTGTACACTTCAAGTGTGGCGATGTGTCAGCACCAGCTCGACCAGCTAGAGGCACGCTCTCAGCACTTGAAGTGACTCGTTGTGTACCGAATACTTGTCCACTGTGGAATGTTCCTCCTCTGTATCGCTTCCGCTAGATGTGTACCGTCCGATGTGGTGTTGTATCGGTGTTGTGGCTATACGAATGTTTTCAACGTAAACGTATCGAAAATGGTGATCCATCTCAATCGCACACGTTGACATCACGTCGTGTACGTCTTCTTCATAGTGTGCAGTAGAACTCTATAGCATCGCTTCTGCACCCGTGTTCCAACATATCATCGTCACTATCTCTCTCTGTCTAGTTGTTGTCCCTGCAAACCTGTCTCCGATGGTAAATTTTACACACGAATGCTACTATGCAAAATTGATGTTCAGAATGATTCATTGCTTGATTATATCATTGGCTTCCGATCGTTAACTTTCACACACCATTTTCGATAGAGAGGTATGTGTATTTATGTTTCGCTGTGAAACGTCCGAGTGCATGACTGTGAAGTCGCTCTGTAGGTTGGAGATCAATGTTCGTAGTTGATGCTTGAGTATTATTATGTCTGCCTAGGTTCATTTTTTTATTTTCAGTTGACATTATTTTCTTCGAACCTCAACGTCCTGTGACAAAAGTGATCGTTTTTGGAGATGTGTTAGGAAATTTATTTAGTTCTTGGCGACGTCTAGCTGAGAATCAAATGATATACCTTTATACGTTCTCGAATGAGACGATTCATTTTTTTCATTTGGACTTACTTGCTAGCGTTAAACAAACTGCATTGCAATAACTTACTGGTGTTACAGTGTACTGTGACATGCTGGCGAGTATGACAGAGAGGAATGAAATGGTATTGCTTGCGTCCTTAAGTTTGCCGAGCGACTGGTCTTACCTTTGTAGAACTACCTACACTAAGTTTTACTTCAAGTTTATGTTATTATCTTCACATTTTTCGTAGAAACCCAAAGTTATATTTATTTCTTCTTTGTTATTTAGTTGATTTACAATGGTATGTATTCATTACTGCATGTACATCATCAGTCGCGTTTATGTTTATTAATAAAATATTATTTAGTTGAATCATTAGTTTGATTTATTAGCTGGATGCGAATGGTGTGTAGTTCTGTGTTTTAATGAAATGTCTTTATGGTATAGGCCGGTCGGAGTATGGGGAAAGATTGTCGGTTCCCTGTGCGCTATCGCCGGTGTGCTCACCATTGCGCTGCCTGTTCCTGTCATCGTGTCGAACTTCAACTACTTCTATCATCGCGAGACTGATCAAGAGGAGATGCAGTCCCAGAACTTCAACCACGTCACCAGCTGCCCGTATCTGCCTGGCACTATGGGCGAGCCCTATCTTAGTAAGTTCTTCACGTTTCTTTATCATCACTATATTATTGTTACTGTTTCCAACATTCTTGTGCCCTGCAACACACCGCGAATGTTGACAACTGTAATAAAATATTAACTTTCAACCGTTATATATGTTCAATTGTGATAGTCCCTTTATCAACGTTTTTTTTTATTCATTTTAATTCACAGCATGCGTAGATTTAAAATTTAATTTTGACAGCATGCTTTGGTTTTATTTTTCATACTTTTCAGTTGTTTTTCGTTTCTTTTATGTTGATTTTCGGTAATTTCAGGTGGGAAGGACGATGAAAAGGACGAGATTTGCGGTGATCAATGACTGTATGACAGTGTTGTTGTTTATATTTATAGTATGAGGACTTAAGTAATCGCCAGAGACGATACCCGTGATATTACCGCGTAAGGGACAAACGAGTGCACTGTTTTTGTTTTTTTTTTGTGTAAATATTTTTAGTTAGTAAGTGATGTAAAAATAATTGAAATAAAAATTGTTATTTATTTTCTTTTAGTTACTTTTGAGTTTGTTTTTGGTTTAAATGTGTTATGTTCTGTATTTTTATAATTTCGTCGGATGTAAAAGTTTTGTTAGGCTAGGTTCAATCGGTGACGATCCGTATGACGTGTGGTCCGGTGGTCGGGCGGCGCCGGCGCCGGCGGCGTGTTATGAGCGCTGATGCTCCGACATGTGCCATGCACAGCGCACAAATAGCCAAATATATACTAACATTATGACCGCGCACGCTGTCAACATTTATAACGTGTTTATTTTTTGCATTCTCATGTTATGTTACTTCGAGAGAAAGGATTTATTTATATTTCAATATATTAGGGAACCATTCTAAAGAATTCGCATTGTAGCAAAGTAGAAGTATGTATATACACATCTGTCTATAGATGTGATTTACACAACACTACTGAAGCTCACCGTTCCGCGCCAAATTCTTCAGCTGACTCACGGACAATCAGCTGATTCTTGCACTCCCGATTGCTATAAACACAAAACAAAGAAGTGAAATGGAATGTGTGAGTGAGACATCGCTGTTAGATGTGTATCCCACTGACCTCAATAACTTCGCAACCCCTTTATAGCTGTTGTGTTGCCATTCACATTGAAGCTGGCCATTCAATAGCCGGCGCGGCATGCTGGCATGCGAATGGCCCTTATGACTAGATAAACACGCGTACCAAAATAACTGGCTGGCTTATTTTCGATTTCTTTTTTCTTTATTTATGTAAAACTTCGTTCGTTTTTTTTTAATACGTAAGTACTATGTTTTCATTTTCTTTTATTATTTTCTTTTGTGGCACTGCTGTAGTGACGTCATACTTTAAAAGAAATTTCGTTTTGAATGAATTGCGGTTTTTTTTTGTTTTGCATTTATTTTAGAATATTTGTGAGTAACGTAATTTGAACTTTCATTGTGGTCTACTATGAGTTAAAGTCAGTTTTACACTTTTGATTTAATCATCATTACAGATTAGCTCAGGGACTTACATTTCTTTATTCCTATATTCTGTCCACTCATATTTTAACACTATTTATTTCTTCACAGTCACCATTGTTAGTTTCCACTAAAATCACCCATCTAACAACATTTAAAAAATTAAAGATTAAATAAAATGAAGTCAATTTATTATTTAAAAAAAAACAATTTTAAAAACGTGAATTTTAATATCAATATAAAATAACCGATAGCTCAATACTTAATATTTTTAATGCGTTCAACAATATAGACTAAGGTAGCAGGGTAACAAAGCATGATCATAGTAGAACCAGTCGGGCACTGAAAATTCGGAGAGTGGCACAGGAAAGCCACGGCACACGGCACCAGCCAAGCCAGGTGGCGAAAATCGTGTGCATTTAATATTCAATAACTATAACACATAGGTACGTCATAATATTGGAACGCAGCGTTCGTTAGCGCATATAACCCGCGTGGTTACAATTAAGTTCTAAATCAGCGGGCGAAGTCGCGTGCGATGGCATGTCGCCAGGACGACCGCTCGATAGACTCCAAAATTTTGTTTGTATTCATAGTATAAGCTTGTACAGTCATCAGCACAGATATATATGTACACTTGACACTTTTTAAAATTGATTGCACTGTACTTATAACAGAGCCATGTTGATGCCAACTAAGAATGTTGGAACCCAAAATTTTACCAATATTCGGCTGCATAAAGACCTAACGAACTTAAAGACAATGACGGCATTTTTAAAGCTTATCTGAAATCTCGCCGCTAAGTATATAATCACTATTCGTATTCACTAAAGTTTCCTATAACTACTTCCATTAAACTGTTTCAATTTAAATTTTACGTTTTTTCAAACTTCTCGTTTTCTCAAACTAAAAAAAAAGCAATCGGAAACTTTTCTAGAGAGTAACAACACTATCGTCATCATAATACCGTTAAACACATCATGATCCAATAAGTACATATTTGGTGTTACCAACAAAATAATAACGTTTACACCATTTATCATAAATAGAAACGAAATAAAAGAAAAGGAATAAAATTAACTGTAAGTACGAAAGAGTTTTAATTCATTTGAAGTGTTCAGTATCTCAGCTAGTATTGAAGTTCATCTGTTAACAAAGATAAACAATATTTATCATTCTGGCAAGAAAAATAGATTTTATAGTGTTTGTACCATAAGTTTATCCAATCGCTTTATTATCACGATTTATTTGAAGTTACCTTGTTCATTATGAAGTTTGTTAACAATAATACAAAATGTTAAAACTCTTAATATCGAATGCTTTTAAGATCGTAGTGTCTCGTAGCATTCGCGCAGTAAGTCAAAGATCTTAGAGAATTGGTAATTAATTTGACATTATTCAATAGGATTAAATGTAATTAAGGTAGGTCACTAATGGTAAATGGAGGCTTTTAATCATATTCATCTTACTAATTGACTACATCGCATATCTTCAATAGAGCTAACCATCTCACACACCTTCCAGCCCAGACTTAGAAGATCTTAAATAGTTAATAACACGTATAGAACGCCCTTTTCCATACACAGGATACAATACCCTCGGTACAGTTTCAGGGCCTATTCATAAGAAGTCCTCGGTGAGTGACGACTCATCTTCAGACATGATGGAGCTGGACGATGGTACGCTGGTGGCCGACCCTCACCTCGAGCAGAATCTCCGTCGTTTGCAAGAGGAGGAGAGGGTCCTGTTGGAGCAACAGGCCACCATGGAAGCCACGGGCTGTGATGACATCTCAGCCCTCGAACATCAGGACGCACTGCGTCTGAACCATGTAAGTTGTCATTTCATTAAAGAAAGAAGGTAGGGAAAAAAGTGTCTTAGGTATAAATCTTTTAAAATAGTTATGCTGGGGCTTCAATTTAGCATCATGTCAAAAATGTAAGAAGATGTTCTACTGGCCCATTACTTTGTAAATCTGGAAGGGGGTAACTCGGCAATAATGTTACATTTTATCAGTAAAAGTTTTTATTGTGAGCCATTCAATATGTACACACATAATCTGTTAGATTCAAACATATTTTATTTTATGTTAAATTAATTACAGAAAATCCTATGTATTAAAAATTAACATCTCTTGATTTTTTTTTTTGTTAGAGTCAAGTGAGTGTTTTTGGGGACGGCGCGTTTTATGTAACGATATTATACGTTATCCTATTGTTTATTTAAACCCTCTTTATAATGATGATACAAGCAGCAACTGACGTATATCTGAGGAATACAGTAAGAGTCCTCTGAACTCATTCGTTAAACATTATTATCAATATGTAGATCGTGTACGTGGTATAAATAGGGAATTATATTAACCATTGACAGCTGCGTCAAGCTGAGCTGCAGAAGCAGCAGGCGATGATTGCGCAGCGGCTGCTGCGCGCGCAAGCGCTGGCCCTCGGCGAGCACGCGCACCTGCTGGGCCACGGCCACGCGCACGGCCACGCGCACGTGCGCCGTGACGCGCCCCAGCGCCGCCGCGCCACCTGCACCGTGCGAGTCAACAACCTGCACGCAGCAGAGGCTATCGAGACTGACGTCTGACTATCAGGTCAGTAGTACCCACTACATTCAGCCAGGTCATCATTTCCTCACCTGCACACATTTAACGCTTTACTGGGCAACCCTCATAAGGTTTCAGTCCCAACTGCCAACAGTTATGAGCAGTGCTTCGCTTTTCTTATTTTTGATAACGTTTTATCGCTTTTCAAGTTAAGCTTTTATGCGAAGACGCCTTATGAGGGACTGCAAACAACTTTACGGTCTTGCTTGGTAAAGGAGTTATCTCTTGACCCCTGTACCTGAAGCCCATCCGCTCCTTACACTCCAGTTAGCCACTATTTAGCTGTTTGCTAATAGAGAGGGATTTTTACCACACATTGTAGACATCGTTGCGATGAACAGTTTTCACCTAAAAAAAGTAGACTTATACGGAGAGACTAGTAGAAATAGAGCACATTTATTTATTACATATTTTTATATAATTTCAAAATAATATGTTTTTATTAATATATAATAGTACCATTTTCGATCAAGGAAGTACTAATATATTTCAAAAAGTCGGTAGCAATTGATCTAGTTTAAGCTGTAGGTGCAAAAAGTCAAATAAATCAAGACGTTTTATCAGAGAGCAGTATAGCTTGAATCAGCCACTGTCGCCGCTGAGCACGTTGTATTGGCACAAGTAGCACGTCGACCCATGCTCCACACCGCACGTTGGCATCGTGTTCTATAACACGATACACAATACGCTAATTAACATCGAATCACTAATTTTAACGCGCTTTTTTCAACATTTTGCATCATGCTGGCTATTTAAGCCAAAGCTTTTGTATTCAAACGATAATTTAATGTAAATATTTTTACAAGGTGAGTACATTAGATAGGTTATCTCTTGTCTCGAAATTGTTTAATTGTGATTATGTTAGCGGTTTCAATAATGATCAGGTAGGTTACAATTTAAAAGTAGATTTAAAGAATGATCTATTTCCTTCAAAACGTTTTTTTTTGTGTAACTTGAGCTTTAAATCTAAATTAACTTCATATCTGCCATAGATAATTATTAATTGGAATTGAAACAAATATCTTTTCCACTTCAGCAGCTCAAGCATGTAAGTTTTTGCGTGTTTATAAAACGTTGCCCTACACTAGGAATTTCTCCTGTATCGTGGGTGCGTTTACAAACATTTAAACTCACATACACAAACAACCAGACCCGGAACAACAACTTGAAGGTCATACAAATATTTGTTCCGTGCTGGGATCGAACCCGCGACACGCAGCGCAGCAGTCGATCACTCAACCACTGCGCCAACCGTGCCGTCCAATCTTATGCAGCAGATTAAACCGATATTAAACATTTGTAAAAATAAAACATCTCGGGTACTGTTCCAAAACGCGCTTAGAATCGTTATTTCAGTCTATTCCTGGCAATTTCTGTTCATTGTTGTATCTTGGTTTGGAACTAACCAAACAAAAGAAAGAACATAGAATACAACTTAAAGCTTAAATCAAATCAAATCAAATCAAAATATTTTTATTTTACATAGGCCTACATGGGCACTTATAAAACGTCGAGAAAAGATGCACGGTTCGGGTTGGTCGTTTCCTATGGAGAAGAACCGGCAAGAAACTCCATGGTTACTCTTTTAAAATCATTTAGTTTAACAATGTTGTTGTTGTTACAGCGTTAGCACTTAAGTATGAGAGGACAGCGTAGGCCCGACAATAAGTCATTGCTTACTTTACAAAAAGTAAAATAAAATAATAATACGTTAACAAAAGTTAACAAGCGTCTAAGAATCTACAAGGCCAACCATGTCCACTCATTCACAACGAATAGGTAGAAAAGAATCTATACAAGAGTAAAAAAAAAATAAAATAAAACAATATTGCAAAAACAAAATAATAACTAAAAGACGAGTCACACAGATGTTGCTATCAGTACTGTAACTATTCAGAACAAGGGTGATATAAATATGTGATTTGACAACTATTGCAAAAAAAAAAAACAAAATGATTAAAGAGATCACAAAAATAAATAAGATTGAGAATAGTTAGAGACATCCACAAATTTGTGCTGATTATAGCTACCAGGGAGGCCGCATGCGCAGAAGGAACTATAGCCAAACTTCTTTATCTTCAACGTAGTCCTTGATTTTGTAATATGCGTTTTTAATAAGGACACGTTTTATGTAGTTTTTAAACTTTCCATCTGTCAGTTCTATAACTGATTTTGGCAACTTGTTATAAAAGCGTATACTGTTTATTAGAAATGACTTGCTAGTTTTTGATAATCTAAATTTAGGAATTACAATTTCGTGTTTACTGCGTGTATTAATATTGTGGTAGTCGCTCCTAATTTTGAAAAGCCCCCGATTTTTACGGACATACAATATACATTCTAAGATATAAAGTGAAGGCAGAGTCAGTATATCGATCTCTTTAAATTTTTCTCTGAGGGACTCGCGAGGACCCATTTTATAGATCGCGCGGACTGCCCTCTTTTGTAATATGAAAACTGAATCGACGTCTGCTGCTGATCCCCACAGGAGAACGCCATAGGACATAATACTGTGAAAGTAAGCATAGTATACTAACCTAGCTGTATCTACATCAGTTAACTGCCTTATTTTCCTTACTGCATATGCAGCTGAGCTGAGCCTACCGGAAAGAGTTCTTATGTGCGCGCCCCATTGCAGTTTAGAATCAATAGTCATCCCCAAGAATACAGTTTCTGCTATAACATCAAGATATTTGCCGTCAAGATTTAAATTTAGATCACGTTGTGGTACATTTGGTAAGGCAAACTTTAGACATTTGGTTTTGTTCGCATTCAGTAGGAGATTGTTAGCTGCGAACCATTTCGATAGAACGGTTAGACTTTTGTTAACATTAACAACATCCGGATTTTTTCTATTTATTTTAAAAATTAGCGAAGTGTCGTCAGCAAATAAAATTATATCCGATAGTTTGGCCATCATATAAGGAAGATCATTTATATAAACAAGAAATAGGAAGGGACCGAGAATAGAACCTTGGGGCACGCCCATCTTGACTAGAGACCCAGAGGACGTCGCCCCATTAACATTAACTTTTTGCTGCCTGTTTGATAAATATGATAAAACAAGATCAGCAGCTCGTCCACGAATTCCGTAGTGGTGTAATTTACAGAGCAGTGTGTTGTGGTCGACGCAGTCGAACGCTTTTGAGAGATCACAGAAAATGCCAATGGCATCCTGGGACTGCTCCCAGGATTCCAAAATGTGACTGATGAGTTTTACTCCCGCGTCCGTTGTCGACCTGCCCTTCGTGAAACCAAACTGTTGACTATGCAGAATCCCGTTTAAGTTAAAGTGAGACAGCATCTGGTCCAGCATGATTTTTTCATAGATTTTACTTAATGCTGGAAGCACAGATATAGGTCTATAGTTAGAGGGATCACTCTTGCAACCCGATTTGAAAATTGGTACTACTTTACTGTATTTCATTAAGTCAGGAAACTTGCCGCTATCCAAACACTGATTGAATATGCCTGTTAAGACAGGAGCAATTGAGTCAATAATATTAGCAAGAACCTTGACGGATATCCCCCATAAGTCTTCAGTATTTTTTATGTTTAGACTTTTAAATGCATTTTTAATTGTAGCAATACATATTGGATTAAAATTAAAGTTAGGTATATCCTTAGTAAAGTTTTCCTTAAGAAGAGTTTCGGCTAATTTAGAGGAAGAGGGGAGAGATTTCGTAACCTCTAACGGAATGTTAGTAAAGAAATTTTCTAGTGTCTCAGCGACTTCTAGCTTATCAGAAATAGTTTTATTATCTATTTTCAAGGACCATTCATTCTGATCTCGTTGTGTCTTTCCAGTTTCTCTGTTTATAACCTGCCAAACAGTTTTTGTTTTATTATTAGAAACACTAATTTTGGTTACTTATTACTTGAGACTTTGCTTGAGCGCAGACTCTTTTAAATATTTTTGAATAGTTCCTAACATAAGCGTGAAAAGATTGGTCCGAAGTCAAAGATTTTTCGTGATATAAATTATATAAAATATCTCTGCTTTTTCTTATTCCCGCGGTGGCCCATTCACTAAATTTAGACTTAGATTTTACTTCTACATTTTTTACAGGACACGTTTTATTGAATTCTTGGCAGACTGTAGAAAATAATGTGCCATAGTTTATATTGGGGTCTTCTGAATCAAAGCTAGCATTAGAAAGATTGCTAAGAACATTATTATTAAAAGAATCTAATTTATTTTTATTAAAACGTCTTAATTGAATTGTTTTAACTAAGTCTAACTTTTTGTCTAAATCAAAAGATACAAGTTGACCCATGTGATCTGACCTAACACCACTAATCAAAAACGAATCTTTTACTTTACAGTTGGTGTATATATTATCTATGCAAGAAGCGCTAGTAGCTGTCATTCTAGTCGCTTCATTAAATAAATATTTTAAATTGAATGATTTAAACAATGAGATAAGCTTACATTTTTCTGGTGAATTAACTAACAGATCAATATTTAAGTCACCACAAACAAAAACTATTTTATTTTCTCTAAAAAGTTTACTTAAAATTTCTTCCATAGTGATTAAGAACAATGACAGGTTTGATGCAGGTGGTCTATAGACACATAAGAAAGTATGACCTTCAACCTCCGCACATGCTACCTCACATAAGCGATCAACAGAGTGGGCGGTAATATCCTTCCTTTCCTTATAACTGAGACAGCTATTACAAAGTATCAGGGTACCGCCACCCACTGTGGATCTATTGTACGCACTGGCAACTGAAAAATTATTAACATTAAATAGCATCCTATCGGGTTTTAACCAGGTTTCACAAAAACATAAAATATCCATGTGGTATTTATCTACTAACATTTCCACGTCTAAAATTTTGCCGGAGAAGCGATTTATATTCTGATGATAAAGTAAAATACTATTGTTAGGCTTCTCTTTTGTCGGCTCTAATAGTTTAAAGAATCTACAACAGTTTCATTTGAAAAACTTGACAATACTGTCTTATCACTTAACCTAGTCTCAGTTAAACCATCAATAACAGCGTGTATATTATAAGCTAATAAAGAAGCTAATAAATGTTGACTTTTTTTGGGAATATACATGTACTCCCGAATCAAAACAATATCTCTAACAAAACTGTTAGTATCAAAAAAGAATAAACGGTCACTATGACGACATGATAACATATGCATCAGGTTATTTAAACTAGAAATATAATTGTTTTCTTGCTGAAGTAGATTGTCAGAATATGGCAATGCGCATAATATTAATTTGCCTAATCTTAACTTAAGTAGGGTGTCAACACCATTAACTAGGTCCCTTTTAGATATACTAAGACCATTTCCAATTAGAATTACTACAGTGGTCTCCTCATTAAAATGTGTGTGTTTAATTTTATTAAGAACATGATATTGTATGGAATAATGATCCTGTTCGTTGTAGAACATGAAATATACTCTGTTGCGTGATGAGATCAGAGTAATTTATGTTAGTATGTATGTTGTGTATGTATAGTATGTTCTCGCTACTTAAATGAAAAGTTACGTGTTTTACACGAGAGCAAAATTATTTGAATCTCGAGTCTTTGAATCCCGCGCCAAACTCAGGATTCAACTTTAGAATCCCTCGCTACGATTGTGATTCAATCATAGAATTCGCTTCGTTTGTTTGGAATTCAAAATCAGCACTCGCAGTAAAATATAACTTAGCTCTCTTTTTGCACAAATAACTATTTCCATCCTTTTCGATAGTGTCAATAGAGTAAATTACAGAAAACGGATGTGCGAACAACATAGTGAAATGAATGCAGACGCTGGTAGAATAGTCGATATCGGCTCAACTATCAAAAAAGAAAAATTAATGCGAATGATCGATTATAAAAACGGCATATCGAACAAGTAATGAGATCAAATCTAACGCAAAGTACGCGACTTAGACGTGGAGTTGCGAACACCAGCCCGTTATACAATACAATAGATTAAATCTAGCGTATTGGTGCAGCCAAAGTATAGCGTAGATATCGAATTGTCACTTCATGGAATTCTAAATGCGTAGACCGTGCATACTTTTATTCAGACTCAATTAAGACAAATCGAACTTGTAAGTAGTTTAAAAGAATATACCTGTGACACTCGCTCGTAGCCCTTCAAGCGAGGCCGCAGTTATAGATGTAAGTTGGGACAGTTGAACAAATAATAGCCACTACATGTTTAGACTTTTAACGAAAAACATGAATTAAAGACATCATTGTAAACACTCCGTCGGAAGCAATGTGTATCGGTTATTATGTAAAGGGGAACAGCTGTTTTATAATTGTGTTTTTCTACTAAATTCAATGCCATAGTTTCTACGTCGATATCCCTTACATCGTGAACACGAAACGTTTCCTGCCCTATACACAACACGACTTTGCGATGACGTAGCACTGAATGACACTTTCGTCTGTTTCGATTTCCATTCAATACATGCGTGTGAGTGGAACCATCGATAATGCTAAGCAGGAAATGACCAGCTCCCCCATGTCACCGCGTTAACCGCCTTCGAAGGCCGGATAAGAAACGCCTTACTGGATCCGCTCTGTTCAGCTGAACTAGCTTACTAATATCCCGTTTTCAATGTCAGGTTCTAGTGTCGGAAGCTTTTCACTGACCTATATTCATATTCGGTATAGGCAATAAAAAGATGTTGCTCACTGATTTTACGAATGTAGAAGACAGTTTTTCACCAGTTAATAAATTCACTACTTACTTCATTGGTATTAGATCTATCAGTGACAATTTGAGAGGATTTTTTTGTCAGTACAAGTCTGATACTCCCCCTCCCGCTCCGCCCAGAGCGGAAGGTGTTATATATAATGACCATTGCGAAACAATGATGGCTTTTCTTTTTGGAAACAGTAATAATAAAAAAAACCCGTCTAAAACGAAAAAATCAAGTTCAGTCCGGAAGTGTAGAAAGCAAAATCTACACTTCTACGGTTTGACGGGCCTGTTGGTCTAGTGGTTAGTGGCCCTGACTCCTGAGCCGGAGGTCGTGGGTTCGATTCCCACCCAGAACAAACTTTGTGTGATGAGCATGATTGTTTGTTCTGTGTCTGGGTGTGATTTATCTATAATATGTATGTATTTATAAATTATATAAGTATGTATATCAGTTGTCTGGTTACCATAACACACGCTCCGCTTAGCTTGGGATCAGACAGCCGTGTGTGAGTTGTCCCAAGATATTAAAAAAAAACAATATTTTATTATACTTAGGCCTACAGGGACATTTAGGTATAAAACGTCGGAAAAAGGTGCACGGTTCGGGTTGAAAGCAATTAAATTAAGTACTGCAACAGTCGAGATCAAATCAAATCAAAATCATATATTTCAATTAGACCATTACAGGCACTTTTGAATGTCATGAAAACAAAAAATGATGCTGCTACAGATCCATGTTGAATATAATGATTTTAGTCTAGACTTCTAGAGAACCCTTCCTTGGCAGACGGATAAAAAGATAGATAGTATCATTGAGTTCATTAGTTACGCAGAAAATCTACAAAATTTGTCATTCTACATTTATTCTAGAAAGAATCTGATGAAAACTTCAAAAATGTGCAATGTGGATTGGTTTTGCCCTACCGAGCAGCTTAAGTCAATTATATAACTCGTAGAAATGCATAACACTTCAAGTGTTACACTTGACCAGCTGTCTCCCCAGGATTCTTTATTTCGATTTGCAAGTTGAAATTTTAACCGTTTAACCGTTATATAACCTCAAATAAGTACCTAACTTACACTGTCTTAATCTTCAAAGAATGCTGTACTTAAACGCCCGTCTGTAGTTAACTAACAACATTTGGCTATTAATTAATCAATTATGTCGTCTGATACAGTCACTCCAAAAATTTAGGACCTGGCCACTAGCGATTACAAGCTGCGTGTGAACCGTGAAGTTGTTATTCCAGAGGTGGGCGTTTTATAATCGATATTATAAATGCGAATCTTACTGTCTGCCGGTGAGCTTTTCACCTCACGACTGCCGAACGGATGTCGATGGTCTACCCGTATTTTGTATTCCAGTGGTACGTTCCCAGCCGAGTTATTTGTATAATTTACTAGCTTTTGCCCGCGGCTTCGCTCGCGTTAAATTCGGTAGCGCCTTATTGATTTGTAATAGCAACGCTAAGTTTTCCCGTTTCTTCCCTCTTTCTCCCTCATATCCCACTCTTTTAAAAAAAATAATAGCCTATGTCCGTCTCCTGGTTCCCAACTATCTCTGTACCAAAGTTCATCAAAATCGGTTTAGCCATTAAAGCGTGAAGAGGTAACAAACAAACAAACAAATAAACAAACAAACAAACTCACTTTCGCTTTTATAATATTAGTAAGGATTTCATCACCGCAGCTCTCAGACGGGTGAGAGTCAAAATGGCGGGTGTACCATCGCGAATTAAATTATACCTAATCTGTACTATTTAGTACCTAGGTCTAAAAAATCTGTAACTCTTTCACAACGAAATTATTTAGAAAGTACGGTACACCCGCCGCGCCATATTGCGACATCAAGATGGCGGGTGTTCTATAATGTTTTATTATTAAACCAAAAAAATAATTACACCAAAAAATTGTACCTAAAAATACCTAAATTAAAAGAAAACATACTCTTGAACAGTTGAATAGTTTGTGAGAAATATAATAATAGTTTGTATGAGTGTAGAAAGTTATAGAGAAAATATTGCTAGATGAGTGTCACATAACTTAAAATCTGTTTGGAATTTTAGTTTGAGATAATAAAACAATGGTTGGGCCACAAAAGCGATGAATGGTTGTGATGAGAATGCTAAGGGAGATGTGTGATGTTACGTGAAGGGATAAAGTAAGGGACGACTACATAAGAGGAAGTCTGAAAATAGTAAATAAATAAATAAATATCTTGGGACAACTCACACACGGCTATCTGATCCCAAGCTAAGCAGAGCTTGTGTTATGGTAACCAGACAACTGATTTAAATACTTATATAATTTATAAATACATACATATTATAGATAAATCACACCCAGACACAGAACAAACAATCATGCTCATCACACAAAGTTTGTCCTGGGTGGGAATCGAACCCACGACCTCCGGCTCAGCAGTCAGGGCCACTAACCACTAGACCAACAGGCTCGTCAGACACACATAGTGCCGGTGACTGAAACATTGTGAGGGCGTGTGATGAGGAGGTATGAGGAAAGTTTTGAGTATGAGTGTAGATGGTTATAAGAGTAGAGGAAGACAAAAACACGATGGATGGACTGTGTGAAGAATGATATGGCATAAAAAAGGAGTTTGATGAAATGATGAGTAATGGGCGAAAAATGTGGAAGAAGACGTGGATTTCCAACAGAGAATGCACAAATAACATGATTACACAAAACTATAAATAGGTTGATTGAATTGGCTGATTACTGTGCTCCTCCAATTATAGGAAACACAGCATTCACTTAAAAAAACTAGTTACAAAAAAGTTTGATAGTACAATAAATTTGGAAAAAGATAAGAGAACAAACTAAAATTAAATTATGAATAATGATAATGTAATCTTATGATTTTAAAATGGACGGATCAATATTTTTTCGATACGAGTTGGAGAGTTACAGCTAACTGTACCAAATTACTAGCTAAGCGATAAATAATAGATTTTGGAAGAAATATTTGTTTATAAACCTAAAGGTTGTCGGTAATCTTAAGTGAAAAGATGTTTTCACTTCAAAGACTTTCGGTAGTCTTAAATGGCAAACACTCACTTGGCAGGACGGCGTGCTTGTCGTCTTGAGTAGTTGACATACAGCCATTTTGACTTGAAAGACTTATTTGGCGCAATTAGGCGATGTGAATCAAAGTGAAAGTAACATTTTATCCGACTACAGGCGAAACAAAAAAGGAAGGTTCACGAACGGTGTTTAAAAAAAATCGTATTACAACATGTTAAATGATGAACTTTCTCTGTTACTTAGGGAGTCATCAGCAGTATCTCCAAAGCCTCGTGTGGTTTTTGTCCGTTCGTGTTTACAATATTTTGTCGTGTGATGTTGTAACTCCTGTGTGCGTAGATACGTCCTGTGTGTTTCCAACCCCTGATGGCCTGGCTGATTACTATCGGTTTGTTGTCATGAACTTGATTTCCATGTTTTTAATAGGACCCCACAATGATTTCAGACGTGGCGAGCCGGCGTTACGATGCGACGGCAGTGTGGCGCGGCCGGCTGCCGGCGCGCTCCCCGCCGCCCTGCCACGTGTGACAAGCGCCCGCCTCGCCCCCGCACCGACACCCCGCAGCCCCGCGCTCCCCCGCCCACACACTCCCGACACACACCACCCCGCCGACTTACCCCACACTATAACCCAACTGTGAACTACACAAAACTGCTTCACTCAATCTCAAACCCAATTAGATTACTCATATTAATGTTAGGATGAACAAGTTTTCAAAAAAAAAATACATAAAAAAAACAATAAAAAAATTATTTTAAATCGCTTACAGTGAGTCCGATCAGCCGCGGCCATCGGCTCCGATTGTAAATAATAATCAAAATGCTTTTAAAAGCTTGTATACTACACTTTCTACATTATCAACACTGTGTACTAAATAATTAGGTTCTTTGTGACAAATAAAATAATCAGAATAGGCCTATAGAAATTCCGTTCGCGGAGGACATTTTCAAGTGTCGCTTGCGCTTGACCATAGTTTGTAAATAGTTGTAACGGGCGGGATGCGCGCGCCGCAATCCGCACACTCGGACATTCAACTCCCTGGACACGACACACGGACATACATTGTACACCCACTCACTCCTGGCCCTGGCTGGCGAGGCCGAGTCCCCGACGACACGCGGCGGTCGCCAGGCCGCCGTGCCGCGCGCCGGGCCGCCCCGCGCCTGCCGCCAACTCACAGAACTGTTCAAGCATTCACCACAATCATGTGCAGGATGGTCGTGAAACCAGGAATCTTAGAATAAGTTACCGTATATTAAAGTTTATGTTGTTGTAATATCGTCGTACGTACAATATCAGTATAATATTCCAGTATAACAGTGTACACGTTCATCCCCTCGATGTCCCCTGCCCCGGCCCCCGCGGCCGCAAATCGCGCAACAGTCTCGGCTAGGTTATAATTATTTAATGTAATAGGTGTAATGTGACGGCAACGTCCTTGTCTATCATCATTGTTGTTATGTTATCGATAATTGATTGATGTTAATTCTTCGTACGTAGAGCAGAGGGTGGTTGTGCGCGCGCGCACGCTGCCGCGCCTTCGTCACTCGACCCGCCGGCTCGCGCGGCGAGCGGGCTGCGTGTGCGCTAGCTCGTATGCAAGGACGGTTATATTTTCGGTCGTTTACGAAAAAATAACGATTGTATTAGCTTAAACAGTTTAAACATATCTAGAAAGAAGTGAATTTATTAATATATGTTCGTAAGTAAGACAGGCGACAGACGCGACGCGACGCGACCGACAGCATCGCTCAGAACAACAAACCTCCTCTGACTTGATCATGTGAACAACACGCAGTTACTTGGTGAATTGAGTCTCAGTTGTTGATGAAATGATGACGGATAGCTTTCAATCTAGATAGAATTTGGACTAAATGCCACATTATATTTGCCAACTCGGCAGCACTTCCATCCAATACCATCTGTTAGCCGCTCGGCATCCGACAAACTGCTACATTTAGCGCAGCTCCATCGAGCAGGTTTTTCATGCGCTTTAATAACATCAAACCGCATCAAAACTAATTTCCTCACATCAACAACTGACTGGAACGAGTGCACGAAAGTATTTCTGATTATTTTCACAGTTCTCGTCTGTCTGCCCGTGGACTTGTTTAGACTTGAGTTGTAAAGAAGACAATTAATTATTAGGTATAGATACACCCGAAATAATTATTTCATCATATCATTACACATTTCATAGCGTTTAAACATCTAGGTGAAAAGACATATTTACGCCCTATATTATAGTCTAGTGTAGTTAAGTAGATATTGATAGTAGTTTAAGTGCTGCCCTTATACTGGGTATATAATATCTCTCGACCCACTTATTGTCCGTTTATCGCAATAAGGCCAAACTTAAGATTACAACTTGATCAGCTGATCGCTTCGTAGCATCCAGCATTTATAGTCATTCTCGCAATTAGATCACGCAACTTAAAAGACTTTTTGCTGAGACAGATTTAGCCAGCGATAGAGAATGTCCGCTGTACACATCGCACCTTCATAGCTTGGTAGCTCACAGACCGAGCTTCTAACAAGCTGTCAATCTTAAATTGGTCTTCAACCCCAAGCATTCCTTCTTACAGAAAATTTCAATGTTGTGAGTAATAGTAGATTGTTCAAAGATCAATGTTTCAGTGTTAATTGGTGTTTAATAATAATAGCATAAATAAATCGGTAATATATTATAATAGTAGACGCAATTGTGTAACAGTGACTGAGGCTAACCGTAGCCAGTCCGTGGGAATGAGAAATGAAAAGATTTGTTCCGAAGTTAAGTCAAATATAAATCAAAACCGTTGGTTATGCTCTATACTATCATTCTCCTTTTGTATATATGTTTACTGCAAAGAACGAGCATTTGTAGGACGCAGAGTAGCGAATTGTTATAAGTCGTCAGTCACTGTTACAGCACTCGCTAGGAATTTGACGCAGAGCATAAGCTCCAACCTCGGCCACGACAAATAATCAGTCAACTGCAGACTTGGACAATCATAGTAATATGTTGGGCAAGCATGTTAACTGAGTAAATTATAATATTTTGAGTGTCTTCGTTGTAATGAATATCAATAATGTCTGTCAATTAGATTCGAATTGTTTGGCAAATTAATTTATTATGATAGTCTTGATTGTACTGCATTAGTGTCGTCTGGAGTAGAAATGATCGATGGGAAATGCTAGCACAAGTATCATGAGCAACGGTGCACGGTGACACGAATCGTTGTACTGTAACGTTGCTTATCATACCGAACGTTATGAACAGTACCCCCGAAAGCAACGCATCGTCTAAGGTTTCAGTCATTGTCTCGTACATATTACAGAGAATCAATATGTAAAGACTATCATACGGTCACTTCATTTGTCAATGTATTCGATTTGTGTTAAATGTGCGAAGTTAGTAGACAGTGTATACTACATGTTACGACATATACGTAAAAACGCCGAGGCTGTTGCGACGAATATATTAAATGTCAATCAATGTTTAATGTACCAAGTATAACGTGTAGAAAGCACATTATGTTATATTATAGTTTGTGTAATCGGATAGCACACGGGTCCTGTTTAAGAACGTGTGAAAGAAGCTGTAACGCGGCAATACCTGATCAACCCGCCGCGCTCATTGCGAACACCCAGTTCAGTATTGACCCACAGCACTAAAGCAAGCCCTGCTGGCTTCAACACCATTGTCATGTTCCCGTTTCACCCAGAATAACCAGCCAGCATGGTAGACTTCTTTGCAGCTCTACTCATTTCTCGACTGTTAAGAAAGAGAACAGAGAGACAAACTTGATTGTTTCCTACCTAACTACCAATTGATTTCGGTCACTGAACAATTTTTGATAAAACTTTACAAATGTGAGCCATTCATGGGTAGCATTTGTTATAGTAACAAATTGTTCTAGCAAAATTAATTGACCATGTGTCAAGCAAGTATTACAAATAACTGTCAGCGCTTGCATCCCGATTGCCAGCTGTTTGCCACAGCCGACTGTTGCAGTTTCGAGATTAGGAGACTTCAAGTAATTCTCACTTACGAGTTTGCTTAGCTCTTGGAGAGTAAACATCATGAGCACCCAACACACGCTTATTTCAATTTGTCTCCAATATTTCCACCTCGCCAACAATTGAGCTTGCTGCCTTTCAAGCTCAAGCAGTCGTGGCTTCAATATTAAGACCGTGAGACCTTCACTTTAAGGCTTTCTAGTCTTAGGAAACAAATAAATAATAATGCTGATCTGAGCAGTTTCAGACAGTCTGAAATGAGAGGATTGTCAAGCAACAGACATAACACTTGCTTGTAAGTCCAACCGTCCTACATACGAGGCGAGAAACATAACAATGCATTACAAATGTTGGCGGAAAGTATCCATCTCTCCATTAAACTGACGGTGTTCCTCGAAAATGAGTATGACGAGACAGTGTTATGGTTATATTAAAAACAAAATGTGAACTTATTGTGCTATATCTGAAACTTGGTGTTCGCATATATTAGTTATGTTGCAGTACGCGGTGTGATGTGAAGATGTGACTAAATCTCATTTACATTATGTGTGTCTGTTTAATCATAGCAAATATTAATGTCTAGTAAACTCCCGCATTTAGAAATCAGTCTCAATTTACAGAGATATGACACTACAGCTTAGTCTCCTCGCGCTTCAGAACGTACGTCGTAGATTAGAAATGTGGTGTAAATGAGTCTTGGTCGATTGTTACCTATATACTTTTATCATATATTTATTATGCGTTCACATTTGAGACAAGCGCGTCCATCGCTCGATAGCCGTGTGATCTTCAACTAGTCCCGCAATCTCTATTCTTGTCTGCAGTTTAAATATTACTGCGTTGTTGCGCACTGATGTCACAAGTGGAATGTCATATTGAGATGGCGTCGATGTCTTTGGCCTAACTCTGAGCCCTGAACACCTGTACCGTATAAACACCAGAGCTGATAGATGCCAGCAGCCAGTGGTATCCGGGATGAGCACTCGCAGGCAACAAGGTGCGTGTACAAGTGTCGAGGGTTCAGGCCGCGGCCGCAGATGTTTGCCTTGTCTTGGCAACGTTCACGTGTCAAGGATTGTGAGACCTGTGTGGTCGACTCTCATATACAAGAAACAGAATAGTGGTAAATTGTGAATTACTCAAGTTGGCCAAAATTGTAGTTACGCCAGTTAAAAGAGGCGTATTATAATTTTCGCTCAGTATTATTAGTTGATATTTTTCGTACTTAGTGTATGTATACAGAGGCGGCTAACACGGGCCCGGTGCAAGCAGGAAGATTTATTTCTCAACCATCACACTTCGTAAAACATTTTCAAATTAAAATTATGTTAACGAGACGGAAGCTATGAAATTATCGTAGATAGTAAAACCACATAGATTTCACAGGAGAAATCTCAATTGTCTATTTACTTGAGTACTACTTAATATCAATCTCGTAGTTAGGAAGGAGTTGGAAAAATTTTAAATTTATTAAGAAGTCTGAAATGTCCGCTATGACAGACTATATGTAATATGGTCTTTAGGAAACAACTGTAATCAGTAATTTTATCTGTAAATTAAATTGAATTTAATTTAAGATTTATAGTTAGGTGATATCTGCAAACTTTTAGCAGTGTGTGGTATATCTAAATTTCTTTATTTAATTTAAGGTTATTTGATATGTTTTGCTTGGATTGTTTCGGCTGAGGGGCGAGCGTCACCGTTGTGTTTGTATGAATTCCGAAACGTTCGATGGGACCCTGCTGTATTTGTTGCGGATTTTATAAGATTGTGCCAGTTTTACTTCTTGATAGATGCCTTTACGCGTGTTATTGCGCTTAACGTTCCGATATATAGTCATTTCAGCTGAAACTTAATGTTAATATAACGTGTAGGGCTTGTCACGCTGACACTCGCGCATGCATTACGTTCTCCGCCACCGACGTGCGACGCGCGACTGGACTCGCCGACTCGCCGACTCGCGCCGAGTGTGCCAGCCTCACACTCGTATACACATCTTGTAGCTATAATTTTCTTTATTCACCGGCCCCCTCTCCGTCCAGGTCAAAGCGTGTTCATATATTGGATATAAAATCACAAAATTTCAAATTTAATATCGTATATATTAGTATCGGTAAAATCTTTACAATATTAATTTATATGAAATATTCACTTATAATTGGCGTTCTTTACAAGATATATTAAATTATACTAATGTAAACGATACGAATTCATTTTTCAAAATCGTTATTATTACTGTCTACGATGTTTGATATCGAGATGAGTTGGTCGCCTATAACATAAATAAACAATAAATCGGATTACGCTAGCTACGAGCTTAACTTTTTATTTGAATTTTAATTATATGTAATAACTTCTTGTATTTTCATCACCTAATGTAAGTTAAATTGGAGCGAATTCTCTAGTTACATAATTACATTATCCTCTTACAATACATAACATTAAGGATTTATAATATTAAGAGCTTTTCGACTAGTATACTTACAAAAAAAAATGATGAGATCTTATGAAATATTCTGAATTTTTCGCGATAATTTATTATATTTAATATCCATCCAGTATTATTAGATAAATAGGTGTTATGGTGAAAAAATGCCATTTTCTAGCTCCTATAGTTAATGTAACATAGGTTCAGTAATTGGCCAACAGATAATTTAATTCTTAACTAAGTATCTACAAATTTTCCGAATAAAATATTTTTAATTTGTCTCGGTCCCATCGCTCGTGAAAAAAGTAAATAATTATACATGTAAGTGTGTGCGTAGAACGTAGATGTTGTTTTGACAAACACATAGTAACCTGTATAAACATGAAATTCTAAATTGTAAGTGTTCGATCGAAACAACGTCTCAACGCAAGAACTTATCATTGCTCCCTTGTAATGTCATTAGCACCACATCCACCTAGAGTTAATATCAAATAAAATTTGGAAACGTTTGTTATATTGTTGTAATCTAGGGTGGTTATAAATTATGGTTTTGTCGAAGTTGATAAATATTCTTAATGATGGAAGCTATTCCGTCATAATTATACTCATAATTAAATAACTGATGTCTAGCTTGTCATTTATCGACTTTGATAAAAGAGCATTGATAGTTATCGTGACTTGAATATATTAAAATTTATATCCTCTATTGGGATAATTATAACTTGAAAGGATTAAAAAACCAATGGTGCAATGTTAAGTGCTGATAACAAGATCGATGAAGACATCTCTGGATGGTCTATTGAAGTTCGACATTTTAAGGAACTTTCGGTCAAAGGTTTAATGGTTCATGAGTCAGTTTCGGAGTTCATCAAGCGTACGTGCGAAAATATTTGGTAAATGTAACGAGCGATTCCATAACATAGTCCTGCTCCTGTTAAGTCGAAATATATTAGTTTATAATAAATCACGGACTTTACTTTAAAAATAGACTTCGTGGAAATGTGAATGTAACCATCAACGTGTGATGCTATCGTGGACAATAAACAACATACAATGATCAGGGATGACGGGCAGCAAGAAATAAATTGGTATCATCTTAGAATATTGTGTTTAAAATACTTAAAAACGTTTGTTAAGATGGCACACCGTCTCAGTCATTATGTTTGGCACCTAATACATATTAGCGATGACAGCTTCTTTGAAATATATTCCAGACACTCTAATAAAAACATACGGCGATAAAAACAATAACCGATAGTTTGAGAAATGAATTTGAAGTCACTGGCGATCATTTAAGTACAGAGAGAACACATCAGTCGAAGCCTGTGATCGCTAAAACGTAGGAGGGAGTTCGAGAGCACGATAAGTCAACACAACGACAACATCCACCAGCTAGAATGCATACACTGTACATTGGCGACATAATTTTTTTAAACTCTCGACCACTCGTCTCAAGGTGCATATATTTGAAGGCACTGAGGCCAGTGATTATTTTTATTTTAAATGTGGTGGTTGTTTACTGCATCTGACATGCGAAGCAAAGGCTCATTGGTATAGTTATACGGATAAATTGTAATTTAAAGATGCTTATGGAGCCAACTGTATAACTCAGTAATGCTCACAAAGCGGCCATCTTTTTGTCGATGGCATAATTATTATAATGAAACAGAACAATGTTTCTGAATGAAGCGAAGTAAAATTAAATGATCTTTCTGGTAACTTTGTCGAAGGCTGGTTTGGACTATAGACCTTATTGTCACTTCAGGAATCACCATATTGCAACTGGCGTTTAGGTACTTATATCCTTTTTTATCACTGGCTTCATAATTGATTGAGTTGTATCAGTCAAATAACACTAGTTTATTGAACGTTATATCTCCAAATAATACTTGCGATCTGTTAAATATTGACGGGTATGGATAAAAACGCCTGTTGCTTTTCGAATAAACGTTTGTGACTGTAGAGCGTCTGTTTGTATTGCCAGCATTTCTGATTCGAATCTGTTGTCACGCAGTCTTTCAAGATCAATTGTATCAGACTGGATTTCAATAAGTCTACGTGTCCAAACACTTCGACACAATTCTGTATTGCTAACAAAATCCGTTTCGAATAATTCCATGGTATGTCTGGAGCTTTTTCCAATTTTTGTACTTAAGTTGTAACGTGGCAGTGCTATGCTGTACTGTAAGAATGATTTTCTTTTTCGTATAAGTTGTGAATCCAAATTGTATAAATGACTCAATAAAACGGACATTGGTGTTTTATTTTAGTAACCTTATTTCCCACTCAAAAGTTATTTTTCGTAATAAATGTGTAGTTACTGTCATGGTGAAAAACTAAGAAATAATTAGACTAAATTCAAGCCGGATTCCTGCCGGATATTTAAGTGGACCCGAAGGTCAAACTGAGAAAATGATCTCATAGTTTTTAAATTCACCACTTTTTATTTCAAATCAAATCATTTATTTCAATTAGACCATTACAGGCACTTTTGAATGTCAAGAAACAAAATTAATCGTACTGTAGTTGCCCATTCCAAAGCGTTGATCTCTATGGAGAAGAATGGGCAAGAAACTCCATGGACACTCTTTTAATTATAATATTTTTACAAAATCGTATATTTACATCATTCATGTTGAGATTTTACAAATATGTGAGAACGATGTAGAAAGACGTGCACAGTAAGAGCGTCGAGAGTAAATAAAAAGCAAAATTTAATTTTAAATCTAAATAAGTTAAAAATGAACCATGGTGGCTAAAACATGACCAGTCCCAACTGACAGCGCCCGTTCACGAACATGACGCATGGATCAGCCCCATTTAGCTCAACCATTTTAAAGGGAGCTAAATGACCCGACACACCCGCCACCATCAGCGAGACATTTAAGTGAGCATGACACTATCAACCACCAGGGCTTCGTCAAGTCAATGATTATACATAGCACTCACATATGGGCTTAATAATTATACAATACTAGAGAATTGATTCTATACATTGCAAAGATAGTCTTACAATCTTCTGCAGCTTCCACTATAGCTTCGGATACTAATCAATGAGTTTACCCCTATGCTTGTGGAGCAGGACCAGCATTCAGCCAGGCATTTTTATCATCAATATAATCCCCCAACTTATAATTTGCTTGCCTACATAGTGTGCGTTTAATACAAGATTTAAATTTCGTTTCATTCAGTTGAAGAATGTGGGGAGGTATTTTATTGTAGCATTTCAAACAGTACCCCTTGAAAGATGAGTCTACTTTAGCTAACCTGAAACCTGGTTGAACTAATTGGTCCGTATTTCTAGTATTATAATTGTGTCTGTCACCTCTTTTACTAAAAAGATGCAAGTTTTTCCTGACATACATGATGTTTTCATAAATATATTGACAAGGTACTGTCATAATGTTAATATCCTTAAACTGTTCCCTTAAAGAATCTCGCCTACGTAGGTTATATATGGCTCTAATGGCTCTTATCTGCAGAATAAATATAAACTCGATGTCTGCAGCCCGTCCCCAAAGTAAAATACCGTATGACATTATACTATGAAAATAACTAAAATAGGCTAGCCTCGCGGTATCTACATCAGTAAACTGACGGATTTTTCTAACAGCATATGCTGCTGAACTACGGCGTCCTGCAAGAGATGTTATATGCGGACCCCATTGTAGCTTTGAATCGAGTGTTATTCCCAAGAAAACAGTTTTTTCGACGAATTCTAGTTTCTCTTGATTCAATACTATGTCACACTCACTGTTTTTGACATTTGTAGAGCAAATCTTATACACTTCGTTTTTTTCCCATTTAATACTAAATTAAACAAGAAAGAAGAAAGAAAAAACATTTATTTGGCCCATTGACGGACGTAAAACAGTTTTATTTTTATTTGTGTTTCTGTGTATAAAAAGGTATATAATATATATATATATATATATATATATATATATATATATATATATATATATATATATATATATATATATATATATAGCATACATTTGTGTAAAATCATAAAAAATAAACTACTTACATAAAAAAGGCAAATATGTTATATATTTGCCTAACACTTAATATGTTGTTTATATCTATGCATATAGACATAAACAACTGCAAGATAAAACAAATAAATAAGAAGTGCGTTACTACATAATAGATGGGATGGGCGCGTGGGACTAGCATAATCCAAACGAATATTATTTTATTCATTTGTGCACTTCGTCGCTCACTCAGTCGCTCAGTGCGCTGCAATCAGCCGAGCGCGACGGACTAGCATTATAGATTAAAACGGAAAATTTTGGTAAGTGTGATGGCAATTGTGTGGTAAACCAATTATGTACCTGCATTAGGGCATTATTTACGTCGTCAAGATTTGTGGCACGTCTGTTTATCTTAAATATTAAAGAGGTATCGTCAGCAAACACCACCATTTGTGGTTGGTTTTTAAATAAATGGGGTAGATCATTAATATATACTAAAAAGAGGAAGGGACCTAATATCGATCCTTGTGGTACACCCATCTTTACATTTAAACCTATTGAATTGACACCATTTATCTGTACTTGCTGCTGTCTATCATTTAAATACGATTTTACTAAACTAAGCGCAAGTTTCCCTAGGCCGTAATGTTCAAGTTTTAAGAGAAGGGTTTCGTGGTTCACACAATCAAATGCTTTTGAGAGGTCACCAAAGATCCCTATGGCATCCTGTGCTTCTTCCCACGTAGTAAATATGTGTTTTAATAGGGTGACACCGGCGTCAGTCGTAGAACGTCCTTTGGTATTTCTATCTTATGTAGGGTAAGTTGTCTCACATTGAACCAGGTAAATTTCAAAGTCTCATAGTGGGCTGGATTTTCAATCATAATCATTTTCCTGCCCCTGTCCCTTATCAATAACTTATAATCATAGTAGATTATTAACCATGGGGATAAAGCAGTGTCTTCTGTCGCGGGTGACGATTTAAATCTCGAGCGTAACGAAGGACTCGAGGTTTACTCCCGAGCGTAGCGAGGGTGTTTAAACTTAAATCACGAGCGAAGCGAGGGATTTAAGACGAGTCCTGAGTGTAGCGAGGGATTTAAGTTCACCCAAGACTAAAACAGCTTTATCACCGAGGAAAATACTCTACTTTTCGTACAAATTAACACAATAATAATATGAGATAAGCATTTATTAAAATAATGACAATTAAAAAGTAAAAAGTAACATTCGAAACATTGGTCATTGATAGAGTGAGTTACATTTTTGTTTACAACAACAATGCGACAATGACAGTGAATGATGAGTGAATGGTCCGACAATTCACTGCAATCAACTCTTGATTGGAATCCGACCATTCACTGTCATTGTCGCTTTGATTTAACATCGTAACGTATTTTTCAAAAAGATGTATAATGCTTTATATATAAACCAATGACAATAAAGCCTCTTGACTGCTCATACGGGCGACTCAGGCTCACGACACATCAATGAAATTGCACTTATGTTAGATGAAAATATGACTGACCATTTTAGTTTTGACCAGTTATTGGATCTCTCCACACGCGATTATTTTGATAACTTTTTTAAATATTTCTGCATAATCCTTACTAATATTATAAAAGCGAAAGTGAGTTTGTTTGTTTGTTTGTTACCTCTTCACGCTTTAATGGCTACACCGATTTTGATGAATTTTGGTTCAGAGATAGTTGGGAACCAGGAGACGGACATAGGCTAACTTTTATTTTAAAAAAGTGGGATGTGAGGGAGAAAGAGGGAAGAAAAAAGAAAACTTAGCGTTGCTATTACAAATCAATAAGGCGCAAGAGGAACTGTGTTACCCCGAATTTAACGCGAGCGAAGCCGCGGGCAAAAGCTAGTATCAAATAATTACGAGTTCTTGTTCAATTAAATGGTGTGGGAAATCGTCTAGAACATCCAGCTATAAAAAGGATGGCATAACTTTTCATCGGTAAGTAATAGTAGATTATTAACCAAGGGGATAAAGCAGTGTCTTCTGTCGCGGGTGACGATTTAAATCTCGAGCGTAACGAAGGACACGAGGTTTACTCCCGAGCGTAGCGAGGGTGTTAAAAACTTAAATCACGAGCGCAGCGAGGGATTTAAGACGAGTCCTGAGTGTAGCGAGGGATTTAAGTTCACCCAAGACAAAGACAGCTTTATCACCGAGGAAAATACTCTACTTTTCGTACCATTTGCGAAAAAATTAACACAATAATAATATGAGATAAGCATTTATTAAAAATAATGACAATTAAAAGTAAAAGTTAACATTCGAAACATTGGTCCAATTATTGATAGAGTAGGTTACATTTTTGTTTGGTACATTTATTGTTGATGAGTTGATTTGAATCCGACAATTCACTGTCACTGTCGCTTTGATTTAACATCGTAACGTATTTTTAGAACATTAACTTATTTAGACAAATAAATTAAAATAAACTTAACGTTTATGTATTTGAAGAAAAAAAAATGCGGCAAATTCCTAGACTAATATTTTTTGTCAGAAAAGCAAAGGCATCAAGCTCATACGGCCTCGTCGTATTTCGTAATTTTATTTAATATTCATAACTGCATAATAAACGCGTATTCCTTTTTCAAAAATATGTATAATGCTTTATATATAAACTTAATAGTATAAACACAGATGTAGTTCAGTATAAATTTTGGTAAGTAAGTATTCCAAATTTAAATCACATTCTCCCCCTAGAGGATGAATGAAATTCAGTACAATTTTCTTTCCTTGTTTTTAACAGATTAAAAATGACTATTGTTATGTTCGCTTTTTGTGGCATAGAATGTCACTTTTTTGAGCAAGTAGTACGAAAAATATATTTATAATTTGATAATATTATGAATAATTGCAGGGCTCAAGCTAAACTGGTTGTTTACGTTTAAGGCACACAAAACGTACACCGCGTTGATGTCTTTTTGAAAAGTCCCTTTCTCTCACTTGGTATTTTCAATAAGTATGTCCCTTTCTATCTGTAGGCATAAATAGAAAGAGTCAGATGCATTGCTGTAGTGTTGTGACAACTTCGAAACTAAGTCTTTAAAATATTGTCGATAAAAATAACGATGTTCCCTAACTGTAAAAAAGTAACGTTTACTTAATGTTTACATTTTAGATTTCCAAATATTCCAGAAGTGAAAGAAAAGTGGATCAATGCTGTCAACAAGGAAAATTGGTTTCCAAAAAATACAGCGTTGTTTGTTCAAGGCATTTCACGGAAGATTGCTTTGAAACCTTAAATTAACCTTACTATTAAATTACCTTAAATCTTACGATTTTATTAACCTTGATTTAATTTAAGCATTAATTTAAATAAAGTTAAAACAGAGTTACGTAAGTGTTTTATTTGCACCCAGTTAACGCCCAATCACTATAATTAATAAAAAAAAAACAGACATCGTTATGTTTGATTTTATCGATATTAAGTATTGTAGCAAAACTGACTTGTGCATCACTATGTTTGGAACATTCGTCCTGACATTGTTGCATCGGCCAATCACAACTGCTGTTTTTTCTTCGTCCCCCGAACCGCAGTGGTGAGTCGTGTGCCTAGACGAAATCGGTCTATCAGCTCTCAAGTGGTTTAATTCTCTTTGATATAAACTCAATGGTGTAAACACAGATGTAGTTCAGTATAAATTTCGGTAAGTATTCCAAATTTAAATCACATTCTCCCCCTAGAGGATGAATGAAATTCAGTACAATTTTCTTTCCCTGTTTTTAACAGATTAAAAATGGCTATTGTATTGTTCGCTGTTTGTGCCATAGAATGTCACTTATTTGAGCAAGTGGTACGAAAAATATATTAATGTATGATACCTACTTAGAAGAGGAAGAACGCGAGCGCAACTCCTAAATAGACTGCGTGATTGTGATTATTTCACACATTTAGAAAAAACTATTTCATTATTTTTGCCAATCCAAAGTTCGAAACTTCAGACTTGCTAAAGTAAACTCATCTTACATGGTTTACCGTGCTATAATAAAATTTCACAAAGTATTCTTGAACTGAGTGAGACGAAATTAAACTCATATACACACATCATATAGTGTGACACAAAATGGTGTAACTCAACGGGAACAAAGGACAAACAGCCAGACCCGGAATAACTATCTGTCGGTCACACAAATATTTGGGCAAAGAACCCGCGACACGCGGCGTAGCAGCCAATCGCTTAGTCACTGCGCCAACCGTGTCATTAACTTAGTCTTGACTGACTGAGACGAAATTTAAAGCATGCATTAAACGCACGCTTTAAACAAGCATATTATAAGTCGGACGATTATATCGCTGACTAAAATGCTTGGCTCAATGCCGGTCCTGCTCCATAAGGACAAGGGCGCATAAATTGATAGTATTCATTAGTATTGTTGGAGCTGCTGAAGATTGTTAAACTTTCTTTGCATTGTATAGATTCTATCTCTTAGCATTATATAATCGCTTAGCCCAAATCGTGTGAGTACTATGTACTACAAATCTGTTATTCAATGGAAACCATAATGCTCTGGCGATTGAGAGCATGTCATGCTCACTCAAATGTCTCGCTGATGGTGGCGCGTGTGCCGTATCATTTAGTTCCCTTTAATATGCTCGAGTTGAATGGTGCTAATCTTTTCGTCATGTTCTTGAACGGGCGCTGTCAGTTATGACTGGTCATCTCTGAGTTGCCACTGCTTATTTGAATAATTATTTTATTTTTTAATTTCTTTTTGTTCTTCTATGGACACGTCTTCCTACATCGTTCTCACACAAAGTACCATTTCAACATAAATGATCGCATTACGTTTTTGTCTGCGGTAACGTACCAGTTGGAATATGACGTTGTCAGTAGCGAGCTGAACGAGCAAAAGAAGCAAATCACTAGCATGCAGCGAGGGAAAGTATCACTACCTATACCTCTTTGTGAGAAATATCATGTAAGTAGGTACATACCTATTATTCAATCTCGGGTACATATACTATCTACAGACAACAATAAATATCTTAGCTGTAACTTGGTAGATACCAAGTTACAGCTAAGATTTGCTCATGAGAACAATAACTACATTTTACGGTGTATTGATTGACACAAACTGCGATTTTTAATAAGTCAGACTTATATTGTATTCGTCTTATACAGTAAGGTGTCACCCAGTCTTAGTTAAAAGGGCATGTTCCCGTTGAATTACACCATTTTGTGTTACACTGTTACCCATTGGGAAAAAATACCGATTAGTAACACTAACTCAAAACCACATTTTTTTTCCGACTCGGATAGGTTAGGTTAGAAGGCTAAGGCGGAGCACCCTTCCACTTCTTGGCCTTGACACAATCGAGGCGATCCGGCCAGTACTCGACGATTGGCACGGGAGGAGGCACGGCTCCCTGAGTTTTCGGGCGACGCAGGTGGTCTCGGGTCGTCAGTTCTTCGGGAAGTACTTGAATCGCCTAGACAGGGAGCCGGACGCCCGGTGCCATCATTGCACCCTCTGTCTGGAGGATACGGCAGGGCATACGCTGGCCGAATGTGAAGCGTGGGACGAGCCGCGCCGTGCCCTCGCAACAGAAGTCGGAGGAGACCTGTTGCTGTCGTTCGATCGATGGTTGGCAGTGTAGAGTCCTGGGAGGCAGTGATGTCTTTCTGCGACACCGTCATGTCGCAGAAGGAAGCTGCGGAGAGGGAGAGAGAGCTGACGAGCTCCCGCCAATCCCGCAGCAGACGCACCGGGCGTCGGCAGAGGGCAGACAACGCCCTCTTTCAGCCCCCATAAATAGGTCCAGGGGCGGCGGATTCGGGGACATCCATCGCCCCCCATCACATTGGACCCGAGACGGTGGCGCGTAGTGTTTCACGTGCGCCTCTCACAGAGACGTATCCGGGGGTGTTCACACCTCACTCCCCTCTGGGACGAGGCCCGCCAGGTCAAGTGGGCCAGCACTAGTCCGGGGCGGCAGAAGTCACATTCGTCCCTGCTGCCCCCCGACGTAAGTGTGCGAGGGAACACCGGTGTGGTTTGGTCAGTTGGAGTCTGACAGACCCCTCCGCAGACCCCAGGGCGGAGGACATGCGTGCGCATTTCCACACCTTAAAAAAAAAGGCTAAGGCGGGAGCGAAGCGCAACAGAGCCCGCCTTCAATTCAATCCAGAGTAATCGTATGTTGGATGACACTGTACTTGATCGCTTGCGAACTGAAATGCAGAGTAGCCAAGTCATTACCTTTCTCGCAGGCTGTGATTCCACCACAGTCCTACCAAGTTCTAGTTAATCACGCTGACGAGATAAATGACATGGCTACTAATGTACACAGTGCAATGAGGAAATGAGGAGTACTTTGGAGGGTGCGATTCGAGAATATCGTTACATGTCGCCCGAACTTAGACCACGCTTACCTCGTTTGCCCATGCAAAATAAAATAGGGCGCTGGTGGGTGTCCTGGATTCGCAGTTGTCAAAATACACACATCAAAAAAATCGAAGCAACACATACTATTTCAAATTATTATTAAACTAGCTTTTGCTGGCGGCTTCGCTCGCGTTAAATTCGGGGTAACACAGTTCCCCTTGCGCCTTATTGATTTGTAATAGCAACGCTAAGTTTTCCCTTTTCTTCCCTCTTTCTCCCTCACATCCCACTATAGCGTTTTCTTTGCTTATTAAAATTTAGTATTCTGTATCAATTTTATGAATTAAACAATAATTTGAAAAAAGTTTTGAACAAATTTAGATTTTGAGACATTTTTAACGTCATGTTGCAAGCGGGAAGAAGTCAATCTCAGGTATCTCGGTATTTTGGTGTCAACAGAAGCGTTATTTGCCATCTTCATTAGCGTTACACTAACACAGAAGATCCTGCTGAGCAGCACCCAGGTCGGGGAAGATGTACAACCACAAGGCAAGATCGATACATACAACTGACTGCAAGACGCCAGCTAGTGTTAACCGCCCGAGAGATAGGTTTAAGGCTACAAAATTCAAGTGGTGTTGTTCAAGTGGTGCTGCCAAACTGTTCGAAATCGACTGCACGAGTATGGCCTACGAGCACGACGGCCAATTAGGTGCCCACAGATACGTCACGCGAATCGCGCTCGTCGAAATGAATAGTGCAGGGAACACATTACATGGACCCGGTAACAATGGGATAAAATTTGAATTTGCGATGAGTCTTGATTTGGGTTCAAGCCTGATACTAGAAGGGTAAGAGTGTACCGTCGTCCTGGAATTACTGAAAGACTGACGTGCGTTCAGGAAGTGCATCCATACAACGGCCCAACAGTTATGCAGTTATTTAGGTTAGTATGGGCGGGTATTACGAAGAGCAGACGAGCTGAGCTCGTTTTTGTAATTTGTAACATGAACGCTGTAAATTACGTTGCGGATGTTCTCTAAGGCCTTATGTCCGTCTATTCGCACAAACTATTGGCTGCGATTTCACGTTAATGCATGACAATGCCCGTTCGTATGACAGAATTTCAAATCTATTCTCTATTTTTCATCAAAAAGCAGATTTTCATGAAACAAAGCAGAACGCACTGCATTAAGACGCCTATCAAACAAATTTAATATAACTTGATCAAGATCGGTCTACCCGCTCAGGAGCTACGATGCCACAGACCAACACACAGAGATAAACTAATACATGGATACACTTCAAACTTATAATACCCCTCGCTTTTGGTCGAGGGTTGAAAAGATAAAAAGGAAGGTTAAAAAGTTTGCAGACACTTGCTTCCTATCTACATATCTCATATAAATTATAGAAACTAATGTAAGGTTCAAATAAAAGCCTCGAGTTATAAAATAACCATTTATTCTTTCCGTCACATTAAAAATCTATCAAATAAAACAAAGCATTATATTACAAGAATTACCTGGTATCATCGGCGCAGAACTGACTCAGCGCAACGCAGCGAACTTGTCAATGCTTAATAAAAATCAAAATTTTCGTTTTTACAACAAAACTTTTTGAAGAAGGTTAGAATTTAAAGAGATGTTTGAAAGTGGAAGCTTTGCAAGGAGTAAATGGATCGTATCAGGTTGCGTTCTGTAGTGTAGGTGTGAGTTTATTTATGTATGGAAAAGGTGCAATAATGTTGTTTGTGACACCCACTCAGCGCTGCACTTGATCGGCTCTGCGCCCGTACTTAGTTTCTGGCAAACATTATATAAAACAGATAGAAGAACACACGTGAGAAGGAGATGGAAGACAAATAGATATAAAACAGATAGAAGAACACACGTGAGAAGGAGATGGAAGACAAATAGACGCTATCCTTTTTTCACAGCAGAGCTATGATAGCTTGAGGTCATCACAGTACGTGAAGAAAAAGTTGTTCTATATTTTATGGAAAAGTTAAATATTTAAGCATTTGTTTCTAGTTTCATTTAGAAGTTTGACAGATTATGTGCTACAGTGGCAGGAGTAAGGATTAGCTTGAGTAACGATTGCACAGTGAAGGCCGCGCACCGCTACACAACCAGTTGCCACATATTTAGTACATCTTTCCGAACACAGACATTTTTAATAGTTCAGTTAGGAGTTGCAATTACACTAAAATACCAACTACTGCTTTCAGAGCTATGTCATCATGATATACAAAAGAAACACGCTACTCCACATCGGTTCGTATTAAAAGATTATATTACAATAATAACTAATAAAACGTCGATTGATTTGTTTGCACCCAATCCAGCTTGTATGATAAGTACTAAGTTTCATGCGAACTGATCAGCTATTTTTGTTTGAATTTACGACAAAAAACTGTTTAACAGATCAGGCATGTGGTATATTTTGTTTACATATTTTATTAATTTAAAATAAACATAAATAATACAGGGTGTAAGGGTCCGTTCCACCCTGTTTACCAATATAGTTATAAAAACACAAAATAACTAAAATTTTCTGTAATACGGATAAAGCCACGTCTTAACCAAAGCAATGGCTGAACGAACTCGCGACGGCCGCGTTCTTTTTATTTCACGCCAACGGAGTGCGCTTTTTCGTTTTTCGAACAAATGACTAAATTATGAACGCGACTATCGCATAGGAGGGCCACCAACCAACCTCTTTGGTTAAGTCACGGCGTAATCGTCGCGCCTTCACCGCCATAGCCTCAATATCGAATTTACAATTACTTTCCAGATTACTACATACATGCATGCAAACATTTATTTCCGTGACACTACTAAAATACTATAACAAGACATTAAGTAAACATTTAAACTTGTAAACCGACTATAAATTTATATTATTAGGTATCTAGAATGAATCCATCATTAGATAGATATATATATTTATATATGTATTTGCTCAAACATGTGTTTACATACAGAAAGAAAAATGCATGTATGATGATATGAATATAATAAAAATGGTTCAGACATGTTTGCCACATACTGTGGCGTGCTAATGTTTTACATGTTAAAATTTTGTCGTTATTAATTACATTAGTTAATTTTAAGTAAAATTAGCAAAAGATAAGAAATGTTAAAATTATACATGGCAAAAGTACAAATGTCAGTGAGTTTAGAAAATAATAATGTCGTTTATAAAATTTGAAGTACATAATAATATGTCAATTATCTATTTACGTAGATTAGCTACCAAAATCTATTTAAAAAGATATAATATATAGAATCACTCGTAAATTGAAGCGGTTATAGGTCTTGCAACTAGGAGCTCGAAGGTTGTAATAAGATACAAACGTACTCATATTTAAATAGTTAGATTTGCTTTCTCGATAAGACATAAGTACGTTTGCCGCGTGATTGGTGTCCGTACAGTAAGTAGTACGGGGTAAATAAGAGATGCTAGAGTTCCTCGAAACTTTGAAAATGATTTTAATGCTCATTTAATTTATTGCTACATGAACTGAGGGTGCCACATTAGTTTCCAAAGTTTGGGCTGGTTGAATTTACATTGCTATCAACACGCTAATTAAGAGTCTAATTTTTACCTGCATCGTGAGTGCGTTTACAAACATTTAAACTCACATACACAAACAGCCAGACCCGAAACAACTATCTGCAGATCATACACATATTTGTTCCGTGCGGGAATCGAACCCGCGAGACGCAGCGCAGCAGTCGATCGCTCAGCCACTGCGCCAACCGTGCCGTCTATGAAGATGATTGATCTGATAATGTTACCACCAAGGACAAAAAACGTCGAAATTCAACGTCAAAATGCCTACCAACGTGTGTCGATTCACCCCAGCGTTTCTTCACCCCTTTTCCCGCGGTGTCGAGAACAGTGAGCTCTCACACGCCGCTATTGTGTATTGCTATAGTAGCAGACACTGAGTTTGTCTCAAAAGTGATATTTGCACCGGACAGGAAAGCAATAAGCATATTATATGCATGCACCTTATAAACACCACGCACTCTATTGCACTCACTGCATTGCAAGATCTTTCCTTCTAACAAGTACATCAACGAACAATTATTAATATTTTTACGAAGAATCTACCTGTACTTAATAACAGACTATAATTACAGTTATTGCTTTTATATACTTGGTGTTGTAGGCAGACTGAGTTGATAAAGTTTTAACTGTTCGCAACAGTATCAAAATGGCAATCTATAAATTAAACTAGGTATCCTATTCCAACAAACAAAAGCCACACGAGCAGACGAGCATCAATATGTATATTGTATAGCAAGCTTAAAAAGTGATTTTCTCTTAATGTATTGCTGTTGATTTATCCTAAAATGGCTATTGGTATTCCTAGAGAAAAACGCTTTTAGAATATGCTAAGTGTATATATATGTATGCTCCTGCTACGTATACTCTGTATTATCACAGGTAAAGGATATTTTACTATAAAAAATTCGCTAAGCCAAGTCACCTAACAATACCAGTCGATGGGTGCATACATGATCTATAACGGCGCTACCTCAAAGGGATCATAGCGCTTGTAATGTTTCAATTCAGATTTACTTTTGTCTGTACAAAATTGAATCCTCGATAGTTACATTACAGGCGATAATCCCGGTGAGGTAGCGCCTTTACTAGTATGAAAGGTACCAGAGTGTTACAGAAAAGTCTTGTTTCTGCTATAAGGTGGAGCGGTAAGGCTTGAGTTCGAAGGCGGCCGCAAGCGCGAGGTGGTCGGACCCGTACACATGGTTGGGCAAGCGGCCTAAGACTTCGCACTCCGCTTCAGTGGGCAACCGTAGGCGTTCTACCAGTCTTAATGGACTGCAGCAACTGAAATAATAGTACATTACTGCAGCGGCCAGCAAAAGAGACATTGATGGACGAACGTGTTACACACACACACATATCTAAATCCTTAAATGTCTAGTTTTGGCCATGGCTTTTATAGTACTTTTCTCAAAAGATGCGCGGAAATTAAAACTAAGTAGTACCTGGGTACAACTTTATATTTAAAATGATCAACGATCAACTAGAATTTTTCATGCGCCAAAGTGTTCATTTGATTTTTTTTTCAATAAACAGCTTTTTTGCAAGCCAGTTCGAGATTTAAATAAAACCTTTGAAAAGTTGCCGCCTTGGCATGTTTCGGAGTAAAAAATCGTTCCATTTTAAAATTACACGACAGATATGAGAATACATAGTAATTTATCTGGTCGCTAAAACAAGACAGATATGGATTTTCATACAACTTTTGCCGGCCGCTGCTCGATTTATCTCGATCTTCGAGGTTGACCATCACCTGCCAAAGTTACTTTGTGACTAAACATTAAATGAAGAGACCCTAATAATGCTCCTACATTTCGCCAGTTACGTTTGAAGTCAGGCAAACCTATTATTCTATCAACCAGGCACAAAGCCACACTCCGTGGCTAGAATCCCTAATAATTCTTTCATCGATCGGGCATCGAACTCAAGCTCAGCAGTGGCACTTATACGTGTCCCTAGAAAAACGAAGGAGTTCCCCCTTTGTGTTCCTTACACCTTATATAATTCATCAACTTACCTAAAATAAATATAGTCGACTGTCACCCAATAGTCCTGGAAGGTGGTGGCCCCGCAGCGGCTGTCGTACACGGAGCCGAGCTTGAGCGAGTGGCTGACGTCGCTGCTGTTGAACATCGTGTTGAACTGGTCCGGAGAGGGCGCCTGCCCGGAACACGCCGGCCCGTTTTCGCAGAACTCCGAGTTATATATCTAGGGAATACAGGAAAGTTGTCAAAAGCAAGTTCATTATCTGCCTAGGCTCTTCAGCTGAATGTCTGTGCTTTACATGGAACCTGTCTATCTGACCTGCACCACCTTTCAATTGGGTAACGCAATTTTACTTGGTAAGATTTAGAACAAAAGTAAGTTGACTTAAACAAATGAGGATCGTAAGTATAGTATTCAAATCTTTTGACAACTAAAACAAGTACCAACTGTGAACGCAATAACGTACCAACATCTATAGGGCGCACTATACAATAACCCTGTATGTTACGAGTATATCGATAAATTCGTGCAAGTTTAGGAATTCCGATGCAGTAAGACCAAGGTCGTCTTGGCGATGCTCAGAGAATCCTATTATACAGCTGAATTTAGGAGTTCGACCAGTTACTTGTCACTTAGAAACAAAGTAAATTTTTTACATCCTTCTCACATATTTGCATAATCTCAACATGAATGATGTAAATGCGATTTTGTAATAATATTACAATTTAAAAGAGGGTCCATGGAGTTTTTGGCCCATTCTTCTCCATACTATGGAGAAGAATGGGCCAAAAACTCCATGGACCCTCCAGCGTTGATCTCTATGGAGTCCATAGAGATCAACGCTTTGGAATGTGCAACTACAGTGCTTCCACAAGTTATTATGCCTTGTGTCCGGGACTGCAGCTCTCTTGACATTCAAAAGTGCCTGTAATGGTCTAATTGAAATAAATGCTTTTGAATTTTGAGTAGAGCAGCTTGGCAGAAACCTGTCTTGTAGAGAGACCTGCCTGGGTTGCAGGTTGTTCGAAAGAGATACCGCGGCCCCGTAACATAGAAGGCAACACAGGGAACATGGGTGAGTTTTAACCACAAGTCTGACACTCCCCCCCACCCCCTCCCGCTCCTCCCAAAGCGGGGGAAGTCATTTTTGGCTCGCTACTAGGTGCTGTCATTGATTTGTGGCTCACCATTATGTTTGTGAAGTTTGTGTCGCGGCCCTGCTGTCTGTTGAGGATCACTGACAGATGCTGACAGTTGTCAGTGACTCCTATCCGCCTCCAGTCTGAACCGTCCCGGTATGAGCTTGCACTAAAAATAAATTTAATTAATGTATATGTATAATCAAACCTAACACATGCAACGTCGATATCGATAAAAAAATGTCTAATTAATTATTGGTACATTTTTACACAATAAAACATTATCTAAGTCTATGCCCGTAGCATTAGATCGAAGCGAGTCTGTCGTATTGACTAACATGAGAATGTAACAAAAAGTATTTAGTATTTGTAGTGTCGTACAACTTTCCCTGCTTTATTTCCAGGCTTTTTTTGATTTTTTTCTTTTGAAATAGGATGTGGTGCATCTTTATGCTCTTGCAGTGGCAATTCGTACTATGCCTTAATACCTGCGCACGCGCTGTCTCGTTCATGGCTGTGTGTGAACTCTTTGCGACGAGAGATTAATTATGGCGTGGGATTCAAAAATCAAACCGACAAACTGTTCTGCAGTTAAGCAGAAATTTCACAAATGTTACAACAGCATATTATTTTGTACATGTCCAAAAAATCTTTACATAAGTTACTGGAACTGCCGCGTCTTGTGACTTGGTCTTACTTTTGGAGTTTCTCGGCTACATTTTCTTAGTAACAGCCTGAGTCAGGAAGTTCGTGGCACTTCGTGGCACTCCACCCCATCTCTCCCCATGTTGGATTGCTAACCCATTACATTTAGGAAGCAAAGGAATAAAGAGTGCCCCTGGTTTTGTTTTTCAACACTAATGTAATATATAAGGACTACTAATAGTTGTAGTTTACCCGAATGGCATAGGTTCTATTTAAAACATCAACGTTTTTTTTTGGTAGGAATAGTAGGGCCTCTCGCATTTCAACTCGCTGCTGTTGAGTTGTTTTTCTGCTTCAACCGGTCGAAATCATTCCCGTATCATAATCCTACTTAATATTATAAAAGCGAATGTTTGTGAGGATATAGGATATATGGATGTTTGTTACTCCTTTACGTCAAAACATCTGAACGGATCTTGATGAAATTTGACACAGAGGTAGATTATAGTATGGAATAACACAAAGCACGGGCGATGCCGCGGGCGCCAGCTAGTTTCCGACTATAACGGGAACGAAGTTACGAAAAAATCTAGCTTTATATAAACATACTTTTTATCGCTTGTTAGCATTTAATGCAAGGGGAATATATTTTATTTTCCTATTGAGTTAATATGTTATTATAATAAAATGGAACACACCTAACATGTCCTCTATTTAACAGTTTTATAACAGCGCTGTCGGGTGTGGAATTGAAGTCGCCCGTCATTATAATAGGTAGGTGTCCCGATCTGAAAACAAAAGAAAATGCACAGATATCACTTATTAAAAAACTACCGGCTCTACAAAACAAAATATTGCTTTTTATTTCAACTTTTTAGTTGTGGTATGATGCTCTCTCACACAAATTCTTATCGAGTATTCATTTTTCATTGCTATTAAGAGCATATCGTCCATATACATTAAAAGAAAAATATATAAATATGTATTATAGAACATCCTTACTAATATTATAAAAGCGAAAGTGAGTGTTTGTTTGTTACCTCTTCACGCCTTAATGGCTAAACCGATTTTGATGAATTTTATTACAGAGATAGTTGGGACCCAAGAGATGGATATTTTTTTAAAAATAAGTGGGTTAAGAGTGAGAAAGACGGAAGTGAAGGGAAAACTTAGCTTTGCTATTACAAATCAATAAGGCGCAAGGGCAAAAACTGCAGGTAGCAGGTACGTGCAAATCAGGAAAGGGGAACTGTGTTATCCCAAATTTAACGCGAGCGAAGCCGCGGGCAAAAGCTAGTAACTCATAAATTACCCAAGCAATAATAAAATATAATAAGTGACGAAAAAATCACGTAACAAATATACAACAAAAAATTACGTCGAGTTGAGAACCTTCTCTTTTTTTGAAGCCGGTTAAAAATCCGCTGCGGTCGATATTGAAAATTGCGTTATGAAGCTCAAATGGAGTTTGGAAGGAAACCTACCAAAATGAGCTGATGGCAGATGGAGTTAAGGACTGGTAAGAAAGAGAAGTGTTAAACATCCAGCGGCGTGTCGGGCAGATGATTTTATGGGGAGTATATCCTGGATAAGACAGGCGTGGATGATGATTATTATTTTGTAATCACTAAGGTTAAACCAGAACGGTCCTGGAAAAGTAGGCAAGCCAAGATTTTGGTGGAACAACAACATTGCCAGAGTGTCTGACAAACCGGGGTTGCGGGTTGTTCGAAAGAGATACCGCGGCCACGGAACGTAAAGGGCAATAGAAGGAACATGGGTGGGTTTTAGTCAGTACAAGTCTGACATGCCCCCCCGCTCCACCCAGAGCGGGGGAAGACATAGGATGATTTCCAACCCGGAAAAAAAAAAAAAAAAAAAAAGTGTCTGACAAAAGTTGGATGCGGGAAGCAAAGAACTGAATAAAGCGTGCATAGCATGTTGAGGGCATTGAGTGACCGGTGGGACTGCCCTATGCTTGGTCGATGGATGAGACTGCACACACAGGTTGACTCAAAGTAGATGCTTTGAGTCGACCTGTGTCGTGCAGGTGGTTTTATGTCCATTTCTACTTTGTGTCGTATTAATGTTATTATCTGTCATTGTATTGTTATTATATTTGAATTGTTTTTGCTGATTATGTGTGATACTAAAATTAGTTAAGTAAGTCTTTTTCATATATTACTAACGCTATGGACTAAGGTCTGCAAATAAAAGATTATTATTATTATTATAACATGAAGCGGAGCAAATCTAATCCATGATATTTAGTCACGATAAGCTACTGCTTTCAAGCATTTGTCCATGCCTAAATCCCTCGGAACCCCCTACACGGACACAGGTTAAAAATAAAAAGGTGACACATACTCTCTCCCATTATCATAATACGCGAAGCGATCGATTTCTGCCAAGAAGACCTGCATCTGCGCCAGTCTGACATCGGTTCTTTTGGGGTTGTAGAGCAGGTGAGTAGTAGCCACCACCACCGGTGAGCCGGGCAGCTCGCGAGGCGCCAACTTCACTACAATCCCAACGTTGTCCCGGTTCAGGATCGGAAGCTCAGGCTGGTTGAATTCGACCTGAGAAACAAGAATGGAAATTAGTTTCTTCGAGTACTCAAAATCACTTGTCAGTTTATGACTTGTGAACACAGATAAAACTAAAGGAGCATGTAAGAAGTGATTTCTACACATATTCGGGTCAGCACGGTTTGTCACAGCCGGGCGGCGAAATCCTTACTAATATTATAAAAGCGAAAGTGACTTTGTTTGTTACATCCTCACGCCTAAATGGCTAAACCGATTTTGATGAATTTTGGATGGATATATGAGGGAGAAAGAGGGAAGAAAAGGGAAAACTTAGCATTGCTGTTACAATTAATAAGGCGCAACGGCAAAAACTACAGGTAGCAGGTATCTGTAAATCAGGAAAGGGGAACTGTGTTACCCCAAAATTACGCGAGCGAAGCCGCAAAACCTAGTTGAATATAAGTTACGTTACGTCTAGTGATCGCAAACAAAATTGCTAAGCATGAGGTCGTTTTTTGGGCATGGGAAATCATCAAATAACTTCCCGTGTCAGACTTGTACGGACTAAAACCCGCCCATGTTCTTTCTATTGCGCTTTATGTTCCGGGGCTGCGGTATCTCTTTCGAACAACTATTAAAACACTAGGTGACCCTAGCAGGCCTGCTAGGGGCACCGCCTCAAGGAGATGTCAGCAAAGCCTCTGCTTTCTATCAGCCATCTCTTTGAGGCGCACATGGAACACTAACGCGCCGTCGACACGGCCTGTCGTCAATAGACGGACGGTCGGTGAGCTAGCCATTGCCCAAGTATGAGCTCTTAGTTTAAATTACCAGAGCGGAAATATTGATTTTTATGACGATATTGGGTTTTCCATAAGAAAATCTTCAGTGGGAGCTACGGAGTCAAAATAGATATCCGGTTGATGGCAAAAGCTTCGCCCTCGCAGTTGGCGAAATTTGGGTGCACTGTACCACACCTGTGGGTGTCGCTGGCGTGATGCTATGTCATGTCCCGGTTAAAACTTTTTGGTTTATCTCGAACTGGATGGATCATCATCGTATGATACTACTACTTATGCCTTTTTCTGTGGCAACTGTGTTGGTTTAGACCCGGTACCAATAAGCAAAAATAAAACCCGACTTCCAAAAAAAAAGTGGAAAATAACTTTATTTCCGGAAGTCGGTGGCTTTTGTTGGTTTCGTTGACTTTTTTGCCACCGACTTCCGGAAATAAAGTTATTTTCCACTTTTTTTTTGGAAGTCGGGTTTTATTTTTTGCAAAAAAGTTTTTTATTTCAGCATTTTTAGTTATAGTATTAGGATATAATTCGCAAACACGGTTATTTTTAGCTTTTTAGTGCGTAGGTCCCGTCTTAAATACAAGCTTTAGGCAGTTGTCTCACCAACGACGAGAAAACGACTAACTATCGGCTATTTTCTCGCTCAAGGAACGTACAATAGAATACTTTCCGTGTGAATAAAAGAGATGCATATACAAACAGTTGATCGCTGACTGTTCACACTGCCGGCGAGCACTCGCTTCACTAGTTTGTCGCTGCTGAGCGACAAGAGCTATGAAAGATAACACTCACTCGGCGATACTCGCCAAGCGATTAGAAATCACGCCGAGAGAGCAACCAGTGGTCATGTCATTTGGTCGCGTATGAGGCCGCAAGACTGACTGTACGCTTGACTGCCGCGAGCGAGTGATGCGAGTAATCGCCCGCCTCACTCGCACACTCGCTTATAGCCGAGCTACACAAATATCGGAACTACGCACTTGCTCCCCGCGTCTCGCTAACTCGTTTCTAGTTCTAGCTCTACTCGTTACTCGTTAATCGTTGCCGGTGAGACAAGTGCCTTAGTTCCACATCACGCTATAGTATTTAATACTATCTAAATTATGCTTTAGTTTAAAACCAATTCAGAAATCATATGCATCATCGCCTAGGGGATACAGCTGATACTTGATCTAATGATTGATTATGTTTCTTAATGACTGGGTGAGGGGAGGGGAGGGGGTACGGGCACCCTGCTCCCACTCGCCTGCCTACCCTGGCGAAACCCATACTTATACATGTGATTGCAGCAATCACGGCAGATTTGCGGTCATTTATTGAAGAGTTCCGTTGTATATCACTGAAGATCTATCACCAAATTAAAATACAATCACCTCAAAAAACTGCGATGACCTTCCAAATCATAGTGCATAGCGTTTTTTGTTCATTTGTCTTCGACAACCTCTAAAATTATATCATCAACGTAGACGAAGTCAAACTAATACGCATTATTAAAGATAACTCAAAAACTACTGGCCGAATCTTGATATTTTTTTTATGGGACCAAACGACAACCACCAGCTTTCGAATAAAAAAAGAATCATCAAAATCTGTTCACCCAGACCAGAGTTATGAGGTAACAAACACAAAAAAAAAAAAAAAAAAAAAACATACAGTCGAATTGAGAACCTCCTCCTTTTTTGAAGTCGGTTAAAAAGCGAGTTCGAGATTTTTTTGTTAATTGGAACCGGGCGTTAGTCTTAGTAACAGCCATTACATGACAAAAAGCTACTTGAGATCAAGTTATAAATGAATCAAAAAGGGGATATTGTTCAATACCTCCACCGGGTAATAAACAAGTCGCTTTTAAAAATAAGCCATATGCGAACAATTTATGTTACAATGTTAACAGACGACAGTCGCGTTTTTTATGTTTCGTTTGTTATATTTCTTTCTGATATTTGTGTAAGATTTAAATAATTCTTCTTCTATTTTTAAAATCACAGATACCATGAATATTAAACTCAAACTCAAACTCAAAGCATTTATTTCAATTAGACCATTACAGGCACTTTTGAATGTCATAAAAACAAGAACAAAAAAATGATGCTGCTACAATCCCGGTCACAAGGCATAATAACTTGTGAAAGTACTGTAGTTGCCCATTCCAAAGCGTTGATCTCTATGGAGAAGAATGGGCAAGAAACTCCATGGATACTCTTTTAAATTATAATATTTTTACAAAATCGTATTTACATCATTCGTGTTGAGATTATACAAATATGTGAGAACGATGTAGAAAGACGTGCACAGTAAGAGCATCCAGAGTAAATAAAAAGCAAAATTCAATTTAAAATCTAAATAAGTTAAAAAAATTACCGTACACCATATTGTCGAGAGCATAATTATGTATTTATAAATACGAACATACTTATATATATATGTCTAATTATTTGGCAAGCTCTACAGACTAAGCCGCTAAACGGAATTCGTGATGGTATCTTTGAATTCGTCTCAGTTGTGAGAGTGACAGAAGAGAGTAAAGAAAAAAACAAGTCCAGTCTTTAACAATCAAAAACCATTAAAAAATAGAGTTAGACAAATGTGCACTAAGACTCCACAAACCATTAATTAAATACAAACCACGGGCTTATTAGACATATTTCTGCGAAAATAATCCTATAACATTTTGGTCAACCTGGTAATCGAACCAAGGTCTCATGCTCAGCTGTAGCGCCAGCGACAACTAAACCATCGAGGCAGTTGTATAAAATAACAACAACAACCACTGCAGGCAACTATAAAATTCCAATTAGTTTAGACTCAACTTGTGAGCTCAGAAGCAAACACGCAAATAAAACCATCCTTATCACAGTCATGATCAAATCAAATCAAAATATTTTTATTTCACATAGACCTACATGGACACTTATAAATCGTCGAGAAAAGATGCACGGTTCGGGGTTTCTTTTTTTAAAACGTTATAAAATCAAATCAAATCATTTATTTTTGCAACACAACGTTGCCCCACACTAGGAATTTCTCCTGTATCGTGGGTGCGTTTACAAACATTGAAACTCATATAAACAGCCAGACCCGAAACAACTATCTGTAGGCCATACAAATATTTGTTCCAAGCGGGAATCGTACCCGCGACACGCAGCGCAGCAGTCGATGGCTCAGCTACTTCGCCAACCGTGCCGTCAAACGTCAACCGGGTTGGTCGTTTCCTATGGAGAAGACCCGGCCAAAACTCTATCAAGCAGCATAAAACGTTCCTACTGCTCACACCGCCAGCAGCCTTCTCAGTGAGCTTGAAAGTCTTCGAGCTTCGCCTTTTAATAGAAAAGGAGAAAGGGAAATGACCTTATGGAGTAGTGTTTTGTTTTACAACAAACAACACAGTACATCAAAGTCAAAACATCAAAATATATTGACATTATTCGTGGTAATAATTGAGCAGTCTTAAAACTTTTGTGGTCGGTAGTAATTAATTACTCATTAAAGAAAGTTCGCAGCGCGCAGTGCGTATGGTAAAATATCGACTAGCATAACTGGATATAGCACAGACAAATCGCAATACTAAAACCACAGCGTTATTTAAAAACAAAATCGCTAAACGTTTTACAGGGTTTATCGATCAGACGAAAGTGCATAATAATTTATTTTCCTTAAGGCGCGGTAACAAGCTAATCTTTAGGTATTCGCGGAAGTGAGGCTAGCTGTATACTGGGCATGGTCTGACACAAGTACACGACAGTATTGCATCGAAAGAATAGAAATAAGGTCGAAAATATTTCGGTGTTTGATTTATATTATTATTTATTTGAATAACATGTCCGCCAAAATGTAGGACATTTTGCAGTTTTAATTGAATATAAAAAAATACAGTTCCATGTTTTAAAATGTTTAGATATCTCTTTATATCGTCTATAACATTTCCTTTGTTATAGATATAAAAAATATGATGGTTGTCGCTGAGAAAATTGAGAATTTCGAGACGAAAAAAAATTTTTCGTGGTCATTTAAACATTTTTTTTTCGTAGTATTAGACCACTTTTGTAAACTGATTTTGTTTAAGTCTTTGCTTTATGTATTGAACTATACACGGTATTTTTTTTTGGCTAGTGACATGTACAGATACGGCTAACTTTGCGACGAAAATCTAGACGTTTTACGAAGTGTTTGCTTTGTACAGCGCCTTAAGTTTGCCGCATGTCATTACTTCCCAGAAATTAATCCCTATTAACGACACTGTCGAATGGTTTAGAAATACAGGATGTTTTTTTAGCAAAACAACGAGTTCGATTCCTGCCTATTTAAAAAAAAATACACGTGGCAGTTTTAGTTTTGATAAAATCGTGTCGAGGCTCCTATGAGTATTTTTCGTTAGTCCTTATAGTTTTGGTCATTCAGGCCCACTCGGATAATTCACTCTGGATAACAGCAGACTATACCATATAATAGCCTACACTTATCTGTAGATTACATTCATATTTACATTCATTTTTTTTTTCTTTATTTAAACTGGCTCGATAACGACAAGAGGGCGCTACCGTCGCTTTGTTGACATCACTTTTCACTTGCTCTGTGTTTAAAAAAAGATTTTTAGTGAATTACGCTTAAGAATCTTAGAAATTTTAACATTATCTCGAAGTTGTGACTAAGTTCCATCGCCACAAGTGTTATCCAAAGAAGAAACCTGAAATTTAATTGGAAATTCGAAGCAATCAACAGAAACAATCCGAATTGACTAGAGCGGGAATTGGATTAAAAAATCGCTAAATAGGAAAACTAAACTTGTAAACAATTATGGATGAATTGAAAAAAATGCTGCAACAAATTCAAATCGCTATGCAAGAGAATAAAAAAGCTTTCGAAAGAATAGGCGAAGAAATACACACAAAGATAAGCCAAACCTTGGAGGAAAAATTAAATAATATGGACGGCCATTTTACAAAACTTGAAGAAAAAATTGATGATCAAGAAAAGAGAATATACTTTCTTGAAAAACAGGCGAGAGTCAGGAACTTGGTTTTATTTGGTTTAAGTGAGGAGGAAAATTCATATCTTGAACTAGAAAATAATCTAATAATTTTATTTTTTTAAATCACCTAGAAATCAAGCTAGAATCTTATAATATCGAATCAGCAAAAAGGATTGGAAAAGCCTCAGGGAAACCCAGACCGATTATACTCATCCTCACGACATTTGGCAAGAAACTAGAAATTACAAAAAACAAAAAGAAACTAGCCGGCACAGATTTCTATATTACGGAAGATTATCCGAAAAACATTCTCGACAAACGAAGAGAACTGCAAAAATAAGCAAAATTAGAGGCAGAGAAAGGAAAAAGGACTCGAATTATATATGACAAACTTATTATAATAGAAGATAAAAATCAGAAGACAACACTATCAAAAAAAGAGGGATCTTTCAATTTCTCCGCAAACTTCAAGTCAATCATCTTCTAACACTCCAGCTCCTAAGAAAAACAAGATAACGTCATATATCAATACCCAGAAAAAACAACAATTGCCTCAAAGCTCTTTCGACAACACAAATTAGCAACTAATAAAAAAGGCCCCTCTACATCAAAATGGAAACAACGCATCAAAACAATCTCAAAAATCAAAAACTCTCCCAATACGGCTGGTCACCGCGGGAGCAATAGACCAAACCCCTCTAGCAGAGAACAAATTAGAACAGAGTAGCGAAAACGATCATAATCGAAATCTAAACAACGAAACGAAACCCAAAAGAAAAAGTAATATTCTAAACGTAGCTAACTTAAACACAAGAACTCTAAGAACGGAGGAAAGCTTGCATGAGTTAGAATTAGCATTGGAGGAAGTAAATTGGGACATATTGGGTATCAGTGAGATGAGAAGACTAGGAGAGACAATTGAAAGCCGCTTAGGGTACGTGATGTTCTACAAAGGTGAAACAGCTGGCCACAGAGGAGTAGGATTCATGATAAAGTCGTATCTCGAGAGATATATATCCGAATTCATTGGAATTTCTGACAGAATTGCTATAGTCAATATTAAACTCCCTAACTTCAAGAAACAATGGTCAATCATGCAGGTGTACGCACCAACGGAACAAGCAACCGCAGACACACTCGAGTCGTTCTACGAATCTCTATCGAACTGTATAAAAATGTACTCAGACAATCATTTGATTATCATGGGTGATTTTAACGCACAAATTGGTTCCAGGCAGCCGGGTGAAGAAAACATCCTTGGACAATTCGGTCACGGCAAGAGAAGTCAAAACGGGCAAAGACTAATAAACCTGTTGCTTGAAAATAACTTGACGGTTTATAACACCTTATTCAGAAAAAATATAAAGACCAAGTTGACATGGGTTTCTCCAGACGGAAAATGGAAAAATGAAATTGATTATATTTTGACTAACAAACCAAAATTATTCCTAAATACAGATGTCATTCAAAATCTCAATTTCAATACTAACCATCGCATGGTACGCTGCATTTTGTCAATGACTACACCAAAATTACCAAGAAAACATGCTTACACACAGCCAACTGTTCACCTAAGCGATAATAAAATAAAAGAAATTAGTATGTCTATACAACGAAACTTTTCCGATACAAGAAAAGAAGAGATCGACATCCTAAAACAGTATGAAAAGCTTGAAAACACTCTACAAAGTACAAAGGAAGGATACTCATGTAAAAGAAAACCATTTCTTAGCGAAAACACTACGAGACTTTTAGAGGACAGAAAGAATCTGTTAAAATGTCAAACAAAAAAGGCAAATTTCAAAAAGATTACAGAATTAAGCATCAGAAAAGATAGAAAAAAGAGGAGATTAGAGACACTAGAAAAACATATAACAAGAACAGGGGGCATCAAAAAGGCATTAAAAGCCTTAAGAGAAGTAAAAAAAGAGTGGATACCCAAACTAAAAAATCAGCAATTTATTGCCACAAAAAGGAATGATATAAAATGTGTAGCCACCAGCTATTATCGCGACTTATATTCTAACGCTAATAGGGAAACATCTCATGACAAACGGAAAGAATACACCGGAAACCCATTATTGGCAAACATAGAACCAGAAATACTGGAGGTAGAAGTGGAGAAGTCTATTAAAAGTCAGAAAATGGAAAAGTCACCTGGCCCGGATAAAATAACAAACGAACTCCTACAAGGCACGATGAAAGCGATATGTCCAGTACTCACACAATTATTCAACCAAATTCTAATTACAGGTATTATTCCCCAACAATGGACCAAGTCCCACATAATACTGCTACACAAAAAAGGAGATAGAGATGATTTAGGCAACTACAGACCGATCAGTCTCATGTCAAATGTATACAAGATTTTTTCTAAAATTATACTTAATAGAATCAGTACAAAATTGGATGAGAATCAACCGGTGGAACAAGCAGGTTTTAGAAAGAACTTCTCTACGATAGACCACATTCATACAGTCAAACAGCTTGTAGAGAAGTACAACGAATACAGCAAACCATTATACATTGCTTTCATAGATTACTCCAAGGCGTTTGACAGTTTGAACCACAATCGGATGAGGGAAATCCTCGAGCAAACAAGGCGTGAGCAATGTCTACCTAAACATTATCCAAAACATCTATTCGTATAGTGAAGCCCGAATCCAACTCAAATCACTAGGCGAGAAGTTTCCATTAAGAAGAGGTGTGAGACAAGGCGACCCATTGTCCCCCAAAATATTCTCATGTGTGCTGGAGAGTATTTTCCGAAAACTGGATTGGGAACAGTATGGTTTAAATATTAACGGAAGCCGCCTCAGTCACTTAAGGTTTGCTGACGATTTAGTACTGCTGGAAGAGAACCCCAAACACCTAGAGACTATGATACAACAGCTACTGAAGGAAAGCAAAATAGCAGGATTGACAATGAATACGACCAAAACCAAGGTAATGACAAATACCAACAGCTTGGAGCTAGTTGTTGAAGGACAAGCTCTCGAATTTGTTGAAGAGTACGTATATCTAGGCCAAATCATATCACCCATAGAACAAATGGCAAAAGAATAGCCAATGGTTGGAAAAAATATTGGTCTCTTAAACAAATAATGAAGAGTCACGAACTAGCACTGGCAACAAAAAGAAGAGTATTTGATATTTGTATCTTACCCTGTATCACATATGGCTGTGAGACGTGGGCGCTAACAGCAGCGCATCGGAAAAAGATTCAAGTATGCCAACGAGCAATGGAAAGAAGCATGATAGGAGTAAAGAAAAAGGATAGAATAAAAAATATAGATATTAGGGAGAAAACCAAAGTGACAGACATACTTGAACGCATAGATAAACAGAAATGGAGCTGGACAGGCCATATGATGAGAGACAAGCAGGAAAATGGAGCAAAAAAATAACTAATTGGTACCCGAGGGACGGAAAAAGGAGGAAAGGCAGACAGCATAGAAGATGGGAAGATGAGATCAAACATACAGCGGGACCAAGCTGGAGAAGAGTAGCAAATGATATTCGGCAGTGGAAGCAGCTAGAGGAGGCCTTTGCCAATAGGCACTCTGAAATCAGGGATATTTTATAATAATTTTAAGTAGTAAATAGTTTTAAGTACCTAGTAAATAGTTAAATTTTTAATAAAGTGTAAATTATGTAAGGTTATTTTTAAGACTTTTTTACTTTTGTTACTAGCGTCTTGCTTACCCTGTATTCAGCAAATAAAGGCTATTTTATTTTTATTATTTTTTATAACTGGCTCGATGGTCTAGGGTTGGTTTCTCCAATTCCGGCCAATTGTCCCAAGTTAACAGTATGTCAATAATGTCTACTGTGACAATAGAGCTATTACACATTTGACAGCTGACCCACTTATCTGCGAGACTATCGAATAAGGTTGTCGCTGAATAGAAAGGTTATGTCAAGCTTTATAATTATTTGAAATTTGCATTGAGAATTTGAACAGTCAATATTTTGAGGAAAACGTGAACAAAGGTTTCAAACTGAAGGAGTGACGCACAGCTGTAAATACACATATAATCATAACCGGGTCTATAGGTGCGCAGTGTAGCTTTTATGATGTTAATGTAATGACTGACTTTATCAATACAATCGCAAGCAAAATTCTATTATGTATTTTTTTTTAATTGTTAGCGTGTCTATACTTACACCCACATGCCCTCTCAGTTCGAACACCGTCTTTTTGAAATATATGGCGCACCCATCCTGCCGGTGACCTGTCTTCTTCTTGAATATTTTGGTGTAGCCGATCTGTTCGAACCTCGAGAAGAAAGTGTCTAAGTGTGATGATTGTACTTCTTGGAAGCATAATATCTGGAACACAGGAAATTTTAAGTTACTTTGGGGTATGGTATATATATGGTGGGTTTCTGCAATAAATAATCGAGTATTGATTCGATCTTAGCTGCAGCGTCAGTTTATCTCTACTAGTTTGATACACTGTCATTGCAATTGAATGAGAACAATTTTTCAACTCGTTGGCCCAATAGAAATCTATCCCAAAACAGCAAGATTTGTTTAGTAATATCGCCGCTAGAAAAAAAAACAGGAAGAATGAGGAAATAATGTGATAAAAATTTTTGGTACGTATGTGGGTGGACTGTGTGGAGCCTAGAAAGATTACACCCGGCTGTGACGACTTCTTGTAAAAACAATCATAAAAACATTGTTAATAAGAACTTACGTCAGGCGATAAACTGGTGATTTCATCAAAAAGTCTTGAAGCTCTGGCTTTCCACTTAAGGTCGTGCGGCGAGCAGTCTGTGTACAGGTACGGGTGGCACTCTAACAGATATTGTGCCAGCAAGTTGTATGATAGCACCTTGAACTTCAACGATGGACCTGCGGAAACCAGTCCTTCGGTAAGCAGTGACTGTGACCGCCTCCTTAGATACAGCTCTAAAATGTATTATGTGCGCAGTGTCTTTAAAAATAAATAAACAACCTCAACCGGCAATTAATCTTCGTGATTTCAGGGATGGGTATATTGTGAAAAATGTTTATAATTTATGACTACATTGACCCCAGGTTTATTTTGTCATTTATTTTACCTGTGATTTTCTATCGCTGTGCTGTAAAAATCACAGGAATGTCTTCACAATGAAGGTCCTGTTGGCTTGCTGATTTAATAATAACGTTGAAAGGACTGTAGGTTTGTCCGGAACGTAGATTGAAGGAATAAAATACACACCCTGTCTATTATCCCGGCCGGAGCCTACAGTCTCCCACACTCTGAAGTTAGAAGGTATTTTGAGTTGCCTCCTACCCTCGCCCGAGGAAGCCGTCTCACCCGTCTGTCGCAGCCATTCCTCATTGTTACCTGCCGTACTGGACAGTACACAAATGATAAGAAAATGGAATTAAACATCTTATACCGTGCGGTAAACCCACACCTGATGGAAGATCTGTCGGGCATATCGTCACTTGCGCCTAGTCGGTCGCATTTGAACCTGTTTGTACTGACTGGACGTGTAGTGAAACGTGTAATAGTACTTCCGACGAGCAGTTGAATAGTGCCAGATAAATGTTTATTATATAGTCAAACAAATCTCAATCCCTCACCAACAATAATATGTCTTTCTAGCCTGTATATTCCAACCACGTTAAAACGATAACCACGGATTCAGTGCATAGTATTGACCCCCCTCCCTCCCCCTCTCGGTCGAAATATATGGAACAGCTGCTTTTTATATAAATTACCGATGACAAATGATGATTATTTTGTAAGTAGGTTTTCACAAACACTTTCACACATCTTTTTTTAAAAACTAGATGAGGCCGGTGTATCGTACCCGACTACTCTGAAAGAAACAGCCGAAATTCAGAGGTCATAGTCTCTTTTAAGGTCCAGACAAAAAATCTTGGCAACTTACATGCAGATTAATGTCTGAAATGGTATTTTTAAGAAAGCACCTCAGTGCACCTGTCCAGTCAGTGCAAGCATTTGTCAGTTATCGTGTAGCTCGACTCATCGGGTCGGGTTATATAACCCAAGGAGCTCAACGTACTGCTCGTACTGAATACATGGTAATTTTAAACCCAGCCAAATGCGAGTCGGACTCACGCGGCAAGTGTTCCGTACAAACTTGCGACATAAACCGCCATATTTTTTGACTGTGTTGTCTTACAGGGTTGATTTTTCATATCTCCAAGGGAACACAGACTTGGGTGTAAGGTTTTAATTTCAACTCGATACCTCCACGCGTTCCTAATACTAATATACTCTATTATCTCTTCCATTTACTAAAATACCTTATAAAACCTAAACCAGATTACAATGCGATTTCTGAACGCTCGAGTTCAAGCTATTCTAACCCCGCCAAGTGCTAATAATTTTGCTGCAGCTTTCGGCACATTTGAAAGCATATATCTTTTTTATATATTGTGGTTCTACTACTGGGACACAAACGAGGCGGCGACTTACCACCGCAAGACGAAAAAGAAATTTACAAATTACAAAGCAATAGACACAGGTGCCGGTTCTGATAAACCACTGGATTAAACTAGACTATTTTTTCTCCACACCATTTTAGTCGCGATAAGGATAGTCCGATTTAGCTTGATAAGCACTATTTTTGGTGAAAAACGTCAATATCAGAAAAGCAAGATTGCATTTTCTCTAAATTGAGTATCTAACTAAACTATCATTAATGCTGTCACACTATAAATGGTGACGTTGTGACAATTTAATCAATTTCAGAAGAGGCAACGTCGTTGAACAGGAATAAACGAAATTTTAGTGATTTTGAGGGTAGTTTTAGTTTGGTATGTGACAACAGAATCGACACCAGTATCTGACTATTTCCAATCTCCAGTAGATACCAAGTTCTTGTAAGTGATTTAAATATGAGGAGGAGATTACACCACCTTCAGGATTGTTGACCAAAAATCCAAGCATTATGTAGAAGCAATCAGGGATAAACGTTTTTTTGGGAGGAGCTCGTGGCTAAATAATAGTAGCCGCTCCGGTCGATCTTTAGGTTAAGCCGCTCTTGCCTAGGTTGGTCTGTGGATGGGTGACCACCCGTTACATACCGAGTTTCCTCCGTGCCTCGGAAAGCACGTTAAGCCGTTGGTCCCGGCTGTCATTTGTAGATCTTTGACAGTCGTTACAGGTAGTCAGTGTCCCGAAAGTCTAACAACCAGTCTTACCAAGGGGTATCGTATTACCCAGTACTAACTGGGTTGTGGAGGTCAGATAGGCAGTCGCTCCATGCAAAAATACTGATATTCAGCTGACAGCTGCATCCGGTTAGACTGGAAGCCCCAACATAGTTGGGAAAAGGCTAGGCAGATGATGAATCAGGGATAAACGTTTCATAGTGCAAACTGAACATTTCGTTTGAAACGATCGGTGATGGTCACTTTCGTTCTTTTGACGAAACTTTTTGGTTGGCCTATGTCCCGCATTAAGTATTCGTATTATTATTTAAGTCATTGTTCGTAAGTTTGTTTTATTAGTGTATTGGTTGCACAGTTAACTTGAATTCTTTTAAATAAATAAATAAAGTTCCAGGTATACTGTTGTAAGCTGATCGACTCGAGATCTACCTCCGAAATCCTCAGGAAGTCTAATCTATTTCAAGGTGCCTATTTCGCACTTGTGGTAATACTGATTTCGATTCTGACCGTTAAACTCATCGCTATATGAGTTTAAGCGGAAACCCTAATGTTCTATGTAGAAAAACAACGTATACTGTAATGACTTACACATCAAAGTGTCCTCCGTAGCTTGCATGATTAATAGATGGTTGCAACGGATCACTCATTGGCTTTTGTTTGTTGCACTCATTGGAACTCAACGAAGGTATCTTGATCTTCAATCGTTTTTTCCCGTGGCCGTGTTGTCGCAACTGTAGGCTTGAATGGAACTGTGCAGTTAGTTTTATGTCCAGAGACTCCGTACCACATGTCTTCCGTTCACAATTCAAATGCGAGAATCTCCTCACATGTGCCTTGCTAACCTTCTCACATAAATATCTGTAAAAACTATTCGTCAATTTCAGCATAGCTTTCTATGGATATGTCTTACATTTATATAAATCATATTTATTTTTTCAAACTAGCCTAGCTACATAAAGTTTGATTAGAGCGTTCTGTACATGCATTACTAATATCCTTGACACGCTATAGTTATGCTTAATATATTTTTTTGTTGACATGGAATTTGCTCTGTTGTTAGTTTTGCATCCTGAAACAAAATCATCATAAGTTGTAATATTTTATAGTTTTAAATATTCCCCCAAACTTAGAGATTGTAAAAACTGATTTGATAATAGATAACAACAAAGATATGAGTGTGTTGCGACATTTATAGCTGTTTCACATGCAAAATATCAAATAATGCAATGATCAAACAAATCAGAAAGCAAACTAATTTCCGCGAACTTAACGTTGTTGAAAATAACTTGCTCATTTTGAAAATTTACTTTGAATGGACAATAGACATACATATTTATATGAAACTAACTTCGTGCAAAGTTTTTGTGTCCTCCTGAATGTTTAATCCATTCCCATTTTTTTATTACTGGGCAAGGGTTGCTCAAAAGCTTTTGCTGTTTTACTAAAAACAAAAGAAATAAATTGTTGCTTTATCTTTCCAAGTGTTTTGGTTTAAATGAATAGAAAAACTTGAACTATCATAGCTAGACTAGGCTATCATAGATAGTCGACCAGCCTATGTTCTGGTTTCTATTTTGGTTGGATCCTTCATATATTTAATCGATCGTTATATGTTTTTAAGGTACTGGTACTGGGTAGAACTGAAATATTCTCAAAGTTGGCCACATGCAGTTTCAATCAGTAAAATAGGGAACAAGTCAAATTACTCATAGCTATATCTTCTTTTTACTCAGAACAATGTAGACGTCATTTATATACGTACTAGTTGGCGACCGCAGCTTCGCCCACGTGATGATAAAAAAAGTATCCTATGTGTTATTTCAGACTCTACTTCTGTGTCAAATTTCATCAAGATTCGTTCAGTAGTTTCTTTGTGAAAAAGGATCAAACATACATCAATACTCAAAACTGTCGTCAAAACTATCGTCCACATTGCTACCTACAGGAAAAGTACTCAGAAGGATGGCCGCATTGCCATCTGGGATAGTATTTAATACGAATATGGAATTTAATATAATCTAGGATGGCATTGAATAAGAATTCGGAATTCAATATATTATAACTTTACACATCTATAGGATCTCACATATTACAAAAAAAAACCCATACCTACTAAAACTGTTTCAAAGCTATTTTTTGATAATTCTGTTATATTTCTATATGTGGAATTGTTATTTAATGTTTGCCCAAAATATCAAACCTATAATATGGAAGCAAGGTATGTGATACAAAACTCACAACCAGTTTAGAATTTCTGTTTAACTGGATCTAGTTTTAACAGATTTCAAGGTTTTAGTAGCATAGGCTGCATTCAAGGTGACAAGAAACTTAGTTAATAAACCTGTATCCAATTTAAAATGATGTCAAAACAGAACCTGCCTGCCAAGGTTGCGGGTTGATCAAAAGAAATACTGGAGGTTCTGGGACACAAAGGACAAAAAAAGGAACATGGCTGGATATTAGTCAGTAAGTAAGTGTGTTTCATGTAATCTAAATAAATAATAAATAAATATCTTGGGACAACTCACACACGGCTATCTGATCCCAAGCTAAGCAGAGCTTGTGTTATGGTAACCAGACAACTGTTATACATACTTATATAATTTATAGATACATACATTTTATAGATAAATCACACCCAGACACAGAACAAACAATCATGCTCATCACACAAAGTTTGTCCTGGGTGGGAATCGAACCCACGACCTCCGGCTCAGCAGTCAGGGCCACTGACCACTAGACCAACAGGCCCGTCAAATCTATTTGATGATTTACCACCATAAAAAATATTTGCTCTTGTATCTGTATAAATTAAAATATTTTCTAATGTTTCATATTCAGGTCATTGTTTGCTTATGTCATGCAACTTGACTGTAGCTTGTTTTAAGCACACTGTTTAATATTTGCCAAGTAAATAACTAAAATTCTATACATTGTAGTTGAACAACATGTTCCAAGACCCTACAAAAAAGGTGTGATAAGGAATTAATATGTAAAATATGTCAAGAGATATGCTGATAATATACACATGAATCATCAAACAACTTGTATGTCAATGCTAAAGTGGTTTGGTACATTAAGTGAAAGCAGAGATTTCATTTTGATTTTATATGAATTTTTTGCCTATTTTGCTGATATATCTTAACTGTGTGGCCCTCTTTTTAAAGCTGAATAAATGCTTCATATAATAGAAATATAAATGTCTAGTAGTTCTCAGTACCGATAGATAAGAAATCAAAATAACAATGGCCCTACTATGGTATTGAAACAATGATCACAAAAAATAAACATCTTTTTTCATAACACATCAAAAGCGAAACAAACGATGACTAAATATATTCTAGCTTGAACCGCACTTTTTGGAGGGTAAATAAGCACAATAAGAATACAAAACAAAGTAAGCTTGGAAAAAATTATAAGGTATACACATTCATTGCTCAAAACAGAATTTATTCCCGTTCAAACACCGTAATATTTTAATTTGAAATATTTTCATGTAGCCAACAGCGCATTTATGTATTATATAACGTTATTTCGTCAAATACAACACAAAAACAAATCGTTGGAAATGCGACAAAACATTGCAACATGACAACATATTTTAACCTATTAGGAATATTTTGAATACGAACAAAATTAACTTACATGCATACAAACAAAACCATAGCATATAGCGTTTAATGACAAAGAGCAAAAACCATGACGGACATCTAAAATCTACTGTTAAAATACATTTTTACTGACCCATCGACCTTTCGTATCGTGTCTCACGTATGTCAACCAAATGTCAACTGCACTGCACGTCAATTTTTTTTTTTTTTTTTTTTTTTTTTTTTACCTCGAAGGGAAGGCTATAGTCTTTCGACCATATTGCCTAGTCTTACGTCCATGTTTTCACGCATATTAAGTTTTATGCAATAATGTCTTTCGTATTTGTGTTTCATAATTGTTAAGTTTTTTAATAATGTCTTTCGTATTTGTGTTTCATCATTGTTAAGTTTTTTAATAATGTCTTTCGTATTTAATTATCATATTTGTGTATTTTTGTTATTTTGTCTTTCGTAAGTCCGTTATTTTTTCAAATCCAAGTTCGTTATTAGTTTTGTCAATATGTTTTGTACGTTACCTCAAACATTGTCAAACATTGACATACACGCGCATGTCAAATTATAGCTATATGCTATCTCCTTCTCCTCAATCCTCATAGAACAAAATTTAACCTACACTAACCTAACTTTAAAAGTATAAATAAATTATATTAGATGATTATAATACAAACACATAAATTATAAACTAGATGTCATTTACAGTCTCTATTATAAATTTGTACAAATATATATAGGTTGAGGCATTCATAAGTAACTCCTGAATGCATTGCGGGACCCTATCAGGTTTTTTATAAATTTTTAGAAGTTCAACTGACAACACAAGGCGCTGAATGCTGAAAGACGAACACTCAAAGAAGATATGATGTAAAGTTTGAATTTTTGATAATTGACAATACTCACAATATGGAGATGTAACAATTTTAAGACGATGAAGATGATAATTTAAACGACAGTGACCAAAACGCATACGACAGATAAATGAATAAAATTTTCTATTTATAAATTTGATAGACCTGCAAAACCAAGGTATAGTGTTTGTTTGTACATCTAAAGAGGCAAACCAAGTGCCTTTCTTTTCTATTTGTGTGGACTGGTATAAATGTCTCCCCCACACTTGACGCATACGCTGTTTTATAAGACTAACTGCGTCTGTATGCGGTATGGAAACACTCATATCAACATTCGGAATTAATTCATCTAGTTCAACAATTTTTTTGGCCAAATAGTCTGCCTTTTCATTTCCTATGACACCAATGTGTGACGGTACCCAAACAAAACTAACTTCAATATTAGAATGAGACAGTTCAACCCATAACTCTTTTATTAAATAGATTATATAGTTAGTGTTAGCATGTAGTTTATTATTTGCCAGGTTTTTAAGGACACTCATGCTATCACTGACTACAATCCACTTGCTGTGACCTGAATTGCAATTTTTGATATGTTTTAAAGCACTGAGAATCGCAACAGCTTCAGCCGTAAAAATACTGGCATTTTTGTTGATTTTTCGACCAAGACCTATATTTGAAATTGACTCATAAATAGCAAAAGACACTGCTGTATCATTTTTGGAACCATCACTGTACACAAAGAACAATGGCAGCCACCCATACATTAATTTAGCTGAGATTAAACTCTTGCGTCTTTAAATGAAAAATATCTTGTTAAACTCGGCGTCAATTTCTGAATTAGTTGGTGCAAGAATTTTTGTTCGAGAAAGCCGGAATTAATAGAAATTCAGTCGTGAACTTTTGTAGGTTATGTCAATAGTAATTTCAATTCGAGAAAGTTAAAAGGGCAACATTGCATTAGTATTGTCCTTACCCAGTTATTTTAGCATGCAATGCCTTGTAAAAGGTATAAATACTCTTTGATAGGCCTTACCTTAGGTATACTTACTACACGAGTGTGTACAATTATAGGACCGAGGCTGCCAGTCACCGTCAGCATTTTTTAGGTATTGAAGCAATAGGATTATAATAGTGTTCTGGGATTTTATAAATACTTGCTAACATTCAGATAAATAAGAATTTATAAAATCCTAGAATCCGTCTAGAATATGTTGAGTATGTACATCAATAAAACAAGTTTTTTTTTTATATTAAATAATATTTATTCTTCGTCATCCTCTCTTATAATTATTTCATCCAGAAATTCTGCAGGTGCTGAAATATTTTGTTGATGTCTGGCCCATCCTAAATACCAGACTAGCGTCATGACATGAGCGCAACATCCTACTGTGCGCCGACCAACCAAGCAATTACAACAATACTCGCTGATTCCTGTCCTACCAGGAATATCATTTTCTATTAAAATATACACATAATATTGCTTCCTGGATACGTGACGTGATTTAATTTTTCCTCTTATAAGTGTCGTCTCTCCAATGCCTCTAAGATTGTATTCAGAGGAATCAATGTGTTCACTGGAAACTTCAATTCTGTACCCGCCGTGGAAACGTACATGCTCGCCATAATATGAGCGAGCTTGTCTTATTTGGTACGTTCCCAGGGCGAAGAGAATCAAATCTCTATATTCCAGGGTTGGGAAGCATAAAACATTATTGCGATCAGCAGTAATGCTACGAAATCGTGAGGATCGTCTATTCATATTTAAGGCTTCTACCATATTTGCCAGATTGTTTGGAAAGTTCATCCTTTCTCTAATTATTTGAAGTATTTCATTTGCATATTCATTATTTTGAAAGCGAACACCAAACTTGTTCAAAAGGGCTGCCGCTATTTGGAATGTTTGCATCATATGTGGTAGAGACCGATGAAAGTATTCTTGCCTAAAAACTTTAAAATCACGTTTAAAGTGGCCATTCACAGCCTCTACCACCCATCGGCAGATAGTGACACAGCGACTTCTGTTAGCTTGAGCTGTAGTTAATTGGTGTTCGCGTTCTAAAAGTGATTCTGGCATACATGTTCTAAAGCCACATCCCTCTAGTAAACTTATACTGTCCCTAAAACCCCTATCCAGAATGAACACGTCATCTTCTCTGAAATACGATCTTAAAGAACTGCCAGAAGAAAATAAACCGGACATAATTTCAGCGTCTGATGTAGTTGCTTTATACGGGCCATAACAATCAACAATATATCCATCACATGCAACAATCATAAAAGGTTTTAGCAAGTTCCTGTACTTATGTAGAGAATAAGTTTGTTTTTGAAACATGTAGTTTGAACTTTTATTTATATATATGTACGTGCCATCACATATTACTATGGCATTGTTACCATTTCCGTAGAGTCCATTCGGTATTAGCAAATTATGTTGTAATAACTGTTCCCGCCTTAACTGATTTATGCCCAAATGCATTGGTACAAAATCCTGAAGGAGGATCTCTCTAACTTTGTCCATTAAAGACTCCAAGGTACGCCGTGGAACTTTAACTAATGTGGCAATTCTCTCGTCGGAATCACCAGTTCTCATTTTTAATAATAATGCTGCTAAGCCTAAACTTCCTCTTTTTATTTGACTAAGGCGGGATACCTCTTGTAGTAAAGTATTGAATTTCTCTTTTGTTAGGCCTATCCAATATTCGAAAATGCTATCTTCCATTTCTTGCACATTCTCAAAGTCTAGCGATGGATGGAATGCATTCACAAAAGAAAATACATGCTGTACTTGCTGAGCAGTAAATGTATCCATGCTGTTTTCAGAATGGAATAGTGTCTCCCATGAATTGCTTATTAAATGTTCTGAGCAGATTCGAGCTAGGCTTGGCAAGTAATATTTATGATTACTTAAAACAGTTGCTCGTAAATTATCTGATATACCATGCAGTGTGGTACTAGCACAATTTGGATATACGCAATGATGGGTAGCATTAGCTGCTCGTCTGTATTCCGGTAAAACTATACTCTGGACATCCGCTTGACGATTGGAACTTGGCTCTGATGCATTCGAGGAGGGCTGATCATCCTCTTGAGATTCCTCTTGATCTGGGTTGGAACTACTAGGTACAGGTCTAGTGTCATCTACAACATTACCACGTCGTACTTCTCTTTGAGTGCGTAACCAACAAGGATGGCACACACGATCAGATACAGTAATCTGCAAATAAAGAAAAAGAAATTAATATGCAATTTAATAGTACCAAGTAGTAGTAGCAGCAGTAGTAGTAGTATAATGTAGTTTAATACCTGTTGTGGTGCTAATCTGCTCTCTAGAATATTTATCATAGACTGCTGTAGTTCAGAAGGGTTTTCTCTCAGTATTCTGTCACTTTGTCTACGTAGAATAGAAGAGCCACATAAAAGACACACATTAGTGTGGCCTCGGTGACTTGATTCAGCTTGTTGGTTATCATTGCTCGAAACTTCTTGTTGCAAGTCTTGATTTACACTAAACATAGCAAGATCTCTGCATGCTTCGCAAACATAGTCATCATCAGTAATCTGAAACCATTTGAAAATATTGTTATTTGCAATTGTTCCCTATCAGAGCCTTCTAGTAAAATAACACAGAACCTATTATAATTGTAACTGCCTTGTATTCATAAAAATGTTCTTGGTGTCAATTTCAACATTTCCAATTGAACAAAATATAAGTGTTGTGATATCTAAAATGTAAACTAATAATAGTAAGGTACATAATCAGGAATAGCTACTTACGATTCTGGGATGTACCCAGCTACACAGTAATGTAGTCACTCTAGTCTCAAGTTGCAAGGCATTATATCGGCGCAGTGTATTGATGCATATATTGCAGTTGATACACAGAATTCGTGTCGGTCTGCCACGACGACTTTCCATCTTAGAGGTAGGTACTAAGCAAACAATTAGTTCACTAATAACTAATCCAAACCGTGAGAGAAGCTCGGTGTCCAGTAAAGAAAAAGCACAATGTCACACAGGGAAAATCTCGGAGTCCTTAAACACGCACAGGGTCACAAAGAGGGAATATCACAGTCCATAAGCAGTCCGGGTCAAGTAAAAATTAAAAAAAACGGAAAACAATCGAGAACAAGTACACACGAAGCGCAAGCGCAAGCGTCTGTGACATGAGTAAAACCATTGTCAAAGTCAAATCAAGTTTTTTTTATTGGGATATTAGTCTTTTTGCCCGTCATTAATTGAAAGTAATTAATTTATTTTTACACTACAATGTTTTTAATTCCCTGCAAAGAACACTTCCACTTAGAAATAAACAGTATTGTTAATTCGTTTACTCCATTTAGTTATAATAACAAACAAAAACTGATTTTAATACAATAATGCTGTACTTGCTGTCACTTGGCAGAAAAATAACTTTTCATTTCAAATATCTTTTTTACCCGGCTTTAACTAGTTAATGTGATACTTTGAAAAAACGTAGAAAAATAATAGAATTGCCTTCGTATATTAATTACTTTTAGACGCTCCAATAAATTTCAGCTATGATTTCGCCATTGTTCTTTATGATCTGACCACTCTAACAACATTGCATAAACTTTCTCTTTTGAGGAGAGCTCCTTTTTATTTTTTATAACTATGTCTATTTTTGGAAATTTAGCAATAAAGGCTCCTTGGTAACAAGGCAGAATATGTTTTGATTGATAAATGTTCATATCTTTAATAAAATTCATAAAACTATGAAGCTCCTCTAACATAAAAAATGGTTTTATACCCAAACTAGGGTTGGAATGCAGTAAATTGACTAGGAGACTGTTATTAGATACACTAAAAAGTTTTAATAGGAATCTTTCTTTCAGGTATTGGAATCGAACTTGTAATGGTGGAACATTACATTCAATCTGCATTGCATTTATAGGAGTACTTCTGAATGCCCCTGTGATAATGCGCAAACATTTGTTTTGTAAAACATCTAAACTATTTACAGTTTTGGTATCAGCAGCAAAACAATAAAAACCATATTCAAAATGACTACGCACTAAAGATTTGTACAACATTAGCAAAATTTTTGGGTCAGCACCCCAGTATGAACCAGCTAACGATTTCAATATATTATAAGCTTTATTTGCTTTAGTAATTATATGTTTAATATAACTGTTCCAGGATAAATTATATGAAAAAAGAACCCCTAAAAATTTAACTTCTTGTGAAATAGACAATGCACAATTGTTATATTGCACAGAATGCATATTATGACACTGTTTACCGAACACAACCACTTTAGACTTAGATGGATTGACGTTAAGATCGAGATAAGTGAAATATTCATGAAGCTTTGACAGGGCATCATTGACTTTTTGAAATACCTGTGATAAATTTGTTCCGGAAGCATAAACAACTAAATCATCTGCAAACTGTAAGTTTTTGACCTGAGACCCTAAAATTAAATTTAATCTACGTATATATAATATAAATAATAAAGGTGATAATATACCTCCTTGACAGACTCCTTTTGAAGCAAGTCTGGGACCATAAAGATGTCTATTAGATTTAACAAAGACTTCTCTATTGCTCAGGAAATTACTGACCCAAATTACAATTTTTTCGCTGATCCCTATTTGTAATAGTTCTCTACATAAAATATCTATATTTACACTATTAAAAGCTCCCGCAACATCAAAAAAAACTGCAACCAAGTTATTATTGGCTAATAAAGAGTAATGTATGTCAAGCTGCAATTGACAGACACTTTCCCTAGCAGAACGATTTCTACGAAAACCGAATTGGTTAGAAGATAAAATATGATTTTTTTCAACATAGAATTCTAAACGATGCTTCAACAATTGTTCAAATAGTTTACCAACGCAAGAAGTAAGTGCTATGGGACGATAAGAATCGGGACATAATTTGGGTTTTTCTGGTTTTAAAATTGGTACAAGGCAATCCACTTTCCAGTCTTGAGGTATGGTGTTATTTTCCCATAGCAAATTTAGAACATCAATGAATGCTTTTAAACCAGTACTGCTAAGTTTTTTAAATAATATGTATGGCATTCCATCGAGACCGTAAGTAGTGTCTCTTCGGGAAGAGATGGCGGAAATAAGTTCGCTGACTGTAAAGGGATTAACTAGGAAACTATGGCTAGAGTTTGTATTATTATTAAACGAATAATTTGAGGCATGACACACAAAATCTGGAGTGTACTTCTTCAAAAAATCTAAAATCCATGCGTCATTTTCATGGTTATTAAAATTAAACGTTTTATTATATTTACGCATGAATTTCCATATAATAGATATTGGTGTGCATCTGTTAAAAGTTTCACACAAGGTAAACCAGCTTTTTTGTCGCTCTGTTTTGATGGTTAATTTTTTTAAAGCTCGAAGTCTTTTAAATTCTAAATAAGTGACTTCTGAAGGATTATTTTTAAAATTTATATAAGCTTTTTTGAAATTTGAAACTGCCTCTGTACACTTTTGATTCCACCAAGGAAGAGAAGGTCTTCTAATCCTATTTGTGGGATATGAGCGATTGCTGGTATTTACGTTAATATTAGAGTTGGAAATGGAATTAGCAGCAGCTGTACGTAAAATAGAACAAAAATGACGATATGAATCGAGAGGACATATATTAACTGTTTTAAAATCAACTAATAATTCATCTACATTATTGCTATACTTTTGCCAATCTACAACTTTGTAGTTTGGGTAGATGGGCAAATGTGCAGTATTAGGACAATTTCCACAAGGATCATTATTTTGACTATTACTAATAACTACTTGTATAATTGCAGGGATATGATAACTACTTCCAAGAGGACTATCATGTACTTTCCATTCGCTACAAAGTGCCAAAGATGGAGAAACCAAAGACAAATCCAAAGCATTAGCACGCCATGTTAAAGAGCCAACAGTTGTTGCCTGACCATTATTGAGCAAAATTAAGTTATTTTCGTCGATGACTTCTAAGATATTTCGACCACGTAAAGAGTCAGAACCACAACCCCAAGATGTGTGATGAGCATTAAAGTCCCCAGCAAATATAAAGGGACCAGGGATAGACTTCACCAATGAATCAAATTTATCTTTATTGAAAGCTGGATTAGAGTTTAAAGGACTATAGAAACTGACTAAACTTATCTCCTTGTTACAAACTGTAATTTTAACACAAATGTTTTGTAAAGAATTGTCGAAAAAGGTGTTAATTTTAGTATAGTTAATACTTTTATGAATTATAATGGCAACTCCGTTATGTTTGTTGCCACAATCATTTCTTTCAATACTGTAATTTTTTATTTTAAAGTTATGTTCAGGTTTTAACCATGTTTCACTGATTAATGCTATGTGAATATTATTTGTATAGAGGAAATTGATAAATATGTGTTTGTTACTGTTAAGACTTTGTGCATTCCATTGCATTATATTTAAATTTGATAAATCCATTATGGAGGTGAGGAAATTTTGTTACTTAAAGTTTTTTTTAAAACCTCTTTAATTGAGGATGAATTGATAGGGACATCTTTATTACTAACAATTCTTGTAATTGTTTCTACTAAAATATTTATAAACTTATCAGATTTCATTAAATTATTAATTTGTACATCTAAATTTTTTGCAGTTAATGCTGGAAATGCGTTAACATTGAATAGATCGGAGTATGTAGCGTTTCTTGATTTAATTTTGTTTTCTTCGATTTTTTGTTTTTTTAATGGACAAGATGAGGAGATAGCTATATGATCGCCCTTGCAGTTTGCACATTTGGCATCCTTGGGATCGACCTGACAGTTTTTAAAATTGTGATTTAATGTACAAATCGAACATACCTCTGTATTGCGACAGAATTTAGCAATATGCCCGTACCGCAAACACTTAGACTTAAGACATTGCTTGACTGGTGGAATGTAGCTATTTACTTCGTGACGCCATGAGTCCAAGTATATATACGAAGGAAGAATGGTGGATGCGAATGTAATTGCAACTGCCTGTGTAGGTACAAATTCTACACCGTTAAAACCTTTTACCCTGCGCATGAAGCGCCTAACTTGAACGACATTTTTAGAACTACCAATTAATGCAAATATTTCGGAATTTGACATGTCTACCGGAACTGAAGTGAGGACTCCAGTAACCTCTGTGTCTGCAGCAGGAATTGACGCTTTAAGTCCCAACTGATCCAGTATTTTTTTATTTTTCAAGAACATGTTAGCATTATTTGGCAGGTCGAATGTGATGCCAACCTTATATTTATTTATTGAACGCATATGCATGACGCCTGAAACGCCATGCTCGCGTATACCCTTAGAGAGGGCCATGCGATCTCTGTCGGAAAAAGATTGATTGTCTTCTTGGTGGTTTAAGAAAACAACCAGCTCTTTTTTGTTTGAGTCCTCTGGATATTTGCGGGTGTAACCCTTAACTTTGTAGATGTCGTATTTATTCTTCGGGTCCTTGTCAATTGCATCCTTATAGGAAATTGTACATACCGCAGATTCCGCTGAGTCTGAATCTGAAGATACCTGCTGAGGATCCGGAGGAGGTTCCCCCTCCTTTCTCTTTCTCTTTTTGACCATGTCGATACCCTATATACCTACTAAGACCTAACACTAACTATGAATACAATTATTTACAATAATACTGTGCAAAATAAATGAATAAATTATTTTAAAACCGAAAAGCGCGCCCTTCTACTTTCACGTTTTCCCGCCTTTTTTTCGCACTGCACGTCAACTAAGCCTACGGCGCGTTCCGAATGACAATATTAGCATTGTTAGCGATCATAGCGCTTAAAGGCGTTCCGTCAGATATCGCGTATAAATCACCAACAGCGATATTTCCATTCAGTTGTCCATCTAAATCCTCATCTTAAAAACTGTGATTATAATTAAGTGTTGATAAAAGGATGATAATTTTTAATTTATATTTTCATGTTTAACCAAATATAGCCTTTAGAGGTATGAAGAACAGGGTAAAAAGTTTTCCATCCTCTATGGAAAAGGGAGGATCTTCTGAAAAGACGGGTGTCGTGTCTAGTGGGCTAGTGGGCCACTGCCTGACAGTTGCTTGTCGGGTGCTCGTATATGTTAACTTCACGTAAAACTTTGCTTGCGCGATGTAGGAATTTTGCCGTTAGTTCTTCAGTGGTTGCATGGGTGGCCCTGTAGTACTTTTTGCCACTTCATATTTGTGTCACTACAAGCGTATAGCGATCATGCAGATAATGCTGTTTTTGAATTGTCAAAGTTTCAACGCCCTGAGAACTGTTAGAACAGTTCCGAATGGAAATATCGCTGTTGACGATGTTAACGCGATAACTAGCAACAACTTTGCATTAAAAGCAAAATGGAGATGGGCCGGTCACGTAGCCAGGCTCACGGATAAAAGATGGACCTACGCAACCACCATATGGAGAGGTCCGCTAGGCAAGAGAAGAAGAGGAAGACCCTGTATGCGCTGGGACGACGAAATTAAAAAAATCGCTGGCCCGAAATGGTGTCAAACAGCACAGGATACAGATAGATGGAGATATTTGGAGGAGGCCTTCACCCAATCTGGGGACCTCAATAACTAGCTAAATAGCAGTTATAGACACTATTATAGATATAAGTAATATTAAGTAAATATTGTACTAAGAAAAGTAAAATAGTAGTTTTGTAAAAATGAACATTTTATTATTAGCTAGATAGAAGAAAGAACCTAAGGTAAAGTTAAATAATAGTAGTTATAAGTATAAACATTTATTAGGTAGATATAATTAGTAATAATAACATAGTAATCTAAGGAAAAAACTTTTTTTGTAAGTGAGGTCAAATAAAGGCTTTTTATTATTTTTTATGATGCCTTTTAGAGCTATGATCTCTAATATCGCTATTATTGTCATTCGGAATACACCGTAGGTTAAACGGTGCTATCCACGTCGTGCATAACCATCAGCCTAGTCTTTTACCAACGATGTTGGGGTCGGCTTCCAGTCTAACCGGATGCAGCTTAATATCAGTATTTTACATGGACTGACTGCCTATCTGACCTCCAACACCCAGTTAGTACTGAACAGCTGCAAATGACAGCCGGGACCAACGGCTTAACGTGCTTTCCGAGGCACGGAGGAAACTCGGTATGTAACGGGTGGTCACCCATCCACAGACCAACCTAGGCAAGCGCGGCTTAACCTAAAGATCGACCCGAGTGACCGCTATTATTTAGCCACGAGCTATCGACGTCCTGCATGACATCAAGTAATCGTTGATGGCGATCGCTGTCACGTCCATTCGGAACGAGTTTTGACGCTTCTCCAGCACTGCTGGCGCGTCTCGGAACACACCATTTTAAAACAAAACCACTACCTACCTACCTAGCTGTTTGTGTTTATTGTCGTAGGACAATCAATCAAATGCTAAATGAAAAATTAGCATCCACGCTAATTTGTCAATGTATGTGTGTCTCACAGCCGGAAACATACCTCTGTATCTTAGAACTTTTACGGAGAGTGAAGTTCCGAATGGATGTGACTGTGACCATCCAGTCAGGATTCCAGAGAGAGGAACCTCATTACTCTGCCATACCGTTGCCATGCGTTCGCTGGTCACAAGCACTAAAGTTTGCTCCAGTTCTGTTTAGCCAAAGAGAGCGGGGTGTCCTTGTCTACCGAAACCACATGTCGATGCATCATAATGTATCCCATACCACCATATCTCGCGATTGTAGAGAGTGTTAGCGTTTAAAAAGCCTCGACCTCCACAACTCCGCGGGATATACAGTCTCATAACATAACCGAAGAACGTGGGTGATGTATTCGATATCTGTTAACAAAGTACGGACCTTTCTATCTATTCTGAAAGGTATTTAAGGTTTATAGAATCATCGAGGTGGATTTATTTATTTTATTATTTTGGCCCACCAACAGTTCCATTCCCACATTTCCCCAGATTTCATAATTTCCCCTAGCTTTTGTTAGCTAGTTTCTGTTACCTTCAGGAACTCCATCAGTTGCAAATAATTGGGGGCAAAAAGTTGAATGACTTGAGATATAACCTGACCACATCTCCTCATTCGATAGCCCAGACCTGAATTCTCCAGTTTCATGCTTAGAGAATTCAAAACTAAGAAGAACCAAAGCGGACTCAAACGCGCCCTCGTTCTATCCTTATCGGTTCACTGTTTCTCTGAATCTGCCAACATCCTGGATAGCGAAGGACCGTACTCAATTGCCTCATACACGAGATCAGGGAAGGTGCGCAGAGTTGCATCAACTCTGGCACCCTCATGCATGAGCCATGTATGTGGCACGGAGTCATAGGCGTCCTTATAGTCCATCCAACATGTCGACAGATGCCTTCAGAAACGGCAAACCTGCTGACATTATGGCCATATCATAAGGATGCCATTCTGAGTAGCTGACATGACAGAATTGTCATAAATGTGTTTAGTGATTTTAGCTCACAAAATGGATGTAAGAAGTAAGAACCTTATTGACTGTCGGAATAATTATTAAGTAATATGAATGGTTTTTTATGCTTGCTGCATAAATGAACATAGTTAATATATTTTTTATTTCCTTATTGACATTTTTATTTATGTGTATGTCAATATGGTATATGTGTGGGTGGGCTGCGCTCCTGCGCTGCCTTAACCTACGAATAAACCAGTGTGCTTTTAGCTATCAGTAGTTTCACTTGTGTCCCTACGTATGTATGTACTTACACAATAGACATAAAGACATTTCACAAGGTATGAGTTTTCTAAAAAAATTAACGTAGGTCGGAAGTCAAAAGACTTTGTTACAGGGCCATTAAAAAATGACGTGTTTGACAGAAGAAGTTCACTATCAAGTCAACCCTTTATTCAATTCACCACAGATAGAAAAAACGAAGTGCGGTGTTTATTTTATTTTTTCCTATTGAAAATCGTATTACTCGAAATTGTAGTTAAATTTCAGTAAAAGTAAGTAATGTTAGATGAAATAGTTCAATAACGTTTTTCGAAACTTTATTCCAATAACTAGGTAAGGCTTACTAGTTCGTTAATTATTTCAAACAGATTTTTTGTGTTTATTTATTTATCCACGTATATATCTGATGGTTTATGAAGTTTATTTAGAGTTTAAATAGTTGGATATCTCGGGGAATAGGTATCTAAGAAAACACTTAACATTGTCTCCTGTTTTACAATGTATTCCAGCCACACTGATTATGAAAGTTGAACACCACAATAGATGCTATTTACCACTGGTCAAAATATTGTAACAAATTCTAAAATGGAAACAACATTATAAATTCTGTCCTCTATACCAAATTTATTTAGTTTTCCGCCTTGGTGAGATGTTCGTGAGAGTTCAAGTGGTTTTCTTAAGACAGAAGGGGTTGACAGTAGGAGTATGTATAATAGTAAACATTCCATCCTAGACTGCTGTCAGTGTGGTAGTAAATAAGATCTTAATCACACAGTTAACAAGACTTTTCAGTTGCCAACATACTTTACAAATATACCTCAAACTCATAGTAGACTAGACTAAGGTTGGAATTTCTACCTGAGTTCTGAATATTTAGGCTTTTTTCACTTTAATATGAAAAGGTCTTTTGCCAATTTCTTTAGAATTTCTTGTTTAAACAAGGTATATTAGTATAAATTTGCCTCGAAGAGCCACAAACACACCAAAATGATTGTCATGCATTTTTCTGTGTACATATCACACAAAATATTTATTCAGTGTGCACTACACTCACTCATCATCCTTCTTCATCTTCATCTGCTCCTACCTGCTCTTGTTGCATGTTACTTGATGCTGGCAACTCTGAATGATAAATGTAGGAATCAGGTTAAAAGTTCTTAAGGACAGAGATTAGATAAAGCATCAGTAAAGTGTCCCGGGCCTAGTATCTTACAATAAACTTTACTGAGAACTGTTTTTTTTTTTTTTTTATGTAGACCTTTGCCCAGTAATACCATGACATCCATTTATTTTGAAAAGCCTGCTCACAGCAATGGTTATATTGTCATGTAAAGCCAAGAAGGGCATAATTTGCATACACATGTTTTATCACAAAGTGACTCATGAAGTCATGACTCAGGCAGGAGACTTAGTTTGCAAGCCAGACATTGATTATCTCATTATATTTTTTTTTGTTATTATCAGTTTCAGTTGAAAAACAACCCACAATGCGGATTAGCTAACCTTAGCAGCTGCCTTGAAAGATGTTTAAAATAGAATCCTATGTAACACCTATCTTGCTGAGCTATGTGGACAAATATGTGAAGGACTTCAAACCAGCTGATGCACAGGTAATATGCAATACTATAGAGTAATACTTAAAAGAAAAAAAACAAATAGGCTTATGCTTCGCCACTACTCGTCTGAGGTGAAGCAATGCGGCCTAGGGTAGAGCACCACCCTAGACCGCATCGCTTCGCTTGCCTTAGAAAAAGCATTTTACTAGAACTTTAAAGGCATCCAGATTATAATGATCAGGGAACAAAGAAGCCGGCATTGAATTCCAAAGACTGGCGGCAAAAAAGGCACATTAAATGTGGAAGCCCTTTGTTTGAGTTCATGGAACTGTAACCACATCACCATGACTCTTCGCATGCTATTCCATAGCATGCTCTAAATGTTACCGATAAGCAGGCAACTTTGCGGTGATGTTGGATGTTTGGAGCCTAGCTTGGACAAGGGAGTTGATGTCAATGAGCATCTTGGCACGTCAATCAAAGCTACCAATGCTTGACGCTGGTAATTGGCTGATCCATCTCAAAGGTGTAAACAGTACTCTATGCATGATGGAACTTGTCCTTGGTATAATGTGAGCAGCTGTTCCGGCTTAAAATACTTTCACAGCTTTGCTAGAACACCTAGCTTTCTAGCGGCTATTTGGATTCTATAATAGAGTTGTGGGTTGAGGCCAAAGTAGCATGGTGCTTGTGTTTATTTCACGACCTCTGCTCTAAAAAGGTTGAATCAAAAATCCGTTAACCATGAATCGACGACGTGTGTTGCACACTACTTAGTCAAGGCGCTACGAGTTTTCGAAATTAGCATTAAAAAAAAGTAACTTTTAACCACCTGGTCATGTATGGTAAAATTAAAGAAACAGTTATGAATATCCTAAATTCATAGAACAATATTTGTGTCCATTTTCAGGGTCTGAAATAACCCACAAGAGGTGTAGCATTTATATTATGTTTGATTTTTTTATTATGAATGGAATCACGCAGTTCAACCTAGAAGGTTGTTGTCTGCTTAAAAAAATACAAACTAAGCGACTACACGCTAAGGGCACCCCCTGTGGGGTACGAGCCTCGGCTTAGGGCGTCGCTGAGGGAGGACAGCAAAGGGACAGGCTGGATCTGAGTGATATTATTTAGGGAGTGGTTTGAACTTACTGACTCAGCATCACAGGCTAGCTCTAGCAAGGAATGGGTGGGGTATATTATGCTACAACTTGTATATACATATAGTGCGAACAACCTATGTAATGATCAAATCAGTCATCATCATTATGTAGATTTGGTAACGTGACAATTATTTACCGTTATCGGAATTTCTTCGTTACTGTTTGGATGATTGTTTGGTCTTTCTCGCTTGTTTTGATCCTAACAAACCAAACGACTGTACCGAGTACATATCCGTCAGCGGGCATAACAATTATGTGACTAAGCTAAGATAAAATACTTCGAGCTTACTTCGAACCACTTACTTTTTATACGGTATTCGCTGTAACATCGTGCAGGTTACATTAGATAAAGCTGTCCCTTTTCAATCTTAAATGTTCCCACGATTTACAATGATGACTGAATAATTTAGCTGCAGCATGAATTTCGTAGTCGTAAAATTTGGAATCGGCGATGCAATAAATTGAATAAATTTAAACAACTACAATATTTTTGTATAAAAACAATAGAATTTAAAATAAAGCAAAGCAAAATATATGATTTATAATTTATGAGTATAAATTATAAATCATACCAAACAAAGTTTTGAATTTATTTTGGTCACTTTGACGGTCTTTCAAGGCTATGGTTGTGAACAAGGCAGCAACCGAAACTTATTAAAATAACAGAAAATCTGTATTCTTATTATTCATTTCAAATTTAGCACGGAATTCAATTGTTATTGTGCTGTAGATGACCTATAGATCACCTTCCAGTGACTTTCTCGAGTCGTTTGTTCTAATGGCCTGAGTGGTCGCATGCGCAATTGCTGAGCGGGTTCGATCCCCAGGACGGGGAAAGTGTTATTTTTTATCATGAGATGATCATATTGTAGTTACGTTTTGTATATTTTTTTATATCAGCAAGTATGTGAAATATGACGAACAACTCTTGTCTGTTAAATGCCTCGTCTGTCTAGTAGCAGGTTCAACAACGAGGTCTTGTTTTCAGCATTCAGGCATCCTTACTAATATTATATAAGCGAAAATGATTATGTTTGTTTGTTTGTTACGTCTTCACGCCTAAATGACGATTTTGATGAATTTAGGTACAGAGATAGTAGGTACCCTGGAGACGGATATAGGCTATTTAAAAAAGAAACGATCGAGATACGAGGGAGAAAGAAGAAAGAAAAGGCAAAACTTAGCATTTCTATTACAATAAATAAGGCACAAGGGCAAAAACTACATGTAGCAGGTACCTGTAAATCAGGAAAGGGGAACTGTGATACCCCGAATTTAACGCGAGCAAAGCCGCTGGGCAAAAGCTAGTTATATATAATATTATAAGGATTTTCATCAAGAATTTCTGAATAACAACAGTTTAACCAATATATCGATTTGTAGAACCAAAGGCCGTTTTGGCCTTGCTATTATCAATACCGCGCTGGCCAATTAAGGCTCGCGTTAATCGATAAAACGTTTAAACTCTGCTTTGTGGTTCACACATGTTTAAGTACATGATCGTTTTATCATGCCAATACGAATTGTATCAGCATGTATCATAGCACGGTTGGTGCAGTGGCTGAGCGACCGATCGACCACTACGCTGCGTGTAGCGGGTTCGATCTCCGCACGGAACAAATATTTGTATGATCAAAAGGTAGTTGTTCCGGGTATGGCTGTTTGTGTATGTGAGTTAAATTGTTTGTAAACGCACTCACGATACTGGAGAAATTCCTAGTGTGGGCAGTATGTGGGTTCTTCTCTAACAATGTACTGTTTTGCTAGAGCCATACCTGCTTAGTGACCATAAATACCCAAAAATATGTCGATTATCGCCAATATTCTTTGGGGGATATTCTCGTGGGTATAGGTAGCGATAACTAACCTTCTAAAGCCGGTTCATAAACTTTTATTAACTAGTTAAAATATTTTTACTAATATAGTGTCGTAAATAAATAATATGCGGCTGCCCGCGTTTATGCAAGTCGTCCTATTTTCAACTGGATGCGCTGGATAATGCAACCAATATAAGCATCTGAATCGTGAACCGAATACGAGTAGTGTTGCCCAAATTCAGTCTTGGTCTTGCAGTCTTGGTCTTGTTCTTGCGTTTTTGCAAGACCAAGACCAAGAACAAGACCGCGTATTTTTAGCAAGACCAAGACCAAGACTGACCGTGCAAGACTTGAGCAAGAACAAGACATAGCCTGCAAGACTCTTGCGTCTTGCAGCTAGGACTTAGCGCTATTTCACGGAGTAGTTAGGTGTAACAGTTCGGTGTATAGGTACGCTTAGGAATTCTATGTGACGCAAAAAACTGTATCAAAGAATATGAAAAACTGGACCTATGCGCATTACGACTAATACCATAAACATACCTACATAGCGAATAAAAAAATATCCATTAAAATCAAACTGAGTGCATGCATAGTTATGTTTTAATCATCGGCACTTTGATAATGCGGCATCAAAGGTTTTGTACTTACTTCTCAAAGAAATTTGCCGCTTTTCGGAAGTACATGGTTATGATACACGCGCCGGCGCGGCGGCTTCTTTTGAAATCATATACAACAATCGTTGCCGCCGCGCCGAAATCACAACATTAGACACTATTTTATGGCCGCCACAGGGCGTAGGTATACTCATGCAAAATAATTTCGAATTTTAAGAATACCTACAGGTGTTCCAAAGAATAAATAAGTTTCAGAGTGCTTAGAATGAAAATGAATACATTATAATGATCACGCAATATTAAATTTAATATAAGTTGAGGGTTCAATCTTTCTAGACAGATATTGTTCTTTAAAATACAGTCAAGTTATTGTAATTAATTTGTTTATTACATGTAGTATCAATATTTCTATCGTACTAGTGTGGATATATAGGATGGTGTGAATATATCAAAAAAAGGAATCACAGGTCAAGTAAATCACAAGTGGTTTATTGAAGAACCAAAAAGAAGTCTGTCTACATCGAAGTTAAGTTAAGGACTGTCTTCCAGCCTCTTCTTCTATAATTACGTTACCTACGTTTTGGGTTTCTCACCCCACTCGGTCATACTGTCAAACAAGCCGCTCTCGACGTTCCCACGCATTTCCTATTCTTACAAATACAATAGGTTTACAAACATATTGTCTATCGGTCAAAACATCTGTACACAACATGCTTAAAAAACATTTACTCTAATCTTATTTACAATCCCAAAAACCCTTACCGTCATAAAAATAAAAAGATTCAAAAGAATATACAAATACAATTGAAATAGCCTACAACTAATTTTTACAACTCCACATTCGGCCATCCTGCGACGACAATTGCCCTCAATTGTCATTGTCGGACTCTCCATCTGTTGTTTTATGGCCTTCCTCAGGACCCATTCCCCATAGTTTCAGTACTTTGGTAACCAGATATGGACTCAAAAACTTCCCCTTAAGTTTTAATCTAGGCCCTAACTGCGTCCGTTGAATAGCCACCCAGTTTCCCTCATGGTAGACTTTGGCTGGCTTACGGTTTTTATTGAACCCTCGGCGATTTTCTTGTTGGGTTTTCTGTATCTGTTGCTGGGCCTCTTGTCGCAACTTTTCTCGGTCTTCTTCGAATTGGGTTGCCCACTCTTGTTCAAGTAATTCGTTCAGGTTCAGGTCATCTTTTAGCCGCATGTTGACACCAAACAACAACTGACACGGTGATCTTCCTGTATTACGATTTGGCGTTGCATTGATGTACTTTTGAACATTTTCTACCTTTTGGCGCATCCCTTAAAACCAGAAGTCTCTTCTTACAAGATCTTCGGTTTTGTTAATGCCGAAATGTGCCCGGTCGTGTGCCCTCTTAATTACCTGCATCTTCATATTCTTAGGAACTACCACCCGTGGTTTGCTATCTAAACATTTATACAATAAATGATTTCTCAATAAATGTCCGTCGGCCTCATTGCGCGTTGTGGCGTCTATAATGGGCTTAAGAGTTTCATCTTTGTCTTGCGCACTTCTCAATCGCGCAATTAAGCCTTCGTCATTTTCACAAATATACAATATCTCAACTAAAGGATTTCTACTAAGCGCATCTACATATGCCATATTTTTACCTAGTCTATGCTCTATTTCATAATTAAAATCACTTAACATTAACACCCATCTTGACACTCTCAAACACATTTTCTCTTTCTTTACAGTAGCAGTAAATGCTTGACAATCAGTTACAATCTTAAATTTAATATTCAACAAATATATTCTAATCGCTAATACTTCTAATTCGTAACTACAATATCTACACTCTGCATCGGTCGTCTTACCACTAGAATAATATACGGGATGAAGTTTACCATCGTGACTATCTTTCTTTTTAACTAGTACTATCGGACTTGCATATTCTGAAGAACGAATGTTTCCCTCCTCCATCCACAACTTCATTGATTCGTTTGCTTCTTTGCGTTCTGAAGGAACTAATCTGCGCGGCCTTGAAGCTACTGGGTTATCCGACGTCAAAATTATTTTTGCCGGTATACCGACATCACGCGTAGCTTCGGGCTTATAATTTGCAATCATATTTTTGACTTCCTCTCGATAATAATCCTCTTTGATGTGAGATAAATCAACCTCTTTTGCTTCGTCTACCACGTTAATTTTAAATACGGGAGGTTGCGTACTTTCGTCATCGTCTAATTTGAAAAAAGTGACCTCCCCGCGTCGAACGCGAAGCTCTACTCTATCTAGAAAATCCGTACCCAACAGAACAGGACAATTAAGCATTGAATCAGGTACGACATGAAATTCGACGGTAAACTTATCATGTTCTACTATCATGCTAGTAGAAAACTTACCTAGAGTTTCATTCACTTCGGACCCAAGCCCTTCAAAACATACCTGCCTACCCTGTAGGGGTGGCAATCCCAAATTCTCGTACTCACTCTTACGCATTATCGTTAAATCACTACCTGTGTCTACTAAAGCTAAAATCTTACAGTCTTTAATTGTTATCTGTTTTTGATATCTTTCCTTCGATGCTCTGGACACTATATACACATCTTTCGGTTTTGCCGTACACACTGCAGCTACGTGGCCAAACTCATCACACTTAAAACACTTTTTTCCTTTAACTTTATCTGGACACGTTGAACTAATGTGATCTTCGGAGCCGCAGTTGAAGCAGCGCTTCCTCGTTTCCTCTGGGATTCCAGCTTGCATCTTGTTGGAACTTTCATTCTTATCCGTCTTTGCCGGTGCGTTCTTCTTCGGTGCGTATTGGATTTGGCTAGTTTTGGCCTTCGCCATTTCCTGTTTCATTTGTTCGTATTGAGCGAACCTTTCCTTTAACTGCTTGATGTCCTTTGCACCGTATAACAACGCTTTGTTTACCGCGTCATCAGGAATACCCTCTATGATGTATTGAATAACCGTGCGAGTATCTAAATTAGCTGGCGCGGCAATCTGAAACATCTTGTACGCAAATTCTTGTAGCGTCTCTTCATTCTTCTTTTTCCTTTTACATAATTCTCGATGGATTTTTAAACTGTCGATTGTTTCCTCGAACTCGTCTATTAGAGCCTCTTTTAAGTTACGCCAGGTTTTTGCGCATCTTTCGTAACTAACGAACAATTTCGCGGAACCCTCCAGGAGGCGTTTGGCATAAACAATCTTCTGCGCCTCGTTCCATGCACATATTACAGCCATCTCCTCGAAATCATCCAGCCATCTTCGGATATTCGAGTGACTATCACCATTAAATTTTCCTAATGAACCTTCAACATCATTAAAGGTTAATAATACGCGCTGTGATACGTTTCGTCTTCGTACCACTGGCGTGTGGTAGCCACTTCCGTCGTCATAAGCGCCACCATAATCGTCGTCGTGTTTTCTGAGGTTTTTCAAAGCAGGATCCTGGATACGTCCGTCTTGATGTCTCCGATCTGCGCCGCTGAGTCCTAAGGCGTCAACAACCTCAGCGTCGTCATCTTCTTCGTCATCGTCTTCTTCAAGTTCTTCCTCTTCATTGTCAGCAAGGCGGTCACGTTCCAGCAGCAGTGCCGCTCTCAGTCTCGTCAACAATTCAGGTTTGCGACCTGTCACCCGGAGGTTGCGACGTCTTAGCTCCTCTCTGAGCTCCGGAACCCGCATGCGGGGAAGTTGATCGTCATTCAACTCTACCCCGGCAACACCTCTTGCGACCTTGTCAATTAAACCTTCCATGACTAACTCACTTGCGCACTTTACTAAAACTTTTGCACTTACTGACACGTCTTTCCCCACACTTATAGTTTCTCGATTGCTGTGATCCCGGACGAGAGTTTCTCGATTGCTGTGATCCCGGACGAGCCCCCAAATGTAGCATCAAATATTTCTATCGTACTAGTGTGGATATATAGGATGGTGTGAATATATCAAAAAAAGGAATCACAGGTCAAGTAAATCACAAGTGGTTTATTGAAGAACCAAAAATAAGTCTGTCTACATCGAAGTTAAGTTAAGGACTGTCTTCCAGCCTCTTCTTCTATAATTACGTTACCTACGTTTTGGGTTTCTCACCCCACTCGGTCATACTGTCAAACAAGCCGCTCTCGACGTTCCCACGCATTTCCTATTCTTACAAATACAATAGGTTTACAAACATATTGTCTATCGGTCAAAACATCTGTACACAGCATGCTTAAAAAACATTTACTCTAATCTTATTTACAATCCCAAAAACCCTTACCGTCATAAAAATAAAAAGATTCAAAAGAATATACAAATACAATTGAAATAGCCTACAACTAATTTTTACAACTCCACATACATGTTTTAGCAAATGTAAGCTTATTTGCTAAGACATGTAAAAAAACAAATTGGAATGTGGAAGTAACTGTTTCTTAATTATAAGATATTATTATTAAGAAACAGTTACTTCCATGAAAAACGACATATAGGTCAGTTGATTTTTCAAATTTCTTATCAAATCTTCAGTAATTTATTAATCTGCTTGATCTTTACTATGGCTATGTTAATTCAAGCTCACAATGTTCCAATTCTAATACGTTTTTCTAAGATTTAAAATAAACTTTAATAAATAGTAATAGACTAATAGGTAATTGCAAGACTTGCAAGACTCTTGCTGCAAGACCAAGACCAAGACCAAGACTGGGAGCGCAAGACCAAGACCAAGACCAAGACCAGGTGTATTGGCGCAAGACCAAGACCAAGACTGGCTAAGTCTCGTCTTGTTCTTGCATTTGGGCAACACTAAATACGAGTCGGTTTTTTTAAGTTGCGGTTATTGTGATTCCCAAATACTTAAATAAAATAAACGGTTCTTACATGGTTCACTAAAGAGTATGTATTATGTAAGCATGGCAGTAGGTAGTGTTCTGTAGCTGCCCACCCCCATAGGAATAAGACGTGAGTTTATGTATGTATGTGCGCAAATAGTTTTTTTTAATCGTTACACTAGGAATTTCTCCTGTATCGTGGGTGCTTTTACAAACAGCAACTCACATCCACAAACAGCCAGACCCGAAACAACTATCTGCAGGTAATACAAATATTTGTTCCGTGCGGGAATCGAACCCGCGACACGCAACGCAGCAATCGATCGCTCAGCCTCAGCGCCAACCGTGCCGTCAAGTTTATCCCGCACCATCTTATATGGGCGCCCCCACGGATCTCCATCCAGAGATTCTACTAATATAGTAGCCTAATCATGATTTACTTCGTCGTATTTTTTGCAGGTGTCACTATGGGGCGGAGGCGTGGCGCTCCACAATCTTGTGCTCAAAGCGGATGTGCTGCAGCAGGAGGTGGCGCTGCCTTTCACCCTGGTCTCCGGCCGCATCCACGAACTGCTCATCCAGGTGCCGTGGACCAAGGTCATGTCCGAGCCTATCGTCGTAACTATCGATACTATAGGTAAGAAACTAGTTACCCTTTGGAAACTGTCACCACACTTATTGACACGAAATAAAACAGCGAAAAAGATGTCTGCGCAGCCTATTTCGTGTCGATAAGTGCTTAAGGCGTATGTGATGTTATTTGTACTGATATTAAAATCAAATTAACGCTAGGATAATTAAAGTTGAGTTCAAGATGTTATCTTGAATCTTTATACAAAAAAATAACCGACTTCCACAAAAAAACAAAAAGATGGAAAATAAATTTACTTCCGAAAGTCGGTTTCAAAAATTATTGAATCGTTTTTTTTTTAATAAAATTTTTCCTCATATAATTGGCTCTAAGAGACCGCAGACCTCAGTATTTGGTATTAATTTCAAGTCGATGCCTCTGTGCGACGTACGAAACCTTAAAAAATATGTACTTAATGCAAAATTACTTACCCCCCACCCTAACCTGTGTCCTTCTCCAGGTTCCTCCAATTTTACAAGGAGACAGATTTCAAATCTAGCCCCTTACAAAATTTTATTACGACCCAATCAGCTGTTTATGGAGCTATGAATAAATAATATACAACACATACATACACAAGTCAATATTGTATTATTGTAGCCAATGTAATAATATTTTATCTTTTAGGTAGTTTTAGTAATAATATTTTATCTTTTAGGTGTCTTTGTTATATAAAATATATTAAAGATGCCATGCAAAGAAAACTTTCAAAGATCGTTGTTTTTCCATTTCTATTTTTTGTCACGTAGTTTCCTATAGTCGCTTTTAAATGCAGTCTTTTATTAATTTGGATTGGATCAAACAAAGCTTCTTTGACATTTATAATATTAGTATGGATATCTTCTGCGCCGATGGGTATTTTCCCTCTAAGGGGGACTTTTGTGAAAACTAAAGACGCAGTATGGAAAGGATTTTATGATTACCCATTAACTTATAAAACGCTGTTTGTTTCAGAATGTGTGCTAAGCCTTAATCCGCCTTCCGAGTCTGATATTGCCAGCGCCGCAGCGTCGGAACCAAGGTAAAGCAATTACTGTAAATTGAAAAGTTAAAACACAACCTCATTTCTTTCACGTCATTTTAAATGGGCACCGTCGAAGCATTAATACCACTTATCAACAAATAGTTTTCCTCATTCAACTACATATTAGCAGTAAATTATCATTCGTTTTTACATAGGAAATCATCAATTGACTTCGCCCACTCTGACGGATGGGAAAGGGGAGTCTGACTTGTACTGGCTAAAACCACTCTCTTTGTTCCGGGGCCGCGGTATCCCTTTCAAACAACCCGTAACCCCGACAGGCCCTAGCCCTAAAGGGGAACATTTTTGTGACAAAAAGACCTTTGTTAATTTAAGAGTGCTTGCATAACGTTTTTTTTAAACGTTGCCCCCCCACACTAGGAATTTCTCCTGTATCGTGGGTGCCTTTACAAACATTCAATCTCACATACACAAACAGCCAGACCCGGAACAACCACCTGTAGGTCATCGCTCAGCCACTACGCCAACCGTGTCGTCGTTTTTAGTTACTTGCATGTTTTATGGTTTTTAGTTGTTAGTTATTTTAAGTGACTATAATATTTTTGAACCCTATATAGCAGTGACCCTATGCAGGGAGGTATAACCTTGTTATGTACACACGACAGCACATCAACCAACACACAACCATTTTAACCTGATCTCTCTACTACGGTGTGCGATCCGTATTGGAGAGATCGGGTTATAACAGTTAAGAATAGGTTGGCCTTCCGTCGTGTGTACAAATAGTATCTATAATACAATAACGACACCTTTTAAGTTACAAGATCATTGTTCCACCATATGCAAAAGTTTTTCATATTTATCTGTAGCTTATATTATGGCGCACATAAAAAATTGCATTGTATTACATTGTAGCCGGAAGTCCCAACCGATAGAAGCGCCACCGGGCTACATGCAGGCTCTCGTCCGGCGCATAGTCAACAACATCGCGCTCAGAGTACATCATCTCATTGTGAAGTACGTGCAAGATGACATCGTCCTCTCGCTCAACGTGAAGCATCTGGCCGTAGACAGCGCTGGACCTAACTGGGAACCGGCTTTTGCAGGTATTATATAAAACTCAATATCATTTCAGCCTGGAATCATTCACTGTTGAGTATAAGCCTCCTCTTTCTTTAGTCGTACTTCTCTGTTTTGAGCCTCCCTCATCCATCTACGATTTTGCTATACACTGTTGACGACCACATTCGATTATCGGCATCAGTATACATAATAAGGAAAAAAATATTTTTTATGTTTTCGTACCTTATAAGGAAAAAACGGAACTCTTATAAAATCATTTTGTTATCCATCTGTTATCGAGTTCAAAATTGATACCAAAAACTAAGGTCACTTGAAGCTGTGAAAAAATCAACCTTCCAAATCTACGCAATCAAAATATCTGGCCGATCGTGTCCCATATCCAAAACATACGCAAAAGGAATTAACCCATAAAGTACTTCCCTACATAAAGTATTGACCTAGAATTTTAAAGATGCTTTGCAAAAAAATATTTTTACAAACTAACTTCTTCGTCCTTCAATACAGTTTATCTTTTCGTTAGAGCAACGTTCGGTACTGTCTTTAGTTACCGACAAATTTGTTCGGAACCCTCGGTGCACGCGTACTTGGCTTGGTTAAGGATACTTGAAAAATGTTTACAAACCTATAGGGCAGATAAAAAATAATCTTAAAGAAATCCATATTCTAGGCTTGCATATAAACTCATGAAATATTAAGGGATAAATAAATAAACACGGAGTAAACAAAAGTAATACTGACTTCGTAGAGAAGTTCCCTGTTCGGGGGCAGTGGCAAGGGGAACCGGCCTAAATAATAATAATAATTTATTTATTTTCGGATACCAGAGATCCATAGTGTTAGTAGCACGCCTTATATCTAGTGTTAGTACATACATAAATAAAAAACAATTAGAGTATGAGTCACTTTGTACAGAAGATGAAAGCCAGTGAATCAAGCAGTCATCCTCTCTACAAAATGCCTCAAAAATAATCTATGGTGTCTATACTTCTTTCACTATGGTTCATGATGAAGCCTGACAGACCTTATTTTATATTCCAGACATCGATCAAATTCAGCCGATGATTAGACGGCTCGTACGACTGGATGACTTGACGCTGTGTCTCGACAAATCTGACGCTGATGGCAAGATAAGGTTCTTTCAGGAACCCCTGCTGTACCGGTGTCAGTTGGACTTCAGGTCAGGAAGAAAAGGGTTCTAGCATGTCTTAGAACCTTCTAGATACATGTGACATTTAAAACCCGTACTAGTCTTATTTAATGGTTATACGAGGCTTGTGTTTCTGCAGCGGAAACATTGTATACTAATCATATATAGATATTGAAGTATATCAGAACAATTTTTTAAAAAACCTTTGTAGTCTCAGAGTACGACGATATAATCGGAAAACCTGTAATTTTTAGGATACCGTGCCTCAAAAAAAAAACGAAACCCATATTGGATCACTTTCTTGTATGTCTGACTGTCTGTCAAGACTGTTTATCTCGGGAACGCGTGGATGTATCGAGTTGAATTTAAAATCATGTTACAACTTTGTAGTCCCTTATGCTGTGATAAAAACAAACCTCTAAGTCTACGCAGTCAAAAGATATGGCTTTTTATTGTTCATCGATGGAAGCACGAAGAACCAATTGAACTGCTTTACCATATCCGATCGGTGGTGGTTTGTTCAGTCTTGCCCCTACTGCGAACCTGTATAATTTCGCAAGCACCGTTAGTTATATCTACTAACTGTAGTATGTTTCTAGAGTCCGGACTCAGCTGTTGTCAGCTAACACTCGCCGCGCGACAAACTTGGACATCCAGCTGCGGTCCGGCAAGCTCGCGTGGAGTGTCAGCAACGAACAACTGATCTTGCTGATCCGACTGCTGAATGAACGGACGGCGTCGGCGAACGCCTTCAAAGCCTCGGCCTCTGCGTCCAAGCCTACCACACCGGCTGCCCAGAGTAAGTTAATAAATGAATAACAAAAATTACGCGTACTCTAGGTATCGTAGGCTTTTGTGCCATTTTGTTTGAAGTTGTTGCAACACGTTATTTTCTTACAAAAATATATATAAACAGTGTGAATTTTTCAAGTTGGTGTGGATGGCCAAATCCGAAACTATGAAGAATAGCAACAAATACTCGATAAAAGTCCGATTTTGATGAAAGCTAAAATTAACGGCATCATTGGATTTTCTCACAACGTGTTGATTTAAAAAAAATGCTCCCACACGCACACAAATATTATCTGACAGTGCTGGAGCGTGCATAGTGCTCACTTAAAAGGCGTTTTGAGTTCAAGTTTAATGATATTTATGTAAATTATTGGCGTGTGTCAGCCATTATACCATAATGAGCGAGTGGGACCAAAATTTTTGTCCATTCATAATAAAGGCTTTGTAGAAGTTGGGAAGGGAGCATATAGAGTGGACCGTGATTCCGACATTCGTCCGTAGAACAGATTTATCTGGGAGTGGCCTCTTGACTTGCACGTCTTTCTACATCGTTCTTATTTGAGAACAATGTAGAAAGACGTGCAAGTAGATATGTTTAATGCTACGTGGCGTATTAAGTTAAACACCACAAACTGTGTTTGAAAACTTACTTGACTTTTCCTGCCATTTATAAATATGAAGTAGTCGTATTTATAACAGCAAATGAATGTCAATTGAATAGGTATTTCGGGTGATGTTAATGACTATTGCAGATAAATGTGTATGCGGTGGTCTTAATAAAAACAAAACATGTATCGTCTACAGATACCACGTCAGGGAACTCAGCGGAACCGACTCGCCAGGAGAGCTGGTCGGAGTGGGCGTGGTCGTGGCTGCCCTCGCTCGCAGACCGCGAGACGGACGTGGCGGAGACGCCTGTTGTACCCACACCTCTGCCCGTCTCCTTCGTGGCGTACCTTGATGATGTGTCGCTCATGTTTAAGGTAACATTCGATCTTTATGATAACTAGAAGTACAGTTTTGGGGTAACTCGACCGAAAAAGTAGCGGCTTTTAAAGCGCAGAAACGTTGCGTACGGGCGATGTTTAAACTAAAAACAACAGATAGTTGCGTGCCTTTTTTCAAACGCTATGGCTTATTAACATTGCCGTGCATATACATTCTGTAAGTAGCAGTATTTGTCAAGTCTAACCCGAATCGTTTTAAACGTATGGACGACGCATTTCCTTGTAATAGACGCGACAACACCTTGCTATGTATTCACCCCGCTAAGACAACACTAATGCACAAAAGTGTCTTTTGTATGGCCCCGGTTATATATGTATAACAAAATACCTAAAAAATGGAAAGAACTGCCGTTAACATAATTTAGAAAAACGCTTCGTAAATTCCTAGCCCTTAAAGCATATTACAGTGTAAATGATTTTTTAACTGATAATGAATTTCAAGTTTAAGCCGATGTAGGTAGTTCCCTCGTTTTTCAAAAGGTATTTTGTTGTGCACTTTATTTAATTATTTTTTTAGTTTTTATATTTTAATTATTTTTTAGTTTTATATTTTAATTATTTTTTAGTTTGTCTAAACTTTTTGCATGCCAACAGGTAAAATATGGCTGATCCTGTTTTCCTTTACCACCATGTACTGCACCCATATTTGCAAAATAAAGTATCTTTATCTTTACAAGGGTACCATAATAAGAAAAAGTTTTCAAAATAAGGAAATTTTCGATGATTCGATTTATTTTAATTAATCGTATTAATTCATTCTTATTTTTGCTTTTACTCTGGGTGTTCTTAATGTGCTTGTTTTTTTATATCATTCTCACTTATCTGTATAATCTCAACCAACATGACTGATGTAACCATGGTTTTGTAAAAACATTATTATTTAAAAGAGTGTCCATGGGATTTCTTGCCCATTCTTCTCCATAGAGATACACTTTAGAATGGGCAACTAAAGTACTTTTACAAGTTATTATATCTTGTGACTGAGACTGTAGCAGCATTTTTTTATTTTTGACATAACATTCAGAAGTGCCTGTAATGATTTGAAACTACCGTAGCCGTTCGGCAATTGTGTGTTGTTTAAATATGAATAGATTATGTGTATTATAAATTTCTGTGCCAGATAATGGAGACCGAGGGTAACAACCGCAAGCGGTCGCGTCCCGTCATAGAATTGTGCGCTGCGCACGCGGCGGTCATCACGAACGTGTGCACGCCCACTAACCTGCGCGTGCGCTTTGGAACCCGAGAGCTCACTGTGCGTTCGCACGGCAAGTGCGTCTGCGGATTTGTTAGTTATAAGACGGTGAGTATTTAACATGAGAACATCAGTCCCGGACTCCAAGACAGCAAAGACGAACAGATCGGAGAGCGATGTGCGGGAACCAACCAAAAACATTGGTTGTAATCATTCACATACATTACGTCTATTAACTCTCCTGTGGTTGGTCGAATCTTGCACATCTCCCTGTTGAAATCCTCATGAATGTCCTCCACCCTGGGGTAAGCGAAGTTGTCTGTCAGACTCGTACTAACTAAAACCATACGGTTTCTTGAATACCTTTATAGATATTCTGACCATCATTTTGAAAAACATATTTATTACATTCGCAAATCGTGTAGAAAAACCTTAAAAAAAACGCTTAAATACTATTGTTAACGTAAATACGTAGTCTTTCTCAGAATAGGTTTTATATCATATACTGCGCCTAACTGGTACACCTACCCGAGTTCAAAACGGGCATATGACTTGAAGTCATGGAGAAGTATTTCTGCATGATATACAAAAAAGTGAGTTAAGGCCGTACCCTACGCAAATAACCTTGAGCATTCGCTTCCCTCTTTGCCGCGCAGGAGTGAGTGAGTGAGAGCAGTAGTGAATGATGCCTATTTTTTTGCATAAAATATATATAAAATTAAGTATTGGGTTTTTGGAAAAAATATTTCTACCAAAATGTTCATTATAGAATTCTGTATCCATTAGTGTCAGTTGCAAAATTAAACAATGTTTACTTTACGAGGAGATGCATGTTATTGATATTTTTTCTCATTTCTGGGGCTTTGTTGTAAGGAGATTTACTAAATAATGCCTCAATAAAAATAAAAACTAAATCTACAATAATGGAATCAAAATTATAAAGAAATTTAATGTATTTTTTTTGTTACTTAGTTCGTTTTAAATAACAAGTAGATAGCTCTAGAAAACTGTACTAAAACGGCTTGCGCGGCGTTTTGGTCGGGGTGGCGTCTTAAGAGAACAAGGCACGCGGGCAGTTTTTAAATCAAGTTAATTAAATTTCAAAATCAAGAACTCTTTGTACTACTCAAAGTATTTTTTTCAGTCCCAACTCCAGCACACGATATTCTTGCAAAAAGCGCAACAACCGGAGTCAACCGAGCAGCAACCCTGGACATGGCCAGAACACCTGCTCAATGAGAAAGTAACAGTGAACGAGGTCGGCATAGAAGAGAATAAGCCAACGAAATCGGCCACTGAAAATCCAACCCCGTCTGTGGTAAGTGCATACTATATCTGTTTAATGTAACTAACTGTCTTGCTCGGTTTCACCCGCGTCTTTTTTTTCTTTCTTTCGTTGCTATCCCAAGGGTAGTAGTGATACTTCAGGGTAATGTAGCTTCCTATTAGTAAAAAAAAATTTGTTAAAATCGGTTCAGTAATTTTGGAGCCTATTCGATACAAACAAAGAAACAAATCTTTCCTCTTTATATTTTTTATTATTATATATTTAAAAAGTGGTCCGCTGGTGTTGGGAGCAGAATCCAAACTACCGGTGGTTAGGGTTCCAGAGACAGGAATCTCCTCACAATGCGAGCCGTATCGAGCAGCCCAGCCTCTAAACCTGAGCCTCGGGAGATGTTTGTGGAGGCTCCTGAATATATATTATTGTATAATTTTTTTTCTAACACACCGTTCTCCTTTTTCGTGTTTCTTTCTCTCTTGTTGACAAGGTCAAATTCCATCAAGGACCAACATTAAATTGTTTTCGGAAGGTAAGACTGATGTATCGTTTCTCTGAAACAAGTAGTGTTTCGACGCTTTTCTGATGGTATTATCGCACAGGATCATGGTCTATCTGTATTGTAAACTTCATTGAAATCCGTACAAATACATGACGTGACAAATAAACGTACTTTTATGATAGTGTGATGAGTAATGTACTTTACACAATTTGTTTTTTTTTTCGTTGTATCATAAAACCGAAATCTAACCCGATTCACATTACCAGGTCCCCGAAGGCTACGCTGAACAGACGACAGCAAAAAAAGAAGCGGATAGTAATCCATTGACAACAGATACACCGGATAATGTCGATGGCTTGTTGGCCGCTATGGGCGCGGTCCTGTCTGTAGACTACGTACACGAACGGAAGCCGAGCAATCCGAACGTTAATGCTTATGAAAACCCGCCTACGGACTTCGAGTACAGGTGAACTTACGTTGTATGCTTAACGCACACTTATGTTACTATCTGTGCGAAAATTCAACCAAATCGGATCTGTAGTTTTTGGATGAAATAGTAATAAACATCCATCCATCCTCACAAACTTTCCAATTTATAATATCTCTCCTGCGCGTTTACACCCGCGTCTTTGGTTACTACCCCGCTCCCGTGGGTAGTAGCGTCATGAAAATATGATAATGTAACTTCCTAATGGCAAAAGATTTTTTTAAAGTGGTCCAGTAGTTTTGAGTTTATTCGTTACATTAAAAAAAGTGTAGACTTACGACCCACCCCGGGTTCGCACGGGTGCAATAAAGATACTAATTTTATCATATGAACCTTCCTCTTGAATCACTCTATCTATTGCTGAAAAGATCTAAGCGACCAGACAGCGGAAGCAACTTAATTTTTAACCGACGAAAAAAAGGAGGTTCTCAATTCGACATGTATATTTGTTTTTTTTTTTTTTTTTTTTTTTTTTATGTATGACCACGCATAAGTTTTATACTATGTAAAGAAGTAGGATTTTTCATCCTCCAGCCCTGTCTTGCCTCTCTTGCCCGGGCAGCATTAGATAGATATTACAGTCGTGATGTTTTGTTAATGTGTGGTTACAGTGACTGGGTAGAAGAGTGCAGTATCTCAGTAGTGGTGGAGCCAGTGGACGTGCGTATCTGCATTGGTCTCATACATCGGCTTACGGCACTGAAGAATATCTTCACGGAACAGGGGCTTGAATCACTGCGTAAGTTCAATCTTAACCTCGACGTCCAAAGTCGAAAATAGAAAGTTAAAAAAAAATCTTCGAGATAAATCGAAATTGCTGTATCGGTCTAATACTTGCGAGAAGCGGCCGGAAAAAAGTTGTATGAAAATCCATATCCGTCTTGTTTTAGTGGCCGAGTAACTTACTATGGAAACTCATATTTGTCGTGTAATTTAAAAATAGAACGATATTTTACTGAAACAAACACAAAACAACAAAAACATGGCGACCATGGAGGTTATATTTAAATTTCGAACTGGCATGCAAATAGAAAGCTGTTATTGAAAAAAAAAACAATTGAATACTTTGGCGCGTTAAAACTTATCGTTTTACTTCGTTGATAGCACAATTCAAATAAAAAGTTCTGCCTAGGTACTATTTAGTTTTAATTTCCGCGCCTTATTGGTGAAAAGTACTAGCCAAGCCTTGGCCACAACTAGGCATTTATGGACTTACGTATGTGTGCCTCGGCCCACATTAACACGTTCGTTCATTAATGCTTTAATATACTATATTGTATTGTATGACGGCGGGGCTTGTGGCTAAATAACAGCAGCTCCTTCAATCCATTTCATACAGAGTTCCCTCCGTGCCTCGAAAACCACTTTGGCAGTCTCTCCATGTAAAATATTGGTATTAGGCTGCACTGGTATCTGACCTATACATAGTTGAGAAAAAAATAGGCAGATGATGATGACATGAATTTAAGATCAATTAATCATCATCATTTTTCTGCCCTTGTCCCGTTCTATTTGGGATCAGCGCAACACGTTTTCTTCTTCCATTCTCCCCTATCAGACGTCAGATCAATTAATATATCAATGAAAACAATTTTATTTTGTTATATGGTTATGTCCAGTGTGAGTCCAATAAATACATTTCTTTTATTATTTCACAGATCCACCCAAACGCATTCTAACAGTGGAAGAGAACGATGCTCTGACCGAGAACCTTCCGCAGCGCTGCTTAAAGGTGGACGTGCGGCGCATGCGCGTGCGCCTGTTACCCTGGAACCACTCACAGCCCCCGCAGCCCTCGCAGACAGAGGTTATGTTAGAAGTTGAGCTGCCCAATAGCCATATCATTGTGATGGCGCCCTTGTACGCTCATAGGTGAGTCAAAGTCATTTGAAGGGATATCTAAAAAAAAAACGATTTAAAAAAAAATGGAATATAACTTTACTTCCAATTATGAATTATCCAACTGAAACGTAATATAAGTATAAAAAATAATATTTCTAGATTATCTGATTTTGCCGTATCAGTCTGTGACAGTGAACTGAAGGATAATGCACCTGTGGCTGCATCGGGTCTCTGCTGAGATTCATCCCTCTCAAGTCTGTTTTGGTTAACGATCTTCCAGTACTTGACAAACTAACAAAACTCGAGTTTCTTTGGAACAGCTCAACAATTCTCAATGGAATACGACAAATATATTAGAGTTCGGAATGTCTGCCAAGTAAGAAGTTAGAAGGAGACAGGAACATGGCGGAATGCGGACTATTTTATACGGACAACGATGTAGACTTGTAGAGCATCTTTAGGCTCATATAAGATTATTACGAGTAGGGTATAATCAAACGGAGGATCCCCCGCACACACGATTTGTTTGCGTTACTAGATTTTCCAGTTTTGCACAAATCGTTTTAAGTCTTGAACATCAAAAATAACAACGAGATGGCGACGTTCTTTTTGGCCACGGGCCGGAAAACCTTAAACTAACCTTTCACTGTTATTTTACAGATTTCGCATCATTGTCAGTATGGTCCTTATTTTCGTGAATTCGATTGAAACCACTTTATTATCGTCATAACAAGATGGATGTTTCGATTCCAGAGTTTGCTCCGCCGCATGCCAGATGCCGACCGACGAGGGCCCGCTGTGGCAGGGATCACGGCGCCACGTTACGCTCACGGTCAACGGGTTGCAAGCGCGCCTCGCCAGCATCGACGGCACAGAGACCCGCCCCTGCGCCCGCGCAGACCTCACGGTCGTCACGCACCACTTACTGTACAAAAGCTTCTTCGAAGAAAGGAACTCTGTTGAGGTCTCTTATCAAGTGAAGATAAGTAAGTAGGATTTTTTGTTATCTTAGCTTGTCTTCTTAGCGAGTCCGTGGCTATATTTTATAAGTCGGCTCCGAAGTTAGCTGCATGTTCAGCGCTATCACTTGCGTTCATTAATTCCTGTAGCGTGCAGTGACATGGATCAGAATATACGTCTGAATGTTTAAATGGTCTAACTAACCGGATGTTTAATAAAATAATGACATTCAAATACATCCTCATTTGAATGTCATTATTTAACTTGGTGCGAGTGCCTATCTAACCGCTACAGCCCAGTACCGGGCTAACCCTTGGTAAGGCTTGTCAGAATTTTTACTCTCTAATCACCAATAACATCGGTCAAAAGTTTTTAATTATCAGTCGAAACTTATCGTGTTTCGAGGCACGAATGGAACTATGCAATGAATGACCTCCCATCCGCAGACTAACCGCAACAAATGTTGCTTTACCTTGAAGACCGACCTGTATGGCTGCTTCTTCTGTACGTATCTATGTGGCAAATAAACTATGATTGTTTTATGTTTGTTTGTTCAGAAGAGTTGAATGTATGCGGTTCGTCGGCACGGCTGCAGGCGGCCGCGGAAGTGGCCATGTCGCTTTTCCTGCAGCGACGCTCCGTTCCGCTCAGACACACCACGCTCCCGGCGGACGCGCTCAGCGACGAAGGTAAGGGTAAAAACCATTTCGTCGCAAGCTTCTGCAAATTGTCTGTACAGGCTTCACCGAATCTTTACTCAAGTCTATAATTCAAACAGCCTTACTAATATTATAAAAGCTAAAGTGAGTTTGTTTGATTGTTACCTCTTCACGCCTAAATGGCTAAACTGATTTTGATGAATTTTGGACATAGGCTTTTTTTAAAAAAAAGATTGTGATATGAGGGAGAAAGAGGAAAAAAGGGAAAACTTAGCATTGCTATTACAATAAATTAGGCGCTAGGGCAAAAACTACAAGTAGCAGGTACCTGTAAATCAGGAAAGGGGAACTGTGTTACCCCGAATTTAACGCGAGCGAAGCCGCGAGCAAAAGCTAGTAAATAATATTTGTAACCAATAAGATGTGTACTCGTTTCCGTTCAACAGATGCAGTAGCCATTGACATAACCCTGGAAGGGTTGTCCTGGCGCGGCTACCAGACTAATGACGTCAACACACACAGGATATCGTTGCACTCGGCCAAGATCACCGCGCTACATGAACCAAGTAAGTTTTTTTTGCCACCGCATGCAGTATCAAGTCGCCTACTTCCTAACGGAAATAAGTGAAACCCAAAAACACTGCGCGCCCTGAGTATCGAACCCAAGATCCCACGCTCAGCATTGACATTTGCGAACACGAGTGCAAGCTAACTAGTGTAGTCGATTGATCTAAATACGATTCGGTGGTGCTGCACATGTTGCTGTCGAATATGTGTAGTGATGTCCTCGGCTCGAGTTGGCGGTATTCAACAAATACTGCGGAATAAAGCTGCATCTACGCTAGGAGAGCCGGGAACGAGGCGAACACAATTCGTCTAGTGTGGACCGACTTACAAGCTTCGAACGAGCGCGCTGCGAGCATTGTACGTCCACACTTGTCGCCGCGAATGACGAGAACGGCTCCGCTTGTTCTTCGCTCGTGCTCGGTTCGTCTAGCTTAGACCTGCCTTAAGATGTGCCCATCCGAACATTTGTAGCACCTATGAAAACTACTTTTTTTTTGGGGGTGGGATATCATCAAATAACTTCCCCCACTCTGGGCGGAGCAGGGGGGAGTGTCAGACTTTTACTGACTAAAACCCACCCATGTTCATTCTATTGCCCTTTACGATCGAACAACCCGCAACCTCGGCAGGCGGAGGCCCTGGCAAGCCCCTCTGCTTTGCTGACATCTCTTTGAGGCACGCGTGAAACACGAACGCGCCGTCGACACGGCCTGTCGTCAATAGACGGCCGGACGGTGAGTTGCCCATTGCTTACCGTCCACAGGCATCTACGGTGGCCGGGAGTCGTCTCGCGGCGCCCGACGCCCGGTGCGTCTCCCGCGGCAGCTGGGTTGGTTTGAGGTTCTCTCCCTCAAACGCCCGGCCACCTCCTTCGCTAGCATTACTGCTTCGCAGAAGGAAGTGACCGCTTCCACTAAACTACTTTAGTTTTTAAACTGAATGAAATATTTATATCAAGTAAGATAAATTAAATAAATTACAGATGATGGTGAACTGAGACAGGCGTGGCTACTCTCAGCCCCCGACTCGTCGACAACCAAGTAAGTAGTAAACACTCTTGTTTCTTCAAATATAGTTAACCATGTAATTTTTGTGTCGCGTTGTTCGTCTAATGACCAAAATAATGCACTCGTGTATTTTCATGCGGTTTTCTGGTTTGATTCAGGTTTTTGCTACCAACAATATGCTTTAATGTTTTTGTGTTTTTTAGAAGTCTACTTACTTGGTTACTTCTAGGTGACCTAGAACCATGAAATTTTGCAAGAAGTAATATCATCAAGTCTCAGTAAAGAGATGAATCCGAAAACCGCATATTTGTACTCATATTTGTACCTTCAAGTGTTCACGGAACCCTCGGGGTTTGCGAGTCCGATTCGCTGCTGTCCGGTTTTTTCCATTATGTTTTAATTTGACATTCTGTTTGTGTTACATAAATCGACAAAATGTATGGAACATCATCATCTGCGTAGCCTTTTCCCAACTATGTTGGGGTCGGCTTCCAGTCTAACCGGATGCAGCTGAATATCAGTATTTTACATGGAGCCACTGCCTATCTGACCTCCACAACCCAGTTAGTACTGGGTAATACGATACCCCTTGGTTAGACTGGTTGTCAAACTTTCGGGACACTGACTACCTGTAACGACTGTCAAAGATCTACAAATGACAGCCGGGACCAACGGCTTAACGTGCTTTCCGAGGCACGGAGGAAACTCGGTATGTAACGGGTGGTCACCCATCCACAGACCAACCTAGGCAAGCGCAGCTTAACTTAAAAATCGACCCGAGCGGCTGCTATTATTTAGCCACGAGCTCCTCACTGACAAAATGTATGGAACAGCTGATTCATTATCCGGCACCTTTCAGCCCGTACTTCCGGTTGGCGCTGCAGTGGTGTAACCAGCCGATAGACACCTCGTTAGACTACTGCGGCGTTTGGACGGAGTCTCTCGCCATGTCCGTGGACCCGCTACTCATCTCTTTTCTTGCATACCAGTCTCAAGTCAAGTCGGGTGAGTAACGTAACATAAGTGGTATTGTAAGTGTAAAATGGGCTGACACTTAAGATCATTTCTTAATCGGTAACCGAAATATCCGGGAGTAAAAAATTGACTTCCACCAACCAAAACTGCGAGCTTGGTGGGGGGGGGGGGGGGTGAGGTCCAATGCAGTAGCAAGCTAACAGTGGTGAAGCGTCAAATTGAAAAATGTGAAGTTATTGTATTTCGATAGCGCCATCTTGAATTTTCATTTTGACATTGTTTTAGTTATCTTTGACCCCGAATAAACCGAGAATTTTCGTCGACGCTAACTTGATTTCTCATTTTGTTTTTCATGCTCTCACTAATGTGACGAATAAAAGTGATTTATTTACTTTAAACATATTGTCAAAATAAAAAAATCCTGCCGTGCCTGAAGTTTTAAAATTGTGTTTTCGTTTCACAGAGGCATCGCTAGCCGCCGCATTGAAGACCATGGTACCAGCGGATGTGACGCAGATAACGTTTCGACGTCGCTCCATACCGGTCAGTACACGAACCTGTTGTTTGATCTACCAGAATCTTGTGTGCCGATTGTGCATTCTGTTTATACTGCCTGTTCACTCATAAATAATTAATTTATGCCTTTTTTCCATGGAGCTAACCAAAAACACAGCACACCACCAGCTGCTTTTGGCTAACATGAATTTTGGTATCTTTAAGCAGTTCTTTTTTGGTGGGGTTATGGTTATAATTTAGAAAACTATTACCTGACAACATTATCACTTTCCTACCCTTGTCTCACGTCATTTAGGGCCAGCGCAATACGCTTTTCTTCCATTATACGCTGTCACTCCTTTCTCCTTCATATTGTAGCATGCAAGTGTGCGCACCGCTCGACAAAATGGTCGCTGTTTGTTTTGAATGGCTTCTCGAAGTTTAAGCTATGATGTTAGTCAGCTTAACCGGTCAATCCTGTGGGTGCTTTGAGAGTAAGGTCTCCACCGCACCGGTACTAACCTCGGAGTAGGGCGTCGCTGTGCAGAGCAAAGGATCTGAGTAATGTCATTATTTAGGGACTGGTTTGGTATTACTGACTTGCTCAGCATCGCGGGCTGGCTTTAGCAAAGGACGGGTGGAGCAAGGACCGGGTGACGCATGCACCGGGACATCGCGACGGGTCTCGTCGGCGAGGGCTGAAAGATGGCGGTTTGCGTCTTATGTTGTTTTTTTTTTGTCGAATCGTAATATCGCTTGTGAACAGCGTGAAGACGAGAAGGGATATGATGGAGCTATGTGGGACTCAGTTAGCTCAAATCTTCAGGAAGGTGGTTTAACACCACAACACGACTCGTCAGTTGCATTTGAATAAAAGTTTTAAATTGGTCCTCAGGTGACCGGGCGCGGCGGTACCAAGGCTTCTGCAATGGGCGCGGAGCTCGTACACGTGCGCTCGCGCAGCCAGTGCTCCAGTGAGCCCAGCGATAAGAAGGAGTCCCATAAAATGCCCCATATCGCACCTAAGGTATGTATCCTTCTTTTATGACACAAGATAACTACTAAAAATCCTGCATCACGTATGGCTCTGATACCTGTAGTAGTTCGGCAGTTGGCCGCGCACCATCTTAGTGATTTTCTCTTTTATTAAGACTTTGTGCTGATGTTGTGTGTATGTAATGAATATCCTTTTTACGTCTTATAGTGGGTGTTCTGAGCTGTCACTTGGTCGGATGAGTGACAGCTCAGATGACAACTGAGTGCGGAATTTGTGGCGCACGAAACAATCAACGTCTTTTCCGGTGCATAACATGTCTTGCAGATAATTGACATTAAATTGACGAGTACGAAATAAAATGTTTCGTACGTCGCGATTCCATAGCTTTTGTATTCATATAAACAGTGTTATATTTGCAAAAGTACACGTACATAATAATAAGCTAAGAAGACTAATATGACAAAAAATATCGAACAGCACGCACCGTTGAAAGAATCGTGGCTGTCTGAGGAGCGTATGATGACGCTGTACGAGCGGCTGAGCGGGTTGCTGCTGAACGTGGAGCTGGGCCTGGCACTGGTGTACGTGACGCTGAGTACGGCCTCCGCGCTCGATTGTGCTTCGCTTCGCGACGCCATGGAGCGCCATGCTAGCGGCGCCAACCGCGTGCTTGGCATTTGGTATGTAAAGAAAAGTAAAAAACCGGCCAAAAGCAAGTCAGACCCGCGCACCGAAAGTTCCGTACAAACTTGCGACATAAGCGGCCATATATTTTCACAGCTTCAAGGGACCACAGATTTGAGAATATGATATTAATCTCAACTCTAAGGGTTCCCGCGATAAAGGGTCTTGACAGACAGACGGATGGATAACAAATTGATCCTATATAAAAAATCTGTTATTTACTTTTGAAGTAACGAACCCTAAAAAAAAGTGGTACAAGTAGGAAAAATACTAAACGTAAAAGTCTGGTGCTTGATGGGCACATTCGAGAGATTCGGCGGCATTCGGCCGTCCTGGCTAAGATTAGTTGGTAAACTAATGCCGTAGCTTAGCAACTTCTCAAATTATACAATGCAATCGTTTATTCTGGTTTCAGCCTCGGTCGCCTGTTGATGACCTCCAACACTGTGACGAGGGCGCTTTGGAACGTACTGCTAACCGACGGACCAACTTACGTAGCAGAAAGTAAGTAGCCTTTACTGGGCATTGGTTAGAAATAACGTTTTAACTATGAGAGAAAACGAGTGAGCCAAAGAAAAAAAAAAACCGGCCAAGAGCGTGTCCGGCCACGCTCAGTGTAGGGTTCCGTAGTGTCCTGTCCGTCACAATAAGTGTTCTTTACCACGGTAGGTCATGAAAGCACGGAAAATCTTAACATCGACTTTTAAAAAAATGACGTCATTACGCAACGCCATCTATCGAACCATTTATGAACTGGTTTTTACCTTAACATTTTGATGGTGTTAAAAAAAATAATTTTAGTTTTGTTCTAAATTGCCTTAGCATGTTCTTGATAGAAGTTTTATGTACTTATAAGATACCGCCAATGCCAAGGAGAGACCAACCGAACAATTCGGTAATACCCGATCCAATGTAATAAGTACCTACAGCGCCATCTCTCGGGGAATTGGGTTACTAATTAATACAAAGACGTCCAAGTAGTTTTCGGTGGTAATTTTGGATTGCGAGAACCGATTTCAATAATTCTTTTTTTGTTTAAAAAAGATACGTTCAGGATAATAAAATATGTAAACGAAGTTAAAAAAAATGGTTGCATATACGATTATACTACAAACTTAGTCCAGAAATTATTTTGTACAACTTTTTGTCTTTTTTGTACAAAAACTGTTGTGTCAATCAAGTTCAAAATAATTTTCATAGAAAGTCCTTATAAAGTTCTACTTTTCAGATTTTTTTCATATTTTCTAAACTTATGGTTCAAAAGTTAGAGGGGGGGGGACACATTGTTTTTTACTTTTGGAGCGATTATTTCCGAAATTATTGACATTATCAAAAAATGATTTTAGTAAACCCCTATTCATTTTTAAATACCTTTCCAACAATATATCACACATTAGGGTTGAAATTAAAAAAAAAATCACTTACCACTTTACATATAGGGTGGCTACCCTAATAAAACATTTTTTCTCAATTTTTATTTTACCACTTTGTCGGCGTGATTGATATACATATTGGTACCAAATTTCAGCTTTCTAGTGCTAACGGTCACAGAGATTAAGCGAGGACGGACGGACGGACGGACGGACAGACAGACATGGCGAAACTATAAGGGTTCCTAGTTGACTACGGAACCCTAAAAAGAGGAAGATATCTCTGAAAGAGTGTAAACGGGAAAGACAGAGATAACGAGTAATAACAAAAACAAGTAGTGTCACATGACTTTCAATAAACAATAGCACCGACCTCGCGCCATGTTGTAACGTCATATCTGTCAAACCGAAAAAAATGCATGTAGGGTTAGCAAAAAGGATATTTGAGATACTGATTGTTTTACTGCCAACAAAAATTTAGATTAACTTTATTTTCTCGGATGGTTATTTATCAAATAACCTTCCTCCCTGCTACCCCAGCAGGCAGTGGCCCTAGCAGGCCCCTCTGATTTGCTGATATCTCTTTGAAGCGCGCGTGGAACACGAAGCGCCGTTAAATGTTACAGATAGAGGTCGCAAGATGGCGCGAGCTGAGTCCTGTATATCTGAAATAGCACTATAAGTATTTTACTTTAGTTATTTTGTCTCATTCCAGAGCCACCAAACAACTCGTTTCCCTGGAAGATCGTGTTGGCGGACGTGTCATGCTACACGCTTGAGGTGAAGCCTGTCGGCCCGCCCGGGTTCAGCGAGGTCAGGGGGCAGGAGAACGCCGGCGCTACCGGCCGCCTCAAGTCCAGGCTCAGAGTACCCAAGGTACAGGCTAATCTACATATAACTGCAGCAAACCAACAAGAACCATTTTGTAATGACGGAACGGTTGGCGCAGTGGCTGAGCGATCAACAGCTGTGCGTGTCGCGGTTTCGATCCCCGCACGGAACAAGTATTTGTATGACCTGCAGATAGTTGTTTCGGGTCTGGCTGTTTGTGTATGTGAGTTTAAATGTTTGTAAACGCACCCACGATACAGGAGAAATTCCTAATGTGGGGTAACGTTTACAAAAATGAGTATATAAATCCCTGTCTTATCTACAACATAGCTCCATAAGAAATAAACGAAGTTTGTGCTGTTGTCTGTATGTCACGCGGTTATTCTGAACCACATCGGTAGATTTCGAAGTAATTTTTTCATTGATAAGCCTTATAATTAATTTGGTCAATGTTTAATAAAATTTATAAGTTTTTGTTTAAAACAAATATGGAAATTACTTATTTCCATCATCATCATCAGGCTATATTAGTCCACTGCTGGACATAGCCCTCCCCTAATGAGCGCCATATTTCCATAACTCGTGTTTATTCTACTACTAATACAATGTTAAGTTTAGTTTACCAACTTCTATAATAGAAGAAGCTTCCCAATTCGTGGCAATATTTTTTTGTTTAGGGGTAATTACATAAAATAGTTATAGTTCCGATGAGTGTTTTTTTGGTTAGCATACCCCAACTACTAATTCAATAAACTTCACAAATGTTGATGATACCACCTGTTACAACATATCAATTTAAAATGGGAAAAAAATAATAACGTTTTGCACAAATACATCGATGGCAAAAAAACTTTTTTATTTTATTTTAATAAAACATTGCCCCACACTAGGAATTTTTCCTATATCGTAGGTGCGTTTACAAACATTAAACTCACATACACAAACAGCCAGACCCGAAACAACTATCTGCAGGTCATACAAATACTTGTTCCGTGCGGGAATCGAACCCGCGACAGGCAGCGCAGCAGTTGATCCCTCAGCCACTGCGCCAACCGTGTCAAACTAAAAAAAGTTCTTTGACTTCCGAAATTAAGGTTATTTTTTATGTTTTTGGTGCCGGTTGCTTTTACTGTCAATTTTGTCGATTAAGCAACTCAAGAACTACCTTTTTTTCAATGCGTATAAACATCAATGTCTTTGACAGGCTTGTCAGCCGTGTAGCAACAGTTATTCAATTCTATTCCCATTGAGAACAAGGTTGGTGTTCAGTTGCTGCTGTAAGATTATAAGCGAGCTGTGTAAGCCAGGTCCACATATTTCTATACGAGTTAATTATTTTTGTTTTGTTTTTTCTGCCAAGCTTGCGACTCCGAAGACAGTGCTCGAGCTCGTCACAACCACCATCACAGTCTCCGTGGTCACTAAGAAAATAATGTACAAGAAAATCTCCATGAAGGAAAAGACAAAGAAGGCGATGGGTGGATTAGCCCCTGAGGACAAGGTTTATTGTTTTATTTATGTTACTAGCTTTTGCCCGCGGCTTCGTTCGCGTTAAATTCGGGGTGCGTCCTGTAGTTTTTGCCCTTGCGCCTTATTTATTGTAATAGCAATGCAAAGTTTTCCCTTTGCTTCCCTCTTTCTCCCTCATAACTCAATTTTTTTTTTAAAAAGAAATAGCCTATGTCCGTCTCCAGGGTCCCAAGTATCTCTGTACCAAAAAAAAACATCAAAATCGGTTTAGCCATTTAGGCGTGAAGACGTAACAAACAAACTCATTTTCGCTTTTATAATATTAGTAAGGATTCAAATCATAAATCACCATTGATCACTTAATGGCACTTGTTGTTCGCTTCAGTTCATTTGGTTGTAAAGCCAAAATCAGGCTGGAAGCTCTCGCTAACCCGACGGCTATTTAAATGATGACCAAACGTTCTAAGAATATTCTCGAAACTTCTACACAGCCCAATAATGGTAAAGTCTAGGAAAACTCGCGAACCCTCTACATACTTTAAAGTGGAACATTCATCTACAGTAACAATATTTATTCAAATCAAATCAAAATTTTATTTCACATAGGTCTACATGGCACCTACAAAGTTTACCAAAAGTATAAGAATCTACAAGGTCTACAATATCTATACATTCCCAACAATCGGTTAAAAAAAGAATTAATACAGAGCTAATATTATAAAAAATACTGTATTAACTACAAATGTTGCAATTAAAACTAATAAAAATTAAAACGGTTTTAATTCTTTTTTTTTACCAAGAGTGAGTCAGAGTTGCGCACATGAGGGTTCGGCACAAACTTCTGACATAAACGGCTTTATAAGAGAGTTGGTTGTAGGTTGGTTACCTCCACACGTTCCCGAAATAAAGGCTCTTGACGGACAGACAGATGGACTACAGTACTTTCACAAGTTATTATGCCTTGTGACCGGGACTGTAGATTCATTTTGTTTCTTGACATTCAAAAGTGCCTGTAATGGTCTAATTGAAATAAATGATTTGATTTGATTTGATTTGACAACAAAGTGATCCAATCGGGTTCCGTTTTTTGAACCACCGGTTGGATCTAGTGCGGGTTGGCCACTTATTTTAATAATCGAAATGATCTTTCAACAGAGAGAGAAGTACTTCAAGGCTGGAACGGATTTTAAACCATCAACCTTAAAGGATTTCTTACGCGGCCCGATTGAAAGGTATTTATCATCATGAAAATATTTAGTAGAACATCATTATGATGCTTAGTTTTATTCACTAGGTAGGTACCTAAAAATTCCGTAAGTCATAAATTCATACGTACATAAATTACAACTCAAGCATTTTTATTAAAACTGTTAATAGTCCAGTCATTTTAGGCATTTTAAACCCCAATCTGGAGAAAAATTCCTAGTGAGCTGAATTTTTGTATACACCTTTATTAAGAAGATGTGAAACATCGACATCGGTATCGGCTTAAAAAGTTACTAAGGTCAAAAGGTTACGAAAATCAGTTTCTCGCAAATATTTCGCGACCTATTGCTCGGACGTCAATAGATGTCATGATAAAAATGTTCCTCATAAAATTGTCTACAAACAATTACTCTTGCAGTTTTTCTGTAAAATTATCTGTTTTCGGATTAAAGCGCTGAATAAGCGACAAGAATGCACTCATATACGGTATTGTATACCGCACACCAGTGCGTAAACTCTATTGCTTTTTAGAAAATTCAGCTCACTCGGAATTTTTCCCCAGATGAAACCTAAAATGACTGGACTATTATTAAAGCCGTCCGTATACATATAGAACAATGTAAAATTGCGAAAAATATGCTTTTTTTAAAGCAAACATATTTCCCCTCTAAAATTTCACTGAATCCTATAAAATATTACTTACAATAAACATTAAAATACGCATTTTGAAGAATCTCACTTGGAATTCGGGGTTGGGGGAGAGGGACTTAAGTCAAATCTCACAACGTAATTAATAAACGCATACAATTCTCCCTCACCCTTATAAAATTCTTTTAGTTTGCTGTTATGTTATTCGAGATATTATTTTATTTCGTTTAATATTTTTATACATAAACTTACTAACATTTTAAAATACGTCTTTAAACATAACAACGCATTTTATTTATTACTAAATGTAACATTTATGTTTCAGATTAACTAAAGGACCTGAAGTGAGTATTTTAACTAATCACGCATTATTTTTATTTTATTTCATTTTCGAGAATAACAGGCGTTATGGTATATAATTTTGTTGTTTGTGTTCAGACTATTGAATCGAAACAAGACTTGAAGGCGGATAAGTATAGCCCTGAGGAGATCACCATACACCCAGGGCCCATGGTGTCTCTTGGCATCAACCTCCACGCCGACACGCCACCCATCCTCATACGATTAGAACAGGACCAGGTAATACACCGTATTTTATATATACCAAGGAATATACGGGGTTAAAGGGTCTAAGTTAAAATCAGCGTAAGTCCAATAAGGTTTTAAATATATCTCAAATCATATCTGTAATCTACTATATCCCGCTGCTAAGCTAAGACTTCGTTCTACGACACACTGGTCGTTTGTCCTGTCTAACTCGTCCCGCCATCTACGAGGCCGGGCGCGTCGCCTCCTGACTGTGTCAGGGCGCCACGTAGTGGTTAATTTGGTTTACAGCATAATGTCGGACGTTGGCGGTTTTTTGAGCAACATCTGTGATCTGAGTTTAGTAACGCAGTGTAGTGTTGCGTACGTGGTCAGTCGCTTGACGTCTAGACTAATCCAATAGATCCAGGGACCAGAGGTTGGGCCAAACAAGGTCGGCGAAGTCCTAAAATTGACGATGTACTGTTATAGTTGTGTAGCGAATATTCCTTATAACACCAGGTAACATAAAAGGGCAACATTTGGTTTTGACGACACGGTTGACGCAGTGGCTGGGCGATCGACTGCTGCGCTGCGGGTTGCGGGTTCGATCCTGCACGGAACAAATATTTGTATGTAGTAGGAGATAGTTGTTCCGGGTCTGGCTGTTTGTGTATGTGAATTTTAATGTTTGTAAACGCGCACACGATACAGGAGAAATTCCAATAGATTTCCAATAGAAAACAAAATAGTGGTTTTTAGTAGGAAGTAAAGTCTTAATAACTCGTATAACCTACTATTTCATAATATATACGTCAATTCTTTTGGTTTAAGCCCAGATTTAATAGAAAATTGCCCATAATCCTTTGACTAGCGAGCGAAACTTTGCAGACGGATTTTTCATCTTAAGTTTATTTTTGAAATGGTAGTAAAAAACGTGTCGTATTTAGATAACAATACCCACCGCGTCTACAGAGTTTCTCTAGTTGATTTAATTTAACATTGTATATTTTAGTTTGTGACATAGTGTTGAAACGTATCTTTTGATCGTATAGTATTTGAATTGTAATTATTATGTCGTATATGCGTCACCGGGTGATTGTAAACTTGGTTTGTTTATCTCGCGAGATGCCAAAAATAGTAAGCAGATAAAATTCCGGTAATCAAGTAAGAACACCTTTGCATTGTGATCCCAAGCCAAAAATAGAACAGAATATTTTGTTTCCCTAACATTTTGTTTGTAATTACTTTAGCTTATCTTTTCGTGCAGGAACATGTGCGTCCAGGAATCTACCGAAGGGTTGAGTGGGTCTCATAGTGACTAAAATCAATACATGTTTTGTGTGTATTTTGTTGTATCGTAGTCCTACCTGCGATATCAAATCTTATATATAAAATTCTCGTGTCACAATTTTCGTTCCCATACTCCTCCGAAACGGCTTGACCGATTCTTATGATTTTTTTATGCATATTCAGTAAGTCTCAGAATCGGCTACTATCTATCTTCCAACCCGCTAAGTGATAAGGGTGGTAAGCAGCGCGTGAAACCGCTGGGCACAGCTAGTATAAATATATAATTCTTGTGTCGCGGTGTTTGTTACCAAACTCCTCGGAAACGGTTGGGCCGATTTGTATGATTTTTTCTGTGCATATCAGGTAGGTCTGAAAATCGGCCAACATCAATTTTTCATATCCATAAGTGATATGGGGGACCTAAACAGCACGTGAAACCGCTGGTCACAGTTAGTAATAAAATAAAGGCACAATTTCCCTAATTCCCAAAGTTCGCCTTAATGCCTGATTACCACATTTGTTGTTAGCAGGAGGTAAGGCAAGTGGTAATATTTCTCTATTTCGTTTGCAGTTGGCAAGTCCGCCCGCGAGCAGCCCGCTTATTGTCAATCTCGTGTTCACTCTATACTTGCCTTCCTTACCTGAGCCTGATGAATGACCGATTACATTCGAGGTACTCCGCCTATTATTTTGCCAATAAGTACACATTCAGTTTCCCCGAATGTAGCATATTCTAATGCAGCCCTCCTTTGATTGTCCCCAGTTGCAAGGCGTACGATATTCTGGGAGAAAATGAATGATGAAATTCATTATAACTTTTTAAATATCTTGGGATCACAAAACGGGATAAATATTAACATACAGTTTACGTTTGTCTATTTTCTTATACGTTTGTCGCCTATTAACTACTTAGAAATTGATAAAGTATTAAGTTGTATAACTTGTAATAAAATTACTTTTGAAAAATGCCATTTATTAAATTATTTTTAGCGATTACTTTTAGTATTGCTTTAACGAAATGAGAATATTATTATTTGTTGCAATGGAAGAGTAAAATAAAGCATGCGAATACCCTCAATCGCAGACATTAAATTTATAGAAATGTCGTAGATGTAGTTATTTTAAATAGATTAGTTAACAGAACAGAAAATTTGATGATAAAAAAAGGAACAGTTTTCAATACACCTCCCCGAAAACTGTTTCTTATTGCACTATGATTAAGGTCAATATGCAATGTATTTCACACGCCTGTTTTTTAGGCGGGGTTTATTTGTTTTTGAATTCGCCACAGATAGCAACAAACAACTGTTTAAATGCAGTCGCTGGTGTATTGTTTTATTTTGTTAATAAAAAAATATTAAAAAAATATGTGTGTATCAACAGAACATCACAAATAAACATGATCATTTATAAAGTTATTTACTTATAACTACGAAATTATATTTATTTGAGTTCTAAATTCAAAAGCATGGGAGTTAGAACTCAATTAAATCTCAAATTTTATTTATTTATGTTTTATTTTTTAATATTAGGCTAATTAGCAGCGTCGTACCTTTGCTACTCCTTCAGCTTGAAAAAACAAAGCGCGGGATAAAACCAATTAAATCATAGTTTCACAGTGATCATCGCGTGGGAATTAGTCAATGCTGTGCTCCATAAGCGCTCCATAAGGCGAAGGGCAGGGCGTTTTTGTGGGACTGTCTCTTGTAATGTGACGTTCAAAAAGTGCTGATTATCAGCCTAATTTGAATAAATGACTTTTGACTTTTGACTTTTGACTTTTGACATAACACCCTTACCTAACGGTTCGTGTGTGATTTCCGCCTCGAACGCGATGACAAAGTTTCATCACTTAAATCCAAATGTCCTATTGAAGTGAGTTTGCTTGGATACTACATGAAAACTTACGCACGTTTTGTCTTTCAAGCTACAAATATGGAATTCTGTCTGATATGGAAAGTCTGAGACAAAGTTCTTATGCAATAGCGGTTAAATATCCTAAATTACAATTACAAAGTTGATAAAAAAATGTAAAAGGTAATCTCTTACCGTATCAACTTCAACTTGAAACTAAGATATAAATAAAGAAGAAATAAACCAACATTAATTTAACGATGGCACATGAGGTTAAATTCGATGTTAAAAGTAGAATAAGATAATTCAAGAAAACCATAGCTTCGATTTAAAAAAAAAACAGTTTAAAAAAATCAGCTACAGCCTGAACCTGGAATCGAACTATGAATTATCGCTAACAGTAAAAAACAACTCACGCGCATGTAAGTGTTGTTAATCGCACTAGTATAATGAGTTCTGTACAGTCTCCTTCATATAAAAACACACACGTAGTAGACACGTAGTCCTGTTCCGGGCCAATTCAACTTGGAGCGCCATCGTCATGCTAAGAAGTACAATCGATGTAAGCGCATTCCGCGAGGGATTGATCGTGCTGACTAGGGCATCCAGTATCGGAAGGTTTTCAATTCCGGAGTTAATTTACGATATTGGGCTCTCAACTCCGGAATTCCGAAACTGGATCCGAAATTATTAAAAAAAAAACAAAATACCTTGAGTAACTTTTAATCATTTTTAACATATTCAGTCTTTAACTCAGTCCTGATACGACATGGCCAGTTAACAATATTATTAAAATTAAGCAAATCTCAACTTCAAAATAAACAATTTGAGAATTGCTGACCAACTAATGCTGATTGTATTTCCAGGTCCACATAGTGTTCGCGACAATACATTGTTTCAATCACATCGTGACGCTGTTGAAGCGGCCTATGCTGACGGTCCCCAAGGCTGGCTTCTCTGGTAGCGGCTATCTTGTTGATAAAACGATAATACGGTACGCACACGCATAGCTTTTATTAATGCCTGACGGATAATGTTTTTCTTTGAAATCTGTCTAATTGTTATCTTTCAAGGGTTGGTCATTTTATTATTAAGCCTTTATTGCTGAAGCTAAACATAAACTTATAAACCAACAAACTTATGATCTAAAAAAAAAAAAAACAAATCTATTTCTCCGGTTTAGTGATCAGCGTGTCCTGTGACACGTAGGCCTCTTCCAGCTGTTTCCAGTCTTTTCTGTCCCTGGCTTTTCTTGTCCAGGTAGCTTCTCCGACTTTCCTTATGTCATCCATCCATCTTTTTGACTGTCTGCCTCTTTTCCTTTTACCATCTCGTGGTTGCCACTCTGTTAGGATTTTAGTCCATTTTGTTCTGCTGTCTCTTGTCATATGTCCTGTCCATCTCCATTTCAACTGTCTTACTTTTTTTATGATATCTTCCACCTTGGTTATGGATCGTATTTCTTCTGATCTTATGTGATCTTTTTTCGCAATGCCTATCATGCTCCTTTCCATACCCCTCTGACATGTTCTTAGTTTAAGAAGATGATTTTTGTTCAGTGCCCAAGTTTGACATCCATATGTCAGGCATGGCAAAACACACAAGTTGAAAACTTTTTTCTTCGCTGTAATGGGAAACTGTTCGCCTTTGAATATCTCCTTAAGTGACCAATATCTGTTCCATGCATTAGCTACTCTTCTCTCGATTTCTATGTCCGTTTGGTCCTTGAATGCAACCAGCCGTCCCAGATATGTATAGGTTCTCACATATTCAATATTTGCATCATCCAGTGTTATAGCTATTTCTTCCCTGTTTGTCATTACCTTTGTTTTTGATTCATTCATAGTGAGACCTACTATTCTGCTTGCCTCTGCCAATTGTTTCAGCATATGTTGGAGCGTAGTTGCGTTGTCAGAAATTAGGACTAGGTCGTCCGCGAATCTCAAGTGGTTGAGTTTTTTGCCGTCTATATTTACGCCAACTTTTTCCCACTCCAGATCCCTAAATACGCTTTCCATTATTGCAGAGAAAAGTTTTGGGGATAGTGGGTCTCCTTGTCTCACACCTTTAGCTATTGGGAATTCTTCACCTTTTGTTTCTAATTTTATTTGTGCAGTGCTTTTCTCATATACATTTTTTATAATACGTATGTATTTTTTAGGTACTCCTTGTTCAACTAAAGCCTCCCAAAGCAAGTCGTGATATATTGAGTCAAATGCTTTGCTATAATCCACAAATGCTATGTATAACGCCTTACCGTATTCTGTACATTTTTCTATTAACTGGTTGAGGACATGTATGTGATCGATAGTAGCAAATCCTGCTCTAAATCCTGCTTGCTCCATTGGTTGCTGCTGGTCTAATAACCCTGAAAGTCTGTTTAAAATCAATTTAGAAAATACTTTGTATATATTTGACATTAAACTTATTGGTCTATAGTTTTCAATATTGTCCCTATCTCCTTTCTTGTGTAATAGTATGATTGTACTCTTAGCCCATTGCGATGGTATAATTTCTGTTCTTAGGATGGTATTATAAATGTCTGTGATTTTCCTTAAATTTTCAGGTATAGTTATTGCAATTTTTAACATCTCATTTGTTATCTGATCTGAGCCCGGTGCTTTATAATTTTTTTGACTCTGTATAGCTTTTTCTACTTCTGATTGTAGGAAATCTGGTATATCTTCTATCTCGTCGTCTTCAAGATTTATAGTTCCATTTACGGTATTGGGTTCTGCTGCATAGAGTGTCCTGTAGAAATCAGTTGCTGTTTGGATTATGTTTCTTCTTTTTGTCTCCTGCTTTCCGATTTTGTTTTTAATATTTGGTATCCATTTTTTTGACTCTACAAGTTCTTTTAAGGCTCTTTTGACTCCTCCCGTCTTTTTTATATGGTAGTTGATAATGTTTACTCTTCTTTTAGTTCTGTCTTTCTTAATATTGTTGCTTATTTTTTTACTTATTTCTGAGATGGCTTTTAGGTTACGTTTGTCTTTTTTCATTTTCAAAAGTTGTTTTCTTTCTTCTATTAGATTTTTGGTTTCATTTTCTATATAACTTGTCTGAGGTTTCGTCAATTTATTGCATGATGGTCCAAATATTTCGTTTATTTCCTTATCATAATTTTCTACTATCTTGTTTTTAGCCTCTATTTGATGTTTTGTAGTTGTTACATTATACTTATTTCTGCTTTTTTTCGGTTCCATATTATTTATTACTGCTCTTACCATTCTATGGTTGGTGTTAAAATTCAATTGGCTAAGGATGTCTACTGTCTGAAAAAATAGTCTGTTGTTAGCTGCTATATAATCGATTTCATTTTTGTATAATCCATCTGGAGATTGCCATGTCCATTTTTTCTTTGTATTTTTGTTAAAGAAGCTATTCATAAATGCAAGGTTGTTTTCAAAAGCCAAGTTAATCATTCTCTCTCCATTTTTGCTTCTCCTGCCAAAACTGAATTTGCCAATGACTTTTTCCTCTCCGGTTCGTTGGGTTCCTATTCTGCCATTGAAATCTCCAATTACCATAACGTTCTTGTGCGATTCTTGTAAGACTGATGACAATTGGTCGTAAAAGAGGTCTTTGGCCGATTCTTGATACTGTTCAGTGGGAGCATACACTTGAATAATCGACCATTTATTTTTGTATGCTGGCAGATGTATATTAAGTACAGCTATTCTCTCTGATATGCCCCTAAACTCTTCTATGTGTCTTTCTAAATATTTTTTAACCATAAAGCCAACTCCATGACTTCCTTTTGTTTCGCCCTTATAATATAAAATGTATTCTTTATGATCTTCGATACTTTCTCCTAACCTTCTAACTTCGCTCAAACCTAGTATATCCCATTTAATATTTGAGAGTGCTAATTCTAGTTCGGTTAGTCTCTCTTGAGTTCTCAGCGTAAGGCAGTTCAGAGTGGCAATATAGAGCTTTCTTTTTTCTTTTCTTGTTATTATTTTTAATCTTGCGTTTTTACCCTTGTTATTTTCTGGCATTTCAGCTGAAAGGGATTGGTCTCTATCCCCCACGGGGACCAGCCGGCTTGGGGGAGGTGTATTGATTTTAGTTGTTTCGTTCTGTAGTTTTTCTTTATTTGTTCTGATCTTCCGGTTATCGAGGTGCTTTAATGGCTATTCTTTATTTAATTTTGGTGTTGAGTGGGATCTGTTTCGCATTCGCTCGAAGGCATTTATTTTATTTAGTTTTGGTTGACCATTTTCATAACTTTTACTTGGAGAGTCAGATTGTTCTCTTTTCCTTTTGTCCCGTGTATCAACTTCTTTGCCTTTTACAACTAATTTATCGTATTTTAAGAATGCTATACGTCCCTTTTTTCTTTCTTCTTTTAGCTGAGGTATGAGTTCTTTTCGTTTTTCTAAAACTTCTTTGCTGAAATCTTCATTGACAAATATATTTTTAGGTAGTCTACTTTTGTTTTTCAAAATTTCATTTCTCTTCCACACATTCAAGACGTTAGCTAAAATCGGGCGTGCCCCTCCGTTTGCCTTGCCTATTCTAAACACTTTATTAATGTCACGCTTGTTCATTTCAATGCCAGAATCGTTTAGAGTTTTTGTTACCATTTCAATTATGTTTACATTGTTTTCCTCTGTGGACTCCTCGAAGCCATAGAAAATCAAATTATTCTCTCTTTTCACAAATTCCAGTCTTTTTACCTTCTCATTTAATTTCTCCACTTCATTTTTGAGATACAGGTTTTCTTCCACTAAAGGTTTCAATTTGTGGTCTATTTCTTCTCTGATAGAGTCTTTTAATATTGTTGTTTGTTTTTCCATCTCTAGTTTTAGATTAGAAAATAATAGTTGCATTTGGTCTTCCATCTCAGGTATTTATAGTATTGGCAACACTGATTTATTTTGGTGGGATATTATTTGTAAAAAGTGGCAAAACTTGCTCTGTAACTTGCTTGAAACGAAACGTACTGTTGCGTTTTCTGTTGTTGGTAGCCCTGATGTGTCAATGTCATATATTGTTTGTAGGTTATAAAAACACAATAATACTTGCTGTTAATTTGATATCCACTGATCACACACACAGTTTATATTTCTATTTTCATAGATTAGTTCTTTAATGTTCGTTTCACTTGCACAGTTTAAAGTTTATGTGAGTTTTTAACACTTTTATGCTTATTTTTTTGCGGGTCGCACTTCGTGACGTTCGTACCGTTAAGCGGTCAAACCGGAAGTGGGGGTTGGTCATACCCAGGCGCAAATACCAGTATAAATGGGTATACAGCCAAAAGCCGCTGGGCTTAACCAATCAATCAGCCAAATGAAATATTATGCAATCAATATTGGTGAATCGAGCCTACTAAATCCTTACTTCCTTACTTATATTATAACGCGAAAGTGAGTTTGTATGTTTGTTACCTCTTCACGCCTTAATGGCTAAACCGATTTTGATGAATTTAGGTACAGAGATAGTTGGGACCCTGGAGACGGATATAGGCTATTTTTTTTATAAGAAGATTGAGATATGAGGGAGAAAGAAGGAAGGAAAGGGAAAACTTAGTGTTGCTATTACAAATCAATAAGGCGCAAGGGGAACTGTGTTACCCCGAATTTAACGCGAGCCAAGCCGCGGGCAAAAGCTAGTAGATAGAAGTAAAATTGTATAAGTATTAGTAAAAGGTCTAAATCTCTGTAATTTGGAAAAGTATTTCATAACTCTTTGGATAGTGCGTGTCTAAAGTTGAGCCCGCACGTGACCATTCAGGTGGTCACGTGACCTGGCCAAGCTCTTTCAAATATATGAGTTCACTAGCTTTTACCTGCGGCTTCGCTCGCGTTAAATTCGGGGTAACGCAGTTCCCCTTTCCGAATTACAGGTACCGGCTACCTGTAGTTTTTGCCATAGTGCCTTATTGATTGTAATAGCAATGCTAAGTTTTCCCTTTTCTTCCCTCTTTCTCCCTCATATCACAATCTTTTTTTTAATAAAAAAATAGCCTATGTCCGTCTTCAGGGTCCCAACTATCTCTGTACTAAAAATTCATAACAATCGGTCTAGCCATTTAGGCGTGAAGACGTAAGAAACAAACAAACTCACTTTCCCTTTTATAATATTAGTAAGTAAGGATAACAGATTTTCCACCACTGACGGAACTAGCTTTTCTCATGCTATAAATATTTCACTAATAGAAATCTACACTGTAGCTACCTTCCGAGTAACGTTGATATTCATAAGCAGGTCGGTGTCGGAATTGGAAGAAGAACCATCGGAGAACACGAGCGATGATCACTCCGATATGATAGCGATATTTGATCGCTCGGTGATGCAACGTGAGTTATTATTTATTTTCTTGTATCTACACCTCGTTATAGAAAAGTGTTGTCTTATTTAACCCAGTTGAATCTACCGACCCATATATGGGTTACTGGAGTTGTTGGTGGGCGGTAGTCGGTAGGTGAGTGAGCGCATTACTATTTTTTAAAGCACTTGTAATATAATATATATTTACAATGTGTCCGATCACGGACTAGCGATATTCTATGTACTTATGTAACAAACATTCTAGTACATAAATTTATTGATTTAAAAAAAAAAAACTACCACTTTTTTCACGAAAAGCTTTACAAAAATTTCGTTGATTTGCATATTTTCTTGGACTCTAATTTTGTTTTCTAAAGTAACGAAAATGCAAGCTCATCATTTCTTAATTTAAACGATAGACAATATTGTTGCCCTCTTAATAAACCTATTTTCGTCTCAGTAAGACCAAAACTTTGAGAGATATGATAATTTTTTGTACACGCACAAAGAATATCTCAAAATTGCTGCCAAAAAGCGGGGAAGTGAATTAGACCCAAGTGTGTATCGTATTCGTATATTAAAACACTCGTTACATAAGTATCTAGAATATCGCTAGTGCATCACCGGACACATTGTATAGTAATATAGTTCCAGGTTTATCTAGATTTAGGGTTTGCTATGGACCATCGCCATCTACCTAGCCTTTTTCCAACATGATAAGGGTCGGCTTCTAGACATACCGCAAACTCAAACTCAAACCATTTATTTCAATTAGACCATTACAGGCACTTTTGAATGTCATAAAAACAAGAACAAAAAAATGATGCTGCTACAGTCCCGGTCACAAGGCATAATAACTTGTGAAAGTACTGTAGTTGCCCATTCCAAAGCGTTGATCTCTATGGAGAAGAATGGGCAAGAAACTCCATAAAATGCAGCTCAATACCAATTTGATCTCCACAATCTGGTTAGTTCTGGGTTATTTAGCTCTGTATAGGCTGAACGCAAGACTTCAGTCTTTACTGTTTACAAAAAGCTAATTTAACTAGTTTAATAGGATTTTTTTTTTGTTAATTTCGCCTCGTACGCAATAACACTTGAGTCAAAATGTATTATTCCAGATACACCCATGAAGACTTTCTTCTGGTTCCAATGGGTGGTGAGTCGCTTGACGCTGGTGCTTTGCTCGGAGACCGTGAAGCTGGCGCTGGCCATCGATGACGTCATCAGCACCGTGGACATACAGCCAGAGTACAACCAGCTCAAGATTAAGCTGGCCTCCTTATCTATTAAACATTATAAACGGTAAGCTAACATTCTCCTGTTATTTTTATAGTGGGTTAGATCAAAATCAGCTGTTTAATATTTACTTAACCTAAATGTATGGGACAGCTGTTTGTTTATTCGCGAGTTTTAAATGAATGGAGAAAGAATCCGTCTCGCGTTATAAATAAGGGTCTTGATAAAAATGGCCACAATCCAACAGAATTGAAATGTATCACAATAGGATAGTTTCCAAAAAAATATTTGACAGTCTTTTAGATTACTTAACACGCGTTTCTGTATTTTTCGCAACGAGTGACATCACACGTAACTTTTAACTATATCTTTGTCGTTTTTGGTCTAGTTTACAAATAAAAAATACGTGTCCCTTATTTTTGAATAATCTAAAAGACGGACTAAATAGAATGCCCACCAACCCTATTATAAACTCATAATGAGTACAACAGTTACAATTTATACTATTAATAGAAGTGCTCACCCAGGCATTAAGTTCCTTGAGACTAAGGTAGACCCAATAGAAAATTAAATATTCATGTAGATCAGCGGTCGGCAACCTCTTGGCAAGCAAGGGCCACAAGGTGGCAAATTACAATCCCGACGTTGGCGTATTCCCGCGGCCATGAAAGACTATGTCCTCGGATTTATGCATTGTCACCTCAAGACCCAGTAGCCGGATCCTCTCCGCGACTATCGCAACCCCGCGTGTCATTGTTTTGGCCGCCGCCTGGTGTGACCCCCCCTGTGCCAAGACGAGCGTGTCGTCAGCGTAGCAAACTACGTTGCCGCTGCTAGGGAGGTAGGCGCGAAGCACCCAGTCGTAACCGATGAGGAGGAGAGAAGGAGGGGCCCCAAGGCCCTGTGGGACACCGCACGACATGTCTCGCCGGTTCCACTCTTCAGAGCGACCGGGGTAGATGAAGGCCCTGTCCGTCAGATATGCCCCGACCTCACGACGAAGGTAGGTCGGCATCCGGTGGTACCGGAGTGCCTTTCTGATGCAGCCCCAAGGCATGGTGTTGAACGCGTTGGCAATGTCGAGAGAAACTGCCACGACGACCCCATCCCTGGACACTGCAGCCCCCGTCGTGAGGGCTCTGATGCATGATGGCGTCCAACGTCGAGCGCCTCCCGCGGAAACCATACTGGTGCTGCGCAAGATCCGGCCCCGTCCCCACAAGGTGCCCGACGAGGCGGTTTGCATTTACTCTTTTAAAGACCTTGCCCACCTTGTCGAGCAGCACGATGGGCCGGAATGCGGACGGAGAGTCCGCAGGGCGCCCCGGCTTCTGTATGAGGACCAGCTTCCCCGTCTTCCAACGAAGTGGGAACTGGCCCCTCTCCAAGCATGCAAGCATCTTAAGAGCCCTAGTAGTCGGGGCCCGAAAGCCTCCAAGGCCAGGACCCAGGCTTTGCCGTGCAAGCCATTGGGTCCCGGGGTGGTATTTTTGGCTGTAGAATAGGGCTCAAATGAGAGACGCGAAGCATAGGTATTTATTTTTTCTATAGTTGACAATTGAAAAGTTGTAATGAACTGCTTAGCAAACTTTTTCAACTCGTCAAAATCAGATGGCATTTAACAAGATCATGGGATTCATAGAAGGAGCTTTGAGAATATCAGCTAGTATGATACATTTCAAAGTGTTGCCGAGCAGAGGGGTTAAAAGGCGCGCTTACGTAAAGCGATTTTGATAATAATTATAACATATTCACAAAATATTCACGGGCCGCAAGGAAGACGTCCGCGGGCCGCATGCGGCCCGCGGGCCGCGTGTTGCCGACCCCTGATGTAGATCATTTGTTAGTGCATGTCTGCATATTATTATACACTTTGACACGAAGTGTGAAACTGTTTTAAGTCCGTCACAACCCTATCTCACTATCTGCGGCGGGCACTAGTTGCAGGATTTTGCACACAAATTTTTGAAGTTAAAAAGAGTTGTGAGTTTTTGGTGCATGTGCCAAATTGCTATTTATTTTAAAATAATAGGGTAAAGATATTTAAACTATTCTTATACGACAAAATTGTCGTATGCTTGATCAAAACAGTGTTTTAGACCTAAAAAAATTTCGACGAATTGAGAACTTCCTCCTTTTTGAAGTCGGTTAAAAACCCGGTGTAAGGAACAATTAGTTTACAGTAAAAGCTCTTTATTCGCGGGGTATATGTTCCATAAATATGCCGCGAATACAGAAACCGTGAATACGGAATGGTAATTTACATGGGATTATAGGGGATACGTTCCTAGGTGACAAAATAAAAATATATATATATTTAAAAAAATCAATTTAATTAAAGTTTTTGAACAATTTGATTAATTATCTTTAGGCTTAGGCAATGGTTTGAAGAATTTTGTAATTTTCTCTTACTTGGCAGTTTTAAAAGCTCCTTCAATTCAGACTGATACGCAGCAGTCGCATTAGCAATTTGCCTCTTAAAAATAAGACTTCGTTCCATAGACGGATCAATGTTCATAAAGAAATCGCAAAGCTCATTTGCCATTCTTAAGCCTTCACTAAGGTTTTTCAAATCAAATGTGACGTTTCCAGTGCTTGTTGAAAGGTCTTCTTCAATGGGCGGTGAATTTAGCAATTCCTCCAAGTAGGTTTCAGTCAAATCTTCTTATTAGATCCGCGAATAAAGAAATTTTTAGCCGCGAATATAGGAATTGGGTCGCATTTTTTTAATCCGCGAATAGTGAAAACGCGAATGAAGGAAGCGCGAATAAGGAGCTTTTACTGTACTATGTTTCTTTCCTGGAAATACATGTATGTAAGTAACAATGTTCGTAGGAATGAGGCTCGCGACGATGAGTGGATGACAGGCGTGCTCGGCGGGCGCGTGCTGGAGGCGCGCGAGCCCGCCAAGGCTGAGGAAGACGCCCACTTCTTGTCCGTCACCGTCACGCAAGCGCAGTGAGTTTGTCACCACACTTATTTATTTATTACGAAAACGAAAGGCATTTTCAAAAAAAAAAATAATGAATAAATTATTATATAATTAGGATAAGTTTATTGTAATTTTGAATGTTTAAAATATTAACGTATCACGTTAATTTTATTTTCTTCTACTTTCAAGGATTGCTGAACTACCTCCGACTTGGAAAGAAGAACTTCATCCGAAGTTACTAGAACTTGACCCAGTAAGTTTGTGTAGATATGTTTTATGCTTATGTTTTGCAATGTTCATGATTTGCTTTGATTAAAATACAATGAACATTAAATTTAAAAAGCCTGATTCATAATAGTATAAGATAAACTACTATCTTTGTCTGACAGTAGGTGCCATCTTTCGTAAGACTTGTTGTGAGTCTATCTTTTTACAGGACAAGAATTTATAGACGAGACCAAAGGGCTTTGAGAATACCTCTCACTCGCAAACTAAGTTCAACAAATCAAATCAGATAAACAAGCTTGAAAACATTTAGGCAACGCTATTCATCCAAAGTCTCGACTATGCTCTTAGTATTCGGAGTAGAATGAAAGCATCACATACTGCCAAAATTTACCCGGGTTTCGGTTCGCACACTTGACCTCTCTTATCGACGCATAATCTGCTTAAGATGGTCAGAAAGAGCAGTTTATAAGTACACTAAAAACGAAAAGTCTAAGTCTCTCGAAGGGTCGTTCAGATCGACTTAGGCCAATTCCGTGTATCAACACGAAATTGGCCTAAGGATAACGAATTGACCACTAGTATCGACTAGTGGTCAATTCGTTATCCCGCTCGTTCGCTGGGTTTCATAACTTGTTCATAACTTGACCAATATAACTTAAAAAATCAGCATGGCTGTACATGCTGCGAAAAACGCCATCCCCGTGCTAACTTCTGTATTTAAGATAGGGTTCGAATTTCGTCAAGGCAAGGCATGTTCCCCGTGCACACGCATACACGAATATACAATGAACTAAACTTCTGAGAGTGAACTATCCTTCTGAGAGAGAACTACTGAGAGTGAACTATCCTTCTGAGAGAGAACTATCCTTCTGAGAGTGAACTATCCTTCTGAGAGAGAACTATCCTTCTGAGAGAAAACTATCCTTCTGAGAGTGAACTATCCTTCTGAGAGTGAACTATCCTTCTGAGAGAGAACTATCCTTCTGAGAGTGAACTATCCTTCTGAGAGAGAACTATCCTTCTGAGAGTAAACTATCCTTCTGAGAGTTAACTATCCTTCTGAGAGTGAACTATCCTTCTGAGAGAGAACTATCCTTCTGAGAGTGAACTATCCTTCTGAGAGAGAACTATCCTTCTGAGAGTAAACTATCCTTCTGAGAGGGAACTATCCTTCTGAGAAAGAACTATCCTTCTGAGAGTGAACTATCCTTCTGAGAGAAAACTATCCTTCTGAGAGTGAACTATCCTTCTGAGAGGGAACTATCCTTCTGAGAGAGAACTACTGAGAGTGAACTATCCTTCTGAGAGAGAACTACTGAAACTGAACTATCTTTCTGAGAGAGAACTATCCTTCTGAGAGTGAACTATCCTTCTGAGAGTGAACTATCCTTCTGAGAGAGAACTATCCTTCTGAGAGTGAACTATCCTTCTGAGAGAGAACTATCCTTCTGAGAGTAAACTATCCTTCTGAGAGGGAACTATCCTTCTGAGAAAGAACTATCCTTCTGAGAGTGAACTATCCTTCTGAGAGAAAACTATCCTTCTGAGAGTGAACTATCCTTCTGAGAGGGAACTATCCTTCTGAGAGAGAACTACTGAGAGTGAACTATCCTTCTGAGAGAGAACTACTGAAACTGAACTATCTTTCTGAGAGAGAACTATCCTTCTGAGAGTGAAATATCCTTCTGAGAGTGAACTATCCTTCTGAGAGAGAACTATCCTTCTGAGAGTAAACTGTCCTTCTGAGAGAGAACTATCCTTCTGAGAGTGAACTATAGTTCTGAGTGAGAACTATCCTTCTGAGAGTGAACTATCCTTCTGAGAGAGAACTATCCTTCTGAGAGTGAACTATCCTTCTGAGAGAGAACTATCCTTCTGAGAGAGAACTATCCTTTTGAGAGTGAACTATCCTTTTGAGAGTGAACTATCCTTCTGAGAAAGAACTATCCTTCTGAGAGTGAACTATAGTTCTGAGAGAGAACTATCCTTCTGAGAGTGAACTATCCTTCTGAGAGTGAACTATCCTTCTGAGAGAGAACTATCCTTCTGAGAGAAAACTATCCTTCTGAGAGTGAACTATCCTTCTGAGAGTGAACTATCCTTCTGAGAGTAAACTATCCTTCTTTGCTTACATGACAGTTCTTTTATTTTTTCAGGGCATAGATTACATATGGGAGGTGTACGCAACGCTGGCTCCTCTGGAAGGGGTTCTTCAGCCGAACATAGTAGAGAATTTGATGTCTTTAGTCGACGAGATGTCGCCGCGAGCGTTCTGCGCACTGAGTAATGATTTTAGTCTAAGGTACTCTATTCAATTCATCTATATACAAAGTAGCTATCGAGACCTAGTTAGAGCTAGTTCTCGGGCCTGTTGGTCTAGTGGTTAGTGGCCCTGACTGCTGAGCCGGAGGTCGTGGGTTCGATTCCCACCCAGGACAAACTTTGTGTGATGAGCATGATTGTTTGTTCTGTGTCTGGGTGTGATTTATCTATAATATGTATGTATTATATAAATTATATAAGTATGTATATCAGTTGTCTGGTTACTATAACACAAGCTCTGCTTAGCTTGGGATCAGAAAGCCGTGTGTGAGTTGTCCCAAGATATTTATATTTATCTGCTCCGGGTTCACATGGGTGCTTCTGACTTATGAAACAAAAATAAAATAATGGTTAACTTTCACGTATTTGCAAAGAGATCTACCGTTTTTGAGCTTATCAGATGGCAGCACTGGCGATTAACGTCCTGTCATTCTATTACTCTAACGTTTAACAATACTCATTCTTCGTCTAAGTTCGAACATATTAGATCCGAACTTGCTAATTGAAATCTTTAACCCAAAATTAATCAGGAATGGCTCAATCATGCCCACAATCATCAATAATATTCATATAATAAAATGTAAATTTAAAATTAGTATTCTTTTTATTCTAACTACAAACGGTTAGGGACCTTTTTCCTCAAATCTATGGGGGAGTCGCGTTTAGGTAGCTCTTAAAAAGTGTTACTTTGTTGATTCAACTACCATATTGGTGGGGTGTCCATAAAAGGTTTGTCCTGACATACTTCATTCATTCTCACATTATTGTCCTGATATACTTCATTCATTCTCACATAATTTGCAGTTACGCAGACGCGCAATGGCCGTACTTTTACTTAAACGCTGGTGGTATACGACTGCTGGTCGTTGGTGAGGATACGGAAACAGTACGCCATACGGATGACACCATTGTATTAACTGTAAGTATTTGTTTACTATATTATGCCTTTTTAACCGACTTTCATAAACATAACTTGTTTAACATAAGAACAAAATTCTACGGTAAAAATAAATAATAAAATTCTTCAGTAAACTTGTTTACCGATTCTGTGATATATATTTATCAAAAAATAAATGATAAGAATAAAATATTATATCTATATAGTATACATTAATAATTAATATTGTTATTGTTGTTTTACACCTACCACTGTTTGTCTTTGCATCACCCAAAGGTTGACTGGTAGAAAATGCCCATGGCATTAAGTCCGACTCTGTTCTTTGTTCTTGAAGTGTTAAATAAATAAGAAATAAATAAACTTGCAAAGCAAAGGAATAGACAAACAGCTGCCCTAAATTAATCTGACTAGTACACTCAGAAACAGAAATGAGTTGACCAGGGCTTAAACAAAAGACCCAACATAGAAGAAGGTTACCCACAGTAACCAAAAAAGCATCAGCGACAGCAATCAAGAAGGAAGTTTATTTATAAAAAATGTTAACGATTGACAGATTTATAAATTGCACGTTTATGATATATATGTGTACATAAGATACCTTCTATTGAATAACTAATATCTGGAATAATCATTCAATAAAAAAATAGACTTGATTTATTTGATTTGTGTCGCTGAATCCATTAAAATAAACTCACACAAGTGGTGCAACGACAGTATTCAACGCGAAAATTGTCGAAATCTGTATTTTTTTATCGCGTAGTCAGTGCTTAAACCCGTTGTCAGTTTTTATACCGCCCGTGGGCATCTGACTTGGCTCAACAATGCCGTCCAGAAATATGTTTACTTTTATTTTGACGGCACATTTGGCGCAGTGGCTGAGCGATCGACTGCTGCGCTGCATGTCGCGGGTTCGATCCCCGCACGGAACAAATATTTGTATGACCTACAGGTAGTTGTTTCGGGTATGGCTGTTTGTGTATGTGAGTTTAAATGTTTGTAAACGCACCCACTATACAGGAGAAATTACTAGAGCGGGGCAACTTTTTTTGTTAAGTTAATAATCTGGTTTTATCAAGATGTTTTTCTTCACCGAAGCGAATGTGAAAATTAATGAAATGAATTATTGTTTCAGGTCGGAAAAGTAAATGTCAATCCACATCCAGAAAATCCTGTTTGCCGGTATGTATTTACTTCATTTTCGTCGTAATTGTGTAATATGAACTATTCAGCCTACATTAACCTGTATGTACTGGTCGTCGATAAAGAGCCACCTTATCATTTGCGTGTACAAAGATGTTATAAGGAAAACATGCAAGGCGGTATCTTTGTTCAAAGAATTAAGATTGCCGTGCAACGTGGCATTGCAGCCAGTCTTCTAAGCACGACATTTTGTTCCCGGTGACAACCAAAGATACCTAAGAGTGCTTAGATCCTTCAGCGTCGATTTGTCCATAGAGTTATAATGTTTCGTTGTAGTATCGTGCAGGAGACATTAGATAAACCGTTCATTATCAATCTTGAACGCAACCTCGATTTGCAACCATGACTGAATATTTTAGCTGCACCATGAATATCGTAGGCGTAAAATACAAAATCATTGATAACTGCAGCCAATCTAATAAATTTAGTTATCCAAAATGTTTTGTCTAAAAATAAAAATAAAATATAATAGAATGAAAAATGAAGCAAAGAAAATGCGTGTAATATGGCGCCATAGAAATGTTTAGTGATGGGGTGTAATGCTATTAAATTGTAATTTTGAATGAAGTTGTCTACAACTGTGAAAAAATAACTCGTTTGCGACATTTCCTGACTTATTGATTATTACACTAAAAATAAGAAATTCTGAAAAGCACATTTGGAAGCAAGCGGGCCCATCCCATAAATTTAAAATTGTATGATCCATTTAAATCTTCATATTTTAATGTAGTTATAACTTTACCTTAAAAACCTAAATTTCCCCTGTTGTGACTGATATGCACTCGAATCTTACTGTTAACGGTTTTTCACGTCAGTTGACAACGAGTCAGTTTGATGTAGCGAATGCTCGGTTGACGCCTTCAAAGGACCCGTCATGAATTGCACTTTATATACACTACTTTTTTTTTGTTTATTTCGCTCTCAAAGCACAGCAAAACTTAATCCATAAAGCACAATTCATTAAAATGTTTTAATGGTTGTACAGCAGCACATAATAGATAACGACCATCTCCCAAATTCAAGCTTGTACTTTGGGAGTGACTGGTTCTTAAGATGTAGTTATATAGGCACAACCTTGTATCTGAGTAAACAAAATCCGTAGGCGGGCGGTAAATGCTGGCGCGGACGGTAGCTGGGCGGCGCTTAACAGCGGTTTCGATGGCCGTCAGTACGAGGTGGTGATCAAGAGCGTATCCGTGCAGACCAGCGAGTTCCAGAAGATAACACTCGTCGAGGTAAGAGTTTTATGTATATATATAATTATGATTAAGAATCGATAGGCCCTAGGATGAAAATACATTTACACGCACAGCATATTTTTCTCTTTACAATTGCAATTCACTAGAACGTAAAGTCCAATCACACGTATTTCCAATGTGAATGAATATTTCCCACCAGACCTCTCGAGGTGAGCTAGTAGTTTTAAAGTCCCCAAATAATAACCCGACCCGGCCCTTTTCTAGTAGTTTTCTCTCAATGACGCTCTAAGCCGAGGCCCTTACCCCTTAGCGTGAGGTCATCGATTATAGTAGTGTTTAGCCCTGGCCGGGAGGCCTTATATTTATTTGAGGTCACCACAGGATAGTTTGTTGTGTGTTGAGTTGTGCAGAAACGTTCCAAGTTTAATTACGAGTGGCCTAATAAAAAAATCTTAGACGAGGATTCGAGCGAGTCAATTTTGATTTTATCCATAACCGGTTCTGCCCAACATAGTGTCAGCCCGGCTTATAAGTTAAATTAAGCCCGTGGCTCATGTTAAAGACCGAGACCCGATTCACTAAGTTTCGTGTGTCGAACAGAATCAAGTTGTGAGTGACAGTGGTAGCATTACCGAGCGAAAAAAAAACGTATCAGGAAGAGTGTAGACCGTTTTGTCTGGTTTAAACATCCACCTGCAATGAGTTCAATTTATGGTGTTTGGAACTGCGCCGAAATATCTTCACATTAAATAAAAATCATGGGAAATACTCCATGTTTCAAACGCTTTTAATTCATAATATTAGTGTCCATGTCAATTTCAAAGTGATAAAGCTCGTAGCATCAAGCCCTTGGAGGTTCTTTAATGTTATTTATTCTAGTAGGGGAGCCCACGATGCTAAATGGGGATTTACTCGAGCGTCGTAGAGACCTATTGGGATGCAAAGCTTAGATGATAAGAAGAAAAAAATGTTATATGATTATACCTTTACATCGGTGGGGGAAGCAGCTACAGATTTTTAAATATGTAAAAAAAAACTGTTGCATGGACATCCTCGAGCGCGTCAGATATTGATAGCATCAATGCCCTACGTATTTTTAATAATGTACGTATGTTAATCTGATCGTTTGCACGGTGCGGGTGGTTGTATTTAAGGGTTGAAAATGAAAAAAAAAAAAAATTAATCGAGCGCGTCAGATTTTCTAAGGGAGTGTTAAGTGCACCAAATAAAAGCTCTCATTCACTAATCTGACGATTTCGATGGGACGCAAACTCGCGGCCATTTTCATAATGTGCAAAAAAAAATCGCCATTTTGAAATACTCAAGCGCGTCAGATTAAGATATATATGGTTCATCTTTATGTTCTAAACGTACTGTCTCATAATCTGACGATTATCTAGAGGGATTCGCCTGATCTGACAAAAAAAAATTAGAAAAACGGTTCACCTTAAAGGCCATCCCTGCAACATCCCGCTAATTCCATTCCTGGGCGGATATTTTGAGCTCGCTGAGTTCAAAGAAATAATATTTCTATGCATTTGAGCTCTCCCAGCTCGAAAGTCTGATAGCAGTTTCATAGAACACTATTTTTGGAATTTTCAAACCGCAATAACATTTGAATGGATCAAGCAATTTTCACGCGGTTAGCGGCACTCGACGCAGTTTTATCATCCTCATAAGTAATTTTGCAATTTTAATTGATCGAACCACAAGTTTCGGAGTAATCCCGATAAAACACGTTTTCGGGTTTCTTTCGTTCACGATATCTCTCGAACGAATCAACCGATTTTGACCAGCTTGGTGGCGATCAAGGTGGTTTTTCATGTTCAAAGGCGGATTAGTTTTTGAAGTTAATCGATAAAGCCGGTTAAAAGTTATTCCAAAAAAACCACTTTCAAAATTTCTCAAAATCTATCGGTCCGAATTGGTTCAAATTCACAGGAAATCTAATTTTGAGGGAAATCTTTAGAACGCCGTTTAGTGGATTCCGATCGGTTTAGTCGTTCAAAAGTTATAAGCGAGTCACATACTCACACACACACACACATATAATAATTGTACATATAGACATAGTGATAACATCACGGGGGTAGTCAGGGAAGCTTCCTATGACCTTAAAACGTCAAGATCTGATGAAAACTCGATTTTCGCAAAACGGGGTAAAACCAATAACTTCCCGAATTCCTGTGATGGCGTCATGGCAGCAGAAATCAGAGTGGAGACGGAGTGAGAGAGTAATAGATAGAGAAAGAGTGAGAGAGGAATAGAAACGCGGAGAAGGAAATGTAGGCATCACGCAGCTGCACGCATTTAACTTTATCGACGAATTTTTGTTATTTCGGCTTGCGGAAATCGTCAGATTATATATTTTTCATTATTCTTGAATTTTTTCCTTCAAAATAAAAAAAATTTAGCTACGCTCGAGAATGTCGAGATGACGTTTTTTTTTTACAACTTTGTTGCCCTCCCCTTTTTTTACGTCACTCTCAAATTGTCAGATTAGTGGAATATACACTTTTTAGGATGTAATTAACTCACCCTACCTTAATCTGACGCGCTCGAGAATTTCTGATGGTCAATTTTTTTTTACTAATCTGATCCTGTATTCTTCACGGGCGGCCTTATATATGGGCCTCATGTTTTGTGGAGGTACTTAACCGGGTACAAGGTATCCCCCTGTATATTAATCTGCCGCGCTTTAGTAAATCCCGAAATCCCCGCATGGGCTCCCCTACCATTCCATAATCTCTGATTTCAAAACGATGTAGGATAACATTTTAAGGAAGGTGGCATATTCCGAAAATTCGAAGACATATCACATCTACCAACCGGTAGTTTGCTCGCGTGGTATTCCATTCCCTTCCAGCGAGGAGGCCAGCGAGGAACCCAGGCGGGTTGCAGCAACAAAACGAACACTACTGGCTGATTAAGGGCTGAAACTGCGTTAAACGGACACCCGCGTGGTTTCATACGAAAGTGAACCGACGCGGGGACACGTGCGGGCTTGTTCAGTCAATAACGCTTGATGAAAAGCTTGTGAAAATGTCTTTCGACAGAGAAAGAGTAGTTGTGAAACTCCAGTGTCGCTCTGTCATATGAGGCCAAGCGAATGAACTCTTTAGGTACCTGTGACAGGGTCTTTCACATGCCCACAGAGCCCACGCTTAAAGACACGCGGCGGGTGCCCGTTTAACGCAGTTTCAGCCCTAAATGGTGGCACACCAAACGATAATGATTGTTTTTTGTCTACAGGCCGCAGGCGAAGTCGCAAAAAAAGGCACCGGTACTGAGAACCCAGCATTGAAATGGAGCCAGAGAATCGAATTGCCGCCAATGGTACACATATTATACCCGTGAGTATTTCGCAAGGTATAACATGTAACATCGGGGGGGGGGGGGATAAGTAGGAAAGAGATGGATACTAAACAGCGTGTACAAGAAGTGTGGCACCCCAATTGTAGGTTGACAGTTATTTCACAGGAACTTGTACTACCTATAAAAAACTATCATATGCCTTAATCATTCCTCTTCATGTTCTAAATGTGTGCCAAGTTAGTTAATTCAGTGATAGGATACTTAGAACATTTGTGTTATTGTGATTCAGCAACATACAGCAGGTCCGCGTTGTATTGTATAGAGGCCTGTCTTACAACAGTGGGAAATTTATACGGCGCTTTGTGTTATGGACGAATTTCAACACGCGAATAGTAGAAAATCATTGTCTGCCAAACTATTTTTCACCTATGTTCGGGTAGGTAGGTACCCACCTTTGGAACGACTGCCTATCTGTGATTCCGCAACCCTGGTAATACTGGGTAATACGATACTCTTTAGTTAGGCTGATTGTCCGACTTCCATCCTGGCTACCTACTTATTTACTAACTTACTACCTGTAACACTTGTCTGAACTTTTGAACTTTTTTGACGACACTGTTGGCGCATTGGCTGAGCGATCTACTGCTGAGCTGCGTGTCGCGGGTTCGATCCCCGCACGGAACAAATATTGTTGTATGGCCTACAGATAGTTGTTCCAGGTCTGGCTGTTTATGTATGTGAGTTTAAATGTTTGTTAACGCACCCACGATACAGGAGAAATCCTAGTGTGTAATTGAATTTTCAGGTTAGAACTCAGTTTCATCTATGCGCCCGCGTTGTACACAAACAGTGTACTGACGTGCGGGCCCGCCGTGGAGCTGAACCTCGTGTCAGACTGCAGCTTGGAGTTCAGCATCGCGCAGTTGGTGCTGCTCAAACAGATGAGCCAGGAGTTCTCCGAGGTTATCAGTGACCCCAGGTTAGAGATATTGATATAAAAATATGTTGGTACATGACTTCATGAACAATATCGTATAGTCCCATACCCTGGGGTCAATAAGCACCTTGATCTAATTAGACAGTAGAACAAAATCTCCTCATATTTTGTCCCACCATCTCTTCCCGATCCCTCGATGCAACTATCAAGTAGTGTTGTACTGTGAACGTCTGCATATCTGCTAACTTTTTCCTGACGGAAAATTATTACTGCAAGCTGCTTGCCAGTTAAGTTGCGTAAAAATTGTACAATTTTTTCTGGAAGCCTGCTGATTTTTCTTTGTTTTGCAAACACACACAAGTTTACAGTACAAACTTCTAATACTTAATTAATATTAATAATTCTACTTGATGCCACACAATTTTTTCATCAGAAAATAAGTAATATCTGGCGACCCTGATCTTTCTCTAGTACAGCCATTTTTGCGGTACAAAATTTTTAGTACTTAATTAAAGCGTAGAAGTACTGCTTCTTATAGAGTATGAAACTTTATTTGATAGAGTCGGTTGTGCCGTGTCTACCAGTAGTATATGTTTAAGACGCATCAAGAAAATAATATTAAAATATTGTCGCTTTAGGTTTTAAAGGAGTTAAAAAAAATTAACCAAGCGTCGTTGTGTGTGTGGGGGGGGGGGGGGGGTAAGACTAGACTAAGTAGACTGCTTAATACAAGTAGAGATACGCACATAAAAAGCCAAATAAAGAGCAACTAGAATATATTTTTGTCTGAAAGATTTTTTGTCCGGTGTTTTTGGACGTTTTTAATTTATGTTTTGTTGCTTTGTTTCTACTTGTTCCTGTAACAATAATAGATTATCTTTCTGCCTAATAATTATGTTCTATTTGGTTTCAACAGGCTGGAAATTGCAGCCGGTCGTAAGCCGTCGTTCGACCAGCACGCCGCCATGTGCCCCTACGCGATGTACATGATGATGGACTCCGAACCCTCCAGCGCTCACACGGTCGTTGAAAATGTACCCTCCGGTAATGCATTGAAACTTTTCGTTGTATTTCGCATTGCATGTTTTTGATGATCGCTTGCCTAGGTTGGTCTGTGGATGGGTGACCACCCGTTACATACCGAGTTTCTTCCGTGCCTCGGAAAGCACGTTAAGCTGTTGGTCCCGGCTGTCATTTGTAGATCTTTGACAGTCGTTAGAGATAGTCAATGTCCCGAAAGTCTGACAACCAGTCTTACCCAGAGGTATCGTATTACCCAGTACTAACTGGGTTATGGACGTCAGATAGCAGTCGCTCCATGTAAAATACTGGTATTCAGCTGCATCCGGTAAGACTGGAAGCCGACCCCAACATAGTTGGGAAAAAGGCTAGGCAGATGATGATGTTTTTGATGATCAGGAATGACCAACTAAGAAGGCATCCTTACTAATCTTGTAAAAGCGAAAGTGAGTTTGTTTGTTTATTGTTTTGAATTGATTATGTGTTTTGCCCATTAAGAAAATCTTAGCCCTGGAGATCGTGCGGTGGTACTATGATATCATACCAGGTATATCCTGAAAAACTCAAATCGAATTATTTGGGTGAGCTATAAGAGAGTGCACCTGTGTCCGCGCGCATATATGCTATGATACCTCGCCGCTGGCTAATATACGCTAACCTTGTTGTTTATGACCGAAAACGTTCAGCTGGACTGTTATTAGAATATATTTTAACAAGAACTCCCGTTCTTAATTCGTTCAAGTTCGCGTGTGTTTGTCACCTAAACAGGTGGACCGATTTGGAAGAAATTTTGCCCATTTCAATAGATTCCTGGATGGTTTGAAAACAACCCGGACCCGGTAGGTGGTGCTGCTGTCGGTATGTAGCCAAATTTGATTTTCTGTACAAGAGGCAGGACAGCGTCTGTCGGGACCGCTAGTTGGCTGTTACCTGTAAAGGTTATGCGTTAAAATAAAAATCAAGTATAGACGCGTTTTAATTATCATTTTAGACAGCAAGTTGTCAGACTCTGGCGTGGAGACCACGGCGTCTTCTTCCTGCAAGGCGAAGTTCGCTGACGACATGCACATGAAAAGGTCGCTGTCTGTCGTCTTTTTGGACACGTGAGTCACTACGATCACATATACAACGTGTAAAAAAAGGAACAGTAATCAAGGGGCATACAGCTAAAGTAATTAGCAGTCTTTGTGCAGGTTCCCAGGTTCCCAAATACTATACTGTTAAAGTAAAAAACACTACACTTTTTTTGCTCGAACTCTGTGCGGCAACCCTAAAATCAGGTAAACACGTAGCATTTTCCCGTAGCTTAAACAATACAGTACTTGGACTACCAACCAATTGATGTACTTTTATTGAGTGCTTAAAACGCTGTTCCTCATAGATTTTGTATGTCAACAATTTTGCAGTGATATACACATAGCGGCCACACAAACATTACGCTGCATAGTCCGCGGCTGAGTAACTGATCATCTTGCGCCACTTGGCAATAATGTAGCTTCTCATCAGTGTATAATATATTTTCGTAATCGGATGATTAGTTTCGAAGATTACCCAGTACTCATAAACTTATATAAACACCATTCCATTTTGTTATAATAGTACATGTCAAATAAATGTATTGTTTGTTGTCATTTTCTCTATAAGGCCGGATATTTCGCAATTCTTGGAGGTGTACGTGACAATGGGCGTGGTGGACTTGGTTCTAAACGTGGACGATGACGGAAGTTCTGAGGTGGTAGCACTGCGCCCGCCTGAAGACGACGCGCCCCCAGAAACGAAGGAAGACACTACGGAAGCACAGGTAGGTATCCTGTGTGTATTATAATGACTAGGCCTTCACGTTCCTAGGTCTAGGCCCTAGGCCCTAGGAGCTTCTGTGGTCCGATTGAGAACCGATTGTCCTGAGCAAGTTAAGCTTATAAAAAATTAGCAATAAATATAGAACTTGCGTACAAGAAATAATTTATGAGACTTATTACATATTCAATACATTTCAAGCTAGTTCCTTATAAAAACAATATAATAGAAACAGGAACTTCTTCACAAATTGAGCCGTATCGAGTTCTGTTATCTCGAATCAGCTCTTTGATACAACTGCCTATTAACTGGAATTATAAAAAATCAAACCTTGATCCGATACAATCATCATCATCTGCCTAGCCCTTTCGGAACTAAGTTGAGATCGGCCGCGAGTCCAACCTACAGTACGTACAGTATTAACATGGAGCGACTGCCTGCCTATCTTATCTCTACAACCTAATAAAATTTGGGTAATATGAAACCCCTTGGTATGACTGGTTGTCAGACTATCTGGACACTGACTACCTGTAACGACTGTCATTTGTAGATTTCGAGGCACGGAGAAAAATCGGTATGTAATCGGTATCGGTGCTTACCCATCTACAGATCAACCTAGGCAAGCGCGGCTCAACCTAAAGATCGACCCGAGTGGCTGCTCTTATTTAGCCATAAGCTTCTTGATCCGATACAATAAAATGATTATTTTATTGTAGAAAAAGCATCACGAGAAAGAACGTAAGAGGAAGCACAGGGAGAAGGAAATCTCGACGCAAGACAGCACTCCCAGCATCACGATGAAGGCTCGCGAGGCGGTCGCTGTACACACGCAGCTGATGTTAACGGTGAGAAATAACTAGTTTTGGGATAATCCGATGCATATTTACCTAAGGTTAATATTTGGTTAATCGAGTATATAAGCGGCTTGTTAAGATCTTTCAATTTACTCGAATTCCCAATTTATTTATATTCCCTGAGGTTAAGTAGGACCGATTTGACAAAAATCACTGACAAGAAAAGCAACCATATTACGTTGTGACAGTCATTTTTAAAATTGTCGGAGAATTTTTGTCCCCATACATTGACATGGTCACAGGTCGCGATTACTTTACCAACTACAATTGACGGGCGCGATTACTTTACCAACTACAATTGACTACTTGACGGGCCTGTTGGTCTAGTGGTTAGTGGCCCTGACTGCTGAGCCGGAGGTCGTGGGTTCGATTCCCACCCAGGACAAACTTTGTGTGATGAGCATGATTGTTTGTTCTGTGTCTGGGTGTGTTTTATCTATAATATGTATGTATTTATAAATTATATAAGTATGTATATCAGTTGTCTGGTTACCATAACACAAGCTCTGCTTAGCTTGGGATCAGATAGCCGTGTGTGAGTTGTCCCAAGATATTTTTTATTTATTTAATTATTAAGTTTGTAATCACATTTTTTTGTTATGCATCTTCAAATCTTTATATATATATAATTCTTCTGTGAGTGTGTATGTCACTGAACTTCTCTCAAACGACTGGACCGATTTTGATGAAATTTTTTGTGTGTTCAAGGGGATCTGGGAATGGTTTAGATTCACAATTTTGTCCGCTGGACAATGTTTTTTTAATTTATTAGTAGTTGTTGACTTTGGAATGTTTTACATTGGATCCGACAGACGGCGCTACCATCGCAGTGTCAAATTAGACAGCTTATTAGCTTATTAAAAAAAGTTTGAAATTTTCAAATTAAAGACGTGTAGACAGGACAACGTCTGTCGGGTCCGCTAGTTTACATATAATAGTATAGGATCCCAATATAGAACGACCTTCACCGAGATGCTTATTTGATAAAACATATTTTATATTCAATTTAATGTGTCAATAATTATATTGCATATGGGTTGCCTAATAAATTTCAGTCCAGGAAATGATTAATTAACAATAATTAAAAAAAAATACCGGTTTGACTATTAAACCAATTCCATACCAATCGAAAGTATGAAGTATGAGATTGATGATACGATTTATGATAACGTGACCCTAAAGCATAAAGTAATATTTGAATGTGGCGATGTTGATGATCCTTTTGATAGTAAGTCCTTCATGAAGTTTTAGCAAGTGATTTTTTTTTTTCAGAAAAGGGCGTACCTTGGCACCTTGCATCTTTTGCACGCGACGCTGTTCCAACCCAACGTCTATTATTGGAAGAGGAGGTCGCAGAAAACTTTACAGGTATTTGAATCTTTATTTTACACATTTCCAATCTACAGTTGTTATTTACATGTTTTTTTTTAAATATATTACAAATATAACGACGTGCAATGATTACTTTTATATAAATATAACATAAACAATAATGTATTGTGGCAATATTAAAGCTTTTGCACAAACACAAACGTAGCCCAGAATTATATCTGCTAAAAAAACATCAATTAATTTCTTTACAATCAGACTGTACGGTTGGGTCTAGAAATATGTAAAAAAAACTTGCAAGTTATTCTTAAAGGATTTTTGAATTGGGTAGTTGACACCATTAACCAATAATTTAAAAACACAATTTTTCTGAAAGAACACCTTATTCTAGACCTGAGAACTCCATTCATTTCAAAATAACTTTAAAATTCGATTTTAGTTGCTTTTAAATCAATAAATAGTTACATCATTGACTTGACAACTTAGTGACGTCATCGGTTGCGAGTCTCATACAAAATCTATGGGGGAAGCGCGTTTTGACAGCTCATAAAAAGTATATCAATTGATTGGTGGTGTCAACTACCCTATTATAATCCCTTAAATATATGTGCTAAATAGGGAAAACTGAGAGGTCATTTCATCCGAAAATTAGTGAAGCCCACCTCACGCTAAAGAAATATAAGTCGCACACATAACCCACGATATAAAGTAGTGTTTATCCACAAGACCCAATTTAAACCAGATCGGATACAATAATTCAACAAAGTGATAAATTCCAACCATTGTGATTGATCGATTCCCGCACGTCTTGTCTCTACTTCGATCGTTTCCGCCTTGTTGGAAATCAGGCCTGTGTCTGTGTAGAAAGCTACAGGCGTTTATAATTATAATGTTTTGCTCCCCAGCTATCCCTGTTCAACACAAGCATAGCGCTAGGCAGCCGCGAAAATTCGGGCCATTGGCGCAAACTGCTACTCTCCACGGCAAAAGGCTCATCCGACCCGGTCACGGAGATCCCGCCCGCGCTCGCTACCTTCAAATTAGTAGCTCCTACCAGTGAGTAACTTTGACCTTTTTTTATGACACGGTTGGCGCAGTGGCTGAGCAATCGACTGCTGCGCTGCGTGTCGCGGGCTCGATCCCCGCACTGAACAAATATTTGTATGACCTACAGATAATTGTTCCGGGTCTGGCTGTTTGTGTATGTGAGATTGAATGTTTGTAAACGCATCCACGATACAGGAGCAATACCTAGTATAGGGCAACGTTTTAAAAAAAATAAAAAATGAACTAAATCATTGAATGAAAAGACGCAAATATAATGCGTAATAGGTGCGTGAATGTCTTAGGGTGTGGTATAGACCAGCGGTTCTTAAATTGGGTTCCGCGGATCGTAGTATTCCGTAGATAAGTCACAAAGGTTTCGCGAAGTTATTGAATACCACACTTATTAAAGCGGTACCAATATTAGTATAATAGGATATTAATGAAATAGTGACACGGTTTCATTATTCACATTGAAGGCTTAAAATAAAGTTTTTTTTTTAATTACAGGGCTTTTGATTTCTAATCATTCGATAAGGGGTTCCATAAAACTAAAGGTATTAAGTGGGCGTTTCGTTTTCTTAAAATTTGCAACCCCTGGTGAAGAACAATCAACAAAGTAGTGATCGCAAAAAATAATCAGATGTTCCTGAATTGGTCCTAAAGTGAAGAAGTTCAGTTTGATGGTGTGTTCAACATGTTTGAATATGATACGAGCTGCGGTGGCCCAGTCGCATTTGTTCAGTCGATTTCAGAGTAATGTGGGTGGTTCGTTCCCAGATCAACACCAGAGCTTGTGTAACAGACAAAGTTGCTTTTCGAATTTATTATATTAGTATGGATTACTAGCTGCGCCCCGGTTTCACTCGCGTGGTGTTTCTATCACATTGTGATAATGATTATTAAAAACAATATATATTTATGAATTGTAGCCTATGTGTTATTCTGATATGTCAGCTATACTATTGTGAAGTTTCATTAAAATCCATTCAGTAGTTTTTGCGTGAAAGTGCAACAAACATACTTATATACGTCCTCACAAACTTTCTCTCTTATAATATTAGTAGGATTTCTTAATATAATACTGCGCTTATATGACAATAACCTTCAATAATTTGTTACAGATGCTTCCGTGACGAACTTAAACCCGCGCGGCTACGTGCACCTCGATATCGAAAGGCCAGTGAAAGCAGACATATCCACTGACAAGCTCATCAGACTTATGGGAATCTTCGACCTTGTAAGACTACTATTTCATTGAGAATCGTGTGGTAATCGCCTAATCCGTTATCACTATGGACACGTCGTAAGGAAAGGGGTGTGAAAATTTGGATTGAAGCCTGTTCAAACCTCTTTTGAGTAACATTGAACGACTATGCGGACTATACCGGATGACTATAGATACGATGGATGAATAGTGCAAACAATTATATGTTTTAAAAAGCCGGGTTTCGTACAAACTTGCGACATAAACAGCCATATTTATTGCCTGTGTAGACTTGAGAGGGTTGATTTTTTCAAAGGGATCAAAAAGTTTAGAATATTTTTTTTAATTTGAACTCGAAACCTCCACGCTTTTCGGAGATAAAAGTTACATTGTGTATAAATGAGATACCCCCAGTAAGTTATTGGTAATACTTGTGTTGCGGCTATCTCGCTCTCTCCCTTAAATATTAACAATATTGAGACACTTAACTATACTATTGTTTAAATTACAAATGAGCAAAGGTTAAATTTAGAAAAACTTATAAACTAACTAGCTTTTGCCCGCGGCTTCGCTCCCGTTAAATTCGGGGTAACACAGTTTCCCTTGCGCCTTATTGATTTGTAATAGCAACGTTAAGTTTTCCCTTTTCTTCCCTCTTTCTCCCTCACATCCCACTTTAAAAAATATATATATAGCCTATGTCCGTCTCCTGGTTCCCAACTATCTCTGTACCAAAATTCATCAAAATCGGTTTAGCCATTGAAGCGTGAAGAGGTAACAAACAAACAAACAAATAAACAAACAAACAAACTCACTTTGGCTTTTATAATATTATTATATATATTATATATTATATAAGTAAGGAAAGGATTAGCAGCACTTGTTTTTAAATGTTGTGTGTGCGCGCATGTGTTTGTATGTATGTATGTATGTGTGTGTGTGTGTGTGATTCAATAAGGGTTTTCGATTTTCCTTTGAAGTACGGGACCCTAAAAGAGCGAAAGTATGGTAGAGAAAGAGATGCAGCGCAGACACAATTAAAGAAGGTTAAATGAAAATAAAGTTTAATAATTCAGTAGCGTCGGCAAATCCGCTGCTCAGATCTTTTGTTTTATGCGGAGTTAATCAATGTTTACTGAACACACTTTTAATAGGTTTACTTGTAACTGTGTAAATAAAAACCTTAGAAGTTAAACTTGATTGATTTCCCGTTTTCTGATTGAGCTGAAGTTTCGCATACACGTTTCGTTTAGAAAACAATGTATGATTAGCTTAGTGACGTCATCCTTAATTCCTTATGAGACCTGGTGGATTCATTTTTTTTAATGCATACATGAAAAGAATACAAGAAAGTGTGTTTTTGAACTAAAATATTTATTTTATATACTTTACGGAACGAAAACGTGGAACGAAATGAAAACGTACACGAAAGACATTTATTTCAAATTGAATCTCGTTAGACACTTTTGCATAGACAAAGATAACCTACCTACAGGTAAAGGAATGTAATCCATACAAATCCCATCTTTCTTGTGATTGGTGGAATCTTGCATCTTTGCTCTCTCCTCTGCTCATCTTCATTTTAGAGGTCATCGTATCAAAAATAGTATAAAAATACGTAAACGTTTGTTACAGGTAAAACGAAAGCTCGCCGATCAAGAGACGTATGAACGCTTCAAGCCGATAAAACATCACGAACCTCCATATTTTCTGCGCAAATTCAGAAATCAAATGAGTGAGTTTAAAAAAAAACTGACTGTTTAAGACATACCTACCAACGCATAAACGCTATTCTTACCCTCTTACTACACCGGTAATTGAATAAAAGCTTGTTTCATTCAAAAGTGCAAAATATAAAATACGTCAATAGTACATTTTGATTTGAGAGGAGAGTTTGTTATTGCGCCTGAAGCGGACTTAAAGGTGTTCTGGAGCCGAGAACAGCAGTAACAAATTCTCACGTGAATCAAAATCAGATGTTTTTTTAATACATCAACGAGTATATAAAATAATAGAACAAAAAGTACGTTTGTGCGTTACGTATATTAGTATGGCTTAGTGGGAAAACATTGTACTTGCTCAGGACATTCCATTCTTTTTTTGACTACGAAAGTTGTAATACAACAAAACATGTTTGCAGTTAACGAAAGCATTGAGACCATAACGATCCGGACAAGCCAGATCAGCGTGTGCGGACACGAGGCTATCGTGGGCTGGGACAATGCATCACTACAGATCTTGGCTAGCCATAGACCCGAGAATGTGAAGGCAAAGCTCCTGATGACTTCGCTTTTGGTGGCTACGGGCTCCTCGGAGGACAGGAGGCATGTGGTGTTGCAGCCGCTCATGCTAGGGTATGTATAACTCGGAACTGTCCCCATCATCATGCATCAGTTTCCTGCAATAAATACAATTTATTACGGGCCGCCGCAGTATTTCTTTTTCCATACTCTATCTAGGAAAGTAATCAAAATGAATAGTAAAATAATTAATAAAGGTATTTAAAAAATCCTTACTAATATTATAAAAGTGAAAGTGAGTTTGTTTGTTACCTCTTCACGCCTAAATGGCTAAACCGATTTTAATGAAATTTGGTACAGAGATAGTTGGAACCCTGGAGATGGACATAGGCAATTTTTTAAATAAAAGGGAAAAGTGAGGGAAGAAAAGGGAAAACTTAGCTTTGCTATTACAATAAATCAGGCGCAAGGTCAAACCTACAGGTAGCAGGTACTTGCAAATCAGGAAAGGGGAAGCGTGCTACCCTGAATTTAACGCGAGCGAAGCCGCGGGCAAAAGCTAGTAAAACTATAATCGTGTACTTAGGAATTCATTAAATCAGTTAGCGCGTCGATACATACAGTAAATATGTATTTAAATTCTTGTACACATTGAACCACTCATAAGGTTTCCCTGAGAATGCAGACAGTAAATTACTGTTTAAATTATGTGCGCAGCGTGGAAGCTCAAGCATTTTGGGAAGCGTGGCGACGGGCGGAGGGCGGGCTGTCTGCGCGTGAGCCGACCATAAAGATCGGCGTCGAACTGGATGACGTCATCATAGACTTGAGACCTTCTTTTCTCGCCACTGTGCGCCAACTGCTGAAATCTCTTCATGAAATTGAAAATAAATATCAGGTGATTATTTGTTTTAGTGATTGTATAAAGATACAGGTATCCGCTCCCGAGTTGGGCCTGAACAAGTCACTGTAACCCTGCATGATGCTGCGCTGTGATGGACGCACAATAGCGCTGATTTTCAATCTCTTTCCAAGACTTTTTTGTCTCAGGCCATTTAATTTATTCGCAGTTTAACCGTCACAAATATTGATTTATAATTGATTTTATTATAGGTAGACGCTAACCACAACAAACACATTATACGATATATTATTCTTCTTATATGTAGTTAGTTTAGTGATAACAGTAGTATATTCTTTCCCGTCAGATGTTGTCAGTCGTCACGAAACCCCCAGCAGTCCCAAACAGACGCAGGTCCAGCTTTGGGGAGGTCCCCCCCAAGAATAGGTCGCAATCTTCCTTGAAAAGATCTTCACAAACGTCCTCAAGGAACTTAGACCAACTTACCACTAGAAAAGTTGAGCCACATAACTTGACGATCGTCGAACCAGAAGAAGCCGAAGCCGGAACGGGACGTCAATCGAATCAATTTCCGTCGCAGCGGCAATCGGAAGCTTCATTACATTACTGGATGCACCATAAAACGGTTTTCATTCAAGATATCGATGATTCCGACCACTTCTATAAAGACGACCTCAGGTAAATCAGTTATTTATTTATTTAGAAAACGCCCTATTGTCAAACTACAGTTAATGATTTTAAAATTTAATTTCACGAATCTGTTATATGGCATTAAGTAATTAGTTGTCTTTTTTTGTTGATTAAGTTCATAATAAAAGAAATGAAATTTGTGCTTATCTCACTGTAAACAAGATGTCTTTTGATAGTTAGGCTCACGTAAAGTTTATTTAGCGCTATTCTGATCTCTCAGCTTTGCTATCTGATTACAGGAGCGGTGCATTCAAGATTCTGAATGGCGGTCAGTTGCCAATGGCGTACCAAGTGGTGTTGAGTGGTGACGCTGTATCGTGGCGCTACCCCCACCCGAGGGCCATCACCAGAGTCGTCGCCTTCCCCCTACCTGGACAGGTAAATTAATCTGTGATCTTTTACGTTTCTTAACAATAAAAAGATATGCACACAGTATGTGTGAATGTAAAGGTTTTATTCTTTTTTCTTTAAAGTATTCATAGATATTGCAACAGGCTTTTTTTTTGGGGTGGGAAATCTTAAAATAACTTCCCCCGCTCTTGGCGGAGCGGGGAAAAATGTCAGACTTTTACTGAATAAAACCCACCCATGTTCCTTCTATTGCCCTTTACGTTCCGGGGCCGCGGTATCTCTTTCGAACAACCCGCAAATTGCAATAGGCTTACTTTAGGTTCTGTAGCCAACCTAAAATGTAATGAAGTTCTTATAGATTCGCTTTGTCTGTCTGTATGTCTGGTTATTAAAACCCCTTTTACTCTGCGACATGGCATCACACATCTAAAATCCGAAGAGTAGCAGTCTATGAACCGCTACCTCAAAATCTAATTCAAAACCAGCGTCGGGCACTAGCTGCTCAGCAGTTTGCAGAACTGGACCTATTTGGCGCAGCCGGAGACACGCAACATTGTCTTTTTTTAATGTTGTTGATTAGATTTTAATAATTTTTTTTCTTTTTGTCGTGTGCACTTGAGGCAAGTGCCAAATAAATGTGTTTTCTTTCTTTATTTCTAAATCAAATTCCAAAACATATAGTGATGGCTTTCGATACATGTAACTGAAGGGTTAAAAAAAATGTTTATAACTGTGTGCGGCGTCTATAGACAGGTCTTAAAAAATGTCATCAAGGTTGCTAGACACTTTTTTCTTGATTTTAATGGGTTATGAGTCATTTGCTTCTAAGGCCGTAGAATTTGTGTCCCATCCCTTCTTATTTCATAAGTAAGACGTGGTTTGGAATAAATATTGAGTTTGTAGTATGTATAAAAAACTTTCAACGGAAATTAGTTTGAACAAGACTTTATATTTAGTTTTTGAGGGATGGATCTTTTTCATCAAACTGTAGCAGCAGTCACATTGTTTTTGTAGAATGAAAAACAAATTATGTTTTGTGCAAATTTACGTTAAATTTGTATGAGCCTTAAAATATTGCTAATGTTTGGCTCTACGGAACCCTATGTATGCGAGTCCGACTCGTACCTGGCCGGTTTTGTAATATGTATGTGGTCAGCCTCATTGATCGAATGGTCACAAGCGCATTTTTCCATCAGGAATTTCTTAATAGAGTTAAATTTTAGGTAATGTAATTTCGGGAGCGTTGAAAGAAACTATGAGTCCGGTTGACAACTGGTTTATTTTCACATACCCACATATATGACATGTAACATTGGCACGGTTAGCGCAGTGGCTGAGCGATCGACTTCTGCGCTGCGTGTCGCGGGTTCGATTCCCGCACGGAATAAATATTTGTATGACCTGAAGATAGTTGTTTCGGGTCTGGCTGTTTGTGTATGTGAGTTTAAATTATTGTAAACGCACCCACGACGATACAGGAGAAATTCCTAGTGTGGGGCAAAGTTTATTACAAAAAAAAACCATATACCCTACAAGTAGCAATTACTGAGTAATGATAAATATACGACTGGAACACAGGACACGGAGATCGACTGCGTGCTGGAGCTGTACAGCTCAATGCTGAACCGCTGGGAGCCGCACACCTACTTCAAGCTGCCCGTCGGTGAGCCGCGCGAGATTCAGCTGTTCGTCAAGCCGCCAGGTAAAAAAAAAGATGCATTCACGCACGACGGGCCTGTTGGTCTAGTGGTTAGTGGCCCTGACTGCTAAGCCGGAGGTCGTGGGTTCGATTCCCACCCAGGATAAACTTTGTGTGATGAGCATGATTGTTTGTTCTGTGTCTGGGTGTGATTTATCTATAATATGTATGTATTTATAAATTATATAAGTACCTATGTATATCAGTTGTCTGGTTACCATAACACAAGCTCTGCTTAGCTTGGGATCAGATGACCGTGTGTGAGTTGTCCCAAGATATTTATTTATTTATTTATCTCTTATATGGACCTTATCCTTACCTTACCGTCTACTAATACTACCTTAAATTTATTTGTGTAACATGAAAATCCTCTGTATCATCCAGATATGGATGGAACGAGTTTAGTACTTCACGTCACTAATGCGACCTCGATTAATTTTTTACCGCGCAGCCACCACGTGTCTGGTGCAAGAAATTTATTGCTTCTGTTATTTTTTTCGTCTCATAAGGTTCTCATTTGTTAATCTTAGTTAATGTGTTTAAACAGAGACGGTGTTCGGTATGCTGTGGCGTTTCCGCGTGTGCTCGGACCCCGAGCCGACGCCGCCGCCCTACGAGTTCCACATGAGGAGGTTTATGCCGAAACAAGAAGTGACTGTAAGTTACTCTTCCTAAATGATAAATGATGTTTATTTTGCAAGTAGGTTTTCACAAACACTTTTACACGTCTTTTTTTTTTAAACTAGATGAGGTCGGTGTTTCGTATCCGACTACTCTGAGAAGAAACAGCCGAAACAAACTCAGAGGTCATAGTCTCTTTTAAGGTCCTAGCTATAGATTATAGTTTTTTTTTATGAAAAACGCATTCTAAATTGAAATGAAATTCATTTATAATATTAGTTATAAATCCGGGAAAAAGCTGCTGATTAAAAACTGGGACCGGGACCAGGAAAATTGAATATGGTTCTACGTAAGTAGATGGCGAAAATAGCCTTACTGTTCGAAGTTGTTTAAATATATTTTTTTTGTCTGAGTACAACAAGCGACATTTTAGAATGCAATAATTCGTGGGTTGTTCTGACAAAAAAAGAAATAGTCAGTCAGTGACAAAAAAGAAATATCCAGTGGAGATTGTGATTATGCAACCACATCCTTACTAATATTATAAAAGCGAAAGTGAGTTTGTTTGTTTGTTACCTCTTCACGCTTTAATGGCTGAACAGATTTTGATGAATTTTGGTACAGAGATAGTTGGGAACCAGGAGACGGACATAGGCTTAAATTTTTATTTAAAAAAGTGGGATATGAGGGAGAACGAGGGAAGAAAAGGGAAAACTTAGCGTTGCTATTACAAATCAATCAGGCGCAAGAGCAAAAACTGCAGGTCTGCTTGGCTTATACCGAATTTAACGCGAGCGAAGCCGCGGGCGAAAGCTAGTAAGTTATAAAATGACACAATCGCAATAAAAGAATGAGATTAATAAAAACTGGTTTTCTTACAGGTGCAAGAAGAAGAAAATGAATCGCACAACGTGAGGCCTACGTCGGCGGTGACGGCGGAGCAGCTATCGGGTGTGCTGCGCGTCGACTCGTACTTCGCGCCGCGCCTACTGCCGCGCACGAACCTCACCGTGCGCGTCGCCAGCCTGCTCGTGCACGTGCACAACTCGCTGCCCGCACACGCCAGGTGACTAGCAAATCAAAATATTCCTACATGGGCATTTATAAAACGTCGAGAAAAGATGCACGGTTCGGGTTGGTCGTTTCCTATGGAGAAGAACCGGCAAGAAACTCCACGGTTACTCTTTTAAAATCATTAGCGCATAGCGTTATCATTCTCTTGCCCTGTTTTTTGCGGATGGGAATCATCAAATAACTTCCCCCGCTCTGGGCGGAGTGGAGGAATGTAAGACTTGTACGGACTCAAACCCACCCATGTTCCTTCTATTGACCTTTACGTTCCGGGGCCGCGACTCTTCTTCGTCTCTTTCGAACAACCCGCAACCCCAGCAGGCGGAGGCCCTGGCAGGCCCCTCTGCTTTGCTGACATCTGCTTTGAGACGCGAGTGGAACACTAACGCGATTCATTTTTATTATTTATTTATTTACTTCTGTATTGCTCGTCATCTGACCAGAAACCTCCTTTCTTGCCGTATTATTTGGTATTAAATCCATTCATACTTAAAATGCTCCCCATGATTTGACTAACAAATATACGCAAAACATAACGCGTGTTAAGGTAGGGCAAAGATATATTTACAGTGCTGGGTGCACTATTAATATATCTTTTTCACCTAATTGAAACACTTAACAAACAATCCCGGTGTCCTGGGAACCGGCCTCATGCTTGTCGGTAGCCCTTGCGACTACCTAGGGAAGAAATTTCTGGTGATTTCTATTTCACGTGTGTAATGGTTTACCGAGTCTACATTACTTAGCTGTGAGTTCAATTAATTAAGTATTCTTGTAGCCATTACAAGATTCGCAGGTCATGTGTCCCATTGTTTGTAGAACGGCACACAATTTGCACATCATGTTAAAGTCGTCTATAAACTGATGACTAAAAACTAAATATCACCATCATTAGCCTACAAAGCAGGGTTTTCTTTTCTTTTTTTAAAAAAACCTTGCCCCACACTAGGAATGTCTCCTGTGTCGTGGGTGCGTTTACAAACATTTAACTCACATACACAAACAGCTAGACCCGTGCGGGGATCGAACCCGCGACACGCAGCGCAGCAGTCAATCGCTCAGCCACTGCGCCAACCGTGCCGTCAAAGTGTTACAGGCGTCTCTAACTGCAATTTTGTGGCAATAAATAAATATCTTGGGACAACTCACACACGGCTATCTGATCCCAAGCTAAGCAGAGCTTGTGTTATGGTAACCAGACAACTGATATACATACTTATATAATTTATAAATACATACATATTATAGATAAATCACACCCAGACACAGAACAAACAATCATGCTCATCACACAAAGTTTGTCCTGGGTGGGAATCGAACCCACGACCTCCGGCTCAGCAGTCAGGGCTACTAACCACTGGACCAACAGGCCCGTCAATCCTATGTATTCTAGTATGTTTTAATCCTATTATTGTTGTTTTAACAGCAACGCGACGTACCTAGAGGGCTACTACGTGTCGAGGCCTCTCATGCGAACGCACCGCGTGCTGACGGTGGCGACGCGCAACACATCTGTGCACATACGGCTTCACTCGCCCGCTGGAATACTTCTCGTCGCCGATACTAGTCTATCGTGAGTATACCAACATCGACGGATTTTTGATGTTATTGAATGGTGATCAATAAATATGGTGCGGTGTGGTGTGTTACTGTTATGTACGAAGGTGGGTAAAGTTTTTAATAATGCAACCGAAACGTTTAAGCTCATATAATATATTGGACTGACGCAGCAGTCGTTCACTGTGTGTCAGTAACTAAATCTACCCTACTTATTTATTTTTAATACTTATTTATTATTAATAAATAAGCAGATACTCACATAACAGTTACTTACTTGTGATCCAACCATAGATGAGTGGATGAGAACGTACGATCATTAAAATGTCGCGCTGAAAGAAACTGTAAGAATGTTCGTTTGTTTCGATATTGACAGCTCTTTCGCGAATAGGGCGTACTAAAATTCAAAATTATTTATTTCGATATTAGACGTTATGCAATGTTACCCAGTTAATGGCGTCCCCTTTTAAGCATATAGATGCCTATACCAGAGGGCGCCGCTCTTTTACTTCATACAAGTGTAGTAAGATACAAAACAAGTAGTTAAATAATTAAAAGACTAATTCTAGTTTTATCCTTAGTCTGTCGGCGTGTGTGTGTGTGTGTGCGCGTGTGTGTACTACGAATCGTCCTTTTGCGTATTTGTATAAATCGGTATCTCCTAGGCAGGTGCACTTCACCCTAGGCCAGTTGCGGCAAAACACAATTATAAATGTAGTGCATCAGGGCCCAAAATTGTCACTTACTTGAAATAACACGGACACCAAAACTATGTTAGGCGTAATTCTTGTCTCATTGTTGACCTCATTGATTCAGGTTAGACCTTGGAGACGGACATAGGCTATTTCTATTCAAACCAATTTTCGTAGAAAGCTTTTTTACGTTCAGAATAATAATTTAAAAGAATTAAAATAGAGGGCGGGGCCCTCTATTTTCTAAACTAGGAACATTTTAAAACACAATTATTGAAGAAAATAAGAAGCTATAGAGGTTTCTTTTTCTCACTTTTATGAGCTATATTGATAGACAATATATATACGTAGGTTTTCTTTTTAGAATAGAATAGAATAGGTTTTTATTTCTCTCAAAAAGGTACATTCTTTGGTTCATGTCATTTTATTTCAAATCAGATTTATAACCTTTGTGAGAGCTGGAGTCTATAATGGGTTCGGGACCTGTATGACAGATCTCCTAACCCTCCTTTTAACCCTCGTTTACATGTATTGAGGGTCACCCCTATTTTTATTTACTTTTTAACACAGCAAATCTTTAAGAGTTCCGTTTGTGCCATTTGGCAATGCAAAATAGATCTTATGCATGACGCGATAGGTACGTCAACCCCTAAACGTGCCTACGCTGCTATAGTCACCACCAAATGCGGTGTGTTGTATATTATTTAAGATTATTTCGTGTATTTTTTATCTATGGGCCTCCGTTGCCATTATAAATTGATTGAATGTCGGTTAAAAAATATAACGTTTTCAAGTAACTTTTCTCTATCTTTTTATAATCACGTTCAAGTGCTTTCGATATTTGGACTTCTCGCTCATGCCTGTAAATGAGATTTCACCCTCAGTATAGTTCATCTTCATTCTCAGTTGCGACGTAATAGACAGCGCGACGGGCACGATGGAGGAAGCTATCGAAGAGTTTCGTCTGCAGAGCAGCATGTCAGTAAAGGGGTCATTATCGACCTCGCGCGGTCGGGTCATAACCACTGACATCATTATGGCGATCCAAGTGCTGAGACTGAAGACGTTGCAGGCACTTGCCCACGACTGGCAGATTGCTTACGACCAGGTTAGTTGTACAAAAAACCAGATATGTCCCACGATGCGATGCTGGAACGGTGATTCTCCGTGTTCCTTCATACTAGTTAATACGCTATGCTACCTGCACGGCGTACGGCGACGTCTCCTGCTCGTGCTTGATAGTAAACAAACTGTTCACTAAAAAAAAATAGTTGATAAAGTTAAGTTTCTAAAAAAAAACCGGCCAGGAACGAGTCAGCCATATCTTTTCACTGCGTCAACTAAGAGGCTTGATTTGACAGCACGAAGGGACCACAGAGTTGAGCATATGGTTTTAATTACAACTCGAAACCTGTACACGTTCCCGAGATAAAGGATCTTGACAGAAAGACGGACAACAGAGAGGGTCCGTCCATCTAATAATGGTTTCGTTTTTTCCTTTTGAACCCTAATAACATCTATATCTAACGAGCTTTGTTACATTTTGATGATTGTCTCTCAAGTGCTAAAACAATTTCGATTTACTATAATTTTCTCATCATCGTCATCATTGACTACCTTTTCCCGCCCACTGCTGAATATACTCCTCTCTCCTCCTCCCTTCGTGGCATTATTTTTTCAATCAAGACTTAAGAACATCCACCCATCTTACTGTTGATCTGACAACACATCTTCTATCTACATGTAAAATAACTATCTCCTTCGCAGTATATCCATGAGTCAAGCAACAACGTTGAACAGACTATACTCGACACCACCAACAAGAGTACGTTAGAGGTTGCGAAACTGACGGCTCAAGCATTAGAGGGCCGAGTTTGTCTATGGATACACAACAGCTGCTCTACCGCTATGCGCGTGGGACAAGAGAACACCGATGAAGTGGTCCCACTGGGCTCCGGGACCAGTTTGGCTTACAGGTAGGAACTTATTATCAAGGACTAGCGACCCGCTTAGCGGTTTCACCCACTGCTCACCTCCTAAGAGTCATAGCGTGAAGTATTATACATATAAACCTCCCTATTGAATCACTTTACCTATTAAAAAAAACCGCATCAACATTCGTTGCGTAGTTTTAAAGATTTAAGCATACATACAACATAGCAACAGACAGACAGCGACAGCGACTTTGTTTTATACTACGTAGTGACTCAGCATTGTTTTTTGCGTGTATGGACTTGGATCGGTTAACGCTTTTACCACATTTTGCGAGCGTATGTTTGAAATTTCTCTGTTTGCACTATAGATGGCACTCCCCGTCGGCTCCAAAGAGACTGCGATTTTCTATTGCCGGGCCTTCAACTGATTGGAAATGGTCATCTAGTAAGTACTTTGGCTAAGATAACGAGCATATTCCTTCAAGTGACTGATCAAAAAACAAAATATGGTTTATTTTTGGATGAAGCGTGACTGAGGCGAGTCTAAGATTGCTGTATAAATCTCTGCCTTAGACTCGGGACTTACTGATTACTTTGCCTAAATAAGTTGCCGTCGTAATACTATGAATTTCACATTTGATTAACATCAAAATATAAGAAACCGTATTTTTTTTATCATATTAAAACTTTTCAGGCATACCATTCGTGGCGGGAGCATATAAATTGAGAGTCGAGATCCCGGACTCGGAGAACGGCAAACACTGCGCGATGAACGCGTTCCTTAACGTGAAGATCGAGGATTCGGGAGGCGGCCGGTACATGCACCTGTCCGGGAGGCTCGTGCTGGCTAACATGCTGAGAGAAAAACTGCTCTTTAAGGTCAGTCAGAATAATCAAATGCTATTATTATTAACACTTGAAACGTCTGTGTCCCAGCAGTGGGAACCAGATAAATGATGTTTATTTTGCAAGTAGGTTTTTACAAAGACTTTTACACGTCTTTTTTAAAAACTAGATGAGGCCGGTGTTTCGTACCCGACAACTCTAAGAAGAAACAGCCGAAATAAACGCAGAGGTCATAGTCTCTTTTAAGGTCAATACAAAAAATCTTTGTCAACTTACATGAGGACTATGCAGATTAGTAAATGGTCCTTTTAAGAGAGTACCACACAGATTGTGTGGACCTGTCCAGTCAGTGCAAGCATTTGTATTATCGTGTAACTCGACTCATTACTCAAGGAGCTCAACAACACGGCGAACAATTCCAAAAAAATGGACAGTTGTGTAGGTTCCAGGATTATGGTTATATGCTAATTGGTGACTGTGCCGCATGACATCAGTTATTTTTTTCTGACAGTATCTTTGTTTAAACTATACAATATTTGTTGGTAGGTCCGCTCCCACGCCTTGGACAACCTACAGTGGTACACTGTGACCTCCGGTGACCTCCACGCGGAGACTGTCGGCTGCAGCGTCGTCTGCAGCGGCGAGTGTGATATGGTGCTCAAGTGAGTACATTGTTTATTTTTATCTACTTAGTAGCTGGTCTCAGCGCTTTTAACCGATAGCCTATAACTTTTTTTTTGCGGATAGTAAATCGTGAAATAACTTCACTCGCTTTCCCTTGGGAGAGCTGGGGGGAAAGTCAAACTTGTACTGACTAAAACCCACCCATGTTCCATCTATTGGTCTTTATGTGCCGGGGCCGGGGTATCTCTATCGAACAACCCACAACTGGATAGCCTATAACTTTTCTCGATAAATGGATTTTCAGACACTAAAGTTTACTTCAATTTGAACCAGCATTTACTGAGATTAGAACGTTCACCAAACAAACGCTTCAACTTCATAATATTAGTATAGATAACTGATAAGGTCAAACCATTTATTTAAAAAATTACGTCATTAAAAAGCATTATGAACATTATACTTTAAAATAAAGGAACTATATGTGAATCTACTTACAACCATTCTGAATAGTAGTTTCGTATGAAAGAGAATGGGCAAGAAACTTAATGGGTACTGTTTTAGAATATTTAACAATATTTTATACCGTCTTGAAAAAAAAGTTTCGGCAGTTGTTGTTGTATGTCATTCGGTTGTTGTTGTATGTTTGTTACACGAAAGGCTTCCATATCGATTTTATCTATTTTGCTTCGGTAGTTTATGAGTTATACATTTTTTTTTTGGTAATGTATGTAGATGATATGCTTATATATTTTAGTAGCAATGGAAAATGAATAATAAATTTAATAGATCTACTAGCTTTCGCCCGATACTTTGCTGTCGTAGAAATTTAGATGTGTATTTCACATCTAAATAGCTACGACAGCAACCTGAAATGTAACAATAATATGTACTAATCTAGACAATAATCTATATTTGTGTCACTTTTCATTAAACGATTTTGATTATGAAAATCTAGCTATAGGACAAAAGCCTTTTTAATTTACAATGTCAAATTAATTCGGCATACGAGTGCGTATCGATCTCAATAAACGAAAATAAAATGCTTTATTAAAATTGGAAATATTTAATTGCAGGGTTAAGTTCTCTAGCCACAACACTTGGTCAGGCGACATCCCATTAAAAGAATGTCCTAAGGAGAATGTCCCATGGCTCGTCAAGGGTAAGTTAGTTAGCTATTATTAACTCCACTTTTCACTTCCCCTTCACCTGCCTAGTTTCTAACTATATTAGCGTCGGGGTTTAGTCTAACCGGATGCAGCTGAATATCAGCATTTTACATGGAGCCTATCCGAACCTACACAATCCAGTTAAGACTGGGTAATACAACACCCTTTGGTTAGAGTTGTTTTCAGATTACGGGCCATTGATAACCTGTAACGACTGTCAAAGATCTAGAAATTACACCCATCAACGGTTGAACGTGCTTTAGAAAAAACTCAGTATTTAATGAGTGTCGGACGACTTTGGCAAGCACAATTAAAACTTGAAGGTCGACCGTGCGGATATTTTTATTTAGCCACGAACTCCTCAGTTTTAACTTCACTTCTTAAAGAATCAATCTACCACGGATGCTGACGGAAACGCGTGAAGGTATCGACTTACTTTATGTGTACGGTCCCTTGAAACTGTGAAAAAATCAATGATACGGCCTTTTATGTCAAATTCGCCTAGGCAATAAAAATTTATAGTTAAGTAGCTTTTGCCCTTGCGCCTTATTGATTGTAATAGCAAAGCTAAGTTTTCCCTTTTCTTCTCTCTATCTCCCTCATTTATTAGAAAAAAGATAGCTTATGTCCGTCTCCAGGGTCCCAACTATATCTGTACCAAAAATCATCAAAATCGGTTTAGCCATTTAGGAGTGAAGACGTAACAAACAAACAAACTCACTTTCGCTTTTATTAGTAAGGATTCCCGTTAGCCAAGAATCATGAAACGTTGCTAGAAGCAGGGTCTACTGCCAGTCACTGTATACGTCCGCCCTGTGGGTTATTATACACAGGGCTCGTCAAAACTCTACGAGTCCAATATAATAACGCGGTTCGGGTGATGCTGCGATTGCCGCGCTGCTGTAGCACGTCGGGGATGTTCGTATAACTGAGCTCGGCCGGTTTAAAACACGCATAATTACATTCCCCAGTTCCAACGGAAGGCGAGTATCAGTACGTGTCGGTGTGGTGTCGGGTCGTGCGCGGTCGTTCCGACGGACGCATCCTGGCGACCATGTGGCCTCTGTACGTCCTGTACTCGCACCTACCGCTCGACACAGACGTGAGTATACTGTATATGTGTATGCTATTTTGTAGGGATCAAGAAGCGTCTGCGGACGGTAAAATAAGATAGCCAAGGGCGCAGCCGCCCCACGTTTCGGCCCGTATAACGTACTTTGGAAGGGCCATGGGAAGGATTGGTGGGAGTGTTGCGACTTCTCAGATAGCACATGTTTTTCCCCAGGATATAGCCCATTTCCTTGCCAAATTTAATTACGATCCGATCTGCAGTTTAGCCGTGACAAGGTAACAATCAGAAGTACTTTCGCATTTATATTACTAGTTATTAGAATCTTCTAATGTATAATTCTCGTGTCACAGTGTTTTTTATCGAACTCCTCCAAAACAGTTTGACAGGCCTGAGAAATTTTACACCTTTAGGTGATAAGGGTGCCTCTCTAGAAATAATTTAAATAGTAAAACAACATTTGCCGGGTCAGCTAGTTTTAATATTACCTACGTGGTCTGGCTGGCATGATTCGGCTCGGCCGTGCGACTAAACCGTACATCGTTTATACTCTTATATAGAAAACGTTTAAGAAAACACCGCTTTGTTTTACTCGGAATATGCCGAGCTAATCTGGTCATGTTTCAGTGATGGTAGATGCTGAGGGCTGTTTGTCTCTTAAAATATGTACAGTAACTGCTTCAGATCTAGTAAGCTGGTACACAAAATGTGGCCCCGAAGTGAAGTTGAAGCTCTTAGATCTGTATGAATACCGTAATATCACAATTATATCTACACAAGTGAACCCACATTTCGTCAGTAATGTCTGCTCCCATGTCCTAATGTACGTATATGAGCAAAACGATATTAAAACCGAAGAAGAACTTTGATTAACCTCTCAAGGACCGCCATTATTTACGTCAACTATCCGTCAAGCACCGCCGGGCGGGCTCTTATCGTAAGCGTAATCTGATTTTAAGACGATAAGTCTTAACTTAACTACAAATACAGTTTTAAATCGGTCGGGGTTTGGTGGCACAAATTTGTGCCAGCGGGGATCAACGGTAATACTTGTTTACTGGCACGTTTTTATGCCGCTGGGGCTGAGGTTAAAATTAATCTTGTCTAACTATGTAAAACTTATCGAGAGCGAACGTAACTTTAGGATAATTAACGACTGCGTGTATGTGAAATCACGTAGATATCATTTAGCGCACTGTGGAATGTCTCTTACAAAAACAAAAAAAAACAGTCGAATTGAGAACCTTCTCCTTTTTTGAAGTCGGTTAATTACTCCGTCATCTAATATATAAAATTTCCGTGTCACAATGTTAGTTACCGTACTCCTCCGAAACGGCTCGACCGATTCTTATGAAATTTTGGGTACATATTGGGTAGGTCTGAGAATCGGCTAACATCTATTTTTCATACCCCTAAACCTCAGCGGGTGAAACCGCTGGGCACAGCTAGTAACAATATAATATTTGAAATGATCGTTTAGCTATTGACACTCAGCTCTGTGCTCTTGCAGGTAATTATTACAACAGACGCAGTAGCATCAACCGAAGAGTCCCGCCCGCCTCCGCCGCCCAAGACGCAGACAACGCCGGGTCGCGGCTTTAGTACTCACCTGCATGCGCCCGGCACCACCTCCGCTAGGCACAGCCTGACCTTCCAATACAGGTGGGTGCTGTTGTTTGTTCATCTACCAAGAATGAAATCACATTTACACGCATATTTTTGCATGCTTCTTTCCCTTTTCGGTCACTTAGAAAAAAAAAATATGAAAAAATTTAATCGCACGTAAAAGGCTTTCGATGTAAATGCATGCAGGTGTTTGCGACCGGACTACCACCACCACCATCACCACCAAATAATACCATTACGTGTCAAAATTAGACTGGAGATACTCGGAAACGCAAATCCATGCTTGCAAATGTATTTTCACCATCATCGTTATTAATTTATTGTTTTTTTTTTATATAGAAACCATGAGCGTCATTGCGATTAGCTGGCTCTGTTACTGCGGTTTGGGGTTGCGGACGATCTAAATACACACATCAAAAGTGTAGGAATAGCGATCAAGTACATTTTTAACTATAAAAAGAATCCAATTACTATATAACAAATCTAGTCTTCCAGGCTGGCTTTTTACTTGAATTCCTGTTTAAGTTAACAACTTATCCCGATAGTCGGTAAAATTTTTAAAAACAAAATGGACGGAAATTAACCTCAGTTAATGTTTAAAATAAAAAAAAATATAGTAATCTGTGTTTCCACCAAAGACATGAATCACACAGTCACAGAGATTTGGCATGCTTCTAATCAGTTCATTAAAATCACTTTAATCACTTTAAAGATATTTTTTTGACTTTTTAGTCAAAAATTTATCTTTGGAACATGTCCAATGCGTACACAATTGAATTGAGGTCTGACGATTGAGCAGGAAACGATGTTCATGCGACCATCGGCAAGTGTGTACTATGACTCGAGCCGTGTGTGGACGTGTATTGCCGTGCATTAATCAAAACACATCACCCAAACGGCTTCACAAAGGGATGATCACGTCTGAAACAATCCTCTCCGCATAAATCTGAGCATTGAGGTTGCTCCTGATCCAATAGGATTCCATTTTTGTTCGCCCTCCTCATATGACTGAACTTTTTGACAAAATTTCAAACGTTATTGACATTCTGAGTACCAAACTAGATTCGGTCACATACCACGTACTTAGTACGATTCTATAGAGCAGTATTTTGAATGTACCGGTCCTGTCTGCGAGTGGTGGTCATAGTCCATTTCGCTCTGCCACGCTACCCGTGATACGATAGCGGGTACAGAAGCGGCTTGTGATGCTCTGTGTAATGCTAAGAACAAAAGCCACACACATTTCGACGGCTCTCATCATCTCTTTTCGTGTCGAATAATGTCGTCGTACCAGTCCCGATTAAGAAATTTTAGAGGATTTTAGAGGAGATTCAGAACTTTTGTATAAGTCCTGATTGACCGTTAATTTTTTTAATTTTAATCAAAATTTAAAGAAAATTCTTCGTTCAAATCGTGAAATACGCTTAAAAGTTTACCTAAAACGTACTTGATCTTAAATTACTTTTAATGTGTGTACTAAATTACATTACGTTTAGCAAAACGTACGTCACCCAAAATGCTTTTGCCTTTTTCGGGTATAATAATATGGTAGTGCCAAAAAACAAACAGCTATCAGTAGAATCATCATTTATTTTTTTACTTTATAATATTAATGTATCCAATATGTTTTTATAGCATCACAGCCAAGTAAGTATATTATTGAAATAAAATATTTAATTGGTTTTACATGTCTTGTTACTACTACTTGTTATTTGTCTGTGACTTACAATGAACAAAACGTTAATACAAGCTATGCACGTTAGGAACCGTGGTGCTAACTGCCCCCGTATTCACAACCGAAGATTCGTGTGACTATCCTTTTTTTGGCATAACAAAAGCGAGATAGATAGACGTATGACTTCTTGAATCGAAGCGTTTGTGAACTCGGGTAAAAAAGAAAAGGAGCGTATTGTCTATTTTTAGTGATTTTTGGAAGTCGGTTTTTTTGGTTAAAAAAAACTTTTAACACCTTTTATGGGAAAATAAATAAGTGCAACTTAGGAATAAGAATAGTAAGTTCACTTACATAATTATAATTAGATACAATAAGACGGGTATACATATTTTGTTTAAACAGTTTTTTTTATGCAGGAACACGTTTATGTCTGCCCTGCGCATTTTCGTTTATTTTTTGATTTCGACAATATCGTTTGTTGGTACTAACTTAAGATTTTAACATAGAATATACAGTCTAAAGAGTTGTAGTTGGTTTAGAATTTCCTAAATCTTGAAATAGCCCAAAAAGACTTCGCTCACATGGCATTTTACATACATTGTTCACGGGATTTTGTTGGTATAGCTGTGTTAAAATTTTATAGCGGCTCGGAAGTATCTTCATAAAAACGTAAAACAAGTTTAAAAAGTTTAATACAACGAAGTATATACAAAACCACAAAACCTTACAATGTTCATAATCACCGTCGACAGGAGTTCAAATCATCATTACAATTGTGGCCCACAGGGATATAGAGAGCCCGGTGACCCGCGAGGCGATTCCCATGCACTACGGAGTGACTGACACCTCTGTGTTTGACAAGCGACTGCCCGTCATGAACATCGAAGACGTCATCAAGGATATCATGAATTGGTTCGTTAACATTTGTTTTAAGGTTTATAACTAGCAGGAACAGCTTCATTGGTGCATAAGTAACTGCTGAGCACAAGGTGAGGTGGTTTGCGAAGTTTTATTACGTTTTGCCATCAAGAAGTTCTCAGTAGCAGTTGACCTAAGTCAATTTCTATTCGTGTTAAGGATATAACGTGCACATTTTCTTTTTGATGCTCTATAATCAGATAAGAACTAACGTTTAATGAGCCACTTTTCAAATGAAGGCGTGTAAAGATAACAAAGTTATTTCCGTATTCATTATACTGGTATGTATTGATGGGCTTTACTCAAAACGCTATTAAAAGTTATTATGACCGTCTAATTATCCATATATCTGTTTATTTTCTAATCGTCATGGTCAACAGCTATGTTTTTGTACTGTTTTACGTTGTTATAGTTTTGCACATACCAGGTTTTGTTAGACAAAGATAAAATGTGAACTTTAAGCAGCGTTTATTTGTAAACTTTCAGGTTGAACCGCTCGTCCCAAAACTCGCAGAACTCGTGGCCATACTCAGTGGTGCAATCGTTTTGGAAGGACCAGTGGATGCCCGCCTCGGTGCAGCCACGCTGCGATGTCACTGTAAGTGATTTTTATTAGTCTATTTTGCCCCACTGCACGGCAATTGCCTCCCTTCCTTCCTTCCACTTTTCGCGGTCTAGTGCAATTGTAGGCCAATCTTTTCAGAAAAAGTCCAGCTTATCCTGCAATCTCCTCCATTTTCAATGTTCGGGGCTAATCCGAACGTGTTTTCAATCCAACCGCGTACTCAATGTCCGTTAAAGCATTTGAAATTTCCTTTCCCAACCAGTCAGTTTGGCCGTTTTGTTGCTAAATTATATTGCTATCAAATTGCTGGGCTTATGAACAGTTTTATGTTTATTTTTGGCGCATAAGTATAAATTCTAAGGCCCGCTTGCATCCCAGATCATTCTTTTTGTATAAAATGTATCTAAAACGTTATTATGTCTCTGTCGTAATAAAACCATTGTCCGAAATCATTGATGATTAAAAACATTTGACTATAAACATATTCAGTGACTTGGGATCCATTCAAGCGTTATTTTTAGATGACGCTTGTACTGTGCCACGTTTATAGAGCAAGGCTTATGAAGAAAAGTACAAAAAAAGCCTTCTGCAAATGTAAAAAAATCTATATTGGTGCAGGTTCGTTACAACGCCGTGGTGGCCGGCGGCGGGTGCAGCCTGGAGATCCAACTGTGTCCTGTAGTACTGCTGTGCAACGCGTCGCCTGTATCGCTCACGTTGCGTTCCTACGACGCGGCGCCACTCTGCAAGTTACAAGCTGGCACCACCATATCACCACCATCAGCCATCATACAGGTATAATAAGCTCAATTAGACATCCTATCCTTTTCTCCTTAAATTATTGTGGGTCTTATATTCATAAAAAAATCGATGCACTTATTATTTTAAAATCACTGTATTCTTTTTTCATTTATTTGTTTGTTACTTTTTGCTTGTTTTTGAAGCGCGTTATTATTACTTTGCATGTATGAATAACGCTGTTGATTACATAATTGTAAATTTTTGTTTATATTTATGCTTTATTATGTAATTTTTTGTTGTTCTAAATAAAATAAAATGAAATTGTAACGTCTGCTTGCATCGATCTTCAAGGTTAGTATCATAACATTTCAAATACTCTCCCCACATGTTGCATTTGTGCCCGGTCGTGTGTAAATGTAATTTGCTATTCCGCCCAACCCTTCGGATCATAATGACGTAATGTTGCGTCAAAACGGTCAAAATCACCTCTTTTGTACTTGATGGAAAATACATAAAAGTTCTGTCACTTGTCTATGCTATGGTCATAAGTATGGTATGGTAATAAGTTGACCTGACTGGGGCAGCCATCACCATGATCATGCAGGATACCCAACCCGGGTATAACCCTGCATGATCCGAAGAACTACTCAACGGTGTAGATCTACATATTGGGCATATGGGGGATCATATGGGGCATCTACTTCGTGTATGGGTTCATATTTTACGATGCGTTTATCTCCCTTCCCTCGGTGTGAGAGTCCGACTCGATATCGGCCGCGTTTTTTTTTAAATCACCTTTAATGAACGATGGATGCGTTCCCCACAGGAGGAGCTCGTGGCTAAATAAATAGTAGCCGCTCGGGTCGATCTTTAGGTTAAGCCACGCTTGCCTAGGTTGGTCTGTGGATGGGTGACCACCCGTTACATACCGAGTTTCCTCCGTGCCTCGGAAAGCACGTTAAACCGTTGGTCCCGGCTGTCATCGTGTGTCTCAGTGTTCCGAAAGTCTGACAACCAGTCTTACCAAAGGGTATCGTATTACCCAGTATTAACTGGGTTGTGGAGGTCAGATAGGCAGTCGCTCTATGTAAAATACTGATATTCAGCTGCATCCGGTTAGACTGGAAGCCGACCCCAACATAGTTGGGAAAAGGCTACGCAGATGATGGATGCGTTCCCCACTGTTACAGAAACCGTTCTACATTTCAATTGAGATGGGTCGCGAGACGTTCGTGAGCTCGCAGTTGCAAGTGTCAGCGCTGGACCCGGGTCGCTACGGCACGCCGCCGCCCGGCCACGTGACGCTGGACCACGCCGCCAACTTCGCTGTGCTGTGCAACCAAAAGGTACTGTACGGCAACCTGTCTAGACATGAAAACTCCAGCTGCCGATGTTGGCGCTGGAAAATAAGTCTTATTTGTATAAAGTTAATGTGCATATTCATATAACATTATTTTTTAATACACGAAGGTGTTTTACTTCCCAACATGTTCAGTTTGTTTTTAGACGTCGGAACTAGACTCACGTATGTACGTACGACTATACATACGTGTTCGCACGATTGAAATTCGCACGATACTTATCTATGTTACCTTCTTTGATCATGAATATAATTTTCTAATTGCTTGTATATCAATTGTGCATTTGTTATAAGCGTTAAAGGTGGGGTAAACGGCAATATTGAAATGTTATAATGTGCTTTGTTACTCATATAAATGTCAGCATCAGGTTAATAGATTAAAGTTTAAAAGTCTATGTTAACAAAACTGAAATCATTAAAAATATTCGGTATTTCGGTTGGCGCAGTGGCTGAGCGATCGACTGCCGCGCTGCGTGTCGCGGGCCCGATTCCCGCACGGAACAAACATTTGTATGGCCTATATATAGTTGTTCCGGGTCTGGCTGTTTGTGTATGTGTGATTAAATGTTTGTAAACGCACCCACGACACAGGAGAAATTCGGAGTGTTTTTTTAAAGAAAAAAAAAATTAAAATCTATATTAGTTATATGAACGTTGTCTAGTAAAACTGCTGAGCATGAGGTGTTTGGTTCGATTCCCAGGTCAAGTAAGGTGTTATATCCATCAGGAATTTCTTAGTACCCATTTTATACCAATAAGTCAAATCAAATCATTTATTTCAATTAGACCATTACAGGCACTTTTGAATGTCAAGAAACAAAATGAATCTACAGTCCCGGTCACAAGGCATAATAACTTGTGAAAGTACTGTAGTTGCCCATTCCAAAGCGTTGATCTCTATGGAGAAGAATGGGCAAGAAACTCCATGGACACTCTTTTAAATTATAATATTATTACAAAATCGTATTTACATCATTCATGTTGACATTATACAAATATGTAAGCATAGAAAAGCCTCTGCTTCGCCCTTCACCTCTCCTTAAATTATGATCTATCCCCAGGTGGCGCTACTGACAATGTACTACGAAATCAAGGAGCATATCAACGTGTTGGGCGTGGCCTCGTCCTACGTGCTCATCAACAGACTCAACTTCGACATCATGGTATGCTCGTCCTCATTAACATCAGCGTCTACTTCTAAGGGTGTTTATAGAAATCTTAATTACAATAGCTCAACATTTGGCACCGTCATTAGTGATCAGTAGTGGTCATTCACTACTGAAGTTGCGTTGTGTTATGCTAGTGTAGTGTAGCAAAATGTACTACAGTAAATAGTACATTTTCTACACCAAAAGTCTTGAAAAAAAATTAACCGCTACCTGAGTAATCAGTCGCTTTACCATTATAATGCACTAGTTAAACGTAATTAACAAAGTAGTACTGTGATTTGTCGAAGATATTCCTTTTTTTTTAGTAGTTTTTCTAACTTAAGGTTCCGACTAAACTAGAATTGGATTTGAATCCTTTGGCTAAAATATAATTGAAATTACTTTTCTTCTTTAGAGTTAGGTAGGTTAGTTTCATGATAACCAGTACAGTACAAGGCGACCTGCTACCCTACCATGACGTCTTAAAGCAGAACTTATTCTGCTGAGGGAAAGAGACAGAGCTATACAGGGTGTCTAGCACCATCTCTTTCCCTCAGTGGAATAAGTTCTGATTTAAGACGTCATGGTAGGCCTACTGGTCCAAGTACCTAAGTTTAGGGCACCCTATCCGTATGGTCGGTTAGTATAACTTAGGACTGTGATGTCAAGCGCGCGAGCCGAGCGGGCGAAGCAGGCGGTGCGGTGGCAGAGAGTGGCGAGGGCGATTTGAGACTTCCGAGTTGGTTTTATCAAATTGTTTTATTCAGTACTAACTTCCGCCCGCGACTTCGTCCGCGTGGCATAGTTACTTTGGGCTAACATTAAACCGCGTGATGATCGCGAAAAAAAAATGTCTTTCTCTCCCCTTTTCTTCCCTCTTTCTCCTCCCTTTCTCACGTTTTTTTTTTAATTTAACCTATGTCCGTCCCAGGGTCCCAATTATCTCTGTACCAAAATTCATCAAAAGAAGACGTAACAAACAAACTCACTTTCGCTTTTATAAATTATATAGTAAGGATATAAGTTTGACTTTCCCCCCACACTTTGCCAAGAGCGGGTTAAGTTATTTGATGACTTCCCATCTGCAAAAAGAATGGTGGCCGCTACATGTAAGTAATGCTAGTTTAATGTTTATCTCCGCAGATTATACGTAACATTTATACGATTCGATTTTTATGTTCATTAGTTTAGTATTATTGACAGGTGGCAGCACTCGTTGTGCCGGATGAAATACAAGACATCATCACGTTGCGCCCCAAGACCTTCAAAGTAGTCCAGCCGACCAAGGAACCAAGGTCAGTGGCTCAGTGGCACACCATTATTTATTCATTATATAGGATGGCGATTTCGTCCTGCGTCCTTTAAGAAGGTTATTCTATCCATATTCGTAAGAAATAGCATTGGATAAGACGTGTTGCGGGTTGTTCGAAAGAGATACCGTGGCCTCGGAATATAATGAACACGGGTGGGTTTTAGTCAGTACAAGTCTAACATTCCCCTCTGCTCCATACAGAGCGGGGGAAGCTATTTGATGAAAATGTTCTCACCAGAAAAAATGTTTTTTTTTTATTAAAAACCCAACTAAGATAAAAACGGAAATTAAAAATATCAAAAAAAACATTCACACGTCATTACTTAATGTCATTTGTTACAAAGACCTTTTGGCAGTGCTTTATGTAAAAAAACTATGTCAGTTAACATTAAAATAGGTATCTTATTTTCAAATATTTATATTGATATTGTTTGACACACTTGCAGCGCTGCATGCGGCTTACAGATGTGTAAGTTCTGGCTGCGCGGGCGCTGGCGAGGCGGCGACCCGTCCGAACTGCGCGCCTACTTGTGCCTCAACCTGCCCGGGAGCACTTTCCAGGCGCGCCACACCGTGCCCATCCGCCTGGGAGAGACGCCGTACCGGAGAGCCGTGGCGCTTGTCAACACCGACTCAAAATCGGTTAGTATATCGCAGCTGCCACATATACCCAAATGCATATGTGGCTTGGCTCCAAAAACAATGTAGCTCCTTCCATCTTGAGCTAGTTCCTCTAATACCCGTGGATTTGATGATCTTATGTATCTATCGCCAAACGGAGATCGCATTGCTAAATTTTAATCTAAACATAACCAGTTTTACCAAAAGTTGTTGTGCTACTCAGTCAGTAAGGTGTAGTTGGGAACTGGCAGAATAACTACATTAAGAAGCTCTTAACCTCTCAAAGACCGCCATTATTGACGTCAAGTACCGCCAGGCGGGCTCTTATCGTAAGCGTAATCTGATTTTAAGACTTATCTTTACTACAGATACAGTTTTAAATCGGTTGGGTTTGGTGGCACAAATTTGTGCCAGCGGGGCTCAACGGTAATACTTGTTTACTGGCACGTTTTTGTGCCGCTGGGGCTCTAGAGGTTAATGTAGTTATTTTGTCGAATAAACGACGCACATCGCAATAAATTATAACGCGACGTTGTGTCGTAAAAACTTAAGTCCTGCTTAAATAATGGGAATAAATAGATAAACTCTCTTCCGTGATAATGGTACCACGGTGCGACATCGTTTCGTCGTGCTTTATAACCTTAACCAAAATAACAATTTATTGAATTCTACGCATAGTAAAAAGACAAAGACAAAAGACTTAAAAGAGACTATGACCTCCGAGTTTGTTTCGGCTGTTTCTTCTCAGAGTAGTCGGATACGAAACACCGACCTCATCTAGTTTAAAAAAAAGACGTGTAAAAGTGTTTGTGAAAACCTACTTGCAAAATAAACATCATTTATCATTTAGTAAAAAAATAGAACCAAATTTTAATCTGTAAACGATTTAATTACATACATGTATCACGGAAACGTTATCAAGGTAACTTATGTCCCTCGAGGGTTAATGTAGCTTTCCATTAATGAAAAAAAATAGTTATTCCTAATAGTTAAACCTCTACATACAAATTGTACCTCCTTATAATAATAGATATAGATTCATTCATTGAAATTACCGCTCAGGTCCCGGTAGTGGTAACGCAGATGAAGCGGGATAGTCGCTGGGTGGTGGTGGTCGCCGAAGACCCTTGTCCCCAGTTCGTGGTGCACAACCACACGCACATCTCCTTCGCCGTCGCACAACCCTGCCTTCTCGAAGAAGCCTCTACGACGTACACACAGGTATATATTTTTGTGCTAAGATCTATTATATCTAAACACTATGAGCATGTTGGATTTTTAAGGATGGAGTGTAAACACGGTAGACACACCTCTCCAACACAACAACATTTTGTTTAGTAAGAGAATAGTCCATTTTCTTTGTAGAATGAGGAAGCTTAAACCCTTTTCCTCATACTTGCAACCTTAGTTCGTAATGTATGGTCATTATTCGATTGTATGAACCCATACTAACAATGTCAGGAGTACTTATATGTATACGCAGTATTTTAGAAGACATACTAACAAAATAGCTCTTACCTCAAAGTATAAACGTTATTTAAAAAGATAATCGCTTTCAAATTTTGCAGAGAACTATACTAGGTTTTTTCCTAAGACCCGATAATAAACAAAGTGTTAACATGACATTGCAGGCGGTACCGGAATGCCCGGGCACGGATTGGAACTGTTTCGTGTCTGCAATGACGGCGATGCACTACTCGACGCCTGCGCACTGCGCGCGGTTCCCGCCCCTCACCGTGCCTCCCGAGTCCGTCGCCTCGCCTATACTTACCTTCGCTAAAGTTAAGTCGAGTGTATACATACCCATAGTCCACTTATGTTTAACTGGAGCTTTATTGCTCCAGTTAACTCCTACCATGCAATCTCGTAAACCATTATTTATTTCAAGTAACAATACGAAATATGGACGTTACTGTCGGAGGACTATAAAGGCTGATCTAAAAATGTTATAAAAAAAATATTCCAAAATTCTTTGCCATTATCGGTTCTGGGGCATTTTATAGAATTGCCTGTCTTTTTTCCATTCCGCCGAAAATTCGTAGAATTTATCAACGCTTAAACATTTTTTTTTAAATAAACATGCGACTTGCGTGTATCAATAAACAATACCATAATATATTGAAATGCACTAAATGAAATCTCTCCCATTGGGCCAATTCATCAAAATCGGTTTAGCCATTTAGGCGTGAAGACGTAACAAACAAACAAACTCATTTTCGCTTTTATAATATTAGTAAGGATTTTGTTCTAAATTGACGTTTCCGAGAAATTTACAAGTAACTGATGATAAGTACAACTTTAAATTTATTTGCCTCGCAAAAACTTTGAACAATAGCTTAAAATAAAATGGCGGAAATTAGGCAGGCTAGGCTTCACGCAAAAAACTTCAAACTCTTATATATATAACGTTTTATTGAAAGAGATTTTATGACATATCCTCACATGCTATATTCTCCCTTTAGCAGAAGAATCGGAACTGATGTGGTGCCCCCCAGTAGTGGTCGCGGACGGCGAGCAGCTGCTGCAGTACGTGGGCGGGCTCACCATCAAGCTGCGCGTGCGCACGCACCCACATTCCACGCTGCTCGAGCTACAGAACGTCGATCAGGTATGTTTTCTATGAATGGTTTATCACTTGACCCGACCTTTTACTTTCATCATAAATCATGCTGAATGATTGTTTCGTTCCCGATATTTCAGAATGACATATCGGCGAGCGACATAAGGCGGAGACTGCAGGGCGCTTTTAAAGATGATAAGCCTGTCAAGACTGAAAGGGTAAGTGCTATTTGTTAAATAAATCTAGTCCGCTGTAATCTAATCCGCTGCGTGTCGCGGGTTGATTCCCGCACGGAACAAATATTTGTATGGCTTACAGATAGTTGTTCTGGGTCTGGCTGTTTATGTATGTGAGTTTAATGTTTGTAAACGAACCCACAATACAGGAGAAATTCCTAACGTGGGGAAATGTTTAAAAAAACTGTCATGACATGGTCACATACAAACATTCATGGCATGTGGCCGCACAGTTCTAATCTGTGAAATAAATTTTTGGTGTTCCCACCATTGAAATAATTTATTCCAGAAAGGATTATTATAAAATTAACAAGTAATACTAAAACAATAAACAATTGCCAAAAATAACTACGTGCATATTAACTCACACAATAATAAGTACACAGAACAATTAAATTAATAGAAATCGACATTAGAACGTAATTTCCCATTAATTTTTTTTTTAATTAATAAATACCGAATTAAAAAAAATGATGGAATGGATTTCATTATATCGATTTAGTGACGGTCGACTCTATAACTCTGTTACATCTTGTTTAATGATTAATGTGTTATTTTAGGATACTTTGGGGCAACCCTCGATCCTTGTGCAGCGTAAGGAGCCTGCCTACGAACGTAAGTCACCTTACATCACTTTTATCCTTTGACGTACTTGCTTATTGTAGGTATACATGTAAATCATAGCGCCCTCACCGTACTCAAGTGTGACATAGAGAGAAATCCTCACTAATATTATAAAAGCGAAAATGAGTTTGTTTGTTTCTTCACGCTTTAATCGCTTAACCGATTTTGATGAATTTTGGTACAGAGATAGTTGGGAACCAGGAGACGGACATAGGCTATATATTTTCAAAAAAAGTGGGATATGAGGGAGAACGAGGGAAGAAAGGTAGCAGGTACTGTGTTATACCGAATTTAACACGAGCGAAGCCGCAGGCCAAAGTTAGTATGAATATAATAGAGATGATATGCAGTGTTAGTGAACGAAACAATGCTTTTCAAATCTCATTGTCAATTAAACGTTCTTAGTGCATAAAGGCGATCTATTGTTTATAAAAGTATATAACTAGTTGCTCCCCGCGGTTTCACTCGCGTGGTGATATGAATATATAATATTTCTTCATGAGTTCTACCTTGTGTTATTCTGATATGTAAGCTATATTATTGTGAAGTTTCATCAAAATCCATTCAGAAGTTTTTGCGTGAAAGAGCAACACACCTACTTACATACATTCTCACAAACTTTCGCTTTTATAATAGGCAGTTGTAGTTGCAGTCGACTGTCAAACATTCAATTCAAATAGTCTATACTATAAAATGTTAAGTCGATTCGAGGAGCCTAATTAGTAAGTAATTAATACAACTTTAAAACAAATGACTATGAGATTCAAATTTTTGCCAACATTTTCAATCAACAATTGCTCTAGTCTTCGATGACTTTGGTACATTTTCAATTGAAACGGGTTTTTCACACATGTTCGAGTCTGCAAGATTCACCACATTCGGGCGACAAAAATGCAAAATATATAATTATGTATAAATTTAGTTTCGTTGATGACTGTATGGTTCAGAGGTAGCCGGTTAGTTAAGGCTGAGTTGTTAGATGTGAGTTGACGAAAAACCACAGACTTCACGATATTTTAGTTTTATTCGTAAAAATTACTGAAAGTTCCGTTGGATGCTAAACCGCGTTTAAAGTTATAGTGCTACGGCAGCTTTTGGTCAACTAAATAATTATAAATATCAAAGTAACTAAAACCAGTCGTCTCACCTTATTTATAAGTTGTTGAATTCTTGTTATTTTTATGGTGTACATAATGAAGAATATTCTATCTCTATCTAAAACGCGTAGCGAAAAGTAGGTCGCAGCGTTAGTACTTTGCCTTTACGTGGACCGTACAATGACGAACTCCAATAATCTCTGTGATACACATGCGGGCCAACAAAAATATTTTATGTTGTACGTGTTCATTTGCTGACAAGTATTGTAACTGATTGCAGTGTCCGTGCCGACAACCACATTCCATCATCCACAACCACTCGATTCCGGAAACGTAATCGCAACGGTTCCGGAGCATATCGACCTCACCAACCTCAGCAGTGAGCTTCACCAACCGCAACAGCAACCAGAACCGCAGCAGCCAGAGCAACAATCACCACCCAATCAAGAAACAGATAGGTTAAGTTTGAGAGGTTAGTCTGGTATCCATTTCGCAGATGTTGCACTGCTTTTCATTTATATTTGTTTGTTGTTTTTTAAAAAGGAAACATCGCTCGTTAGGAAACTGGTATGTCACAGAGCCAAAACATTTAAGACTTGTCTAAAACACACTGGACTGGGCCTGCGTACTGGATTACGTACGAGGAGGTCCGTGTCACAGCAGGGCAAAGGCTGTAGGCTGATTGTCTCCACTACGTTTGAACTGATACGTTTGTGAGGAAAAAGCATATCGGTTTTTTGAAGCAAACTGGCTTTAAAACCCTGCGTAAATTGTCCCAGTTATCCCTTTTCATCCAACTGTCAGAGAATGGCAGTTTTTATTGGAATTTAAGTCGTGTTCCATTATAGGCTATATTTCGGAGCTCCAAGGCAAAAGTGGGACCACAACGACCCACTTTCTAGAGAGCGCGAGCAGCGCCCACAGATTCACGTCCACAAACATGTTTAAAACCTTTGCCGACGAGTCTGGTGAGTATGGAGAATAAGGAAGTTAGTACATCTATCGACACGGAATCTGATTGAGCCATCACGTATCTTCACATTTGTTGCATTTAGTTAGAACCTACAGTTAAAGTATAAACCTTGTTTTCAATTTTATCAAATATTTAAATTGAAGAACAGTGTATGAAGATCATTGCAGGCACTTTTGAATGTCAAAAACAAAATTTGAAAGTAAAGACCCAGTCAGACTAAGAAATACTAACTTGTGTGTTGCCCATTCCAAAGCTTAAATCTTTTAATTCTAAATATGCTTTCAAGATATTGACAGTATACAAAAAGTGAGAAAGATGTAGAAAGACGCACTTTAGTAGCGTCCAGAGTAAAATATAAAATGATCTATTCAAAAATAAAAATATAATTAATAAGTGGCAGCTAAGAGCTGACCAACAGTCCTAATTGATAGCGCCCGAACATGAACACGACGCAACATCTACTGCTACTCGTTCTCAGGTTTTAGTGCGCCTCGGTTGCATGTGTGTGTGTACAGTCGCACAACTGGTACATTTCCGACACTAGTTCTCCAATTCCGCGAAAGTTGATCCAGTAAAATCGCTCTCGGATTTTCAGTGACTTCTGTTCACCCCCAACTTCTCCTGAACTTGATAGATATCATAGTAGATCCGTAGAACATCCGGCTTTAGGGACAAGTATTTGTGTTTGTGTAAGAAAACAGTAGCAGTCTAATCGGGCACATGGTGAAATTTGTACGGAGAAATAGTCTAGTCTGGCATATTTTACAAAAAAACTGTAGAAAAAAATTACTCGGTATTTAATGTCATAAGAATTAGTTTATTTACCATGCGTTTATGGATTTTAGAAATCATTCTCTAACTACGGAAAAAGGATAATCAAGTTTTACGTGCAGGATTTTGATTGCGTCGATTAATTAAAAAAATGGTATCAATACGAATAAAAGACAAAAACGGCAATGTCAGCGTCAAAATCAAATAATTTTCCAAAAATCTATCCTTTATCGATGTGAACTTATATGAAAGATCTTACTTTTCTAGTTAGGAACGTGTAAATAAATACAAAAAAAAACTATTAAAGTAAAACTTCACGTTAATATAAGAAAGTATGAAATCCGCGTGGACGAAGTCACGGCGGAGTACTACAAAGCCCATTATTTGTCGATAGATCAGAAGGTGTGAATTATTAACTTATGCAGTCCATGAGTGACAATTCACCCATTCTGGACTCCCCCGACTGCTGTTTTCAGAATTATTATACACACCATTATGCTCAAAATAGAATCCGGAAAGCCGCGAACGTGTTTGTGACATTCAACAGGCCAGATATCATATACCTATTACTAGTATCATAGATAGCAAAAATAGTTAACAACAGTACTTAGACAATGAACCAGTAACGACGACCATTTTGGAATATAAATAGTAGTGGTTGAAGTTTTACGTAATGGTAGAGACCATTACGTAAAACTGCGCAAGCGAGGGACTTTTGTTCCAAAGACATCGACAACCGGACGTCGCATTACAAGGAAGTCTCTGAAACACCAACACAAATGTGTTCAGCCAAATCATCGTTAGTTAGCATAGTTGTTCCGCGTTGAGCCCTGACGTACGCGTACATACCTATGCTAGACGACAAAAAATGCACTGAGTTCGTGGGGCAAGCTTTTTGGAAAAGTTCTACATTATATCAAGGATATTTTTCTCCACGGTTCCCTCTCCTGCGCAGGCCTTAGTGAGCTTCCAGAGGGACGGCGCATCGCACTCACACTGGACTAGTTTGCGTAATCGAGGACGTAATCAGCCGTTGTCTGTTTCGTTTTCCGAGGTTTCCGCTCGATACTTAAATCTTGTGTTTGACGCAGATCTGGACGAGCTAGACGACATGTGGTCGGACTCGGAGCGGTTCCGCTGCGTGATCTCCGGCATCGCCGTGGAGCTGTCGGCCGCGGTTGATGTCATGCCGCTGTTGGCGTTGCATCTAGACCGAACCGTACTCTTAGTGCAAACTGTTAACAAGGTAATCTATGTCAATACTTCTACTACAGTGTGTAATAGAGCATTTTTGAGAAATTTTGATGGCAATACGAACCATTTTCCACTCAATACTTAATGAAAATAAGGGTGTGGATGAATGCTGTGTATAAATTTGTTTGATAAACCTGTTACAGTTACCCTTCACTATTCCACTGCTAGGGAAGACATCTTCCAATGACTTCCAGTTATTTTGATTCAGAGGCAATGTGAGCGACTAGTCTCTGAATGGTTAGTTAAGTTGATAAACCTTAAAATAGTAAATAAACGTACTTTTTTTTACAGAAAACAAAAACAACACTCTCAATAGCTGACGCTCAAATCGACAATCTACAGTACGATACAGGACAGTACGACTTCGCGGTGGTAGCGAGCACGCGCGCGTCTGCGCTCGAAGCCGACCGCTGGCCACCGATGTGGAACATGTTCGCCGAGAGAGAAGCCTTCGCGACCAACTCCGCCTCTGCAAGGCTGCTGCTAAAGACGATGCATGACAAGTGGGAAGTCGTTCATAAAAACTTCAATGGTGGGTACCAGGCCTTATAAGTAATTATAATAAACTAGCTTTTGCCCGCAGCTTCGCTCGCGTTAAATTCCGTATAACACAGTCTCTGCTACCTGCAGTTTTCCCCTTGCGCCTTATTGATTTGTAATAGCAACGCTAAGTTTTCCCTTTTCTTCCCTCGTTCTCCCTCATATCCCACTTTAAAAAAAATAGCCTATGTCCGTCTCCTGGTTCCTAACTATCTCTGTACCAAAATTCATCAAAATCGGTTTAGCCATTAAAGCGTGAAGAGGTAACAAACAAACAAACTCACTTTCGCTTTTATAATATTAAAGTAAGGATACTACACTACTTATTTTGAAAAAAAAATCAGTGGCACCAACTTTATTCTGACGACTAATGAGTTATCCAGATTAATTATAAAACATTATTTCAGAACTGACAGAATTAGAACTCTACTTGGGCACGCTAGCCCTATACGTGGAGGATGCCTACGTGAAGGCACTGGTGGAGTTGTCCCGGCTGGTGGTGCCGGCCGGCAGCCAGGACACGAGCTTGAGCGAGGAGCGCTCCCTGCAGCGCCCACTGCGCCTGCGCCTGCTGCACGTGCAGCCGCTTGATCTCACGCTCACGCTTCATACCGCCGTAAGTAAAAGTAAAACGGGTTTTCCTTACGGGTTGCAGAACTGTTCATCTGATCTCGGGAAGCTAAACGCCAGCAAAGTATTGATGTTTGACCTTTTTAAAGTCAGATTTCGATTCTACTTCGACTCGGGACTCCACCTTGTTCGCTTTTTTAATGCCAAGTTGTTCAAGAGTTCTCAAATTGAAGCGTTTGTGAATGAGACTGATCATGTGCACATTGTTTCCAGGCACGAATGTACATAGCCCTCGACCAGAGCCCGCTGCGCCTGAGCGCGTTCAAGCTTCACGACATGATGACGTCAGCAGAGCGCCTCACGCATGCGCTCACTGTGCACTATCTATCTGCTGCTATATTAGGAGCAGGTAAGACAGTTATTTGTTTCAGTTTCTTTTGATAGACAGAAAATTATCCCTAGATATTTTTGAAATGTCTATGATTAGAAAGAATGCTAGTAGCTAAAAAAAATTTTTTCAACCTTGCACTTGTTATAATTTTGTATTAAGAGCCTAACATATAAACTATTTATATTATTAGATTACATATCCTGCATTATATATATAGATGTATATAGAAATAGGTTTTGTTAGTTACCCAGTGTCAACTATATTTCAATACAATAACAGGATGGGTAGTCGGCGGCCTAGAGCTTTTAGGCGCTCCGGGAGCTCTTGCGGCGCGCGTAGGAGGCGCCACAGGCGGCGTACGGGGCGTAGCCTCCGCCGCGGCAGCCGCACTGCTCCGGTCCCTCAGCGCCTGGGCAGGCTCGCTGGCTAGGAACCTGGACCTTCTCGCTGGTGATGAGGAGCATGCAAGACGAGCGGCAGCCGCCAGGAGAAGACCACCTCCGAGCTTACTAGCTGGACTTATGGCAGGGATCACGAACTTCGCTATCAACATACTTGGTAAAGTTAATTAGCTGCATCACCATTCTCATGCCGTCATTACAATTTATTTGCGGATTTGCAATGTCTTTTTCGTCCACTGTTACTCGTTTTCACCCCAATTCTAGTATATCATTTTTTACATGGTGCATCCATTTTTTCTTTGGTATCATCCTACTCTTGTCCATAATCAGAGACAAAACATTCCTCATGACACTCGCCATTTAATCGTTTGCTGGCTAGATAAGCAGGCTTCCACAGTCACAGGCTGCTTCGAAAATGGTGCTAAGATGACGGATCTACGGACTGTTCCCAGGTGCCGTTGGTGGTCTAGCACATCATCCACTGGTTGGCGTGGCGGTCGGGGAGACAGAGAGCGGCGCAGCAGCCCTACGGCGCGGTCTACTCGGAGCACTGACCAAGCCGCTCAGCGCTACAGCTGACCTAGTGGCGTACGCTGGCTCCGGCTTACTGCGACAGACTGGCTGGGACCCTGTGCCAGAGGTGAGAGACCACTGACGATAGATTGCGTTGACGATTTGTTTTGTCTACGTTTATTCGTTTCTTTTTTTTCTATCTAACTGTTAAGTTTTCCGAATATGATTGACCGAATTAATTAAGGCCAATTACGGGACGAGTTTCTCCACATCGACCTTCAAGTGAACCATTGTAGGTGATTCTTCACTTCACAGGGTCCGTAAATGTCTGACCATTTATTACATACCCAGTTTCCTTCGTGCCTCGGAAAGCACGTTAAGCTGTAATTCCCGGCTGTCCTTTGTTGAATTTGACAGGCGTTACAATTAATCACTGTGTAAGGTTGGTTATTAGAGAAGAGTAAAGCGCTCTGACTGCTTGTTACTGACTCATTTATTAATAAGCATTGGTATTTAAGTGCATGAGTAACATACATATATACATGCAAACTTAGACCATAGGTTATACACGATAAAAGTCTTTAAATTCATATGGTCTTTAAGATTATTATTAACACTTAAAATGGGATATTTATCATGTTTATTATTTATTCTGAGTTTCCGATATTTCGGCAATGTTGCAAACGCCGTGATCACGGATGAGGAATAAATAACAAAAATGGTAAATATCCCGTTTTAAGTTAACCGCTTATCCGGTTTCAAATTAAAATCAGGATATTTACCATTTTTGTTATACACTATAACTAACCAAAAAGACTGTCAACTAGTCTTACTAAAGGGTGTCGTATTTAGCTGCATCCATTAAAAGACTATGCAGATGCAGATGCTAGGTTTAACGTTTCAATAACGCAATGAAACCTTGTCGTGTGTTGCAGCCGCGTCACTTGCGTCCGTCGATCGAGCCGCGCCCGACTGCGGGCTGGAACCGCGACTGCGTGCGCTGGATGTTCCGGCTGTGCGAGCTCACGGCCATCGCCGGCTACGAGGTGCTACTGGAGCACGCGCATCTGCAGCTACTGCTCACGCATAAGGTACATTTGCAATAACACAACACTCCATTCATAGTTTTACGCAAATAACATTTTTTTAAGACCTATAAAGCTATATGGGCACTCATGAAACGATAGATAGGTGCATGGCTTGGGTTGGTCGTTTCGCATGGAGAAGAACTAGGAATTAACTGCATTTTTGATGCATTTAGGTTTTTTTAAGTTGGCTGACCTGCTTTTGTACTGACAAACAATTCAACTCAACAAGTCGTATGTCTATCTTTTTTGGAATTAAAATGGACGATCTGTACAACATAGTTTTGTACGCAAACCTCGGTTTTTTTTATAGTGTGACGTAAACCAAATGTGAGAGGAAGAAACTACATTCATCCTGACGTCTTCTATTCTACTATAAATTAGTTATCTGTGATACACGCAAACAGTATAGCAGCTAACATTCTTAAACAAAAATACCTTTTTATTCTTTATTTTTTCGTCAGCAGGGCCATAGTTAACAAAAACCAAATCCACGAAGAACTAATGCACACTACTTACGCCCGGTTCCAACAAACAAAAACCGGCCAAGAGCGTGTCGGGCCACGCTCAGTGTAGGGTTCCGTAGTTTCCCGTCCGTCACAATAAGTGTAACTTATGAGTTTAAAGGTGGAGGAGGAAATTATTTTGTACAACTTTTTGTCTTTTTTGTACAAAAACTGTTGTGTCAATCAAGTTCAAAATGATTTTCCTAGAAAGTCCTTATAAAGTTCTACTTTTCAGATTTTTTTCATATTTTCAAAACCTATGGTTCAAAAGTTAGAGGGGGGGGGACACATTGTTTTTTACTTTTGGAGCGATTATTTCCGAAATTATAGACATTATCAAAAAATGATTTTAGTAAACCCCTAATCATTTTTAAATACCTTTCCAACAATATATCACACGTTAGGGTTGAAATTAAAAAAAAAATCACTTCCCACTTTACATATAGGGTGGCTACCCTAATAAAACATTTTTTTCCAATTTTTATTTTACCACTTTGTCGGCGTGATTGATATACATATTGGTACCAAATTTCAGCTTTCTAGTGCTAACGGTCACAGAGATTAAGCGAGGACGGACGGACGGACGGACGGACAGACAGACATGGCGAAACTATAAGGGTTCCTAGTTGACTACGGAACCCTAAAAACGACTCGTTTTGCTTACGGATAGTTGTATTTTGACATAAGTTTACGTGTACGGGCGTTAGCGATTATTAGTTTATTTATTCATTTAAATTAGACTCATAGTATCTATACATTTGGTAATAGTGACACTTTAAATAACTAGCTTTTGCCCGCGGCTTCGCTCGCGTTAAATTCGGTAGCGCTTATTGATTTGTAATAGCAACGCTAAGTTTTCCCGTTTCGTCCTTCTTTCTCCCTCATATCCCACTCTTTTTTTTTAAATCCTATGTCCGTCTCCTGGTTCCCAACTATCTCTGTACTAAAATTCATCAAAATCGGTTTAGCCATTAAAGCGTGAAGAGGTAACAAACAAACAAACAAACTCACTTTCGCTTTTATAATATTAGTAAGGATTAGAGACCACTACTCAATACTAATAGAATCAAAGGTAACATTAAACACGTATTGTCAACGTAACTAACTAATGGCTTGTAAATTCTCTAGTTCCTGGTGGTAGCTGACCCGGAGACGGAGCGCATTGTGGAGATGATCGACTTCCGCTACTGCTCCCTTGGCCCGTATCGAGGAGAAGTCATTCAGGTGAGTTGTATCCTCATTGGCATTCATATCATCTTAGAAACTGGATTATATTATGCAACTTTTTTTTTTGCATGGACCTTATACCGTTGGCATTATTATTTTCATTTTATAATTATTTGCAGTTGGTTGTGGTTCAAAACCGAAACAGGCAGCTGAAGTTGGCCGAACCCGCACGAGAAGTTGACGATGATGACGACTTCCAGGTATGTTTGGACTCGTCTTCTAAACCTTAAGATCAGTCTAGCATTATAACGACGATTTGACGACACGGTTAGCGCAGTGGCTGAGCGATCCACTGCTGCGTTGCGTGTCACGGGTTTGATTCCCGCATGGAACAAATATTTGTATGGCTTACAGATAGTTGTTCCAGGTCTGGCTGTTTGTGCATGTGAGTTTCGACGGGCCTGTTGGTCTAGTGGTTAGTGGCCCTGACTGCTAAGCCGGAGGTCGTGGGTTCGCTTCCCACTCAGGACAAACTTTGTGTGATGAGCATGATTGTTTATTCTGTGTATGGGTGTGATTTATCTATAATATGCATGTATTTATAAATTATATAAGTATGTATATTAGTTGTCTGGTTACCATAACACAAGCTCTGCTTAGCTTGGGATCAGATAGCCGTGTGTGAGTTGTCCCAAGATATTTATTTATAGTTTAAATGTTTGTAAAACGCACCTACGATACAGGAGAAATTCCTAGTGTGGGGCAACGTTTTTAAAACAAATAACCTTTATCTTTCATAATACAGAATGTTAAGCACAAAAAGATTAACCTAACCTAACAGTAAGTCAGCGAATTTAATATTACCTAGCTAAGGTGACACCATAACGTATTGTCGCACAGATAAGCGCCGCGGCGATGGCTCGGGTAGCTCGCTACACAGGCGCGGAGGGCAGCTCGAGCGCGCTCGGGGAGGCCCGGGTGCTCTCGATGCTCCCAGCTCCCGGCCGCTCACACTCGCTCCACGCCGCACTCTCCGCCGCCATCCACCACAACTCCAGCGAGCATTTCCCCATGCTATGACAAGAGAACGGGCCCGACTACAAGGAAAACAACGTAGGTACAACGGCTTCCGATCGTGTTTGTATTGGGGTGGAACGACTGAATGTACGTGCTAAGTGATTACGAATACATATTGAATAATTTTATTTTATTCTTGATTTCATAAACTAGTTTATCTCTAACGTTTGCAAAACTAATTGTTTAATGACTTTTATATTACAAGTATCTTTTTGTTTTACCAATTATATTATTTTTCACCTCCAAAATAATCAGAGGATCAATTAAAACTTAAGCACGCACATATCATTACGTTCAATAACTATTTCATAGTATTAACTGTGAATAGACATTATCAATATTAATAACTATTTTAAAAAAAGACAACTTCCGAATTTAAATAAAATAGTTGTAAGTGAACTTGTCACTGAAATAATTATTATGTAAGTACTGTTGATAATAGTGAGACACTCCCTATTTCATAAGGTAGCAATTAATGTAAATTACATAATAAACATTCCTCGATAGTATTAAAGGTGTACGGTGGGTGAACACACGTCTTTATGTATTTGTCTTACCCATTTTCCAAATGCGCACTAACAGTTTTAATAAAGGCGCAATGGCACTGCCCGACTTGAGAATCGATCCCAACCACACGACTGATACACTTGCGCAGCCGTAATAATTAAATTAATATTTTACACACTAAAATGTTCTCTGAACTTGCAATGACCCAGTGTCATAATCATACCGAACTTTTACTATCCCCATGTTTCACTTTTTGGAATCACAGCGATAGAAAATTCGCGCGACGTTCGCTCAGGTTAGAAATATTGTTTCGATATAATCCTGTTCAATGCTGCTTTTACATGCCAACTTGTTAAATACAATTCAAAAATTCCTAGCTAGTGTATGCTTTGTTGTCTTCCAAGTATTGTTAACATACTAACAAAGGATTAAAATGTTAGAGTTTAAGACGATCCCAACATATTTGCAAAAGGGCTGGACAGGTTTCTATTAAATTGTTATTAGACGAGATTTCATCTTCATACAATAATAAGGCAAAGGCTTTTGAGTACTGATCACCACGCTAGCTCAAGGATTGACAATTTCATTATATTCTTCCAATATTTACATTTACAGTTTATTCATAAGAAACTTGTGTAAGATAAAATAATAAGAATTACAGATCTATTCCCTCAGCTTTCTTAGCCCTAAGGGGCCTTCGTTGCGCGAGGGATTTATATTTTCTACTTTCGATATTGAGCTGAGCATTTAGAATCCAACATCGCATCGCAGCTGTCGAAAAAGCACGCTGTTGGATTTTCGATACTATGCGCTGAGCATTGCGTTGAAAATTCAATTGTATCATCATCATTGACAGTCTTGTTTCACCCACTATTGAGTATACCTTCTCCTTTCCATGCCACGCTTCCTTGGCGTGCGCGTCTTGACCTGTTCTTTCCCGTGATATGAACCTGATAGACAAAACAGTCATCTCGTTAAAAATGCAAACAAAACGAATGCTTACTATGTCTTTGACGCAGTTTTCTGTTTAAAATTCTATCATTCCTTTACTATTGTCTTCCCTGGCATACCTATACATTCTAAAGAACAACTAGTTACTTCAGAAATCATCCATCCTTCCATCCATGGTTGGATTATCTTCTACTTCCAATAGGTTAAGAAAAGTTTAAAAAAAAATTATATTTATTATACCAGACATATTTGAATAATAGACTTATAAAACGGAGGAAAAAAATTGTAGAAGCATCAGCGTATGTAAAAGCAGTATTAGGGGATTGTCACAAGTGAAACCTCATTGTATGTCGGTTTTTGTCTTTATTGACCCAGATATCTTAAGTTCACAGACACTCGAGAGGGTCGCGTAGTTTAGTCGGATAGGGTAGCTGGCGCGAACACTAGGCCAACTATATTGTCGGGTTGGTAGTATATACCAATAGTCAGCCAACTGTACTCGAAAAATTTGCTAGTTGGTTCACGGCTTTCGAAGAATCGCCTGAAAACAATCGGCAAGTGCGTGCGCATGATGAGAGCGCCATACTGTTCTGGCTGTTGGCCGACAGCCGTTATTATAGTTTGAAGGCACTCGTGACACCCTAAGAAAACTGATTAATCGGTCAAAACCATAATGTTGTAATAAGCACACTAGCATATATAATCACTTCTTAAGGACGCGATTAAACTATCGGCCGATATAAAATCTGCAGTCTATGGGGACTTAACACAACCGGCGAGCTCTTTGTCAAACAAACTTTGTCGATAGTTCTACTTGCGCATACGTGGTACCGTAACTTGGACATACTGACTGATGTCAGTCAGTATGTCCAAGTTACGGTTTGTCACATATTTATGATAACCTAATCTGTAAAAGACAAAGTTATCGGCAGCAACTATATACACATTTCCAAATAAAAGGCTGCTTAAAAATGACTTACAAAGTACTGCAATAGATAAGTAAGAGGAATTCAGAAGAGTCGGCAATGTTTGCAAACACCGCACTAATGCAAGCAGACATCATCAAATGTTAGTAACATTTAAAATAAGGTCAAATATTCATTGTAAGCACCTAGAAACCCATATCCAATGGTAGCCAATCATCATAAAACTAAGATATTTATATCAATATAAGAAACATTTCCAATAGCCCATTATTCCACGTAGCCGTACTTCTATAGTGCATTTTTTCTTACAAAATTTTGTTCATGTTCAATTCAGTTCATGCAATACCAAGACTTTTGTGTTTGTTCTAATAAGGCCAAATTTTGCCACAACTCACTTAACGTACTTCAAACATGTTTAACGTCATAATGTCAAATGTAAATAATTGGCAGAACAAAACGACTCTCCTTTACCAAAACAACTGATAGAAAGTAAGTCCATTGTCATCATTGTCGCTCCCCAAGCATTATTCGAATTCATTTGGGTCCGTCGTTGCATCTGTGTTCTCCTTCTATACTTCTGAAGAGCTCGTCATCTCTTCAGACGCCTTCTGTCTGACTATATCGTTCTTTACACGGACCATCCATCGTGTCTTCGGCCAGTGTCATCATGGCTTCCAGTAACCAGTTTCCTGGATTAAATAACTAATTTGTAGTGGTAAATGGCCTAATTTTTGTAGCAAAAGTCAAAAAGTAATCTAAAATTTATGATTGCAGTAGGCCTTGTATTGTTTTACTAAATTAAAGAAAAATACACTTTAGTACTCGTCTGTTCACATCAAAGGCCTGTATTTTATGAACATATGCATTCCTAATTTTAGGAAAATGTAACATGGAAAAATTAAAAAAAAAACAAAAGTATTTATTTCAATTACTTAGACCATTACTTACATGCGCTTTTGAATGTCAAAAAAAACAAAATGTTAAAGCTGCAGTCCGATCACAAGACATAATAACTTGTGAAAGTACTGTAGTTGCCCATTCCAAAGCGTTGCTCTCTATGGAGAAGAATGGGCAAGAAACTCCATGGACACTCTTTTAAATTCGAATATTATTACAAAATTGAAAACTTTGTTTTTATTTGTTTGTTATTAATTATTGCTAGATTACAGGAACATTTGTTATTTAAATACATTATCCGTATACAAATGATTATAGGCTGTCCGCTTAACAGAGACCGTGCCTGAGGTAGGTTCGCGGTGTGGGGCGGGTGTGTGACTGTCAGGCGCTAAATCTACAGCCACTCCGAAAAGCCCAAAGCCAAAGCCCCGCCCCTTGACTTAGTTAAAACGGTACCACAGATTCCGAAGTCGTAAAGTACATAGTACGTAAGCTGTCATCGAAATGGTTCCGCCCAGAGGTGTAGTCAGTTTATTGTATTATAATTAATATTTGGCAATGCACTTGCTAAGGAGAAAGGTGTGACTTTTGACTTCATTATCTACGTTAGTTTCGCTAGTTTCGACTAATATAATGTATTAAGTAACGTGAATGGTGATTATAAGTGCAAAAATGCGCAGCATGTTCTTACTGCTGGCACAAAGATTCTTTCTGAGAACTATACATTATTTGCATAATAAATCAAATTAAATGGCTCAGCATTGATGGTTCTCAAATTTGACAAATTATTCATACAGCGTTAAACTTCACCAGCATAAAAATACCTAATAATTTTCCACGTATTAATCCCCATATTTTAAAGCTCTATTTGATATGCTTTAAAGCATTTTTCTATCTCCTAGTGTATTAAAATAATTGACTGAATTATAATTTTGTACATTTCGTATTATTTCTTTCTACTGATATTGTAAGTATAAAATATTGTTGTGTATAAATATTCCAAAAGAGAGACTTTCCTGATTATGTTCCTTATTTATTTTTATCAATGTTAAATAAAGGAGACGACTAAAAGTAGGCCTTTATTCCGAAGAAATTAGAACAGCAATATGATATACCTTATTAGAAAGCTTATTTATTATGCTACTCGATTATATATAAATATGATTTTTTCAGCCCCCCGTTTTTGTAAAAAACTGAAAAGTGTATTAGTAAAAACAAAACGCACATTTTGTTTTATTTTGGTTTTTGAAACATATAGTTATTTAAAATGGTTCTTAAATTGAGTTTTATACTTAATACTTCTTGATCTTATGATGATTTAAGCTACAGTAACATGCAATTGAGACGAAAATATGTATTATCATAATATTGCAATATCAAAACGTGGCAGAAAAGACAAATTCGTAAATGTCAGATTGACAATTTGTCAAATAATCGACTTGACGTCAATTGTCGTTTGACATTAAAATAAATTGTTGATGGGAAATGCAAATTACAATCAATATTATATAATTCCAGATTGAAATGAGCTTTATGATTACCCGCAAAGTACTTCATTGCGCCTCGCTGATGGCAAACTAGTCGACACCGGCTCAGTTGCTAAAAGGATGTTTATCTAGCACACATCCATACGGTTTCGAACAAACGATAGTCCAAATCGCAAAGAATATCAGTCCAGTTAACACAAGCGGTAGGTTGATCACTAAAGAGGGTTCGGAGTCCGTAGAGCAGATGCAAAGGTCAAATGGAAGTAAAAACACACCACCACGATAACACTCATGATCACAACACGGTAAATACGATGTCGGAAAGTCGTCAGATTGTTTTGTTTACATTTTGTTGTCGCCACCACAGATATATATAATTACCACAGATATACAAAATATACCGTCCTGGCAATTGTTACAGGGTTGCTAGCCCTTTAAAATAATGTTTGTAGGGTTACAAGCTTATATTTTTTCAAATTCGTTTTATAAATAAACGGCGGCCTGTAAAATCTTATTTAATTCCTCAAAAAATCAAAATAATTACGCTCTTTCAACCTGTACAGGTCAGCTTGCTGTTCAAATTTAAAATTATTTTAGGTCCAAGCCCCATACATTTGTTGAACGTCTCCTTTATAATATAATAATGTTTTATTTGCCTTCCTTAACATTCTGTTCACTGCTACTGTCTATTATAGCGAGCATATTATTTATATTATCAGAATAAATAATGTTTTTTTTTATATAATGTTCCAACTAGAGGCCAAAAATATATTGAATACTATAGACTAGAAATCTGTAGATATAATGGTTTTATTAAGAAAATAAATATGTGTTTCGATGTCACAAAACTTATGTCAGTGAATGATTGGGCCTCATTACAAATCAATTAGTTTCTAACGAGTGCTTATAAAATTACTTCAACTAATAAGTTACGTTTTACCAAAGGGATAAAGGGAATCAGCATTCAATACTGCTATATATAAAACTTTCGTAAGAAAAGTCCATTTAGATAGATTAGCACATTTGAAATCATTGATATAATGAGGTCCGATTAATAATTGACTCTGTTTGTATTTGTAAATTAAAATACCATAGGTAGTTGAGTTATTGCAAAGATGAAGTGTGCTCTAAAATGTTATATTTGGTTGTCAAATGTGTAACGAGTGTGACTTATTTGCAATAAATGGGTTTAAGGAAATTGATATGGTGCCTTTTTATTACTGCTGTAAACCTTATTGAAACTACAGCTCTCTTTCTTGAAATCCATCCACAGCTTATCTCGAAAACATCGTTTTTTCAGTCGTTAATAGGCAGTCCATGTAAAATACTGGTATTCAGCTGCATCCGGTTAGACTAGAAGACTTTTCCCAACTATGTTGGGGTTAAGACTAGGTAGATGTAGATGTATTATTAAAAAAATATCTTGTTGTCACTATGGTGAATCCTTACTAATATTATAAAAGCGAAAGTGAGTTTGTTTGTTTGTTACCTCTTCACGCTTTAATGGCTTCACCGATTTTGATGAATTTTGGTACAGAGATAGTTGGGAACCAGGAGACGGCGAAAGAGGGAAGAAAAGTCAAAACGCTAGCGTTGCTATTACAAATCAATAAGGCGCAAGGGGAACTGTGTTACCCCGAGTTTAACGCGAGCGAAGCCGCGGGCAAAAGCTAGTGATGTATATACTTGTAATGGGCATACATACCTACATCTTCATGTTTTTTGTTTCTGTCCATTCTTAATATGTACTGTTTTAGCAAATTCATAATGAAAACAGCTGTTTTGCCTTAGATGGCCACCCATCCATTTCAAAACCTCGGAAATAGTTGCTTTACCTGAGCGGTCACCCATCCATTTCCAAACCTCAATAAAAATGTGACATAAAATGCTGACAGGTCACGGAAACAACTTGCGACCCACGGATCTCTCTCAAAGGGAAAATATACAAGTTCGTTATCCTGTCATACTGTGCATCAGAATGCTGGGCTGCGAAGAATTTCATCATCATCTTACTACCCCATTCTATTTGGGGTCGGCGCAACACGTTTTCTTCTTCCATTCTCCCCTTTCAGACGACACAGCATCATTTAATCCTTTCTCCTTCATGTAATTCTTTATACAATCCATTCATCTTTTCTATGGATTTCCTCTCCCTCCCCTCCCTCTCCTTCTGGGCTGAGAAGAATTTAATAATAATATAAAAATTATATATTTTCTCACCACAATTACAAATTAAAAAACATACAATAAACACACAAACTGTACAATTGTTTTTGTCAGTGGTGCATAAACTATGTCTTTTCAAAAGATACAGCGTACATACCATGACTCTTAAAGCAGAACTTATTCCACTGAGGGAAAGAGACAGAGCTATACAGGGTGTCTAGCACCATCTCTTTCTCACACAGGAATTAGTTCTGCTATAAGATGTCATGGTAAGCCTACAGGTTTTGAAAAAACATTGTTTGTCAGGTCACCTGGTCATAGTTACCAAAACACAGTTTCACATCATTTGTTGTACTGCAGACGAACTGATTACCTACTATAATGACAAACCTTTGCATGTAGAATGATATGACGAAGAAAATGTTAAGATCCCTGTTAAAGGGAGTCGTTTGTCTTGGTATGGACTGACTATGAGGGACGAAACGCATGTAAATAAAATAAAGGTGTGATGGATTTAAATGTTGAGGGAGAAGACGGATGGTTTCTGACTGGAGTCATGTCTGGCGGGCTCCTGCCCGACAGTTGTCCAGTTCTTCTCGTTGGTTCTTCTTTATTCATATTTTTGCTGACGTGGTTTTTTTTAGTATGTAAGTGTAAAAATAAGGAGTATGTATCTTCTATCCCGCAACCTGTGCGGTCACTGCCATAAGGACTATTCTTAGCGTATAGTCGCTTAGTTTGCATTAATCCACAGAATTACTCAGACAAGGCTAAGCAGAAAGATGTAAAGAGTTGCTGAATTTTCAAGTACCTAGCTTGTTATGCTGACAAACCTTTTTTTTAAATAAATGTGCCCCACACTAGGAATTTCTCCTATATCGTGGATGCGTTTACAAACATTTAAACTCACATACCAAAATAGCCAGACCCGGAACAACTATCTGTAGGCCATACAAATATTTGTTCCATGCGGGAATCGAACTCACGACACGCAGCGCAGCAGTCGATCGCTCAGCCACTGCGCCAATCGTGTCGTCAAACTCCCTGCAACCTGTGTGTATAAAAAAAAAACAAATAAGTTAGTGATCCCATTGTGAGCTCTGATTGGAGTCAAGGCGATCGAGGATGTGGGGCATCAACAGGAAGCCGCCCATTTGCAGCACAGCAGCCGAAGGTCTGCTCATCTTATTGATATTATGCTCAACGAAGTGCACTTCAGAATAAAACTCAAGTTCAATATGTTCGCAAAGTAATTTTAGCACAGTATTTGAAGAGTAATCACAGACTTTCTAACGTATCTATGAAACGCAAGGCAGTATGAATCGTATATTGAAGTCGCATACCACTTAATAAAAACGTTACGTTTATTGGCCACATCAGTACCAATAATAAATCGGAAAAGTTTCATCATCATCAATAAAGTTCCGATCAAAACGAAACCTCTGTCAATTAGGAATCTGCATTGACGGATTGGTGCCAGTGACAGCGAAAGCGGACAACGTCCTTACACTATTTGTGAACGCTTAGCTAATAAATTGGCTAACCTATGGCTTGAATGGTTCCCCTGTAGAACACGTTTTTTTTTATACATGCCTTAAGCTTCAACCAACTCAATCGCTAGGCGTAAATCAGCTTTGAAAACACACTAGCAGTGTAATTATGTAGTAGCTTTTAACAGTTATCTTACCCGTAGCGTCGCGTCAAAGTTCAAATAACACTGATCTCTATTGCCGAGACTAAGCCACAACACCTAACCACAAAGTGCTGATTGTCATTATGAAATGAAAGCTGATTTATTTAAGAGCTGATTTTAGTTTGGTAGGTTTCTCATGCTGTGTTCCCTACGGCCAATACTAGGACAATCCCCCGTCCCAGTCTTTACTGGGACGATACTGGGAAGATTTTAGACTCGGGACTTTCCCGAGTCTAAAATCTTGATAGTGCTTGCGATGTTACTTGTAAACGTTTAACTTTCCTGATTTCGTCGTAAGGCAGATTCTAAATCTGAATGTACTGTAACATTCAAATTTGGAACCTGTCTGGTCGTGAGGTCTGGTCGTACTCGAATCTACGTTCTTGCTAATCATACCCGCCTATTCTGACCGCGTTGAGTGAGCCGCGCGCCTGCTAATTGCCCCGGCAGCCCCCTATTGCTCGCGAACCAGTTCAAACCGGCGAGAGTTGGTTTGAGTTATTCTTGGCGCTCCTTAACAACGACATATGCGCAGGTGCCAGGGAAACGTTTGGAGACGATCTGTGATTTATGGGACAAGAAACATTTATGACACTTTTATAATATTAGTCAACAAAAGTATTTGAGGTTTATCCTGAGGGTAGTCTAGAACTGGTCTGATTACTCAAGCTGTGCTCTCGGCAAAACACTAGTCTTGATGCTTTATTTTAACAAACAAAACACACTTCCGAATTTAAAGTTATTTTCTAATTATTGGTGCTTTTCAATTCGGTTGTACCTACAGTTTTACAAAACAGATAGGTAATCTTTTTTATAACTGCTTAGGAAGTGAAGTCGGGCTTTGGATGATGATGGTAATCAATTGGATTAAATGTAAGATATTGCGGGGTCTTTCGAGAGACTTTTTATCTGGTAGCTTGCCACAACGTAGTTGGATACATACAAGGCAATTGATGATTAAGAGTTAAAGTTATTTGTTCGAAGGTAAAATAGTTCTAAGACATTGGCTTTTCCTTGTAAACTGGTAAATAAGCAAAAAACCAATGCGCGGTTTAAATAGGTACCCGCCTACGTGACAAATGCTCATAATACCCAATTATTTACTACCTTAAATATGTAAATTCCTTTCAAGGTTGCCGGTCTACCATAGCACAGTTAATCTCACCTACATCTACGGAGTATGAAGTCCTGAATACCCAGGTCGTTCAAGATACTATTCGGATTTTTTGCAGTAGCAGCTATGGAGTCTGGCTGTGCAGCAACACTTTGCCTAAAATTTGGGGGAGTACTATTTGGTAGAAGGACCTTAGGAAATTGCAGGCGTGATAATATATGAAGTTTAGAAAAATGCTGCTTCACTGAGATAGAGATGAGATTCTATTGCATCATTACCATAACTAACTTTTATTGCATCACTCGCTACTCCGTCTGTCGATAACATCATAATTTCTAAGAGGATTTATAAGGAACCACTGCCTATCTGACCTTCACCAGCCAGTTACTACTAGATACCTAACATGATATCCCTCTAATAAGACAGAGACTTTAAGGAAATTGACAACCAGTAACGACTGACAAACGTCCACTGACTCATACCCAGTGTTCGCGCGCAACACTAGGGCGACGCTGGTAACCTTATCTGACGGCGAGCAACACCGCTTCACGGCGGGCAACACTGACCGGCCGGCCGTTACTTCACTCACTCTCCGTAAAACCGAACAAACGGAAACTCCATCTTGTATTTCTTACGAATATATTGGTAGAACTACGCAGTTGTTTAATTTATAAACACCCAGGACTACCGGCTTCTAGTTGTCAGTCAGTAGACCTTTGACGGTTGATTTAACATCTTGCTTTGTGAAAGACGGAGGAAATTCGGTATGTAATGGGCCCTATCCAGGGACCGACTTTGACTGGCGTAGCATAACCTATTCAAGGTTCGATCGACTCGTTCGTTTCCTATTGTATAGCCACGAGCTCGTCTATTGATAACAAAAAGAATTAATAGGTAATAAGATGCTCGATCACTAACGAGCGCGACCTAAACATCTAATTGTCAAGGCCACGACCGAGTGACAATAGGTACATTACAATATTGTCATTTTAACAATAGCTAGCCATTATTGATCGGTGCATTATAACGCTAATTAAACGTGCACTTAAAAGATGTCTGTTTGTTGTTACTAACTCATGTCACAATTACTTACCTAGTCAATAATTTGAATTAGGTACGGTTTAAGCGAGATATCTCTGAGGTGATTCAGACTGTCAAACTATCCCTTAGAAACAAGAGAAAAAGAATTGGATATTGGACACTATTTAATAAAATATATGTAATACTGTTGACGAACAACTACCGAAAATATATTATGAAGGACGGGACGGTTCACGTGTGTCGGGGCCACCGTCCGGGTGAGTCCATCAGACATATTATTTCTGGTTGTTCTCGTCTAGCTAACGGCGAGTACTTGCACAGGTACAACCAAGTAGCCAGGATTATTCATCAGCAACTTGCCTTGAAATATAATCTTGTGGAATCTGAGGTACCATACTACAAGTATGTGCTCGACCCAGTTCTCGAGAAAGACCATGTCACGCTGTACTGGGATCGGTCTATCATTACTGACAGGACTATTGTCGCCAATAAGCCTGACATAGTGGTGATAGACCGATCAGCGCGCCGCGCAATGATAATCGATGTTACCATCCCGCATGACGAGAACCTCGTGAAAGCTGAGAAAGAGAAACAACTAAATATCTCGACTTGGCACACGAGGTTATCGACATGTGGAATGTGAACTCGGCTATCATTGTGCCGATTGTCGTAACGGCCAATGGCTTAATTGCCAAGAGCCTCGACGAACACCTGTCGAAGCTCTCCTTAGGCGGTTGGATCAAGGGCCTGATTCAGAAGGCAGTACTCCTCGATACGGCTCGCATTGTGAGGAGGATCCTGTCTCTGGAGCCCTAACCACCGGTAGCTTGGAGCCTGCTCCCGTTACCGATCCCGATATTTGTTTTTTTTTTTAGGAAATATTTAAAAATGTAAAAATGAGAGGAAAAGAATAATAAAGAAAATATATAATACTATTTTAATAAGGAAAATCCAAAATATTATTTTTCAAAACACTTCCTCGAATCTTTTTTTTCATTTATTACAACGAATGCGAAACGATTTTTTTCTAATTTCGTCACCCCAGGTTCCTTCTATTGCCCTTTACGTTCCGGAGCCGCGGTATCTCTTTCGAACAACCCGCAACCCCGGCAGGCGGAGGCTCTGGCAAGCCCCTCTGCTTTGCTGACATCTCTTTGAGGCGCGCGTGAAACATGAACGCGCCGTTGACACGGCCTGTCGCAAATCGACGGACGGATAGTGAGCTACCCATTGTTCATCGTCCACAGGCCCGCATCTACGGTGGCCCGGAGTCGTCTCGCGGCGCCCGGCGCCCGGGGCGTCACTCGCGGCGGCTGGGTTGGTTTGAGGTTCTCCCCCTCAAACGCCCGGCCTCCTCCTTCACTAGCATTACTGCTTCGCAGAAGGAGGTGACTGCTTCCCATTCCCTCTCGCTCCGGACCATGGCCTGAACCAGGGCCGGACGCGAGAGATCGCCGCCGCCGATCGCCTCCACGAGGGCACGGCCCAAGCTGGGCAGACCGCCACTGTGTGCTCCACCGTGTCGTCCGGGCGATCGTCACAATGGTGACACCCGGGCGTTTCCTCCCGCCTGATTATGTGCAGGAACCTCCCGAAACTTCCGTGGCCGGTGAGGACCTGCGTCAGGCGGTAGGTGAGGACGCCATGACGTCTCTCCGGCTGGAGAGGGGACTCTCAAAGAGGGGACTTACCGCCACTATTGTGGCATGCCCTGCACGGGGTTGCGACAGTCGCTCTCTCCATGCCACCATGAGCCCCAACGGCACCCAACCGCATGGGTGACCAGTGTGACCACCACTTACTGAGTTTTATCCGACAGTCAGACGAGTACGCGTGGCTGAATTTTGGATTATCTACGCTATGAAAAAAAATTACGGTAATCACTAAAACGAATTTCAGCATATTCAAATAAGTGTTCTTCAATCGGCTGATGAAGTACCAAAGAATTGCAAGAAAATATAGCAGTATTAATTGACGCTGTATGTTTTTTTTTCGCTCGTAGGTATCCTTAAAATTATTTGTCGAAGAATTCGATTTTGTAGAAGTCACAGTTGTAGAAGTAATTAAAAAAACCTAATAACTTCTACCACTGTAACTTCATGTTTTCGGTGACTAATAAAGCTAATAGACAAAGCCGCGAGCACACCTTAATCCAATCAAATAGGGGGAGAGTTGTCAGCAACCGGCGTCTGTCAGAGCTGGTGTTGCTGACGATGCATTCGCAGCATCCGCCTGTACGCATGCGCCACTTGCCGGAAGCTAGGGTAAGAGGTAACACTGGGTCCAAATCTATCCGATCATGATGTACAGTATTTTCAACAGTTTTAAGAAATAAGAAAGTTACGTATTCGGAACTAATTTTTGACGTTTCCGGCAGAGTCCCAAGAAGGTAACCAGCACAAATTAACTTATAATTTGAATAGAAAACTTAACAAACATGTTTTATTACTACATCTAAGTCTAAGAGAAATTATTTAACGAAAATATCTGATATTTCCCCAGATTATGTAAAATATTTATAACGTTACGCTCTATTGAAATAATATTTTTTTTTTGTTGGCCATTTGAAAATAGCCCAATTTGTATAATATATATCATGGAGGATGGGTGATCTCCTTTATTTAGGTACCACTTTTTTGTACAGCACGTGTTGGTCAAGCAGGTTCCGGTGGTCAATGTTGAGGGTTCCATCAGCAAAGTGGATATGAGGTTTTCAGGTAAAGAAGTACAAAATGAAATTAAGTGTATGTCGTAAGGCAAGTTTCCTGGCCACGGTGGTTTCAGTATTGAGCACTTGCAGCCCGCATATGTCTAGGGTTTAACTATGTTCCACTCGCTATGCCTGAGTCATTCCTACACCTATCACTAGCAGTGCCTTTTTTTTTGGGGTGGGAAATCATCAAATAAATTCCCCCGCTCTGGGTGGAGCGGGGGGGCGTGTCAGGCTTTTGCTGACTAAAACCCACCCATGTTCCTTCTATTGCCCTTAATGTTCCGGGGCCGCGGTATCACTTTCGAACAACCCGCAACCCCGGACGCGAACGGCCTTATGTACAATGTCGTTTTTCTGGTCGGCGCCAAATGCCTGCAATATGTACCAGACATCCATTCGTTTGAATGATGATGTACCCTTGGAACGGGTTGACTAATTTAAATATTTGGGGCATTGGGTAACAGCTGACTTGAGAGACCTTGTCGACATCGAAAAGACCAAACATGGTCGCCTGTAGGTTTGCACGTTGCTCCAATCAAATTAAGATCACGCTTTGTAAACCAAATTGCAGTTTGCTTTACACATGCAGCTTGGGTTGATTATAAGCAAGCTAGGTACAGCGCCCCGCATCCAGTTCAACGATGTGTTTAGGGTAGTGTTAGAACAACCCCGGCTCTGCAGTGCCTCGGGCATCTTTGCAGAAGTGCACCTTGCATTGTTGTAACAAGCATTGCGGTCCCAGAACACAAATCGCGAAAAAACGAACATGGATAGGATTTAGTTAGTAAACTTCGGACACACCCTCTCCCTCCGCCCATAGTGGGAGAAGTTATTTAATGATACCACATCCGAAAAAGTAAGGCGTGTGAAATGATGTTGGGCACAATCAGCAATACATTTATTAATTATTGTTTTTTGTTTAATTTATTTTTTGTTTTTATTTATTTTTAATGTACGTTTGGGTGTAAACCAACTCTCTACGAAGCCGTCAACCATGCATTCTGTAAAGCAACGAAGTAACTCTACGCAAAAAATATCGCTGAAAACATTAAAACCTGGTGAAAATCCTTACTAATATTATAAAAGCGAAAGTGAGTTTATTTGTTTGTTACGTCTAGGCGTCTTCACGCCTAAATGGCCAAACCGATTTTGATGTATTTTGGTACAGAGATTGTTGGGACCCTAGAGACGGACACAGGCTAAAAAAAATTAAGAAAAAGGGGAGTAAGAGGGAAGAAGAGAGATTGGGGAGAGGGGGAGAGATTTTTTTTGATCATCACGCGGCCTAAAGTTAGCATTAGCCTAAAGTAACCATGCCACGCGGACGAAGTTGCGGCCGGAATCTAGTACATACATATTGTTGCGGTATTTCCTTGATCAAATTCCACAAAAAAAAACAACAATAATAAGAATATAACGTCATTCTTATCAAACCACGTAGTTACGAAGGTACCTCATGACATGCAATACCGACGCCACGTTTGATTACTATTAACTTCAACATTGTCATTTGTCTGACGGTTTATGTTTACGTCATTACAATTAAAATCAAACAAAAATAACAGAAGTGGCCTTTAAAATAACAAAATAACATTATTTAAGTTTAACTAATAACAGGATATCGGATTATAATATTATGCATTGACATGTTCGTACATGCAAATGCATTAAACGTTATTTTCAACAAAAAGGAGGGGGTTATCAATTCGACTGTAACTGTTTTTGTTTGTTTGTAGTTCTCCGTCAATTTGGAGTATATTCAAAATCATTTTTATAACTTATAGAGTATATTACTCCCGAGGTAATCCCTTTCAATTTTATCTGTATACTTTGGCTGTTTTATGAGTTATCCTTACTAATATTAAAAAAGTGAAAGTGAGTTTGTTTGTTTGTTACGTCTTCATGCCTAATCGATTTTGATGAATTTTGGTACAGAGATAGTTGGGACCCTGGAGACGGATATAAGCTATGTTTTTTTTAATGTGAAGAATTAGGGAGAAAGAGGGAAGAAAAGGGAATCTTAGCTTTGCTATTACAATAAATTAGGCGCAAGGGCAAAAACTACAGGTAGCAGGTACCTGCAAATCAGCAAAGGGGAACTGTGTTATCCCGAATTTAACACTAGTAAAGCCACGGGCAAAAGCTAGTCTTTTATCCTTACTAATATTATAAAAGCGAAAGTGAGTTTGTTTGTTTGTTTGTTTGTTTGTTACCTCTTCACGCTTTAATGGCTAAACCGATTTTGATGAATTTTGGTACAGAGATAGTTGGGAACCAGGAGACGGACATAGGCTAATTTTTATTTGACAAAACTGGGATGTGAGGGAGAAAGAGGGAAGAAAAGGGAAAACTTAGCGTTGCTACCTTAACCTTACTAATATTATAAAAGCGAAAGTGAGTTTGTTTGTTTGTTTGTTACCTCTTCACGCTTTAATGGCTAAACCGATTTTGATGAATTTTGGTACAGAGATAGTTGGGAACCAGGAGACGGACATAGGCTAATTTTTATTTGACAAAACTGGGATGTGAGGGAGAAAGAGGGAAGAAAAGGGTAGGTAGGGTAGGTAGGGTAGGTAGGGTAGGTAGGGTAGGTAGGGTAGGTAGGGTAGGTAGGGTAGGTAGGGTAGGTAGGGTAGGTAGGGTAGGTAGGGTAGGTAGGGTAGGTAGGGTAGGTAGGGTAGGTAGGGTAGGTAGGGTAGGTAGGGTAGGTAGGGTAGGTAGGGTAGGTAGGGTAGGTAGGGTAGGTAGGGTAGGTAGGGTAGGTAGGGTAGGTAGGGTAGGTAGGGTAGGTAGGGTAGGTAGGGTAGGTAGGGTAGATAGGGTAGGTAGGGTAGGTAGGGTAGGTAGGGTAGGTAGGGTAGGTAGGGTAGGTAGGGTAGGTAGGGTAGGTAGGGTAGGTAGGGTAGGTAGGGTAGGTAGGGTAGGTAGGGTAGGTAGGGTAGGTAGGGTAGGTAGGGTAGATAGGGTAGGTAGGGTAGGTAGGGTAGGTAGGGTAGGTAGGGTAGGTAGGGTAGGTAGGGTAGGTAGGGTAGGTAGGGTAGGTAGGGTAGGTAGGGTAGGTAGGGTAGGTAGGGTAGGTAGGGTAGGTAGGGTAGGTAGGGTAGGTAGGGTAGGTAGGGTAAATAAAATGGAAAATGTATACTCGATAAGAATTTGTGTGAGATACCGTCATACCATACCATGTGTGTTTTATATTGCCTTTTTAGACTAAAAACACTGAAACAAAAATTTTGTTTTTTTTGCAAAAAAAAAATAACGATTTCCAAGAAAATTGTAAGAAAAAAAACTTTAACAATCAAACGTCACCGACTTCCGGAAGTAAAATTATTTTTCAATGCACTACCTCGAAAACTGACTCTTATTGCACTACGCTTAGGTTCAACATGCAATGTGGGTCGTGCGTCAGCTCGTCCCAAAACAAACTCGGACTATTGGGCCGAGTTGACGAATTTCATAATTAATAATTATTTCGTTCATCATCTCGTCCCACTTTATTTTTCTTAAATATTTTAAGTTGTTTTGGTACAGTCCAAACCAAAACTTTTCACAATACAGGTACGAGTAAATAAAAGCCAAGAATTTAGGGAATCAACATTTATATAAGTAACTAGCTGTGCCCAGCGGTTTCACCCGCTGAGGTTTAGGGGTATGAAAAATAGATGTTAGCCGATTCTCAGACCTACCCAATATGTACCCAAAATTTCATAAAAATCGGTCGAGCCGTTTTGGAGGAGTACGGTAACTAACATTGTGATACGGAAATTTTATATATTAGATAATAAAAATCAAAGTTAGTAGGTACATTTAAATTACTTTTTATAAATCACAGTTATCTATCACTAATCAGATCTATTCATAATTATTAAGTACAGACATACTTAGTTTAATATTGCGATATTAACGCGATACGCACATACGTGCGCCCCCATTGGAAAAAAAATCATCACTCATCTATCACACATAATCAGTCTGATTTACTACTTACTAACAATAAATTGTAAAGTCAACCTTTATTTACTATAGTTAAGCCATTACCAACATGCAAACAGTGTCTTAAACTACTCAAAACAAAATAAGGGACACGAGGTATTTTGTCTGTACCATGAAAATAATAAAACCAATATATATTTTTTGTCTCCATAACGAAAACTAATGTTGTTTTTACCATGTAAGTAGACCAAAAAATGTATTCAAATAATAATGATTAAAAATCTTATTTGCTTTTGAAAGAAAAAACACATTTTAGGTTAAAAATAAAAACAATGTAAAGTTACTGAAAACAAAAGAAAATACTCCATGCTCATCTTTTAGTAACGGGTATGCCCCCCTCGTTTAGCTACGCAAATGCCTGACATTTTCCATTGGAATCTCTTCCCAGGCCCTTTTAACAGCGTTGGTGAGTTGCTGTTGGTTGTGGATTTCCTGATCACCGTCTCTAACTCTTCGTTTCAACTGATCCCACATGTGCTCTATTGGATTTAAGTCCGGACTGTTCGCCGGCCACGGCAAAACTTGAATTTGAGAGGCTTCCAGTACAAACCGAGTCGCTTGAGCCGTGTGTGCACGAGTACGCTATTGAGTAGAGAGAGCTTGACCTTCACCTCTCTCCTTAGTTTGACGTCCATGTGCAGTGTAACACACTAGCGCTAACAGACGTCATTTTCATTATTTTTTGTCTTATTAAAGAAGTTAAAAAAAATCACAGACACTTTTCTTCCTGACTGTTCTTGACGTTGAGCTATTGTTAATATTTAACAGAATTTAGAATGGGACGAGATAACGAACGAAAAGAATATTAATTTTGAAATTCGTCAACTCGGCCCAATGGTCCGAGTTTGTTTTGGGACGAGCTGACGCACGAGCCTGCAATGTATTTTACACGCGTCCTTTTTTCTCATATATCGGAACGAGGGCTTTCATTTTTTCTGACTGACTGACTGAATGACTTGACTCTGACAAACCCACGGGTATCAATAAACAACTGTTTATGGTTATCCGTTCAAATCCTTATAGCCAAATCGAAGGTTCTAACGTCACGGACGTAAAGGTCATTTTCAGACCACGAGTTAATAATAAGGCCGATCGTCAGAATGAATGTATCTGTATGTTTGTTTGTTTGCTCGCTACCTTTTCACGGCTAAACAAAACGGCTTATAAGAAAGTAATGAAATTTCTCAAGATGATATTTTTCAATCTTAGGAAGGATATAGCCCATTTATAATCACGGTAGTAACTTAGGGGGTGGGCAAGATTGTATTACGTCCATGCTAATCGCGATCAGTTTCAATGGTGATGAGCGCCATTAGTATCGCGACACACCAGGAAAATGTAATAGGAATTGAAGCTATTATAACGATCAAAGAAAATGCTCAGTAATTGGAGGAAGTGACAGAAGTGGACTCATCCTGAGGATAAAGCCCATTGCAGCCACTCTGGCCAGCAGCTGCAATCAGAACTCCATGTATCAAGTAATTGAGACACAATTGAGAAGTGTCTGAATCGTTTTCAATTTGCACTGTATTTTAATGTACCTACTCATGTGCCATTATTGTAGGTGTGAAAACAAGTTTTATGATAAACCACCTATTCCTTGTTTTTCTCTCATGTTACTTGAGTTTGATGCCTCATGATTTTTTCTTTTAGTTTCCTCTTTCAACCTTTAAAATATCATTAACTCTCTTTTCTTTTATAATATTGTTCCTCATTCAGCCCATCCATGAGGTCCTCCTTTGTGCATAACGTTTATGTTCGACTAGCGTTTCATCCAGCGTCATCGCATAATATCTTGGTACTTTCAAACTTGCTAGAATAAACTTCAGCAGTAGTTTTTCATCATTTGGAGACATATTCCAGTCTTGTTAGTCCACACCGGATTACGAAAGAAGTCTCTCGTATCATTGTGTTTTTAAGTCCTCTAATTACTGGTGTAGGGACACCTTGGACATTCCAGCAACGTGGGTCATGTTCTATTCGGAAGCACCGCACTCACACTGAGTGCTGAAAAAAAATTTCATCTGCTATAACCTGTCTGTTAATATTTCATATTTTGGTTTTTTCTATTGATCTCTTGTGACGTCTTCGGACAGGAAAACATTTTTAGTATGGACGGGTTATCAATTGAAATTTGTTCTTGGAAAAGTGTGGTTAATATCCCAAGGTATAAAGCTGAAGTCCTTAATGCCCTGTAATGTTAAGAATAATGTAGAATACCAACGTGGGAGCTATCATCTATGTTGTTAGGCAAATAAGACTGGATCCTACTATATTTAAATATTATAAATGCGAATATTTGTGAGAATGGATGGATTTTGTTACTCTTTCACGTGAAAACGGCTTAATGGATCTTGATGAAATTTGGCACAGCGGTAGATTATAGTCTGGAATAACAAATAGGATACTTTTTTTTCGATATCACGCGGGCGTAGCCGCGGGCGCCGGCTAGGTTCAAATAATGCACTCATCATTTACAGTCAAATGCGCTCAGCACACGTATCTGACGCATCTCACAGCATTTATGTAATGATTAATCTAATGTAATAATGTCATGGCTCCTGAAATCGCTTGATTTTTACCCAAATATTTAAGTTTTATTCAATTCTTCAAACTCTCAAGATCTCTTTTAATGTTATTGGGTTCCATTTATCATGCAGTGTATTTCACAACCGACGAATAGTGTCTAGTTCAAGTAGTCTAGCATTTTCCTTAACGACAGAATGATCTCTGTGTGGTGGTGCATATAAATATAGCCAGGTGCTGTAGAGATACACTCGTATCTTGAAATTAAAAATCTGTATTCTCATGATATACGTGAGCATGCATTCATGAAATAATGCAAATCAGTAATGTTTTGACGTCACTGTTTCGTTGTCGGATTGTGAATTACCATCTAAATCCTCTCTTGTTAATCATATTATACCTACTTAGACTGACTGGCTTATGCCCCCGGCTTTGCCTACGTGGAGTTTGGTAAGTTTCCCAGGGTAAAACTATCTTACGTGTTAATTTCATAGAAATATTAAAGCAGATAGATATATATGGTTAATCCAGACCAAAATGATCTATGTAAGTACCAAGTTTCGTCTAAATCGAATCAGTACTAACAAATGAATACACAAATCAAAAATGCCTGATAGAATCAAACATTTATTAATACCTCACAAACTTTTTCATTTATTAGTAGTAATATTATTTGGGTTCTTGTTAACCACCAGGTTGTTGAGACGTTCAGTGTAAACAAAGTAACTAAGTGAATAATTTTTTTTTCTGTTTTACACCTGCCACTGTTTGTCTCTGCATCACCCAAAGGTTGACTGGTAGAAAATGCCTATGGCATTAAGTCCGCCTCTGTACTTTGTGCTTGAAGTGTTAAATAAAAAATAAATAAATAAATAACCGACTTACAAAATAAAACTAAAAAGTGTAATGTAACTTGCGGAAGTCGGTGACTTTTGTGTGAGTACCATGTACATACTATTTTATTGAATGGACGATGCTCTGGTGGTTGACAGAATGTCACGCTCACTTAAATATCTCGCTGAAGGTGGCGGGTGTGTCTGGTCATTTAGTTCCCTTCAAAATGGTTGAGTTGAATGGGGCTGATCCATACGTCATGTTCGTGAACGGGCGCTGTCAGTTGGAACTGGTCATCTTTTAGCCACCACGGTTAATTTTTAATTTATTTAGATTTTTATATGAATTTTGCTTTTTCTACATCGTTCTCACATTTTTGTATAATCTCAACATGAATGATGTAAATACGATTTAGTAATAATATTATAATTTAAAAGAGTGTCCATGGAGTTTCTTGCCCATTCTTCTCCATAGAGCTGAACGCTTTGGAATGGGCAACTACAAGTTATTATGCCTTGTGACTGGGACTGTGTTGTTTCGACGACTTTTTATGCCACCGACTTTCGGAAGTAAAGATATTGTCAACTTTTTTGGTTCTGGGATAACCTTACCAACCCGCCACTTAAGGGTTATTGCAGACAACCATAGCATGTCACTTCAGTAATTCTCAGGAACAATTCACATGCACCATTAGAATCTTCCATGGCCCGTATTTTGGTGATTTTCCGATGGTAATAAGAAACACGTTAATGATCGCAATTAACACCAGTTACCGTTCAAATCTGTTATTCAACGATTAGCTACAGGTACCATTTAGCTACCTATATATCAACCTACTTAGCTAATTGCAACTAGTATTGATGACTCCGCCTTGAGTCTCTTTGTAGTGATGATTAAGATGCAAATTATTTTAATAATGCTTTGTTTCAATTAGAGTAACATTCTCAATTTATTGAATACACAGTTACGTATAAATAATTACATACTAGGCTTACAACTAGTGCGTACGTGACCCTGTTAGCAAAAAAAAGGGCGTATCAAAATGTCTTAAAACTAATATTGCACTGAGTACCTATTTTATCTAATACTAGCTTTGTCCAGCGGTTTCACTCGCTGAGGTTTAGGGGTATGAAAAATAGATGTTAGCCGATTCTCAGACCTACCCAATATGTACCCAAAATTTCATAAGAATCCGTCGAGCCGTTTCGGAGGAGTACGGTAACTAACACTGTGACACGGAAATTTTAGTCTAAAGCCAGGTCAGGCCAGGACTAAATTTTAGTCTTTAGGTCACGGGAATTGTAAACCAAACGTTTAGATATATCCTTAAAAAGGCTGTGATTACAAGGACTCCATGGTCCCAGAGTTTTAACACCAAACGGCTCGAAAATATAGTTACCAATATCATAATTTTCCTGCCTTGTCCCATTCTATTTGGGGTCGGCGGTCTTTGGCCTTCCTCTCGCTCTCCGACCATCAACATTCAGATCCATCACTCTTTTAGTCACATGTGCTTCATCCCTCCTACATGTCCATACCAAGACAAACGACTACCTTTCATTTTTCTGTAACAGGCGCAACTTTCAGACTTCCTCTAATATACCTACTCATTCCTTACTTTATCCATTCTTGTCACTCCACACATCCATCTCAACATTCTCATCTACGCTACATGAAATCGTTTTTCATCCAACTTTTTTACAGCCCAGCATTCTGACCCATACAGTACAACAGGTTTAATCACGGACTTATATATTTTCCCCTTTAACTTAAGGGTGCGTGGGTCACAAGTTGTTCCAGTGACCTGTCGCCATTTCATTCTTCCTGCGTTGATCCGGTGCGTTATGTCCCGGTCTATTTCGCCATCCCAAATCTCGGTACCGGAAGTTGGAGCAGATGTTTTAGTTCTACTTCATTTCAGGCCAAAGCTCTCCAGTCTTTGCCACTTTTCCAATTAGCTATAGTCCTCTTGGCCGAGCGGCCACCAACCAACACAATGCCATCGGAAAACAGCAAGCAGTAGGGAGCCTCTTCCTGGATGTCCGACGTGAGAGCGTTCATTATCACCAGGAAGAGGTAAGGGCTAAGAACCAACCCTTGGTGCAGACCGACAACCACATTGAAGGTGCCGCCGGTAGTGCCCACTGTACCGCATCGACTGTACATCGCACGGATCATCTGCACATACTTCCCAGGCACACCTTTTTTTCTTAAGAGCCCACCACAAAACCGCTCGCGGTACCCGGTCGTATGCCATTTCGAGGTCGATGAACACCATGTGCAAGTTCTTATGTGCACTTCTGTATTTTTCGTACAATTGGCGAATAGCGAAAATGGCTTCTTTTTTCCGTCTTTCTCCCTCATTTATCACTTTTTTTTTTAAATAACGTAGCCTATGTCCGTTTCCAGGGTCCCAACTATCTCTATACCAAAATTCATCAAAATTGGTTTAGCCATGTAAGCGTGAAGACGTAACAAACTTTCGCTTTTATGATATTAGTAAGGATTAAGAATTAGAGACAATACATATTACAAAACCCACATCACAATATCATTACATCACATTACGAAAATCTCAATCAAGTCTGTAATATGAAAGTTTTGTAAAACACCTTGCGCGTTCTTTTTTATTAAACAATTATCAATTTGTAACCTTTACACCTATTCTGGTGGTTCATGCAGGTAGGTTTGTTTGCAAAATAAGTAGTAAATCGTTAACTGTGTTTGTTTTTTTAAACTAAATCTCCGGTCCGCGATGGTATTACCCACTGACGCAATAAAAGTGACGAAATTACATAGGAACTTTATTCGGGTTGTTGTAAATTCGTCACACAAAAACACATGTTGTCAACTCATCACACTCTTATTTGACCATAATAAAAAAAAATTGGAGTATTGTAAACTCGTCACACTTTCTACGTACCTAATGCTTGCAGGAAAATCAAACTCAGGAAAAAAAAATGTAATATTTGACGGCATATGGAATGCATCACCCACGTTCTTCGGTTATGAGACTGTATATCCCGAGGAGTTTTGGAGTTCGAGGTTTTTAAACGCCAAGAATCTCCACAAACGTGAAGTCTCAGAGAATATTTCCTAGAACTCGATGTCAGGATCGGATTAGTTGGATATATTGCGGTGGACACGGGCCTTAACCCGCTCTCCTTGGCTAAAGAGAACTTACGCAAACCTGTAGTGTTTGACACTAACGTCCGCAGGGAGCCTAGCAACGTAGCGGGGACCTGTTTGGAGATACTGAAGGTTTTGCCTGTGCAATCATTGATGAAGTTATTATGACGAATAACTACCGGAGATTTATTGTGAAGGATGGTACGGTTGACATTTGTCGAGCATGATACCCTCCGGGTGAATTATTTCGTCACATTGCTTGCTCTAAAATACAACCTTGTGGAATCGGAAGTGCCGTACTACAGTTATGTGCTCGACAAAATTCTCGAACATGGCCTTATTCCACTAAGATCGATCCATTATCACTGACAGGACTATTGTCGCCAATAAACATGATATAGTGGTGGTGGGTTGATCAGAGCGGCGCGCAATGATTGTTGACATAACGGTTCCGCATGACGAGAACCTCGTGAAAGCCGAGAAAGACAAACAAATCAAGTATATTGACTTGGCTCGCGAGGTTGTCGACATATGGGATGTGGACACAGCGATCATTGTGCCGATAGTCGTTACAGCCAATGGTTTATTTGCCAAGAGCGTCGACCAACATCTGAGGAGGCTTTCGTTAGGCAGCTGGATCAAGGGCTTAATACAGAAAGCGTATATATATAGTCATGGACACGGCTCGTATTGTCAGGTTCCTTTCTCTGGAGCCCTGTCCGCCGCTAGCTTGGACCCTATTCCCGATACCGATGGGCTACTACTTTTTTATTTATAAATGTTTTTAACCGACTTCAAAAAAGGAGGAGGTTCTCAATTCGACTGTATGTTTTTTTTTTTTTTTTTTTTTTGTTTGTTACCTCATAACTCTGGTCTGGGTGAACAGATTTTGATGATTCTTTTTTTATTCGAAAGCTGGTGGTTTTCGTTTGGTCCCATAAAAAAAATATCAAGATCCGGCCAGTAGTTTTTGAGTTATCTTTAATAATGCGTATTAGATTGACTTCGTCTACGTTGATGATATAATTTTAGAGGTTGTCGAAGACAAATGAACAAAAAACGCTATGCACTATGATTTGGAAGGTCATCGCAGTTTTTTGAGGTGATAGTATTTTAATTTGGTGATAGATCTTCAGTGATATACAACGGAACTCTTCAATAAATGACCGCAAATCTGCCGTGATTGCTGCAATCACATGTATAAGTATGGGTTTCGCCAGGGTAGGCAGGCGAGTGGGAGCAGGGTGCCCGTACCCCCTCCCCTCCCCTCACCCAGTCATTAAGAAACATAATCAATCATTAGATCAAGTATCAGCTGTATCCCCTAGGCGATGATGCATATGATTTCTGAATTGGTTTTAAACTAAAGCATAATTTAGATAGTATTAAATACTATAGCGTGATGTGGAACTAAGGCACTTGTCTCACCGGCAACGATTAACGAGTAACGAGTAGAGCTAGAACTAGAAACGAGTTAGCGAGACGTGGGGAGCAAGTGCGTAGTTCCGATATTTGTGTAGCTCGGCTATAAGCGAGTGTGCGAGTGAGGCGGGCGATTACTCGCATCACTCGCTCGCGGCAGTCAAGCGTACAGTCAGTCTTGCGGCCTCATACGCGACCAAATGACATGACCACTGGTTGCTCTCTCGGCGTGATTTCTAATCGCTTGGCGAGTATCGCCGAGTGAGTGTTATCTTTCATAGCTCTTGTCGCTCAGCTACAAACTAGTGAAGCGAGTGCTCGCCGGCAGTGTGAACAGTCAGCGATCAACGTTTGTATATGCATCTCTTTTATTCACACGGAAAGTATTCTATTGTACGTTTCTTGAGCGAGAAAATAGCCGATAGTTAGTCGTTTTCTCGTCGTTGGTGAGACAACTGCCTAAAGCTTGTATTTAAGACGGGACCTACGCACTAAAAAGCTAAAAATAACCGTGTTTGCGAATTATATCATAATACTATAACTAAAAATGCTGAAATAAAAAACTTTTTTGCAAAAAATAAAACCGACTTCCAAAAAAAAAAGTGGAAAATAACTTTATTTCCGGAAGTCGGTGGCAAAAAAGTCAACGAAACCAACAAAAGCCACCGACTTCCGGAAATAAAGTTATTTTCCACTTTTTTTTTTGGAAGTCGGTTTTATTTTTTGCAAAAAAGTTTTTTGATATAAGAAATATGTAAAAATATTAATATATTTATACAAATTAATAAAGGAACAATTAATATAATATCACAGAAAGTCTTTATAAAAATCACAGTTCTAATTGCAATGCTAAAGACACATTACAATTAACTGATAATTATTTTAACATCTAATTAAAAATCAGATCTAATTAAAATAGATTTTGCTTAAGTGTGTCGTACGTAATGATTGTAAAAGCTAATCTATGATTATAATGATAATTGTTAAATTAAGCTGCAACTTTGATTTTGGTTTCAGTTAGCGGGGAGAAATTGGTAAAATTTAAAATTTTATTCACTGTCAAGCTGATTTTCATTTTTGGTTGACTGCTGTTGAATTATAAATATGAATTTCTTTTTAGTTAATAAATAGACATTTGATATTCTTTAGATAATAGTCAAAAAGACGAATACCTCACCTGTTACCAAACAAGTCTCGACGTCTAGAGACTTTTTTATTTGAAGAGATTGTCTAATGTTAAAAATTAGAGCTGGAACTTTGCATGCTCATTATACCTTCTTCAAAAATAGTATAAAATAAAAACATGTGACGAGCTTACAACATCTTCTACCTACTTAGGACGAATAAAATTAATGGCTGTGACGAATTTACAATAACTGCTTTATTATGTGATCATTTGACAAGAAAGTTCTAGAATTCTAAGGTAGTGCTTATTTCTGTAAAAAAGGACACTGGTTTGTGCAAATTCACAGTTAATGAACGAATGAAACAATTTGACGACATAGATTAATAGTACATAAATATAGGTCTAAATTCATTACATCCATCAGTATCCTAGAACATAGGCCTACGCTCTGGGAAAGGTAATGAGCAGTAACCACGTACGTGGTCGATTAGGGGTGGCGGGCGCAGTTTACCTTGTCATTGCGTAAACATGTCGTTCACTTCACACACTTCAACATTATATAATAACATATATTGCAACAATTGCATAGTTCAATTGGGTATCAATAAATTCTTGGTGCGATATTGACCATGAAAATATATAAGAGCCTTCTTGAGTTACAATCTGTGATACCTACTTGGTGCCTAGATGGTTATAGTTAATTTAAATAGAGATGGCTAGATGATAGTAAGAACAAGTAGAAGAAGGGAGATGGAAATGGGCCCACCCTATGACAGGAATTTAATATAACCAAAAAGGCATGTGCCGCATGGAGTGTTTTCAGACAGCACTCATGTGAAGTGATACTACCTTAGTTCTGTTTAATTTAATGAATAATACAAATTGCGTTTTTTCATATGCATGATGGTCTATTTTTAGGTATAGGAAATCTTCAAATAACTTCCCCCGCTCTGGGCGGGCCGCGGTATCTATTTCGAACAACCTGCAATCCAGGTAGGCGGTGGGCCCGTAGGCCTCTCTGCTTTGTTGACATCTCTTTGAAGCGAGCGTGTAACACGAACGCGCCTTTAAGACGACCTGTCGTTAATAGACGGACGAACGGTGAGCAACCCATTGCTCGCCCATGGTTCTCCTCTCCCTCAAACGTCCGGCCACAATGCCATGCTAAGCAGAAAGGGGCGACCGCTTCCCATTCCCTCTCGCTCTGGACCATGAACCATAGTTTAGACCAGGAACGGACGCGAGAGATCGCCTCGGCCGGATGCCTCTCTCAGCTGGGCAGACTGTCACAGTGTGCTCCACCGTGTCCTCCGGGTGATCGTGACAGTGGTGACATTTCTTTCCTTTAGATGTTTCTTCCCGAAGACATCGCCTTGAAATTGGGATCTCCTGTTGTATTGTATTGTATTGTATAACGGGCTGGTGTCCGCAACTCCACGTCTGAGGCGCGTATTTTGCGTATGGGTGGGAATATATGTTAGTTTGTGTTTGTGAATATAGATCATTATGGAAGGAAGGAAGTGTCATTGGGTAGTCGTGGTCAGTTGATGGCAATAGCCCCCCTATTACATAGGCCTGATGTACCACTATTGCCTGCTACATGTACACTGCTGCCTGACCTCACTGGGGTTACGTGTTTGATGTTATGTAAAATCGGGAACAGCTTCAGGCCCTAGCGTCAAAAACAACGGTGAGGTCAAGCATATTCACCATTAAATCCTGTAAATGTCATTGTTTATTGCCAAGAGTTTATTGGCAAAACTTGTTTATGAGTTTTACTCGCTTAGGAAACCATTAAAATGTGTGGTGTACGAGAATATTACTGTTAAACTAGCAAAGTGCCCCTGTTTCGTTTGGGAACAACGACGACATGTCAAAACATAAAGATTTCTGTCCTTATAATAACGCAATATTAGGCAATTTTTTAAAACCTAATGGTATATATATAAATAGAGCTTCGAACTATACTAGAAGTGGTTCTCGTTAGACAGCTGTATCTGGTATCTGGTCTTGAGTCAGAAAAGTATTACTCCTGGACACGGCTCGTATTGTTAGGAGCTTCTTCTCTCTGGAGCGCTGACTGACCTTTTCGGTTAGCATAATAAACAAAAAGAAACCGTGAAATTGAGAAGCTCCTCCTTTTTTGTAGAATTCGGTTAATACCCGATAACCGACCAAATGTGCAACACCAACACAGGCTGATTCTGGCGATAAGCAAATCTCCTGGGTTATAATGGGACTGGGTGGCTTACATTTCCAGGATGTGTCTGCTCAGATGGGCCAGAATCGTCACACAGTGAGTGCCTAGGAAGGCCTTAAATGTGCTGATGTGACTGTTTGTTCCTGAAGGCTTATTCGTTGTGGGACAGGATGGGATAATAAAAATAATCTGACTATAAAACTACCGGAATAAGTGTAAAAATTACGCTGAATAAGAAACAAAATCCGCCGTGCCGTCAGATAGACACGATCACACGAGCTTAGGCGTTACCCAATTAAAAGTGGGCGGCTTTAGGACACTGCCAGTTGTTCTTAATGTTAAATATTAGTAGGTAGGTATTTTACATGGAGCTACTGCTTATATCCAAGATGTACAAAAATAAACCCAAGACCACTCCTGTGTTGTGTCAGACTATGGAAGTGAACAAATTTTATTCTTTTGGACTTGACGGAACCCTTATTAGAACACTATCTGTATGTCTGTCAAGACTCTTTATCTCGGGAATGCGTGGAGTTATCGAGTTGAAATTAAAATCATATATGTAGGTACTTAAGTCTGTGGTCCCTTTGGGCTGTGAAAATTCAACCCTCTTAGTCTACGCAGTTAAAATATATGGCTGTTTATGTTTGTATGGAACCCTCGATGCGCGAGTCTGACTCGCTCTCAGCTTTTTTTTTAGTTTCATCATACATGATGATCAGCTGATCACGCCCGTTCTTAAACAAAGCCGGTTTTTTTCTTTCAGGAGCGCGTCGCACAGAGTATGTTCAGATTCAGTATCATGGTCTGATGGGAGCACACGGGAGATCTTGCGTTAATTATGCTACACTTTGTATAATTTGAAGAACCTACCTACTTCATAATCAGCTGAGACATTTATGTTGGGTTCGGATACAGTCCATCCGGATTCAGCTGAATACCAGTATTTTACCTGGAGCGACTGCATATCTGACGTCTAAAACCCAGTTAGTACTGGGCAATACGGTACGCCTTGGTAAGACTGGTTAGCAAACTTTTGGGGATACTGACTGTATCGACTGCCAAAAATCTACAAATGACAGCCGGGACCAACAGCTTAACGTGCTTTCCGAGGCACGGAGGAAAGTCGGTATGTAACGGGTGGCCACCCATCCAGAGCATAACCTAGGCAAGCTCTACCTTTAGATCGACTCGGTTGCTATTATTTAGCCATGAGCTCCTCATGAAGAACCTACCTACATAATCAGACTATAAAGTGTTCACTGCTGGAATACATGCCCCTGGACAGGAGAACGCCTGAAACACCACGCAGGACCCTGGATGTCTACTTTTTATGCACGGAACCTAGTTTTGGCCGAACTTGCAGGCATTTTGTATTACTACCGTACCGTATCAATTACGGACAGAACATTATTTAGGGGCCCAAACTAAAAATAAACGACAACTCGGTTCGACACTGGCTCCTATTCTCTAAGTGTTTTTAAAATTCAAGAATCGGACTATATTGTAGACTAGCTTTTGCCCGCGGCTTCGCTCGCGTTAAATTCGGTATAACACAGTACCTGCAGTTTTTGCTCTTGCGCCTTATTGATTTGTAATAGCAACGCTAAGTTTTCCCTTTTCTTCCCTCGGTCTCCCTCATATCTCACTTTTTTTTAACAAAAATTATTTCCGTCTCCTGGTTCCCAATTATCTCTGTACCAAAATTCATCAAAATCGGTTTAGCCATTAAAGCGTGAAGAGGTAACAAACAAACAAACTCACTTTCGCTTTTATAATTAGTAAGGATACCTAGTAAGGATTAATAAGTACTTTCGGACTAGTCCGTATCTTTGATGACGAGCTTGTAGAGCCGAACCTACCGTTCTACACACAATAATATAATGGTATAGGTAGATTGGGAAGAAAACACTCGAAACACATTGTATTGTTTAGTGACAAAGGTAGGTAGGTACCTACTTGATTTAGCAAAACACAAACATAAACACCACAGTTACGTGCTTTGAATTAGACGGAACATCATTATTATTTGTTTCTAATGTGAGAATGCGCTCGCGCTGACGTCAAAGAAAAATAGGGATCTACAATTAGTTTTGGGTAGTAAGTACCTACTACAATATGTATAGGTACATATTGTGTTTTGGGTGCAATCTAATCTGTTATCGAGGATGTATCATGTACGAGATCTGGTTAATTCTATAGGATGGTTAAAAAAGTAAAAAAAAATGAAAAAGTGTGAAACTTTTTAAAAACCCTATGTAAAACTATCTTTAAATGTCCTACTTAGAGAACTGAACTAATTTTCATATAATTTATGAATAATGTGTGATAGGTGTCCTGTTTGGTACGATTCCCCAAGCGGGGCGAGTCGAGCAGGCTGTAGCATGGTGCAGGGTGCAGGTTGCGGGCGAGCGCCGTGACGTCATGTGCGCAGGCGCGGTTATATTGGCGCGCGGGTAGATCCGCGCGCTCATTCGATCGTCAGCGCGCGCGCCGCGCACCTCGCGTCACCTGGACCACCGCTAGTGCCTCAAGCGCGAACTTTGAAATACTAACTATTTATTTTACTGAGTGGACTGTTTTGTGACAAAATGCCGAAGAATATCCTCGCCGAGATGGGGTCCCAAGTGGGACTCACCCCCATCAGACAACACAAGAAGGTAGGTCTTTATCCATGTTATAAAAAATGCAAATGCACTTTTTTTTTAAAAAATAAGCTAATTTATGTACTTACGTTACGTTACGGATTACATGTGATAGGTATTTCGAGATATTCGAGTCCAATGAATGGTTAGTCGAAGCTCACGGCCGGACTAAAATAAACCCTACCGGCGCGTCATATGGCTAGTTACAATGTCAATACCGCTTACCCTCCCGTGCTGAGTTACGGCGCGGCGGCGCCCGCGCACGAGGAGCGCACTCGCATCTTTTCATGCTACCCTCCAGTTTTATTTTCTTTTAGGTACAAGTAAATAATAATCTGATATTAATCGTGGAATGAATATTTTTGTCATAAATGTTTAAATTACCTTAACATTTCGTTATGCTTTATTGCGAACTACCGGAAACGTAAGCGCCGTAAAAAATATCGAAATCAATTCACAGGCGGTATTTTGTAAAACTAATATAATCTGAGAAATGTAGTTCCAACCGGACTTTCTGCTGATTATACCGAAAGAGTCTATTGATACTTCACGATCTCAAAGCCACTGTGAGCGCTTTAAAGCGCTAACTGAACTTGGACGATCGCCAAATTTCACGTATTTAACAAGAAATGTAGATATTTGATGTGTAACTCTGTGTTATGGAATGGAATATGTTGCAGTGAAATATAAAAGTCTTGAAGGTCGGCAGCTGTTTATGTACACACGACGGCACATCAACCTATACAAAACCATTTTAACCTGATCTCTCTACTACGGTGTGCGATCCGTAGTAGAAAGATCATGTTATAACAGTTTAGAATAGGTTGACCTGCCGTCGTGTGTACATTCGCCGCGAGTTTACATCTGCTGTCAAAAACTTTCACGCCAATATAATCATTACTTAATCAGCTTTAAGTAACAAATTCAATCTTTTGATGTACGCGTTATAGACCTGTGTTATTACTAAAGTTTTCTTTCCAGGAAAACTATGAATTATTTATTCCTTATTTAAAATATAAATCTAGCTGTTACCCGCGACTTCGTATGAGATAGGTTCGCGATTTGCTTTTTAGTTAGGAGGTTCTTAATTCCATTATTTATTTGCATTCGTTACAGGACCTATTGTTTGTCAAACAGTTGAGAAATATGTTCAAAATAAAATATTCCTCACCCCCTATCTATCAGCGTGATAATATATGTCTGTTTATTTGATTGATATGACGGTATGGACCACATGTGAAAGGTTCCGTAGGCAGTTCCAGCGTCCATATGCAATATCGTAGTATAAGCTGATATATTAATAAGTGATGTTTATAAGTGAGACATTTTATTTCGGTACGATATTTTTAAAAGTTTGTCACACTTCGTCAATTTAATGGAAATCTATAAACAAATCCCTTTTACAAACAAAGATGTGGACACGATGATGCATTAACGTGTACGGGCAGACGATAGTGCAATAAGGCTTGTTTGCCTACCTACAGAACCTTAAATATTTAAATATAGATAATATAAAATATTATTATTATTTAAACATATAATACACGCAATAAGCATGTTCTCTTTTTAATTTTTGTATTTTTGTTAGACTACGACTCTAAAGTTAACTTCAATTTATTTTTTATTATTGTGTTAATTATCACGCTATACAAAATAGGGATTTATTTTCGTTGGATCCCAGTTTTTGATCCCATTTTTTAGGTATTAACGATGGGCCCCATTTCATATTACCATTGGATCCCATGTTATTACAACATGTGTACATTTCAGAAGAAAAGTGATTTAATTTTATCAAATATTTCAAAAGCACCGTGTGTGTCTTTTTTCTATAAATGCAGGTCGTTTCTGGCACTCGCCGGCCGCTCCCGCGGCACCGCTCGCTCCGCTCGCTCGGCTCGTGCGTAGGAGGTCACAGCTTTAACCTAACCTAACATAGTTCCCGGTTCCCATAATTAGTTTGGGTAATGAACTTTTGTCAAAATCCCTTCGGAAAAACGACAGGCACCCGTTATTCTAACATACATATAACCTATCCACATACCCAAATTTCATACAAATCAGTCTAGAAGTTTGAGCGTGTTGGAATAACAAACATACATACAAAATTTCGCCTTAACATATTATTGTGATTTTGTTGTTGGATGTACCCGCATTCAGATGTTTTTAAACATCTGGGATCCAACGGAAATAGTTTTTGGGATTCAGTGGCAATAAAACGTATTTTTTTTGTATTTTTCAAATTTGGGATCCAACGGAAATATATAATAATGTTTTGTTTGTTACGCCTTCATGCCTAAATGGCTAAACCGATTTTGATGAGTTTTGGTACAGAGATAAATGGGAAACTTTTTTTTTTTTTTAAAAAAGTGAGGAAGGAGGGAAAAAGTGGGAAGAAAAGGGAAAATTTAGGTTTGCTATTACAATAAATAAGACGCGAGGGCAAAAACTACAGGTAGCTAGGGTAGGTACAGGTAGGTAGCAGGTACCTGCAAATCAGGAAAGCGAAGCCGCGGGCACAAGCTAGTAATGTATAAATGATGAAAAAAGAGAAATCTTACTATTTCAGACATTTTTTTCCAAACGAATCTAAAGTGTGTTAACGTTTGAATATTGGAAATTAAATCGCACTAAATGTTTATTGTTTTTTAAATATTTTATCCTGGGTGTCTAGCCGGTAAACTAAGAAAATAAACATAAACACAGAACAACTGTGACCTAGGACAACAATAAGAAAACATTATCATTTAAATAATCAACCGTGTCGATGCGGAACGGAAGATTTAAACCTACCTGCAAAACTACTTTTCAAATACCTACTCGACAAACTTGTTTCAAAAAACCAATTAATAGAATAACCCCATCATTCTCCTCGCGTTTTTATATTATAATTATAATATCTTGCTACTTAACCATTTAATAATTATAATCTTAGTTTCTCAACTTAGATTATAAACAGCTTTTTATCCTTTTGAACTATCAACAAACACAATTATTACTAACCAGGCCAAATGAGAACTTCTGATTGGTCAATTTATAATCAAGACCAAAACCCGCTAACTCCACTTGAAAACTTGATACGCACGTAGTCTTTACATATGTTGTACAGTAGTGCAAATCGAATATATTAAAACCAGCCTTGTTTGAGGAGAATCCCAAGTGAGTATGACCAGAATATGTCACGGTCGACACGCTACCTACCTTCAGAACGGACGACGCGTGTACGTCAGTGTAGTCATAGAAAGTAACCAAGAAAAATGAGTCTAAGATACTTACAAAATTGTTCACAAAATATAAGATTATCATCTGCCTAGCCTTTCCCCAACTATGTTGGGGTCGTCTTCCAGTCTTACCGGATGCAGCTGAATACTAGTATTTTACATATAGCGACTGCTGATTTGACCTCCACTACAGTAACTAACAGTACTCAGTGGGAGTACTGTTCAATACAATACCCATTGGTAAGACTGGTTGTCAGACTTTCGGGACACTGACTCGCTGTAACGACTATCAAAGATGTACAAATGACAGCCGGGACCAACAGCTTAACGTGCTTTCCGAGACACGGAGGAAACTCGGTATGTAACAGTTGGTCACCCATCCACAGACCAACCTTGGCAATGGCTTAACCTAAAGATCGTGCTGAGCAGCTGCTATTATTTAGCTACGAGCTCCTCACAAAATATAAGATATACTTAATAAATTTAGCATGTAAAACATAAAGCTGTCAGAATAACTGACATTATAGAATCCACAAGGCTGCCCTATAAAACATTGAAAACAACAAATTATTGGTCCATAAAATATATAGTAGTTCACCCTGCTTCATCATATCTGGCTGAAGAATTCCAAATCTCCTCCAGTTTCCAGGAGCGACGAGATCCCAGCGTAACCATGCATTCTTCACGGGCATTATGTCAAGACTTTTTCACCATTCATCCATTCTTCAACTCCTTAAAGATAAGAACCTTTGCCGGACACTAAATTCTTTAAACCTTCTTTCTTATATCTATGCTTTTAACCAAAAACCCAGATAATACCGGTTTTATGAGGAAGGAAAATCAAAATAAAAACGCAAGCCAAATTTGAATAAGTATGATTAAGTATGTATGTGTTATACGTTGGTATAAGTTTGTGGCATCTCGCCTGTAATATCCGAGGAGTTAGTAGGCCATGGTGAGCTACACCAACATCGCGAAATTTAAGTTCAGTTAAGGAGCGAGCTTATTGCCACAAATTACAGATAACTTACATTCAAACTCAAACTCAAAGCATTAATTTCAAATAGAATGGGCAATAAATGCCTCTGAGTATAAGTATGGCACTTTGGCACAGTCCAAAACAAAATGGTGAGGCTACAGCACCAGTCATATCACTCACAAGATATAATAACTGTGAAAGTACTGTAGTCGACCATCTTAAAATACTCTTTTCAAAAAGCAAAACTTTAAAGTGGAAATTAATTTTACTTCCGGATGTCGGTGGTAATAAGGAAGTAAATTTATTTTACACTTTTGCATTCCAGCATTTTTAGTTATGATATATCACATATTTTTTTATGGATTATTCATTTTCCATTGTTCTTCGACGTAGAAGAAAAAATATTTAATATAGACGATAACTCATTAACTACGCAAGCAATATAAATAAACTTGATGTGGTGGTCCCATTTTATTTAATCCTCAAAAGTATACGTTTTCGAACAAAAAAAGAATGATGAAAAACTTGGCGGAGTAATCAGTGAACATACATAAAAAAATATAATAACAATCGAACACAGATCATCCTTTTTTTGAAGTCGATTAAAAAGCGTAGATCTCCATGGATGAGAATAGACAAGAAAGACACGACATGGCCACTATTCACAAAGCTACAGATGCTAAATCGTTTCGGTTTGCATAGAAATATGTTTATATAGTACATGACTGCCCGTCCATTATCATATATGCGACCCACATTTTGTATAGTACTAAGCGGTTATTTCCCTTATGGAAACCAGTCTCAATTTCCAAGCCGTAAACGAACTATTTGCATCAAGAATATGTTCAGCAAAAGTCAATTTAAAAAACATAAATATTACTTCGCTAGGTTTAATACCAAGTTGGTATATAAAAGTAGGTAGTGGTTATTCTTTCTAAAATATTAACAAAAAATCTAGCTCATTTAAATGCTAATTTAATCAGTAGGATATATTTTTGACATTCAGATGTTAATCTTGGCGAGTATACTCAGGAAATCGATTGTTTTTTTGCCTCGGGGTGTAAATTACAGTTGCGAACATTAATGTGTATATTATATTATTATACTTACCAACTTTTAAAAAGGGATTTTCTCCTTATTTGTTGGTTGTTATTATTAGGTAGTAACAAACAAACCCAACCAAACAGTTGGTAAACAATGGAGTAGTTGGTGGTGTAGAACTAATTTTTCAAGTTACAATCGTTAATCGACAAGATAAGTTATTTTTGAAAGGATTCTTATTAATACGAGTAAATGTCATGATTATTTATGATAGAAAACTAAGAATAGTTTCTAATGTTGTGTTGTTGGAATTAAGAATGGTAGATTAATTTCCCAATGATCGGGACTTATACAGTATTTATTAAAGAGATGCCCTGGCAAGCCTCTCTGCTTTGCTGACCAAAGCAGAAATACCGCGGCCCCGGAACATAAAGAGCAATAGAAGGAACATGACCGTACCTCCCGTCCTCCGCCCAGAGAGGGGGAAGTTTTATTTCCATCCGTAAAAAAGGCGGTGTTCGTGTGTATTAAGATTGGAAGCTGAACAGATAGTGCGGTTATTGGTTTGGCGATAATTATTAGTTACGTAGCAACCTGATGAAATAAGCGCTAACGTGGCTCACGACGGCATGCTTGTTAGTTTGTTTGGGCATCGTTTTCTGAGAAACTTTTTAATTTAGCTTACAACATTCTGCAACATTACACCTTTAATAAAATTAATTCATTTAGCTAATTATGTTTAAGTCCCACCCATGCCATATTTGGCGAGCGTATTGCTATCAAGCTAGCACGGTTTACAGACTCCGCCGAGTTGTTGAGAATTTCTAATATAATGGCAAATTCCAATAATAATTTTGGGAATTGAATTTTGGCCACATCTTTAGCAACACCTACTACTTAGAATACTAAAGTCATTTAACAATTTGATCATGTCCCTGTGAGACGTCAACAGGTAGGTGCACAGTTTAGGTTAGTTGTTTCCTTTCGCTAAAAGTAAGCAAGAAACTACACTACAATAGAAAACCTGTTATGTTAGTATAGTACCATTACTAATACGCGTCTGGAATTGTACCCGGTTGGAAACAAAGGGCTCGCCCCTAAATGTTGGTTTACCGTCAAGATTAAGTACATCTGCATAACCCTTCGTAAATTACAAGCGTGACATTCTAACTTCCGTAAAAAAATTCGCTATGGGAAAATATAGGCACCACAAGACTGCGTAGGCGCACGGAATAGTAACAATATGAATCATGAGAGCATATTTGATCTCGTATTTAAGAAAAGCTTCATGCACTTGTGGGATTAAAACAACACTCAAACTGAAATTGGATTTTGTTTGTTCGTTGAGTTTTCATGTGCCTCGTGTTGGTACCTAATTTAGTTAAGTAGGACCTGGTTTTATTTTCAAGTCAAAGTTACTAGGTACTTAGATTTTTATCCTGCTTTTCTTCCTGCCACTATAACTGTTACATGATGAGAATACCTTTTATATAAAGGTGTTATTATATTTTAAAAATATACTAACTTTCGAATATCAATTAGTGTTACAAGACAATCAAGTTTCTAATTACCTGGTTAACAGGAAAAAAACCATAAAAACGTGCGTAGGTATGTTTTTCTGATTTATATCTCATCATATTTAATGACGTTCTTGCGAAAAGGAAAAAAAATCTCTTAAAAGTTATGTCGTAGCAAGCAGATGCGGAATAATAATAACTGCCTAAAGAACCATAGGCATCTTACTAATATTAAAATCGCGAAAGTTTGTGAAAAAGTAGAGAGGAATACTACCAATAAACGGAATTCTATGAAGGTAGCTTCTATCCTGAATTTATGTAGGATGTCTCTATCCCGTAAATATTCGACAATGTGATGACCGCTAATAAATTGAAAAAAAAAATATTTTCGCCTAGGCTGCATACGTTAGTTTTTCTATAATAATCCTAGCTCCCCGTGTATCTGATGTTGGGAGACACGAGGCTCAGCTTTTGGTACGTGCCCACTTTGTCTTAGGGATAATTCGCCTCTGGTAGCGAGCTAAGTTATTAAATAGCAATAAACATATCGTAAACTAGTCGAAAATAGCCAAAACTCAACACGTGACTGTCACAGACTTACAGTACAAGAGCACACACATACATGTGCAAAAATTGTTTAAAAATAATCTCGGATATCTGTCGACTTGGGGCTTTGACATTCTGGCAATATTTTCTCTTCGGCTGACACCATAGTCACGTTTTAAGGCACGATCCGTATTCCCTCCCGCCTGTCGCGTCGGATCCAGCTGATCCGTCCGGCAGTGGGCCAACACAGGCTGCCAAATGAAACAAAGAGGCACAAGAGAAGAGTAGACTTGTGATGGATAACTGATCATGATTCGATATCGGTACTGGTTCACTCGGTCAAGACTTCAGCTGGACCTGACATGAAATATTCAAAGATTTTCGGAAACTACCTCCAATCCGCCTCCTTCTTACCTCACCATACGCGTTTTATTTAATCTATTGATTACAACAACATATTAGATGTGTATAGTGCATTATACCGGAAACCTCTCCTGGCGTATGTAGAACAATTGGGCAAAATTTCATCAAAATCAGTTTATTAGTTTAGGAGTGTTGTATAAGGTGCGAACACACAAACAGATATACTATGCACCTTTTATTCTATTGTTCTTCGTCTTTCTATGTGGATGATGTGGTAATAACTTCTAAATATACCTACATAGTTCTATTTAGCAATAATAAGTATCGGATAGATATATACATTAATCGTTCACAAAAGTGCTATGGGATAGCTGAATTAAGCTGAATTATCGATTACGAAATCATTTGAATTTGCGGAACGCTTTTAGCGCGTTTATGCATCCGTTGTTTAAAAATGGCCATTTGCAATACAGTTTACTGCAGACTGTTAGTAGATGCTCTTCCGCAGCAGGTGTGCAGGACTTCCTGTGCTCGTTATCTGCAGCTGGAAGCAGAGGGTTGAGCTGAACTTAGCTGACATAACATTCGAATATAACTTTAACTTATAGTAAGTTAGATAATAACCTCAGCTCTACAGGAACATTTTATGTTGTACTCAGCATAATGTTTCCTTATTAAAAATTATTGATGTGTCCCACTGCATGGATAAGGCCTTCTTTCCTTCCCTTAATTTTTCCTGTCATTCGCTATTTGTGCCCAATCCTTTGGGCAAAAGTCCAGCTCGTCATGCCATTTCCTTCTGGGCCTACCGCGTCGCTGGGTCCTGTTGTTCGGAAACCAATCGATTGATACAAACGATTTGGGTCTTGGATCAAACTATACTATTTCTTATTGATGTTATGTTTTGTAAATTATTGGTGTTGTGCTTAGTAAAAAAATCAATGACAAAATCCATTTAGCTAGTACTAATAACTAGTAGTCAAATAAAACCGACTAAATGCGAGTTAGACTCGCGCACACAGGGTTCCGTAGCTTCAAACAATGTAAAATTTTTAAGGCTTTTTCAAATTTACACTCAATTGCAAAGCTTTATTTGTTTTTCATAGTTTGTTTATAAAAAAACAAAGTTACGACTGCAGTTTGATCAAAAAGACCCATATCTCATATATTAGACGTCGAAAAAAAATATTTTTTTCTTTTCAGCCTTTTTATTTGTTATGATGGTATCTCACACAAATTCTTATCGAATATTCACCACAGCTATTAAAAAAACGTATAAACATACCGTCCACAAACAATTGAACAAACATCAATTGTAGAAGATAACTGATAAACTACCCAAGCAATATAGATAAAATTGATATAGAGAGAATTTTGAAATTCGGCCTAAAACTGACTGAGGAATCGCTTAACGAACAAACAAAAGAAAATGCAGTCGAATTGAGAACCTCTTGCTTTTTCTTGTGGTCGGTTCAAAACACAAATAAATAATATTCAAACCGTAAATAAATTATATTTGTTCAGGGTGGAAATTTTGAAGTGGCCCTAGAGATAACAAGGCGTCGGCGCGCAATCGGAATGCTATCGGCAAACAAAACTATTTTATTATACACTACGAAGGTAAATGAACTGCATAAAGGAGGCTAAACGACATGTTTCAGTATAGGTACACTTTTTTTTTGGGTGGGAAATGATCACATAACTTCCCCCGCTCTGGAGCGGGGGAGAGTGTCAGTCTTGTACTGACTAAAACCCACCCATGGTCCTTCCATTGCCCTTTACGTTCCGGGACCGCGGTATCTCTTTCGAACAACCCGCAACCCCAGCAGGCGTTGGCCCTGGCAGGCTCCTCTGCTTTGCTGACAAGTTTAGGTACACTAAAGTGTAGGGCTTGTTTTGTCACGGAATATATAACAGATGGTGATTGAACCCTAAAACGGTCTCCGTACCTCCAAAGAAAAAAAAAATAACCTTTATAGGATCACTTTGTTTTCCGTCGGACGGACTGTCTGTCAAGACTCTTTATCTCGGAAACGCGTGGAGGTATCGAGCTAAAATTAAAACTATATACTTAAGTAAGTCGTCCCTAGGAGCTGTGAAAAAATCAACCCTTTAAGTCTACACAGTAAAAAAAAATTGGCAGCTTATGTCGCAAGTTTGTCGTGAGTCCGGCTCGTACTTGGCCACTTCCGTTGCCAAATTGCAAAGAATTCGTTGTCCTCAAGGAGAATACTATATATAGGTACTCTCATGCTCTCATCTCTATAGACTGTTCAGTTGGTCCAGTGCGATTTCATAATGGAGTTTTTTTCCAGTCATTACTTAGGTAGGTACATGACGTTCCTTTCTCAAAAACATTTTGTTATTATTAATGTTATCATTTGTCATAATATTATTTGTCATCATTTTTGTTAGCCATGTTTTATATTTTTTTCTGTAAGAAAAGACTCTATATATTGATTTCCATTTATTTTCTAAAAAAAACTTTTAGGATTTTACTGTGTTGTTATTTTGTTATGGTTTCATGCATAGCGAATGATTTGAATGCAGTGCGAATGTTTTATGGCGAATGTTTTGAACAAATTCATTTTTCCAAATATATATTATTTGTGGGCTGCGCCACATTACAGCATTTTGTAATGAAAGGTGTGTGCACTTAGCTATAAAATGTTTAATGAAACGAGGTCCCTACTGAAGAACTCTGTTTATTTTTTATCAAAAACTAATTTGTCAAGCGGAATTGTGTTCATAAACTTAGTAGATCACCTTCCTCTCTTGGGAACATAATAAGTTTCCGTCACTATAACAATATCTGGGGGTTCAAAATGGCCGCTATAATAATATAAATTACGTTAAAATACTAAAAATGGTCAAACACGAAATTAATATTGTGAATTGTCACTTTGTTGACTAATTGTAACGAAATTCATATTATTAACCTACTAGGTAGCTTCCGCCCGCGTGGCAAAGTTACTTTGGGCTAAAGCTAACTTTAATCCGCGTGATGATCGAAAAAACAAATATCTTTCTCCCCCTTTTCTCACTTTTTTTTAGCCTGTGTTCGTCTCCAGGGTCCCAACTATCTCTGTACCAAAATTCATGAAAATCGGTTTGGCCATTTAGGCGTGAAGACGTAACAAACAAACAAACTCACTTTCGCTTTTATATTGTTAGTAAGGATTATGATTCTGCTAAAGCAGTCATTTTCTAAAATGGCCGCTTTAGCTCCCTGTTCTGGAATATGTACAATCTCTACGTTCAACTGATCAAAGAGACTATCAGCCTATCAGTCAATTATGTCATAACTTGTGTTGAATCGAACATAATTGCGGTGTAAGATTCCGCTTCATCATTACCTATATTAACCAGTTTCAACGTATCCAGTATCGCACGAGCACAAGGGTCCTTCTCATAGCTCTCAATGACAGTCAATAACATTGAACGCAACAAAAAGTGATTCTCGATAATGTAAATAATCTTTATTTATGATTTATGACGCCGTCATGCGCTTGGCATTGGTAGTTGTTATTTGAAAGTCGTGGGCTTAGACTGTGTGTGACAACCTCGACAAAACTTAACGAAAATAGCATTAGCAACAGGTACCTGTACCTGTTGCTAATGCTGTAGCTACTAGTTACATTAGTGTTTTGTAATGCGTAATTAGTTTTAGATGGAGAATGTATTCTTTTATTGTCATATTTAACAAGTACTACTACTAACTTTTTTTATAATTTTGACCTTTAATAAGTATTTAAAAAAGTGTGTGTGACAGCTTCGACGCACGACTGGAGTTTACTCCTTAAGTACAAAAAAAAAAATATATATATAATAATAAATAAAAATATCACTGACTGACGACAAATTTCATAAAGCGCCATCTAGTAATATTCAACTGTACGACAAACGACAAACACCATAGGTGCGGTTGCACCAAAGTTGCACCAAAAACGTAACGAGGTCATTCATCAGTAGATTTTATACCTCACATTTTTCTCATACCGGGCGCCTTATATATGAAAATCGATTCTTAAGGAGTAAACTCCAAAAAAGAAACTATCATAGTCTATTTCCGTAAACATGGCGCCCAAATTCAACAGCTTACCGCGCTTTCTTCCGATCTTGGCATCGTCTTGTTTCTTACAATTTGACCAAACAACCGAAAACATTAAAGTCACCTTTCTTTAAAAAAATCCTATTTATCATTGAGATTTTTTAAAAGACACAATAATCGTTTTGCTGAAAGAAAATGCGCCGGACGTAAGTGCGCGCGCACTTGCGCCGGCGCAGTGTGCGGGCGCCAGTTATTACAAGATCATGGCGACGTAGGCAAACACACCCACTTTCCTCTTACGTATTGTAGGAAAATGAGAATGTATTTGACTCGATGTTCTTAAGATAGAAGAGGTTTAGCGTCACTCCCTACCGGCCCCGACCTCTTTGAGGAAAGTGCTGGAAATGGCACCTGACGATAAAGTTTACTGACTTGGGGTGATAGTGGTGATATCCAAGTTCTAGGAAATATTTTTTCAGATTTACCTCTCTCTTCTCTCAAATTTTCTTATTAAATCATGAGCGTTCTAACGGAATCTATGTGTTGAAAAACAAACTGGTTCTCCTATCGTCGTGTTGTTCTGCTACAGAACATAAATTCACAATTAAGGACTTTTTTATTCTTTGAATATTTAATGCAGGAACAAATTCTTTATTTATGCAAGATGTGTATTTCCCCAAAAAGATAAAAGGAATTAATTGCTAACCTTCTCAAAGTTTTAAATGATACAGGATAAATGGTGGTTTTCCTGCATTCCTCATATAAAACCCAAGCAGGAAACCTATGTAAGAATGCTACGGACAAACCAACCCCGCAGCCCGTGAGAAAAAGGCTTGGGGTCATACATTTCTATAAATGAAAGGATAAACCAGTGTACTATATCTAATATATAAAATTCTCGTGTCACAATTTTCGTTCCCATACTCCTCCGAAACGGCTGGACCGATTTAAACGAAATTTTGTGTACATATCGGGTAGGTCTGAGAATCGGCCAACATCTATTTTTCATACCCCTAAGTGAGCAGCGGGTGAAACCGCTGGGCACAGCTAGTTGTTATCTACTATCAACAAGATAGTTCACTGGTTTATCCTTGGCAATCAATCAAACTATTTAAAAAGCAAACATGTATACAATTATAAACTAGTATAGGTATCTGGACTTGTACCAACAAACTCGTAAACAGGTAACATTTTGCGCTGACTGAAAGCAACACAATTGTCGAGTGCTTCTCTTGTAAAACTCATTCACGTCAAAGGACCCTTGGTTTTCCTAAATCAGGTAAATGATAATATTAGAATACTAAGTACCGAGCTTGATCATGAACTTAACCTTCAAACGAATCGATTAATAATGTAGGTCAGTAGGGTTCACCCTTCAAGCTTACCGACCACGTGACACGTCGTTAATTTTTTTGTCTTCAGCGCCATCTAGTATAGGGTAGTGAAATTAAAAACTACCTGCAATTATTATTTTTAATGTTTGTTTAAAACTATGTTTAACTAATATCTATAACAGCGACAATGATGTTAGTTTATTTTTCTCGATTTTTTTTTTCGTTCCATTAGTAGTGAAAAAAGCAAAACGTTACTAGTACTACCGCTATCCGCTAGATGTCTTCATGTTGTCGTGTGCTTTTCGCTAAAAGATGTCAATGTACTACAAGGGTGTATAGACGGTGTTTATACTTTTTTTTATATAGACGTCTTCAAATAAAGTCTTTGTCAATCTTGTGCATTTCTAAGGCGTAAATATATATATATATATATATATATATTTTAAAAACCTTGCCCCCTTAAGGATTTTCTTTTGTAGCCTGGGTGCGTTTACAGACATTTAAACAAAAAAGTCAGAAAAGGGGGAGAACCGTTTTCTGACTTTTTTTAGCCTATGTCCGTCTTCAGGGTCCCAACTATCTCTGTACAAAAATTCATTAAAATCGGTTTGGCTTGGCCATTTAGGCGTGAAGACGTAACAAACAAAATCACTTTCTCTTTTATAATATTATTAAGGATCGTATAATATTAGTAAGGATTTGATACTATTTTATAATGGCGGAAAATTATTTCATTAACTAGGAAAGTTCGTAATAAACATAAAATACATGTTTAATAATAATTTGACGACACGGTTGGCACAGTGGCTGAGAGATCGACTGCTGGGCTGCATGTCGCGGGATCGGTTCCCGCACGAAACAAATTTTTGTATGACCTGGAGATCGTTGTTTCGGGTCTGGCTTTTTGTGTATGTGAGTTTAAATGTTTATAAACGCACTCACGATACAGGAGAAATTCCTAGTGTGGGACAAAGTTTTTTCAAGAAAACAAAATAGGTAACAGGGACTCGTTACACTAAACCATTTTTTTTTTATAAATGTTAAACGTGAACTTTCCTGTTGTCTTTCTTGTAGCATTTAATTTTATTTTCGCCCCGAAAGCTTTTGCCACTCTGATTGTTATTAAGGCAAATCTAGTTACAAAACGTTTGTCGTTTTTTTGTCGTTATGTTTGGACTTGAAAAAGAGCGCAATCATCAACATGTGAAAATTTTTAAGAAATATGGGCTACTAACTTCTGCCCGCGGCTTCGCTCGCGTTAAATTCGGGGTAACACAGTTCTCCTTGCGCCTTATTGATTTGTAATAGCAACGCTAAGTTTTACCTTTTCTTACCGACTAAAACCCACCCATGTGCCTTCTTTTGCCCTTTATGTTCCGGGGCAGCGGTATTTCTTTCAAACAACCCGCAACCCCGGCAAGAAGAAATTCGGGTATTGCGTGATAGATTACGGTTTATTTCCTGATACAAAGAGGAGCCCTATGTCACTTAACGATGACCGACGTAATGTTAGTTGGCACCGTCGAAGTAGCTGTTACTGAAAATAAAAAGAAAACAATCAAACTTCGCTATTTCTCGTTACCTTTTCCAAAACAATCATAAGTAGTAATGTGTAGTGATGCATATATCCTGACGTCAGTACAGTTCTGTCATACCCCTGTTAATTATATTACTACGAGCAGCCTACAACAACAGTCTGCTGTCCTTGATTGCTCGTTTAATGCGCAGCACTTTACTGGCATACCTAACTTTACTGCCGCTTGGAGTTGTTATGAAAACCATGAAAATACTTGATGGTCTTCAATACAGCAAAAAGATTGGCTTATCATTTGTAGATCTTTGTCATTCGTTACAGATAGTCAATGTCCCGAAAGTCTGACAACCAGTCTTATCAAGCAACCTAATTTATTACGCCTACGTAGAATCTTGGAATATTCTGGGAAGGGAAAAGCCATGATCTAATTGTGGTTAAGAATAATAACTTATGCGAAATAAACAACCCATAAATTACGAATAAATCTGATGAATAGGCCGGATCATCGGATGAACGGCTCGCGCGGCAAATCAAAGTAAACCGTAAACCGCAGTACTTTGACCGCAAACCTAGCTTTTACGTAACCATGCAATGTGCTCACTAGTACCTACCTAGTGCGGATGTATGGACAGAGAGAGGTATATTAACAGGACAGTTAAGGCGGTTCCATTGTGACAGTACTTGGGTGTGTGTTGCTGGGGAGTTTGTTCCGCCACTTCTTCTTCCCAGCTAAAACACTAGGAAGTGGCGAAGGGCAGGGCGTTTTTGTGGGACTGTCTCTTGTAATGTGACGTTCAAAAAGTGCTGATTATCAGCCTAATTTGAATAAATGACTTTTGACTTTTGTATATAAATTTAATAAATTTTAAATTGACCGGGTAATCAAGATTGTTCAGTCAATTAAACTCGTATCAAGATTCGAGTAAATAAGTGTTGTATTGATTTTCATAATTACAAAACTTTGTTTGCTCTAGTCACCTGCACACATGTTAATATTCACAATTTCATTGAATTGAAAATTTCCGACAAAAAAAAAACAATTACGTATAAAGTGCTTGCTACGCCAGGTACGCCAGAGAATATTTACCACCATTGAAGTTGTACTACAATTCTTAAAAATAGTTCTGAATACAAACATACTTTGCCTGAATTTGATTGCTAATAAAATCCGTCGATCGGAGCGCACACACTGCAACGTCGGAAAAACAATTATTATTTTATATTCATACGTTATTACAACTGAAGGAACCGGCCATAGCCAGCTGCCAGTAGTGGGCATTATTGTCGCATATTAATAATTGACCCCACATGTATATTGGCTTCACCAGTTATATTCCGCTGCTGGTCTTAGTCCACAATCACATCAGCTAGCATTTGTACTAGTTAGCTATTTGTTTGACTAACCGACTGTGAAAGGAGGATGTTGCAGTGCATTTGCCACGGTTTAGTGCTTAGACTTTGTGTGTATCTAGCCATTATGTGATGCTTTCATGAGTGACGACGATGAGTTATGGTATGGACTTATTCTGGATAGTATAGCCCAGTTATCGGGATCGCTGTCAGGATCAATGCTCATGTGGCGGCCTGAGCTGAGGCCTTTTCGGCATTATTCAATTTTTTAAGTATAATTTTAAAGTATTCCTGTTTTTTTTTGATGATGCTAAATAAACGCATTTTTCTTTCTTTCTTAAATAATCGTTGTTAGCGTATGACTGGTCCGCTGCTAGAACACACTGACAGACTGTGAGAAACTGTTGGTGCACCCTGTGCGTGTGCGCACACTTAACTTTGTTTATTAATTTTATTGTTTAGGATATTATGGCTGCGAATAAAGTTTTAAATTAATGCTAGTTTCTCACATTTGTACATTGTTACTTTGAACTAGATTCGCGGAACAACCTAACACAAGCAAAACTTTTGTTTAAAAGGCGATTCTACACAATATAATGTTATTATTATATGGATGAAATAAATCTTTTATTTATTTAACCACGCAGGTCGGTAGATATCTCTTCGATGTTTTGGTTCTAGAACATTTCCTCACGATATTTCCCAACGCTAGTTTAGTTTAGTATAGACAAGTACAATTTTCCAATCGTATTTCCGTTCGGCTCTAAGATCTTGCACAACCGAAACCCTACGGAAACACACGAAGGCTCAATGTGGATCAGTCTTAAGTTGCACAACGCGCGAGAGCCGTGTGTGCTGAGCCTATAAAGTTTAATGAAACATGCGCGAATAGGTCGCCGCCTGCGCCTGCGCCGCCGCCGGCGTCAACCGGCTCGGCTAGATTAGCAGACAGACTGGCATCACAACTTGTGTGTGTACTTAGTACAGTAGGTAGATATAGTACTCTAACATGGTGTCAGTTGATTCTTAGCGAATGTAAATTCTCCTCATATTGAGAAAGTTGTGAACTGTGGCTGTTGAAAGATTTCAAATGTAAGTAACTCAGACTTTAACGTTAATAATATCACTATAGTCGTTACAGCCAATGGCTTAATGGCCAAGAGCCTCGGCCAATAGGTACTTGAGGAGGTTCGTTAGGCAGCTGGATCAAGGGTTTGATACAAAAAGCGGTACTGCTGGAAACGGCTTGTATCTTTAGAAGGTTCCTACCTCTGGAGCCATAACTGCCGGTGGCTTGGACCCTGTTCCCGATACCAGTGGGCCAAGTTTTTATAAATATGTTTGATTCTGTCTTTATTAAAAAATATTTAAAAAATGTAAAATTAAATGCGATCAAATTATTAAACGAAAATCATTATGGATATAATTGTAATTAATATTATAGACAAATAAAATATTTTGTACGTTTCATATTGACACGGCTACTAGTCTGTTTATTCGCTTACATCATTTTACAAACAGGTTGGAATTATAATATTTTACTGCATATTCATTTATTAAATAGGTACTTGAATATTGTAACATATAATGGTGTTTTAATTATGTACCTATGTAACCGGCGGAGCGGGGGAGGAGTGTTAAACTTTACTGACTCCCATGTTCCTTTTTTTGTACTTTACGTTCCGGGGCCGCGATATCTCTTTTGATCAATCCGCAACCCCGGCAGGCAGTGGCCCTGTTGTTGTCGCAGGGTTGCGGGGCACTGGCAAGCCCTTCAGACTCTCAATCGCTACCATTTCCGCTCACGCTCTATTTCATGTATCATGTAGCATAGTGTGTATCGTCGTTGACATTTACTTCGTGAAAAGAACAAAGTGTGTACTACCTATATGTTATAACTCTATCTAACCTTACGGGGCATACAAAATAAAAGCGTGAAGTTGTGGATGTTTTACGAAACCGAAACCTCGCGTTGAAAGAGCAGGTAGCCTCAGTAACGTTTACAAACACAGAACTAATCTGCACAACTATTGCGGAAGTAGCGAAGGACTTGCGCACGCGCACGCATGCTCTCCACGTGAACTGTGCCCATTGCCCCACGGTGCGCGGAAAACATAACCAGCCGATTACGTGCCCACAGTTTCCCAAATCACACCACACGGCGCGAGAATAGGCGTGACGAAAGATTTTAAAATCCTCTTCCATAATGTGGGTACACTTTTACTATTTACAAAAAAGCCTTTATTTCGGTAATAAACTTAAGTTTAACAAAGTTTGAAGCCATTTTTCTCATAATTTTTCAATAGTGTCCGAAAACAGCTCGCATGTGTCATGGCGTCGGCATGACGTCACAGTTAAATAAAAATGACATTGTTTCTATAGCAACGTCCCATAAATCACATAACCGTGACGTCATACGCTGTGATCGGTGTTTCAGTCAAAATGGCCGATTGCAGTATTTTAATGTTTTATTTTATTGAAAATCTTAATAATCTGTTATTTTTAAATAAAACTAAACCTGTGTTTACTTTTTTTTTAATATGACTTCTCCCCTGTCATCACTGAATCAGCGATTTTTTTATACTGTCGTCATGCCTATTATATATCTAGTGAATGTTTAATTATTGAACATGCCATTTTACCGACCACTATTTTCTTTAAAAAGAAATATACCTGGTTTTGAGTCGTCAATCACAGCTAGGCCAAAAAAAAACAAGCTAACCTAGGCCATCACGGCTATCCCTGTGGTACATCATCGATTTATATTGATGTTGAAGCTCAGGGAACGCTATTTTAGTTCACACGCGCAATTTATAGGTCAATAATGTTAATATACGTCGCCTCGTGCCTGATATTGGCAATGACCGATCGAACAGTTTTCTTAGTCACGTCGTATAGTTGACACATAACTCGAAGATAATATACTTTTCTGGGCAAGCAAAAGATACCATTACATTGTGCGGCTTGTTTCTCGATTGGTTAAGCAGTTTTGTACCACTTTTTAGCAGTTAGCCTAGATGTATTTGGGTCATACCACATCCTCAGCAGTGCGCATATCAAACGGGTATTCCCCAGCAGTAAGTGGCCATTAATGACCCGTATAAAAATACAGAGTAGAAATCTTTGTATATTGATAGCTACAAATATCCGGCATCGTATGCTGCTTGTTTAAAAATTAGTGACAGCATTTGAGGGTGGAGTACGGACCTTCAAACTTATACGAATTTCCTCACGTGACCAGTCAGGTGTCCCATTGAAGGAAGTTAGCCATTTAAACAATGGTGTTATTTTATTAAAAGTGGCAAAAAAATATTTTCTCATGTCCATATTGTCAGATTTTCGCTATAGGTACTATGGAGCCGCACACATAGTGCAATGTTAACATTCGAAGGATAACAGGTTTGATTCCGCGTTCATTGCTTGAGCTCTTTATTGTAACAATAATTCAATGACTTACATTTTTTGTTTCTGAGTCATCACGACACTAAGCCCATTTCTGTCTAATGTATAATGTCATTAAAATATACCCTAGCTAGGCGTTAATGGGCAGGTATGTATATACGTATATATTGACGGCCTAACCTCGAAAACAGCTGAACGGAATTGGACAAGGTTCCTTTTCTCAGTATAGGAAAAAAATCACGTGGCAGTTATAGGTTTCAGTTTTAACTTGGAAGAACATGGTTATCTAGTTTTTTTGTGGCTAACAAGAACAAAATTCTAATTTCGACCTTCTAATATGTTAATCACCTACATTTGAATTAAATACTTATTAAAATAAAAGTCATAAAATAAATGTCGATGTCCTCGGCCGCCATTTAATTGGATAATCTGACGCTATAACCTCGGTGAAACCTAAAGGAATTAATATTCACACTTGATTTTTTTTTACTACCGCATTGTTCAAATGGTGACAAGCACTACTACAAACCATGAGGTCCTGGCTTCGATTCTCATACCAGGAAATTTATTAAATTGTGTTTTCCATTAGGAATTTCTTAGTAGCAGTCCAGTCAGGAATGGGATACCCGGTTGATGGCAATAGGTACGCCCCCTTTCGACGTCAAACGTGACTGAGTTAATGTGGTACTTCATGATCACCTCTACCTAAACTTTCGGGAAAACACAGGCGTGTTAATTAAGAAGTAATAAGAATCGTGTAGAACAAATTGGTATTGCATTAGGAAATGCCAGTCTTTAATCGATCTGTGAGGAATGTGGCCACCGCAGGCTTCAGGGGTAATTGCTCTACTGAGAATTATTTTACTATAATGAATACGTGTATAAACCCGGTAACTACTATTTGTACGTGTGAAGGAAACGTGATTAGAGAAATAGCAATTAGAGCCGCGATTGATTAGATGTACGCATCACATGGGATGCTGGAGAATCAAGTTATCGACGAAGAGTTTGCAGATTAACTTAATTCTAAAATGATTCCAATTAGCTTTTTCAACTTCAACCTCAAATATTATAGGATTAACCGATTATTTCACTTGACGTTTAACGTCATTGGGTTTGTTTTAGCAGTAAGTTCTTGGTAGGAGTCAGTCACTACTCACTTCACAATATGCTTAAATGGTTGGTAGGAGTCACAAGGTTTGGATTTGTGCCCATTTGACGGCAACTAGGATGCAATAAATGGGTCTCAAACATAAATTGGGGATGTACCTACTAAGGCACACCTCTTCCCAACTTTTTCTTTTAGTAATTGATTGTTGATTTCCCCCGCTCTCTCAATCTTTTACTGACTAAAACCCATCCACCATAATAAACCCATATCACCTTGTGTTCAGGGGCTGCGGTATCTCTTTCGAACAACTCGCAACAGGCAGGCCCCTCTTTTTCGATAGCATCTCCTTGAGGTGGAACACAAACGCGCCGTCGTCATAACCTAGACGGACCTAGTTGGCACTAGACGGACGGACGGTGAGCTACCCATTGCTCATCGTCCACAGACTGTCTGTGGTGGCCGGGAGTCATCTCGCGGCACCCGACGCCCCTAGCGTCTTTCGCAGAAGGGGGTGGCCGCTACCCATTCCCTCTCGCTCCGGACCATGGACTGAACCAAGGCCGGACGCGAGAGTTTGCTGCCGCATTATCGCCTCTCTGATGATTAATTTAAAAAAATATCATTTTTCAAATATTCACCAAAACCACACAATCCAGTATTTCACCTATTACGTTTGTTATCTTGTAACCTATCACCTCTATATGATTCACTGTCGTAATCTTAGCACGTTTATTTTCAAAACAAGGTAAACGCAGGGACTTACCCGATTCCGTGTTACTGAAGTAAAAGTATACTCTGCACATTATATAGACTAGGTTCAACCAACGATAGAGAGTTGCAGGTGGTAACTTACATAACTTGAGTATGTCTAGTTACCTATTTCTATTTTTAGGGTTCCAAACGTTGGGAACAAACGGAACAATTGGATCGCTTTGTTGTCCACCTGTCTGTCTTGCAAGACCTTTTATCTCGGAAACGCGTGGAGGTGTCGAGTTGAAATAAAAACCGTATTCTCAACTCTGTGGTCCCTTTGTGCTGTAAGAAAAAGCTTCAACTCTGTCAAAAGCTATGGCTGTTTATACAAAATCACCAACCAACACTCTTGGCCGGTTTTTTATATCATGAAATAATCTATTCTTCTTTTGTCTTGTGTAGTTGTAATGTAGTGGACATCGCCACCATTTTCTTTAACATCCTCCTTTGTGTCTTTACTGTTATAGTTCAGTAGAATTTGATGATGTTTTATGAACATTATTATTTAGTTATGTACGAATACCAATCTTACTTTGCCCGACAAATCTTATCACATTGATTTCATTGTTTCGACTGGATCTGAAAGTGTTGCATAAAAATGTTTTTAGTTGGTAGAAATTTTGGATGGTTTAGAATTACTTCCGTATCGTATGGGGACATTGGCCACCCTTCACTTGGTTGCTCCTTCTTCGATCCGTGATCAATACCCCTTTATGCATGAAATCACGGTTCTAAAAACGGTGCTTTTTTCATGCTGTGTACTGTGACTGTGCACATTTACCATACAATAGTAATAATTTCAAATTTATTAAAAAAAAAAAGAAAAGAATAACTATTAAAATGAATAAACGAAAAAAACTGCAAATTGGAAAAAATCTAAATTAAAATAATTTCGGGATTTACCCTAGTGCTTTCGCCTTAATATTTCCAGTTTTAAATGATAAAATAACAACAAACAAAATATACAATGGGTCTAAATGTTTAGATGGTTAGATTAACACCGCTATGTCTAGACGCCATCAATGCCTAGATCCAGTGACAGTAAGTCGGCGGGATGCTCCGTTTACTCGGCGGCGAGTAACTAGCGCAATTACTGGCTTACAGACGGCCTTGCGACTATCTGCGGGCTAATCACATGGTGAAAATAAACGACCCGTGGCGGGCACTGTTAGAGATTTTTTAATTGAAATTTAACAACCACATTTCACCCAATACGGGTAATGAATTGGTAAAATTAAACAAACATTAGAGTTACATTATAAATTAACTAGCTTTTGCCCGCGGCTTCGCTCGCTTTATTCGGGGTAACACAGTTCCCCTTTCCTGATTTGCAGGAACCTGCTACCTGTAGTTCTTGCCCTTGCGTCTTATTTTTTGTAATAGCAAAACTAAGTTTTCCCTTTTCTTCCCTGTTTCTCCCTCATTTCTCACTTAAAATAAAAAAAATAGTATATCCTATCTCCGTCTCCAGGGTCCCAACTACCTCTGTACCAAAATTCATCAAAATCGGTTTAGCCATTCAGTCGTGAAGACGTAATAAACAAACAAACTCACTTTCGCTTTTATAATAATATATTAAGTATAGTAAAGGAAATAAGGATTTCACAACCAATATTAGTCCAGTATTATAAACATAAAGTATTAGCAATATATGCATACTGTCGGCAAAGATTGTAAGCCGCCAGCTGTGTCCACGTGCACAACAGTCATATTTTCAATCTATACATATAATAAGACTGTAAAAGATCGATTTCTGTACATTGAAGATTTTTATGAAAAATTGTTACAGGGGGTCTTAATTACCGTAATAGAAGCCAAAACAACAATTTTTAAAATTTTTGTCTGTCTGTCTGTCTGTCTGTCTGTCTGTCTGTCTGTTTGTCCGGGCTAATCTCAGAATCTACTGGACCGATTTTGACGGGACTTTTTTTATTTGACTCAGTATCACCTGGAGAGTAAACTGGGATATAAATAATCACGCCGATGAACTTAGGGGGCAGGCAGGAAATTGAATCTCAGAATCTACTAAACCGATTTTAATGGGACTTTCCGGACATAGGCTATTACTTTTTTTTAAAAGAGTGTGATATGAGGGAGAAAGGGGAAAGAAACGGGAAAACTTAGCGTTGCTATTACAAATCAATAAGGCGCTACCGAATTTAACGCGAGCGAAGCCGCGGGCAAAAGCTAGTTATATATAAAATGGTTGATATAAACACATAAAAATAGCTCAATATACAGTAGATAGTTCGACGAGGCGGCTTTACATGAAATTTATCACGCGTAAATTGCCTCTGCAATTTTGTCGATATGACTGTGATTACAATTTCACTAACAAATTCAAGATACAAAAAACTTAAAGACTGTCTGAAACTGTTAATACGTAAAAAGGTTTAGTTCAATTTGCTGAGCGTTTGCATATTATTACCTAGTTCTTACAAATAATTAACTTCCAAACGAATTCGTTAACATCGTACAAATAAACAGCATACTACATAATATATAAAGTAACAGCTCAGTAAATCTACTTTCGATCGATTCCAAGGACTGTGGTTACGATATGAGGCAGCCGCGTACAGCTAGCGTGCGCGCGCGCAGCGAGACCGGTCGGCGCAGGGCTCCGGTCAGCCTGGGAATTTTCCATGCTTTCCTCAACCACTCGCCGCCTCAGTACCTTCCCGGGAACACTGAACAAGTTGAATGATTGCATCTCTGCTGAGTACCGCGCCACTTATATGGAGAGAGCTCTTCAATTATTTCGATAAGGATATTCGGACTCGTTTTTGTACGATAAACGAGTTGTAATGTAATGTTACCAGTTGCGAGTTAAGTTTGATTTTGAACATTCATAAACATTACTATTTTATTGCGGTTTTAAGAAACGTCCTCGCTTACAAGCAAGGTGAAACTCAAACGCTGGCGCCCTTCAAAACGACCCGTCATGTCAAGCAAGTTAAAGTGTTCGCTAAATTTCTGGAGGCGAAAAAAATATAAGATATAATTGTATGCGCATCGTTGGCAAGCTTGTGGTGACACTTTTAGAAAAGTCCACAATTCGCCTAAACCTGAATGGGCAGATGTTACGTGGTCGCGTGCCAAACGGTCCCGCCAGGCGCCGGGCACTTGGCACGCCAGGCCATACGGAACACGGAGCCCGCTTCAATGATTTAGCGTCTGAAGTTCAAGGCCAGCGCCGAAACGTTGCGTGATGAGTCAGGTCGTTGCATTGCAGCGCGCTGCAGCCTCGATTCTGAGCTTATAACGACTGACGCTGACAACATTGACGATGTAGCTACGTATGTCCGGCACGCTGAATTCCTGTCACGTGAAACGTTGAAAAAACACGCATTCTACTCAAAACTTCTGGCACCGACTTCAAGGGCGTCGAATAAGAAAATAAATCAACATTTTCACAGCGATCTTAAACCGGGCAAAAGGTGAAAGCTTGTAGGAATTATAACAGCCATTTGTCAACCTCCCTGGGACTGCCTGTTCTGCTCGCTATGGCTATCATTAAATTATATTTAATCCATCCATCAGACTATGATATTATCGAATGCTTTATTAATGTGTTTGGCACTGTTTCTCAAAAGGAACCAATACAAGACCGGTGGTAGAAAAAATATGGAATTCATTGCCAAGTGTGAAGATTTAAAATTGCGCGACTTTCCGCAATGAAGACGTAGAAAGAATTGTCTCAAGTCCAAGGTTGGAATAAAAAATAAACTCTGAGACATTCTCTTAACTGCTTCGCTAAGTTACACGGTAGGTGATCTTAAATAAGCGGTCATTGTAGTTAATATAATAAGGTAACACATAATTTTAAATAAACATTACCTACACAAATACTACACCATGCAATATTTATTTTAAAGTCATGCACAGTGTTTACATGACAATATGTTTAATGTCCGCGTCTATTTATGTAGATACATACTATGTGTTGAAGTCAGCCAAACGGGGCGATGATGCCAATGTTGCCCCGAACTTAAATATTGCAATTTCAAAATAGAAGTTTGAAATTACAGGAAGACACTACCTAACAGAGTCGTAAGGGTTGCATACCTCGATCGTGCCGTGAAAGCAATGGTAACAACAGGAAACCCTCTCAACTTCTTTCTCGGGAGGACGGGGCCGGACGGTGCCCTCATTAGAAAACAGTGAGCGGTTTACTGTTTTCTCCCATTTTCAAGATCAAATGTCTTAGAACGAAGGATTTTGGCAGCAGTCCGGCCAAAACAATAAATGGTCTACCATAACGTGTAGTAACTGTAGTAGGTTTCTGGGGTGAATATACTCGTTATAACTTTACATTAATATAACGTCTTTTAAAAATGTAACATAAACAATTCCACATCGAACGTTGAGTTGATTATTTTTTTTATTTATGATGCGGGAAAAAATCTCGATAGCAAAGTATGACATATACTAAAAGATTCTTCCCAAGCCCTTCCTCAAACAGTGCCAATGTTGTCTTTAAAACTAAAAAAAAAAATTGGTTGTTTGTAAAGTAGGTTTACGATCGAGATGTTTACGTGATAACGTGTTATTGGTGATATAAGTTATCACCAGTAGTGACATCTAAAATGAAATGAAGTACTAATTTAAAGTTTTTTTTTCGAGCCAAGTAACAGATGGCGCTACCATCTTTATGAAATGTCGCTCGTGAGGTTTACAAGTTTCTGAACATGTCACCCGACTAAAACGATTTTAAAGACGTTATCACGTCAAAAAGGTTCATCATCGCCTTCTGTTCCAACAGGTGGCTAATTTTAGGCCCAAAGTTTATAGCAAAGACCATAAAGAAAAAATAACCCCCAAAACAACAGATTGTATCATCACTCAGTACAGTACTAGTCAAAAAAGTCTCCAATTGCTTATTAAACCAATGTAAAAGTGATTGAATTAGTTCAAGTAAAGCTAGACAATCTGTAGTCCGGAAGCTGTCATGGCAAAATGTCCATATGTATTTGTGCAATTCTTGTTTACAGAGTAGGTATTCCGGCAAATGTCAACAATATTTATACGAATCCCGTGCTTCGCAAAGTGTGTAATATTTTACGTTCACATTAATTGACGAGCACGTGTTTCTGTGTTAAGAGTATTTTGAATTAATGTGCAGTTGGAGCGCTGCCCCACCGAATATTGAATACACACACAATACGTCAAATAAAACAGAAATACAGCAGAATGAACTAGAGAAATAACTGTCCCTTACCTTTCTGCAGCTGCAACTATGGCCATTGTTAGTTGTTCTTTGATCTCCTTAGTCGTAGGATTTTTATAATAGACTATAATCATAATCATTATTAAACATCAATCAGTAGATATTAATTCGAGCGACTGTTTATGAGATCATAAACAATCAACACTGATGATGATATAATCCAACTCTATACCACTTATCTTATTAATTGTTTATGCTCCAAGTGGTCTATTTTCAGCTTTTGCCCAAGTGCACCTTCTGTGCCTTCTCTAAAGAATTTGCATTAACATCACACGTGTTGACGTGCCTAACCGAAGCACGTGCCTACCACCAATCAATTCTTGTCGCTGTCTTCAGTAGTGGCGCGGTGCGAGCGTGGGCACTGCTGTGGCGAATTATGAACTTGCTTCATTCGTGTTTACACGTTTCGCAGTATTTAGTCGTGAATTGGGCTCTAGTCAGCCATGTGTAGGTGTTTGACAGAAGACAGATGAATTACGGTTAAATCGTTTGGAATCATTCGTTCTATTTTTTGTGGCAAATATGTAAACATAATAATATAAACTTTTTGTAGACGTGTCAAGGTTGAAATAATGGAGATATTTTATTAAATAAGCCTCAAGCAAGCGGCCTTATCGACCGACCCTTAGCCTCTCCCATCTAGCGAATTTCAGTTTCGTGCAACCTGGTCGACAAACTTATCTCAAATAGTTGAAAATCAACATTAACCACTTAATTCTCAGTTGTGTGACGAGCAAAACCCTTGATACTGCTATCTAGTTAGTTATGCTACCTCATTATAAGAACAGAACGCCTTATGTAATAGCGATGTCCCTGCTTAGAGGCATTGTATGTTTTTATTAAAATTTCGTAGATTTCAACGTATGCTGTCAGGTTCTGCCTCTTATTGCTCTCATAATATTTCTAGTACGGAATGGTATATTTTTATTGTTTCGTTTTTCGTTCCGATTATTTTTGTGCCAAGGATTTCCGAGGACCTTCAAATTGCAAATGCTTGTTGACAGCGATTAATGAATTTGCGATAAGACTCTCAAATAAGATATACTTATTGATGAATAACAACTTTGTAAATATGGAAACATACCAACTAATGAAGCTAGATTTTTCCGTAATGTTTATTTTCGTTGTTTCCTTGACTCATAATAAATACTGCTTTAGATGGTCAGTATTTGTGCATGGATTAGTCACACATTATCACAGTTTGTAGTTTTGAATGCGCTCCGATTTATTTATTGTTCATGGACAGCATCACTTTGCATCTTCTTCTTATACCTCGTGTCGGGTTACTATTTCCTACTCTATTGATGGTCATTTTAGTTTATTAACCGACTACAAAAAGGAGGAGGTTCTCAATTCACCGGAATCTTTTTTTTATGTATGTTCACCGATTGTTCAAACACGCCTGGACCGATTTGCAAAATTCTTTTTTGTTTGATAGGGTATACGTCCAGGTCCCATTTCAATTTTATTTATATTGCTTGGGTAGTTAATATATATATATATATATTATTAATAATATATTTTCTCTATGTCTATTATGGATGATCTGCTAATCTTTTAGTAACATTGGTAAATGATTACTCGATAAAAATTATGTGAAATATCATTGTACCATGGCTAAAAATGCTAAATTAAAAACTTTTTTGTGAAAATGAAACTGACTTCCAAAATAAATCCATTTATTTTGTGACAACTATGATGTAAGATGTAAATTTGAATTAATCCCGTTATCTTGTTTTTCGGGTTCTTTACCTAAAAGAGATAAAAGGAAACTTTATAGGATCGCCTTCTTGTCCGTCTGTCTAACAAGACCCTTTATCTCAGAAACGAGTGAAGGTATAGAGTTGAAATGAAATCCGTATTCTCAAGTCTGTTGGTCCCTTGGCACTGTGGAAAAATCAACACGCGATTCTGACTCGCAATTATGCGGTATTTTCTTAATTTTTTTACGAAATCAACCAGAAATGATTGATAACAAAATTGCAATTGTCCTCTTTGAGATTGAGACATCCAATGCATCTCTGTTGATCCCTACGTAGATGCACAGGTGTATTCTCCTTTCACTTATTAATTTGAAAGGCACGTGCGTAAAATATTAGTAATTAACTTGTAATAAGTTAAACCTACCGATAATGCCGTTAGAATCGGTGGCGGTGTTCGAAGCTCGGGTCGGGTCGTGGGACCTTCGCATTTACACCTCATTTGACTGTGTCTACCACAAACTGGTATATTTAATACATGGGATGTCCATGTACCATGCGATTTAACCTACATTCGGGTAGACTGGTTTACTGAGATGTGCAATTGTCACAGTAAAATAAAGCCTTGTGTTATTTTCTTCTGATTTAAGAAGTTATGTATCAATAAGACGTAGATTACGAAACGGTAGATATAAAGTCAGCACACAGTCGGTTCGACAATCAAAGTCATATAATCTTATACCTACTTGGTTATAGCACAGGTTTTATTGATCATCTTAGTTGAGATCCGCGTCTTAAATGAAACAGTTTTCCTTATAACAAGTTATTAATTAATAATGACAAAAAAACAAAACTGTTAAGCATATGATGCAAACAATCTAGATTATTTAGTAGGATTTAAAATTTAATATCTTCCTGTTATACACGAATTGTTGCATAGGAGGAAGATATTAAATAAAAAATAAAGTTAGCAGTAAGATTTGGAAACAAAAACCTTTTGCTCGCCAAACGTCAGGCATCTGAGGCTGGCAAGCTCAATGTCTTTGCAACTTTCTAGATAAATTTTTCATTTGCCATCGCAACCTCGAACTAGCCATCGCAGTTCGCGTCCCGCAAGACATCTTGCCACCACTTTTTGGGCTGGTGTCGACGGCGACGTGCTCAGGCACCAGTACAGTAGGACACTTTTGCACAGCAGTCGCGGTCGTTGTGAAATATATTTGACGTTTATTGCTTAATAATAGAAAGTTTTAACTTCACACATGTCTGATAAAATTTATAAGTCTCAATCAGCCCAAACGTCTTTTGGAGGCGAAATGAATAATTTTAAGCGCTCAAAATAGCAAAATATGGTTTTGAAACCTGAAATCTCGAATGTTTTTTTTTTCATATGTTATTTTTACTTTTTATACCGCACTATATAACATTGGGACGTCATACAACTTCGTATTATTCCTTCTACTTCTTTTTCAAGCATTAATACACACACATACATAAAGACACCAGACGGATGGCAGTCAACCTACATCTTCATCATCGTCATCATCCTTGACAGCCTTCTTGCCATCCATCCTTGTTACTGCTTGCTGAGAATGAACCTCTGTATTGTGTGATGCTTCCCTGAACTATGCGATACTGATCCAATTCTTATCCTACAAACCTTACGGCTCGCTAACCTCGTCCTTGCGTTATTATTCCTTTTTACATATTATCCTGCTCTTGGCATATTTGCAGTAGCATCAATGTTGTCGGAAGATATTGCCTTATGGAGTAAACCTAAGCTCCTCAGTTAATCACAGAACTCCAGACCTATTGATTGCCGAGCTGTAAATGCCGTCGCCGTGATGATACACGACCCGTTTGTTATTGGAACACCCCCGCCTTTCAACCATTAACGGGCAGTTATAACGACGCCTGATGCAGGTAATTAGTGGTACTGGCTGGCAATGGAACACACATAAACTAGGAACTGTGCGGTCTGTGTTGCTGTAAGTGTCTGAACAAAATAGACAAGATGCTTAAAGAAACTGTGGTCAAGATCCTCGATTGAGCTTTTAACCATAGACATCTGTTTAAATGAGGACTTGCAATACTTCTTAATAAAAGAAACTGCCACATTCGAAAACAAATCTTTCCAGTTATAAAGGTTGAAGCTTAAAAACCTCAGTCGTTGACCCGAACTTCGGTTGCCTTCCTACGTCAATCGCAAAAGTATTTTGGGAGCCAAATGCAACTTAACTTCTCCGCGAATGTTTTTGGGTGTCACTTGCGAAAATACGGCAATCGTCTGTCAAACCGGCCTTCGTTTTGGAAACCAGTCATGGAAATTTCTTTTTCGCAAGTTGCTTGTCGGAGGAGTTAAGTAGCGGTAATTAACAACGTGGGCTCGCGGCCTGCGCAGGCGCGTCCGGAGAACGCATGCGCGCCGCGCCAGTACACCAATGCAATGAAATCGCTGCGTACGCAGCTGGGGGATTCTGCTACGATTTTGTCTTGACCTAGAAAGTACATTTTTGCAAAATATCGGCTTCCTGTCTTGGAGCGAGCATACAAAGATAAATCGGTTTAAGATTATGCTAACTGTTTAGAGTTTGAGAGATGTTTTCCTTAAAGTTTCAAAATATAAAAGTCGTATGATCGTCGATGCTGTGCAAATTTTACATCGTTTTATAAATAGCAAGACATAGCATTGAGCATTTAAATCACGCTTGCTTATTGCCGGTTCAGTTTTATATCATTATCTTCAGATTTCCTCAAGATAAAAAAACGTTTTCCTTAAAACGAAAAATCACCTTGGTATTACCCATGCTTGGAATTCCCACCGCAGGCGCTTGAGCAGCTGTCCTGATCAAAAAAATAAATCTTAAAAACATGGGTCGAATTTATAATTATCATTATAAATTTAAAATTACCATTATACATATATTTGAAGTTAATTCGGTTCTGCCTGCTACGTTTTCACACATGTAACGTGGATTGGGCGTAGGATACTTTGTCGGTTTGCCTTTGTGTGTGTGTGTATGTTTTTGTCCTAGTAAGTAAAGGGCCCCCTTTACTTCCTAGTAAGTAAAGGGGTGGAACGGGGAATAACTTCCTACCTAAACACGGTTCACACAGTTTTAGAATAAATTATTCGCAAATGGTATCGTAAGTACGCTAGTCGATGACAAAATTAGAACGGACAAGTATCATTACACAAACGACGACGTCTGAAGGTGTACTCTAGTTTAGTTTTAAACGCGGCCTTGTATCATATAAAGTAATAAAAAATATTTACAGAGGCATCGACAAAAGAGTAATCAAAAAGGTACCTCTGTGTTACTGGTTTTAAATGAGGTACCTACTCAATCCTTGTGTGAGAGATTTGCCGATGATGGCCGTCGCCATTTTAATAGTTTCTTTACGTCACCAAATTGTTTTTAAATTGCGTACGTAAATCGCGTAAACGGGACAACAATGTGAAAGATGTTTTAATTTTAGATGAATCTTACGCAACTAGACTGTGTGACGGAGTAGGAACCGCATATATATTTGTGGTTTGTTTTTAATATTTTTTTCGCTTTCTGTTGGAGGCGTGTACCAATTTTGACTGCGCAGTGTTTATTCGGAGTTCGTAAATCAGTAATATATCTGTCATACGCATTCACCGTATAGATACCATATAGACCGGGTTATAGTAAGGATATGTCCGGAATTTCAGCTCGATGTCTGGAATGCAGGCTGTTTTGAGTATACAGTTAGCCACTTTGATCCTAAAAATTCCATCTTGTCATTTATTATACTTTACTTAAAAAAACATGTGCTATTAAGTAGGTATAGATATGGTTTTTGCGTAGTTACCATAGACCTAAGATTTTTATTTTAAATTGTAGGTACTGCGCAATCCTTACTAATATTATAAAAGCGAAAGTGAGTTTGTTTGTTTGTTTGTTTGTTTGTTACCTCTTCACGCTTTAATGGCTAAACCGATTTTGATGAATTTTGGTACAGAGATAGTTGGGAATCAGGAGACGGACATAGGCTAATTTTTATTTGAAAAAAGTGGGATGTGAGGGAGAAAGAGGGAAGAAAAGGGAAAACTTAGCGTTGCTATTACAAATCAATAAGGCGCAAGGGGAACTGTGTTACCACGAATTTAACGCGAGCGAAGCCGCGGGCAAAAGCTAGTTTAAAATAAAGGGGGAACCCCTATTGTCAATCAAGCTCTAATCACATGTAGTAGATGCATAATTAAGTCATGCGCAATTCTTGGCTGTGCCATTCGTTTGTCTACAATTATCCTTTATGTAATCCTCTGATCACTGTAACTTGTTATTTCAACAGCTTAATGAAATGAACTTTTTTAACATTTATTTTATTATGTTCAAATTTTAGAGGAGATAATACTAATGTTTAGTTGCCCAATGTAGGGCAAAAGCCTCCTCCAATATAAAGAAAGCATAGCCCAAACCTTCGCCATTTCTACAAGTTTCTCAGAGACAGCGCAGATGTTTCATTGTCTAAAGTACGGCCAACGAGAAGCGATACCAAATGTAAACAAAACCCATGCTAAAACCCCATCTAAAATGGCCGCCCGAATGTTGGCGAACCCGTCTTAACGTTGTCATTTTTTGGGAGAACGAGACATTACGACAAAGGCACAAGATGGAAAGAGATAAATATTAGATTGTCAACGCCACAGTTGTTCTTTAGGTTAATGACCTTTCGTATCGCTTCTCGTTGGCCGTACTTTACGTCATGACCCTCAAACCATGCATTAGATTCGTCATTTGCCTGCTCTTGCACCTTATTTTACCATGGGTCGGCGCAACGCATTGCTTTGTTCCATTCTCTTCTGTCATCCGTAACTCCTATACCTATCCATGCATTTGACTTGTTATTAAAATTAAAATCTGAATTCCATGTCTAAGACACACCTTAATTACAAATCATCTTTGTTTAGCTAATAATTAATCGTTGTAACCTACATAAGCGAGGTCAAAACAAAACATTTAAAAAACGTGTGAATGTGTTGCAGAATTACCCGCCGGTAATAATTCCTCACTCTCAGTGAAATCCGGTCGTATCTGGTTTGATCGACGAATGCCTAAGGGCCGGGGCATGCTGGACGTAGCAGGGTTGACTCTTTGACCAATATTATTGTGTGTGGTAGCATAAATGTGATGGATTGACTAACCGGGCGTTCCAATAAACAAAAACGATTCGTTTTGCTTACGGATAGTTGTATTTTGACATACGTCTCATAGAACTTATGTCAAAATACTACCATCCGTAAGCAAAACGAATCGTTTTCTGTTTATTGGAACCGGGCGTAAGATGGTTTGGTTACACCGAGAAGATGAATTGGAGGTGCAGCAGGTGATTCCACAATCTTAAAAGAGACGAGGTTGGCGAGATGAGGAAGGGAAACCCTAGAAGGATATACTAACGCTAACCTTCCTGGTGTTCTGGTGGCTAGGTATTCCAAAATTTGAACAGTAAAAAGAAAAGTAAAGATCGTGCCAAACAGCTTGTGCAGTTTCTAACTCCTCTTTTGAAAAAAGGCGAAGTGGCGTAAGAGTAGATACGAAGTATTTGATTTAGATTTACTAGAACATTTATTTGATTCCTAATGCCCAAGCTATGTTATGTAACAATTATGTAATTTGTATGTAAACAGTAAGTAAATGCCTAGATATCCACTCTGCTATGTGCATAGGTGCTAATTTTCGAGAGTATATTATAAATGACACAATATTCTCAGGACATTCACGGTAGTGGTGACCCTGCGAGCACCTGGCCAGCCGGTCTCTCTCGTCATATGGTTCACAAGTATTTGCCGACACCATCATAAAAACAATATATTTTACCGTTCACTAGTTGTTCGTATATTTAAAAAAAAACCCAATTTCAATGTCACATATTTTCAATATTGTGTCAATGAGCAGTATCTCAGAAACATGTACTTACTTTGTTATTTTTGGTGTGGTCAGTGCCTCACCTTTTTTTTCACGGATGAGAAATCATCATATAACTTACCCCAGCTCTGTGCGGAGGGGGAGGGGCGGTTCAGACTTTTACTGACTTAAACCCACCCATGTTCCTCCTGTTGCCCTTTATGTTCCGGGACCGCGGTATCTCCTTCGAACAACCAGCAGCCCTGCAGGTGGTGGCCTCTGCTTTGCTAACATCTCTTTTAGGCGCGCATGGCTCAGTACCTCAACCGATATCAGAGTTTTAAGAACTGGCTTCACATGTCGTCGAGAAATATCTCTGAGGCATGTTTGGTTTCCGTTCATTAATCCGATAAATCAGGTGATGTGAGGTGGCTTTGATTTGAACTCGTGATCTTATGACTTAATGGCCGCACGATGGTGGACAGTGGTGAGATATATTTATCAGGTCTATACCTATTAATAATCTTATATTCTAATAACTAGCAGACAACACATGTCCCCGTATAAACCGCTGCGCACTTGTTTTTTATTCGACTGTTGTTTTGCTTGTTTAATTCGATTTCTCCGTTAATTTCCCTTTTTCTAATCGAAAGAGTATACTATCTCACTGCTAAGAAAATATACCCATTACGAGCTCCTTATTTATAAACAGCCAAATTACCTAATTAATATCCACATCAAATCCTTACGAATAACTAAAACTGCTTTGTTTAAGACCAATGCACTTACCTCACTTAAAGTTGTCAATATGACGTCATAATTGGACTAAGCGTGTTTTCTCAATATGCACCTTAAGACTGCGTGATACCCGTGATTTTGATTTGTACCACTCGGTTGCTTAAGAAAAAATCCCATCATGAGCACAAATAATAATAGTTTAATATTTACTCTGCCGGTCACAGTGAGTGATTTTTTCCACCTTATGTACGTATTAGTTTTATTTCTGCCGAACTATTTACTGACATCTACATAAAACGTGACACACATGTTAGTTTTAGACAAAATACATCCGCCTCACTGTTAAATACAAAGTAAAATCGAATTGAATGAACATAACACATAAAATAAATCTCTAAGAAAACTTAACATATTTTCTTATACTTTGTAGCTTTGTCATGGCAAAATATGTTGAATTTTCTTACGTTTTTGAATATTTTCATTGATGCATGATTCTCCATCGATCGTGCGGAACGTTGTAATGTGACCATCACTTAACAGTTGTGTGAAGACTAGGAATTAAGACTTTATCTAAAATAAACTTTACTTAGAAAGTTGGTTTTTGAGACTGAAAGAATACCAAATAGTTTTTGCCTACGTCCTCTCCTGCAGATTATATTTGTATCCGGAAAATCAAATGGACGAGCTAAAAGAAGCCTGATAACTCTTGACCTAAATAGATCTGGGTAATATAAATTCAGGAGCAAAGATGAAGGGAATACAACTTGTTGTATTATTTTGATAATTTATGTATTATTATATTTTAATTGAATATCCGACCGCACGCCCATGACGCATGCACACACGTTGCTTAAATGTGGTATCTATTACATCTAATTTAAATCAAGGTTAAAAACTGTAACAATTTAAGTAAACTTAAACAATAGTTCCGGTTCGATCTGTTAACAAATACATGAACACAACAAATTATGACCTGTCCTCTTAATTAAGACAGTTCTTAATTTGGTGGTGGTTTTGTGGAAATATTAATTAAATCGACCATTTGTAATTAATAGACATCATCATCATCACCTTTTGACACATTTTGTTGGGTTCGGTAATATTTTACTCGAAACGACTGCCTATACGCCCTCCACAACCCCGTTAGTACTAAGTAATACGATAGGTACCGCTTGGTAAGACTGGTTGTCAGATATTTGACGGCCCACTTCTTCCCACGGTGTGAATGCATGTATCCTAGCTTCCCAGCAGTGGGCAGACTGGATGATCATAAGGCTATAAGTAGGTACTATTTTCCATCATCAAGTATTCCAAATAAAAAGTTGTTAGACTTACAGCTGAAATGTTTGTATCGTATGTCTAATTTAGTCACGTACAATATTGTACCACGGAGTGATGTAGACTTTACAGAAACCAAGACTAACGCATACTGCCCCTGCCGGGGTTGCGGATCGTTCGAAAGAGATACCGCGGCCCCGGAACGTAAAGGGCAATAGAAGGAACATGGGTGGGTTTTAGTCAGTACAAGTCTGGCATGCCCCCCCGCTCCGCCCAGAGCGGGGGAAGTCATTGGATGATTTCCCACCCGAAAAAAAAAAAAAAGACTAAAGCATATCCGTTATGTATGTGTGTCGTTTAGGATAACGTAATTAGTAATAAAACGAAACAATAAGTTAATTATTATAAAGAAACATTAAAACATCATTAAAATCAAGTTTTCAATTAAGAATACAGAAAGAACAATACAGTATTAATTTATTTTGATACTAGTTTTTGCCCGCGGCTTCGCTCGCGTTAAATTCGGGGTAACACAGTTCCCCATTCCTGATTTACAGGTACCTGCTACCTGTAGTTTTTGCCCTTGCGCCTTATTTATTGTAATAGCAATGCTAAGTTTTCTCTTTTCTTCCCTTTTTTGATTTTTTCCCTCACATCTCAATCTTTTTTTGTCTTCACGCCTCAATGGCTAAACCGATTTTGATGAATTTTTGTACAAATATAGTTGGGACCCTGGAGACGGACATAGGCTATAAGTTTTTTTAATAAAGTGGGAGATTATGGAAAAAGAGGAAAGAGGGAAGAAAAGGGAAAACTTAGCTTTGCTATTACAATCAATAAGGCGCAATAGCAAAAACTACATGTACCTACCAGCAAATAAGGAAAGGGAACCTGTGTTACCCCGAATTTAACGCGAGCGAAGCCGCGGGCAAAAGCTAGTTCATCTTATTTCATTAAAGTTATTGGTCACTATGACTGGTACCAGTGGTGTGAGCCAGGCGCCAGGTGTAGGGTACACAGCCAGCCTCAGGAGAGTCAATAAGAAGTTCTCAATAATAGCTCGTAGTTTAGTATTAGCCCCATTTATTGGAAACTTGCTTTTGTCCGCGGTTTCGCCCGCGTTAAATTCGGGTTAACACAGTTCCCCTTTCCTGATGCGCAGGTACCTACTACCTGTAGTTTTTGCCCTTGCTCCTTATTTATTGTAGATAATAGAAAAGTTAAGTTTTCCCTTTTCTTCTCTCTTTCTCTAAAATTTTTCACTTTTTTAAAAAACGACTTAGCATATATCCGTCTCCAAGGTCCCAACTATCTCTGTACCAAAATAATTCAAAATCGATTTAGCCATTTAGGCGTGAAGAGGTAACAAACAAACAAACAAACTCACTTTCGCTTTTATATTATTAGTAAGGATAGGCATGCCTTCTATTATATGGAACTGAAATGTAAATAACTTTGCCTAAACCTTCACGAAACCCCGGCGTGATGTTATGTTTACAAACCCTTTTCCTAGCAGAACCAATGTGACAAAATAAACTACGACATATTAGTCTATCAATTAACTTCAATTGTAAGTCATCCCAGTATACCTAAAATGATATACAGCATGAACATTCGCTAATCTTATAGGATCCTCGGTCATGGAATCGTACAGGGGGCAATGTGTCAATTAGCTCCATGAATGACTGCATTCATGGTACCTTTACATCGCCCGCTGTCTCATAAATCATGCGCAAGCGCAATAAAAATTGTATTAAGTATTAAAGTTCTGATTTATTGTTATTAGTACATAGTTGTCTATAGACACTGAGTACTTTGGAACTTTTTACCATATAAACGCTTTTCCCTACATAAAATAAAGCCTTTTCCCCATGGGGGTTCGCAGAAACCACAGAACGCCACCTGCGCTGACGTATATGAACAGATGATGGCATGAACGGAGGCAAGGTTATAGGCAATTTTTTTTCGGTTCTGAAATCATCAAATAACATCCCTTATAAAAGGCTTGCAGGTCATTCTAAATTTCATATAGGAAAGTTCTAAAGAAGGAACGTTTTGAATGTCGATTTATTATTCAATCCTTACTTCCTTACTTACTATATACTATACTATATATACTATACTATAATATATACCATACTATATAATATTATAAAAGCGAAAGTGAGTTTGTTTGTTTGTTTGTTACCTCTTTACGCTTTAATGGCTAAACCGATGTTGATGAATTTTGGTACAGATATAGCTGGGAACCAGGAGACGGACATAGGAATTTTTATTAAAAAAAAGTGGGATATGAGGGAGAACGAGGGAAGAAAAGGGAAAACTTAGCGTTGCTATTACAAATCAATCAGGCGCAAGAGCAAAAACTGCAGGTCTGCTTGGTGTGTTGTGTTATACCGAATTTAACGCGAGCGAAACCGCGGGCGAAAGCTAGTCAATTATATTTGTCTGTATGTCAATGTAATGTGCCAATGTCGACAATTCTGCACTATATCTGATGTGTTATGAAGACACGTGTGTGTATTAATATAACCTACAGGTTTTGAAGTTAACATATGTATTTATTGATATGATAATTGTAGGTATATCGTAAAAATACAAATTTACAAAATATTATTATTTATTAGAGGTAGGTTCATGATTGTTTTTGCATCGAATACATGTAATGTTATAAGGTTAATATAAAGCCGAGATACTAATTCGTCCGTATTTTTGGCCTGTTGGCCCATTGTTGGCCAAAAGCAGCCTCTTCTCTGACCTAAACTCTCTGTCTATTAAATATTGTTTCTTTTTTAAAGTGTCAAGTTTGATCAGTGTTGCGATAAAACGTATTAAATTTCTTAAAAAATATCCGCCTAGTATAATGAAGTTTAATTTGTTTTTTTCCATGACAACATTATTGTTTATAAACAGCAATTATGAATAAATAAGTCATTGTATGAAAAAAACAAAATCGGAATAAATAATTATTATTTGTGTTTAGTTTATTTTTAGTTAATTGCTAATTTATTAAATTCGTACGTTTGTTTTGCTACTTTTCATACATAACTATTCTACTACCATTCTCCTGTATGCTGTTTGCCGACAATATTGTTCTTATCGGTGATAACGGTCCTGAGATCCAGAGCAGATTGGAGAAATGGCAACAGAACTAAAACATAATACATGCTCTGTGAATTCAGCAGTTACTTCAGTCCTGGAGTCATAGCGATATATGGCGGGTTTCTTCCTATCTGCTCCAACTTTCGATATCTCGGTTTACTGGTGCAAAGCGACGGCGATATACGACTTCGACATGCACTTAAAGTTAAAGGGAAGATCTATAAAACAATGGCTAGACCTGTTGGCTTGTACGGATCAGAATGTTGTTTACAAAAAGGGTGAAGATGCACGTGGCTGTGATAAAAATGTGTGGTGTTACGCGAATAGATAAAGTAAGAAACGAGTACATAAGAGGAATTCTGAAAGTAGCGCCGGTTGCGAAAAAGTCGTGCGGTTATCAGTTAGTTTGATTTGGGCATATGTGTTTTGAGTACGATTGTGGATGGGTAGAGGAAGCCCACAGAAACAATGGTTGGAATGGATGATGCGGCAAGAAAGGAGTAGTGTCTGATGAAGATGAAGAGGAGTACCTATGGAAGATGAAGACATGCTGCGCCGACCGCGAATGATTTAGGATAAGGTTAGGAGAATGATGATTAATTAACTAGCTTTGTTGGCGCTTGCGTTGTGGCCAGAAATTATCCCTCGAGAACCATTGAAATATGGCCTTTGCTTCACGGGAATAATGTAGCTTCCCATTAATTAAACCTGCTGAGGAGATGATCCATTGATGACTGCCCTGAAGTGTAAATATGGTGCTGCTCTACAACCAATTTGGCACTTATCCTGTGTCCTGTTGGTTGTCGAGGAACTGATGAAGCTACTTCGCCGAACGGTGCCTTCTACTAAGATTAGTGTAAGTATCGGATCAGTGGGTGGTTCCGTAGATAACCTCTATATGTAAAATCTAACAATCAAACTTTACGCCTTTATAATATTAGTGATACTTAATTAATAAATTATTGGCGAAAAAATATTAATAATAAGAAAATAACAGACCAGTAAAACTGTAGGCACTTACGTCATTCACGAACCCAATAGAATATGTTCAGAAAAACCGGATATCTTTTATATTCTTCTCGCGAATTAGAAGATCTTATCAAAATAACCCAAACAATAATTAAGAGAATATTCTTTAGAGAGAATGAGATATTAATTATTTTTATTATCATCGAAGTTTACACTTGTGAAGGTCACCTGCGTTTTCCGAAGGTTAATAAACTTTTAGCGCTACCAAAGAGTCGAGAACTCAAGATTACTCAGACTGATGTATGTTTAAGACTTTTATTGTCCTTTTAACACTGTTAACAAACCAAACTAAATTCAACAAAACATGAATCAGCTGCCCACATTTGGCAACAATCTATTTTTACATCCAGTTATTTTTACACAGCGATTTCCCAATCTGGTGGGTGTGATAATTGTCAATAGCTCATCGACCTAGGACACTGAGGATGTGGGGAATCTCACCGGAGTACGAACGTAAGACAATTGAGTCATCTGCCTAGCAGGCAGCGGGCAGGAAGCCGGTCGTTACTTGCCGTCTGATTGGGGACCGGCTAACTTTAGACGACATGACCTACACTTTAATTTAGCTCATTGAAGGAAAACCAGAATCCACTAAATCGAGGTAAATAAGTTTTTTTGAAATTGTGATAATAATAGGAAGAAACAAGTTTACAGTTGCTGTTGAAGCTGTGTCATCAGTCTGATATATGCAATTACTTTAGGTCTGACCAGCATATGAATATTATTGGCATTTAACCTCTAAAAAGCAAGCCCTAGGTACCACTTTCAATAATAGTAATAGCTTCTGTCTTCTAAACGTACCAAGCTCATTTGAATAAAAAACACCTTTACGAGTAAATTAGATTCATTTATCTTTTATAATACTTTTTTCAGTGATATTTGCATCGCACTGTCCTTCAAAGTAGAATTAATCTCTTGAATCTGCATTTCCTTTGAACTGTAAAGTGTGTCAATTGTTGCAAAATGCCACTGCCCACTGTACTAATGGTAGCTTCAATGAAGCGTCATAGATGCTAACAATAGGGTCCTTAACAGGCAAAGAAAGACCTGTAAGTGCCAATGACGGCCATCCTTATCAACTGCTTCTGTTATGAAACTAATACGTGATAAGATAGCAAGGTCTTAAGATTATTGATGTTGTTTGAAAAGAAGTTGCTTTGTGAAAAACGAGCTGCCTTCACTTGCAACCTCTTTTATTTCTGAGTAGAAACCGCGGAGTGGGTGCCGGGTTAATGGCAAAAGGCTCAACCCCTATGACATGACCCTTTTGAGGGGGAGGATCATCAGATAACTAAGGAGTTTAAGACTTGTACTGACTAAAACCTACCCATGTTTATTCTACCGCCTTTTATGTTCCGGGGCCGCGGTATCTCTTTCGAACAACCCGCAACCCCGGCATGACATGAGCCTTAGGAGAATTTGTGTTTATTGCCCAATAAGGTTCACTTTTGCCCTAACCCTTCAGGGATCGCACACGTGGTGTTCTTTTATCTTCATCAGCCAGTATAACCCTTTCACTACATTAGCTATCAGCTTGACACTTGAAATAAATCATTCATAACTAGATATGACTAGTGTATAAAAGACGCGTGTAACAAAGAGCTAAGTGGACTGAAACCGGTTTGAACCGAGCAGCAAGGTAAAGAGGCCCGGAGTACTGGAGTGCTTGAAGTAAAGACCCTCGACCTCTCGAGGTGGCTCTTATGAGGAGTGCTGTGTTTGAGGGATCTGTGATCTGTGATCAAGGATCGAAAGAAAGTCAAGTTTTTTTTTATCCTTGTTTTAGGCAATTGGACAGGGCAGTCAAACGATCGAAAAGTAGCTCCCTTATTTCATCCACGGCTCAGAACAGTCCTCCTTTATTGTGTCTTTTTTAATTTTCTGTTAATTTTAATAAGAAACGTGGGCAAAAACACGATCGTGAAGAAATCTGGACTTCACATACCGATTTGAGCAAATAATATGGTATTGAGTTCACGTTGAGTCCACGTTCATGAACTTTCTGTAAAAGAAGTGACTATTGTCCTGCAGTGGAAAGGTTGTAGGCTGCTATTATTTATTAAAGCGAAAGTGTAAATGTAGGTATGGTGCAGAATAATCCCTAAAAGCCTGAATTCTCTCGTAGTTGCAATGCATAGCTCAGCCAGATGTCTTGGTAGCTGTTGTTGACGGAAATACATCAGACTAATCAATCATTATAAATTGGCAAGAGATCTGATACGATTGGTTTTCAGTAAACAGCGTATAGATTCCTGCAACATATCAGAGGCCCTAGACAATGATACGTATGTAACGTACGTTATATTCAAAGATATACGTATATTAGATTGACATAACCTGCCTGTTCTACGCGCGCCTCAAATAAATGTCAGCAAAGCAGAGGCTCCTGCCAGGGCCACCGCCTGCCGGGGTTGCGGGTTGTTCGAAAGAGATACCGCGGCCCCGGAACGTAAAGGGCAATAGAAGGAACATGGGTGGGTTTTAGTCTGTACAAGTCTGACATGCTCCCCCGGGCATTAGAAGAAACATGGGTTTTGGTCAGTAAAAATGTGACACTCCTTCCCGCTCCACCCAGAGCGGGAAAACATATTTGGTAATTTCCAATTCGAAAAAAAATGAACATAACCTACCAAAATGCGTGCTTCAATCTCTTTGAAGTCTATACTGAATTAAAAAGACTGTCCCTCTCTTTAGGTAAACTGACAACCATTTTCATATTGTATGCTGCAAGTTAGATTGGCAAGTGCATCCAGTCACATTACAAAGTTATTATAATCATCTACCTAGCCTTTTCACAACGTTCTTTAGGTCGGCTTCCAGTCTAACCGTATACAGCTGAATACCAGAATTTTACATGGAGCGACTGCCCATTTAACCTCCACAACCCAGTTAGTACCTACTGGATAATACGATACAACTTGGTAAGGCTGGTTGTCAGACTTTAGGGACACTGACTACCTGGAACGACTGACAAAGATCTACGAATGACAGCGGGCACCAAATCTAAGCTTGCTTATTATATTATTATGCTTTACATTCCAAAGTAAACATATTATAAAACGAACGGTGTCAGTCTATAACAGGATTATTGTTCAACACATATCAAAAAACCATATAATATTATCTAATTACGAATCTTCATAAAAAAGTGAATTCATGTAACCATTTTTTGTTTACATTCCAAACCAAGATTGATTTGTATGTACCTATTACAAAAAGTGGTTTGTTATTCAAATCAAAAGTGCATCCACTTAACGTACTTAGTTGCAATACAAAACGGGAATTCATATCTGACGATTGAATTGCCAAGAATTATTTTCGTAGATTTTTCTTAAAATGGCTTATTATAGCTTCTTAAGTAACAATTTAACAAATGAAATTTGTAAACGTGAACGACGTAGATCATTGCTTTTGCAATCAGATCTCATTATCTATTTGAAAGTTGATATTGATTGCAAATCCACCGAATATGGGAACAGCAATAAACAATATACGGACATAGATATTAGTACTAAATAAGAGAACATTACGACACTATTGCAACGAATGTCGAAATACAAACTAAACTGAATGCAATGCGAAAAGTGACGTCGAAGAAAATGCACGAAAACATTGAACATGCTTTTATTAATTACTAGCTTTCGGCCGCGGCTTCGCTCGCGTTAAATTCGGGGTAACACAGTTCCTCTTGCACCTTATTGATTTGTAATAGCAACGCTAAGTTTTCCCTTTACTTCCCTCGTTCTCCCTCATATCCCAATCTTCAATCTCTCAATCCCTTTTTTTTAATAAAAATTAGCCTATGTCCATCTCCTGGTTCCCAACTATCTCTGTACCAAAATTCATCAAAATCGGTTTATCCATTAAAGCGTGAAGAGGTAACAAACAAACAAACAAACACACTTTCGCTTTTATAATATTATAGTAAGGACTAACTAAAAAACCGGCCAAGAAAGAGGCAAACTCGCGCATCGAGGGTTCTGCACAGACTTTCGATATATACGGCCACATTTTTTACTGCGGAGACCTAGATAATTGATTTTTACACAGTTCTAAGAGACCACAGATTTTAGTATATGGTTTTAATTTCAATTCGATACCTCCACGCTCTCCCGAGAGAAAGGGTCTTCAGTTCTTGACAGACATATAGACAAACAGATGGAGAACAAAGTGATCGAATGAGTGTTCCGTTTTTTTCCTTTTTGGTTACGAAACCCTCAAAATACACAAACTAATAATATAAATATGTACAAGTATCAAAATGGTAAAGTTATCAAGTCGTCCACATCGCTGTCAACAGGAAAAGTTCCCAGAAGCATTACCACGTTGGATAGCAATGCTAATTCTTTTGCCATATCATACACGCGTATGATATCAACATTAGTTTCGATTCGTATCATCATCCGTTTACTGCGTACGACAATCATCTTGGCAATCATTACCAAGTACAGTCAATTAAATAAATTACTACATATTCGCACAGTGCTAAAACACGTTGTATGCGTAAATTGAAAAGGCACGCCTGAAATGACTGAAGGTGTAAATTCCCGTAACTGTAGTACTTGTGAAGGTTGAATGATAGGACCCTATATTTGTATTTCCAATATCTTAGTTAGCTACTTCAAAATAACACTTTGGTGGAAACTAACAGAATTATTTTTATACGCGTTAAGTGGGTGTTATTTGCTTTTCCATCAGTAAGGTTCAGAAATATCTAAACGTACGCGTGGGCTTCTAAGTACACACTCGGAAATACCATGCGATTGTATGCAATGAGTAGCTAAAAGAAAAAATATATCTTTCTCATCACTGTAGCCACCTCCATTCCACCCATACCATCCTTTACAGAGCCCATCCATTGTCTTTGGTCTTTCTCCAATCCAATCGCCATCCTCATTCTTACTCAAAACTCATGATAAGTAATAACTAATGTTTATTCATTATTAAACAATCTTTCAGCTGCGGCTTTGTGAGCATTTCTAAGGCATGAATAACAATATCTACTTAAAACATTGCGAACACTGGGTGCCGGGCATTGACTGGCAGCTGGTTGGTATTTGTGAGGCACCTGGTGTCAATGGCATTTGCTTGGCGGCTGGCGCATCATGTAGGTTGGTTAGCGGTTCTGTATCTATTGTGTCCAAATCACAACAAGTTGCTCTGCGATTGTTAATATTTAGCCGTCGCGGTTTGTTCATTATTATATGCATAATTAAGGCTTACTTCGATACAAGCTCTGCTGAGCAAGGGGTACTGGATCTGGCAAAGTGATTTTGAACTTTCCCATCAGAAAGCCAGCAATTGGACGGTTTGATTCTCTAGTTGCGCAAAGGGCGGAATTTGTGCCCGTATTAAGCTATTGATTAATAAACAAAAAGTTCTTACATTCTGATAATAAAATTCCCCGACTGTTTTACATGCTAAGAAATCAATAGCAGTTACAGGCAGTACTATAATATTATAATAGATCAAGGCATAAATCATGCATTTATTACATTTAATTACAAATACATGCGCACACATGCAAAACAGGCAATTTTATTACACAACTTAATGTTTATAACGCGATTTATTATATACATTAACTTTTATTAATAGAGATACGTTTTTTTATGTGGTCAACTGTACATTTTATTAAAATGATTAAACGATCCATCGATGCGTTGGTGGGATGACAACAAATTTACATAATGAAGTGAGTATGAAATGAATCACATAGGGCAGGTTCCTGGGTATATTATTAAATTATTATAACCCTTTTTTAAAGCGCCTTAACTGATGTTGACCATGTCTGATGTTGTCATGTTTCAGTGTCGTAGTAATGGAAGATTCTTTCACTATACAGTGATGCGAGGGTCTTTCGGTACCCGTACAACGAAAACGAAGTGCCGTCATCATTAGAAGCGAACACAACGTGGTTCTGGAAAAGCTGAACAGCTGAATACCTGGGCATTGTCCAAGAGCTGTCATTGTTGTTTGTGTGTAAATAGGGCTGACGAGCAGTTGTTGACGGATAACATAATAGCGACTGCCAGGAAATAGTTCTGGAGTGTTTTTACTGGTCAGATGGCTCTATGATAATCGCTGAAAGGCTAAATGTAGAAATTACCTCAATTAAAGTCTCTTCTCTGACTCGTCTGCCTCAGAACTTTGATTGATCCAGCCTGCCATTTGTAGATCTTCGACAGTCGTTACCATATAAATATTAAAAGCAGCTTTTTCTGATATCTATGGTCGTTACAGTATGTTCAAAAGTCTGTTTTTTTTAATGGCATCTCGCAGTCTGATTTATCGTTCAATCCTGTGGATGCCTTGCAGTTAAGGCCTCCAGCCAGGGGACCAAAAGTCTGACCAGTCTGTTGTCTGGCTTGTATTGTTAACCAGTTACTTTGAAAGTCAGATAGGCAGTCGCTCCATGTTAGAAATTGGTATTCAGACTTTAAAACTGTCAGGCATGCCTAACACGAAAACGCTGAACGCAAATATTCCAGTTTCCCGGTGTACTTACTTTAGAGCACGTTATTTGTCATTTTCAATCAGTAAATAGGTAGTCGTGAACCGGAGGCCCACATGATTAAGTTTTATTTACTTGTCTCATAAACATCTTAAATGTATTTTTACATAGAAATCTAACTTGTTTCGCTAAGAGGTTTTTACATATCGTCCGAAGGTGTCAATTTATGAAATAACATGCAAATTTAAAAGTTATCTATATTTTTTGTATTTATTTCTAATAAACATACTTGTTTACTCTTATTTTAAGTGTGACAATGTAAATGATAAACATTATTATACATAGGTAGGTACGTTACTGTATGTGGGTACTGCACTAAAATAGAGAAAAACAACATTATATTATAATATGTAGTTACCACATTATAAACAAACAAAGATCCTATATATAGATTACTATATAGTTACACAGTCATTTCTAAATTAAAATGCACTTACCTGCAGTAAATATTATTATTTAAATAGAAAATAAATAATATATAAGGCAGTAATAATATAGAACAATGACGATTTATTTGTAAAAAATATTTCCACACTGTTATGGTATAGGTAAAGTCTTACCACAAATAAACTATTGGTAAATACCAAGTTTTCAGGATATTTACATAATTACGTGTAAATATTTCTGCGTAGTGTAGGACGCCCTCCGACCAGGTGGGATGACGATCTAAGAAAGACTGCAGGCAGATGCTGGATGCGGCAAGCTGAAGACAAGGCGCTATGGCGCTCATTAGGGGAGGGCTATGTCCAGCAGTGGACTAATATAGCCTGATGATGATGATGATGATTTCTGCGTTTACAAATACTTTCAAATGTTACCAATTTAATATTAAATTTGCCATGCGTTGATGCCAAATTGTCATTGAAATATTACTCATAAGATTTAATTAATCATACTACGAGAATGTCCAGTGCACAAATATTTTGGTGATGACCCATATAGAAAACGGAATGATTTTCGTTGGCAATGAAACACACAAAACCTGCTGTTGGATTTCCATCGTTCGATGCAGCGTTCAAAGACGAAAATCGCACCGCAAACTTAAATGTTCTTGATGGCATTTTAAGATTCCACCGTCGAAAAATAACGCCATTGTAAATTTTACCTTACGGCCATTTTCTTAGGAAATCTGTCTTTCGCTACCAGAACGATCATTAGCAAGATAACTTGTAACAAACAGTACCACGTGACTGCGACGAAAATACAGCGAAATACAAATAGATCATAAGTCGAGTCGTAAGTGTCTGATACTCCGGCGGACTGATTGCGTGGGCGCAACTCTTATAATAAACAAATTCTGAGCCAATCCAAGTGAGATATCACAGATTTGGTCGGCTTCCATTTCTCGGTCAGTTCCTATGACCAAAAAAGTAATTTTGAATTGCGCGAATTACTATTGACCTCGATGTGACCTGATGAATAAGGTTTTAGATGGATCGAGCATTTTATGAAAAAGCCCAGTTTTTCTTAGGATCAGGAAACATTATAATTTGCAATAACCGTAGTTGGAGAAATGTTATAAATAGACAGGTAGACCATGCACATCCTACTATATTAAAACCTTGTTCCACCCTAGGACTCCTGTATCGTGGGTGCATTTATAAACATTTAAACTCACATACACAAACAGCCAGACCCAGAACAACTATCTGTAGGTCATACAAATTTTTGCTCCGTACGGCGATCGAATCCGTAGCACGTACCACAACAGTTAAACGCTTAGCCACTGCGCCAACCGTCTTCTAAAATGTCCAACAGTTTTGATGATGAATGATGGCAATAGACTGGCCCGTATTACCTACATGGGAGCCGAAGTCTTTGCCTGTCTGTCTCTGCAGGAATACCAATAATACAATCATGTTATTTTTTGCTAAAATCTATCGTTTATTTATTTCAGGAGCAAGAGGAATGGTCGAGGCGGCAAAGCGGGCCGATGATCAACCCCTCCTTCGAACCGGACGACTTTCTACCCCAAAGGTAAATATACAAACAAGCATAACCAGTGTGATACCGCGGCTCCGGAACGTAAAGGGCAATAGAAGGAATATCGGTGGGTTTTAGTCAGTACAAGTCTGATACCTCCCGCTCCGCCCAGAGCGGGAGAAGTTATTTGATGATTTCCCATTCCCAAAAAAAAAAGCATAACCAGTCTATAAGAAACGTCTCCGTAGCTGGAACACAGGCCACCTCTGTTCTAGACACGATGGGTCCCGCTAGTCTCAGTTAGCTCAGATTGGTGGGCGTCACTAACTTCCAATTCTTCCGCTGTAGATACTCTGGTTTCATCACGATGTTGTCCTTCAATCTTTTGAGAGCAGTAGCAATAAACTAACTTAAATACAAAGGAAAGTTAATGTCTGAATTCAAACTTAACCGAAACCCGTCGCCCCAGTACCTTAGTACCTACAACACCTGACTGTTTTCGCTAACCACTACACTCTGTCAGCCACTGTTACCGGCGCCATGATCTGTCTGTCTGTTCTGTAGTTCAGAATCAGAGGATTCCATGTTAAAATATCGATAGTTAAGTCTATTACTTGTGTAAATGTGTTAATGCATATTTGTTTTGGTGAAATATTACTACAACGATTAAATGTAAAAAATATAACATAAGTTTTTTTTTTATTATTAATGTTAAATTTTAATTTTATTATTAATGTATCTATGTGATGACGCATGACAGGTTTTTCCTAAATTAAAGGGTCTGGTGGCCTTTCGGTGTAGGAAAACCACAAAGCATAGCAGTACCGAAAAGAATCAGCTTGCTGCTAAAAATGACCTCCCTTTTACCACAGCTCACAAGTATTCGGCATCCACTGATGAAAATGTGAGTTCATATTAGGTATTCAATTGTGGTCTGAATAAGGTCAATTCTACTCTGCACTCCACACTCTCCACCTTGAAGATGTAACAAAGGAACGTGTAAAGAAAACTACTGTTCGATGTTGGCCGGGAACTAGATTGAGGCTCATTGACGTCGGTCCTTAATTACCCATTGTGACAATAATTATGATGGTGTTAAAAACTATATGTTTGTGCCATCTATGGTGGTGGACAGATTACATCAGCCGATCAGCGTCTTGTTAACTAAATTCATGGTACAAGCACGTTTGTCGCATCATTTTTCGTCAATAAATAATTATCGCTCCCAAAAGATGGAAATGTATAATTATAGTATGATCCTTACTATTGATACATGATTATAGTACCTATGTATAATGTAGGTATCAATAGTAAGGATTACGATTACAAAATACGGTTTTTAAAATATACTATTAATTTTGGCATATAATGATGGCGCATCACAATGTTTCACTTTCAATACTGTGACGCGGCCATCATAAAGCGCTTTTTGTATGGTGCCATATGGGCACTTACGCGCTTACGAATCGCAATTTGATATCAACATTTGATTTTATTTTTATGCAAATGTTTGAAGAAGAAAATTAATGAGCTTTAATGAACCCCATCTTTCATCACGGTTTCTAATCCAATCGGATACAGCTGTATTTTATTAAAAAAAAAAAGTAACTACATAGCTTGATAGCTGACCTTTAAAACCCATTTGTTGGGTAGTCTGATACAGCACGGGTAGATTGACAGACTTTCGGAGTTCTGACTACCCGTAAATAATGATTTCTAGACAAACAGTTTATAAAAGAAATAAATAACAGACGTCAGTTAATTATTTCTAAGAGCCACTATAAATGTCTTCTTTATTCTATTTATTGCCAAAAAAACCTGTTTATCAAAATATACATGCAGACATATGAGAATTTTGAATCAATAGGTATGCTGCTCCCAAAAGTTTACGTTGACTATTGTAAAATCTAGTAAGCAAGAGCACCCTCAGCGATCAAACGCTTCACTTTTTCTAGCAATCGTGTAAACAAACAGTATTACTTAATAAACCCTAATGAAGAGCTTCTTGTCGATTACCTATCCATCTCATAACTACTGCATTATGACAATGCAATGTGTATTTTTAGTCGTCTTGCTGACAAGCCGCTGACAGACTTGCTGGTTTTGTGAAACATAAATCGATACTGAGATTTATTTGTGTTTGTATGCCACAACAAGCTGAACACTAGCGTATGCAGGTTCGCGCGCCAGCCTCGCAACCCTTTCGTGAGAGCCACAACTACCCCAGTCACTCGTTATTCCTGAAGGTTACGCGTTATAGGTCTCAGTGCGGTTTTATAAAACTTTAATACCCATGGACTATTAAACAGTGAAACTGTAAATCGATAGGTAGCAACACCGGTCTCCTAGCAATGGCAAACTGAAACGGCAATGGAGGGGTACGTGCACTGCTTTAGCTTAACTATTTATTTACAAAGTTTAATTTTATGAAATGGTACGTAAATTAGCAATTTGTTTAAATATAGTGCCTATTTGCGAGTGTCGGAAGTAAGTGACAATTATAAACTTTTTGATTAAAAATTTGCGAGCTCTAAGTATCGAAAATGTAGTGTTGATGTGTGGGCATTAAATCCATTAATGAACAATAATTGTCCCTAATGATACGTTTTACTTTCAGTTTATATTAAAGCACACGTTGCCGTGATCTTTTGACCTTTCCATTAATTCCGTGCTACAACCCCAACTCCATGTTACTTGTGGTACGCCAACGGCATTTCTTCAAACATGGTTCTAATTATAGATCCTCTATCTATCTCTCCACCACTAAGATGACTGGTAGAAAAAACCTACTCTTTCTATTTTATTTTTCTCATAAAATCTTGTTTTCCTTTACAGCCTATCACCGGTAAAGGATGAGAAGAAGAGGCCAGGAGACAAGGGGATCTTCCTCGTTAACATGAATGAGAAGAACATTCCTGAGGCAGAGGAATATGAGCCTTACGACAACAGAGTCGTGGATCGCCCTACTACGTGAGTACTCCTTGACCGAACCAGTTATGCTTTAAAAACCGTTGGTAATGTAATGAATATTTGGTGAATATTATGAAATATTGAGAGACAATTTTGGCTGTTAAAACTACGTAGACTGAAAGGGTTGGTGGTCGCAAAAATGGCGACCTAGCCCAGTGGTATAGGGCACATAATAATATAATATTAGACTATAATGGACAATATATTAATTTATGCGTCATGTTCGTGAACGGGCGCTGTCAGCTGTAACTGGTCATCACTCAGTCGCTACGGCTTATTTGAATTATTTTTTAAATTTCTTTTTGGTTTTGCTATGGACACTTTTAATGTGCACGTCTTGCTAAATCGTTCTCACATAATTTATCAACGATAACAATAACCAATGATGTAACCAAGGTTTTGTAACAATATTCTGATTTAACAGAGTATCCGTAGAGTTTCTTGACGATTCTTCTCCATAGCGATCTACGCTTTGGAATGGGCAACTACAGTACTTTCACAGTTATTATGCCTTGTGACTGGGACTGTAGCTTTATTTTATTGTTGTCAATGTTTCGATAGTTCAAAAGCGCCTGTAACTGGCCTACTTGTAATAAATGATTTTGATTTCTTTTACTGGTTCTATTTGTTCATTTCTATTTTGAACTTTAATCAAGTGACCACTTTTATTTAAATTAAGATGTTATCTTGATTGCATTTAACAACGTCTTGATAAAATGTGTGAGAACAGACATAAAAAAAGAGTTGGTCCATCCGATTTTTTAATACATGCTTACTGTCGGCGCTATAAATATATTATTTTTTCTTTATTTGTAATAAATAAAAAATAATTTAACGTTACGTAACTTTTACGTTAAATATTTGCACACCACATTTAATGGAATTTAAAATTTAATTTAATTTAATGTTAGGATCATACATAGGTACTACTTGTACACGGTCTACATTCTGGCAAATAAATTATTCTTATTCTTCTTTATTTTGTATAAAAGTAACGAGATTTACAAATCGTAGGTAAATCTTCTTTAGTAACTTACTTAGATTACTCCTATTATTAAAAGCGTCTTCTATGGTTCAGACTACAATCCTCTCTTTGTTATTCACTTAGGTACCACTGATTTTGCAGTAAATGCAATAAAGGTAGTGCCCTCTATTGTCTTTAGCATAAGGTTTATTTCATACGTAAAATAACCTTGTAACGATGATTAAACATGGCAGCATTCTATTTACAAACCTTACTGTTCTTGAATATTTTATCAAGCTATTATATACCGCAAGGCAGGCTACCGAAGGCGGACAGTTGCGAGGATAGTAAATTAAATATGGATGGCTGACATTTGTATGGCATAGAAAATGTTTCGCCCTACATTGGTTAAAGTTGTTTAATATTTTATATGTATTGACGAATTTGTTACGTCGACAGTGCAAGTAAATATGAACGCAGAAAACTGCAGTTTTGGAAAAAGCTCTCATTCGAACGTAAATGTATTAGATCTTATGCCTTTCTTTAGATCACGTAATTATAAATGATAATAAAAAAAACGTTTTTCAAATCATGACTTTTTGAACGTCGCAAATTCCCTGCGACTCTCTCGGGAGAAAGTTGGTGGAACATACTCTTCAGCAAATATAGACATGAACAAATGATGCAAGTTCTAAGTTTACCATCAACTATTGCGTTATTATCAGAAATTGACCCACGGGAAAGTTTAGAATACACCCTAAGACACTTGGAGAAAATGGAGCTCTCCATCAGTGGAACATTTTTGGGAGTCGGATCAGGAGTTCCAAAGATCAACAAATATGAGTAGAAGTAGCTCATGGCACTCGGGGTAATTTAGCTTTTTCTCTCTTTTTTTTTCATTTTGAGGGTTTCTGTACGTCGAAAGGAATACACTGAACCCTTATAGGATCACTTTGTTCTCCGTCTGTCTGTCAGGAACCTTTATCTCGGTAACGCATGGAGGTATCGAGTTGAAATTAAAACTATATACCTACTCAAGTCTGTGATCCTTTTTTGCTGTAAAAATCAACCCGCAGTCAAAAGATCATCATCTGCCTAGCCTTTTCCCAACTATGTTGGGGTCGGCTTCCAGTCTAACCGGATGCAGCTGAATATCAGTATTTTACATGGAGCGACTGCCTATCTGACCTCCACAACTCAGTTAATTCTGGGTAATACGATACCCCTTGGTAAGACTGGTTGTCAGACTTTCGGAACAATACTTGTAACGACTGTCAAAGATCTACAAATGACAGCCGGGACCAACGGCTTAACGTGTTTTCCGAGGCACGGAGGAAACTTGGTATGTAAAGGGTGGTCACCCATCCACAGACCAACCTAGGCAAGCGCGGCTTAACCTAAAGATCGACCCGAGCGGCTACTATTTATTTAGCCACGAGCTCCTCAACCCGCAGTTAAAAAATATGGCCGTTTAAATCGCGAGTTTGTACGGTACTCTCGGTGCGCGAGTCTGACTCGTTCTTAGCCGGTTTTTTCTTTTTTATTATACTATTTTATTAGAAAAGAAGTATATATTGAAAAGCTAAAGCCTCAGTAATTAGGTTTAACTTTACACTATCGTTAAACACACCCACACACACACTAACACTTACACTCACACAACTACACGACAGCGCATTTTTTTAAATTTTTAATTTATACTTTGTTTTTAGCTTATTTTCTTTTAGTTTTTTATTTTTATTATATAACTCCGTCATCTTAATATTTTCTAAAATTGTATGTTCTTTAATAACTCTAAGAGTAACTAGTGGAAGAGCGGAACTTCCTAACACAAGTGTATTCTCACTTAAATGGAAATTCCCAAAAACACATGTAAAAGTATTTTTAAGTTATTGAAATAAACATTTTATTTTATTTATTTTAGGAAGCAAGTATGAACAACAACAACAAACAAATTGTTTAGCTTACTTTGATACTTCACGTGTTCCTCATTTATGATTAATGAACCTATTTGTCCGTTTGCCCCGACCTGCCAATAGAACAATAATATACAACTTGCATCTATCGACATCACTTAGAAACAATTAATGGAGGAAAAACGCAATGACTGGTCATTGTAGGGTAGTTGACATTGAGGACTGGTGTAAACAAAACAATATAAACCATGGAACTTGTATACTAACTGAAATGATGACAAGCGGAAATGTTCCGAGCGAAGAGGAAATACCACGGGCTAGAGAATTGAAAATTAGGTATTTGTAAAATCTATTGCTGTCGCGCAATGCCCGAAAGCCTCAAGCCTCCCCCCGCAGAGCGCGAGAGAGACAACTGCAGCTTTGACCGAAAATGCCAATTAAAAGTACACAAAATCAATGATTCGTAGTCCCCTGATTTCTTCTTCAAAACTTAACCGATTTAACTGCTTTTTTCATTAAAAAATAAAGAAAGGCTTTTGCCGTGTTCCTATCTTTTCTATTTTTTATATAATCTAGTCAAATTTGTTTTCTGAATGTTTGAACACAGCGGAAAATCATGCCAATTTTTTAGGTTTTTGAATATTCATATCTCTTTTAATAATAAATTTATGAGAAAAAGAAAAACATAGGGACATGCAAATAGTAGACATGGATATTTAAAAAAAAAATATTGATTTACTTGCATTATCCAGGGAGGAAACAGGGGACTAAGTTTGTATGGAAAAACGGCCCTTGTGTTTCCTCTTACTGTTTTTAAAATAGCCAGTAAAAAAAATAAAAACGAATACTACATCCAGCAAACTCCTCACTATTAATACCCTTCACTAAAAAACAATAAAAAAAAAATATTATTATTAGTTCATTTGATAGTAACTTCCTTTACTTACAACATTTCCTTTAAACGAGGTTTTTTCCTTATATTAATAACTAGCTTTAGCCCGCGGCTTCGCTCGCGTTAAATTCGGGGTAAAACAGTTCCTTTTCCTGATTTACAGGTACCTGCTACCTGTAGTTTTTGCCCTTACACCTTTTTTATTGTAACAGCAATGCTAAGTTTTCCCTTTTCTCCCTCATATCTCAATCTTTTTTTGAAGTGAAAAGCTAGCCTAGCCTATGTCCCAACCAGGGTCCCAACTATCTCTGTACCAAAATTCATAAAAATCGGTTCAGCCATTGAGGCGTGAAGACGTAACAAACAAACTCACTTTCGGTTTTTTAATATTAGTAAGGATGTAACTAATCATGCCAATAGTTGAAATATGACTGGAATGCTGATTATGGTACCTAACATATTCAAGTTAACCGCATTGTAGGTAATATATTATTCCAAACACTTCCATTACCTTATAGGTCTTAAAACACTACTATTAGGTTTAGAATGCATTGTGTATTTCACACTGGGGAATCCTTTGCTCTGCTTGTTTTCATTTGACATATGTATGCATTTTTCAATGTAGCCTTTTGTGACCGTACCCAAGTCGTGAAAAACGCAGTCAACAAATTCACAGACTAAAAAAAGTAAATTTATTTCACTTTAGGTATTATTTTCCGCTTATTTTCGTTGGATCCCAGTTTTTGATCCCACTTTAATATTTTTGGCGTTGGATCCCACAAAACATTATTGTATATTTCCGTTGAATCCCAAATTTGAAAAATACGTTTTATTGCCACTGAATCCCAAAAACTATTTCCGTTGGATCCCAGATGTTTAAAAACATCTGAATGCGGGTACATCCAACAACAAAATCACAATAATAAGTTAAGGCGAAATTTTGTATGTATAGTATGTTTGTTATTCCAACACGCTCAAACTTCTAGACTGATTTGGTTGAAATTTGGGTATGTGGATAGGTTATGTTAGAATAACGGGTGCCTGCCGTTTTTCCGAAAAGATTTGGACAAAATTTCATTACCCAAACAAATTATAGGAACCGGGAACTAGGTTTGGTTAGGTTAAAACTGTGACCTCCTACGCACGAGCCGAGCGAGCGGAGCGAGCGGTGCCGCGGCAGCGGCCGGTGAGTGCCACAAACGACTTGCATTTATAGAAAAAAGAGATTGTTTTTAGTTGTTTACCCGGAACTGAACTAATTTAGATTAGGATAATTACTTATTTACAAAAAAAAAATTGGTTGTTTGTAAAGTAGGTTTACGATCGAGATGTTTACGTGATAACGTCTTATTAGTGATATAAGTTTTTCGAGCCAAGTAACAGATGGCGCTACCATCTTTATATCTCGTGAGGTTTTGGCATAAGTTTCTGAACATGTCACCCGACTAAAACGATTTTAAAGACGTTATCACGTCAAAAGGTTAGGTTAAAACTGTGACCTGTGTGCCAGAAACGGCCACATTATATAAAAAAAAATATGGAAAACTTATGACGGCAGTATTTTTTTTTTGAGCTAAGAGGCGCTTGTTTTGAAGGCGTTCATATTTATTTATTTATAAACATCACAAATAAACCTGATCATTTTTAACTCATGCCAGTCTAGTACTATTTGGAGTACATCATTTGTCTCATTTATTCCCCAGTGGCAACAATCCTAAAAAAATTAAAATACACACACGGTGTTTTTGAAATATTTAATAAAAGTAAATCACTTTTCTTCTGAAATGTACACATGTTGTTATAAAATGGGATTCAATGGTAATATCAAATGGGACCCATCGTTAATACCTAAAAAATGGGATCAAAAACTGGGATCCAACGAAAATAAATCTTATTTTCAACTGATGAACAGGATTTAATTCAATTATTTAATTCTTCGCAAGAAATAAAATCGATAAAAACTTTTTATGCACTTTTAAAAGAAAGAAAATCGAATAGCATTGCTTGTTTCAAGTGACATTATCATAGTAACTAGTTTAAACCACTTCCATCGTCATTCAAGAGCATCCATAAGCAGCAGTTCTAACAAACAAAACTCAGAAGTCATTAAAATAATATCAATAAATAAGAAGCTTAATAGATTATTTTCAATGAGGAGATTGCATTGTTTCCATTATAAATATGATTGACCAATCGTGTTAAATAAATAGTGTGGTTCTCTTCCTAGTCTAATAAATAAATAAATAAATAAATATCTTAGGACAACTCACACACGGCTATCTGATCCCAAGCTAAGCATAGCTTGTGTTATGGTAACCAGACAACTGATATACATACTTATATAATTTATAAATACATACATATTATAGAAAAATCACGCCCAGACACAGAACAAACAATCATGCTCATCACACAAAGTTTGTCCTGGGTGGGAATCGAACCCACGACCTCCGGCTCAGCAGTCAGGGCCACTAACCACTAGACCAACAGGCCCGTCTAATAAATGAACGTCATTTCTGAGTTATAGCCTCCTAGTTGGCTTTAACCTTTTAGAAAATGTTCAATGAAAACCCGTGCATTTTAATTAAGACATCCCTTGCAAGCTTTTCTCTCGCTTTCTTGTGCTATTACTTTACTGGATAAAAGCGAAAAAACAATACTAAATTTTTGTAAATTATTATACCTCTTATACTTATACTCTTATAGTAATATGTGTTTATTTATTACCTACCTGTGGTTGTCAAAAGATGTAAAATTGTTTCATGTTCTCCCTTCCGCCACTGCTACCCTGCTCCCGTATCGGCAGTTTGAAATCGAATTAAAGCGATTCGATTTCGATTCGGCAATTCGTATGTACAATATGATTACGTATTTTTTCTCGTCTTGTCTCTCTTTTTAGACTTTACGAAAGCGAGCGAAATCAACAAATACTTCTTCCAGAATCAAAATCAATTCAATCAATCGAAGCGTTTGAGAATCAGAAGGGCCTGCCAGGGCACTGCCAGCCAGTGTTGCGGGTTGTTCGAAATAGATACCGTGGCCCCGAAACACAAAGGGCAAAAGGAAGAACATGGATGGGTTTTAGTCAGTATAAGTCTGACAATCCCTTCCGCTCCGCCCAGTGCAGGAAACATTTGTTGATTTTCAATCCAAAAGAAGCGTTTGTCAATATGGGGGCTGATCTAGCAGCTTTTTATTTTCTATTTAATACGTACATAAGTAAAGTATATATGTAGTACACATTAGCACAAACACGTGCACTTCGGACCAGCTCCAACGGAGCTCGTTTCACATTCAAATCTAGTGTTACGGAAAAACACGATAAACGATGAATAATTTAATTTTAATCTACACATCTATATACTGTAATAGCTATTTATAATGTACGTAACTGTATTTAGCGTATAGCATAGTTGAGGTATAGATAATGTTTATTATTGGCAGTGATTTATAATAATCCCCTATGATAAGTGTTAAGTAGAAACTATTATTTTTTATAGTAAATAGTACGCTTCAGTTTTAGCTACGACCAGATTTGTTTACCATTAACTTAGGTGGAAATAGAAAATCATTTTAATTAATACATAAAAAGAAAAAACAATACTATTAATAAGTGTACAGGCGAGTTGCCCCCAAACACAAGCAATTTTAGTTCTTATAATATGTATCGTTATTTTGAACCGGGTTGGTTCGGCACTTTTCCCACAGGGGTCGTTATGGAATTGTGGGCCAGCTTTGATGGAAAGGAAGCCTGTCAACTGTCGTAGTAGTGTGTACGTTTAAGGTTGAGAGTATTAATAAGTAACATGATAGGTCCTAAGTCCTAGACCAGAGATGGCGAACGGCGGCACGCGGCACAACGATTTGGGCACACAAAGAATTTTAATCATATTTTTATCTTCCTATCATTTTTTTATTCGCCAGAGCGATTCATTATTTTCAGAGATGAATAAAATTAATGCGCTTAGAACCGTTTCGCGATGACTCTACTAGTCAGTACAAAAAGTTTCGAATTGATAGTAATTATTTTCCTAATACAAACACTTAGTCAAAATTATTTGGTGGCACGTCTGTGGCCTCATTCAACATTTCTTTAGGAAATATGGCACGTTGGTCCATCAAGGTTCGCCCCCTGTCCTAGACCATGGATGGCCAACCAGTCGATCGCGATCGACCGGTTGATCGCGGCTATTACTCCAGTCGATCGTTGCCAAGCAACCAAATTAAATACGTCTAACAGATGCGCAACGTAATCACCAAAAGTCCACGCGTATTATATTGTGTGATTTTTATATAAAATTATACTACCTAATGGCATACATATTGGTAGATCGCACCGGATTTCATGCGTAACAAGTAAATCTTAAAGGGGGTATTCAAGTCGGCCACCCTTGTCCTAGACCTTACAAAAACCCCCTCTTCTCCACCATTGACAGTACTTTGAATTCAGATCAAGTCTTCAGACAATAGCCTTAACGTGGTTGCTCATAATCGTACAAGAAAATCTTCCGTAATTCCATAAGACACACCGTGCCTAGAATTAAACGTTATACATTGATGCGTAATCTAACATCGTAGTAGAAAAATGGCTTACGAATCCAGACCGGAACAGGAAATACAAAATAGTGTGCTTATTTATAGATATTATTAGGTTTTAGTTTTATTTGTCACGATAATTGATACTTTCAGGAACGTAATAAAAAATCTACTTAAATTAATATCATGTACATTAATTAGTATCTACCCTAGCTTCAATATGATCATACCTTGCCAGCAATAACGCAAATTGGCTAATGTTATTCCACTCGACAAGTAGACATACATATTATTTACTTACGTTTATGAAAAAATATGGTTTAAGGCGCCACCCCGACCAAAACGCCGCGCAAGCCGTTTTTGTACAGTTTTCTAGAGCTATCTACTTGTTATTTAAAACGAATACATTAAATTCAAAAAAAATACATTAAATTTCTTTATAATCTTGATTCCATTATTGTAGATTTAGTTTTTATTTTTATTGAGTCATTATTTAGTAAATCTCCTTACAACAAAGCCCCCGAAATGAGAAAAAATATCAATAAAATGCATCTCCTCGTAAAGTAAACATTGTTTAATTTTGCTACTGACACTAATGGATACACAATTCTATAATGAACATTTTGGTAGAAATATTTTTTTCAAAAACCCAATACTTAATTTTATATAGATTTTATTCCAAAAAAATGGCACTATTCACTACTGCTCTCACTCGCTCACTCCTGCGCGGAAAAGAGGGAAGCGAATACTCAAGGTTATTTGCGTAGGGTACGGCCTTAAGATATGTGGTTAACGTAATTAATATTGTTTGGAATTTATTGATTGTCCAATATTACTTTTTGTTGAAGTTATACATTTTAGTAATAAATTGACCAAATAACTTGCTTATAAATTTTAAAATAGGCCATTGAATAATAGTTCAGTAATTAATTCTTTCCAACTCTGAATATATGCGAACATGTCTTTTTCTGGTGTCACCATTTATATGGTGCCCCTTCTACCTCAAGGTTAGCCATTTCCCCGTGGAATAGCTCAGCAGCACTCGTAATGCCACTAGTCCATTTGCGAATGTTTTGCAACAAAGATTTTTCCTCCGTTCAACATCGAGATTCGCCGGTACTTTGCTGCAAAACTGGCTGATCAAGGCCGTTCTCAAAGTCAGCAATCAATTTTATGTGACAGTACAACCTGCAGTCCAAGAAAAAAAATTAACCAACCTTTTCCTCCAACAGGAACATGGAAACCTTTCTTCATCTGATGAAAGGCAGCCTGGGTACTGGCATCTTAGCCATGCCGAAAGCCTTTTCCAACGCTGGCTACGTCGTCGGGTCGGTGGGAACTATAGTAATCGGCGTCCTCTGTACCTACTGCATACATATCCTGATCGACTCCTGCTATGTGCTGTGCAAGAGACGAAAAGTGCCGTCACTGTCGTACACGGCTGCAGCCGAAGCGGCGCTGCTGGAAGGACCAGACTGGTGCAAAGCATGCGCACCTTATGCTGCGTAAGTATTTATATTATAAAGCCTTTTTTGGTGACATTCTAAAATGGGCAAATGAATAAAGGACGTTGAGCACAAAGTTTGATTTGCAACGTTTGGCACAGTGCTGAAAGTTGAAAAGCTAACTGTGTTCAAATGTGTAATGTCCCTTACGCCATTGGCAATTTCCAGTAAACCACTTCGGTTGGTTGATATTATTTTTTAGTCAATTAAATTTTGTTCCTTATTTTCATCAAGCCATAGACCATTAGAATTTAAAAGCTTGCTTCCATAGTAATCACGATTGAACTGTTCACAAAAACAAATAATAATTATGTTTTCTTGTAATCCTTGAGTGTAAGAGAGGCGTCGATATGTATGTTGATCTAACATAGCTTATAGCTATCATGTTGATCTAACCCTCTTTTAGTTATAAACACTTAAAGAAAACAGATAACACATTCAGTTCGAAACAATGTCGTCGAGTTATCGTGAAATTCAAGTGTGATACTTGTATTTTGAACTAGCACCACTTGTATCGGCGCGGCGAGGCGTTAAAATGCAAGATACATGTCAGAATATTACTCACGTGCATGCAATATAGTAGACAAATCGTTAACGTAATTAGCATATGATTATTTCTACTTCACTATTATCAAACAATCTCATTCGTAGGTATACTTAAGTCCATACTACGAATAATATATAATAATTAATTTTAAATAATAATAAATTAAATTATAATAGTAAAAATAATACTACAGAAAATAATTGTTTTGATGATGTAGACCTAGGATATTTGTATTTGTGGGCTGTAGTGTTAGGTGCTAGTTCTTGTTTCGGATAATCAAATGACGCCGCCCGCAGTGGGTGGAGCGGAAAGGAGTGCTCGATTTTTACTGTCTAATAACCCGTCCATGTACCTTCTTTTGCCATTCCTGATCCAAGGCCGTCGTATCTATTTTGAACTATCCCGCACCCCCGGAGGAGTCAGTACTTAACATGGCCATCTGAAATGATGGCTAGTTGTGCCACTATAAACATTTGATTCCTGCTTTAATTTTTTCAGTTACAATATACCTAGGTACATTTATTGCTAACTGTCACATTTTTAGTATTGACAGCCTCAGTTACAGTTAGTTTTAATAAAGTTTTAAACCGTGAACTTAAAACAATGAATATTTATTATTCTTAATGTCAAATTGAGTGTTTCTGTGTTTGAAACAAAACTGTTCTGGTTAAATTGGATAATCTGGTGATAATATTCCCCTAATTAAATCCTTTTTTGTTGACAGGCACATTGTGAACGCTTTCCTACTGGTGTACCAAATAGGAACCTGCTGCGTCTACGTGGTTTTCGTCTCAGAGAACATCTACTTCGTGCTCAGTAAATACTTTCAGATTGAAATTACTGTTTCACAAGTGATGCTATGTATTCTTTTACCACTGATCCTGATCAACTGGGTACGGGACCTGAAGTATCTCGCCCCGTTCTCCGCCATAGCCAATGTTGTGACGATTGTCAGCTTCGGGATTATTTGCTACTTTATCTTCAGGGAGGCTCCCACCTTGGAAGGCAAGGCGCCTGCTGGAAAACTGGCTAACTTCCCACTCTTCTTTGGAACTGTGCTGTTTGCTCTTGAAGCTATTGGTGTGGTAAGCATTCTTTCATATTAGCTATTATATTAACTATACTGGAAATATTTATCTGGAAACTTTATGAAGGTGCATGGTTCCTTTAGTTTAATGAATCGACTACCAAATTATGCTGGTAATAATCAACGATACCGTTATAAGCACCAGATTTTCCATTCTAAATGTCAAATTCCTTTCACAGATCCTACCGTTGGAGAACGAGATGAAGACTCCTCGTGACTTCGTGGGCAAATTTGGAGTGTTGAACTGTTCCATGATTAGCATCATCTTTCTGTACGTCGGCATGGGTCTTTTCGGTTACCTGCAGTACGGAGACAACTCCGAAGGCAGTATCACCCTCAATTTGCCGTCCGAAGAAATGTAAGTGGGTCAAAACATGACATTTTTAAATTTGATTGGGTGCTAACGTAGAATGGAGTTTCAATAGATTATAGACCAGTCTCTACTGGCTTTGACACCACTGACAAGCGGCTACCATGTAATCAGCAAGTGCTGATTATGCAAGTTTGGGTTCAGTATAAGATTTCTTCTTGGAATAATGCTTTTGACGCCACTAAATAAAGCGTCAGCGAACCAAATCTACAAATGTCGGTACAATGAGCATAGGGTATAAGATTCGAACGAAATTGTGTACCTTTATGTACCTATCTCTATCATAGTGACTACTGTATTGAGCTGTCGTCCTATACATAGTTGCTTGGAAGAACCCCAAATAAATTGGCGCCCAAGATTTTACAATGATGAAACAGACTGCCTTATATTAAATTTAGACCGATGTGTAATTTGTATGATGACTAAATAAACAGTAGATACAGTATTCTATGTATCTAGCTTGAACTTACGATCTTTTGTCTCCAGCCTTGCCAACGTGGTCCAGTGCTTACTTGCCTTCGCGATCTTCATTACCCACGGCCTGGCTTGCTACGTGGCCATCGATATCTTGTGGAACGAGTACATCGGCGTCCGTCTGCTGAACAGCAAGCACAGGCTCATCTGGGAGTACCTCATCAGGACTATTATTGTACTATTGACTTGTGAGTATAACATACATGTTAATGTTGCCACTAAACGTTCAAAAAAAGTTGTGTACTTAAAAAAAATAAACGCATCGAATTGATCTGTCTTCAAAGTTTAACTAGTCAGGAAATCGTTATGGCAAAACTTGTGGAGATTGAACTAACAATAATATAATTTGTGTGCAGTCGGCATCGCAGCGGCAGTTCCCGCGCTCGAGCTGTTCATCTCTCTGTTCGGCGCACTGTGCTTATCGGCGCTGGGGCTGGCGTTCCCCGCACTCATCCAGAGCTGCACCTACTGGTACTACGTGTCCCGTTCCGAGCGCATCCGCATGATCATCAAGAACGCCATCGTCGTGCTCTTCGGAGCCCTAGGACTCATCGTCGGCACCTGGACCTCACTCGAACGCATCATACTGACCTTTGGCACCAACTCTGTAGACCATGCATCCAACCACACACTCACACACAACGAGACCCAAACACGCTGAATTCCACCCCCGAGAGCGCTAAACCCTCTCGCAACACAGTGCCATCGCAGAACCGTCCCGCATCACAATGCAGCGATTCTTCTTAGGTACACGAACATAGTATATAGATTTTAAGTATTTTTTGATGGACGTTTTCCATGCAAACGTTAACATATAGTTTATAAGAGATGTATTATGAATTGTTGACTCATATTAATCGTAAGACAGCTTTATTTTAGAAGTAGGATAGTGTGATATGCTACGTGCGAGTATTACACGTACGTACAATATGATATGATATGCTGATAATTATTACCTCTGCACTCTTCTGCGTTGTTCCGGCAACAGTGGAGGCACCATGCAATCAAAGTAATCATATGTTTGCAGCGACTTCATTAAATGCAGCATTCATTACATTATTTTTTAAATGAAAATGAGTATTAAAAAAATATTTGAAAATAATAATAATAAGTTATTTGAAATAAATTATTTAATTTGAAGACACTTTTTAAATTAGAATTTTAAATAAAAGTAATAAACGAAATATAATTTATTATGCGGATGATAACCGTACCCGACGACTCTGATGACATTTAATCATAACATAATATATTATTAAGTTGTTGCATGATCTGTATGAAGCTGTTCGATGGATCAAAGCATTAGTTTTTAGTTTTTATGAATGTGATCTGCACTTGGCAGCTGGATGTATTATCATTTTTATCACATAAACATTCAATAACTATTTAAATCAATACTATTGACATCTACAAGTAATTCCTTGCCTTGCTATAAATGTTTAATACCATAACAATATAATATGTCCTTCATGTAACTTTATTGTCTATTACGTGCATTTAGTTTGGTATTGATAATGTTGTCTATCTAAAGTATAAATAGCAGTCTCATTGAAGTTGTCGGGTTTAAACAACAGTAAGCGGTTGTAACTCGTTAGTGTTAGTGTTCGTAGGTAAGCGTTTATCCTAATTCAGTGAGATTGAATGTTAGTTAAAAAGTGGCATTTTGCTAGAGTAACGTAAGTACAATCAGAGTAAGTATTAATTTTATATAGACACGCTTCTTCGATGTTTAGAAACCTAATACTCGGATTACTGGAAACAAAAACAAGCTCAGAATTACCGACATTTTATAAATGTACGAAATTATAACATATGTTTCATGAATTCAATCAAGCAATATTATAATTATTATTTAACTTATGAACATCGATCAAGTTTTACTGAACGCATTATATTTGATTATTTTAGTCATGACTTTTTTATTTTTATACACAACGAAATGTTTGCAGCTTTATAAAAGTTTTGAAATACGATTTGGTTTCATTGTAATTCATTTGGCTGGAAATTATATGCTACGTTTTTGAACTATCATAATTGTATCCTGCTCAAGAACTAGCAGAATGCAACTATCACCATTAGTCACTGAACGCGTTCATCGTTGAACATATTTAAAAACCGTGCTGTTTCTGTCAACTTGTGAAGCTGGCTGAGATAATATTGTTTTGATTACATACATTTATAATTAAATGCATCCCGTGTCTTGTAACAGCGTAGCACTATTTTCAGCTTGAGTGATATTTCACATGTATAAAATGCTTTACCAAATTTTCCATGATTCGCCTTTGTTTTCGGAAATGTTGTTATTTTCGCTCTTATATAAAATTGGACGTTTTACGTTAATTTTACTATCAAATAGACAAAATCTAGTTGTAAAATTCTACCCTCGCTAAAATTGTTACCGATAAAACTTTTGGTTGTTTGTGACCGGACTAAAAATGGACAGGATCCTTTAGGCCTTACAAATCAACATTTTGTTGCTACTATCTAAATTGAAATTGTTAAAAATATATTTGTTTAAAACATGTATTTTTAAATGGGATCTCTTTTAAAAACAGTTCCTTTGTCATTTCTTGGGCTGATCCACCACGTAAAGCTTTATTATTAATTTTAGTTCAGTGTGGAGCAGAGGTGGAGCTATACATCCTGCATAGCTTCATGCTCTTCTTGTTTCCCCAGCTTTTCCCAAGTATGTTCAGGTTGCCTCCCAAACAACCAGATGCGGGTGAACACCACAACTTTAAGTGAAGCTACGGCCTAACTAACCTTCACGCCCATTTACTTGGTACTTTCGCACACTGAAATAAGCTTACAATAATGCAAAAGGTGTTGGCACCTGTAGGGAATAATGTACAAATGCCAAACGTGTTCCGGTCATGCATATTGATACAAACTGTGATGTTGTTATAATATATTTATTAGGATGTATTCATGTAGTGTCGATTATTTGATTGTTGATCTGTGTGTAGAACACGACAGTGATAATGTGCTCAGATGTGTAACTAGGTAAAACCCAATGTAATAAAAATATTATCATATTTCGTGTTTTTATTTCAATTTATTAAATACAAGGTTTAATGTAAAAGGGGTCCTTTTACATTTAAACCCTTCACGTACTTAGATTTCTGTACGAATTTTCGCGTGGAGTTACTGAATGCAAAACAGATTGTTGAGCAATGACTTTTACTAGGTGAAATACTCGGGACTCAAATTGGGCACTCTTTGCTGTCTTACTCTCACAAACTTACTCGCACAAATAAATTTCATTTCACATAAGCCTATGTAACGTACTTATAAAACGTCGCGAAAGGGTGCACGTTCGGGTTGGTCATTTCTTATATTATACGGAAGAATCGGCAAGAAACACCATGGTTACAATGTTGTTGTTACAGCGTTAGTAGGTACTTATTGCGTTTTTTTGTTTTTTTTTTCGGGGAAAGTTATTTCATTATTTCCCATCCGCAAAAAAAAAGTGTTAGTACTTAAGTATGAGAAGATAGTGTAGGCCCGATAATAAGTCATTGCTTATTTTACAAAACTTATAGTAAAGTAAATAGTTAATAAGAATCTATGAATCTATAAAGCCCAGTGTCCACTCGTCGTTAAAGAGCTACCAAATCTTCTGTATGCGTCGGAAACGTGGTGTCTCTATCGTAGACACATGAGGAACTTGGACAAATTTCATCTTATATGGCTCAGCAGCATAATGAACATCAGAATGTCGGACTTAGAAATACGAACACAAGCAGGCACGAAGGCAAGCTTAAGTTCTTGACATAATAGTCTACATGATAAGACGTCAGCTAAGGTGGCATGTCTCCAGAATGTACGAAGATAGACTAACGAAGCGCAATTTCTGTTTTGAACTCCGGGAAGGAAAACTGAAACGTGGTGGTCAGTTTTTACTTTTCAATGATGTTTAGAAAATACACTTCAATAGATGTAAAATTGATCGGCCCAAGTAGAAACGTCATGTGCAACGGCGGTTTACGACTTTGAGAGAGAAAGAAGGTCGCAAATTCAAATTCAAAACCATTTATTTCAATTAGACCATTACAGGCACTTTTGAATGTCAAGAAACAAAACTAATCTACAGTCCCGGTCACAAGGCATAATAACTTGTGAAAGTACTGTAGTTGCCCATTCAATGGATATAAAACCTGATAACCTTAAAGTAACCTAACCTATATCCTACTATGTCGTGAATCGTCAAAACTAAAATATCCGCTTTGTTAGAAATGCATTTGAGTGCACATAATAGAGCCACACACCAAAGCTGTCTATAACCATCTTAGAAAGCCATTGAATGCAGACGCAGTTGCATAAATCGGCTAGATGGCATCACCATCATCATCGCCAGGGAACTTCTTTATCTTCAACGTAGGCCTTTTAATGTTTTAATATTCTTTCCTTCAAGCGGCGAGGCCCTAAGGAAGCCACAGTGAAACTAACAATAACAATATCATGATGGGTGCATTAAATAGTTGTCATGGGCGTATTTAAAATAAACGAATGGTAAACTATGGCTTAGAATTGATGTATCACCACAGCTATTGTGAAGTCCTCATTTTTGCTAAATACACAATTACAATTTCACAAATGCAGCCCCGCATCTGACAATTAATCTTCCTCTCGTCGCCCGAAATCGGTAAGGAGGACAATAATAATACTAGGTCAAAGATGCAAAAATAAAACACACAAATTATTATTGAACATTGTTTTTATTAATTAAAATCATCATAATTAAATTACAAAAGAAATAAATCAATAATTTTAGTAATATAAAACAAAGCTTAAATGCATGTTTTTGGAATATTATCCCGAATTCCGAACCTTTACATTGAAACCTCTTATTTCTGCAAAGAGGGACTTCATTCATGTCCACGTTGACATTATAAATATTAACATTACATTATCATCTATATCGCTTTTTCCAACTCTGTTGTTGTCAGTTTCCAGTCTAACCGGATGCAGCTGAATGCTAGTATTTTACATGGAGCGATGGCCTATCTGCCGTTCACAGCCCAGTTAGCTCTCGATAATACGATAGACTTTGATACGGACTAGTTGGACATTCGACAACTGGAACGATAGTCAAGGAGATCTAGCTTAAGCCCCATACGCTTTTGGTCTCGGCAGACATTTGTAAATACCGAGGCACGGAGAAAACTTAGAACCTATGTACCGGGTTATACCTAAAGATAGACTGAAGTGGCTGCAATCATTTAGAGACAAGCTCGTACTAACATTGACATTTCATCATATTTATTGTCACACAAAACCGTTTCATCATCTGACATTTATTTAACATTTGCCCGATATTTTAGATAAGACAAACAATAGCAAATTAGTCTGCATTCATACCAGCTACCCTACCCTACCATGACATCTTAAAGCAAAACTTATTCCACGGAGGGAAAGAGACAGAGCTATACAGGATGTCTAGCGCCATCTCTTTCTCACACAGGAATAAGAATTGCTATAAGATGTCAGACATGGTAACCCTACAGATGCAATTAACCAAATAATAGGTTATCTGGTATTCAGCTGTTTCCAGGAAAGAATAGAAGCCGAACCAAGTAAAGTTGGAAAAAGACCACGCAAATTAAAATACTACTCTAGCCTGTTACAGCCCAATTGTGGGCAATGTTGGCATTAGACAAATCCCTGGGCTCCGCCCATCACCACATTACAAGGAGTGATGACAACTTAGCACTTAAAATTAATTTTACTCATAGCAGTAATATTGTTTAATATCACTGTATAACACCAGCAAATAAGAGAGACCACTCTTATCGACGCCGAATCATGTGAGCCGATCATATAATTATCTTCACATACATAACACACGTGTCTTTCATGTGGGTAGGCAAATCAACAGAACGCTACCTGCCACGATCCTTACAAACTTCTTTTGCCACGGCCATGGATTTCCACTAGCGCCGGTTGCGAGCACCTGACCTTTGGTCATCATTAAGGTCAAAATACGACTTCCTAGGGCGTCCCTTCACGGTGTACCCACTCACCTTGAGCTTTGAAAATACTTGTATGTACGTCGTATATTAATGTCTTCCAACCGAAACGAGAACAATGACGTCGTTTTTTGGCTTTTATTGCATGGATTTCAAGATTTTGCTGATCATGCATGTCGCATGTCGATTCCGCGTCGATGAGTGAGCTCACATCCAAAACTTTCATCAGTATTGCGACAGCAATCGAAAGAAAATTAAATAAAACATACATGATTTAAGGTTATGATTACAAATTGGTTGTTTTGCTGTTAATTTACCTACGAATGCAGGTGGAGAACGACTACTATTAAAATATCATTCTATTAAATTATCTACAAGTAACTAAAAACTACATAATGAGGTAGTAATCACTTACAAAGTATTCATGTAACCACATAATAACTATTAAAACTTAAACACGATTTTACGTCGCCTCTCAAAACACATGTATGTACTTATAAACTATGAATTTATATACAATTAGTACTTATTTAAAAAGCATTTAAAATTTAAAAGTTTTAAGTATTTAAAATTTATTGATAAGGCGAATAACAAAGTAAAACTACACGTTTACAAAAACAATAATCACAGAGAGTTACAAGTTTGAGTAATTCACATACTGCACTCATTATAGTGGAAGTTAATATAAGCATTAATTGCCCCATCTAGACGGGCTGACGTTTAATGTCGCTTTAGCATTTCATAGCTCACTTCTAAGGCTACGTACGCACTGATAGGTCCTTAAATGAAACGATAGTTCTAGAATTTTCGCATCCAGCTGCACTGCGTGCCTGTCGCGGTCGCTTGCCAATAACCAGATCTTTATTAATTAGGCTGTAGGCGCCTGTGAGCGCGTACGTAGCCTAAGCCAATATAAATAAATGGTAATGTAGGTAGTATTGGCATATGAATAGGATACGCAGCATCAAAGCGAATGCTGTTTTATTTCCGATAGACTTACTGCATATCATAAAATATCGCAGTAAATAAATACTAGAACAATAGTTTGGAGTACAAAGCGCGTACCCTCTAATCTTTGTAATACATTTAGATACTTAAGACTTACCAAATTAGTTTTGCCAAAATGAGCCAACTCACAACCTCTTATTAATGCCAAATGTATTTTTGGTGAAGATTATAGATAACTCATTTCCTATGCAGTAGCCATTTAAACAGACGACAGCTATACATTAATACAGGTTTTTCATGTGCCCGCTATTTTAAAAATATAAAGGAATTTTGCTTAGTTTAGATTCAGGATGAGGGTTGGTACGTTTTGGCAAACATAAATCCAGTTAACCTTTGGCTTCTGAGGCACTTAATAACGAGTATATCCGCCTTTCAGTAAGGCATTGCTTTAGTAAGTATTATATCAGATCAACTAAGTATTGTATGAGGCACGGCAAACAACAGTGAATGAAAACCTTAGACTGGTTATTTTAATTAATTGGGACTAAACTAAACTAGTTTTCGTGACTAATTAAGTAGTTGTTCGTACCACAATTTTGTAATAAACATTCTAACACTCCCATTGCCTCATTGCTTAGAAGCAATACTCACATTATCACTACGATCAGTCTATTTCTTCCCAACGTCGTAACCAGCCATGATACTCTGCAGCGCTGCCTTAAGCTGTTCGTTCGGCTCCAGTTCATATTTCGCGAGGCTGTGGCGGCAGCAGGGGCACTGCTGGCCGGAGGATTTGAAAGCCAGCTTTATACATGCCTGAAAGAGAAAGAAGTCTTTTCTAAAAAAAGATCTGATAAGGGGGCGTCCATAAATTGAGGTGTTTTTTTGAATTTTCTGTCCCTCCCTCCCCCCCTGGTGAGATGTCGTGAGATTTTATTCAACCCCCTCCCCCATCCCCCAATCTCACGTGAGATTTTTCAAAATGTGGGTTTCTTACGTAAACGCGTTGGATTGTTATTGTAAAAAGAAAAGAAAATTTGCTTCGTGCTTTTATTTACGACTAGTTAAGACTAGTAATCAATATTGCTGAGAGTTTAATTATAAGTGTAATAAAAATCAACAATCTGGATTAAATGGACCAAAATAGTATATTTTTTTTTTTGTTTCCATCAGAAAAAACATTGCGTGATATTTGCCGAGACCCCCCCTCTCTCCAACGTAATATTAGATGAAATTTGACTCGACCCCCTCCCCTCCTTAAACACCTCACGTAATTTATGGACGCCCCCTAACATAAACTAAGAAGGAAGAAAAGACAGCAAAAGAGGAGACGGCGAAGCGCCTGAATGGATTCTTCATTTATTAAGGAGTACAGCCTATCCGCAACAACTGCAAGTTTCTGCAATAAACCTTTTTTTTATCCGACCCTTTTAGCCGCAAAACATGCAGCCAAAAAGATCTATGCTGCCACCGACGCGCAACGACCCGACCCCACTAACAAAATATTAGACGTGCTAGTGTCACGAAGAACGAGAAAAGGCGCAACAGTTGAAGTTCCCCTTTCCGGGAAGGACTTTGACCCAGAAGTGATCAGATTAACAAAAAAAAACTAAGGTCATTTTGGATTGAACTCATAACTAAGAGCTGACGCAGTATGGATTGCCATCGGTAGGCGAACAAGAAGATAAGTTATATATACTAGCTGTGAACAGCGGTTTCACCCACCACTCAGCTCTAACTATTATTTTTACTGTCTGCACAGTCCTTTCGCTTTTACCGTTTGATTGTGGGTAATTCGGTGACGACGTCTCATGCCGTATTTCCCATTCGCGCATAAACAGTTTAAATTGTTGTGAGCTATAAGCCGGTCCTATTATCACTGACTAACTCCGCCGATATACCGTGCAGCGCAAACTGTTCTTTCATAAACGAAATGACCTGCCTTGAGCTGACACTTGACAACTGCCCGACCTCAACATGGTTAGAAAAGTAATTGACTAAAACAATATAATTGTTTTTCTTATTTTCGAACGTGTCTGAAGCTAGTTTGTGCCAGGGCACTGTGCTGCAGCAGCGTCTGGCGGCGCGGGCGGGGCGCGTGCAGCGCGCACGCCGCTTACCAAAAAGACACTCTAATTTACGATCGTGCTTTTCTGATCGTGCCTTAGTACGCCCCCAAACTTTTACATCATTAATGAAAGATTCTAAGCCTTCTAAGTCCTCTAAAGTATTGCCTAAGTTTTGCATGAAATACCTCTGGCGCACAGTTTATCCCGTAAGGCAGACGAAGAAATTGGTACCGACCGAACGGTGTGCTGAACGTACACAAGTCGGCGTTCGCGTCATCTGACTGTACCATCCAGAATCCGCAGCGAGCAACTAGCACACTAAACACTGTAGCTCCCTGCAGGCGCGCTGCCAGCTCGGCCACTGTCGACAATTGCCGTATTAACCCTAATGTTATGCAACCCTCCAAACCGAGTACATTCTGACAGTTGAAATCAGCAACAACAAATGATAAAACGTAACGTGTTAATAATGCCTACAACTGGCAGTTGATTACCTGTAAATGAATGTACACGTTTTGTGAACGGTTTAAGGTCTGTTTTCGATTCAAGTGTTAAAAAGCCGCAGCGCCATGTGTGTAGTGATACGCAAGTTGGTTAAGCACCGATTTATTTCCAAATACCTACATACAATAACATAATCATATTGACATACCGTCACACTACTTATATTAATATACTACAACACAGGATCCTTTTCTATCCCGCTTGTATGATCCTGGCACTAAACGCTAACACCAAGAGGTCGAAGCCGCGGTCATAAGCTAGTAGTCAATAAAGATGAAAGCTAAACAGTAAGAGAAGAGTGAGTAACTTACCATACAGAAGTTGTGCAAACACGGTGTAGTGACAGGACTCGCAGCTACTTCTTGACAAATGATGCAGAGGAACATTTGGGTCACGTACTCGACGAACTCCTAGGAAAAATATTATTTTTACATAACAAGTATTTACTGTCAGCGTGCAATTTCCATTTCGAAATCGAAATTATACGATATTGTATTAGGAGTGCCTATAACACAAAAACTAGATATAACATGCGATGCTCGTGTTTAAAAAAACCACTTTTTGTGGTCGATGTAAGTACGAATTTGTGTTTAGTAAATCAGAGCTTGTTATATTTTGGTTTGATTTGACGACAACTCTTTTTGCTATGACAAATGTAAGAAACTGTGTATCTAGGTGTGTTTTTAAATTAAATATGACCACAATAATTATCATCGCGAATACTGCCCGGCCAGGCCAGAAAGAGCTTACGACTAATGCCCCGTTCCAAGACTTATGTCAAAATACAACTATCCGTAAGCAATACGAGTCGTTTTTGTTTATTGGAACGGGGCATAAATGCAACAAATGTGGTCAGACATATTGAGGTCTATCTGATTCCATGCTTTACTACACTCTCAATTTCTCACTACTTGATTTGTACCTAATAGTTGACAATAGGCTCTCTCCACATTTTATGGAACTTAGACGTAACTGTTGAAATGTGGGTGAACACCTAACCCTTTGGGGATTTAAGGCCTGATAATTGTATAACTACACTAGCTTTTGCCCGCAGCTTCGCTCGCGTTAAATTCGGTACAACACAGTACCCGTTACCTGCAGTTTTTGCTCTTGCGCCTTATTGATTTGTAATAGCAACGCTAAGTTTTCCCTTTTCTTCCCTCGTTTTCCCTCATATCCCAATTTTTTTTTGTAAATTAGCCTATGTCCGTCTCCCGGTTCCCAACTATCTCTGTGCCAAAATTCATCAAAATCGGTTTAGCCATTAAAGCGCTTTTATAATATTAGTAAGGATGGAACCGAAAACGCACCTTCTTTCCCCTCGTCTCGCACACTATAAGACACTCGTCCCATAGCTTGCAGTTCACTGTGTCTGCTTTAATCGCCGCAGTCTCTTCTTCACTGAGGGCACTCTCCATTTTCTTCCTTGGAGACATCCTATTAGGGCTCTTAGTGAATATACTAGCTGTTTTCATCTTTGGACTGTCTGTGGCTTTGGTTTTCGTTTTTGTTGTAACTGAAATGGTGTTTTGATATTGGTTAATTGATTACAAGGCAAAAACAGCATATTGCTAGTGAAAACGGGAATGAAAAATAATTAAAATACTAAGTTTTCATTGGGAAAAGCCTATTCTATCAATATTTGTTTAGGGTGCTAACGAAGTAACCCGATTCTGTCCGCAAGAACACTATTATGCAGGATTCGAGCAGCATCCTAATAGTAGAAAAGGTTTAAAAAAACTGCGTCGAAACCTTATGGGACAAAACTTTCCTATAACATCCGCATCAGCATCTAAACTCAAAATCTTTGTTCACTATTTGCTTAAGTTATCTGTAATATCCCGCGAAAATTGTACAAACGTTTTGAAAGATGTGCTTACCTAGTTTTGAGGTCTTTCGTTTCTTTATAGGCGGCGACGCTTCGCTATCCGACTCTGTAGTCTGATTGCTTTCCCCCAACGCACGCTTTTTACTACCCTTACCGCCTTTACTTGCGCCTTTCCCGCTTTTCTTCTCCTTTAGAGCTTTCTTTTCCGCTTCCGCTTCTAAGTAGCCGTCGGGGTACTGTAAGTATATCATAAAAGTCTAATGTCGAGAATAAAAGCTTCTTTTAAAAAAAAATATCGTTGCCCACACTAGGAATTTCTCCTGTTTCGGGGGTGCGTTTACAAACATTTAAACTCACATACACAAACAACCAGACCCGTAACAACTATTTGGATCCATACAAATATTTGTTCTGAGGAGAATCGACGCCGACACGTGGCGCAGCAGTCAATCACTCAGCTGCTGCGCCAACCGTGCCGTCAAAGCTGGTGTTCAATATGTATAAAAAATAAAAACTACTTCTCCAAACTAAAAGAAATTTTTATGGGACCACCTGGCCGCTATTTCAAAAAAAGAATCACGCGAATCGGTCCATTAACCGCGGCGTAGTCGATGTACATACATAGAAAAAAACATACCGGCCGAATTGAGAACCTCCTCCTTTTTGGGAAGTCGGTTAAAAACCAGTCAACGCAATTGACTGGTTTCGGTTCTGTTTTCGGTTTTCGCAGTCGGACTCCCGAACTGACGGTTCCGTACAAACTTGCAACGTAAACGGCCATATCTTTTAACTGCGTAGACTGATAGTTGATTTTTTCGGGGGAGTGTCTGGCCAAAACCCATCCATTTTTTTTATTTTGCCTTTTATTTTCCGGGACCGCGTTTTCTCCTTCGAACAACCCACAACCACGGCAGACGGCATACATCTTTGATCGCGTTATAATGGTGAAAGTCGTCAGTCAGATGGAAGTCGAGAAGTGGACGAGTAAGACGGCAAATCCATGCGCACTCACATTCTTTGGTGGGACTGGTTGTCAGACTTTAGAAATACTCACAATAATAGGGTACTCCTTAGCGCCAGGCTCCCACGGCGCGGGGTTAGGGTCATCTCTCCTCAACAGGTACTTCCACACACGGTACCCTGATAACCCTTTCTCAGGATAGTATTTCACTACTTTGTATATGCCATCGTACCTGAAAAATAAAAGCATTTGGCTAAAATAGCTCTCCGTAAACAAACATCAAAATGTTTTTGGTTGGCGGTTCACTGTGTTAACCGAACTGAAAGCATAAGGTGTAACGCATATGGTATAGTTTTTCATGTACAATAATACTAGAACATAACTGTGCCACTGCTGGGCAAAATCGGGTGTGCAGGCTTATGTTAATTATAAGTCCAAGTTTTCTCAAGATGTTTTCCTTCACCAATGTCTGTGATGTCGTAGATAAACTTTTAGAAAGTGAATTGAAAACATCACATTTATAACTGTCCGGATTTGAACCCACAACTTCATAGATGAGAGGCGAGGCGCTTAATCTCTGGGTTATAACGATATCAGTGAGTTTTTGATACTCTATAGCAGGGGTGGCCATCTTGAATACACCCAAGATCTTGTTTTTACGTACAAAACTCTGTGCGGTCTTCCAATGGCATCCCCACAGATATAGATAGACATAGATAACGCAAGAGTAACTACTTCGCGTGCCACTTCGCGTGCCCAACTTACGAACAAAAATCGTAAACTACTACTTTCGCGCTCAGTCTGCATCGGTGTGCCACTAGTAAGACGTGAGATATCAATTTGAAAATGGTTAATTGCGTGTTGTACATTGTAAAATCTGTCGTCAATCACTAAATAGACGTCATATCACTAAAATATAGTCCATGAAACGTCATAGTAGGTAGTCAAAAATTGGCACGCTTGGTTTTCATTCAGATCGTGATACTTGCGTTATCTATGTCAATCTATGTCTGTGGGCATCCCTCTTATAATTTTAAATGAAACAGTATGGTCCAGTATCTATGCCATTATGTAGTTTTTTTTTTAAACTGGCTAATTGTGAGTCAGACTGAGGCACCGAGTGTTCCGTACAAACTTGCGACATAAACGGCCATTTCTTTCGACTGCGGAGACTTGGAAAGTTGATTTTTTCACGTCTTCAAGGGTACTCAAATCTGTAGTAGATTTGAGTATATTGTTTTAATTTGAAATTCTCGATACCTCTATGCGTTCCCGTTATAAAGGGTATTGACAGACAGATCACTTCAGAGTGATCCTATAAAGATTCCATTTTTGCCTTTTCATACGGAACCCTAAATATCACTCACATAATTTTGGTGATTACGTACGCATCTGTCAGAGAGAAGCTCGTGGCTAAATAATAGCAGCCGCTCGGGTCGATCTTTAGGTTAAGCCGCGCTTGCCTAGGTTGGTCTGTGGATGGGTAACCACCCGTTAGAAAGCCGTTGGTCCCGGCTGTCATTTGTAGATCTTTGACAGTCGTTACAGGTAGTCAGTGTCCCGAAAGTCTGACAACCAGTCTTACCAAGGGGTATTACCCAGTACTAACTGGGTTGTGGAGGTTAGATAGGCAGTCGCTCCATTTAAAATACTGATATTCAGCCGCATCCGGTTAGACTGGAAGCCGACCCCAACATACTTGGTAAAAGGCTAGGCAGATGATGATGACTTACGCATCTGTCACACATATTTATTTTGTTTGCCTTGCCGCGGTCGACTGGAATAATAGCCGCGATCGACCGGTCGATATAGGAAATCTTCCAACCGGGAGAGTTACGTAGGTGTTCGGATTTTGTTTTTTTTTAATATAATTACTGGCTTTTGCCCGCGGCTTCGCTCGCGTTAAATTCGGGGTAATACAGTTCCCCTTGCGCCTTATTGATTTGTAATAGCAACGCTAAGTTTTCCCTTTTCTTCCCTCGTTCTCCCTCATAACCCACTTTAAAAATAATTAGCCTATGCCCGTCTCCTGGTTCCCAACTATCTCTGTACCAAAATTCATCAATATCGGTTTAGCCATTAAAGCGTGAAGAGGTAACAAACAAACTCACTTTCGCTTTTACAATATTAGTAAGGATTGGCATCCTGCTAGTAAACCTACGAGGTCTGCTTGAAGGGCAATCGTCCGACAGTTGTTGACGATCTTAGAAATTCAAACTCTGGATTACTGCTACGCTATTCGTAGTGGAAAAAAAATTGTAACGCTTAGCCTATGCCAAGGGCTTGCGAGCACTAGAACAACAAGGCTGCAGTTTATTTCTTAAAAGTTTACTAATGAGCTTAGTGTGTGTTCTTTAAGAACGACGCTTCGCAAACGCTGGAGAAGTGAGATCTCCATTGTGATATTAACTGTACGTATTGTTGACTAACAAGGCGGGTATGAGTGGCAACGCTGGAAGAGAATGTGGACACACGCCTTACTCGTGAGGTTCTTCAGATAAGTCTTTTTTTTGGGGTGGGAAATCATCAAATTACTTCCCCGGCTCTGCGCGGAGCGGGGAGGAGTGTCAGACTTGTACAGACTAAAAGCCACTCATGTTCCTTCTATTGCGCTTTACGTTCCGGGGCTGCGGTATCTCTTTCGAACAACCCGCAGCCCTGGCAAGTTCAGATTAGTTCTCGACACCAGCGTGCGTGTATGACCAAATGTATTAACGCGGAAGAGGCGAATGGTGTATGTAAGGATCTCAGCAGATGGCGTTCTGTGGTTTCTGCCTACAGCTATGGGGAAAAGGCGTGAGTTATGTGTGAATTAATGTAACATAAACCTAGACAAACCTTATCCCTTCCTTGGGCGCGTACTTGGGGAAGTGCTTCAGCATCTTGTAAGAGCGCACGACACGGACGGGCTTGCCGCTCCGCCACTCTTCGCCCGCGTCCCCGCCTTCCTCGTTCACTTGACTTACCGCGCAGTTGCGCGCTAACGCTCTGAGGACGACAGTTTTGTTAGACTAGTGTTTTATGGGCTAAAGTGATTCTATTAATTCTTGTTTCTCTAACCTAACCAGAAGCGTGTTGCTGAGGACTTTTATCCGCGAATTGTTCTCCCAAGATCATACCAAAATAGTTGTCATGAAATACCACCATTTCATGAAATGGCCATACACATCAAGAATTCTTGAATTCTAAGACCTGGCCACGACACGAGGATGGGAAGGAATCGTAACGTTTTTGTAAGTATTTGAAGGAACTCACTTATTTTCCCTGGTGAGTATTTGGTCGCAGGACTGCTCTGCGGTGCGCTTGTTGCCGGAGAGGTCGCGGCCACCGCTACCCGTGTATGTGAACTCGTAGCCGTAGTCCACGTCATCTTCATAGCCACCTGATGAAGATTGAACGTTCGTACACTTGTAACAAAATGGTTGGTTTACTTAGAAATGTTACTGCGAGGGTTATTGCTTTTACGTGAGAAGTTTTTAAGTTACAGCTACTTAAATCTGGATTTGTGCTCGGTTGATTGCAATAGGTAGCCTCCCTTTACATGAGATTTAAAAGATAACTGGCGAAATGTGGGTGTATTAATAGTTACACCTATATATACATGATCCTTTGGGAGAGGGCACTGGCTCCTGTAACACAGGTCTTTCACCTAGCACAGGAGTCAGGGACTTCACATAAAATGTAACCATTTTTGTGTAATAAAGATTATACTTATACACCTCTACCAACTCCTCCGGGCGACGGATTACAGTCGAGTTATTGCCAGGAAACCCGTAATATTTTGCTTTGGTAATCTTTGACTAAATCGCATTACAGAAGTAGTGTGAAAGGGATTTTTAAGTATTATAACTATAAACGTTTTACTGTTACTGTGCTACTGCATTATTGTTTTACTAATATATTTACCTAATCGTTTTTATATTTATTAAATAAATAAATTATCATCATTTACGTAACCTTTGTCAATGTATCTAAACAGTTGCCGCTGAATACTAGTATTTTACACCGAGTGGCGGCCTATTAGATATCAGAAAAAAACAATTTGAAGTTGAGAACCTGTCGGAAGTCTACTACTTTAGTTTTTTTTTTTGTAATCCATTGATAAGGTTGCCTCACTTGTTTTTAGTTGCTAGTCGCTGGGAATGAGCGCGTCGCTAATAGCAAGGTATACACGTTTGTTCCACGCTCTTACCTGACAACACGATGCTGTATGCTCCTTCTACGTCCCTCCCGTGTATACCAGATACAGGCGGTCGGTGAACTCCCGTTTCTGATAACTGGAATCATAAGAAATAAGTCATTTATTTGTTTTTGTTTTATTTAGAAAAAAACGTTGCCTCACACTAGGATTCGATTTCTCTTGTATTATGGGTGCGTTTACAAACATTTAAACTCACATACACAAACAGTCAGACCCGAAACACTACCTGTCGGTTTTTTTTTAATATGTAAATCCTCATTGGAGGCCCAACTACGATGAGTTTGGTTCCAGTCTAGCTGAATGCAATTGAACCAGTCATTAACAGGGATCGGATGCTTATCTGATCTACACAAACCCGTTTCTGGGTAATTCCTTGGTACACTGTTAGTTGGTCAACCAGTCTTACTTTGACTTCCCGACTACTCGGAGCACCTGTGCACTTAAGCCCCGTTCCAATAAACAAAAACGAGTCGTTTTGCTTACGTATAGTAGGATTTTGACATAAGTCTCATAGAACTTATGACAAAATACTACCATCCCGTAAGCAAAACGAGTCGTTTTTGTTTATTGGAACGGGGCTTAAGGGGGCGTACGTAAAATACGTTAGGTGTTTTTTAAAAATTTCTGTCCCTCCCTCCCCCCTTGGTGAGATGTCGTGAGATTTTATTCAACCCCCACCCCAACCCCCAATCTCACGTGAGATTTTTCAAAATGTGGGTTTTTTACGTAAACACGTTGGATTATTATTGTAAAAAGAAATAAGATAACAACGATTACGCTTAAGATTAAATCTAAAGCATGTACAATCTGGATTAAATGGACCAAAATAGTATAATTTTAATGTTTCATTCGGAAAGAAAATGCGTGATATTTGCCGAGACCCCCACTCTCTCCAACGAAAGATTAGATGAAATTTGACTCAACCCCCACTCTCTCCAACGAAAGATTAGATGAAATTTGACTCAACCCCCTCCCCCCCTTAAACATCTCACGTATTTTATGAACGCCCCCTAATCTATTTATGTACTGTATCAGTCAGCGGAGTGAGTTTGGGCTAAATACGTTGAACTTAGTATTATCGATACGCTAATAAGACAATTCTTTCGCATAAAGGTGTTGGACTTTGGTCGCAAGTACCCACATGCATTCGCATCGCAAGTACAGTAACGCGCGATTGGACATTTTAGTGAGTTGTAATTATAAGTGACGAAAGTGAAAAAGATGCAAGAAAGTGCTGATCTGTGCATGCAAATGTGATAACTCCCTGTGCTTGACTGTATCATATAACTGAGTATTACCTGTATTCTAAATCTCCAACACATACCCACTTCAATGCCAGGGATGGGACCGAAGTGATTGGGAGGCATCGCACATGTCTTCGTTTTACCTGCAAAGGGGATGAGGTTAACAATGAAGTGTCTATAAAGTTTGTGAAATTTTTTCTCCATAGGATCTCTATAGAGACGAATAGGACAAGAACAACATTCTTCATACGGTTTGAATTGGGCAGCTACATTTTCTTTCACAGTTAAAAAATACTAGCCGTTACCCGCGAGTTAATGAGTTTTTTTTACAATAGCCAAATCACATATTTGTACAACTTTTGTTCTAAATAGTTACGTTTTGGTATAATTTTTCCTATTCGCGACCTGCTTTGTCTTGCTTTGGATAATTGGAGAATGATATTCCCAGCCGTAAGCCAAGTACGTGCTTTGGACGTGAAATAACCCGGTCCGTTATACAACAAAAAGTTAAAACTTTACATTTTTTTTTTAAGTTGCAAGTGTGTGACTACGTTTCTAAAACATAGTGCAAAATGAAGACCTAAATACGAATTAGGTTGCTCAGCTGTACGCTAGCGACACTATAAGGCACTAATAGTTATGTAATTCAGCAAATGTATTTAAGAACCACCGCAGTGAGATATTTTTTTTAAAACACTATCAGGTGAGGTAGTAACCTCACTTAAGTACATCACTATCCACTGTCTATGGATTGAATCTCAGGCTACGCACAGCAATTGCTTGTGATAAAAAGGTGAATAACCGCTGTTTTTTACGATCAGAGTCTGCACTCTAATTCATAAAACTGCAGACAATATTACGCCGGTAATCTCCGTAGGGTTTTTTTTTTGGGGTAGGAAATCATCAAATAACTTCCCCCAGAGCGGGAGCGGGGGTGAGTGTCAGACTTGTACTGACTAAAACCCAGCCATGTTCCTTCTATTGCCCTTTATGTTCCGGGGCCGCGGTATCTCTTTTGAACAACCCGCGACATCTCCGTAGGGTTGGGCAGAGATTTACCCTACACACAAATCTTACCATATTTAAGCCTACGTAGCCGAGGGTATGCCTATTGTCATCAATCGGCCAGAGGTTCAGAAACCATTTACATACGTATTTCAGACTGTCTGACGCGGGAATCGAACCCAGGACCTCGTCGATTACAAACACATAAAAGTTATTTTTATAATCACAATTTCACACAGCTTTTTACTTTTTTAGCATCGAGTTTTAGCCTTCATACATCCAAAGACGGACACCACTGGATATAGGCCTACTTCATTATTACCCAAAACACACGTCTGATATAGCATTTAGCACAGGCCACGGCTTAGCTTAGGCACCAGTCGCCCACAAATGAACTTTAGATGCTTACTGCAAATATTGTTATCTTTTAAGTTTTAGCCTATAAGTGTTGTTAGTGGAGGAAAATTAAAGTTTTTTTTTTGTATTTGTATTTATTGTATTTTTATTTTGTATAGCATTGGCACATTATTTAAGTATATTATAGAAAATTAGCGTTCGCAAACATGCAAAACCACTCATAGTAAAAGGATCGGGGTATGCAGTAAGGTCCAAGGTCGATAATCTTTCCAACTACTGTATCTGTACTGTACAGCAAATAAAATATATTTCTGTGACGATCTTTGACAACAGCAACCTTTTGCTGTTGTCAAAGATAAAATATCTGAAAATACTGTAATTTTATGTCAGTCAGTAACAAGAAATTACTGATAAAGTTAATTTGTTACCAACTAGAATTTACTTTGTAAGTGTTTAGTTACGCCACAGCAGAATGATTGTACTTAGTTAGATAACAATTGCAATATGGCTTCCTTGAGCGATATTTTGTAGTTGCATATATAACAATATGTAAGTATTCATGAATAAATACGGTTTTATCTCCTTATTACAAAAGGAGTTATAACATCTCCCTAAGGTAGACTGGTAAAAAATGCATTAATAAGTCATTAAGGCAAGGCATTAAGTCCGCTTGTACAGTGTTTTATATATGTGCATAAAGTTTTAATAAATAAATAAATAATTACACGCATAAGCATTTTGACACGAACCGTGGTATATACACAGGTTTTATGGACTCAAATAAAACTAGGCCTTATAATCAGAATAAATATTTGGGAGGTTACATAGCTTACTCAGCTAATAATATCACCAGTACTGGCACACCAGTCCTTCCATGAGGAGTAATCTGTAATACCCTATTAAGGCCCATTGTGGGTCAAGATTTGGTGAAAGAGTGTTTCCCAAACCCACCATTTTCAACATTGATCACAGTTTAGAAACCCTGAGTTGAGCCAGCAGCTCCCCATTGACACAACGAGATGATAAAGCTATAAGTATGTCCATTCTAAAAGTTTTTCTATGGTAAGACAATATTTCCTGCAGATTGCGATTGCAACCAGAAATGATCTCCTTTTTTTTCTTTTGATGTTATTTCGGGATAAAAAAGCCTGTGTTCTTATAGATCCGTATAGCCATTCTGGCGTGATTAAGTATCAAACATCCACCCACTTTGCTACTCCTGGGAATCGAACCCAGTACCTTAGAGCGTGGTCTCCTCGACCCCATGTTAACAAGTCGCTAAATAAGGCAAAACAAATCGCAAAAGAAGGTCTCTGATAATGTCAGAGGGACACTAGCGGGGCAGGAGTGTGGTTTTAGCCGGTTCGAGTCCGGCACTCCCTCGACTGTCTCACAACCTGTGAGATAGTCGAGGTGTCCGCGGGGATTTCCCACTCCTGCCAAATAAAAAAAAAGCCCAGTACCTAATGACCAATGAAGCAGTCTTTTTATTTTACCTTAGTGTAATAGTAAAAACGCAGCACACCCTGAAAATTCTATTTGTTCGCAAAAGCCAATAACTCAGTCACAGTGCACATTACAGTTTTAGGATAAACTGCCCGCGACTTCGTTCACGTGGATATCACACTAAAAAAGTGTATTTGCTGAAAAGGGAAGATCCCCATCTGGTTATATTTGGAATTACTTTATTATCATGTATAGAGCAAACGCACACAGTTATGAAACTGTGTACGCATATTTAATGTATGTAAAGTGTAATCGTTACACTGCGTCATTGAGAATAATACCGGGAGAAGTCGTCATATTTTAATATTCCTCTTGAAGAGATCCTGCTCTGAGCTATTTGTATTGTACATACATAATTATCTTAACGCTGTTACCCAAACAGCGTTAACATAATTATGTATGTTATGTGTGTTTAGATTAAACAATCTGTATTACTGACTCACTACGCATTCTTCCTTATTACTTATTTCTGTTTTCTTCGTGCTGTTAGTGCCTAAAATTATTTAAAAAAATAAAACAATTTTAATAGTAGAGGTCGTATGTTTGAAACGTACAGCATTCGTGAAAGTAAATTATTGGTCGAAGTGAACATCCTAATAAACCTCATCTGGCAGCATGGAATATCGTTTTTCCATGCTCCTATCTTTTTCTGCGATTCAGCTAAAGCGAAAATCACCTTCAATCCTTTCCCTTCATATCATTCCATACACAATCCATCCATCTTTCCTTTAGTGTTCCTCTCCCTCTCCATCCATCAACATTCAAGACTGTCCTGATGTAAAAACCGCAAATTATACTGACCAACACAAGCCATGCCTCTGCCCCAATCACGCTTAGTCTTAGAAATCTTTTTAGTCTGCATGGCCGCTCCAGGTGCGATGACGTCGTTGGGATCTCGCTTGCAAGAGGGACAGTACCAGTCTTCTTCAGGCAGCTCTGTGAGTGGAGGGTCTAAGCAGATCATGTGGTAGCCATTGTTGCATTCGTCACAAAGAACTATCTGTTAAAAGAGAATATTTAGTCAGCTTGTTAGTGTTGATCGTGCAATCCTAACATTAATGCATTGCATACAATAAAATTCATATAATTACATTTGTACTACAGACAATTTAATCAGACTAACTCATTAATCTACTGTCAGATTGTTACATTTTAAGAAAAGAATAACTTACTTTTTCTGGAAACTCCTTCCCCGAACATAGATAGCAACCACAGTCCTTGCATAGAGTTTCTTCGTCGTCGCGACAAGTCAAACAGTTCAGTGGTACAGATCCTGAAATTAATCTCAATTATAAGAATCTCCTAGGAAGTCTCCTCAAAGACGGAACAGAAGGGCAAAAATTTTAAGTTGTAGCTTTGATGAATTCATTTGTAAATTATCCTAATGAAGAATCCTGGCAGTAGTTGCGAAGATTAACCCCTACACTCAAACTGTACAACTTCATAATATAAATCCGATGAATGGTCCTTACTTTTTTCAGGTGCTGTAACCATCAACTTCTTGTACTCCTCACTCCTCTGCGCTAACGGCACCACCTCCTCGATGGCATAGATCTTGTCATGCAACCTCACTCTCGTGTCGTTCTGAGGTACGGCATCCGGGCCAAGGTAGAGGGTTCCTATCAATTCGTATATGGCGCGCAATTTCTTTATCTCTGCCACTTTGAAATCATACCTGTGGGTAGAAGAATAACAGGTATTTGAGATAACACTGTCCCACAGCTACCCAGAATCAAGTAGAATTTGGACAGTGTTGTAAACAGTCAGCAGTGCTTCCCCATAAGATGTAGAAGTGCTTTTAGGCAGGGAAGTTATTTTTAAGACAAAGTGAATCTATAAAGACAGAATAGAAATTTAGGTCAATTATTTGCTAATAAGAATTAATATTAAATTACTAATAGTAACCAGTGTTATTGAATGTTTTTATAAATGTTAAGTGCATTACCAGTATCCTCTTTCCAAAGGTTCATCTGTGTTGTGGTTCAACATCACCTTCTGTTCCACTTTAAGATCCTTGATATCTATTACGGTTCTAGCTCTAGGCCTTATTTCTTTTAATTTACAATACATATTGGAATCTTCTTCACTGTAAAATATAAAAGTGTTTTTAGAAAAGAAACTTGGTGCCTCTAATTGTAGGCAAATAATAGCAGCCACTAGGGTCGATCTTCAAGTTACGCTGCGTTTGCCTAGGTTGATCTGTAGAAGGGTTGTCACCCGAGTTCCACCGAGATTTTTCCGTGACTCCGAAAGCACGTTAAACTGTCATTTGTAGATCTTTGACAGTCATTACAGATAATCAGTGACTCGAAAGTAGGACAACCAGTTTTACCGTGGGGTATTACCTAGTACTAACTGGGTTCTGGAGGTCAGAAAAGCAGTCGCTCCATGTAAAATACTGGTATTCGGCTTTTTTACAAAGATTTTCTTCACCATTTTGAGAGCAGTAATATAAATGAGTTGCCTGATAACAACTAATGAATTTATAATCTACAACTTCTCCTATAAGTAAAAAAATTAATCAACAAAATCTGTATTCTACTCACTCAGTCTCCAGTTGAACTTTAAATAGTAGTGCATCATCATCACCCTTTGGTTCCTCAGTTTTACTGATATCCTTATCACTTTGTTTCTTCCGCACAGCTTTAGGTGATTTACTAAAATACCTTGCTATGCCTTTACTTTTGCTCCTACTCAAACTATCCCCATTTGTGGTCCCACTTGGTGGTTTGTTCTCGACATCATTCTCTTTATCGAAACTCTGGTTGCTGTTGTCAGAATGAGTACGTTCTGATGTGACATTTGTTGAAGTGTTTTTACTATCTGGTATATGAGGAATGTCAGGATCACAGACTATTCTAGTTATTTTTGCTTCTAACCATGAGCCATTTTGACGATCTCGCATGTCTATCAAGTCACCTACTTCATATAATGTGCTTTCTGCATCTGTAAAAATAAGATAACAATCTAAATCTACACTTATATTACAAAGAGAAAAGATTTGTATGTTTGTAACAAGTAAACTGAACTAAACATAAAGTACTGGATTGAGTTTATAGATTATTTTACCAGTGGAATGCTACATTGTCAGTCAGGCTATATAACATCACGCTATGACACTGAGGAGCTCAACAGCATGTGAAACCACTAGTTTCTCCTCGGTGGCACAGCTAGTTTTATGGTAAAAACTGATGTCCACAGATCATAAAATGAAGACCTAACTTACTCAACCAAATCATATGAAGCTTATTTTAGTACACCTCTCGACATAGGCCTTTCCCAAGTTGTGCTGTAGCACATCCAGGTGGTAGATACGTTGCTGTATTAACCTATAAACCACCTGAATTATCCAGTCTGTCTCTGCACCTCCAGCTTTTAGCACCAAACTTACTTGCATGAAGGTTTTATCTAACTTCATAGACAATTTAAATACAAGCCAGCTAGCCCACCTTTATACTGTATGTCTTTTCCATTGGATGCCTCTGACTCTTGTTTGTTATCTTCAGTCTTAGCATCAGTCTTCTTCTTGGGACTGTCTTCAGGCTGTGCCCGCACCATGAGCTGGATAACATCATTGAGTTTGATGTTGTAGTCGTAGAATGTGTAACCATTTTCAAGCTGTAATTAATTATTTGAGCAAATTGTATAATTGTGAGGACAAAAAGAAAATATGTATTTTTATTTGACTCAGAATTAGGCACAGAATATCTGCTGCAGGACCAGAGTGAAGGAAGAGACTTCACCTATTATTTAATCATAAACAATAATTATTTGCTAGTGACCATGAAAGTGGCGAAGCTCTGAGCGCACAAAATAGCCATGCCAGCAACATTAAAAGAATAATATTTCCTGCCAAAAACAGTGCTTGAAGAGATTAAGATTGGTTCTTATGAGCAAAAACTTTAAAAAAGTCTAAACAAAGAAAAGACAATTACTAAGTCACTTAGATTGTTTGTCATAAACAGTGATTGGAATAGGTACAACGAGAAAGAGACTATGCTTGCAATTTTTTTAATTGTATGTTGAGAATTCTTCTAACAACTGCAACTTCATTGTTGCAGTGTCTTTGTTGATGTCTTGCTTTTATGAATATAATCGGTGTTAAAAAAGAAATTTACAAACAACTTTAGCAGCAATGACGTCATCAACAAGGCTTGAGGATAGTCACTTACTCATTGTAAGCATAGTGCAATTTGGTGGGATATCGTGACTATTTTTAATATCCCTCTTAATTGGGATTTAAAATGCAAATGTAAGCAATAACTATTGAGGGAACTTAATTAATTCAAAACATAAGTTTTATAGTGAGCATCACATAGTAATAATGGGGGTAAAGCACTACTAGAACAATAAATAAAATTATAAAAAATATATATTGTTGCTGCTTTAAAGCACAGTTAGTTTCTAAATACTTTACAATATTACACAGCATACTCAGACAAAACTGCATAAAAATAACAAAATATTTAAAATATAGCAATGTTTATTATTGTCAGATGAAAAACATTTGATTATAAAAAATCATAATATCCAACTTCCTACAAGGCTTATCCACATTAATAGAATGTTTACCCTAAATTTCACTACCTATTATTCTCACCAGCTTTGCTTGAAATAGATCTTTTTTACCTTAGGTCACATTCATTACACATACATTACACAACAATGTTGAGTAGCTTGTATAAAAGAACAATGGATAAATGAGTGGCAAATCTTTTGTTATGCAAATGTAATACATAGCTACTCCAATAAGAAATTTGTAAGATAATATGTTAAATATTGTACAGTATGGTAATCCTACCACTCCATAAAATCAAAAGTTTGTGAAGATGGATGTTTAGATGTTTATTACTCTTTAACACCGTAACAACGGAAAGGACTGTGATGAAACTTTATAGTATTATAAAGTTAAATAAATAATTTTATCTCTAGTGGTATTTAAAGTGAAAAGACATTGTTTTGTCCATGTGAATGAGGCAAAAGTTGTTTTGTTTAAGTGGTTTCAGCTTACCCCCATGGGGAAAAGTAAACTATGTATGTAAACTTTGTCTTATATATAAGGTATTTGGACAATTCATTTACAAGTTACGACAAGCTAAATGTTGCTATGCGGATCACAACAGCTACAATAAGAATACCTATATTTCCCGTAAAAATTATGCAGTTTGATTTAACCAAGTTGAGGCCATGGGTAGATGTACTCAGTAAGTAATGCTCTCTGAAGAAGCCAGAATACAAATGCTAGATCTAGTAGTAACTTTATAATAAGGTTGTAAATTGATGTTTTATATGTCTAGTATTGCTGAATTGTGTAACATTTACTTCAGGTTAATAAAAACTTTGAAGAAAAATAATTGGGCATTTATGAATTTGGATAAATGGATATGATTTGGATAGTACAACATGGACATCTTTCACCTTAAAACAGCCATGTGGGTCTCGAATTTAGCATGGATTCAATTAATCAAGTTGCTAGATAATATCACTACATCTAAAATCAAGCCTCTGTGAGCACTTAGCATCGCGGCATTTTTAACCGTCGCGATGTGTTGTGACGTCACAACTACTGGCTTACGTGAATAAACACTGAATACAGCATGATAACACCTGCATACGATTTGACCTCGATTCTTGTGTGGTCATGCTAGGCCTTCTCACACAGCTAAGAATAGATTTTAGACACAAACTTCCATTGTTTTACTCACCAACTTCCCGCCGTAAAATAATCTTTGTAACTTCGGTTGGACATCAAACTTCTCTTTTATAATACGCCGGAATTGATCAATCTTCGTCAACTTAGACTCGACCACTACTATGGTGTCGGGCTTACCAAATATACGTATTCGCACGTGCATTTTGACTAACTGAATAATTTATGACGTTATTTTACAAAACGCAGCAGGTATCCACTACTTTTCATCATTACGAACCGTGCGTGACAAAAAATTTAAATGACATGACATAACGGGTAAAATGGCGCGAAAACTATGCTGTCAATGTCAAAAACAAACTCTTCATTACTGGAATGTCAAAAATAAAAACATAAAAATGCGTGGTTTTTTTTAATTCACCCCAATAAAAAGCTTGAAAATTAAAATTCTAACATTATTGTGAACCATTTATTTTTCTACTTTCTTAAATTGAGATTCTCTTTACATGAAATTATTTCCCCTCATATCCCTCGTCCCACATCCGTTAAATGTCTCCTCTTGTGTTTTCTTATTTGTATATAAATAGACTCTGTTGAAATTATTAAAATAAAGTTGTAAATTATAACAACTTATCTTATAAATATATAAATTGTTTTTTTCTCTTAGAACACTATTTTATCTCTGCTGTGTTCTACACAACAATGATAATTACTAATATAATCTCCAGCGTTTGATGGTCTACCATAGTACCTAAGTGATATTGGCAAAATTGTGGTGTCTCTTTCCACAAACGCCTCTAAATAAATAAGTTAACACTCTAGTTCAAAATGGCAATGAAACCGACGTATACTCAACGTGAAACGGATGGGCACACCTACCCATCCGTTTCACCTTCTACACAACTCCTATGTTACGTAGCTCGATGTAATTTTAGCTCATGTTACTCAGTGATAAACTGTTAATGTAGCGTAATAATAATGGTTTTATATTAATTGTTGTAATCACTGCAGTAATGTTTGAGTTTATTTTTTACGAACATAAAATTTTTAAATATTTCCTCTTTGTGATATTAGTGTAGCATATTATTATGAACTAGTACAAATTGTTTTACACAACATTAATTTTAGTCGATTATTTTCAAAATATTGATCAGACCCAGGAATGTCATAGAGGAAAAGGCCCCTGGAGTCGGTATAATTAAACCTACCATTCCCGTGTTTGCATCGCTATTAACACACACAGTATATGTGTGTGTTAATAGCGATGCAAACACGTGCAGCATGAATGTGTTTACCTCGCCTTTTTAAAAAGTGGCAGTTATTTTTCGGAGATTCGCTCTGTCTTCTTTCTAGTGGTTATAAATTGTGTTGTGGTTTTGTCTCGATGTCTTATTTACCCACATACAAATGTGGATTTGTAATAAAACAATTCATAACATCTGCTATTGTTCTACTTGTCAGTTGGAACATTTCTCATGACTGAAACATGTATAAAAGAAATCATAGTATTGTGCAATAATAAAATAGTTAGCAGTGGGCAGTTTAGCGGTGTAAGTCTTTAATTGATAGATTAAACTAAAAGCTATAAACTGTGCCAATTACTGAAAATTCTAATGGGTTTTGATTTCGTTAGTTCGATATTTTGTTACTAGTAGTAAAACGCCAACCATGTCTGTCGTTGGGTTACTCTTAAGTATTTTAGCAATATTTTGCAAGAATGCAAGTTCAAAGCTGGCTTCTTTGGTAAAATTTCGATACAAAAACATCTGCTATATTTTACAGTTTTACTTTATTTATCGTTTTATTCTCTTTTAGCATCCAGTTCTTGTGGCCCGTTCGTCCCTGGATTGGATGCCAAGCAGGATTAATTCTCTGTATTCCGATGTCGGAGCTTGGAGCGGAAAATTTGTATGTTTCAACTAGCAAAAAGAAAACAAGATATATTTTTATATATTAATGACTTTTTTTTAGTAGATATAAAATTATAAATTACTTTTCAGAGGCCAGTCATGGACGAAATAGAATCGGACGAGGCTTTGAGATTTTACCAATTTCTAAATTACTTAGATGGCTCGAGCTTTGGAACAGGTTAATAGATTTCGAAATGAATTATTCAAAAATAGAAGTTAAGATCTTCCATTATAACAAAGTATTCTGATTACCAGGTCCCATTGATGAATTTGTAGATGCGATGGGCAGATTAGCAAATTATATGAAGCAACAAAACAGCAGAGAAACACAAGCACGTGGCATGCGTGAACTCGAAGCAATAAATGGTGAAAAAGGTAACATCTTCAAATCCAACATTAATAAAATAAATAGTCACAATTTCAAAGGAATACGGTGCCCTTACCTGATATAATGGACGCACTCACGTTGGATACCTAGGAGGAGGCTCCCTGGTGTATGATATTTGCCGACGACATTGTGTCAGTTGCAGAGAGTGGTCCAGAGCAGATTGACGATGTATTGGAAAAGACTGGTGAATGTTGGTCTGAAATTAAGTAGGGCCAAAACAAAATAATTATTCAGTCATTTGGGTAATCTCCTTGACTTGACCTGAGATCACACACTTCTTAGCGTTTCAGCAAGAGCTATCTCTTGCCAAAACGCTAAGAAGATGAGATTGTTGACGTAGATGTTGGAATCGATTGTCTTCATATGGGCATATAATGTAAAGGAAGGACGAGCCAAATGTGGCTAAAAGAATGATGAATATAAATGTTGAAGGATGGATAGGGAGAAGAAGACCAAGGATACGATAGATAGATTGTGTGAGAAATGATATGAAAGAAAAGGAGTGAATGATGAATATGACGTAATAAAATCGAAAAAATTGTGTTGCACCAACCAAGTAACATGGGACAAGGGCAAGAAGATGTTGAAAAATTACATAGGAAGGAAGACCTGAGTAAAAACCGCATCACCATTATCAGCCAGAGCCTGTCTTCAGCCACTGGGTATTAGTATATCTTCAGTTCGTCCATAACCCGAATAATATTACTTAATTCTTTATTTTATGTTTAGGAAACAGTATCAAAACCGTGTTAGAGATTAGTACACTAATAATGAGAAAAAAACGCAAGTTCTTTTGCACGGGAGAAGTAAAGGAGCCGATTGTGAACAACAAAATTATTTGCAAGGTAACGCTTCTGATTTCAAAAAGCATTCTGTGAAACTTTATTGATAATGGGATTAAAGTAAACTTCTTTGTATAATTAGGATAGGATACTACTTCCCATTGCCGGTGCTTCCTGCAGAGACGCTATTATGTATTGGCACCCGGACTTGACGGAAGAACATTACTGTGTTGGCGCTCTAGAAGCTAAAAGTGCCGTTCATATTATGGATATTGAAGGTAATTTTTACCAAATTTATGTTGGTTTAAATATTCATTCTTACGTTCTTGATCATGATTTATTTTGTTTTCAGGTGATATGTTTTGCAAAGGAGACGATTATTCTAAGCGAGAGTTTCTTCTGGCCTGTGATTTTTATGAAGACCAAGAGGCACCAGTTGCCGATTTACTTCAGTATTATCCTGACCCTGATCCTGAAATTACTCCAAAATTATTCTAATAATCGCTATTGAATTAAAATTTTCGTTTTAATTCCTTTAATTATTGTTCGTTAACTAATTCGTCCTACCACCGTGTGATTTTTCTATTTCTTGGGTTTTTTTCTCACAAAACCACGAAAAACACGAAGTCGATGGTTTTGCCAGTGACCAGACCGTGTCACAGGCGCGTTTGTGTTCCACTCGCGCCTCAAAGAGATGTCAGTAAAGCAGAGGGGCCGTCAGGGCCACAGCCTGGAGGAGTGACGGGACGGTGCTAATAGAATTCAGTGGCCTCGAACAACAGAGAGCAAAAGAAGAAACATGGATGGGTTTCAGTCATAGGCGGATTGGAAAAAGTTATTCTGATTATTTATGGTGATTTCCAATACGAAAATAAAGTGGTACGCTGAAGAATTAGGAAGCAATAATCATCTGCCTAGGCCCTAGCCTTTTCCTAACCAGTTAACTAAAGTTCATATTATGATACTGATATCAATATACTGATTTTTTATGACAGCGACTGCCTATCTGACCTCCATAACCCAGTTAGTACCGGGTACCACCCGATACCCCTCGGCAAGACTATTTATCAGACTTTTCATGGCACAGACTACCTTTAACGACAAAGATGTACAAATGACAGTTGGGACTTGGGACCAACGGCTTCACGTGCCTTCACTGGCCACTCATCTACAGATCCACCCCAAGACAAGGGTGAAGATTGATTCGAACGGCTATTATTATTTAGCCTCAAGCAAAAGCAATTTATTGGTACTTGATGGTACATCTTTGTGTGAGACAATGCAGCCCTAAATTGGAAACAATTTTTTTTTCAACTTAGAGTGAAAAGCTTACTAAGTTCAAAAGTAATTAAACGAATAGTAATTATTCGACTAAATGAGAATTGTTGTTTTTTTTTTAATATTGATCGATGTGCAAAGATGAACGAAATTGTCCGTAAAATTGTATACATCTGTGTATTTTTATTTAAAAATGTGCGACCTAAAACGAGGTAGCGCGAAAATTTTCTCAAATTCGTTCTGTCTGCGCCGCAAGTACGCCGCATGTCTAGTTCGTTATTCGTATTAGATTGCGGGCGCCCGCCGTCGCCAGTAATTTATAAATAAGCGCAATTTTTTATCCAATCGTAAATAATAAACATTTCAATTTAATGAAGTAATACAGTTTGTTTGGAAAATAACTAACGTGGGTTTTTATTGAATGTTAAGTAGAAATGAGAAAAGCATTCTGTTCTGTTAGGTTAGTTATGCCTAGGGTTGGCTAACACTGCGTTTGTCTGAAGAAGAGCGTTTTTAATTGCACTTGTTGAATAAAACTGCAAAAATGAGTGATGAAAAAGTGAAGATGCGCAAGCAGCTTGGGCTGCTCGAAGGGGTAGCTATTATTTTAGGGATAATATTTGGTAGTGGTATTTTTATATCTCCCAAGGAGGTTTTAGAAAAAACTGGGTCAGTATGGGGCGCACTCTCCGTATGGGCAGCCTGTGGAGGCCTAGCTACACTCGGGGCTATGTCCTATGCAGAATTAGGTAAGTATTACAACCCGATTATTTATAGTTTAAAAAAAATACGCTGCGACATACTACAGATACATCGCAATAACAAATATTTGCATTGCTTTGTTGTTAATAAAGTAATTTATAAAATACATCTTAGCTGGCTATTATAAATTTGATTTAGTGTTTGAATGTCAAACAGGGCGTCATAGAAAAATAAATTAAATTCGTTGCTGTAATGGTTATCTAACTTATTGCCACCTTTTTTTTATATGATGCGAACATTTTGCTTATTTCCAAGTTTCATTATAATTCTATATGCACTGTCTGTCAGGAAATGTAAAAATAAAAAACTTAGCTGATCTGAATTTAGATAAGTTCTGTCTTTTTTGTAAAAACAATGGGGTTTCTCCTGCATTGTGGGTATCCTGTATCACATTTAAACACAGCCAGACCCGGATCAACTACCTGAAGGCCATACAAATATTTTTATGTGCAAGTTAAGTTCCAGTTGAATCTGAATCATATCTATTCCATTAAAAAGGCTATTTATAAAAATAATGGATGGTGATTATTTATGAACTATTGTAGTACCTATTCAAATTTTCGTTTTAGCAATATTCTGTCTAATATACCTGACATTCCATGTCAATGCAAGAAAATAAAAAATTAAAACTCATTTACTCAAACTAGGCTAATGATCAGCAATTTTTGAACGTCATTACACATGGCAGTCCCCTGAAACACCCACCCTTATCCACTTCCTAATATTTTAGCTGGGAAGAAGAGATGCCAGAACAAACTCCACCTTTTGATGAACCAGACCATATACCTTAACCTTTTGATAATACTTGCTAGTAGAATGTGATGCTGCAATCAACACAATAATATCAAAGCATGATGAAAAGCTCTGCAAACTTAACATTATTTAAAAGCATTTTTAGAAGTTGGTTGATAAGACTTAAAATGCATACTTATTTTTTGCAAAATCAAGCAGACGAGAGAGCAGTGTTTTAATATGTTTATTGCTTGCTTATACTATGCATGCTAAATAATACTATAAATGCAGAAAAAACATGGAAAAATGAGTCGAGTGAACAACTTAACTTGTTTTTAAACGTTTGCTTCACAATTTTTCAACATGCAGGGAATTCATGCAAAACTAGGTTTCTCTGTAATAAACACTATATAATGCCTTGTGAGTGGGACTAGCTTATATTTGAGTAGTTCATCCGAAGATTTTAAGGGCAGAAACCACACACAAATAAACATGTTTTTGTAATTCTTACCCAGGTACCACTCTGGCACAAAGCGGAGGTGATTACCACTACATCAATGAGGCATATGGACCCTTGCCAGCATTCCTCTACCTGTGGGATGCCAACTTAGTATTTGTGTAAGTAATATTTTATTTCTTATATTAACATAACATCAAACTTTCCCTGCCCTGTTATCCTGATAATTGATGCGATTGCTTAAGTAATGTACATATGCATTGCATTCATCGAAAATTATTCTTCTTCAACCCATCCAATGCTGAGTGCAGGTGACTTCCAAATCTCTCCACTTGTGGCAGATTTGTGTCTTGCCAGTGCCAGTGGCTGGTTTATGTTATGACAGCAAAAGTTTTAAATAAATATAAAAATGGAATTAAATTAAAATAGAATCTAATTAAAAAAATTAGCTGACTGAACTTCAAAAAAATAATCATGTTTGAATGTTGCAAACATAGTTTTTTTTTTATTTCATATCTTAATTTATTAGTTTACCCTTTTAAAAAGTAAGTTAGTATGTTGTTATTTTTTGGTATCAAATCTTGTGATCATGGCAAGTGGTGACAATACAAATTAAATAATACAAACAATGACACTAAATGTTGCTGCACAACATTTAGTGTCATTGTAACACCACTGTTTGTGTTAACGTTTCGTATAGATAAAATTACAGTTGATTTCGGTTTCACCCGTGTCTTTGGTTACTGCCTTGCACCCGTGGGTAGTAGCGTGTTGTTATATAGCCTTAGTTACTCAGGAATAATGTAGCTTTTCTAATAGTCAAATTTTTTTTTAATCAGTTGTTTTGTTTTTAAATTTCTTCTTATATTTTTCTTTATAAAGTTAATTTAGGTTTATATAATACTTTATTAACACACACAAGTTAGGTATAGATATAGAAAATAAAAAGAAGTTTATGTTTTCTCTTAGATCCAGATATTTCTGGACTAATATCATGAAACCAATCCACATTACAATTCCTCCTGCTGATTGGTTATTGATCATGAACTGAATTGATCTTTTAATTTGCGTCTTAGTCAAATAATAATTAATCCAAGGTTTTATTGGGTTAGGTTTGCGTTTTGCGTCCATATTTCTTTTTTTAATGGTGCAGCTATATTAAACATAAATGAATGTATGCCGCCATAGCGAAATTTAAAACACACTAAATCTTGTTTAATGAAAAGGGCTTGAATGAATTGGTCTGTACGAGTTTCGCCGTTTTAATAAGATACGTCCGATTTGTCCTGTGTAAATCGATAGTCAATACAAACTAGTCGTAAAGCTTCATGTTTCCAAGATATAATCTACCAAATTTAAAATCTATTTACTGAATGTACCATCAGTTGATCATAGTTACACATAAAACCTGTATGAATCAATAACTGGTGTCAGTACATACAGGTACTTACATAGTTTATTGAAAAACAAAAATTGCTAAAGCGTGAGGTTTCTGAGAAATAAGCTGAACAGAACAATCGTTTGCCTATTTCAAGTGCAGGGTCCAAGTGCTGGGGTTGCGGGTTGTTCGAAAGAGATACCGGCCCCGGAAAATAGGTGGCAATAGAAGGAATATGGGTGGGTTTTAGTCAGTACAAGTCTGATACTGCCCGCGCTCTGCCCAGAGCGGGGGAAGTTATTTGATGATTTCCCATGTGCCAAAAAAGGGTCTAAGTGCCGGGTAGGTGCAGTTAGCTGTGTACGAAAGATAGAAGAGAAGTTGTGGCTTATCGTGTGTTCGTTTTCATTGTGATCGGGATATACCTTGTCGCGCAGTCAGTTCAAAGATTTTCAAATTGGTCATTGTTCGAATTCGTGACCAGAGGGTAGTTTTCGTACTGGTATGATGAAGTGTGAAAACAGAGAGAATTGTTGAGTCCTTAAAGAAGGTATGTCTGAGAAAGTATTATAGAACCTTCTAGCGAGATCAAGGGAGCATACTTCAGCAAATGACGAGTAAAGTCTCTTTCCCGTTTACCCTATTCAGTGCGAGTTGTTACTCGACGCCGGACTGTGCGAGCAATACCCAATGCATAAATGGGTACATCATTGAAAGGGAGCTGGATTTTAAGCACGCCAGTACGATGCGGCAGGTTTTATTAAGTGTTATGTTGGCCTCTCGCAATGATGCTTCCCAGCTTGGTAAGCTGGTGTAAGCATCATCATTCTCCTGCTCTTATCCCAAATTATCCCGCTGTCGGCGGTCAGCATGTCTTGTTTTTTCATACTCTTCTCTAGTTCTCGTAGTTTCATCAGACACCTCCTTTCTTGCCATATCATCCTTCACATAGTCCGTCCATCACTTGTTTGGTCTTTCTCTACGAAGTATGTATGTTATTACCGAAACCAACTTTTGGCAAGTAAACATCTTCAAACAATTTGTTAAGAACCTACACAAAGTACCTAATACCTCCTGTTTGCCTACCAGTGATGCAATCTATAAGATAGGACACATATAATTGAGTTTTTGATAGATTAGTGCGTAGGGCGTTTTGGTTAAAATGTATTCCAGACTTTGCGGTGATATATTTTTTTGCCTTTTTAAAGCTAAGTGTCTGAGCGGCAATAGCGAGGTGGTCAGCTTATGAAGCTATTTTTTCTGGTGCGCAATTTGTGCGGTGTTCGCCACTTGCTCTAATTTTGCTGTATTTAAAAGGAGCATTTGGAAACTGCGATTGTTCAAGATTTCGCTGAGAATATGCACGAAGCCAATGTTTTTCGTGAGGTCGTTGACCTTTAACATGAGTCATGATAACAATAAGATGTTGACTGTGCCTTAGCTGCTGAAAGGACCAAGTACAAATCTGTCGCATACAAACCCCTTAACATGTTATTCAGATTGAGAGTCTGTAGTCCAGTCATTTTAGGTTTTATCTGGGAAAAATTCCTAGTGAGCTGAATTTTTGTATACACTTTTATTACGGTGTTATTATGAAGATGTGCAAAATAGACATCGATATCGTGCCGGCCAAAAAAGTTACTAAGGTCAAAAGGTCACGAAAATAAGTTTTTCGCAAATATTTTGCGACCTATGGCTCGGAGGTCAATAGAAATTATTATAAATTATTATTCCTCATAAAATTGTCTACAAAAAGTATCTCTTGCAGGTTTTCTGTAAAATTAACTGTTTTCGGATTAAATCAACAAGAATGCACTCACATACGGTATTGTATACCGTACACCAAGGCGTAAACTCTATTTATTGCTTTATATTAATACTAGCTTTTGCCCGCGGCTTCGCTCGCGTTAAATTTGGTAGCGCCTTATTGATTTGTAATAGCAACGCTAAGTTTTCCCGTTTCTTCCCTCTTTCTCCCTCATATCCCACTCTTTTTAAAAAAATAATAGCCTATGTCCGTCTCCTGGTTCCCAACTATCTCTGTACCAAAATTCATCAAAATCGGTTTAGCCATTAAAGCGTGAAGAGGTAACAAACAAACAAACAAACAAACAAACAAACTCACTTTCGCTTTTATAATATTAGTAAGGATTTGTAAGTTTCTTCAAAACTTTTATCTTATATTTGGACGTTTTGGGAAAGATATACTAGACTGGCTTTTGCCCGCGGCTTCGCTCACGTTAAATTCGGGGTAACACAGTTCCCCTAGCGCCTTATTGATTTGTAATAGCAACGCTAAGTTTTCCCTTTTCTTCCCTCTTTCTCCCTCACATCCCACTTTTTATTATTAAAATTAGCCTATGTACGTCTCCTGGTTCCCAACTATCTCTGTACCAAAATTCATCAAAATCGGTTTAGCCATTAAAGCGTGAAGAGGTAACAAACAAACTCACTTTCGCTTTTATAATATTAGTAAGGATAGTAGCTACGGCCTATGCCTGGTTGCCTAGTGCATCTACGACCATTTCTCGAAACTGTCCTTAGGCGGTTGGATCAAGGGCTTGATTCAGAAGGCAGTACTCCTCGATACGGCCCGCATTGTGAGACGGTTCCTGTCCCTTGGAGCCCTAACCACCGGTAGCTTGGACCTTGCTCCCAATACTGGCGGAAACCTATTTTAATATATTTAAATGTTTTTCTATATTTTTTTCAAAAATAAATTGATACTTGTGAAAAATGAATGAAGAGATAATAATGGTGACTGAAACTCAGTTACTGATCAGGGTATTTTATTACATAAAGTTATTAAAAAATAATTAAGGTCTTTATTTTATTAAACCACTAGTTGTGCCCTGCACCTACTCTACCTACCCAAACTACACAGAAACCTATACTGCCTTTAGTTTTTTTTTCTCGCCGTAAAAACCATCGTTGGACAACAACGAATATTTAAAAAAAATATTGTATAATTGGTCCAGGCGTTGTTGAGTTATGCGCTTACCAACACATTTTTCGATTCATTATTATACATATTATAGAATATAAATACGGGTAAATTAAAATAAACCTTGGCAGCTAAGAGATGACCAGATTGACGACACGTTTGGCGCAGTGGCTGAGCGATATACTGCTGCGCTGCGTGTCGCGGGTTCGATTCCCGCACGGAAGAAATATTTGTATGACCTGCAGATAGTTGTTTCGGGTCTGGCTGTTTGCGAATGTGAGTTCAAATGTTTGCAAACGCACCACACCACGTAGGAGAAATCCTAGTGTGGGGCAACGTTATCTTAAAAGATAAAAATAAAAAAATTAGAGGTTCATTTTTATATTATAGATTATTTGGCTGGTGGTGACTGGCTGGTGTTACATACCTGACCTGACTACTCTGAGATGAAATAACCGAAACAAACTCGGAGATCATATTTAAAAGACCACCAGACCAGACCTTGACTGAATAAAATCACTCACATGACACTCACACATGACCAACCATGTCTGGCAGATGTGTCTGTGATAGTCTTTTGAAGAAAGAACCACACAGATTTGAGAGGACCAGTCAGTGCATTTGTCAATTTAGAACAAACCAGACACAATAATTATGTTTTTACTATTAATAATAACTAGTTACTAGTACATGCCAGGAGGGAGACTCGTTCAGTGCCGCTGACACACCCCGCCTTGTTATATAAAATCGTCCTCAAGTGCCACTAACACGCCCCAGGTGTTTTGACACTTTCATTCGTATTATGTTATTAGTTTAGAATAATTAATATTTTTGAGGCGGTACCTGTACCAAAATTGAGAGATGCACAGAACTGAGAGGTAGAGGAAAGGGTAGGATACCCAGCAATGGGTGATTCTAGACTGAAATGATGATGATGAAAGTGTCAGTAAAATTAGTATCTTTTTGTTCTAGACCGAGCACGAATGCTATAATGTCCCTGACATTTGCTAGCAATATTCTGGATCCGATATTCCCCGGCTGCCCCATCGACCCCATGTGTAAGAAGCTGATCGCAGCCGTCACAATATGTGAGTATAAACTTTTGAATTTAACATTACACTATGAAAGATTTTTTTTAAATTTAACCTTACACTATGGAGGAAGTTTGAAAGTTTCAACTTTTCAGTAACAGAACCTACCTTACCTGTTACAGAAAAATTGAAAGGGTATGTAAAGTAGTATGTCATGGTATGGACATGCGATGAGGAGGGACGAAGTACATGTGACTAAAAGAGTGATGGATCTGAATGTTGATGGACGGAGAGCGAGAAGAAGACCTAAGAAAAGATGGATGGATTGTGTAAGTAATGATATGATGGAGAAAGAAGTAAATGATGCCCTGACGTCTGATAGGGGAGAATGGAAGAAGGAAACGTGTTGCGCCGACCCCAAATAGAATGGGACAAGTGCAAGAAAATGATGAGTATGGATGGAATGTGTGGAGGATGATATGACAAGAAAGTGCATCACTAATGCGATGACGAGTATAGTATAACGGGGTGGTGTCCGCAACTCCACAGAGGCATATTGCTCATCAAAAAACTAAATCAATCTCCGCAAAAATGATTGTTGCTAATTTTATGTTTCGGTGTGAATAATTACGTTTTACGGTAGGAATCAATGTAACGCACTCAAGACGTGCTGGTGGATGCATTGAGTAATATAGGAATCTTGAAGGCATTTAAAGTTATACAAGCAATAAACAATAATAATAATAATAGTAATAATAATAAAAATAATTGGCAACCCCAAGTGTCACGTACGTTGTGATTTGTTCCTCCAAAAAAAATTTATAAAATACCTAGTTTTCTTGGCCTCAACAGTATATAAATAAAATTCTTAGACAAAATCAATTACCAAAACCTTCATCTTCAACAATAAAAACTTGCAAAACAATCCAAAATGAATAAGAAAATCCAAATTTTTTTAATGACTGACAGGTAATGGCAGGTTGACGTTCACGACGTCACCTCTCAACAATGAAAAATGCATAACAATTACAATGTGAAATGATAACACGACTAGCGGCTCGCCAACATGCACGCCTTCCACCTCCGGACTCGCCGCTCAGCTCCGCCTCGCCGCCGCCGGAACCCAGCCTCATCGTGAGCGCTGTGACACCGGCCGTGGCAGTTGCGTCGAGCTCGAGCGACGAGTATTTTTCCCCGCCCACGACGCCACCACCTGCTTGTCGACGGGGAGGACGCCGGCCGCCGGACGGCTTAGGACTTCGAGGCCCACCGGCCTCTGATAGGGTCCCAGCTCCCGGCGGAAGTGTGCAGCGCATGCGATGGACTAGCTCCATCAACGAAAATGTCATGCGCTCATACTATGGGGCTACAGAGGGGGGAAACAACCTGACTGCGTACCGGGTTCGGATGCTCTCTCTGTTTCAGGTGCTTGAGCCAGCTGTCAACGTGTCTGCACAACGACTGTCGGATCAGGTGCGGGTAATCCAGCGTAATCGTATGTTGGATGACACCGTACTTGATCGCTTGCGAACGGAAATGCAGAGTAGTCAGGTCATTACCTCTTCGTCGCAGGCTGTGGTTCCACCACAGTCCCACCAACTAGTTAGTCACGATGACGAGGTAAGTAATGACATGGCTACTAATGTAAGTACCCAGTGCAATGAGGAAATGAGGATTGCTTTGGAGGGTGCGATTCGAGAATATCGGTACATATCGCCCGAACTTAGACCACGCTTACCTCGTTTACCCATGCATAATAAAAATAGGGCGCTGGTGGCTGTTCTGGATTCGCAGTTGTCAAACTATTTTGACAACTGCGAAACTGATGCTCACTCAATCCTGTATTGTGCGGCTGTAGCGGCGTGTCGTGTAGCTCACGTTAAATTTCCTGATGACGGAGCTACACGACCGAAACCAGTTGTACCATTTTGGCAGTGCAGGATTGAGCGGCGCATTGGTGTGGCCAGAGCACTCATCGGCAAACTAATCTGTTTCAGGGAGGGCAACACTCGACCTCGAGTGATGCGCTTTGTGAGGCGGGCATTTGCAGGGACTGACATAAGTCCTCCAGACTATATGTCCCACATCACAGAGCGCATCGACTTCTTGAAGCAGAAAGTGTATGCATGGGCAAACCGTATTCGTAGGTATAAGCGGCGGGTGGAACGATACACTTTGAATCGCACATTCCAAAGCGATGAAAGGTGGGTGTATAGAGCATGGGAGCGACCGGACCAAGGTGTGTCTGACACGCACCTGCCGGATGATGACGCCATGTGTTTGTTTTGGCGCAACATTTGGTCGGTGCCTGTCAGTCATACCGAAGGTGAATGGACTCGGGAAGTCGAACGAGCGTGTGATCCCATACCAGAAATGGGGGCCTTAACAATCAGCCCCCAAGATGTAGCTTGTGCGGTCCGTCCGCTGCCTAATTGGAAATCTCCAGGGCCGGACGGACTGCACAACTTTTGGTTAAAATGGATCCAAAGGTCGCACGCTCGTTTGGCGACCCTATTCCAGACAGCCTTAGAGTCAGGGTCGCTACCCAAGTTCTTGACGACTGGAATAACCCACCTGCTCCATAAATCGGGTAGTACGACGGAACCCAAAAATTATAGACCAATAACGTGTCTTCCTACAATCTATAAAGTTCTTACATCCATTTTGAGGGCTAAAATCACTAAACACATAGATGACAATTCTATCATGTCTGCTTCTCAGAATGGATGTAGGAACGGGTCCCGTGGTACTAAGGAGCTGCTCCTCATTGATATGGCCATTAGTCAACAGGTTCGCCGTTCCCGAAGGCATCTGTCGACATGTTGGATAGACTATAAGAAGGCCTATGACTCCGTGCCACACACATGGCTCATGAGGGTGCTAGAATTGTATAAAGTTGATGCAACTCTGCGCACCTTCCTGAGCTCGTGTATGAGGCAATGGAATACGGTCCTTCGCTATCCAGGATGTCGGCAGATTCAGAGGAATAGTGAGCCGATAAGGATAGAGCGAGGTATATTCCAGGGCGATAGTTTGAGTCCACTTTGGTTCTGCTTAGCCTTGAATCCTCTAAGCACGTTGCTGGAGGATTCAGGTCTGGGCTATCGATTGAGGAGAGGTGGTCGGGTTATATCTCACCTCCTTTACATGGATGACCTGAAACTCTTTGCCCCCAACGATTCGCAACTGATGGAACTACTGAAGGTAACTGAAACCTTTAGTAGTGCCATCAGTATGGAATTTGGTGTGGACAAATGTGCGGTCATGCATGTAAAGCGAGGGGAAATTGTGGAATCTGTGGGAACCCAGCTCTCGGATTCCATACACCTTAGATCCCTCTCAGCAAACGAAACCTACAAGTATTTGGGTATGTCGGAAGCGTTGGGTATCAATGTTGCTGACATGAAGCAATCGTTGAAGGAACGCTTCTTTGGCCGCCTGAGAAAAGTATTTAATAGTCTTTTATCAGGTGGAAACAAGGTGCGTGCTTTCAACGGTTGGGTCATGCCGGTTTTGATGTACTCTTTCGGCATACTCAAATGGACTCAAACAGAACTAGATGCTCTGGATAGAAAAGTCCGTACATTGTTGACGGCATATCGTATGCATCACCCACGGTCTTCGGTTATGAGACTGTATATCCCACGGAGTTGTGGTGGTCGAGGCTTTTTAAACGCCAAGACTCTCCACAATCGTGAGATATGCAGTCTCAGGGAGTATTTCTTGGAAGCCGACGTGGGGATGCATCGAGATGTGGTTACGGTGGACAAGGGCTTTACCCCGCTCTCCTTGGCTAAAGAGAACTGGCGCAAACCTGTAGTGCTTGACACTAACGACCGCAGGGAGGTATGGCAGAGTAAGGAGCTTCACGGACGCTTTTTCCGGGCCCTACATGGACCCGATGTAGATCAACCAGCGTCCGTAGCCTGGCTACGTTCCGGGGATCTCTTTGGAGAAACTGAAGGTTTTGTCTGTGCAATTATGGATGAAGTTATGATGACGAATAACTACCGGAGATTTATTGTGAAGGACGGCACGGTTGACATATGTCGGGCATGCCACCGTCCGGGTGAATCAATTCGACACATTATCTCCGGTTGTTCTCGTCTAGCTAACGGAGAGTACTTGCATAGACACAACCTTGTAGCCAGGATTATTCATCAGCAACTTGCTCTAAAATATAGCCTTGTGGAATCGGAAGTGCCGTACTACAGGTATGAGCCCGACCCAGTTCTCGAACATGGCAATATCACATTGTACTGGGATCGATCCATCATCACTGACAGGACTATTGTTGCCAACAAGCCTGATATAGTGGTGGTGGATCGATCAGAGCGGCGCGCAATGATTGTTGACATAACAGTCCCGCATGATGAGAACCTCGTGAAAGCCGAGAAAGATAAGCAAATCAAGTATATTGACTTGGCTCGCGAGGTTGTCGACATGTGGGATGTGGACTCAGCGATCATTGTGCCGATAGTCGTATCTGCCAATGGCTTAATTGCCAAGAGCCTCGACCAACACCTGAGGAGGCTCTCGTTAGGCAGCTGGATCAAGGGCTTGATACAGAAAGCGGTGCTCCTGGACACGGCTCGTATTGTTAGGAGGTTCCTTTCTCTGGAGCCCTGACCGCCGGTAGCTTGGACCCTGTTCCCGATACCGGTGGGCTACTATTTTTACATTTTTAAATGTTTTTTTATTTTTTGTTTTTAAGAAATATTTAAAAATTTAATTATATGTATAGAAAACAATAAATGGAAAAAAAAATAATAGTTGTATAAGCAATTAACTTGTATGTTTTTAAAAGTTGTGAGCAAGTTGATATTTTAATCTTCAATATCTAGGTCACTCGAAGAATTCACAAGTATGGCAAGATTCACAAGTATACCTAGTAAATTTCACAAGTATGGTAAAGAACAAAAAGTTCATTCTTTTTTCACCGTCCCAAGGGACTGCAGTCTATGGTTTTGATTTCATTTCGATAGCTCCACGCGTTTCCAAAATAATGGGTCTTGACAGACAGACAGAATGAGCAACCAACAACATATTGAAGTTGAGTTAGCAACATATTGAAATGAATGACTTTTATATGTGGAAATTTACCATATCAGAGCTTAGTATGAGTGTTGACGATTAATATTACATTGTTGTTATGTTAAGATTTACAGGCAGTTCATTACAATATATACTTTACAACAAATATAATGTACTTAATAATACATATAAGTGTTAGCCAAGCAAGTAGTTAGAGGAATTTTATCAGGAGATTGCCTTGTAGTTAAAATTCATCTCATTCTTGATTCGCATCTTTACAATACAAAAGCGTACGAGTATTTCTAGGAAACGAATACAACGCGACTCTCCGTAAGCCCATGTCAGGTTATTTACCTACATTTTTAATGCAAAATACTTTCTTCAATGCCTGGAATTAACATAGCGTGTTGGGCATTCAAAAAAACAAACAGTCCAATGATCTTTGCCCATTTTATTGATTTATGTACACACAGAACAATTTATAAAAAAGTACATAAGGAAAAAAGAGCACAAAGGTACTGCTTATTTCATAAAGAAATCTCTTCCAGCAGACCTGCGATAAAACAGATGGAAAAAAATAAGCACGTAGACACAGCGTGTAAAAAAAAAATACAACTTAAGCACTAACTTAAATAAACAAAACTTTATCAATAAAGAAAACTTACATACTAATAGAAATAAAAATAATAAATACATCTTTACATTTATACAATCTAAAATACTTAATACATATCTAAAATATATATGCAAAATATCAAACTATAGAGGAGAGGTAGTGTTCTTTGACCAGTTTTTTAAAAACAGAGATAGTTTTAGCGCCACAAATGTTAGCCGGAAGTGAGTTCCACAAACGCACTGCATGGATAGAGAAGGAGTAGGAATAAAAGTCGGTTTTATGGGAAGGGAAATTGAGATGATGACGCAAATGCGATCTACACAAAGCGTCAGGAGGACAGGTAAATGAAAAACGGTCTCGTAGGTAAATGGGATATGCAGGGTTATAGAGGATGTTGAATAAAAGGCATATTATTCGAGTGTTCCAGCGAAGGCGAATAGGTAGCCACTTTAGTTCCTTGCGGAATTGAGAGACATGGTCGAAGAGTTTTAGTGACATAAACAAAACATAAGTTTTAGCTTGTACTTGAAGGCAGAGTAGTATACACCGCCTGATGGTTATGTTTAAGTGTAATAGGAAACGACCCTATTGCTAAGTACGGTATTAAACTTTGTGCTACTATTGAGATTTTATTTGGTGGAAAACCTTTGACCAACCCAGAATTCAAACTCAGTACCTCATGTTAAGTAATTGCCAGCGCGACCTTCTAACATACCGAAGAAAATTCTTAAAAATGTTTCTCTTTCTAGGTTTCCTGACGTTCATAAACGCTTACGACGTCAGATTCACCACAAGGATTCAGAATGTCTTCATGTTCACCAAGATAACGGCGCTGCTCATCATCATAGTGGGAGGCATCGTCTGGATGAGCAAAGGTATGTTAAAATTGAATTAAACATTTCTCTATAACGAAGTATCTTAGCCTCGGCTTCTGAACGGAATTTGAACGAGTTCCGGAGGCTCGCGTAACACCTCTCCGCGATAAAAAATCGCCCTTGTGATATGCAGGGTTAACTTGAGCGTTGAAGAAGAATTGTCTTTTAACCGCTGTTGTCTTGCACCATGGAAAGTCATCTAAAGACCCATAACCACGCGTACTTGTTTTTGAAGCGATCCCCAAATTAGTCCTTTCATAAACATGACTTTTGATTTTGCGTCACTGTCAATGCTATAGCGATTTCTAAAGTCCTTGCAAAAAAGGTTGCTATTGTTAAAATCTTCCATATTTACAGGATGTTATATCCTCAACAAGGAAACACTGATTTTGTATCACTTCATATTTAATGTAAAAAACCAAAAGGTAATATTAAAACAACTGTTAGGATATCAAAAAATACACATCTTCGAACCGGTTCTTGTAAAGGATTACCAACAAGTGAACCCCAATTTTCTTATGACAAAAGGCTCTTGTCAATCAAACATTCTGCATTTGAAATACATTTCTTCTTTTTACCAAAGACAATTACATAGTAAAATTTCTTTCTATAACAGCTATTAGGTTACTGCCACTGACTAATCTTTTAAAGCAGTGATGCGTATTCTCGTTGCTATGGGATTTTTTCTATGATTGGTAAAATTACGGCGAAAAGGCTGTAGGACATATTTTCTCTGAGGAATTATCGTTCAGTGATCACCGTTGTCATGGAGAGTACGTGTAATAATTGTTCTTGCTATTTTTTTTTTACCAAGATTTATCGGAACGGAGGCGGATGTCTGCTCCAGCTCAATCTTATCTCCGGATGTTTTTATTTCAGCAAACGTTTTGTTTTGTCTTATCTACGCAGTCTCCGAGTGTGAAATCTCTTATTGTTAAATAAGTCCGCCGCATCGCTGCTGATATTCAGGCAAGCTCTCTAAGAGCGGAACTAAAAACTACATCCAGCATTTCAATAACACTGAACCCCATACTAGGATACCCTGTGTCGGTCGGTTCAGTCTCTATGGTTGAACAATATACTATTTCTGGAATTTTCAAAAGGATTTCTACTAAACATTAAAGAGAGATGGTTGGCTGATGTGTTGTTTACAGCGGCGTTTGGCATTCAGAAAGACTACGGTTGTGAGTGAGAAAGTGAGGTGTGAGTGTGTGTGAGTAGAAGTTGGTGAGAGTGTGGGTGTGGATGATGGTGAGTGGGAATCTGAAACAGCCCAGTGCACCTCATATCCTCGTATTTTCGGTTCTTAAATATTTGTTGGTTTCCTCAAAATATTTTCTCATCCATTCATCTTTGATTCGATTTATAATTGTGTCTTAAAAAGATGTTTAAATAACAAGGTATTGGAAAGTGGAGAACAATGCAAGTAACATCTGATGGTGCAACAGGTGGATTTTATGCGTTAATTAAACAAGCCGGTTATTTGCAGTTAGTGTTGTTTTTACCGGAACGTAATTGGTCATTTACATTTTACATGTATTTCATATCTGGCCTTTTCGATGAAATAAAATCAAATTTTTATTTGCTAGAATTTTAGAAGTAAAAAAGGTTCATTTATTAACAGTAGCTGGCGACCGAGTGATATCGAAAACAAAAACCCTATGTGTTATTCCAGACTATAATCTACTAAATTTCATCAAGATCAGTTCAACCGTTTTGACGTGAAAGAGTCACAAATATCCATACTGGATGTATGGATGTTTGTGACTCTTTCACATTTCCATCCTCACAAACATTCACATTTATAATATTAGTAAGATTTGCCATAGAACTAAGAGCATACTTATGTACTTAGCACATTCTCTGTATGATAATATTTTACCTTGCATTGAGACAACAGATTTAATATTCGAAAGAAGGATGAAAATGCAATACAAATGGCTGTGACGTATGGACAGACAGACGGACGGACAGGGTAAATCCAAAAGGGTTCCGTTTTTGTCATTTGGCAATAGAACCCCAAAACACCTGCCTCGCTGCGGACCTCTGCTGTAATGACCTCTGGGCTATCGACCACTGACTCAAGTCTAATGCCCACTGCTTTCTCTTCAAGGTTCCTAAACATATATGGGCAATACACGCTCATAAAAATATAACGAACTAGCTTTTGCCCGCGGCTTCGCTCGCGTTTAATTCGGCGTGACACAGTTCCCCTTTACTGATTTGCAGGTACCTGCTACTTGTAGGTTTTGCCCTAGCGCCTTATTTATTGTAATAGCAAAGCTAAGTTTTCCCTTTTCTTTCCTCTTTCTCCCTCATTTCTCACTTTTTTTTAAAAAACGTTAGCCTATGTCCGTCTCCAGGGTCCCAACTGTATCTGTACCGAAATTCATTAAAATCGGTTTAGCCATTAAGGCGTGAAGACGTAACAAACAAACTCTTTCGCTTTTATAATATTGGTAAGGATTATATCATGTACCTACGGTTTTAATTACTGTTTTGTTAAGTGTCAATTAAGAGTTATGTCTTATTGTGTGTGAGAATTAAATATGTTTCTGTTGTACATTAAAGACTCATCTGTTTAATTATACATGATTGGCCTTAAGTGGATGTAAAGTTACTGGTATTGTTTGCTTGTATTACCACGGCTCGGCGAACAGGCATTTTTAAAAAGAGTAAGTCCTAGTACAAGGAAAATAATAACTGAGAAAGAGGTGTAGTTGATACTCCTTGTGACTTTCAGTTCCCTTGACCCAAAGTAAATTTGATTTTGATGACCACTGGTCCCACTGCTAATAAATATGGCAATAACACAAAAGAGTGGTCTAGATAAAGGATAAGGGTCCAAGCCAGGTCCGGGCAGGGGCTTGCCAGAGCCTCCGCCTGCCGGGGTTGCGGGTTGTTCGAAAGAGATACCGCGGCCCAGGAACGTAAAGGGCAATATAAGGAACATGGCTGGGTTTTAGTCAGTAAAAGTCTGACAGTCCCCCCGCTCCGCCCAGAGTGGGGGAAGTTATTTGATGATTTCCCACCCCAAAAAAAAAAGCCAGGTCCGGGCATATTGGCCGTAACTGCCATCGGCACAATGACAGCCGAGCTCTCATTCCACATATCGACAACCTCGATATATATTAGTTGTTACGAGAATTTATTATTATTATAAGTTTCTTTGGAGAATAAATTACAACTAGGACTACTATATTGAGAGGCAGCTTGTGAACTTCTACCTAGGGGGTGGTAAAACCCCACTGGGGAGCGAGGCAGGAGTGTAACGACCCAACAATCAATAAAATTCATACATGGCCTGCAAATTCCATTGTTTGGTCATTCGAAATGATTGTTACTATAACTATTCCCATGACACCTGCGCACTTGATGATGTTATATCTGCATTATAAATATAAAAAAATGCCATCACGTGTTTCGTCTCGGAAGTTTTGACTTATTACTTCATCATCAACAATTTTATTAAAAACCGGGAAAGAGCCACTAAGACTCGCCCAACGTATTCCGTACATATTTGCGACATAAACAGCCATGTCTTTTGACGTATGGGGTTGATTTTTACAGTACAAAGAGACCACAGAGTTGAGTAAGTATATGGTTTTAATTTCAAATCGATACCTCAACGTATTCCCGAGATAAGTCTTGACTGACAGACAGACAGACAGATGGACAACAAAGTGAATTAATAAGGGTTTCGTTTTGTCTTTTTGTGGTACAGAAAAAAATCATTTGAAGCTTTTTGTGCGAAGCAGTTAACGTTTTTGCCGCCAAGTAATACACAAATACGGGTTTGTAAGAGTTTTTAATTTTGTCCGTCGGTCAGTCACATGCATCGCATCGGCTTGACCGGGTAACGACCGAGAGACTGGGCCCTCGTTACACACAATTGTGATGTCTGACCAATCATTTACGTAGGTCATCTTTAAATTGTTCGGGCTTATCAGGGGAGTTTGTCTAAGGCTTCGCTAGTGATACTGTTTATTATTTGTGCTCAGATCAATCACCGAAGACTTCGCATGATTGATCTGGCTGGCGCGGTACGGCGTAAAAAAAAGACATGACGGTTGCACTCACTAAATGGTGTAGGAAAACCGACTAAGTGGGAGTCGGGATTCCCGTACCAAGGGTTCCGTACAAATCCTTACTAATATTATAAAAGCGAAAGTGAGTTTGTTTCTTTGTAACGTCTTCCGATTTTGATGAATTTTGGTACAGAGATAGTTGGGACCCTAAAAAAGTAAGAAAAGTGTAAGAGTAGAGGGAGTAAGAGGGAAGAAAAGGGGAGAGATAGATATTTTTTTTTCGATCATCACGCGGGTTATAATTAGCGTTAGCCCAAAGTAATTATGCCACGCACACGAAGTCGCAGGCGGAAGCTAGTTTGAGACATAAATGGCCATATCTTTTAAATGCGCATCATTAGAGGGTTGATTATTTTACAGCTCCAATGGACCACAAAATTGATAGTAGGGGAGCCCAAGCGGGGATTTCGGGATTTACTAAGCGCGGCAGATTAATATACAGGGGGATACCTTGTACCCGGTTAAGTACCTCCACAAAACATGAGCCCCATATATAAGGCCGCCCTTGAAGGATACAGGATCAGATTAGTAAAAAAAAATTGACCATCAGAAATTCTCGAGCGCGTCAGATTAAGGTAGGGTGAGTTAATTACATCCTAAAAAGTGTATATTCCACTAATCTGACAATTTGAGAGTGACGTAAAAAACGGGAGGGCAACAAAGTTGTAAAAAAAAAACGTCATCTCGACATTCTCGAGCGTAGCTAATTTTTTTTATTTTGAAGGAAATAATTCAAGAATAATGAAAAATATATAATCTGACGATTTCCGTAAGCCGAAATAACAAAAATTCGTCGATAAAGTTAAATCTCAAAGCATTTATTTCAATGCTTTGAGTGCGTGCAGCTGCGTGATGCCTACATTTCCTTCTCCGCGTTTCTATTCCTCTCTCACTCTTTCTCTATCTATTACTCTCTCACTCTTTCTCTATCTATTACTCTCTCATTCCGTCCCCACTCTGGTTTCTGCTGCCATGACGCCATCAAAGACTCGTTCGTGGCATACTGTTAACAACGTGTTTAAAATTTTAAACAATTCGGGAAGTTATTGGTTTTAACCCGTTTTGCGAAAATCGAGTTTTCATCAGATCTTGACGTTTTAAGGTCATAGGAAGCTTCCCTGACTACCCCCGTGATGTTATCACTATGTCTGTATGTATGTGTGTGTGTGTGTGTGTGTGTGTGAGTATGCGACTCGCTTATAACTTTTGAACGACTAAACCGATCGGAATCTACTAAACGGCGTTCTAAAGATTTCCCTCAAAATTAGATTTCCTGTGAATTTGAACCGATTCGGACCGATAGATTTTGAGAAATTTTGAAATATCTCAAAAAAAATAAGAAATCTTTTTTTTTTAAAGTGGTTTTTTTGGAATAACTTTTAACCGGCTTTATCGATTAACTTCAAAAATAATCCGCCTTTGAGCTTGAAAAACCACGTCGATCGCCACCAAGCTGGTCAAAATCGGTTGATTCGTTCGAGAGATATCGTGAACGAAATAACCCGAAAAAGTGTTTTTTCGGGATTACTCCGAAATTTGTGGTTCGATCAATTAAAATTGCAAAATAACTTATGAGGATGATAAAACTGCGTCGAATGCCGCCAACCGCGTGAAAATTGCTTGATCTATTCAAAAGTTATTGCGGTTTGAAAATTCCAAAAATAGTGTTCTATGAAACTTCTATCAGACTTTCGAGCTGGGCGAGCTCAAATGCATAGAAATATTATTTCTTTGAACTCAGCGAGCTCAAAATATCACTTGAATTATATTTTGAGCTCAAAAATGTCATAAGTACAATTTTAAGCGCCCAGGAATGGAATTAGCTGGAAGTTGCAGGGATGGCCTTTATGGTGAACCGTTTTTCTAATTTTTTTTTGTCAGATCAGGCGAATCCCTCTAGGTAATCGTCAGATTATGAGACAGTACATTTAGAACATAAAGATGAACCATATATATCTTAATCTGACGCCCTTGAGTATTTCAAAATGGCGATTTTTTTTTGCACATTATGAAAATGGCCGCGAGTTTGCGTCCCATCGAAATCGTCAGATTAGTGAATGAGAGCTTTTATTTGGTGCACTTAACACTACCTTAGAAAATCTGACGCGCTCGATTAAATTTTTTTTTCATTTTCGACCCTTAAATACAACCACCCGCATCATGCAAACGATCAGATTAACATACGTACATTATTAAAAATACGTAGGGCATTGATGCTATCAATATCTGACGCGCTCGAGGATGTCCATGCAACAGTTTTTTTTAAAAATCTATAGCTGCTTCCCCCACCGATGTAAAGGTATAATCAAATAACATTTTTTTCTTCTTATCATCTAAGCTTTGCATCCCAATAGGTCTCTACGACGCTCGAGTAAATCCCCATTAAGCATCGTGGGCTCCCCTACCATGAGTAGGTATATGACTTTAATGAAGAATGTTAACTAATTTTGATTATTAGCAGTCCATATTCTCTGTCAAAAATAAAAAAATACTAGTGAAAGAATTACTTATATATGTCAATTAGTTTCCGATTTAGAAGTAAAACAAGACGCGGGCAGCCGGTTACGATGTGACGTCATCACACAACATGCTCAGTCTGGCTCATTCAGTCCGCTCGTGGTCGCGCGCCCTTACCGTTGAAATTATAACTAAATACTTTTAAAAAAGTCCAATCTAAATACTAGGAAATCATGTGTTGTGCCTAAATGTAAAAATACAACGCGCGGCGCAATGTGAAAAGACGTCACAAGCGGTCACGTGACTGTTAGCGGGCTCGATATTTTTCGAAACTTTGAATGCCTATAAAATCAAAACTACTAGGTTTTTTTTACTACAACAAAAACTAGTGTGTTTGTATACACACAGGCTTTACTGAGACAACATTTCAAGCGATTTGGCATACCTAGTAACATTCTCCATTGTAACTCGATACTTCCACGCGTTCCCGAGATAAACGGTCTTGACAGACAGACAGACGGTCAACAAAGTGATCCTATAAGGGTTCTGTTTTTTTCTTTTGGGGTAGTTTCCATGTACAGGGTGTAGTCGTCACGGCACGTCCGTGACACAACCCGTTTCCATTGCAAGTGACCCAGCAGTGGGAAGCTTGTCGGCTTATAATTATACACCATAGACTGTATGGTACTGGATTGGACTACTAATACTACTATGTGGTGGAAGGTGCCAGTAGCCCCGAAATTAGATTTTTCATAAGGTTATTTACAATCTGCAGTCAATCTGGTTAGTGTCAGGATGTATGTTGATTTTTTTTTCCGCAACCGTCTTTTTTGTATTTACAGAATGATTATTTGCTTTTTTTTTACTAAAGTGGTAGTAGTAATACTTTACTATACTACTACAGCTCTATGGTCTGCACATCTGCAGTCCCATAGGGCTGTAAAAAAATCACTCCCCTAATTCTATGCAATCAAGAGATTTATGTCCGTTGATGTGGCATTTCCCATGCATGTGCAAAGGAAATCAATATCTAGTACTTTCCGATGACCAATATATACGAATAAAGAGAACAATTCGAAAAAGGAAAATTTGTAGATGCATCACAAAAAATAGATTACAAACTTTGGTAAACTTACCGCGACCTATGTTCGATGTGAAGAGCAATGTTCGGTACTTTCATTAGTTACCTACAAGCATGTTCGGAACCCTCGAAGCGCTAGTCCAACTCGCACTTGACAGGTTTTTAATATGGGGGAGCGGATGTAGCCAGAGTTATTAGTATAAGGCTTCTCAAGAGATTTGCAATTAATTGTAGTCGGAGCAATCACCGATAATTGTCATTGATACTGGTTTTTCAGCGACGCATTTAAGCTAGCCCCAGATTCAGGTGTTACCTGAACCTATATTTCCTAAACTATATTTCGCCGAAACGAGAAGAGGTGTGAGCGGTGTTCGGCGGTCGTTTTACTGGGCGTAGATACCTTAAGGAGGCCATACACGCTAGGTTTTGCATGATGGTTTTAGCCGTGCATGCATAACCGACAGGCAAGCCCTAGCGTGTATGTGATTAAACTGTACAGTTATCGGTGCATGTAAACTCGGTTATGCTTGTCGGTTTTGCATGCACGGCTAAAACCATCATGCAAAACCTAGCGTGTATGGCCTCCTTTATACACAAATATCTGCTCCAGTTTTAAAAAGTACGCATCTCCGTACAGTTTCGGTAGATACATCCGAGCTCCTAAGCATCTCTTCTCCGCTTTGGACATCACCGCGGGTTTCCCGTTCTACCTTCTCTGTAGTCGCCAGTACTTAAGTATGTTTTGTTGTTTAGGTGGTACGGAACACTTTGAAGATGGATGGGCAGACACGAAGTCCTCGGTCAGCGACTGGTCTGTCGCGTTCTACTCGGGCATCTTCTCATATTCTGGCTGGTAAGTTTAGTAGTACTAATATCTTTGCTAGTTCCACACAATTTTATTGCCCTGTCTCGTCTACAGATTTATAAATAAATGTAAGGTGGCTCAAAATTTTACCTACAGCTACTTTTCATACATAATGTGGTTGACAGTGAGCCTCTACGGGATAATAATTAATAACTGAAAGTATTGTACAATCGAGAATAAATCGTTTACTTTTTCACACACCAAAAACACTTTTTCTCGCCATTGTGAAATTTCTGATCTCGGAGCCTTTTAGTTACGGAAATGTTCCGAAATTTATAACTTTCATACGTATTTTGTTATTTTATCACCTTCCTAGCCTTTTCCCAACTATGCTGGGGTCAGATTCCAGTCTTATCGGATGCAGCTGAATGCCAGTATTTTACATGGAACGACTGCCTACCTGACCTCCATAACCCAGTTAGATAGTACTCGGTAATACGATACGTTAGACGCGACGGACGCCCGCTTAACGCAGCGCACGGCCATCCATGTTGAAATGAACGTTCAAAGTGTTAGTGTCGAATTGCCTGAGACGAACTTCTCTGATACTTCAACGCTAATTAAAATCTGGATCTAAAAACCTTCTTTATTCGTTAAAGACTACTCTGAAAGACACTCGAGAGTAAAAGGTTCATCTCAGAAAGTGTATAGCATGGTACAGAGAACTGTAGTCATGAAACATAAATACTTTTCAAAATACTTGCTTAAGTTGATTCTTAGATGGGTGATCATCCATTACATATCCAGTTTCCTCCGTGTCTTGAAAATCACATTAATCATTTGTGTTGGACATTCATTGGCAGTCAATGGCCAAAAACTTTGACAATCAGAAATTTTACTTACCAAGGGGTATCGCATTATCGTGGATACTGGGTTGGCAGTTGGTAAAAAAATGGTATTTTGTTGTATCTGGTTAGACTTTAAGCTGACCCCAGCCTAGTTAGGAAAAGGCTAAGCAGTTGATGTTGATTTGGAATACTCAGGATGTAAAGTTGACATTAGGCCTGATTGTTTCGGGCCTCCTTTCTATGATGGGTGCGGGCCCCAGTGCTGGTTCTTAGTGGTAGTTGGTGTTTCTGGAACGAGCCGGTTTCATCATGTTTACTTTTACCGTTTTCAGTGTACAAACAAAGTTAGCCTGATTCTGAAACATGCATTAAGTAAAATACTTTAAACACAAGCAGATGATAGGCAAACCGTAGCGTCCTTTTTTTTTTCGCTTTAAGTTTATTATCATAAATACAGTTATTTTACGATTAATTTCGGATAACAGTGATCTTTATTAACTTTGCGTTACAATTCATTATAGTTTGGTCAATCAAAGGTGAAAAAATCTGTAGACCCACATTTTCTTTGCTGACATCCTCATGGTACATTCTGTTGTCAGGGGGTTTAGTGCGGGGGAGGGACGCGCTAATTACATATATGAGGGCGGCGAGACCTCCTAGAGGCAGCGTCAGTCGCACACCGTCGTCTCAGCTACCCGCGCCCTTAGACCGTATCTAAGGGCGCGGGTGGCGGCGCTGAGTATATTATCATAATATTAGTTTATAAACATTAATTAAAAGTAACGCAAAATAAATCAACTATAATGGAGGAATTAGAAAAGATATCCATGCTTATCTGTAACATAAAAACAACCAATAATAAAAAGCCAACCTTCTGTTAAACTATGTAAAAACAAAATGCTGAATTAAAGTAAGATCAAATGTAATCCGTGAAATATACAGTTTTATATCTTTATTCAATATGTTTACTTTATAATACGGATCATAAACGCCAGACACCAGGCTGGACAGGTCACAGGAGAGGCTTGACACCAGGTGCGTTATTTTTTTTTTACTAAATACTCGGAAAACGTTACAGGAAAAGATCGTATTTTTTTTAGCCTATATTTTCCTACCTGTTTTTTGGCAAAGGCCTCCCACATAACGTTCCACTCTTCCCTCCGTGTGTTGTTTGGCCAATTTGTTACCAATGCCTCTAAGACGGCAAAGATACGAATACAAAATTCGAAGACTTATTTATTTATTCATCGTACCATAAATTGCTACTAATCCTTAACGTATGTTCGTATAAACGACTAAAACAATCACTAAAAATATTGACAATTAACTTTAAGATACACCTGAGTATGCCATCTTCTAGAGACACCTGGCTACAGTACATGCACTGCGCACAGGTGGCTCATCAGGAGACCGCTGTCGCTGCCCCGCAACCGAAGCAATAGTGATGCAGATCTTTTACGCAAAATTGGGTAAAAGTCATGCAGTATCCAAAAACTATTGTTGTATTGCACACGCAGTGCATTAAACGTTTTTTTGCGTATATGTGGCCTACAGACTGCAGGTATAAAAAATAAACCTGGCAGTATATTGTTATTTTGCCACCACACTTATGCACTGTGCCCAAGTGGTGTATGGTGTACAGCCCATTTCTTCTCATAGAGGTTGTTGGCGGAAAACTCAGCTGTGGAAACGTTATGATAATGATACTATAATACATAATATGCCAACAACGCAAATCAAGTGTGTTGCCTTCTTTGTCTACGTCTCAAAGCGGGTATATCGCACCTTCTCACAATAAAATCACACCTTAAAACTGTGGACGAAGTTTCAAATAAGGAAAATCGTAAATAGAAATGTCGATGAACTTCGGAAAATTACTGTGTACTTGTGGTTAAACGTAGTTACGTTTCAAACATTGTTTTGCATACCATTCATGGATTGTTATAAATATGGTTGATGAGGTAACAAGTAATTGTAGAAGTACTTTGTGCTCGTTTGACTATTACTATTTCGTATAATCATTTATACACAAAACAAAAAAAATATATAAAAAAATAGTAGTCCACCGGCATCGGGGACAGGGTCCGACCTACCGGTAGTCAGGGTGCTTGAGAGAGGAACCTCCTAACAATAAGCGTGGCCAGAAGTACTGCTTTCTGAATCAAGCCCTTGATCCTGACTATGTTGTATTATTAATTCAATTCAATATTCAATTTAATTTCTTGATTGCTTATCTTGCCTTATTCTCATCTGATCTTATTTTGGAAGATCATTTAAAATATTAAAATGTCGTGTCACAGTGTTTGTTATTGAAATCCGCCGAAAAGGCTTGTCCGAATTTATTTATTTTTTGTATATTTCGTTGGTCTGAAAAGAGGTTGTATAGGCTATTTTCTATACCTCAGCTGATAAGGGTTGCCCTCCAGAAAAGGAGCTTACCAGCAAAATATCTATTTAAAATAATTACGTTATGTTGAATTCATTTCATAACGCAAATGGTTTAGTTTAGTAATAAAATAGGAAATATCATAGCAGAAAAAAAAAGATTACTCTATGTGAATAAAATAATAGTCAAATATCAATAATTATGTCATAAAAGCCTCCTCATTTGCCACACTCTAGGAATTTCTTTTGGATCATGGGTTTGCGTTTACAAACATTTAAACTCACACACACAGACAGCCAGAGCCGGAACAACTATCTGTAGGCCATACAAATATTTATTCCGTGCGGGGATCGAACCCGCAACACGCAGCGCAGCAGTTGATCGCTCAGCCACTGCGCCAACCGTGTAAAACATATTCGGATTAATAGTTTAACTTGTTTTTAATTAATATTTTGTAATTTTCTTCCAAATTTATGTCATTAGGAATTTTGGTGTCTGAAGTGGGGGTAGTACTGTGGAATTTTTGCTTTGGACTATATCTTTTTAAATCATGAACGCGGTGCATATCGACCGAGACTGGTCAGAGATGTTAACGAAGATGTCTCAATGCTCAATGAATCTAAAAAATAAAAATATTTTATTCCACATAAGTCTACATGATGGGTACTTACAAAACGTCGACAAAAGATGCACAGTTCGGTTTGGTTGTTTCCTATGAAGAAGAACCAGCAAGAAAATCCAAGGTTTCTCTTTTAAAATCATTTGGTAATAAATACAATGTTCTTTAATGTTACAGTGTTAGTACTTAAGTACTTATTATCGGGCCAGAGGACAGCGTGTCCTCCCAGACTGCGTGGGCCCGACAATATGTCCTTGCTTGCTTTACATAGAACAAGATAAAAAGGTTAACAAAAGAATCTATACAAAGCAAATAAAAATATATCTAAACTAATAGGTAAAGAATCGAAATTTGTTTGTTTGTTATGATTTAACTAAAAAACTACTCATCCGATTTAAAAAAATCTTTCACCTTTAGAAAGCTACGTTATTACTGAGTAACATAGGCTATATAGCATCACGCTACCACCCACGGGACCGGGACAGTAACCAAGGACGAGGGTGAAACCGCGCAGGACAGCTAGTATATTACTAAAAAGGCTGTATTTACTAAGTCTCTTATCATTGGGTGTTTATGTGATGTGAAACCTATTGTAAAAAAATCTGATCAAAGAAAAAGTAAGATTGAGATTTAGAGACATCCAGATTTTCGTCGATTCTAGGACCTCGCCGGTCTAGGTCGGTTTTATGACTGAGTGCTTTGCTGTACCATACAGTCTACTTTATAAACAAACGACTGGTGTAGCCACATGCTCGACAAAATAAGGGAAGATGCATAATTAAGTGGCCATAGCTCTGGTCTCCGGACACTTTTCTTCTATGTAGTTGCAACAGTATGAACTTGATAACTAAGTGTGAACTATGCTTTCGGTTTGACAGTATCATGATCGTAATTTGTGATATCTACGAAATATTCTTGATTTCGTAGGTAGGATGCGAACCATCTATGCATCGATTATTCTTCACGAAAAATGTTGCAGCATGTTATCTTATCGTAAGCCCTGGTAATTTCAAGTAATGTTACCCATCGATCGCGTATGTTTTATTATTCAAAACATTTAGTGTTTGCGTAAAATGTCGTCATATTTTTTCTGACGAACATGAAGGTCATCAAACATTAAACTTTTCACAGAAATATTAAACAAGTTTGTAAATTTTTTAAAACCTTCGATTTTCAATGCTCGATGCCGCCAATAGTTTTTCGTGATTTTATTTGGTAAAGCAAGGCCGCGCCGTCATGTCAATAAATATTAACTTTTTGAAATGAAACTTCAAATGATCTTCTGCGGACTTCCGAAATAACTCCGAAAAGTTTAAAATAACTTCATATTCGGAGTTTTCGGTGGCAGAAAAGTTAAAGAAGCCAACAAAAGTCATACTTCTCAAAATAAAAATATTTTCCACTTGGGGAGGATAAAAGTTTTTAATGCAGCATTCAGCGCAGCCGCCGAGATTTTGCCGTGATTTCATTTAGTAGAGTAGGTAAGTCCGCACCGGATGCAATTTTAACTTTCCTTGAGTATTTTATAAGATGAAGAATCTATAATGCCATTTTAATTAACGTCATCTTGGTTAACGAAGTCTACAAGTTACCAATAATAGGAAACTATAACGCAAGGGGTCAAACTCAAACTCAAACTCAAACTCAAATTATTTATTTCAATTAGACCATTACAGGCACTTTTGAATGTCATAAAAACAAGAACAAAAAAAATGATGCTGCTACAGTCCCAGTCACAAGACATAATAACTTGTGAAAGTACTGTAGTTGCCCATTCCAAAGCGTAGATCTCTATGGAGAAGAATGGGCAAGAAACTCCATGGACACTCTTTTAAATCATAAAGTTTTACAAAATCATGGATACATCATTCATGTTGAGATTATACATAATGTGAGAACGATGTAGCACATTTAGAGCGTCCAGAGTAAAAGCAATAATTAGCACGAGTTTAATAGATGAATTAAAACAAACCGTGGTAGCTAAGAGATGACCAGTCCCAACTGACAGCGCCCGTTCACGAACATGACGTATGGATCAGCCCCATTCAGCTCGACCATTTTGAAGGGAGCTAAATGACCCGACACACCCGCCACCATCAGCGAGACATTTAAGTGAGCATGACAATCTCTCAACCACCAGGGCAACCGTCGAGTCAATAAAATTACATAGAACTCACACATGGGCATTACAATTATACAATATTAGGAAATTGAGTCTATACAAAGGGTGAAAAGCGACTTCTAAAAAGTAATAAGTTTGCAACTTATAACTTGAGTTTCTGAAGTTCGTTTTGTTCACATTTTTGCCAGCGACTTTTAAAATTAAACGTGGTCAAAACTAGATATATTTACCCCATATTATTGTTAGTAGTATGACCTAAAAACTATGTAAGGTACATTTAAACATTAAAAATAATTTAAGTATTTGCCGTCCTCTGGGGCCCCGGGCACACGCGCTTGCGTTCGACTCCAGTGCCCCAGAAGGCGGCTATCCAGGTTATGGCTGAGCAAGTTCAGGGCACCGCAGCACAGTGTGAAAGCCGTAAGATTGGGCAAACATGGCAGACGCACTACAGTAGCGTGGTAACCCCAACAGCACCCTAAACGCGTTATTATATTATATTCGGAGAGCGTTGATGGCGTCTAGCTAACCCACAGATTGCAGATGTACCTTGTGTGTGATGTCTTTAGTGACCAGGAAAAATTCGTCCGTATTTTTCAAAGCAATGAGACATTTTTTTATATAAAACTACAAAAATTATGGGAGCTGTTCTGTCTGTCTGTTTATGAGCGAATATATTTTATATTATTATTTCTTAGGAACTATCTAAACTTCATGACTGAAGAACTGAAGGACCCGTTCGTGAACCTTCCCCGCGCGATCTACGTGTCTCTGCCGATGGTGACGGCCATCTATCTGCTGGCTAACGTGTCTTACTTAGCGGTGCTTGGACCTATGGGCGTGCTGGCTACTGAAGCTATTGCTGTGGTGAGTAAATTATAATAATACCAACCTATTGTTCTACGGCTTAAGGATAAAAGCCTAGAGTTCCATACAGAGGTGTGGGCAATTCGGTAGCCAACACCACTAATCAATTAACGTACTTTTTATGAGCTTTCAAAATGCGATTGCCCATAGGTATAGCAATGTAACATAGCAACTGACAACAATGACACGACTATTTATAAATAGATTTCCAAGCAAATAAAAGATCTTACAGTTCATTGAAACTTTAATCCGATTTTCTGGCTAAAATAAGGTGTATATTTATAGAAGCTCTGTCTTATGTCTTCTTTATTGATTTATGGACATTGATAATGTCACTGTCAAGTACCAAAATGCTTCGACGATTTCAGAATTGTAAATCCAGGTCTGTGATTTCAACATAAAAATTGGTCTGAGGAGATGACATCCTCCACCTCCATCTTTCCTCAATTAGTAGCTAGACAGAAACAAAGTGATCTCTATCCTCTTCCGAAAGCTATAAGTATTTGGGCATGTCGGCAAGCTATAGGCATTAAGGTAGCTGACATGAAGCAATCGTTGTAGGAGCGTTTCTTTGGTCGCCTTCAGAATGTATTAAAAGTTAATCTATTATCTCGCACATTATACAAAACAATATATATAAATAGAAATATACAAACTAGTGTCCCGCCGGTACCGGGAGCAGGGTCCAAGCTACCGGTGGTTAGTGTTATGTAACATAGGTAGGTAGCAAGGTTGGTAGAGTACTCCAATAGCATATGTTTCCGAAACGTGACGCTTTACGCTAGAACTTTGTTTCACACAATATTTGATTGTTTTGATACCGGCTATTGATTAATGTAAGGCCTTTGTGCTAAACCTGCTTCACTTACAAACTAGAAGTCGCATGGCTGCTAGTTTGTGAATTTAACTAAGGTCAGTAAAGATCAGAAAATTCAAACCACCTGTAATAGCCCTATTTTCGTAAAAGGACATTCGAGTGTTTCATTGTGTAGCGGTTCACGCTGACTTGTTAATCAAATTTCTTACATTAATGTATGTTTTTAAGCGGTTTTGTTGAGGTGGTTGTTTCCGACCACCCCTTGGAGAGTTCCTTGTAGGTATTCCCTGTAAGGTCCCGAATATCATGCAAAGGTCTCTTGTCGTTCTTTAATTGCTTTATAATTCTCCTTAGGACTTTGCTTCATCGTGCTTGGGTTTCCTGCGATGGGCGATGCCAACTCTGGTGGCTATCGCCATCTTGGGTGGGCTGTCAGTGCACATAATGACGTCATCGCGCATGTGCTTCGCCGGCGCCCGCAACGGACACATGCCCGAGCTGTTGGCACATATCAATGTTAAGTGCATGTCACCGATGCCGTCGCTTGTGTTTCTGGTAAGTGGGATTAATATAATAAACAACAAATATTTACTTTTAATTCATCCTTTTTATTTACACACGTGTTAGGGTCGACGTTTGATTCCTCAGATTTTTTTGAACAACGAACACTAAGATGAAACGCAATTACTAAATTCGACTCAGCTTGTGGCGTTAACCATCGCTGAACCATGCTCGTCGGTGCAATTCGAGCGGCTTCTTCCTGATTTTGTCGCCAGGCTATGCTGCCGACCCGAACATAATTTTATTATGTGTACACTTTACTTACATTGTGTCAGTTGTGTGTTTACCATATCTCCAGTTAAAACTTTTAAATTTCGAACATGTCATCAATAGGCTATTATTATTTTTTCCGAACGATAATCAAGCCGCGGAAGCAGATTGCTCAGGCACTGATACCACACCGCGGAAATTGCGTCGTCATATTTCTCATTTCATATCTCAGACACAAACCGTCCGCAGAAATAACTCAGCTGATATTGTCAGTTGAGCCGCATCCACATCGAAGTGGATTTAAGCAGAGCAAAATTGTGCAACTTCATAAGCATCAATCTCATCTTAAGTCTCGAGCATTTATAGTTGTCAAAATTTACTCACAAGACGTTGCATCCACGTCGAAGCTTATGTAGCAACTCCGTAACATTGAGCAACTTTGAAGAGTTTGTAGTTAAATAATAACAGCGATACCGGCACTTATGGATCTTCAAGGTTAAGCGGCGCTTGCCACATTCGGTCCTTGGATGGGTGACCATCAATTACATTACTAGCTTGGTTGTGAAGGTCCAATAGGACGCTACTCTCAACACAGCCGGGAAAAGGCTAGGCAGATGATGATGTAACTTTGTATCACGTTTGCGGTTTTTGGTATAGCGTTGCTCCATTTACATTGACTAATCCATCAAAAATTGTAAACAAACATGTCAGTTAATTCCCCTTTTTTCCAGTCAGGTGGTAATATGTGACTAACCGAGGTCGCCTATTAATATTGTTATCGCGGTTTGCTTTGTGTTTTAACACTTACACAGCCGTAACAAAATTGTAACACATTTTTCCTTAACGAGTTTAGCGATACAAATCCGTACCAAATTCAAATAAATACTATTAAAGAGTCCGCTCACTATACCGTTCCAAATCATGGCCGTGCTTCATAAGTATAAGGGCACGGAAAAAAAAGACATGAGATGGAGTACTATACTGTTTAGAACGTATCAGCAGCGTAATATACCCGTTATCATATCCGGTTTAACTCAATATTCTTTGTATTCATGAGTTTAGGACTATGACCACTATATCGTTCGTCAACGAGTAACGCAACAGACGGACAGAGGAAGTTTTAGTAATAGGCTCTCTTATACCCTTCCGAAACATCCTCTGACGGTTCATTTGTATGTAGATGCTGATCTCAATTCTAATGCTGATCCCTGATAACCTGACATCGCTAATCACCTACTGCACGGTGGTGGAGTCTTTCTTCACGACGCTGAGCTGCAGCGCCGTGCTGTGGCTGAGATACAAGAGACCTGACCTGCCTCGACCTATCAAGGTAACTAGCTATTGTAGTCTCTAAGTAGGTACCTTATTAGTTTCGCCTTTCAGTAACCTGATATCGGGTTATCGATGTGTTATCGATTCTAGATCATTGTTGCTCCATCTGACCGGCCTGTTGGTCTAGTGGTTACTGGCCCTGACTGCTGAGCCGGAGGTCGTGGGTTCGATTCCCACCCAGGACAAACTTTGTGTGATGAGCATGATTGTTTGTTCTGTGTCTGGGTGTGATTTATCTATAATATGTATGTATTTATAAATTATATAAGTATGTATATCAGTTGTCTGGTTACCATAACACAAGCTCTGCTTAGCTTGGGATCAGTTAGCCGTGTGTGAGTTGTCCCAAGATATTTATTTATTTTATTTTTATCTGCACCTAAAAGTACGGCACAGACGACTCGATTAATGTGGCTTCAACTGTGTCAAGTACATAATTTAAATAAATACTATCCATACGGAATAAGAAGAATTTTCTGCTTATAAGTATATTAAGATAAGGAGAGAACCAGGAATAACTAAGGAGCTTCTGCCATAAAGATAACCGCCCCTCAGGTAAGGTCTACAAGGTGAAGTAACTATTGCCAAGGTTCAGTCCGGGGAAGAGCCAACCGTCAACATACCGAGATCTACGCGTGCCTATGAAAACATGATTTGCAGATTTTTACGGGTTGTCAGAAACCCGAAAGTCTGTCAAGGAGGCTTTCATTCAGTAAAATTGAAAGCCGGCCTCAACATATTTGTGAAAAGGAAAGGGTAATGATTGCCAAGTAAATAATATTCCAGGTACAACTATGGATGCCGATAGTGTTCGTGAGTGTAAGCGCGGTTCTCCTGGTGGTGCCAGTGGTGAGTGAACCGGTAGCCGTGATATCTGGAGCTCTGATGACCCTCGCCGGAGTACCGGTCTACTTCGGCCTGGTTCGCTCCAATCCCAAGTGTGTTGCTGAAGCTTCTTGTAAGTATGATTTAATTTTTGAACGATATTTCTTTCGTCAACCTAGTCATCGGCTGCATAACCCGAATATCCTGTAGATGCCTTGAGAGTTAAATCAGCCAGGGCAAAATGTTACAAAATTAGGGCGCCCCTGTGATGTGCCCTAGTCTCAGCTAAGGGCTTCGCTAGGGGAGACAGCAAAAGACAGATTGCAGCAATGATTGCTAATTATTATTTATAGTACTAGCTGGCGCCCGCGGTTTCGCCCGCGTGATATCGAAAAAAAAGTATCCTACATGTTATTCCAGACCATAATCTACCTCTGTGCCAAATTTCATCAAGATCCGTTCAGCCGACGATCCATACATCCATCCTCACAAACATTCACATTTATAATATGTATTAGTAAGATAAAATATACAACATATAACATGATGATATCTGAAGCGCTAAGCTCAAATGGACTCTAGATATTTTAAGAATATTGTGATTTGAGCGAAAGCTATCAAACATTATAACCTAAGTTTGTATGACTATATTTAAAAAAAAATGTATAGTTAACGCATCCATTTACGTGGATGTATTATAATTATAATTGATTACGAGATACTTAACATAAAATCACGTCTATAGTCCTGATTAGGCAGAGGTATTGAGTTGTTTTTTTTTATGAAACACGACGTAAACTAGAAGGAAAATATAGATATGAACTAATCGCCTTTACTTGCCCATTCTTCTCCATAGAGATCAACGCTTTGGAATGGGCAACTACAGTACTTTCACAAGTTATTATGCCTTGTGATCGGGACCGTAGATTCATTTTGTTTCTTGACATTCAAAAGTACCTGTAATGGTCTAATTGAAATAAATGATTTGATTTGACTTGCTATCAAAAAAAATGCCTGATCAGACATACATAATGGAAGATTTCTTAATACATATCATATCAATAACATCAATTCATACAGTAATATCTGACCGTTCGTTCGTTTAGTTTAGATCTTTTATTGATCTTACGTTTACTTTAGAACTACTTCTTACTAATCACTTACTAATATTATAAAAGCGAAACTGAGTTTGTTTGTTTGTTACGTCTTCATGCCTAAATAGCCAAACTGATTTTGATGAATTTTGGTACAGAGATAGTTGGGACCCTGGAGATGAACATAGGCTAGACCCGTTTTTTTTTCGATTATCACGCTGATTAAAGTTAACGTTAGCCCAAAGGCAAGGCTGCGTGGCATAGTTATATGCCACGCAGAAGTCGCGGGCCGAAGCTAGTATAGTATAAAACAAAGTCGCTTCCCGCTGTCTGTCTGTCGCTATGTATGCTTAGATCTATAAAACTACGCAACGGATAATGTTGCTGTTTTTTTCAAGAGAAAGGGTTATATGTAGGTTTATATACATTGCACCCGTGCGAAGTCGGGGTAGTTAGCTAGTTTTTAATAAACTGTAAATAATAAGGCAATTTTATCTATTCCAGCCAAATTCACGCATTGCTGTCAAAAGCTATTCCTATCTGCTGTCGAAGAAAAAGAAGAATAAACTACAACTTTGCTTAATTACACTTAAGATAAGGTACTTCCCTAAATGTACTCAGTATCGTAAAATATCTCTTAATCATAGATCTTATCATGACTCTTTAGCGATAGTTTAGAATGTAAACTGTAAGCGAACGTAAATATTAAGATATATACAACGTTTAACTTTGTAGAGCGTCAGTTTTCCACTCTTAGATTCAGTATTATTTTAAAGTTCACTGCTTACTTCTGTCGTCACCCCGGTATATCGGGGTCGGTGCAGTTTGTTTACGTGCGGTTGACAAGACTACTGAGGAGCTCGTGGCTAAATAATAGCAGCCGCTCAGGTCGATCTTTAGGTTAAGCCGCGCTTGCCTAGGTTGGTCTGTGGATGGGTGACCACCCGTTACATACCGAGTTTCCTCCGTGCCTCGGAAAGCACGTTAAGCCGTTGGTCCCGGCTGTCATTTGTAGATCTTTGACAGTCGTTACAGGTAGTCAGTGTCCCGAAAGTCTGATAACCAGTCTTACCAAGGGGTATCGTATTACCCAGTACTAACTGGGTTGTGGAGGTCAGATAGGCAGTCGCTCCATGTAAAATACTGATATTCAGCTGCATCCGGTTAGACTGGAAGCCGACCCCAACATAGTTGGGAAAAAAGGCTAGGCAGATGATGGTTGACAAGACTACCGTTACAGCTCTTGTATAACCACTATCTAACCTGACAGACGCGTTCCTGTCCCTAGCAGTCTAGTTGGTCCAACCATGCTACTACTTTTGTGTTAATTATTTATTGAATCTTCTGTATAATAAAATTATGAGTAAATTGTTGTACTTGAGTAAATTAAATTATCATTATATCTGAGACCCGTCCATATAACCACATTAGTTAAGTCGTTTAGGAGTCATTTAAGAATTACGAACGCACGCGTACCAGTTTTTTTTTTTTTCAAAACTTTAAGCCTGTAATTTCCAAAGGGTTAGGCAGGGGTGTACCATAATGGTACTTCTAGACAAGGGTTTATTTTGTCATAAAAGTTAAAACTCTTCGATAGGTGGTGACAATGTGTCGCCTAATACTGACTGCTTGCCGTTTTCATAGAAAAAGAGGTTTCGCATCACAATACTTTTATCTTTTAACCAAAAATTATGTTTGAAATAACTCCTGATACTTATCAAGGGGTAATGTTATAGTATAGAGTGCTTAGTACGGCTTAAACATACATACTTCAGTTCGCTTTCACAAGAATAATTTATTAATAGAATCTTTGTACGCACTGTGTTGAACACGGCATTAGGTAAGGAGGCCCATAATTTGAGTCAGTCTATTTAGTTTATATTATATAAAAAGATTCGCTAATCACACAGTGTGGTTGATTCTGTGATCAGCTGTACATACATATATAAAGCCTTTTTCTTAATAATTTGTATGTTTAATTCGAATTAGATATTGGACTGCTATGTCTAAGTAGCAGCCAAAGATAAGAATTTGTGCCGGTTCTTTGCAATAGTCCCTCAATGTTCAGTTGCGATGAATTGCTTTCTTCTGCGTCGATTGAAACTTATATTATGGGCCAAAGGTAGCACTGTAGTGTAGTGTTACTACAGCATCTAGTATTAACGTTTTCATTAAGCGTAAACGTATGATGAAACATCTTTTAATTTACTTGAAATTATATTTAAGATCTTTAAGAAAATATAGAGGCTTATATTAAAGTGTTTGTTCTTATATTTAAAACGTAGGTTTTAAAATCATGTGTAGATTGGGTACTGTTGCGATCGACAACACTAATTATTGTATTACTATGAAATAGATGGTATTTTTTTTATTGGCGCCCAACAAAAATTGCGGTAGAATCGAACTTCAACAATTCACTCGCTTTTGTTGTTATTGTGCTTAAATAACTTAAGGTATTTTGACCTACTCTTGTTCTACTCGTATAAGAAACAATGTACTTATTGCCTACTAATAAAAAATAAGCTAATACATATAATGTACCCGGATAAAAGTATTTAGATATCTATTGAGTCTAGTTATATATCTAGTATTTGTGATATCTATGTATATATTAATCCAGGCCGTGGTAATGCCAAATCATATTTTCATGTATAATATTATGTACTCGCGATATGAATCCAATATATTGATATTACATTTGCATAAAATACTGTGATTTTTGAGGGTTGTTGTAGTGGGCAATAAATTCATAAATAGTGTTTTTTTTTCAAATTTTTGGATCAATTTCAGGCCAAACATCGATTTCCAGACTTATTGCCATTGCCCATGTCAAGTGCTTTTGTAAATTCAACTCAATGTTACCCTTTTAAATATTTAGTACCAAATACTCTCTGTATCCCTACCTCAAAATTACAAATCTGACTGGCAACATTTTTAGACTTTTACATGAATATGGATGTAATCCGTACTTCACTATTGCTTAAAGTATCGGAGCGTAGTGATGTGTGTTCTTGGGTACATACGGTTTTGAATCGTCTAAGACTGAAGCAGATTTGACCTTTTGGACAAAAAAAAAGTAGAAAAAATTGTAATGAAATATATTTTTCAGTGTTTACAGTAGCATCACTAGCAACCTAAATGCGCTATTCACTTGCTAGTATGATGTCGTTTTGTAAAGCTCATTTTAAGTGTGATCTGATGAAAGTGTTTAATGAAAATTTCAGATTAGTGCTACATGTAGCGATTAGTTATCAAAGTATACAACATTTGTAAGAACATATTCTGAAGAAAGTTAAATCTTCATATCTTATTATTCGGAACTAAACGTTAAACTACGATAAATTGTAATCAACCAATAATTAGAATTTATTGTGTTTTACCATACATTTGAAATGCTTTTACGATTGTAAGTGAATCACACATTTAGGTTGAGTGCTAGTGTTTAATATTAATGCTTAGTAGCTTTAGTAGCTTTTTGCTGTTTCCTTCAGACTCAGGATCAATCGGACTGAAGCTTTTAAATGTAACATTGTGCCTTACATTGTTGCGAAGGCTTGTAGCGAGCTGACGCGCCTAATGTACTCCCAATGAGGAATGCTACACATTATTCGGTTCGGCTTCATTCGGTGTGTATTCATAATGTGTATTTCAGTTAAAATTTATTAAACGAAAATACTTTTTGACGTGATAACGTCTTTAAAATCGTTTTAGTCGGGTGACATGTTCAGTAACTTGTGTCACACCAAAACCTCACGAGCGCGATCGATCGTCTTATTGGTGATAACTTATATCACCAATAAGACGTTATCACGTAAACATCTCGATCGTAAACCTACTTTACAAACAACCAATTTTTTTTTTTTTTCAAAATCAGTCATCTAGCATATTGTAGGCCCGTTTATAATATTGCGGTAATAAATAGCAATTTTCATGAGCTGAACATCTTAAGCAATATATGTAATCAACAAATACTGTTGGAACAAATGTGCCGAGCTCAATGTGTGTGGCATCCCAAAAACTTTGTGATCATTTGTATCGTATCGCTCTCTTTCTATTGTTATGTATACATAATAATATCTAACATGTATTCGGGCTAAATATAATGCAGTCGTAGATTTTAAACTTAGTATTTTATCTATATCTGTAAGGGTATTAGAAGAATCCTATTTAACGAACTTTTTCGGAACTTATAACAGTATATTTGTGAAACATTTTTGTAAGAGATCTTTTAATGTGTACTGGACATATACAAAATTGTGTAGGTATTACATTTATCTATCATATTATGCACTCATTGAATGTCACTTGAGATTGAGATGTTAAAAGTAATTAAGCAAGGTTTATATTTGGCCGTTCGTTTAAAAGGCGTAAAGAAGCTAACAATACGTAAAAAAGCCCCTGTCCAATCCAAGAGAGTAGATTCTATTCTTATTCTATTCTGATGTTGTAACATTTCAAAAATTATGCATTTTAAAATTTATTAACTTATTTACTTTATTGAATAATAGCTTTTGCCCGCGGCTTCACTCGCGTTAAATTCGGGGTAACACAGTTCCCCTTTCCTGATTTATTACTATTATTATATATATTTATTACTTGCTACCTGTAGTTTTTGCCCTTGCGCCTTATTTATTGTAAAAGCAATGCTAAATTTCCCTTTTCTTCGCTCGTTCTCCCTCATATTTCAATCTTTTTTTTTAAATAGCCTATGTCCGACTATCTCTGAACCAAAATTTATCAAAATTGGTTTAGCCATTTAGGCGTGAAGACGTGCAAACAAACTCAGTTTCGCTTTTATAATATTAGTAAGGATTATATGTTTCTTATTTTATTTGGTGATGTCGGTGTAATAAGCTCTTTTCGGATAGGACAGGTTTTTTTAACATATTACGTAAGAAATCGAATGTGACAGTTGTAATGTCAATAATTAATTGGTTATTATTGGTGGATAATTAGTAGGATTATCGGTTTAATTTTAGAACCAGTAACTGGTCAATTTCATGTGTAAGATTTTGTGTAATTCTGTCTTTACAATTAATTATATTATATGCCCTGTCAAAAAGGCTATGAACGCTTAGGCTAAATGGTAGTCAGTACTACTTAGGTACACCTGTATTATGGCTGATTTACATTAGAGTATTTTTAAGTACTGAGTATTATCAAAATGACTGCCAGATCTTTTAAATGCATACAAAACCTGCTTTGTGTATACTATATTGTCTAGTATAAATATGTACAAGAATAGGTTATCGAATGTAAACTTTAGGTTTTAAACCAGCTGCAAAACTAGAGGTGTATTTCGCTATAAACTCTTAGTTTACTTTAGGTTTACTTAAACGGTACTTAGATTTCTTTCCGCTTGATATCACAGGTTTAAGTAACAGTGAGTTTAAGTAACCGTACCAGATGTCAAGAGATTTTTTTGTCCCTATTTATTAGTTTTTTTATATGATTTCATTTGTGTAAGTAGTAAAATTATTTTTTTTTAATAGGAATCTATCAATTTCATTAACTGGCTGCACTGATCCAGGTTGGATTCTTGTCCCACCTGAATTGGTATGATATAACCAATGTAAACACTTGAAACTGTTCGACTACCATCACATACAATCACCATCATCACCCACAGCTCGACTTTACCCACTGGATTAATGCCTTTGCTTTAGCCAAGCTTCACGTTCCAAGTTTGAATAAAAATCTTAGTCGTTCGGTTAAGAAAATTGAAATTTGTCAGAAATACTTTTACACAAATAAAGTGCGTTATGATCATTTTTCCAAAATATCATCATAAATATGGATGGGTACCTAGTTAAAGTTCAAAATAGCGCAGACGATTTCGCGGGCGGAGTGTTAGTTCTATCCATATAGAATTAACAATCCGCCCGCGAAATCACAATCAATCCAGTATCCCGTGCTATCACTGGATACTGGATTGAACTGAAAATTATTTACTTTGGTCTAATATCAATGGTATGATATACTCAGACTTTAGTCATCCATCCAGACCTTCAAACCATCCATTACAGACAAAGATCCAAAATGGTGTTAGTAGTACTTAGTAAGAACCTTGGTAATACACCAATACTAAAGAAAAATGGACGTCCATAATCTGACTCGTGTAAATATATATAACTAGCTTTCGCCCGCGACTTCGTCCGCGTGGCATAGTTACTTTGGGCTAACGCTAACTTTAACCCGCGTGATGATCGAAAAAAAATCTTTCTCTCCCCTTTTCTTCCCTTTTTCTCTCACTTTTTTTTAGCCTATATCCGTCTCCTGGTTCCCAACTATTTCTGTACCAAAATTCATAAAGATCGCTTTAGCCATTTAGGCGTGATGACGTAACAAACAAACAAACTCACTTTCGCTTTTATAATATTAGGATTACTTTTGAGTCCGCTATTAATTTACTCTAAATACTAGTTCAGTGTAAATCGTCCATAATGTAGGGCAATAATAAATATCGTTACTGTAAGGTAGCCCTTGTAAGATTCTTTGATCTATTTTGGTTGGAGCAGACGCAGCAACAGCCGCTCTACACCCCTTCCTTTCTATTTCCTTTGTACATTGAGTACCCTCCTAATATGGAAAATGGCTAATCACCGCAGTGCCTATTACAATGTCAGTAGTGTACATTATTACATTATATACCCATCTCTGACATGGGAATTAAACATCACATTTTATTCAAGTCTATGTGCGTCTCAATGTTTGCATTAAGTTTTAATAATATTATATTACTGTGTGGGTATTTGTAGGTACTAAGTCTTAGGCCCGGCGCCCATTATCGGCATCGGCACGACTGAGGATTTTAGGTGGCAAATAGCAATATACGTTAACGTAATGGCAATAAAGTAGAAATTTCCATTATATATGGTCGTAATATCAAAAATACCGCTTCGGTATGCTTGAGGCTGCTGTATCGGCACTCTTGAGAATGCTTCGGCATTCTTCGGTACGCCGACGGCGCCGAGGCAATATATTCGGCAAGCTACAGGACGGGACGGTGCGGCATGCTTAAGGACGCCTCGTCATCCCTAAGAACGTTGCAGCATGCCAAAGCATAGTTTCCGACAGTGTGCGCTTGCATATAGGATGCCGAAGGATCCTTTTCCTTGCCGATGCCGATAATGGGCGCCGGGCCTTATGAGCTATCAGAACATTATAGTGATTAACGTAGCATATAGATGATTAAATATTGACTGATGATCGAATACATACTTGGGACATGAGTTGCATTTTATGAATTCCGACGTTATAGTATTTAACTTGTCTTTCTATTCGTAAAAATGTACAAACTTTGTGTAGTATTCCAATATAATAATATTGTTACTTTCGGCCGAAACATCGTTGCTGTATAAACGATGCCAAAAACTTTAGGGTTAATATTACAGTGTATTTTTATCCAAATAATATAATTGATGTGTATAACAACTAATTTAGTATTAAAAGTTTTAAAGTTAGATGTTATATTTAATTTTTTTTTTCGTCTTGGTTGTACAGTGTAGTTTGGTTGTTTTCATATGTTACAAAAGATTTGTTTTTTTTTTTTCATATATATCGGTTTTGAATCTCGCGTTGTAATGATTTGATCTGTCCAGTGTGATGTTCGTGTATTTGTGCCAAATAACTTTTTTTATGATTTGGTTTGTAAGCTTTTTTTTAAAAGTTCTAATAAAAAACGTTGCTTTATATTGTTGTTTTATTTAATTTTACGAGTATCAAATCACAAAAACAAAAAAAAAATATCTTTAAACAGTTAGTTAGCCACAATTTTACCAAATTTTTTGCTACATAGTTTTTTCGTTGGTGTCCAGGCAACGTACACGCTTATGTATGTTTGCCACAAATATAGGTTAGGATAAAAAACTTCAACTTCGTTCTGTAGGCGTACACACACACACATTTATCGTCACATTTATAATATTAGTAAGTTAAAGTATACAACATATAACATGATGATATCTGAAGCGCTAAGCTCAAATGGACTCTAGATATTTTAAGATTATTGTGATTTGAGCGAAAGCTATCAAACATTATAACCTAAGTTTGTATGACTATATTTAAAAAAAAATGTATAGTTAACGCATCTATTTACGTGGATCGATGTATTATAATTATAATTGATTACGAGATACTTAACATAAAATCACGTCTCTAGTCCTGTAGGCCTACCATGACGTCTTAAAGCAGAACTTATTCCACTGAGGGAAAGAGATGGTGCTAGACACCCTGTATAGCTCTGTCTCTTTCCCTCAGTGGAATAAGTTCTGCTTTAAGACGTCATGGTAGGGTAGCTGATCTAGGCACAGTCAGTGGTTTGACAGTCAGTAGATGTATAACGTCGAAATATTAATGAAATTATTTTCTTTCGAACGAATTAGTGATCGATTCGTATTACTCAAACTCAAACTCAACTCAAACTCAAACTATTTATTTCAATTAGACCATTACAGGCACTTTTGAATGTCATAAAAACAAGAACAAAAAATGATGCTGCTACAGTCCCGGTCACAAGGCATAATAACTTGTGAAAGTACTGTAGTTGCCCATTCCAAAGCGTTGATCTCTATGGAGAAGAATGGGCAAGAAACTCCATGGACACTCTTTTAAATTATAATATTTTTACAAAATCGTATTTACATCATTCGTGTTGAGATTATACAAATATGTGAGAACGATGTAGAAAGACGTGCACAGTAAGAGCGTCCAGAGTAAATAAAAAGCAAAATTCAATTTAAAATCTAAATAAGTTAAAAAATGACCGTGGTAGTTAAAAAATGACCAGTCCCAACTGACAGCGCCCGTTCACGAACATGACGTATGGATCAGCCCCATTCAGCTCGACCATTTTGAAGGAAGCTAAATGACCCGACACACCCGCCACTATCAGCGAGACATTCAAGTGAGCATGACACTATTAACCACCAGGGCTTCGTCAAGTCAATGATAATACATAGCACTCGCATATGGGCTTAATAATTATACAATACTAGAGAATTGATTCTATACATTGCAAAGATAGTCTTACAATCTTCTGCAGCTTCCACTATAGCTTCGGATACTTATCAATGAGTTTACCCCTATGCTTGAGGAGCAGGACCAGCATTGAGCCAAGCATTTTTATCATCAACTAGCTTTTGCCCGCGGCTTCGCTCGCGTTAAATTCGGGGTAACACAGTTCCCCTTGCGCCTTATTGATTTGTAATAGCAACGCTAAGTTTTCCCTTTTCTTCCCTCTTTCTCCCTCACATCCCACTTTTTTTAAATAAAAATTAGCCTATGTCCGTCTCCTGGTTCCCAACTATCTCTGTACCAAAATTCATCAAAATCGGTTTAGCCATTAAAGCGTGAAGAGGTAACAAACAAACAAACAAACTCACTTTCGCTTTTATAATATTAGTAAGGATATAATCCCCCAAATTATAATATGCTTGCCTACATAGTGTGCGTTTAATACAAGATTTAAATTTCGTTTCATTCAGTTGAAGAATGTGGGGAGGTATTTTATTGTAGCATTTCAAACAGTACCCCATGAAAGATGAGTCTACTTTAGCTAACCTGAAACCCGGCTGAACCAATTGGTCCCTATTTCTAGTATTATACGTGTGTCTATCACCTCGTTTACCAAATATATGCAATTTTTTTCTGACGTACATGATGTTTTCATAGATATATTGACAAGGTACTGTCATGATGTTAATTTCCTTAAACTGTTCTCTTAGAGAATCTCGCCTACGTAGATTATAAATGGCTCTAATGGCTCTTTTCTGCAGAATAAATACAGACTCGATGTCTGCAGCCCGTCCCCAAAGTAAAATACCGTATGACATTATACTATAAAAATAACTAAAATAGACTAGCCTCGCGGTATCTACATCAGTAAACTGACGGATTTTTCTAACAGCATATGCTGCTGAACTAAGCCGTCCTGCAAGAGATGTTATATGCGGACCCCATTGTAGCCTTGAATCGAGCGTTATCCCCAGGAAAACAGTTTTATTGACGAATTCTAGTTTCTCCTGATTCAATACTATGTCACAATCACTACTTTTGACGTTTGGCAGAGCAAATCTTATGCACTTCGTTTTTTTCCCATTTAATAGTGAACCAATCATTTACCTGTAATAGGGCGTTATTTAAGTCGTCTAGATTTGTGGCACGTCTATTTATCTTAAATATTAAAGAAGTATCGTCAGCAAACAACACCATTTGTGGTTGGTTTTTAAATAAATGGGGTAGATCATTAATATATACTAAAAAGAGGAAGGGACCTAATATCGATCCTTGTGGTACACCCATCTTTACATTTAAACCCATTGAATTGACAACATTTATTTGCACTTGCTGCTGTCTATCATTTAAATATGATTTTACTAAACTAAGCGCAAGTTTTCCTAGGCCGTAATGTTCAAGTTTCAAGAGTAGGGTTTCGTGGCTAACACAATCAAACGCTTTTGAAAGGTCACAAAAAATTCCTATGGCATCCTGTGCCTCTTCCCACGCAGTAAATATGTGTTTTAACAAGGTAACACCAGCGTCAGTCGTACAACGTCCTTTGGTGAAACCATACTGTTTTTCATGTAAGATCTTATTGGTGTTAAAGTGGTTGAGCATTTGATTAAGCATTACCTTTTCAAACACCTTGCTGAAAACCGGCAAAACGGATACGGGTCTATAGTTATTGGTGTCTTTACTATCCCCAGATTTGAAAAGGGGTATAACTTTACTGTATTTCATAAGGTCCGGAAAAACTCCTTGGTCCACACACAAATTGAATATTATGGCTAAGTACGGTGCTATTGTCTCAATAATAGCTTGACAAACTTTAATAGACATTATTGACATTACGTGGACCAAATGGACCAAAATAGTATTTTTTTTTGTTTCAATCAGAAATAAAATTGCATGATATTTGCAGAGACCCCCTCTGTCCAACGTAAGATTCGATGAGATTTTACTCGACCCCTTCCCCCCCCTTAAACATCTCACGTAATTTATGGACGCCCCCTATGTAGTAGTAGAAGGGGGCGAACCAATTACCAACTCAATTCAACAGGGTACAAATTCACTTTGTACCCTGTTGCACCCACAGGAAATTGTGTACATTGTATATACGTATAGTCCTCGACTCGAAACCGAACACGCTTATCTCTTTGAACAATTAACAATGATTATTTTAGTAGCAGCCGCTAACAGGCTCTCCAATTGGCAATTAAAATTTACAGCCAATCAGGTTATGTTCAGCAGCGGCAGTGAAGTGCGTGCATTTGGGCCATACAACGACCACGATGGGGCTCATTGTACACTTGTTCGTCGGTTTATGTATGATGCAGGTAAGACAAGGCCTAACTAATACTGAGTATCTGTAGAAAGAAGTTGATCCTACGATCGGTTTCCTAGATTGTCCATAATTCAACACTGGAAGCATTAGTTTCGTTCGACGCAGTTAGCTAAAACAACTATGCCTCACATTGAGGCATTTTTTAAGTCTTGTAGTGACTTCGATGACTTAGGTGTAAGTTGTTAGGTGAGAAATTATAAATTTAAAGTATTTAGGTACTCGTTTCAATCCCGACAGAGGACTGAACCAGTCGATAGCCCACATGTGCGACATACGCGTTCCGTTTGCACTAGAAACCCATTACGATCAACGAGACGATGCGGATGTCTTGCAGTGCTTACACGAGTTATGTCTTGTGACCGGGACTGTAGCTTCAAAATTTTGTTTCTTGACATTCAAAAGTGCCTGTAATGGTCTAATTGTAATAAATGCTTTTGAGTTTTGAGTTTCTTATAAGTTGCATCACAGCTCGCTAGCCTGTGCCTTTATTTTTATAACGTCTTTTAGTCTTAATTAATGTGGAATTAAATTGACTACCAATGTGATTTTAATTAATATAATTAGAGAATAAGCGATGAAGATACAGTAAACAGTGTAACTAAAAAAATCTATGCAACAGCACTCAAACCTGCGTTATGCAAATAAATGATTTTCCACTTCGCTAAGCACCTAAATAATGCCAACAGAAGGGCATCATGTCGTCGTCGATGTCGTCCCATAGAGGTCGCTTCAACAACCTGTCAGCACACGAGTTCACTACGCCTTCTGATGAGATCTTGCCTATGGCGCCGGACGAGGGCTTCCAGCAGACCACCGTGATATCCGGCCTTATGCCTGACTCCTTCGGCGAAATGTTTAACTTTCTCGATGGAGACAGTTTTGGCATAGGTTTGTATGAAACTGATATTATTGTTGGAGAGTTTTGAAGCAGAACCAAGATTACATAAGTACTACCTAGTAAGTACATATTATAGCATCTACAGTATGACCATTTAAAGTTATCACAGGCGTTAACACACGAACGGTCATCTGCGGTTTGAGATGGATTCTCCCAGAAACTACATAAGTATATACTTATGTGCGGAGGTCTACCTGGTTCGGTTACAATTGCCGTGTGGTCTTAAGTAGAAGTAAAATGCTAGCATATGTATTAGCGATGCAATACCTACCTATAGGTAAGTATAGGCAAATATTATGTTGCAGCCATCTAGATGACTTCTCATATGTATTAATATATATTCCTGATTTCCCCAACTGAACTGTTAACACCACCCCAACTCGACAATGTCCAGGTCCAATGCACGAGTTCGTGTACGGTTGGCAAGCAATCGTGAACACGATGAGTATGAAGAACAACGTGGAGGTGCGCAAGCGGGCAGGTCTGCAACGCTTTGCGTTCGCTGGCATTAACGGCATCACGCTCATATCTCACATCGGAGTCACAGAGATCATGATCAACGGGACTAGGAGCTACTGTTTCGGTGGAGTGTCCAGGCCACCGGGCAGGCGAAGTGTCATTTGTAAGGTAAAGCCGGACTACTTATGAAACGCACACGTCCTACCAAAGTGTGTACTGCTCTATTAGCCACTGCTTTGTCCCGACTTTGGATCATAGTATTTATACCCGCAATGTAAAATATAAGCCATCCCCTTTTTCCCTGTATTCACCTTGTTATCATACCGCTTCTCCGATTACTTCGTTTATTCGACACAGATCAACCAGAACGGAATCATTAAACTAAAGGGAGTACCTACTTAACACGCTTACTTGGCAAGTTGGCAGCATCTAGTGATTGCTAGAGCGTAACGGACCTGGTAAATCCACATTGCGGGCTGTGAGTAACTGAGTAATATACGAGTACTTACTACGCATGTAGCGGTAAATTTAACAAATGTCTTCAATTTAGAGACTTCGTTTAGTTCGTAAACCTTTCTTTTCTATTTGCTATGGAATGTGTTTACCATTTGATTGTAACCCCAGGAAAGCTTCTTCTTTTATCCAGGTAAAAGTAGGTATTCTTCCTCTTGAAAATGATCGATCTGATTTCTAGTGCCAGACTTCTCAAGACTAGACTTGTTCAAGTCGACACGACTTGTTCACCGCAACGCGTTTCGCGGTTTGGTGCTAGACAAGTCGAAGTCGACGAAAAGAAAAAAAGTCGCTTCAAATAAGGTAAAAAAGTCTGTGATATTTTCAGGGAGCCATGTACCAGGAAGGGCGGTTCTCGTGTAAAGTGCCGTACCTGCGATATCCATCACTTTTTGGGTACAGATACTGTATCGATAAATATGCCGCCGTCAACACCATCGATGGGACTTACAAAAGTTGGTAGATCATTTTATTTGTAGACTTATGACGAAGAACTCGTGGTTTAATAGAGTAACAGCCGCACTGGTCATTATTGCTTCAGGTTAAGCCGAGCTTGCCAAGGTCGGTCCGCTGATGGGAGGTCTTTCATTATTTCCTCCGTGCGTCGGGAAGCACGTTAAGCCGTTAGTTTGTGGATCTTTGACAGTCATTGCAGGTAGCATAGTCACTGGCCCAAAAGTCGTAAAGTTTTGGTGGTGCTATAGACTTTCAACCCTGCGTTTAATTTAAGTGCGCCTTTATTACGCTTGAAACACGTTACATTTTAGGTTAGTGCAAAGTATTTAAATTCCATGCTGATTCTTTCTTCAATTATGTCCGTGTCGGTCATCTGTTAAGCTGATCGCCAGCTAACTATAAAGCGTAAACCTAATTAGCCTCTATCACCCACATAACATTACGCTTCTGATATCCAAAAGGGTTAGGCAGATTCGCACAATAGTACCTACACAGACACCTATGTGTATTTATTCTTCCTGACCGTTTTCGGGTACGGCGCGGCGGCCAATCTCAGCGGATATTAGTCCCGCGTAGATGCGGTAGATATTATAGTACTCAAGTGTGTGGGCAGGCACATGTACACTCTCTGTTCCCTCTCTGTCATAGTTTGATGGGACGGTAATCCGACACGACCGGAGAGCAATCGGCGCTGGACCAAAGGATTAATGTGCTTTCCGGGGCACGGGGGATCATACCACCTATTCCCAAACTCCGGGCTATTACTGAGTGGGCACCCTAATGGAAAAATCACAACTTTCGACCCGGGAACCCAGGACCCCGTGGTCAAAAGTCGTAGGTACATGCGACCGCGAGACCAACGGAGTAGTATTATGTTTAAGACGTGTGATAGGGATGGAGCATATTGGCCAGACTGTGGCGATACTAAGAATTTCGTCACGGAAAAACCCAATAAGTAGCACTTTTGCACAATCTGGAAATCTAGTTCTAAAACGAGCCGTCATGGTCAGCAGCTGCGCTTACGGCCACAGCCCTGCAGTTCCGAAACATAGACATATACTACTAGTCATATAATACCGTACACTTGTAGAAACCTACTGCGCGAGGGGAGACACCATCCCCAAGTTCCATTACGACTACATTTGTGAGAGGAGGGACGTCAAGATCAAGAGGATAAACCTTACGGATCCCAACGAGAGGTTTAATATACGGAACCCTGTTGTGCGAAGAGCAGAGTACTATAGAGCACCTTATGATATATTGAAAGCTTGTCCGGATTGGTAAGTAGTTGTAGCGCGTAGGCACAATAGTCTTAGTTAGCGCGTAGGCACAATAGTCTTAGTTAGTCTTAGGCACATTAGGTTAAGTTACTGTTTAAACCGATTGAGTTGTATACGCACAGTCACCCAATAAACCTCAAGCGAAGAACACGCGTATCATTTTGCCGCCCCTTCTACCAACAGTCACACACATATACCATAAATCACCTTATCGGCAAAGTGGTGACCCGACGTGTGCGCGCGCGCCTCTCGCATACCTATCGTAATTAAAAACCGCGCGCGATGAACGACCCGCATTACCAAGCCGCTGCTCAACCACAGCCTGCAGCCATGTCTACAGCTACACCACCGATCTTGGAGCAGCCACAGCAGATGACAGCGGTTACCATCACACCACGGATACCAGACTTTTGGCGAGACCGGCCGAGACTCTGGTTCCATCAATTCAGCGCCATCGTGGACCCCCAAAAGGCAAGTGACCTTCACAAAAGTCAACTTTTAATAGCTAGGCTAAAACAGAGCGAATTAAGTGACATTAGTGATATTTTAGAAAACATGCCCGAATCAAATAAATTCGAAACGCTGAAGAACAGGTTAATTTCCGTTTACGAAGAGTCGGAAACTAAACAACTAAACCAACTCTTAAACGAAATAGAGCTCGGAGATCAAAAACCGTCACAGCTACTTAGACGAATGCAAAATTTAGGAAAAAACAGAATACCAGATGAAACTTTAAAATTATTATGGGCCGGGCGCCTACCACATTCCGTTAGGGCCGTCTTAACGGCATGCGACTCAGGCGAAGTAAAATTAGAAAGTCTAGCTAAAATCGCTGATAAAATTATGGAAAATACCAAACTGTCTGAGATAGCCCCTGTTACGAGGCTCTCTCAGAGTTCAGAAAATACCTCCGAAATTCTAAACGAATTAAACAAAATGAAGGCTGAAATTTCGGCATTAAATAACAAACTAAGTGACAGCAATAGAAATACACACCACGAACCGCGAGGACGAGCCCGACATGCTTCCGGCCCGTCTCGATCGCGTTCCAAAAGTCGCGAAAGTTCACAAAAAGACAGAGAAAAGTTTTTAAACCAGCCCGCGAAACCCGGTGACTCAAGTTTTCTGTGTTTTTATCACTACATCTACGGCAATAATGCGCGCAAATGCGGAGATCTCGCTAATTGCCGTAAACATTCCGCGCAAAATTCGGGAAACTAATTCAGACACCGGCACGAATAAATAACGTCGCCGGTGTCGAAAAATCACATCGTTTGTGCATTACAGACATTGCAACAGGTGTACGATATTTAATCGACACGGGCGCTGACGTCTCCGTATTAGCCGCAAACAAGCAAAACGCCTGTAGGACGTCAGATTATGTATTATATGCAGCAAACGGCACAAAAATAAAGACGTATGGCGAAAAAGTCATTACGGTTAATTTAGGGTTACGCCGTATATTTAGATGGAAATTTATATTAGCCGACGTACATACTTCTATTATAGGCGCCGATTTCCTGGCCGCAAATAAACTCATGGTAGATTTACATGGCAGGAAATTAGTCGACAAAATCACATCGTTATCACGCACCACAAACGTTATTACCTCCGACGACCCGAGTATTCGTTCAATAGATATTAATGACGAATACCATCTTATCTTACAGAAGTTTCCTAACATCACCAAACTGGAAAATTTTCTGGCAGACCCCAAACATGACGTACAGCACCAGATTTATACCACCGGTCCCCCGGTTCATGAAAAAGTACGCCCACTCAATCCGAAGAAATACAAAATAGCGAAAGCTGAATTCGAACGAATGATGCAACTAGGCATTTGTAGACCTTCTAATAGTCCGTGGGCTAACCCACTTGTATGCGTTACTAAAAAAGATGGGGAAATACGACCATGCGGAGATTATCGTAGACTCAACGCACAAACTATACCCGACCGCTATCCATTGCCACGACTACTCGATTTCACTTACCTACTCAGAGGGAAAACCATCTTCTCTAAAATTGATGTGCGAAAAGCCTATTTTAATATTTGCATGGCACCCGAAGACATTCCCAAGACTGCAGTCATAACCCCATTTGGGTTATTCGAATTTACAAGAATGAACTTTGGATTACGTAACGCTGCACAAGACTTCCAGAGATTAATAAATAAAGCACTGGAAGGTCTAGATTTCGCATTCCCATACCTAGATGACATCATCATCGGATCGGAATCAAAACCTACACATTTACAACACTTAGAAACAGTATTGAATCGTTTAGAAAACTACGGTTTTACAATAAACACAAATAAGTGCGAATTTGGTAAATCCAAATTAGACTTTCTCGGTTACCATATTAATTCACAGGGCGTAAAACCAAGTGCGGAAAAAACACAGCTTATCACTGACTATCCGCAACCAAAAACAATTGAGGAACTTCGACGTTTTCTCGGCATGATGAATTTCTACAGGCAAAGCATTCCAAAAGCCGCAGAGATTCAAGCACCACTTAACGCGTACTTACATAACTCAAAAAAACGCGATAAAACTGAGATTACATGGACTGAAGGCGCATTAAAAGCGTTCAGTCAATGTAAACAACTAATAAACAACGCAGTCATGCTAGCCCACCCGGATGCAACCGCACCCTTAGTATTAATGACAGACGCCTCTGGTAGTTGTGTAGGCGCAGCTCTAAATCAGAGTGTCGACGGAAAATTACAATCCCTCGGATTTTATTCAAAAAAGCTGACGGACGCTCAAACTAGATACAGTACCTACGACAGGGAACTTCTAGCTATATACATGTCAATAAAACACTTCCGTCATATGATAGAAGGTAGAGAACTAACCGTATTAACAGATCACAAACCATTAACTTTCGCGTTAACAAAAAAAGTTTCACCTTCAGATTCGCCAAGGCGTTTGAGGCAATTAGATTTCATCTCACAATTTTGCGATAATATTAAATATATAGAAGGCGATAAAAACACAGTAGCCGATGCTTTATCTAGAATTGAAGAGATTACCTTGCCATCTTTATTCGATTACCAAATATTATCCGAGTTACAAAAAAGCGATTCTGAATTAGAAAACCTACGCAAACGCGACAATCTTCAATTTAAATTAATTACTATGCCTAACACCGAGATAAAAATAGTATGTGAGACCTCTACGAACGATATACGTCCTTATCTACCTAAACAATTCCGAGAACTCGCGATCAAAACATTGCACAACGTGAGTCATCCCGGTGTCGCGACTACGAAATGTTTAGTCAAATCTAGATACTTTTGGAGCGATATGAACACCGATGTCAAAAACTTCGTTAAAACGTGTATTTCATGTCAAAAAAGTAAAATTCAACGCCACACAATAACTCCACTAGGCGAATTTAACACAGGAAATCGCTTCGATCATGTCCACATAGATATAATAGGAGAATTGCCTCCTGTTGAGGATTTTAAATATTGCGTCACCATTATAGATAGAGTGACGAAATGGCCTGAAGTTATACCAGTAAAGGACATAAAAGCTGAAACAGTTGCTAGGGTGTTCGTTGAACATTGGATCGCTCGCTTCGGCTGTCCAATAAGAATAACTTCAGACCAAGGTCGCCAATTCGAATCTGATTTATTTCGACAATTATTAAAAATACTCGGCATCGAACGCATTCGCACGACAGCGTACAACCCAAAGGCGAATGGCATGGTTGAACGACTACACCGTACTCTAAAAGCCGCTATTATGGCAAAATGCTTAGATAACAAACTATGGGTACATGAATTACCTATGATACTGTTAGGTTTACGTACAGCGATTAAAATAGACTTAGGATATAGTCCGTCACAATTTTTGTATGGTAGTAGTATTAGACTTCCAGGCGATCTATTCCAATCTAAACCTACAACTAATATTAACGATCGCGAATTTATAAAACAATTAACGCAATCCTTGTCGTCTGTCCCAAACCTTAGCCTTTCAAGCTCACATAGCAACACGAATAATAACGTATTTATTCACAAAGATTTATCAACTTGCTCTCATGTATTTGTCAGAAACGAGGCAAGGCGAGCTTTAGTACCACCATATGTGGGCCCTTTCAAAGTTTTATCACGCCATAATAAATTCTATACGTTGGACTGTAACGGTAAACATACCACGGTGTCACTTGATCGCTTGAAACCAGCCTATTTGTTAAGAGATGATGATGTGTTGGTCCCACGCCCGGAGAGCACTCCAACAACGCATAACGACCCGCCACATCCGCCGGGCGATAAGTCGCCACTCAACACCGTGCCACAGTCGCCAAGCGATAAGACGTCATCCGACACCGCAAAGCCCGCCTCACAGCAAGTAACGAGATCAGGCCGCATCGTTAAGAAGACCGTGAGATTTGACATGTGAATCGTCATTTCGTCATCAACCACAGCCCACATCGACACTCCACCGCCACACGACAACAAGCACCTCAACTCTACAATGGGCCAACCAAACAGCAAAATGACCATCGTAGCACAGAACAGCGCAGCTGCGAGCAACAAAGCCAAGGTTGAAGACGAGGACCTCAGCAACACCTTCAAGATGTCATTGGCCGCTGTCGTCTTAGTCAGCGCAGCCGTGACCATCTGCGTACTCTATGTGGGGTGGCGACACTGCAAACGCCGCATCGAAACTGCCGTAGAGACAAGAATCGGTCGCGCTATAACACAGCATACCAGCAACATCGTGCCGCCCATCATGCAGACAAACCACCCGAGCGTCAACCTCAAACCGACATATAGTGTGGCGTAAACAGTGAAAAGTGCGCGCCAATAGTGTCCGACCACCGTAGCGTTTAAGTACCTTTACTTAGTTCGTAGATATAATATTGTACCTCTAGTTATAATTTTGTATTGGGGTTGATAACAATAAAATTTAGCTTAAACTAAGGGGGGAGGACTGTAGCGCGTAGGCACAATAGTCTTAGTTAGCGCGTAGGCACAATAGTCTTAGTTAGTCTTAGGCACATTAGGTTAAGTTACTGTTTAAACCGATTGAGTTGTATACGCACAGTCACCCAATAAACCTCAAGCGAAGAACACGCGTATCATTTTGCCGCCCCTTCTACCAACAGTCACACACATATACCATAAATCACCTTATCGGCAAATAGTCTTAAATTGAGTTCATCTTTTTTATGTAGTCTTTATAATAGAACTGCTACCCCCATTAGGAGAGTTAGCAAATGGTCATGGATATTAGTGCTGCTACGGTCGGTTTTCCAGCTTCCTCTTGTCCCAGGGACGTTTTCGTCGTTCTATTGAGCTGGGCTATCACCCATTCGATGAACACCATCGGCTGACTAACTGCGTAATGGCGGTTAGCAAAGTTGAAGTCACCTTGGCCAGCAGTTCAGCATATCATTATTATGAAGTCCTCAATGCACTTTCAATGACTATTCTAAAGTCTTTGGGCAGCTAAGACTTGGTTTATTTCTAGGTATGGATGCAACCTCCAAATATCCCAAGAAATGCTACATCAAGAGTTTCCGATGGGATTGATGGATGCCAATGAGACTGCTTTTGTAGGTCACGGCGGAAAGTATTGGCTGGCCCTCTACTATACACAGGTATACTATCCTCTTATTACCGTCATTGGCAATCTATTTGAGTGCAATAGGGTGAAATAATTGGGTGCCTCGTAACATGCTTAAAATAATTTTGGAACGAATTATAAACCCAACTAAGTATATACAATGTACCTACCTACATTGTGTGTTTGGTCAAGTAAATTCATATTCTCTCTATATAGAAAGCTTCAAAGCTTGCTTAGGGCATACGATAAACATTTAAAACATCCTTCCAACTTTGGAAGACGTGTGCTTATTTGCAATATTCTGATTACAGCTTTCGACGTACGCGATATACTTCCAAGCACATGGAGAGTATCCATGGCAATCTAATAGACCTATAACGTCAGTTGATAAAGGTAATAGTCAGACTCTTCCACCTAATCGATTACCTACTTTTAACAATCATAATTTACGGTACCATGACCATTTTTTTTTCGTTATGACAGGCAGAAATTACTACTACAACTATTATCTAACTCCGTTTGCTCTTTCCTCGTTCATAAATCTAGCCATACACGCATGCTCGTCGCATGTACCATGCACGTAAGTAATAACCTGACTGAAGGACATCACCGATTAATGATATCTGTCCGTTACCTCCATTGCAGGTGGCATTTGGGAACAACTGCTCAAGGCGAATATTGGGCCAGATATGAATCTCCACTACAATCTCAATGGCATCTACAATAGATTCCCTGGTTCCGTGTTCCCTGACCTGATGAGGAATGAGGGCCAGGTATGTGAGAGTTGACCTTAAGCCTGAACCGACTGACACAAGTAGAACCTTCGCGTGCTGCCACATTTATAGAATGACAATAGCTTAAGTCAACACCTCGATTAAATGACAAAGTGTGTGTATATAACTCTCAAAGCCAAGCGTTGGTTTGTCGGGAGTCTGTGTGGTTCGCTTCCGACTGTCGTCTGCTAGGTACTGCTCTGGCCAGGATATTAGTCGTCAGCCTGGCATAGGAATACGCTATACCTAAGCGAAGCATAAAGCTGCATTTGTTTTGATGTGAACTAACCATCTGGAACGGACGTAAAGACTTTTTTATTTGATCACAGGTGCAACCAGCGAACTTTAGAACAGATGTTCGAGATGGCGCACCAGAAGATTTGATTATTGGCAACTCTCATCTTGGAGGTGATGCTGCAGGTAATATTTTCCTTTAATATTACGATTTATGAAACCACTGCGTTAGATTAAGAGAACGTACATCTGAAAAAGAAGCTACCATACCTACCATATCAATGTTGATCCCATTTACCAACGCAATGGTGGCTTTCCTCTACCAAATGAAAAGTAAATCGTTACATTTATAGTGTTTTGTGAGCATTTATAATTAAGTAAATACTTTACACAAATAGAATTACCTGCTAGGTGACTTGGAAAATTCCCGACATTCAAATCTACTCGCGGCGTTTGTCGCACCATTGCTTACTATAAGTAAACTACTTAATATACTTTTGGAACTTACAGGTGGAGAACCAAATATTGGAGGGTTCAAACTCATGCATGAATCTCAAGCGCAGCCTTCTTTTGAGCATAATCAGAATTTGTGAAGCTCACAGGATTTTGGATGAACGTCAATTTAAAGCAGATAATAAAATAAAACACTTTCTCACCAAACATTTATTTATTTGTGTGGTTATAGCACTACGTTATAATCCCGTCACAGTGTCAATATGGCAAAAAACTGTGTATAATTTATGTTAAACATAAGCAACTAATTGACATTCTGAACTATCTTAATAGAGGCTAAAAGAAATCAGCAAAGCAGAAGGGCCTGCCAGGGAAACCGCCTTTCCGGGGTTGCGGGTTGTTCGAAAAAGATACCGCGTCCCCGGAACATAGTAATATCAGTACAAGTCTGACAATCCCCAAAGTAAGTTATTTGACGATTTCCCATCCGCCAAAAAAAATATATAGAAAGGACTTTAGGGTGGGAAGCGGTCACCACCTTCTGCGAAGCAGTAATGCTAGCAAAGGAGGTGGCCGGGCGTTTGAGGGAGAGAACATCTGCCCAACCCAGCCGCCGCGGGAGACGCCCAGGGCGCCGGGCGCCGCGAGACGACTTCCGGCCACCGTAGATGCGGGCCTGTGGGCGGTGAGCAATGGGTAGTTCACCGTCCGTCCGTCGATTGACGACAGGCCGTGTCGACGGCGCGTTCGTGTTTCACGCGCGCCTCAAAGAGAGTCAGCAAAGCAGAGGGGCTTGCCAGAGCCTCCGCCTGCCGGGGTTGCGGGTTGTTCGAAAGAGATACCGCGGCCTCGGAACGTAAAGGGCAATAGAAGGAACATGGGTGGGTTTTAGTCAGTACAAGCCTGACATGCCCCCCCGCTCCACCCAGAGCGGGGGAAGTCATTGGATGATATCCCACACGAAAAAAAAAAAAAAAAAGGACTTTAGGTACAAGCCCTCAAGCTCAATATTATTCTTAGCTTATTTGGTGATTTCCCAACCCAAAAAAAAAATGGTCTAATTGAAATAAATGATTTTGATTTTTTGCGACCATCAGAGAAAAGCGTAGTACTCGACGAATACCTGGGAATCGATTCCACTCTTTAGGTTTTTGCAACAAAAATAACGAAAAGAAGCAGAGTAAGAAATTACAATGTTTCCACTTCTTTCCAAAGCAAGTAGGAGACAGAGCAGAGTAAGGCTAATGTCCAGTATTTTTACACCACCAATTGAAAGGATCTAGGGTCGGCACGCAAATCAAGAATTTTCCCCGTTACTCTGGTACCCTGGTTTGTCACCGGGTTTTAATCGGCTTCCAGACCAACCGGATGCAGTTGAATACCAGTATTTTACTTGGAGCGACTGCCTATCTGACACTTGACTACACTGTATGTATTTATTGGAAATGAATTGGACATTCTGTACGAAAATTTCGCTTATTAGACATCCCTTATAGCTTCTTTTAAAAAAAACGTTACATTTGGAGTCGCGCAGGGCAGTGTTCTCGGCCCGACGCTCTTTTTGATATATATAAATGACCTCTGCAACCTAAGGAGCGTCGGTGGGAGGATACTGTCCTACGCCGATGACACCGCTATTATTTTTACTGCTAAGACATGGGAGAGTGTAAGGTTGGTGGCTGAAGGGGGTCTAGCTAGAGTTAGTCACTGGCTTAATGAGAATCTTCTTACGTTAAACACCCAAAAAACTAACTACGTATGCCCCGTACTTAAACGCGCAGCCTTCGCCTGACTTTGAAATTAAAATTCACTCCTGTCGTAGTCCTTGTAATTGTACTCACAGTTGTCCGACTATTCAGAAAGTTAGCTCTGCTAGATACCACGGAATTGGGTAGTTGACACCATTAACCAATAATTTAAAAACACAATTTTTCTGAAAGAACACCTTATTCTAGACCTGAGAACTCCATTCATTTCAAAATAACTTTAAAATTCGATTTTTAGTTGCTTTTAAATCAATAACTAGTTGCATCATTGACTTGACAACTTAGTGACGTCATCGGTTGCGAGTCTCATACAAAATCTATGGGGGAAGCGCGTTTTGACAGCTCATAAAAAGTATATCAATTGATTGGTGGTGTCAACTACCCTATTGTTGTGGACCAAAGGTCAAGCTGGTACTCTCACCTTGAACTAACTATAGGGAGGGTAAGAAAGCTTATATGGGTTTTCAAACGTCTTAGACACGTTATGAGTACTGAGCTGCTGAATAAAATATACATTGCACTAACCCAATCAGTAACTATCTATTGCATTTCAGTATGGGGAGGTGCAGCTAAGTCATACTTTATAGATCTAGAGAGGGCGCAACGATCCCTGATTAAAGTTATGTACTGTAAGCCTTTTAGGTTTTCTACTAAATCCTTATATGCAACTCCTAAGCTTCTCTCCGTCAGGAAACTATATATCCTACACATGACACATAGATATCACAAAACATTACCTTTCGACAATGCCAAACTTAGGAAAAGGCGGTGCGATATAGTAGCCCCTACACACCCCACTCGTACCGTCTTTGCTAGTCGGCAAAATTTGGCTCAAGCCCCCCGTGTTTGTAATAAAATTAACCGTATCCTTAATATATACTCCATGCAATTGTACGAGTGTAAGAAAAATCTGACTGAATGGCTTCTTACTCTTAATTATGAAGATGTGGAGGAAATCCTACTTACATTAACTTGAATTTGATACATGCTTAATGTACTCACATACTTCACGTAACGAATTAATAGGGTTATGTGGCCAAGTCAAACTACCATCCTCACACACACACACACACGTACACACACACGCACACAAACACACACACACACATTCACACAAACACACACGCACGCACACACGCTAGCACACACAAACGCACGCACACACACACACGTCACGCTTCTTTTTCTTATTTTTAATTTTTAAGGAACTTTTGTAATATTATTGTTACTCATATTGTTGGTCTAGTAAGCCTAAATTTATGTTTCCATCGGAAGAGCGAGGCTTTCCCAACACAAGTATCTTTCGATTACTTTCTGGGAAGCCCCGGCAACTTACATGTAAAAACTTACTGAAATAAATGCATTTTTTTTTAATCTACCATTAAAACCACATTGCAAAAGTTTTACTGTAAACCAATCTCATCACGGCCGCGACATAGTCAACGATGAGGGTCTTGGCTATCTACGCCGCAGGGTACAGCGATTTTGAATGAAGGCAATCCTGATTGCCATCCATGTAGAGGCGACCGGGAATATACATCATATCAAGTCACATGTTATTATTATGAATTAAAAAAGCCACTGAAGGTAATCTTCTCCCATTATCACTAGCATGAAAACATAAAAATAAGTGATATGTTGAAATGAAGAAAATATTTACGTAGTTTTTCTTTTCAAATATTTACGGTTTTTCCAACAGGATTTTTTTTTTAATAAATATCAGGTTTTACGATTTTGAAACTGGCAACACAGTGCCATTCGATTTATCATCTGTGCACTGCCTGACATCTTTCTTTGTGCAATTTCTGTAGAGTCTCTCGTGAAAAATCCCGTTATTTCGCTTTCGTAATTCATCTAACAAAGGTATTATCTGTTCGCGAGTGTTCACCGCTATTTGTGGGACAACAATTAAAAATTGACGAGCGTTCCACGATACGGTGTTAATAATTTATTTTCATTAAAAAAATATCGATTTTAGTCATCTCGTCGAGAAGAATTTGTTTTCATGCTGTTTATTTATTAGTGCCGTCGGTTGACTGGCGATCGAGCAACAATTTTCGGGTCACAGTACAACCTAAGGTGAGTGGAGTGCATAGCGGGTTCTGCGAGAGGGAGCCAGTCTCTGCCGTGTGAGCTCCTTTGTGACGCAAAACCTCAACATCTCTCGCTCCGATAATTAGCCCAGTCTCCGAAGACATCAATCACCCGCCGTTATATATATGTTATGTGATGATTTGTGACTAGTGATGGATGCCGTCCATCAGTGATAAGCTTGTCACAGATAAATTACTGGTTGATAGTGCTGCAAGCAGCTGCGAACGTTGTCATTGTACCTAACATAACTGTATCATGTAATTTGACACATTATTACTGTTTTCCTTTTCCTAAAAGTTCACACAAAGTTTATTTTCGTAAATGTATCCTTAAAAGTGTTGGTCTATTTACACATGAAGTTTTCACAATATTTCCTAATGTGATTAGTAAGAGACTGCAAATATAATTATCATCAGCTTGTTCTTATTGAAAGAGGTTCTTGTTAAATCTCTGCCTAAATTATCTAAATTAATAATAATGGTTGTAGTGACCTAAAACTGTTGGTCAATGATAATTATTACCAATATTGCATCAACAAAATGAGTCATTTGTTAATTTGTATGTCTGAAGCAATCACTTTGTAAACAATAACTTTATAAATAAAACAAATTGAATGGTTAGGATACAACAATAATGTGATATTTTGTGACCCATACTAGTGTGACACAGGTCTCTTTTCAAAACTACTGTTAACATTGAATAACTCCATGAGGAAATTGCTTCTGAATTTTGCTATAAGTGCTTGCGACAGTAACTAAGTCCTAAACCATTGGTATAAGCAGTGCAGTAAGATAACTGCATGTTTTTATTACCTCTGCATATTACATTACAGCGAACATGCAATATGGTTTAATTACTTTCTGCTATTACCAAGGTGCTCTAGATTAACATTGAGATTGCAAGCAGTATAGCCAGTTAATTATTATTTTTAATTATAAACACATTCTGTTAACTAACATTTTGGGAAGAAATTAAAATTAAATAGATAGAAAAATAATATGATTATTAGATAGCAATTCTGTCTAATAATATTATACAGACCAGCAGAACATATACAATCCTTTTGGTTACACATTAAATTAAAATTGTTTTCTGCTAATTTGTTGTAAATATTTATAATTGTAATTTTTCTATCTAGAATTGGACAAAATGTAACAACAAGTCTAGTCTAAAATCCAGTCACCTTCATGGCAGGCTAAATTTGGTCTTGTCCTTATAGGGGTCAATGAACATAATATTGCTTCTGTTCTGCTATAAACAGTAATGACTACGGGCTAGTAATATTTTATCAGTATCCACATTATAATATGATTGCTTCAAATGGTATTAAACATAAATACTAACATTTTATTGCTGTATTGACTGGTTGCTGTGTTAAGTGTTTATAGACAAAAGATATGACAGGCTTATTAAACTATATAATAATATATTTAAATTGAATTGAGTTGAGTTAGCATACACATATAATGCAAAGTGAATTTTGTATTTAGTAGTTATAGGGCTTTGGGGAGTAGTCTCAGGATTGATTCCTGATTAATGGTAGTAAAAGAAAAAAAAACACCTCCAAATTCACAGTTCAATCTATACACTGCCCATGATTCCCCAATTCCTAGTGATTTTCATGGGGAAAAGAAGTGGTGCAAGAAACTCCAAAGCAACTGAAACATAACTGTTGATGATGAACTTAATTGTTATTGACAATCTGTATTAGCTTTGAAAACCTTAACTTACCATCATCATCATCTTTCCATTTACAACCGTTAGTAAACGCATATTATATGCTAGGTTAAAATTTCATACACTTATCTACAAATTATATTAAAATAGAGGCACGGGATTTCTTTTAAAGTAATAAATTTCTCTGGGTAAAAACACGAAATTTGTATGCACGTAATAAATTGTAGCATACTATAGATAGAAGAATCAATCTCAAATTAAATTATTTATTACGACTAAAAATTAGCTTCTGATCCCCCTGCTACTATCTATTGCTATAAACATATAAGTCTTTAAAAGGCAATGATGGTATAATTCATATCTTCATCTGAATTTATTCGAAGCAAGATGAAAAAACAATCAAATACCTACAACTCGTCCAAGTGATTTTAGTATGAAGGATTGAAACAATTCTATCCTACCTATCCTAGGTTTGAATTGTTTAACAAGTTGATAGAACATTTTGATTTGATTGTCATTGCTCTTAGAATAGAATATGCTTTATTGCACACCAAAATTTAAAAGCAACTTTTTTACCCAAATGACTAAATTCTGTGGTACTGCAAACAAATCTAGCCTGTAAAATCAAGAGTGTTAAAAAAAATTGAGCATGTTACAGTTGCTTTCATTTGGATCTTGACTTTTTTTTGAGTAACTCTGTATGAAATGGCAAAATATTTTCAAACTGAAAGTTATTGAGTTCACCCAGTCAACTTGTTTGGACAGGGAAGTTTAAAAAAATAGAAAAAAAAAATAAGAGAGAAATGTACTTAGTGTTTCAAATAACTACAAAATTAATTACTTCTACTTTAATATAAACACTGTATAGAAATTCTAAGCAATCCGAGTTACTAACATCTAACATCATTAAGACTATGATTTATTTTCGTTGGATCCCAGTTTTTGATCCCATTTTTTAGGTATTAACGATGGGTCCCATTTGATATTACCATTGAATCCCATTTTATGACAACATGTGTACATTTCAGAAGAAAAGTGATTTACTTTTATTAAAAATAGTACTAGACTGGCATGAGTTAAAAATGATCAGGTTTATTTGTGATGTTTATAAATAAATAAATATGAACGCCTTGAAAACAAGCGCCTCTAAGCTCAAAAAAAAATTCTGCCGTCATAATTTTTCCATATTTTTTTTTATATAATGTGGCCGTTTCTGGCACACAGGTCACAGTTTTAACCTAACCTTTTTTTTGTAAATAAGTATTTATCCTAATCTAAATAGTTCAGTTCCGGGTAAACAACTAAAAACAATCTCTTTTTTCTATAAATGCAAGTCGTTTGTGGGAGGTCACAGTTTTAACCTAACCAAACCTAGTTCCCGGTTCCTATAATTTGTTTGGGTAATGACATTTTGTCCAAATCTTTTCGGCAAAACGGCAGGCACCCGTTATTCTAACATAACCTATCCACATACCCAAATTTCATCCAAATCAGTTTAGAAGTTTGAGCGTGTTGGAATAACAAACATACATACAAAATTTCGCCTTAAAATATTATTGTGATTTTGTTGTTGGATGTACCCGCATTCAGATGTTTTTAAACATCTGGGATCCAACGGAAATAGTTTTTGGGATTCAGTGGCAATAAAACGTATTTTTTTTGTATTTTTCAAATTTGGGATCTTACAGAAATATATAATAATGTTTTGTGGGATCCAACGCCAAAAATATTAAAGTGGGATTAAAAACTGGGATCCAACGAAAATAAGCGAAGACTATGACTGCATCCATAGAGAGTTTTAAAAAAACAGATTTTTCTTTCTGCTCCGCCTAATTCAAAAGCTTGTTCTTTGAGTCTCACAAATCTGGTTTTTATTAGGGGGCAAGAGAAGGACCTTTTGCTTCCCCCTAGCTGAAAATCTGGCGACGCCCTTGCAAGCTTCTAAATTCTTTAACAATTAGCATAAAAGTTGAAACTGGATTTATTACATTATTAACAATTTTTTATCAATAGCACTAGTCAGATTCGTTAATTCTTTTTTATTGCAAAACCGGGCACAGCTAGTATTCAATAAATGTTTTTTTTTTTTAAAGATCGGCAGTAAGTAAATAGATAAGCAGTCTGCACTGATTATAAGCAAATGATGCAGCACGTCTTACCATAAAAGTTACGAATTACTTAAATGCATTCATTTATTTATAGTTCAGTTCAAAATTTATGGCGGATCGAAAATTAGCTGCAAGTGACGATTTGCGCATTATACAGACAAGACGATGCGTCCTCTGCGCCCGCCCCGCTGATACTCAATAATCTTGTTTTTTAGAAGTTCCGAACTGATATAAAGTACCTGTGCAAACCGTCACTTGCAGCTCACTTCCGAGGTGCCATAAAGTTTGAACAGAATCTACAGACAGACAACATTGATGAGTCTAGAATACTCTAGAAGAAAGAAGGAAAGATTTTTCAAAGTTCATCCCCTAATAATGTGGTTTAATAGGGGTTGTGCATTATATTCATCACATGGCTTGTATCAGTATAATTAGCCTATAAATATAATGAGACTGAGAGCTCCTTTCCGTGGGGCGGAATTGACCATAATCAACATGCATTTATTATGGATTGGTAGAAGTACTTATATAAGTTGTTTCTTTATTAAAATTTACTTTATACAATTAGGTATGTATAGTGAACGGAACAGGCACATATCCTTTATTCTTAAAGAATATATTATGTTTCATAAAGTTAATTTCTGTTTGTAATTCAGGTATCAGATAAATTATAAAATATTGAAGCACAACAACAATACTGTACTTCGTTCCCATGATGAATCTTACAGCCTAAACTACACTTCTATCTTACCCATAGTAGGTGACCGGCGTGATGTTATGATACTCTGAAGTTTAGAGTCCAATGCTGAATAGGAAGCCTTCCAAGTAACATGTCGTTTTATCATTATTTGTCGAACAACAAAGCCAAGTTCGACAGGAATCTTCCCTCGGCGAACTATGTTGATCGTGTCGGCACATACCGAGCTAAGCCTACAGGCTATTTCCCATACATCTAATACATAATATGGCCTTGTCCTGTCGCATCGTAAAAATCTTACTAATTGATTCGCATATTATTATTAATTTTTTTCCTATATCCAATATTTATTTTCCAATTCGTGTCGCAGTTTTCAGCGTTGCGAATTCGCATCGCACGGATTTGCAGTTTTGTGTATAAACCCTATATTCGATTTGACTTTTTGTCAACACTCAGTTGCGGTGTTGCGTAACCGTTACGATTTAGTGACTTAAGAAAAAACGTTTACACCTTCTTAAAGGGTCGGCAAAACTCCCCCGGTGCCGCGGATATCTGTGGGCGGGCGGCGGTATACATGTCGGTGACCCGTTTACTCTTTCTCATAAAAAAAATATGGCCGTTCTTTTCCAAATCATGCTGACCTAAACTTCTGTGTGGCACCTTCTACGTATCATGGCCTGCTCAGTTTCATTTGTTACCATTCTCTTCTCAAACTTCGACGTCTGTACTTCATAATATTAGGTCTGGGAGGGACAAAGGAGAAATCAATGCGGACCATTGTTCTGTAAACCCATTGTCTAGAACTAAGACTCAGTTGCTTAAAAAAACTAGATATGTTATTCTTTGTGTATGTGCAGTAGCATCAGTTTATGGAATTTTAATGGATGCACTGTAAACACACATACGTAAACACGCGTCTTTTTCCCATGAATGTAAGCAAAAACCAAAGAACATCACCAGCTGTGATCTGGTGTACATAGGTGTAAAATAAATAACCAATTCAACGATGTTACATAAATACAAATTATTATCTATCGCAGTAGCGAAATGATTGTCCCACATTATATCTTAAAAAAATGAAACTTGTTTCGTATTACATAACTTTTTCACCAATAGTAAATAAGTATTTGTCATGAAAATAAATGGCTCTTGATTTTGACTGATGACCTTTAATACCTGTAGGATAGAATTAGGTCTCTATTCTCCAGGTGTCATTTAACAAATTATATAAGTAGAGGCAAATAAACACTCCGAAAAGCAAAATGTTATATGAGTCCCCCAAAACACCCCCCTTCACCGCCCTCAGTTTTAACTGGCAAGTAACATCTGTTTAAAAATTATAGAACTGATTAAAGCTCGAATAATCTGGTAGATCATTTCAACCAAATTAAGTTTTATTATTATGATTTTTCGATCACATCGACTTAATCCCACCGACTTAATCGGCTATAATGTGGCAACCCACAATCTCTCTAAATCCAGTTAAATGCTTCCAATTTGTAATATATTAATATTATTCCCATAAGCATCCAAAAAGTATGCTTATGACAAAAAAAAATTCAGCGTCAACTATCCAAAATCATTATAATTATTCCGGAAAAAGAAAGAAAGTTTTGTGTGGGTCATCTCTAAAGATTGATTGCCTCAAAAAAGTGATTGTAGTGAATACTGATGCTAGTTTTTGTTTGTTGCAGAGTGAGCCGTGTCTTGGGGGAAAAGCACACCGGGCACTACGGTGGCCCCAGATACACCGGCCCCAGCGCCCCAGCCTCCGGGTAACGTACCTATATTTTAATCTAGAGATTGAAGATTACGGTATTTTTGGTGAATGACATCCGAAAATTGAAATTTTAACCGAATGTGTAAAAATTTAAGTGTCTCCGTCCGTGAACAATAGTACTTGGAATTAGTTATTAATCCTAATGTCCGACAAATAAATATTTATATTTTAAGTTTTAAGCAGAGGTAAGGTCTTTGAAATTGCAGAATGGATAATCAGTCAAACAAAATGCAGAATGGCCCCAGATGGCTATTTTATTATTTACTTTCTGAACAATTTTAATCGTTGCCTTTAAACTTGTTTGATATTAATTCATCCTGAAAAGTTAGTGTTTGAAACGTCGGCAACAGCTGATGTCAGTTTCACCATTTGACATAATAAGTTTTACAACATTTGACATAATGACTACAATATTTAATGGTCAACGTTGGATCGTAGAATCAATCCCCATCACGATCTAAAACCCAAATAATTGTGCATAAAACTAGATCTTTGTTATCGTTTGAACAACAAGGAAGGAAAACAGTAAGAATCTGATAATGTTAAAACGATTATTTTGAATACAGGAAGTCACATTGACCTTGTTTGAACTCAGAAAACCATAGTTTAAACACATTGTTAGAGATCCGTTCCCAAATGGACAAAAAATATTCTAGACTTCCATTGTGAAAGGAGGCATTATATTTATGATAAATTGAGTTTTCCTTTTTTGTCCAAGGTTCATTTTCCTGGCGATTTCAAACGAAATTATTAGGTAACAGTTATTTTCCTATTTTTGCTTTGCGACCAACGTGACAACGTACATTTTAACTAAAGTGTAGTTTCAATTCACTGTGCGTTTTGGAATAATCAGTATAACAATTACAAGAATAACCCGAGTAATGGATATCAGTTCTTTATTGAAAGCCCAAAAACTGCATGAACTGCAGACAACTCGATACAGTACCTCCGTCCCTTACACTACCTACTACAATTTCTAAAAGGATTCGAAGGTGTTTGACAGTCATTAGATAGGCAGAAGACCAGAACACCTGTCTTGCTAAGGGTATTGTGGTCACCTGGTTGCTGGGTGGTGCAGGTCGGATAGGAAGGCAGTATTCAGCTGCTTCTGGTGAACCTGGATATTGACTCTAAAATAGTTGGGAAAAGGCATTGAATTTTAATGCATTATAGTTCTGTAATCTGAGGAAAAGGAAAACTTGTGCAATTAAATGGCCCAAGCGTCGCCTGCGGCCTAATCATATGTTATTAGTTTCTCTCTTGCCCTTCTCTAAATGAACATTATTTTGGGACTGCGCAAAAATTACCTTGACCTTGCTTAAACACCGCTTGCACCAAAAATCACGAAGTACGTTTAGCGGTAAGCGTATTTAAGACACGTTTTGTTTCCATTAATCGTTTAAAGTTGAGAGAGATAGTAGGTAGGATGTTTTAAATACAAAAGTATGTATTGCGTTTAACGTATCTAGTAAGTTGTGATTTATGGTGTAGGCGGGCTAATCTGATTAAAAATAATGTATTTAATACTACAGTTGCATGTATAATATAAATATTCAAATGAATACTGGTTCATTTAGTTCGCTAATAAATTATAGTAGTTCGTACTCGGAACCTAGCGCTTGCTAGCCGCGCTTGCGAGCACTAAGCCGTTGAGGCGGATTTATTGTAAATCGTTCGCTAAAAATACTCTTCTGAGCACTGAGCTAGCGTTGTGATATTTTTATTCAAAATGCTTCAGTCAGGTTAGGACTCTCATTAGTTATCTACCAAATAATTTCTTCTCGTCTAGCCAATAGAATATTTTTTTTTCGCTTTGTCATGACACCACACTATAGCAGCGATGTAACGGCACAAGTCTATGGTGATAAAGTGCTTTACGCCAACCTGATTATGAATCTATAAGCGGATAAAACGTACTGCTCTGTACACCTTCGATACAATCATGTCATATCTGCCGATGACGCAACGCTGCAGCGACGTGCGATCGATGGTCTTCGATTATGAAATCCCAGTTTGACACGCGATGGTCGCACATAATTCTGGCGATTTCATCTAAAACTTGCAAAGTTGAATTCAATATTGGACATTGGGATCAAGGACAATGGTTGAAAATTCAATGCGTCACTACAAAAATATAACTTGTTTGTATTTTAAAGTGTCACCTCAAAATATAATTTGGGTAATCACCGGACTGGTCCAGTGTTATTGACCGCAGCAAAATATTGAGTGAATTAGCTTTGGTTGTATGTAACTGTACTCTCTAAACCTCTTATTCCGAATGACTCGATTTTTTATCGTAACCAATATTAGTATCGGTTGGATGCTTTTAAATAAATCAACTTTGTTAGTGACCGTACTAAATAGGTCAAGTAGAGTGAAAATGTATGTTCGCTTTTTCAAACTATTTTTATCTGAAGTGTTTTACGAACGAGTGCACTATAGGTGCTCGATACCTGGACATAGTGTTTGTACTTTTTAATGACCGGTGTGTTTACAGAGTTTTAAAAACTTACCTTATGAAACATTAATGCCTGACCTAGGACTCCCCGGGTTGTGTAGATAAGGCATGATTTCTAAGTAACAAAGAGTTACCACAAAAATGCATAGTCAGTCAGCACACATGAAACCCTCATAACTTGTTATGTTATTTGAGAAGGAACGGTCATAAAATTCTAAGTCTTTATCGTGCTTTTATGACTACAGTGTCTCGAAACTCGAAAATGATCTTGTTCCTTGCGATACGCTAAGAGCTGATTCTACCCATGAAACGGAACAGAAACATCTAAGCGCGTCACTAATGATCACAGTTTTGATGTGCTAGTCACCACTTCACCAGTTCATTGGTGATTTTCGCTATATGTGATTAGTCAGATTAAATGCTTATTTAACAAAATGTGAGTCCTTTCATCGTTGAACGACAATCAATAAAAGTGCGGTCACCCGTTGGGTGGTGTGGGCAGCGGCCCAGACATCAGAATCAGCTCGCTGGACCGTCGACCGTCCAGTCCAGACAAGCGACCGTGGGCCGACGCCGGCCCTTTACTGCTCCATTGTACAGCTACGACCACTAATTTGTCTACACGTAGCAACTATTTAATGATTACCTCCTCCTGTATTGTTTTTAAAGCATAGAGTTCAAAAAACACAGTTTTTTTGGCAATCATACTATTACAGAATAAGTTTTAAAGCTCAAAGTAGAAACCGATATTTGACGAAAACATAATATAGAGCTTGTACTGTACGAGAATAAAATGTATGAAATATTTAGCATTCGCATTTTTTATTTCGGGATAGAGCTACTTCATAACCGTGGTTCATAAATACTGTATTCGTAGCAACATTAAGTTACTTATTTACTCCTTGTTTTGTACTGTATGAATTGCTATTGATGTTCTATAAATATATCAATAGTAGGAAAAAATAGATAATGGTGGCAAAGGTACTAACAAAGCGCTCGTTGGATTGACGAAAAAGATGGATAAGGATGGATAACAAATAGTTTTAGATATATATATATATTTTATATAATTTTTGTACCACCACCACCCACTATTGTACATGAAGTTTAAATAAATAAATAAGGGACTCACGGAGCCAAGAAGTATGGCAGAAAATCACTAGGCCTGTACCTAGTTTTGGGTGATTCCGGGCTGAAATCATGGTAATGAGGAAATAACAACTTTAAAAGCTGCTAGGTGTATAAGTCTAAGGTCTTGTAACTGCATTACACAAAAATGAAACTACCCTTTTATTCCCGGTACTACATGCAATGTATTATATTTAACTCAAACGAAACATTTCGTATCACATGATGTCATTGTTTTGAATATATCGGCGAATATTTAAACAACTGAGCCAACACTATTTTACCCAATAAAATACTATTTAGCCTTGAATTCAAAGCGTTGATTTATTGCCCATCTCCAGTGCAATACGGCTCTGCAGTGCATCATTTAGAAAATCTTGTGTTTACGAGCAGTTGCAGTGTGAATAAGCAAAGTTTAAAACTGTCTATTCATCGTTGGAAACAAGTTCATTTCCCAATGAGTCACATGAAAGCAATAAGCACACTGACCAAAGTTTATTGTTGAACTTTTACTTCTGCATGCGCGTAATAATACCGCAGCGAAATATTGCTGAAAAATACTCAGAAATAGTGAGGCATTGTGTATAAATTTCCATGGTTGGACACCATAAGTCATTAGAAGCGTGCTATTATATTTTGAGTAAACATTAAATATATATTTCACGGTGTGTAAGTGCTGTAGTCATTAGCAAGGAGACTTCATTGGCTTATGTCAAGGTTGGCGTAACGTGATGTATGACGTGACGAGGTGACTGGTGACGTCATAAGCTGATTATGCTCAGCATGTTATGTAGATTTTTGATGTTTTGTTATTAAACTTTGTCTATATGTATACAAACAAAAATTTTGTTGGTATTGAAAAGATAAGAATGATAAATAATAATTTGTCATTCTGAATCTGGACCATGTGTATCACAATATTTTGTTGTAGAATGGTCAGTTTAATCCTTTCAATGTAATATTCCTTATTTGATTCACTGACGGTCTTCCTTACTTCTTCACCATCAGCTCGTAGCAGTCAAATGTAACGAAATCATGTTTTCGTTGACTCCAGAAAGTTTGTGGTTTCGTCGTCTCTAGACATTTACCTCCTTACCTTACCTCCTACCTTTTGGAATCATCAACGCATAATTTAATTTCCACTTAATTTTCCCACATTTCCAATGGACGTTGTCTCCGACTTTTTATTTCTTTAACTCAAATTTTCTTAATGTGATACTTATAGCCCATTTCTAAAATATCCAAATATTAACACTCGTAGTCGTAGATTGTTTCTGCAGTTCCCACTGAAACTTTTTCGTTAACTTTTGGTGGCTGGGACGTTTTTGGACGAAATGAATGTAAAGAAAAATGTGCGACGAATCTTCAGTAAAAAAAGTTTTGTTTGAAACTTTCATGGTTTTTTAATTCGCTTTTGCCACCTTTTTCCCTATGTTCAGATCGGTTTTCAATCCTAACTGGATGTAGCTGTGTACTAGTATTTCACAATAAATGAGTAACTTTTAGTTCAACATTTAATTTCGCAAGTTCAGCGATAGTTAAAATGAAAACCTATTAGGCAACTAATCAACTACAGGATGGCAATAATATATTTTTATTCCATTGTTAGTAGTTGGTATAAATATGTTTTAATCCTTACTAATATAATAAAAGCGAAAGTGAGTTTGTTTGTTGCGTCTTCACGCCTAAATGGCTAAACTGATTTCGATGAATTTTGGTACAGAGATAGTTGAGACCCTGGAGACGGACATAGGCAAATTTTTCCTTAATTTTTTTTAAAGTGAGGAATGAGGGAAAAAAACTGAAGAAAAGGGAAAACTTAGCTTTGCTATTAAGGGCAAAAACTACAGGTAGCAGGTACCTGCAAATCAGGAAAGGGGAACTGTCTTATTGTAGTGAGCTAGTTAGCTAGTAGAGCTGAGCTAGTGTAATTATAAAATAACTAGAGGATTCAACGTTTTAATAATTTTCGCCGTCGTTCGGTGGTGCCATGGCATCCCTGATTGCCATACAGATAAGAGGTATGCAACAATATTGAATAAACTGCAAACTGATAAAGCAGACTGAGATGGACAGGGTGATTGTTGAGAGGGTGACATTCTTTATTAAATAACGAGGGTGAATATGAAAAATGTATTGCATCTTCACAAGCTACCGAACATTTGGCGCCAATTAAAGCACGCAGATTTTCCCGGGTTTCATTCATCGTCATCTGCTTAGCCTTTCCTAACTACACTCGCGTGCAAGTAAATCGACTCAAGCCTCAAGTGCGCATAAAAAGTGATATAACTTAACAATGACTTATTTTACTTCTATGTAATGTTTTACATATTTAAAGCCTAGTAATTAGGCTTTAAAATGGTAGCATTATTTCAATAATTTAAATAAACACTTGTTTTTAGAATGCAACTGAACGCAAACTCTCATAAATTGCTCCGTGGTCTACACACAACTTGCGCGACAGAACCCTCTATAAAAACCCCTGTAATCATTTTTTTCTTATCAGTCGCTCACCAGACGTTGACCTGAACACTTCTCTGCAAATTGAAGCCGTTGTTTGAAGAAAATTATGGACACTACACCTGAAGAAGCCACTCAAGCTGTTGCCCTGTTGCAAGAAGGGTTGAACCAGCGAGAAGTCGCTCGTCGGTTGAATATGAGTCAGTCTAGTGTCTCGAGAGTGTACAGAAGGTTTCAAGAGACTAGTGCTTTCACTCGGAGGCCTAATACCAGCCGACAACGGTGCACCTCGAAGCGTGACGACCGGTTTTTGGTCTAGACCTCTCTCCGAAATCGACACCTTACCGGTGTAGATGTGCAGCAGGAGCTACGTCAAGTTCGCGGGGTATCTGTCAGTCAATGGACAGTTAGAAGAAGGTTGAAGGAAACCAACCTTACACCAAAACGACCCGCTACAGGCCACACACACACAGTTGACCACAGCTCACCGACAAGCACGTCTTCACTTTGCTCGAGAACACTTGTATTGGAGCATAGAGCAATGGCAGTCAGTCCTGTTCACTGATGAGACGAGGATGTGTCTCCATGGCAGCGACAGGAGGCTGGGTGTACCGGCGTCCCGGTGAACGGTTTTCACAATGCTGCTTTGCTGAAACCGTTGCGTATGGTGGCGGTTCTTGCATGATGTGGGCTGGAATTTCCTTAGAGGAAAAACAGAACTTGTTTTCGTTCCTGGAGAAGGCCGTCGAGGAGGTCTGACCAGTGATCGTTACATTGAAGATGTTCTCCTGGATCAAGTTGTCCCTTATCAAGGCTTTATTGGGGATAATTTCATCTTGATGCATGACAATGCCCAATGTCACACTGTTCGGGCCACACGTGAGTTCCTCAACGAAGTTGGAATTGACACTATGGATTGGCCAGCGCTCAGCCCTGATTTAAATCCCATTAAGCACATATGGGACGAGCTCAAAAGGAAAGTTAGAGCAAGGAATACAGCTCCTACAAACACAAATGAGCTCAAGACTGCGTTGGTAGAAGAGTGGGGTCGAATACCACAATCATCAATAAAAAAGTTGATTAGGTCTATGAAGAATCGCATGAGAGCAGTGATCAGGGCTAGAGGGGGGAATACCAAATATTGACATGAATAATTTCTTTTTCTTAGACACATTTTGTTTCATTTATACACAATAACCTCATATTGTGAAATTGTATGAATTTTCAATGTTTTTAACAATGTCATTGACATAAACCTTTTTTACTTTACTACTGAATCGATTTTAATGCAACTTACGCCATTTTAAAGCCTAATTACTAGGCTTTAAATATGTAAAACATTATATAGAAGTAAAATAAGTCATTGTTAAGTTATATCACTTTTTATGCGCACTTGAGGCATGAGTCGATTTACTTGCACGCGAGTGTATATTCGGGTCGGCTTCCAGTCTAGCTTGATACATGGAACGACTGCTTTCCTGACTACCACAACCCAGTTAGTACTGGGTAACACGTTACCCTTTGGTTAGACTGTTATCAGACTTTCGGGGCACTGACCATTTGCAACGACTGTCAAAGATCTACAAGTGACAGTCGGGACCAACAGCTTTGCAAGGCACGGAGGTAACTCAGTATGTAAAGGGTGGTCGTCCATCCACAAATCAACTTAGGCAAGCGCGGCTTAACCTAAAGATGTTACCCGAGTGGCTGATATTATTTTTTCTGGGTACCGTATAAATAAAACCAGTCCTGGTCAAAATCGTTGTGAGAAACGCTTTGAAAAAAATTGCCCAAAGCTCTAATATTGAAAAAAGGAGTCGACATATGAACAAATAATAAAAAAAAAAAACAAAAAACTACTGGCACACTTCGAGAAACTAGAATATCAGAGGCCATTGATAAACAATTTTTGTTTTATCGTGTTCAGATATCGATATAAGAAAAGCTGGATTGGGTAAGGAATGAAATGAAGGAGAAAGGAGTATATGATGCCGTGACGTCAACAGGGGAGAATGGAAGAAGAAAACGTGTTGCGCCGGTCCCAAATAAAATGGGACAAGGGCAGGAAAAAGATAAGATATCGATATACACATTCACAGAGGTTCTCCAACTAATTCCTGTATACAGTACCCGTGCCCATTCAGGCCATTAATCACCGATCAGCATTCTGTTACTATTCTAATAAAACAGTCATGACCTGTTTATTTGTTTGTATTGTTAACACATAATACCTAACAATGTTTTCGAAGAAATGTTTGTTGTGGAACACCAGTTTACTGTTTTAAATTATGTGGAATTAAGTTTACGTCATGAGAAGCAGTTCAGCTGCATCAGGTTAGACGAAAACCGACTTCAATGAAGTTCTAGTAGATGATGAGTAGTTTGGGTTATTACTTCAAATGTTTGAGGGTTATTTTTGGAGTCCTCAAACTAATGCCGCAACCTTTTCTGCAATTACTTTATCAATGCTTTGTAAGAAAGAGCCTTTCTTGTTACTGCTTGCAGCAATTTTGAGCTGTAACAAGAGACACTTAATTCTCTTTTGAGTAAGTCGAGAACATCAATCTATTATCGTCCACTTTCTAGGCGATTTCAGTCCTCGAATTCACACAATCACATACGCCGCTTAACTCAGAAAGAAACATAAGTTACAGGCACTCTATCCACACACAGTCCCCAGTTGTTTGAACATTTTCGCCGTCATACTGGAGAACTTTTTTTACGAAAACCATATCTGCACTCGAAAAAAGTAGCTTATCATATATACATACATCGAACTTTACTACTTGGATTTACTAGATTTTCATAGGCAAGGTAATTGCAGATGACAAAATCGCCATCTTGGACGTATGATTTTTTATGTACACATATAATACTTAACAGGACATTAAATTATGACAGAAGTGCACAAAAATGTCTTCCAGAAGTTCTGCGAGAGGACAGTTGGGTTAGATATATGTAGACACAGTGTGCCGTTTATAATATCCACTTAACTACAAAGTGACAGTACAGTGTTGAATGGATAAACTTACGGTAAACATAAGAGCACGGTTGGATTTCCCGGAACGGTTAGCGGGGTATCATAGTACACCCACATTTCAAAAGTTATGCTCTAAGTCCCATAAAATCCTTACTATAATATTATAAAAGCGAAAGTGAGTTTGTTTGTTTGTTACGTCTTAACGCCTAAATGGCTAAACCGATTTTCATGAATTTTGGTACAGAGATAGTTGAGACCCCTGAAGATCGACTTAGGCATTTTTTTTAAAGGGAAAACTTTACTTTGCTATTACAATAAATAAAACGCAAGGACAAAAACTACCTGCAGGTACCTGCAAATCAGAAAAGAACTGTGTTACCCCAAATTTAACGCGAGTCAAGCCGCGGGCAAAAGCTAGTTATGTTATATATAAATAAAATAATATAAATAAAAATCTTTATTGTATAATTTGAGACAATCACAGAGAGTAACCTAATTATAACCTACAACAAGTCAACAGTTGTGAAATGAAAATGTGAAATGGTAGATGTGACTGATAGGTTTTTTGATAGAGTTTGATTGTCTTCGGACTGATTCGCCCTATCCCCTCGTACTAGTAAAAACTGTATCACGAGCGGATAGTCTTCCTCACCCTTAGAACAACAAATTCCCACAAGGTTCCCGTTTCAAGTCACATAATTAGGCACATACAGTATAACAGGTAACATAGTACAGTTATTGTTTTAATCAAGTTACATACATGATTGGTATTTTCTGTGTTGTATTGTGTTAGGGTTTGTGTATGTGTATAGGTATGGGCATATGTGTATAAGTAAATGTTTTACGAATGCTTTTGTATGTTTGTGTACAGTGATGTGCTTTCTGACTTTATCTATGTTCCCTCACTATATCATTTTTTTAAGTAGATTTTCGGTGTTGTAATAGTCTAGTGTTTTCAAATATTTATCAATAGTATTTTTGCATGTTTGACTATCAAGATTTTTCAATTTTAGATCTTTACTTATTTTGTTGTACAGGCTAGGACCGAGATAATTATAAAATTTGTGTGCAAAAGATGTTCTACTTTTGGGTATGTTACAAAGTGCGGTTTTACTTTATGTTGTGCCATGATAACCAGTTTTATGAATAACTTTCTGACCGTAAGGATTCCCAGTTCTGAGTAAAGTAGTTGTGTCGGATAAGAGTACTTTTTGCGAGTTATAACTTTAAGTACCATACGTTGGGCTCTTTCGACAAACATCATGGTGGTTTTAGAAGTTCCCCCCCATACATTTATACCGTAGATAAGTATAGACTGACACAACGCTAGATAGATTTTTATCAGTAGCTTCATGTCACATGCATTTCTAATTGTTTTAAAAATATAGATCAATTTTCTTGCGCGATTACTAACTTTCAAGACGTGTTCTTTCCAATTTAGGTTTTGGTCTACTATAACACCTAGATATCTTATGGAATTAGTTCTTGTGATTGAGTTACAATGACAGGTACTTGGTTTGTTGCAGTTGTGAGTTTGTATGATTATTGAGTTTGGAGAAGGTTGTGTTCTGGCATTAATTGTAAATGTCATAAATTTAGTTTTCTCGGTATTAAGTGTCAACAGATGGTTGTCCAGCCATGAACTTACTAAAGCAAAACCTTCATTTGCTGCTTCGGTTACATCTTTCCACGTGTTGGAACTGAACAATAATACTGTGTCATCTGCAAATGTTATTATTTGACCGTTTTGTAGGAACAAATTGCAAAGGTCATTAATATATATTAAAAACAGCGTAGGGCCCATTACACTGCCTTGAGGCACTCCAAAGGTAACATTTTCCTCATGACTTACACAGTTATCAATTTTTATAACCTGTTTTCGGTTTGTCAAGTAATCTTGGAATAGTTGGAGAGGTGTTCCTCGAATTCCTAAGGTCTCGAGTTTGTTCAGGAGGATGGGTACAGAGACGGTATCGAAGGCCTTTGCTAAGTCTAAAAATATACCTAGACACTTCTGCCCCCTATCCAAGTTTCCGACTACATACGAAGTTGATACTTTTTCCCTGAACCCAAACTGATTACTTGAGAGCAGTTTATGAGTTTCTAGGTAGTGTTTTAGCCTCTTATTTACTAGTTTTTCCAAAATTTTAGAAAAACTAGGAAGTAGGGAAATTGGTCTATAATTCGACATCAAAGATTTGTCTCCTGATTTATAGACAGGAACAGTCACAGACTTTTTAAGCGCATCTGGAAAGACTCCCTTTAAAAAACAAGCATTACAAATGTGTGATAGTGGTGCAATAAGGGAATCCACTGCTCTCTTAATAAAAAACGTAGAGATACCGTCCCATCCCGAGGAATTCTTAGTTTTTAAGTTGGCAATTATTTCTTTAATTTCAAATTGGTCTGTTGGGAGTAGCATAAAAGAGTTGTGGAGTCCGCTGTTAGGTTTTTGTCTACACCGCTTGCTCAGATCTATCTCATTTGTGAAGGTCCTGGACAGGATGGATTTTGCTAAATTACTGCCGACATTGACAAAGTACTTGTTTATGTTATTTAACGCGTCTTGAGGAGTTGAATTACTGGAAAGAAGTTCTAATGGCGTTTTTGGGTAGCTGTTTAGATTACACATTTGCTTCACCAATCCCCATTGTTTTTTTATATCATTACTAGACCTAGTCAATTCTGATTTAAAATGTTTGTTTTTAAGGCTTTTTAGTAGATTATTACAATTATTTCGATAGCGCTTGTAGGTAATAGTAAGGATCGCGTTTTCTGGGTCCTTTCTTAGCTTTTGGTGAAGTTGATCGCGGTTCCTCATACATCTACATAGACCTGGTGTAATCCAAGGCTTAATATGGGGCGAGCCTATCGGCTCAATTCTAGGCTTTGCTTCCTAATGGAAAAACTCACTAACCAAGTCGGACCTGGTTACTCAATCTAGGACCCTAATATAAGACATAGCGCTTGCGAGCGTTACACCAACGAGGCGGTTCGTACGATAACGGCATTATGTATAAGTAGCGGGAGGGATGCGGTGCATTACCTCACGCTCCAAGTCCTCGACGTAAACGGGCGTTTTCTCTCGAGGGGTCTAAGTGATTGAATGCGATAAGAGCTGCCAATACTTAGCTATGACTGATGCATGTGCGTCATCTACAGCGTATAACAGGCACGGTGTTACTGCCCCATTTAATATGTCCACACCCACTTAATCCAAATGTCCCATACATTTGCAGCTGATTATTTTTTGCAATTATGATGATGGTTCAAGAAAGTTCTTCAGTTTTTGAGTCTGTAACGCCATTTTGTATAAGTTAACACCCTTTATATTCGTATCTTAATTTGTATTCCATTATGTTATGTTTATCTATACCACATGTCGGGTAAAAGTCCAAAAGTTGTTGGAATGACGGTTTTTAACAGTTACGGGAATTTTTTTTAGTGGATAATAATGTGCGTGAATTAAAAGTTTAGTAGTCTCTGACAGACAACAACCTAAACTGCCGGCAGTAGGCGGTGGCGAAATTGTACAATTGTGTCTGAAGTGAGCACTAACGCAGGGTTTGTTGAAAATTCAACTCGGTATGGTTCACCACTTTGGTCGATGGGCTTTTACCGAATCCCATAAGTGAATTTCACATGTTACTGGGTCTACTTCTAATGTTTTTTTATAATCTCACATGTTATTGGGTCTACTTCAAATGTTTTTTTATAATCTCACATGTTATTGGGTCTACTATCGAATGTTACTTAAAAATACTTAATAGATTTGAATATTTTCCTAGAGTAGAGTTCCATCCGCGTTCAACATAATCTTCCTGGCCTTGTCCTATAGTACTAGGGGACGCGGACAGCTTAATCAACAAGTTTTTTTTGTTTTCTTCCTTGTCAGACTCGCTTCAGCTCTTTTCTTGACTTAAACCCGTTTGACCGTTGCTATTTTGTTCGCAGGGGTGCTGGAGATGACAGGCACAGATAATATACGGTTTAGCGGGTCAACGCTAGACAAAGCCACCAAAGCCAAGGTCACCTTAGAGAACTTCTACACGAACCTCATCACACAACATTTGGAGAGGAAACAGAGGTATGACAATGACATCTTTACTTTATTAAAGTATTTCGTGGTTTGGGTACCCAACTTGGGTGCTAGCGCCCGACGATGAGAAGTAAGCGAGTGGAGGTGGCGAATAGAAACGAGCGGGTTGGTGGAATTCTCGCTGACTGACTATGAACAACTTTTCATAAATGTTTCAATGTTATTCGTGTGCCTACTTAAGATGCTTGTATATTATGCGAGAAAATAATCGATTGCTTCTTCGTCGGCCCTTGGATACTAAGATCAAGAGAGGCTTTATTTTCAATATGATGTTCTCACCAACAGGCTCGAGAAACTCGAAGAGTCTCTCAAAGATGACAGCCTTACAGAAAGCCAAAAGAAAGAGAAAAGACAACAACATGCGCAGAAGGAGACAGAGTTCCTCAGACTCAAAAGATCCAGGCTTGGCGTGGAGGATTTCGAACCGCTCAAGGTATGTCTATGTTCAAGTACTCTCAATCGGGAGCCATTGTCCGCCTATTGAGAGATGTGCGAATGTCTGGCGAACAATCAAAACGTCTGGTTGAAGGTCTTAATGCACTTAATAATCACATTCAGCGTTACCAACCGTCCGACTTTTTGGGCCCTATATGGATTACGGAGATACCGACCGTGTTTTGTTTTCTTGCATTCTGTAATGAAGATCTTACAATGGACTTAAAGCTAAGGTACAATTACGGACCATGTAGGACACTTCAACAAGTATAAAGTAATTGTGAAATAAAATCATTTCCTCTTCTAGTCTATCTACCACTCACCTACCCATTCACTTATTAATTCAAATCCCCATGTGAATGAGTCATTATCATCAGCCTACAGCAATCTACTGCAGGACATAGAACAATCAAAATAACTGCAAAACGGACACTATTCTGTGCATTATTTGATCCTTATCAGCGATAATAGCGCTGAGTGTATACTTACACGATGATTTTTAAAGAAGGGATTGCGTTTGATTCCTTGCTCAGGCAGCTTTTTAAAAACCGAAACTGGCATTTTACTATTCTTCAAAATTGCAATCATAATTTCTTACATCACTTTGTCGTAGTAGCTATATTATGCAGTTTCGTATTTACACAAATGTTCCATCGGTAATTCTAAGGTCATATATTCAGCTAACGTTTACTTCCTCACTTATTCATGCAGCTGACTGTTTTTTTTTAGGTTGAAGGTGATCCCAACATGAAATTGTAATGTTCAAACTTTATTGGACGATTGTATCGGAATTACGTTTTTGATAATTTTTTTTTCTCTCGTAAAATCGTCGTCGTCTGATTAACGGTAACTCTCGTACTGTTGAATGCCCACACTAAAGTCCGGCTTTTCATCAGGACTTCTGACATGTAGAAATGATAACACTAACTAATACCTCTCCAATTTTCTTGTTTCGTAGGTTATTGGACGAGGCGCTTTCGGTGAAGTTCGACTCGTCCAAAAGAAAGATACAGGTCACGTTTACGCTATGAAAATACTCAGGAAAGCTGACATGTTGGAAAAGGAACAGGTATGTTATAATCAGCTTATAATAATCGTCGCATTGTTCCTATACTTAAACATGACTGGGAAAACGAGGATTAACAGTAGTTAGGCACACACTGCCTTACCGTTCGAGGATTACGGGCGCGATGATGTGTTATGTAATTCCAGGGCTAGAAAACAGCCTTCCCTTTGTGAAATATCCACGGCACAGGTTAAATGCAGGTTGTCGAATAACATACGTCGATCACTGTCAGGTTGGTCGCGACGCACTTCCTGAAACATTGAATAAATAATAGGTACGATATATTATGTTGTTGGTTGCAGTTGGATGCTTCTACTGAAGGGTAGTTTGAGGACACTGATAAATTACGGTGCAATGTCGTGCATATTTGTGCATTATTTCATTCACCCACGATGCTGTGTGTTTTCAAACGCTTGGTAAAATTCAAGATATCCAGTTATCGAGAATTTTTAGCTGAGTCATGTGAGAATTAAAATTCCTTTAAATTAGCATTATTCCTTTTAATTCAAAAACCAACTCTGGAACTCCAAATGCTATTGGATTTTAGTCTGTCTAGACTAATTCAAATATTTATAGGTTCTGCATTAGCCCCTACATTGGACATGCATATTTGAATAGATTTCTGTAAAGGGTGTTTTATAATTCATGGTAGTGACAAGACACGAACGTCCGCGATACGTACGCTTGTGCAGATAATAAATAAATAAAATAATAGAACTAAAATGTAAATTCAGTATTAATTCTGTTTCTACGTAAATGGAAATGGTTCGAAATTAACGTATTAATTGTTGATAAGTAAGGAACTAGAATTAACGAGTTTGAATTTGGAATTTCCAGATAAATGAAGTATCGTTTTTTTTTTCAATATGGGCGATATACCTACGGAGTTTAAAGGCTCTTAGATATTATTTAAGATGTCCGTATACGGTATACCTACAGAGTTTAAAGGTTTCAAGTATTTAATATGTCCATTTCAAACTTAGGGTGTTAAACTGTTCCACCAAACATGTCCTTAGCAAGGTTAATGCGGCACATTCAGTAAGGCGACATTAAGGTCGTAAATGCTACAACTTTGTCGAAGTAGACCGCGGTAGTGTCAGAATCTGATCTTGTTTCCGGGCTAACGTGACATTTTTGTTTTAAAGTAACGTTGTCCCACTAGGAATTTCCTCCCTATTCGTGGGTGCGTTTACAAACATATAAACTCACATACACACAGCCAGACCCGGAACAACTATCTGTAGGCCATACAAATATTTGTTCCGTGCGGGGATAGAACCCGCGACACGCAGCGCGGAAGTCGATCGCTTAGCCACTGCGCCAACCGTGTGGTCAAAGATCGCACAAGACCGAGACGGTTGAAAGGGAAAAGCTTTTTTCATAAAAAATCTAATTCACCCTTTTTGTCTCATAGGTAGCCCACGTCCGCGCAGAACGCGATATCCTAGTAGAAGCTGACCACCAATGGGTCGTCAAGATGTACTACAGCTTCCAAGACCCGATGAACTTGTACCTCATCATGGAGTTCTTACCTGGCGGTGATATGATGACCCTGCTTATGAAGAAGGACACGCTCAGTGAAGAGTGCGCGCAGTTCTATGTGGCTGAGACGGCGCTCGCGATCGATAGTATACACAAACTTGGCTTCATACACAGGTAAGAAGACGAATACATGTAGATTTACGCCAGCGGGTAATACTATAGAAGTACTACTTTATCTACAATGTGCTAAGAGTTGAATGTTTCCACTGGAGAGATACAGACCTTTCCCTGGCACAGGCTCTGTGAGGGAGCCCTCCGTTATGAAGCACGCGGGTCCACTGCGGTTAGTTGCTGGACAAGAATTCATCATTTTATTTCTCGAGCCGCTGTTATGTATGAAAAAAAAGAGACGCAGATCAAAGATATGACGTAAATCTTGCGTAGAAATAAGTTATAGTTTTCATGGAGTGTCCGTGAACTTTCCTGCCCATTCTTCTACATGGAGATTTACCTTTTGAACTTTTACAAGTTATTATGTCGTGTGACTGGGACTGTAGCATCTTTTTTGTTTTTATAACATTAAAAAGTGGTTGTAATGGTCGTATTGAAACAAATGCTTACTTAACAAATAGTCTGCTATCTTTAAGAGTCTGCCATATAAGAATTAGAATTAATTAACCATGCATTGTCAAACTGAACATGATGAACTGAACAGCTCGTGGCTAAATAATAGCAGCCGCTCAGGTCGATCTTTAGGTTAAGCCGCGCTTGCCTAGGTTGGTCTGTGGATGGGTGACCACCCGTTACATACCGAGTTTCCTCTGTGCCTCGGAAAGCACGTTAAGCTGTTGGTCCCGGCTGTTATTTGTAGATCTTTGACAGTCGTTACAGCTAGTCAGTGTCCTGAAAGTCTGACAACTAGTCTTATCAAGGGGTATCGTATTACCCAGTACTAACTGGGTTATGGAGGTCAGACAGGCAGTCGCTCCATGTAAAATACTGGTATTCAGCTGCATCCAGTAAGACTGGAAGCCGACCCGAACATAGTTTGGAAAAGGCTAGGCAGATGATGTCAAACTGAACATGTATGCAAAACTTCCGCTCAATCGGAAACCGGGAAGTGGGTTAATTTAACTGCAGTTTTTTTGTCATAAGCTCAAGTGAAACTAATAATAACAGCTGTGACATAGTGACTGCTTGTACAGATGTAGGATGATATGGTTCCCAATAAGATGATGTTAAATCATCAAGTCGCAAATCAATTTATTTCATTCGAATACTGCCATATCATTTAAATATTATGTGCAAGACGTTGTTTCATGAAAACCATTTTGTAAGTACCTGAGCAAAATGTGTTAAATACGTAGATGCTCAGATCACGGTTTTGTAACAATGAATTAGTTACAAAGTATTGCCGCACAAGTTTACAACTAAAACACAAGATCGACTCGCAAGATCAAGTGCGGGTTGACTACCGGAAATACCGTCTGAATAGTTCTAGTGAACTTAGGAAGTCTGGATAAGTTGACTTGTTGCGGGTTTCCGCAGTGTAATTACAAATTGGCTGCACAAGTTAAACTTCAACACTCAATTAATTGGCTTTTGTCAAAGAGACGCCACGGTGCCAAAATTACATAGGTCTTACTTCACTGAAGTATTTTTTTAAATGGTAAGCATCGGGAGGAAACTGAAATGTCTTAAAACACTGGGCCCGCGTCCGCGCCCCGACGGAAAACAGCTCTCTTCGTCTCTTAGAGAGAAGGCCTAAGTCCCAACAGTGGGAAAACGTACACATAGATTAATAATAAATTAAAATAATATATAATTTTCTTATCTATTAGTGTATAGTCTTTAGCGCAATTAGGCCCATCGTCCATGTCACTCACTTTTGAAATATGAATAGAAGGCCTGGACGAATTTAAAAATTTGTTTTCACTGTGTTTCCTATATTTATCACAAAATTTACAAAAATATAGAAATTGCGTAAAAAACAATTACATATCGGTTTAGTTATACGTCTTTTCACGCTTATTATGAAGTTCGGTCTAAAAGTCTTTGCTGTCGCCATTTTGCCACCGCGATGGCGTACCCTCTAGGAAAGTACTAAATTATTCATCTTCGTAGATAGTCTATCTGTTAAGATCGACACACGACATCCTGTGATCCCGTCTCGTTCATTCACTCGCGCGCTATTTGTCTTTATGAATAAAATTGATTCGACTTTGACATTCGCGATTCGAAGGTCACTATATATACTAGTTGTTATTAGTGCACTGTCTAGATACTTGTAGTCTAACACTTAAACTTCCTTATTGTTTTTTGGAACTTGTGGCTAAATAATCAAATAAAAAAGCCCTGCGGTGTCAGAAATTTCAGGTTAAGCAACGCTTATCGCGGTCGGTCCATGGATGGGTGACTGTTCGTTACTAGTCAAAGATCCTCGAAAAACACGTTAAGCTTATGGTCCTACTTGTCATTTGTAATGTGATGTTACCTTGTTTTTTGTAGGTCATACATATATAGGCCGGTAGTCGCTCCATGTACAGACGCCTGCAGGTCAAGCTACCCGAAACTGTCAAATTTTCCCAATGAACCTTGAACCTTATACTTTTAGAAATAAAGTCGAAAATCTATCAAAGAAATCTGACAGATTGTTGTAGCTTGAGGTGCAGGCGTCTGTACAATACTGACATTCAGTTGTAGCCGGTTACTGTTAAAGCCTTGATCTAAATGGAACCTAGCTTACCACAACGTAGCTTTTTAAGCGTATATTTGTGCGAGTTTGCCTGAAATAATAGTCTATCCTTATCCACGTTTGGTTAAACCGAATGATTGCCGATTCCGTACACTAGGTACTGTTTTACATTTAACACCATGTCATTACTGTCTCTTGTGTACATTGTAATACGCTAATAAATACGCACTTAAATTTATCACATGTCTTGTTAGCGATTACACTTTGTCGTAATCACTCAATTGTGTAGCTAAATAACAGAGATCTTTAATAATGAGTTGTAGGTTGACGGTAATGGGTACTTTCGTTCCAAGCCGTGAGTTTGTATCTTATAATTATGAGGAAACGGATCCTGCTCCCCCTCCAGAGAAAAGCCACGACGAAGGCAGTGGCAGCTGATTAATAACTCTTTAGTTGTGACTGCATACCACACAAACCTTACCATTATTGTTTCGCGTACATGAAATCGATTGATATCGAGCATTTTTTATAAGCGCAACAGATTGATTTCCATGGAAGGCAGAATTAAAGTAGTATTGTCATTTCGTAACCTCGAACGTAATCAAAATATTCATGTCTCAATTCGGTGAACGATGTCAATTGTTATTTCTTTGTGCAATACGTTTAGTTTTGTTTCCTTGTTTTCGCGGCCTTTTTTGTTCGATTTCAGGCCGTGCAAAGTGTTATAGAGTTCTTTGAGGTTTGTGCCCGTTTTATGGCAATAATAACGTAACTGGGAAAATGAGGTTGTACCACAGTCACATCTCTGTTTACCTTCAGGATATTACACGCGTGATGTTTACGTTGTTAAGATGTAATTGAAGTGCCAAATGATTTTAAAATGAAGGTCTCGATCGTGGTGATTCGTTTTGGAGGAAGCAAAGGGGTCGGCGGGTCATCTGAGTGCCGTGGGAGAATAGGGGATTACGAATGAGCCACACGCCTTCGGTTTCATTTCAATTACTATGTACATATGTATTTACAAACATAGAAGTAGTTAATGCATTGTAGATTCAAGTAACGACAAGACATTTTGCACCCAAAAAAATGCGGACCAGAAAGAGAAAACCATTTTTATGTACCATTACAGTACCATTTATATTTTATCATCAACCGTTCCACGTCAAAATCATGGTTTTACTGATATGGTTTCAAGTGTAATAATTTATACCGACGTTTAATTGTAAATAACACTGATAATGTTTTAACTGATATAACATAGGTCGTAGTAGATCTACATTTTGGAAAGGGCAACTACGATACTTTCACAAGTTATTATGCCTTCCGGCTGTGACTTTTCACTGGGAGCTTCACATTTTTGTTTTTGACATTCAAAGTGCCTGTAACAGTCTAATTGAAATAAATGATTTGAGTTTGAGTCTATAATTAACTAACTGGCTGCTTTTTTAGTTCAAAAGCCATAAGACTTAGACATCCCTTTAAAAACGCAAACGAGTAGATATTTATTAACTTTCTAAACTTCAGCTCTAAACTTGTTACCTCATGGCAAAAACAGACAAGATCCTATTAAATAAAGCGCTTTAATTTTCGGGTACTCTTGTTCAAACGTGAATTTTGATCTTTGATCGAAGTATCCGAATTCAGGGATCAAGACAGTCAAGTTCCGACTTTGAAATATGCAGTTTTATCCTATTATGAATTTTCTAAGGTGAAGTTTGATAGGTGTGTGACAGGAATAACATTTAGTAAAGTATACATACAGTCATAGACAATTCTAAGAGCTCGTGGATAAATAATAATAGCCGCTCGGATCGATCTTCAGGTTAGGCGTGGCGTGCTATGGATAGACAGTCTCTCGTGTAAAGTACTGATATTGGGCTGCATGTGGTAAGACTAGAAACCTAGAAAAAAGTCATGTTAAGAAGTTGAATCCGTTCGATTTGCGCAAAAAATGTCTGTATTTATTTCAATAAACAAAATAAAAAAAAAAAATTCTGCAAAATTAGAGCATTAATCAAAGAATTGCATATACTCGGGAATGTTGTTGTTGCCTTTTTAAGGTCCTAGGTGCCATTTGCAAAAACGTATTTATCAATTTTTTTTTCGTCAAAACACAGAGTTGTAAAATTAAAAACATAACTACAATTAGAGAAGTCTGGAAGAGTCAGTCAAAGTACGTCCCGATAAATAAACACGTAGACGTTACTTATTACAAAGTGGCTTGCAGCAGCCGTGTAAAAGAAATTCAGCTTAGAACGTTTCATTACAAGCACTCACACCATCACTATTACAATTTACGACTAGAGTAGTGCACATATTGCTGATTACCATATCCCCTATATAATGATTTGATGTCATTTCCTGGGGTGCGTGTCGACTTTATTGCTACTTACTGGCGTTATTGAAACTCCTTGGCCTGAAAAACAATATTATCTTGTATATGTCGCTTATTTGATAACGTAAACAGGGTGTTTGAAAACACCATGAGCTGTTACAAAAAGAGGATCTTGTAATGTTTGTATAATTGATGTCCTGTGAGTCATCGATATAAAAATCGTAACGGATACTTTTCTGCATTTAAATCGGTACCTTTTAATAAATCTTTCTTAATCCTTACTAATATTATAAAAGCGAAAGTGAGTTTGTTTGTTACCTCTTCACGCTTTAATGGCTAAGCCGATTTTGATGAATTTTGGTACAAAGATAGTTGGGAACCAGGAGACGGACATAGGCGAATTCTTTTAAAAAAAAGTGTGATATGAGGGAGAATGAGGGAAGAAAAAGGAAAATTTTGCGTTGCTATAACGAATCAATAAGGTCCAAGGGTACTGTGTTATACCGAATTTAACGCGGGCAAAAGCTAGTTACCCAATATTTTGGCCGAGGCAAAATACCGTACAGAGCCCGTCTTTTGGATTACGTCCCACTTTCTCTCAAAGAGAGGAGGAGTATAAGCCAGGCCAGTAGCGTGTCTTAGGACCAATAATATGGCAAGCCCATTAGGTACGCAGACTGGCCAGAAACCGTAACATCTTAAAAAGCAGGGCAAACCAACCTTTTAGGCGTGTATGAATGTTCCGCCACTGGTAATTCCAGCAGGAGGGAGGGAGGGCATATACTAATCATGTGTTACTTATTTTGATAAAATTCGTTGAAGTAAAAATATACTTTTATTAACGTTACCCATTTTGACGCTGACACACACAGTATTTCGATTATTCCCATCGATATAAAACCGCTGAGGTGAAAGGTTATCTGATTGTTGGCTTGTTGGCAATCTGCTATCGTTGCCTATCGAGTTTAACTGTAAAATATGATTATACTGTGATCGACGTAGCTTTCAGGCTAACTTGTTAGTAACAAGCTAAGCAGTTAATTAGGTGTAAACTCACGTGAGCCGTGTGATTTTCAGCAAATTATAACCGGCCATATTAGGTTAGGTTTAGGTACTTAAGTACGAGCCTTTTGTACCGAACAGTTGATTAAAAATAGATGGAGATTAGGACACGTATTATAACAAATTAAATTATCATAAGCCTGCGTGCTCAGATTAGTGATTGGTGATCATATTTTATCTCCCTGAGCTGCCTGAATTAGAAACACATTTATTTATTTGGGGCAGTAACTAGTAATGTCCAATTATTTACTTAAAAAAATGTATGCACTAACAGGACATACATTTTGCTTTTAAAAATAAACGTAAGGTACAAGTTATGGTTCCAATGTAGACCAATTACAGTATACAAACCAGTTTGTTAATAACAAGAAAAACTTCCTGATACCAGTGGGCTACTATTTTAACTTTTCTTTTTTGAATATAGGAATATTTTGAAATGTAAAAATTTAGGAAGAAAATTCATAAATTAAAGAAGAATATCACAATCAAAATCAAGTAGTGGTAGACCTTTACAATCTTTGATAGTGTTAAAAATATCTTATCTTTCTACTCAATAAATGGGTTATGAAAGTCAGAAGACAGTTCATGTAAACAACTGCATCCGGTTAGATAGTCGTAGCTGACCGCCACTTCTTGTATCGCTGACTCAGATCTTGTCCGCTCAATATGTCGTTGGAGTCATTGATGATGACCCCATCACATTCTCTCCTGCTCGTCGTGCATAACGAATTGTACTACGAGTAGGGAATGTGTGGCAACCGACTTGAGAAAACCACTGGGCAGCTTGTGACGATATCAATGTAATCATCTGCCTAGCCTTTTCCCAAGTATGTTGGGGTCGGCTTCCAGTCTAACCGGATGCAGCTGAATATCAGTATTTTATATGGAGCGACTGCCTATCTAACCTCCACAACCCAGTTATTACTGGGTAATACGATACCCCTTGGTAAGACTGGTTGTCAGACTTTCGGGACACTGACTACCTGTAACGAATCAAAGTCAAAGATCTACAAATGACAGCCGGGACCAACGGCTTAACGTGCTTTCCGAGGCACGTAGGAAACTCGGTATGTAACGGGTGGTCACCCATCCACAGACCAACCTAGGCAAGCGCGGCTTAACCTAAAGATCGACCCGAGCGGCTGCTATTATTTAGCCACGAGCTCCTCCACGATATCAATGTATTAACAAATAAATATTTTCTGTCTCCAGAGACATAAAGCCAGACAACTTACTGCTGGACGCGCGCGGTCACATCAAACTGAGCGACTTCGGCCTCTGCACGGGCCTCAAGAAGAGCCATCGCACAGACTTCTACCGGGACCTATCGAGAGCCACACCTTCTGATTTCAGTAAGTTAAGCCACATTATTTTAATAGTATTGATATTACAGTCTTTTCACAGTCGTTTATGTCTGTGTCAATCACAGTGATCTTTATTCCCTCTAAGATACGGTGTGGAATTATCGACGCACAAAATATTGCCACATGTTGAGGACATCATTCCATATGGGGGTGCCATTTTGAAAACTGTGAAAAAAAATCTGTGTCATCGAGTGCAATACTTCCACTCTACACAGGCAAAATATATGAATCAGCAGATTCTAAAAAATAATGCCGATGATAAATGTCAGTGGGCCCGGAATGATGATGAACATGTGGTGGTCGTCACTGCGTCGATATCCCATTCACCGATAATAGTTTCTTTTGGGTTGTGGCTGGCAGAGGTAAAATTACTGTCAAAAGACTGTACGGTTTGAACCTAATTTAAGCGCAAAGTTCGCGTTGTTAGTGACACTTTGGGTTGGCGTAAGCTTTAAATTGTGCCGTGCGAATTTTATGTTAGCTCGTGTTAATAAATCACTGTCAATATGTTTCTTAAATGTTTTTATGCATGAGTACGATCACAAGTATGCAGTGTAAAAGTAAAGTAAATACGTCGATTTTATTATAGAAAATACAATTATTCTCTCGTTTGTAATAAACACCATCAGTCCATCATACATCGATATGAATAAATTATAAAATAATTATTTTATTTATTTAAATGTGATACATAGGCAGACTTAATACCATAAGCCATTTTCTATCAGCCAACCTTTGGGTTAAATAGGTCGACATTGAAACGTGGTAGAAAAATAATATCTTAGGAAAAAAATGTTTAATTTTATATTATTTTAATACCATATTAATAATTTTGAAATCGACGTAAAGTAAAATTTACACCGCGCACTTGTGCTTGGGCCTCAGTAAAGGTTTTAATTTACATTTTGATGAAACTCACAAAGTCTAACTGGATTTTATAATCCAGATTACAGCTGTCAAAGTAAAGGGACTAGTTAGTATCTCTGATCATATAGAAAATAAAAATAAACATTAATTACAAAATAAATAATAAAATAATTACAAATGTAAATTTATGCAGTCAGTATTTTTTGTAAATATGGACCAATTACATTAAACTATAAAAACGTAGCCTTCAAAAAAATATCGGCTTAATTATTTATCATCCTGACAGCTGTAATTGTGATCAAGTTAAATTTTAAGAACATTAGCGTTTGAAGAGTATCTAGATTATATTTGACAGCGATTTACTTTAACCCGGCTCTTGCTTGCTTCTCATTTATTTGCTCAACGTTGCGTTACCAACACAGATTGGACAGCTCTAAAACTTTGGTGACGGACTTCAGATGACACTCGCTTCGCTTATAATTTGCTACAACCGAACAGCTACGAGATTTACCCGCAAGTTCAGATTTGGTCATTTGAATGGAGAACTAGTCAAGCCAGACTTAAGCGCTACCTATTCCATCATTGCATTGTAGCCCGAAATTAAAGTCTGACTAGTCTTAAACTTCAAATTCTCAATTCAGACACCAGGAATTAATCTCGTGAACACAAAGCTTTTTCATCACAATACAGCAGCTATCAAGGATACGAAGATGGGTTTAAGAAGGAAGCTACATGACAAGATTAATTAAGTTTAAACCTTTTTATTTAAGCTCTACACTTCAATTTCTCGTATGCAGTATCGACGTCGTCGTCTGCAATGGACTCGAAGCGTCGCGCCGAATCGTGGAAGCGGAACAGACGGGCGCTGGCCTATTCCACAGTGGGGACGCCCGACTACATAGCGCCGGAGGTATTCCTGCAGACGGGCTACGGCCCGCAGGCAGACTGGTGGAGTTTGGGCGTTATCATGTTAGTATCTACGTATTCATAGCGACTACATGATAAACATTACTCACAATTACGTCAATATAGTTCTGCCCCACGTTTTTTCCTGTGGTCTGTCATTTTACCATACACTCGCTTTTAAGGTTATATATATATAAGATCACGTGGTTATGCGCCTGGCTGTCAGTTCTCTAAGACTCTTTCTCAGGAACTCGTAGAGGAGGTATATTTTTTTATTCAAGAGATACAACAAACAGCTACAACATAAAACAGTATAAAGTTGAAAATAATACCAAATACTGATGTATGCAAATAATGAGGTCTGTGAATCAACCTTTGAAGTCTACACAATCAAAAGATATGGCTGTTTATGTCCCATTAACTATATAATTATATTCGCAAAGGGAATCAAAACCTATAGGGTACTTTAATCGTGAAATTTACCAAGAAGGCATATCACAGAGTCCCGGTAAAGGAAAAAAATGAAAACCATAAAGTTTGTAGATACATCACAACCAAAAAAAAAGTGATACAAACTCAATTCCAGTTGGTTAACTAATCGCAACCTTTGTCGATGTGTAGTGACAACAGTTTTCCAACGACAAAGTTAGGTTTGTGTTTCACCACAGTTTGTTTTCGTTAGAACAATGTTTGGTACTTTCATTAGTTACCTACAAGTTTGTACGAAAATCTTGGGGCGCGATTCCGATTCGCACTCGACCTGTTTTTATATAATTTTGAATCCAGCTATTTTTGTCAATTTGGTGTTTCAAAAACCGTTTTTTTTTTCGATTTTCCAATGATTCTGCTGGTCATATACATGGGTTGTACTAGCTTATCAGTTTGCTAGTTATGCCTTATTTAATTTCACGTGCTATTTAAAAATGAACCTTACCACTGGTTTTTTAGACATCTATTTGATTTACAACACCGTTAGTTCATTTTGGTTCTGAGTGCACAATACTGTTGTACACAATGAGCAAACGTGCTTTAGAAATTGTCTTTCTTTCCTCCACGTCAGTGTCGCAGTCGTCCCTTGTTTTGATATATTATTGTATTCTAATATTAGCGTAATTATCTTTGAAACTAAGATGTTACTAACCTAATAGTTTTAGACTAACTGCCACGGGTAAGATAATGTTGAGTCTATACATCTATCTATAATATAAAAATGAATCGCAAAATGTGTTGGTAAGCGCATAACTCAACAACGCCTGGACCAAATTTATCAATTCTTTTTTTTAAATATTTGTTGAAGTCCAAGGATGGTTTTAACGGCGGAGAAAAAATCGATAGGTAGGGTAGGTAGTGTAGAAAAATTGCATTGCAACGGCACAGCTAGTATTAAATATTTCTGTATTTCGCTGAGCGTCATGTCCTGTGTTCGAACCCTGTATTGGGCATGTGTTATTTCGTAAATCAGAATATGATGTGTGTGTAAAAAGTATAGATTTGTAGATGTACAGTCTACCCCTTAGACGTAACAGGCGTTAATTGTTTTTGCTTGACCTATTATCCCACAAATTCGTTAGTGTTATGGTTGCAAGCGCAACTGCAGAGCACGAGGTCTTGGGTTCGAGTCCCAGGTCAGGCAGTGTTATTTCGTTTCGATTCGAAATTTCAGAGAAGCAGCCATGGAATTTGGCCCAACTTAAAACATAACTGACGACAGCTGTGCTTAACTCTTTAGGGAAATACGTGATATTGTATTGTGTTAATTGTTCGCCTATGCGATAAAACGAAATCAGCAATTTTGTCATACCTTAATATGTGGTTTTGCGTTTGACTGCATTGATGTGAGCTAATTTTCAATGTTTGCGATTCATATACAATACTTTTAATCGCTGTGCTAGATCTATTTATTTTACGACTAAGGCAAATCATAAAAAGATTAAGTAGATTTTAACAAAATAGAAATATTCTAAATGACAGAGCAGTGGCGGGTATCTGCTGTATCTGCACGACACTTATTGAAGCCGAATTCGTTTAGAATTGACTTCGAGAATGCTATGTTATCGAATGTTGCCGAATCAAGTTATTTTACAGTTTTTTTTATTAAGCAGATGAACTTGAAGGCAAAAAACTATTGTCTGTGTCAAGTTCGACCAATTAATCCTACCCAGAAAGAAATGCTTGAAACTCTTATTATGTTGCAATCAACACGTTTGTTGGAGCAGATTTTCATACACCCATAAAATTACTTTAAAACCTTATAATAAGTAAAAAGCGGTCGCTTTTCGTAGTTAGGGGAATCTTAATAAAAAAATGTCTTTGAATAGGAGCCATTCTCATCTTCATAAAATTATCTTTGAATAGCATGATCTACAGAAAATAATCAAATTAAGAGAATTAATAATGTCTATATAAGTGTGATTACGCGATACCATATAAGCGAAATTATTTTGTGTTAATAGTTCTGGATAAGCTTAAAGCTGTATAGTTGATGTCGGTAAATGTCCCAATAATATCGTACTTCCAGATCAAAAAGTATCTAATATGATAATTTAAGTTCAAATTTCATACAAATCCGTTCTGTATTTTTTTCTTGAAGGACTAACAAACACCGAAAGGATGTTTGTTAGTTTCACAAGTATTCACAGTCGTATTAGTAGTAAGATGCGTATTTTTATTAAATACTAGCTGGCGCCAGCGGCCTCGCCCGCGTGATGTCGAAAATCCTATGTGTTATTCCAGATTATAATAATCTACGTCTCTGCCAAATTTCATCAAGATCCGTTCAGCCGTTTTGACGTGAAAGAGTAACAAACATCCATATATCCTCACAAACATTTGCATTTATAATATTAGTAGGATTTGTACATGTATGTATAAATTTAAATATTAGTATATACGTACGACTGCTGAGCGTAAGGTCCTGGTGATGAAGTGTTAAAGTGTGAAGGTCATTGTATTTTGCACAATGCGCGTGTACCAGGTACATCATCTGCCTAGCCTTTTTCCAACTATGTTGGGGTCGGCTTCCAGTCTAACCGGATGCAGCTGAATATCAGTATTTTACATGGAGCGACTGCCTATCTGACCTCCACAACCCAGTTAATACTGGGTAATACGATACCCCTTGGTAAGACTGGTTGTCAGACTTTCGGAACACTGACTACCTGTAACGACTGTCAAAGATCTACAAATGACAGCCGGGACAATTGTGAAACACATGCTTGATGTTTTCAATAATCGGGGCTGAATGACCGCCATCTCAAATGCTTTATCAATGGTCAATTTATGAGTTGAATGGTTTTAGTAAAATTATTGGTATTATGATTGTAATATGAACATTAACCTTTAAAAAAAGCACACGTCTTCCGAACTAATATTATAAATGCGAAATATGTTTGTGAACTTTTCACGGCTAAACCATTAAACAGATCATCCTGATTTCATTCACACAAGTTGTTAGGTGTACAGTAACGGATATAAGGCACCATTTATCCAGAAAAAAAGTACTGTTCCTGAGTTAAATAACAATAATATTTATTCTTATGATAGTAGATGGCGCTACGTGTCTTTCGAATTGATAGGACACCACCACATTCTAAATTAACACGAGTATACGAGTAAACGCTGGTGTTATAGTATTTTTAAAGTCCATAGAGACGGACAAGTCCAGAAACTGAATGACTGAATGATTGGTCTGATTGATTTATTAGCATTTTAAGCTTTATGAATACTAGTTACAGACAGTCACAGTTCGAGAGCCAGTAAATGCGTTGAACCCATTTGACCTCATAAACAAGGGTGAATACGGTTCCAATCTGAGTTGTTGTGTACTGTGTGTAAAACTCGAGGCTTTTATCATTTCCTGGTGCATTTATGTCTCTGTGTATGCTTTTTGTGAACGTGCTACGATTGATGAGGTCGGTTCTAGGATGGGTTACTGTTAGTTATATCCTGTCTCTGAAAGCAGGTTCATAGTGATTCCGGTTGATGCAGAACTTTGACAGTCGTTATAAGAACCCTGAAAGTTACACTAGTATTTAAACCACTTGGTATCGTTTCCCCAGTAAATTCTGTGTTGTGCAGTCCCTCCATGTGATAGTGGTATTAAACATCTGGTTAGATTGGAGCCGATATATTGGAAAAAGGCAAATCAAGTGCTGATATATGAAAAAAACGTTTCTTTTTTAAATTTTGGATGCCTTTTTACTATGCGTCACGTTGCGAGATTCAAAGTAGCAACGAGATATTGTTTTGAAGCCATAAAAGGGCCAAATGTTTTAATATTAGTAAAATAATGGCCCAAACTTTACCAAGTTCCAAACTCGTACAATTAAAAGTTTACTGAAATACTTGTTTACAACATGTTTATTTTTTAGGGTTCCTTATCTAGGATACCGTACCATGCCATACCGTAGGATCAGTTTGTGGTTCGTCTGTCTGTTTGTTTGTCAATATCTCGGAAACGAGTGGAGGTATCAAGTTGAAATTAAAGCCATATACTCAAGTTTGTGGACCCTCAGAGCTGTGTGAAATCAATATTCTACGCAGTCAAAAGATTTGGCCGTTTTTAACGCATGTTTGTACAGAACCCTCAGTGTGAGAGTCTGATTGCGAGAACGATGTAGCAAGTCGTGCAAATTAAAGTAACCATAGAAAAGACTATAATCCATTTTTAAATGATGATATTGAGTACAAGAGTCTGTATGTCTCGGCTTTTAAATAAAACAGCTAGCTTCACATCAGTATAGCCAAACTGCGATGTCTTGATATTTATAACATTACAGCAATGCACATAAAATCCAAGCGACCAAAGATATTTAAAATAAAGCGGCCATTGTGATATTAGCGACATGACGAGCGAACGTATGACAGACATACCGATTTGTTACAAAGCAAAGCAAGTAATACATTATTTTCTTTGTCGTGTCCTGTTATCGCTCGTAAATATTTTAATGTCTTAGTAATTTAGCGTTTTTACTTATAGCTGGCGATGATAGGGAGGTGCGCTTATCATAGAAGTGACTATCAAACAAACGACAAACAATGAATTTAAAACGGAGCAGTTCCTTTGACTAGCAGTGGGATGACGCCCACAGTAAAAGTAGCAGTTAAAGGTTTTCGTAATAATTTAGAATACGATTGGAAACAACCATATTTTTAGATCGTTTTATCATTCTAATGCCATAGGAATTTTCATAAATGACAGAATTTCTGCCAAAATCGAGAAAAGAGTATCAACCATTCTTATACAGCAACTCAATCGTCTCCTTACAATTCCAGGTACGAGATGTTGATCGGCTACCCGCCGTTCTGTTCGGAGTCGCCACAGGAGACGTACCGGAAGGTGATGTCGTGGCGAGAGTCCCTCACCTTTCCTCCGGAGATACCCATCAGTGAGGAAGCCAGGGAGACCATCATGCGCTTTTGTTCCGAACCTGACCGCAGGTAAGAAAGAAAGATACATTTTGCACTTGACGCAACCAAAACCAGCATGTAAAACTAAATGAACGTATATAAGAGGATATATTCCCTCAAATAGCTGTCAGATACATCGCTGTTATAATAAATATCTTTAATATTACCAAATGAAAATGCTATTGCTCTGTGTGGCATTAAACTATTAAATACCTTATCCTGTTTTAATCTGAAGGGCTTGCCAGGGCCACTGCCTGCTGGGGTTGCGGGTTGTTTAAAAGAAATGGCAAGTTGCCGGGGCCGCGGTATTTCACTTTATTTCTGTAAACGCCTGTAACCATCCGAAATTCTGTGCTAATTTAATATTTCAATATTTGAGTGCAACATAGCGCTATTTCATAATTGCATTCTACGTATAGCATTGACTAAATAATCAAAACAGCGAAATGTTTGACAGCTTTTTGCGACGTTGCCAACTCTCAGAACGTAGGCTCGAATATAATCGTTAAGTTCAATTACTTTCGCTATCACCATGCGAAACAAAGACTCTGTGTTGGACTCAGAGTGGATTGGCGGAAATCAGATGCCTTCGAATTTTCTAGTACATGCTAGTTTTCCTACAATATTTTCCTTCAACGTTGTAAGCAAGACGAGGTAAAAAAACGCTTAAGAAACTGCTAGCTTGGGTGTGTCCTCATGACTACACCACTACTACTTCGGGCCCGTTTTTACGGGGCTGCTACTCGTGTTTTACTGGAACTGTAAATCATTCCAACGTTCATTACGGACCATTAGAGAACTAGGCTAGGTAGCAGCTTGATAAGAGTTCGCAAGAGTAGAACTGAGGGGTGGAGTCCCATGTCCAGTAGGAATGGAAAGAGAAATTATAGTCTTGCAGTGAGATGACACACACCATTCAAACCTGGATAAGGCTGGCACAGCAACGCGGACCTTGAAACGGTCGCAGCAGAAGAGCGAGAGCGAGCAGGAGATGGTGATGATTAGGGAACTATTGACGACATAATTATAATTTGCATTCTAGATTGGGTTCTCAGCGCGGCATCGAGGACGTGAAGTCGGTATCGTTCTTCCGCGGCGTTGACTGGAGCCACGTGCGCGAGCGCCCCGCCGCCATCTCCGTGGAGGTGCGCTCCATCGACGACACCTCCAACTTCGATGACTTCCCCGACGTCAAGCTCGAAATACGTGAGTCTAGTTACAACCCGCTCATTAACCTACACCCATTCAATTCAATTATCTGCACCTTAGTATGGGTCATCGTATTACCTACATACCCAGTACTGACTGGGTTGTGGTAGTTAGATATGTAGACCCTCCATCTAAAATACTGGTATTTAGCTGCATCATATTGATATTTTTGTACCTATATTTTTTCTTGTGGCTAGGTAATTATATAGACTAGGAAAGGGATCACTGTCGTCCATGGATGCTTACATAGAAATACAGCAAGTCTGCGATACTTTAAACCCACTGGTCTTTACCGAGACGTATATAGATGAGGCGTATATAAATGCACCTCAGGTGCGTTAGCGTCAAACATCGAAAAACCTTGAGTTTATATTTGCCCTAACTTCAATTAGGTAAAGTAACATATGGATAATACCTCTTTTTTTTCTATCTATTCGAAGGTCCACTTGTTTTTCACGTCCTTTAAGTTAAGGCAATAGAATTCTGCATTCATTCTGTTTTTGGTTATCATCCAAGACTGCTAAAATATGGTTTATCACGCCAAAATTGATACTATGCAAGTCGGAAAACAGTGATGCTTGACAATAATTGTTTTGGGACTATCGGACGAGTATTTTGACTAAGTAACTAACTCGTGCCTGAAAGTCTGATGCGTTGTATAGTAAAATCTCATGTCAAGTGATTTCACGAAAATTAGGCGATAACTAATAAACGCCTTAGCCCCAAGAATTGAAATCCAATAATCGAATAACAGCTATATAAATTAATTAGTGTTGCTTAATGAAAATGTAACGGGAGTTATAACCCGGGCAAAATGTCTGTGCACACGGCGACGATAACAGTTCTGATGTGAATAACAAACATTACTAAAAATCAAGGGGAAGGGGGGGGGTTGTTCAAATATTGTGAGACTGTTTTTGATATGTAAGTCATCCCACGTTCGGCATCTGTCACCCAACCGTAACTATTATGAACATTGCGTACATTGTTGCAGCATCAGCGCCAATCCCACAAGACGGCGAGGTGGCATACAAAGACTGGGTGTTCATCAACTACACGTTCAAGAGGTTCGAGGGACTCACCCAGCGCGGCACGCCCACCAAGAAATGAACGCCCACCTCTTACTGCTTTCAGTCTAAACTGGGCCGCTACTAGCCTTGCCAAGTAATATAGCTGTTAATGACGGTAGAACGGCGCTAGACAGTACGCTTCAATACTATCTGCTATTTAATAACTTAATTAATAATTATACGTAGGAAACTCCGCGATTAACCTTCGTAGTAGATAGACAAGGGGAATCGGTAGCAATGTATCTTTTTAAGTCTAAGATCTCGATTCTATAGACATCTCCCTTTAAACTAAGATCATAAGCAGTACATCGCTAGCTTCTGTCCGGCTTCTTCGTTCGAAAACTGTATTGCAGTAAAAAGTGCAATTATTTCATAATGATGTATGATATGGCGTTAATTTAATGCTATAAGTCTCGTGTGCCTACCTCTGCATGTACGCGACACTTTAGTCTGAAAGCAGTAACTGATGATATAATCTGTAGTCGATTGACTTAAGAGTACACTGATGAACTGGTGTCCTGAGAACGAACTTGCGTACCTGTCCCCTTACACGTCCGTGACTCGACTAACATATACAATTGAAAGCTAATATTGTTGACAAATGGAAATTCGATCAATTTATTTTTTATTGTTGCATCTAAAGGTTTATTCGTTTACGCAGAGATGCTAGCCAGACGTTGTTCTGCTGTCGCTCAACCACACATGAATTTGACGTAATATTTTAGCAGTGAAACTATGTTTTGAAATGTATATATTGCTCTTAGACTGTTTCTCAATCACCTTCGAAGTTTCCACTTGGCATTTCTTCAAACTGTTCTGTAACTATGTATTTCCCCGAGATAGGCGTTAGCAATAGGACCGCTGCTACATTATATACATTTTAGTAACTTACGAACGCAAAGTTGACGTTGAAATATTTTGGTGTTACATTGTACAGAACGTAGGTCTAGGCTAACATTGGATATTGATATTTTTAAAGTTATAGTATTAAAGAAACCAAATAATTAATGTGAAAGAGAATACTTTAAAACTAGAGAGATCTATTTTGTTCGAAGCATAATGGTATTCGATAAAACGCTTATTACATTGTCTTTCTCGGTTTTAGAATTTGTAGAAACGTTAGTGTCCCAATTTTTTAATGGTTTGTTTAATTTCTTGAGCTTCGTTCTGCTAAATACTAATAGGACCCACGTCGATATCTGAAATCGCAATATGTCATATAAAAACTGTTTTTTTTTTTTTTTTATTGTTGTAAGTGCACGATTTTGATGAATTTGAACCGATTATACTGAATACCAATGTACTAAATTTAGATTATTGGATAAGTTTGTTTTGAAGTATGGTACGGAATAATAGTGAGATTGTGGGTTATCTCATTTTGGCAGAACTAAGTCTAATATGTCTGGTAGACCCTAGAAGTGTAATTTGACCAAGTTGTCACCGAGTTAATATCGCGTGACACATTTTCTCTATGGAATTGCAAACACAATGGTAGCAAATTTGACGTTTTTATTCTAAATTAATCTAAATCTTATTTATATGACTATTTTCGTGAAATTAATCTACTTATACTATCAACTTTAGGCTAACTGTTTAAGGCCGACTAGTAGGGAGTACAGTCTTTTCACTGATATAGTATCTCGGACTTTACATCACTGCCACTATCACAGTAATCTCTATTGTCCTCATAATAAGGTTACTGTTGAGTAACTCACACGTTAAAGTCGAAACATAGCTCTGCGATCTTTATGTCGATAAGGTTGCTATTCGAATGTCGGTGAAGGGACTGTAGCTACAGCACCCGTGTTTCTGGGTGAACATGAAATCATCGACGTTATATCTAAAACTCGTTATATATTAGTTTATTTATGCTAATTTTACGATATCGTCTTTATGTTATTTGTTTTTGAGCGGCAATACAGTATGCTCTTTAGATTATTCATGTTTTGTACTACTGTAATGAATTGTGTTAAGCGTGGAAATTATTTGTTAATCTGATATCTGAATGCTTTTGTATCTGTCTCTCTGCAGACAAGAATTGAATAGAGCTAGTAATTATAAACGAAGATTTAGTTTGAACGAGTTGAACACTCAACCATCAACTATTAAAATATGTATTGTTGTTATTCTTCACTCGAGACCTGGAATATTTTGGACGTTTCTTAAACGAGAAAATAGTCGATAGCTTCTCTTGTACCTTTTGGTAGTGGAACAAGTCCTGCTATATCTACTAAATCCTAAGTGACGAGCTGTCAATGCGGACAACTGTGGAACTATTGGCGCTAGCATAGCTTGGTCGCGCCAACAACGACCAAGCATAGAAAGCTTTCAGAAATCAGTGGGAAGTATTGAGATGTTTTGGGGAATAGTATTGTTTAGCTATAAACGTCGATGTTACAGTTAGGTAACGGAGTTTGTGTATTACTGCCCACGTTTTGTGGCATTCCTTTAATCGCGTCTTGCCTTAACTTTAGAACTGCGGAAGGCACAACTCAAGCAAAAATACACCCTGTACACAAACATCTAAGTAGACAACATAAAAATAGTTTCAAGTCGTTTAAGAAAATATTAGCCGCAATTCATTATTTATCGTATTATTGTAAAAACTGAATTTTAATGTTATCATGTGGCAAAAAGTACCAACCTAACCAAATTAAGACAGGATGAGTTTATGAGATGAGATCTGTGACTAACCAAACCGTCATTACTTAGTTCAGATAATTATTATGTAGATAGTTTTGGAAATTGTATTAGTTTTCTCCTAAATTAGTTGTAACGGGGTGATAGAGCTGCAGGCTCAAGAGAGCAACTACAGTACTTTCACAAGTTATTGTGCCTTGTGACCGGGACTGTAGATTCATTTTGTTGCTTGACATTCAAAAGTGTGTAATGGTCTAATTGAAATAAATGATTTGATTTGATTAGACACCGCAACACCACAGTCAACACCTTGAAATAGATAGTTCAAATGTTATAAGTTGTTTTGTGTCATATAAGTTCAATAATTTTGATACCATTTTTAGTATAAAATCAAACCATTTGTGTCGTTTATTAAAATGCACTTGGCAACGTCAAACTTTACAAATAAATATAATTTCGTATTGCCATTTCACAAGGTTAGATTCGTATCTCCATACGAAGCTTGGGCAAGAAACTACATCGTCACTAGTAAAAAGAAAACCTTGAAAGTCTTTTTAGTACCTCCGTATATTCACCCCGTTATACGATAGCCTCATTTCAAGGACTCATCCTTCATTTCTAACACTTACTACTGTTCATAACAATTACCTCTACCAGTCTCGGTCACTTACGCATTCAAAACGTTTCTTAAGTAAACTCATTATCATTGAAAACATACTATTTTATAACCTATTCAAAATCTAATTCTCTCTCCAGTTTCTGTAGCAACTTGATAGTGTTCCCTACAAAATTCGTTGAAAAAAACGGCTTTTTAAGTAAACACTTAGCCTTTCATTTAAAAAAAAAAAACTGATTTTGTGTGATGTCGTGCGACTTATACAATTCTTTAAATAAAATGACTCCGTCGATTCTCAGTTATTAATTTCAACGTATCAGGAATACTTCCCTCTCTCTTATAACCCGCCAGGGAAAGTAAATACTTACTTATTTATATTTATACAAATGAATAATAGTATATTAAAAATAAAAGTATATTTTAAAGGCCGCGTTCAATTCATTCGCAATAGAATTCCGTCCAAAATTATGTTATTATAATAAAAAGTATTTTATTAAAAAGATATGGATATATTTACCTAATTAGAGTTGGCGTCATTAAATAACTAGGTTTTGCTTGCCTACAAGAACAAACAAGCGGATATCAAGTCCTATGCACCCTATGTGATCACCTATATAACATATAGCTTATCAGTGCCGAAATCCGTTTTTAGTCCTTAGGTGTAAACTCACTTTCACATTAATTTAATTAGTTAGAATGTGATTTCGAGAACTCTCTTTTCTTTCTTAGCTTTTTTTCTTGTGGGTAATAATTACGACTACATAAAATCTAAATTAGTGTAGCCCGCAATTTTTAATGTGAATACGTTCCTTTTCCAAGTAAACACAAAGATTTATGACGAGAAATGTTAAACATTATGTTTCGAAGATGTTTTAATATCATTGTCCGTATGTAAAATCTTACACTTTCGATCGACCTAAGTTGACGCCACATTTCACATTTTCGTCGACACGGTTGGCGCAGTGCCTGAGCGATCGACTACTGCGCTGCATGTCGCGGGTTCGACCCCCGCACGGAACAAATATTTGTATGGCCTACAGATAGTTGTTCCGGGTGTGGATGTTTGTGTGAATTTAAATGTTGTAAACGCACCCACGATACAGGAGAAATTCCTAGTGTGGGGCAACGTTTTATATAAAAAAAAAAAAACAGTGTGAGTCAAATTAGAAGTATTTATTTCAAGTAGACCAGTTATAGGCACTTTTGAACTGTCGATACAATGATAACAATAGTAATAAATTAAGTTACAGTTCCACTCACAAGCCATAATACCTGTGAATGTACTGTAGTTGCCGATTCTAAAGTGTACTATTTCTTTATACCAAAAGTGTTGATAAACTGTTTGAGTTCGCGTTTCAAAGAAAAAATAATATAGATAGTTTCGAACCCGGTTTCAATCAAACGAAAATGATTTGTAGAGATTCATAAGGGCTCAGCGGTTTTTTATACTGTTGTGCAACGTATTCATGTAAATAATCCCGGATATTTAGGCGCCACCGTCTGTACGTTTACCTTGCAACCATTCTTATGAATATAACATTGATACTATGTGCAAAATTAGCTTTTTACCGAGAGAGGCTTGTATTCCTGACTTCATTCTGTACTTGTAGCCATCCATTGTAGTTCTATCTTCTTTTATATTAAAATGTGTTACCGGCAATTTTGTTTAGGGGTTTTATACATTTCCTAACTGCATTTAGAAAAGAAAGTTATATATATGAGAAGTTGAAATGTTATAAGAAGTACTGAAATGCCGCTTTATACTAATTGCCGGTATTATAATAATAAAAATTAAACCTTTTACTCACCACAGAAAATTAAATATAAAAAAGAAGAGTTAAAAACTACATAAAATATAAACAATAATCTCCCAAACTAACGTTTCTGTAAGTGATGTAGAGTTTGTCTAGATAAAGTGTTTTGCTCAAAACGCGCAACGAATGCAATTTCACCAAAATGGCTTGTTAGCCGTGTTACTGTGGTTATTTTTCTCGTTCTTGAAAAATTCGTTCCATATTTCGACTGACGATCGCGTGTCGTAAGGCCAAACAAGATCCGCACTGGCACTCGAGCTTTGCCAAACTAGATAAAGCTTTTTTGTTTTTTATATGGCATCCTATTGAATGTTTCCCTCGTAGTGAAACGTCTGAACACAAAATTAACTGATAGTGTGCGTGCGATTACACAAAGGTGAACCGTTTAAGCGGTTGAAGGACGGGAAGGAGTGTCAGTTGGCGCTACGAGCGCTTAAAACGCCTTACCTAGACATACCTCTGAATGATAATCCGACTACCACGAATTTCACCGTGCGAACAAGTTGCTTCCATTTTCTCATAGTACTCTTGTCTTTACACCAACAGTATACCATATACATGAATTAAATATTAATTATATACAAAGATACGAATATATATATTACTACCAATAAGTATAGCATCATTCTCCTGCCCTTGACCCAATATACACACATCAAAAGTATCTAGGGATCAACATATATTTTTGCAATAACTTTTCTCCTGATTGATATTAATTAAAATTTTCTTTAAGGATTCATCAAATAAAGTGTTTTCGTTTGTCACAGTAACGATAAACCAAGTCACCTTTGCATTAATAAAGAAATTTGCCATTTTCCTAATAAAGGGATTTTTGACATTTGAACCACTAACATTAAAGTTCGAAAAAAAGACTGAAATAACAGTTTTCTTTAAAATTTTATTGGGTAACTTAAACAATTAATAATCCGTGTTTCTACCGCGAACACTAACAACACAAGAACATCGGTTTGGCATACTCAAAATGAGTTCATCCAAATCACGCTGTGGAATGGCCGCCCATGTTCGTTGCAACAACAAAAAAAGGTCTTCATGCGACTGGATACCCTCCATATTCGGCAGAGCTCTTCTCTGTAGCATATCCCATGCATGCTCAATCGGGTTCAAGTCTGGCGACTGAGCAGGCCAGGGCAGGACATTGATGTTAGCTGCGGCGAGAGTCTGTCTTACAACTCTTGCGGTGTGCGGTCGTGCATTATCATGCATTAACTGAAATAAGGCACCGATTTGCACTTGTAGAGGAACGATGACGTCTGATACAATCGTCTCAGCATAAATTTGAGCGTTGAGGTTGCCTCTGATCCAAATCAACTCAGTTCTTCCGCCGATCCAAATACCCGCCCATACCATGATGGTTCCACCACTATAAGGATGGACTTCCTGGCAGGATTTTAATCGCTGTTGGCGTCCAGGGGTTCTCCAGTGTCGTATACGTCTTGTATCCGGTCTCATACCAAAACGAGACTCATCAGAAAAGCACACGAAACGCCATTGTTCTTCTGCCCAATTTCTGTGTTCAAGAGCCCATTGATATCGAATCCTACGATTGTGCATTGCTATAGGTGGTACCCGTAGCGGTCTTCGGGAATGAAGGTTCACTTCATGCAAGCGGTTTCTGACTGTTTGGTCGCTAATTAAGTTCCCTGAAGAGTGATGAAGCCTCACGGCTAACATCATGGCGGTTATTGTTGGAGCTCTTCGAGTTAAGATTTGAATGTATCGGTCTTGTCTCCGTGTGGTGCAGCGATACCGTCCTCCATGGCGCTCAGCCACGGTACCAGTGCTTCGGTAACGTGTCCAAAGTCGACTGATAACACTCTGACTTGTATTCAGAGCTAAAGCTACAGTACGTTGCCGGGAACCAGCTTCTATCATTCCCACGGCTCTGAGCATTTCTTCCCTGCTTAAATAACGTCGCCGCTCCATAATAACGTTGGTTTTAATCAGTAGTAGGGAAACAGTAGCACTAATAATGTCTTCAATGCGTTGTATGTTTTTATAGGGAAAATATTGACAACTTATTTTCATCTTTTACTCGAATTTGATTGAGAGTTCCTGATTCAAATTATGAAATGCACCAAAAAGGATCCATATAAATTTATAAAATCATAAATTTATTACAAAGCCACATCTCAATCTCAAGAAATCCGCATAAAAATGCTTGATCCCTAGACACTTTTGATGTGTGTATTTGGGTACGGTGCAGCATGTTCCATACGAGGAGTAATGCCGAAAAAAGAAACTCAAATAGAAGAAATGTGTCTAAAGTTATTAAATTGGCTTTATTACAGTCATCTATCTTTATAAAAGGTTTTTAGAAAAAGAAGTAACACCTACTGGAACCTCATTTTCAATTATATAGTTGTAATAACTAATTGTCGAATTTTTTGTAAAAAAAACCTGTCTAAATTACGAAAAAATAAACAAAATACCTAACGGACCCACAACAATACATGTATGATACTATTCGAGACGGCTGCAAACACAGTTCTAGTAGCAATAGAAAATACGCGCCGCAGAAATCGTTTGCATTCAATCTGTGCCAGCAATGGTCAACTCTTACAAGATCAACAAAAACATAGTCACTTAAGTCTTGGCGTTTCTCCTATTTGATTCATTGGGTATAGTTATCACTATACCTCTCAACCTTCCTTGGAGTGCATACAAACTTGTTAGGTACACTATAATTTTAACAGCTTACCGTAACGTAACCATTTATTTGGAAACCAAAACTCACATTAATGATGTTGAGAATTCCACACATTGCACTTGACAATGGTTATCACCTTGCTTACTTGGTTTCTTGTGCACCTTATTTTAGGAAAAGGTTGAGGTGACATAGTAGGCATTTAATTAAATAATAAAAAGGTCTGTATATATTTTCGTAATTCCTTTTGCTTTTAACACTCAATGTGTGGATTTCCTAGTAATATTACCGATCATAACAACACTGTCCCAGCTTCAATTCAAACGATACCGATAAGCGTGCTCTTCTAAGGGCACCACAGCCAGGTCACCAGTTTTCAAGCGATTAGGAACTCAGTGACCATATACGTAAGTTACACAATTGTACAGCCGCGCGCTGTTTTTGTACACTCTAGCAGAGGCGACAGCTTCAGTGCAAGGCTTGCCTCACATCACATAGCGACTACGTGTACCGGAGATAGATTATTTATATAAGATTAGGTGTATTTTATGTGTCTGTTTAAAAAAACCCTTAGAAAATCCCTGAGGACAGCGACAGGTCGCGATCTATTCGTACTAAGAAGATAAATGAAACTGAAGATTAAAATATCCTATAATATTTTTGCACTAACATAGGAAGCACATTATAATTCTCATTACGTAATATTAACTTGTACAAACTGACAAATTCTCTTTTTTATAGATATTATTAAATAGTACAACTTAGTTGCACACTACAATTGAACGTTGTTTGTATCTAGACTCATAGTGTGATAGTGCGCTATGATTGTATGACAACGTCGTACAGATCTCCCAGGAAATGTATGACGCGTCGGCGATCGGGCTGCGGGTTGCTTCGACAGATATACCGCGGCCCCAAAACACAAAGGGCAAAAAAACATATAGCTTTTGCAACCATGGAAGTACTTAATTATCCTGTATTGCAATGGTTAGAAAACTAAGATAAACAACTCGATGCAGTTCCAAAATCGGAACCGCCAAAGCGCGTACCTCTTCTGGTTTATCTGTACACTATGACGTTTTAGACAAAGAATCAGAACGTTTTATCACAACGTATGTACGCAAATGCCTTGCGCTTCATTGTGTGTGTTTGGGAAATATTCTCTCTCGGAGTTGTCCCACGTAACGCGACCTACCAGATCTTCTATGAAGAGTCTGTTAGACTTGAAAGGCTGCCTAGCTGACTGACAAAGCAACGTTAAGATTGTCTTGTGAGTAGAGAGCGCATATTTCCTAAACAACATTTTTCTTGACGACTTCCGCATGTAACGCCTGACTCTATCGGTTAGCCTCGTGCTTAGCATAGTACTAATATGACAAGTTTGGTGTTGTATAATTTTAATGTTAGCGATTTTGTATGATTAGTGTTGATTTAGTTGACACTTTGGCTGCAGTGAACGCCCTGACCATCGCTTGAACTGAACATAGTGTGAAATAATGACGGGCTTTCCGCAGTGACGATTAGTGTGACATTGTGCGGGCTGTTCGAACGGGCGCAATAATACCATAATGTCAAGTAAAGGCATATTTACCTATAATAATTGTAAAAGAATCCACCACGAACAGGAAGAACGCCACGAAATTGCCAGACACTGTGTAGAAACAGCAATATCTCATCAATGTAATTGATGATTTCTAAGTTGCACAGCTGTACGTTTTGTCCTCTAGGATAGTTTGCTCACAATTGCCAAAATTATTCTGTCAATTATTTAAAGCTCTGTTCTTTACGCTTACGTACTTGTGTAAGCGCATTATATTTTACTTAAGAGAACTCACAAATGTATAGAGGCTATAAGTAAGAGAGTCTCAGAGACTTGAATGCAACACAGTGCGCACCGTTCACAAGAATAGCCCATTAGTGATGTAGATGTTAGCTCCATTAAATTTAGTTCAATTATTTCGTTTTTGTCAATAATTCATATTAATTTAAATGTAATTTAATTATTTTAATGTTACTCGTTTGTCAACAAACACACATCACAGCTGAGAGGTCGCTGTTCGTGGTTCGCCGAGGCCCTAATTGAAGTTCATGAAGTATCATAATATAAATACAACATTTATATTGTGATATACCGATGGCATCGTCATTTGTTGAACTTACATCAAGATGATTTTATTTTATTTTTTGTTTAAATTATCCTTATATAGGAATATCTCAAAATCTTAATTTAGCGGTAATTTGTTGATATCCGGACAGCTGCCTTCTCTTTCATACAAATGCATATAAAAATGTGATGTGTTCGATATTTTCAGTCAATAAACGTAATTTTGTTGATATTTTCATCTGTTGGTGAGAAATAAAAGATAATAATGAATAGATACGTGTTATATGCTAGGATATAGAATAGTATCATATGACAGTGACGCGGCACGCTAAGTTACCTTACGCAATACGTAGTCTTAAATGCATTATAATTATACGCATGTAGAGGGCAAAATACAATATTAAAAATGAATTTAATAATATCAAAATTCTAGCATGTTACACGTGTCGTCTCGCTAATCATTTGACGACAAAATTGTGACAGAGTATCAAATCAAGAGATACATACAGCCCGTGATTATCGAAAATGTTTTATATTGTGATTATAAAGCGTGGTTGTACCGCGCGGTAGTCGCCCGCGGTCAAATAAATCATAGCTATTCGCTTTGTTATTGTTGTTCGAAATGATGATAATGAAAAATAATTATGAATTATTTAATTTCTTTAAATGTAAGTCTTTGAAGTATTTTGTTTGATACTTTTATTGTTTCTTCCATGTGATTTAAGAAACTGGCAATATGATTAAGCATTAAAGCGATATGAACTTTGATCCATCTTTTATTCGTTTTTTCTCAAAGCTTTTGATGCATTGGCGGGCCGTGATACATACATTGAATATGGCTATGGCTCAATGTATTCGCTATTCATAATTGAATAAGCATTATAAGCCATTTCCAATAAATTATAGTGTGACATTCGAGAAAATTATTCTCTGAAAAGTAGATAATTTGCTAAAATCTCACACAAATTTTTAAACTAATAGTTTAGAAATCTAGTACCTCAGGTTTATTATTAGTTTTTAATTTTTAATACTGCTCAAGCAGTGGTTGAGCGATCGACTGCTGCGCCACGTGTCGCGGGTTCGATCCCCGCAAGGAACAAATATCTGTATTGCCTACAGGTAGTTGTTTCAAGTCTGGCTGTTTGTATATGTGAGTCTAAATGTTTGTAAACGCACCCATGATACAGGAGAAATTGCTAGTGTGTGTCTAAAGATAGTCACAATGATAACGGCAGGTTTTTTTTTTTAATATTTATCTCAGTTTATGGCACATTTTATATGTAAGAAGTGTTCGTTCACAAAGTCCGTGTTTACAGGACCGCTTTTAACGGATCCGATTCAAGTATGAACGTTCTGATGATAAGATCTGTTCTGATAAGTCCCGTCGTCTGCGTCGGAGGAAGCCCCGGTTATTAGCAGCATCCACTTGAGTCGTAGATGTTGTAAGTGCCTATAATTTAGTTCTCTTATTCAAAGTAATACGACAAGTGCCATTAAGGCCGGAAACCAGAACCAGAGCTAAGGTTAATTGAAAATGTTGTAATTACCTGCAAAATAAATGTTGGATTTTCTCAGTTGATACAACTAAATTCCTGATACAACTAAATTCCTGATGTAAACTTGCACTAAACACTAGCACTGACCCCGTGACGTGACGAGTTTGTTTGTTACCTCTTCACGCTTTAATGGCTAAAGCGATTTTGATGAATTTTGGTACAGAGATAGTTGGGAACCAGGAGACGGACATAGGCTATTTTTTTTTAAAAGTGGTATGTGGGGGAGATAGAGGGAAGAAAAGGGAAAACTTAGCGTTGCTATTACAAATCAATAAGGCGCAAGGGGAACTGAGTTACCCCGAATTTAACGCGAGCGAAGCCGCAGGCAAAAGCTAGTTATTTATATAAGTTCTGTGCAGCCGACTATAGGAATGAAAAAAATCTTCATGTTATCTGTGAAAAAATCCTGCTTTGTAAAATGTAAGAAAAATAAAAGAATTATTTAATTATTAGACATTCATTTATTAGCATTATAAAGGGAATTAACATAATCTGATTATTCAAACATCTATAGTTCGGAAATCAAGTCTATTACGACACATTAAAGACTATTTTATGAAATTAGTTTTAGTGTAACTTAAAAAAAAAACTTTTTTATTTTATAACGTAACATCAAACCTACAAAGTGTTAGACAGAAGTGAATCTTATTAAATAGTACACACATATTTCGCACGTCGCAAAAAACTATGTGATTAGTTATTTGATAAATACTGGTATAATTATTATTTTAGATCTATTTTATGTTTATTAATAATGTACATACAGTAAATAGTAAAAAATACTGAGAGTCGTTAAAGAGTTACATTACATTCAGATACACGGCTAAGTCAATTATTTGAGCTATAAAATATGATATTGTAATGAAAATATTACTTCAAATTGTTAGTTTTCAAAGACTTTTAGGTCTAACATTCCGAAGTGAATATTTCAAAATTCTATGGCTACAAATTTTGTATCAATTTTAAATTCTATAATTCCCTAGGACTAAAAAAAACAGGTACAATTTTTTTAAATTGATCCAATAGTAATTTTGTGTATATTGCGTTGTAAAATAGGTACCTGTTCTGTATGGTTGCTCTGTAATATTGTAAAATGTTATAATATAAAAAGTAAACGCAATACAAATAACATTTAATTCAACTAAGTTGAGTTGTTGTCTTTTATGCACTTGCATATAAAAAGTTTTAAAACAGATGGCGTAGGTACCTACTCATAGTTTTGTCTAGTATCGTTTAAATAATGAAATGAATATAAATTCGTTATGACAAATAAATAAAGACATGAAGAAGAATACGAGCTTCAGAAACGGATACATTTTAACACGTATACATTTCAATGAATATAATAATACAATTACAAAAATAATTTCGAAACTCTAAATTTCCCAATTACTGCGAGTCAGTGTTACTTATAATTTCTTTTACGGATGATGAAGATGATGATGATGGAGCTGGTGATGCTGGTGGTGATGATACTGGTGATGATGAGGAAGATGATACTAATACTATAGGATCAGGAGGTTTGGATACATCGGTTATTATGTACGAGTACTGTTCCGTTTTAGATGGTTTCTTACCATGAAAAGCATTGAACAAGCCGGACCAAAATTTAATATGTTCTTGCTCGTTCGGCGAACTACCGTCAAATAACTCAACATCAGGATCAAGCCGTATCCTTTTCACCGTTGCTGTTTCCTCTATGCCAGCAATGAACAGTCTTTTGTGTGGTGGCAGGATGAGTCTTTCAACCTCACCTGGTTTAGGTTCACTTATAAATTTTCTGTGAAACGACAGTACGTTATGGTATTCCTGAGGAGGCTTTTGGTCCTCAATTGTCTTTAACCACGTCTGCCTAATACTCTTCCATCGTTTAATTATCAGTTTTCCTGAAACGAGTAATAACATTAGTAGTGCTCTTTTTCATATTTACAGATTTCTTTTTTTGTGGTGGGAAATCATCAAGTAACCCGGTCTAGGCGGAGCGGAAAGGAGTATCAGACTTGAAATGACTAAAACCCATCCATGTTCCTTCTTTTGCCCTCTGTGTTCCGGGGCCGCGGTATCTTTCTCGAACAACCCGAAACCCCGGCAGGCTGTAGCCCTGGCAGTCTCCTCTGAGACTTGCAGCATCTGACCCATCACACTGAATATTCATAAATTACAGTCTTTTTTGTGTTGTTCTGATCCGGATTACCTAGGCTAAAGCTTATAGAATAAACAACAATTGTTTCCATTAAAATATCAAACAAAACACTTACCAAACTGTATCCTTTTTTTTTCTTCCATTGTTTCAAAATCCTTCATAAGATGGATGAATATTTCGCGCCAAGCTGCAGCTTGAGCGATTTTGTCTTCATGATTATGCACCATCGTGTTCCAGAGAACAGGTTTGTTTTTAACTGACGTAATTAAATCTACATCATCTATTATATTCACAAGATCCTCCATGACTAGGTACGCACTTAAACAGTAAAAAACTTATCCACCACTGCACTGAACTCACGTGTACGCAAGGACGTATTACATAGGAAGCTTTGCTGCGTGTTAGTAAGCTGCCGAATGAAACTAGTCAATAAACGGCTACCGCGCATACCTCACCGCGCATCCCGCGTAGGTACAGTCACGAGCGATGAAATATAAACTCTAAATATTGAGCTTTGAATAATTATTTGGCGTGCCAATCATCCACAGATTATTATATTTTTAAAATGGCTGCCATGCATCAAATCTGTATCAATCAATCGCTGATATGCCGCAGCACGCTTGGTTATGAGCCACACCTCGCGGTAGTTTTACTAGATACGCGGCGAGAGTAGATTTATTATACCCGTTCATACCCAGTACAAATGGTGTAGGGTACATAAATGGGTAGAATGTATATACCCCATACACTTTAAAATATAACTTACTAGCTTTTGCCCGCGGCTTCGTTCGCGTTAAATTCGGGGTAACACAGTTCCCCTTTACTGATTTGCAGGTGCCTGCTACCTGTAATTTTTGCCCTTGCGGTTATTTATTGTAATAGCAATGCTAAGTTTTCCCTTTTCTTTCCTCTTTTCTCACTTTTTTTAACAAAAAGTTAGCCTATGTTCGTCTCCAGGGTCCCAACTATCTCTGTACCAAAATTCATCAAAATCGGTTGCCATTAAGGTGTGAAGACGTAACAAACAAACAAACTCCCTTTCGCTTTTATAATATTAATAAGGATATACGTATAAATGTGAACTTATTGTGGAGTCGCTTAAACACGCCACTATATTTAGACTCACAAATGACTGCACTGTATTTAGGGTGGCCCTTACTAGACCGTCATACAACACAATTGTTAGAGTATTTATTCAATTCATCTAATCGTACTGGCTACTGTAAAGGCATAGATTGTGAATATTGTTTTTTTTTTATTTTATAATGACATAAATGTATAACAATTGATTTTTTCCTATGAAAAATATAACTTTTTCTTCTCATGAAAATTACGACAATGTGTTTATTTTACAACACATGGTTATGGGCCCAGAGAGCGTTAAATAGAAAGTAAACAGTTGTTGTGATTGATTTTATTGTGGTGTATTAATATTTTTTTTAATAGTACAAGAAATATTTTTACATGATGTCGGTGGGAGATAGCAATGCTATGCATGCTATGCCTTCCAGTTCTGGAGTCTCGCTGACAACCATCAGACCATTATGTGGCAAAGATGGTTATGCACAATGGAAATTCAAGATGCGTATTTACCTCTTACACGAAGACTTATGGACTTCAATTGTAGGATACGTACAGGAAGACAGTACACCTTTAGCCGCGAGGAAAAACAGGGATCTCAAGGCTTATACGAAGATGTGTCTTACTGTGGATGGTGGAGCGATCACCCACATACGGTCCTGTACTACAGCTAAGGACGTGTGGGACGCACTAGCGAACGCATATGAAGACAAAGGTATGGGAAGAAAGTTGACATTAGAGCGGAAGTTGTATAGATACCAGTTACTTGATTTTGGTTCAATTGAAGACTATATCAATGCCGTGATGAGCACTGCTCAGGATTTAGCGGATATAGGGCGTGTAATCGACGATATGTCTATAGGAGCAATTTTACTAGGAGGGCTACCATCAGAATTTGATCCCCTAGTAATGGCCCTGGAAAATTCAAATATACAGGTAACTTCCGAGTTAGTTAAACAGAAATTACTTAACGAAAGCGCAAAGCGTGCATCTAAGGAATTGGTCTGTGTTTCGAATAATAGAATGATGAAACCACATAAAGCAGTACCAAGAAAGATTATTTGCTACTATTGCAAGAAACCTGGACACAAACGACCAGACTGTCCATCTTATATGAAAGAAAAACAAGAAAATATGGGAAAAACCAAGAAGACTAGTGAGGAGACTACACTTCTTTGTTTGGGCGTAGGAGGCGGTTTAAGTCCAACTGATTGGTATGTGGACTCTGGAGCTTCGTCACACATGACGTGTTCTAAAGAGTGGCTCAGCAATTTCAGACCTTCGTCCACGTCTTCCATAACTCTTGCCAATAATAGAGAGGTAAACTCAGCTGGTGTTGGTGAATTGCTGCTTAGTAAGGACAGTAAGTTAACTTTAAGTAGTATAAAAGAAGTTCTTTATGTTCCTGAATTAAGTACGAATTTAATTTCTGTAAATAAGGCTGTTGAAAAGGGTATTACTTTTTCTTCTCATGAAAATTACGACAATGTGTTTATTTTACAACAACAATCCGTGTGGTCATGTTAGTAAACCCTGGCTGTCTCATTACATAATCCACATTTCTGTTCGCCTTTGCTCATGAGAAGTGAGGTCTGTTGAATCGAATCGAATCGAAATCGAATGAATCGTTGCTGTTTCTACCCTGCGCCGGGGGTGGGCGCGAGTGAACGTTATAACCGAACATTTGTCCACATTGAAGTAGAATATATTCCTTTGACTCCACTCAACCACTCTGTTCATGTCCCGCTGCTATTACAATCTAACCAATCTAACTTACCTCTAACTTCGAGCAACAATCTAAGGTCATCAGCAAACAATAAACACAGACCAAGTCTAAGATCATTGCGATCATTTTTATGTCCTAAGAACCTTCTACTTAAGTATTTATTATTAGTTAAAGTTCTAACTTTGTATTTTTTATATATTTTAGCTTTATGTTACTAGCTGTGCCTAGCAGTTTCACCCGATTCTCAGACTTACTGAATATGCATAAAAAAAGTCATAAGAATCGCTCGAGCCGTTTCGGAGGAGTATGGGAACGAACATTGTGACACGAGAATTTTATATATTAAATGGCGCCCGCGGCTTCGCCCGGTTGATATTAAAAAAGTATCCTATGTGTTATTCGAGAGTATAATCTACCTCTGTGCCAAATTTCATCAAGATCCGTTCAGCCGTTTTGACGTGAAACAGTAACAAATATCGATACATCCTTACATCCATCCATTTTATATATATATATTTATATATTTAGTAGGAAGCATAGTAGTAGTAGTAATAAAAATAATTAAATACTATCATTCTCACAAAAATGTAGGCACATCATCATTTTCCTGCCCTTGTCCCATTCTATTTGGGGTCGGCGCAACACGTTTTCTTCTTCCATTCTCCCCTATCAGACGTCACGGCATCATTTACTCCTTTCTCCTTCATATCATTCCTTACACAATTCATCCATCTTTTCTTTGGCCTTCCTCTCGCTCTCCGTCCATCAACATTCAGATCCATCACTCTTTTAGTAACATGTCCTTCATCCCTCCTCATTACATATCCATACCAAGACAAACGACTCCCTTTAAATTTTTCTGTAACAGGCGCAACTTACAAACTTCTTCGAATATATTCATTCCTTACTTTATCCATTCTTGTCACTCCACACATCCATCTCAACATTCTCATCTCCGCTACATGCAATCGTTTTTCATCCACCTTTTTTACAGCCCAGCATTCTGACCCATACAGTACAACGGGTCTAATCACGGACTTATATATTTTCCCCTTTAACTTGAGGGGCATCCGTGGGTCACAAGTTGTTCCAGTGACCTGTCGCCATTTCATCCATCCTGCGTTGATCCGGTGCGTTACGTCCCGGTCTACTTCGCCATCCCCTTGGACAAGCGACCCGAGGTACCGGAAGTTGGAGCAAATCGGTATAGGCGTTCCGGCAAGGGATATAGGCACAGGACTAGAGAGACCGCCGAAATCGCAGAACCAGTATTCGGTTTTAGTTCTGCTTAATTTCAGGCCAACGTTCTCCAGTCTTTGCCACCACACTTCCAATCTGCTCTGGACCTCTTGGCCGCTCTCGGCAACCAACACAATGTCATCGGCAAACAGCATGCACCAGGGAGCCTCTTCCTGGATGTCTGACGTGAGAGCGTCCATTATCACCAGGAAGAGGTAAGGGCTAAGAGCCGACCCTTGGTGCAGGCCGACAGCCACATTGAAGGTGCCGGTAGTGCCCGCTGTGGACCGGACTTGGGTACTGCATCGACTGTACATCGCACGGATCAACTGGACATACTTCCCAGGTACACCTTTCTCCTTAAGAGCCCACCACAAAACTGCACGCGGTACCCGGTCGTATGCCTTTTCGAGGTCGATGAACACCATGTGTAAGTTCTTATGTGCACTTCTGTATTTTTCGCACAACTGGCGGATAGCGAAAATGGCATCCGTCGTTCCCTGACCAGGCATAAAACCGAATTGGCTCTGTGTAATTTCGCTCTCTTCTCTCAGTCGCCTTTCAATAATTTTCTCCCAAACATTCATACTGTGTGACATTAGCTTTATTCCTCTATAATTGTTGCACTCCAGCACATCACCTTTGTTTTTAACGATGGGCACCAGCAAACTGTTACACAATTCGTCAGGTATGGCTTCTTCCAGCAACAGTTTATTGAAGAATAAAGCTAACCACGTCCATCCGTCCATCCGCAATAACTTCCATACTTCAACCGGTATTCCGTCCGGTCCTAATGCCTTACCATTCTTCATTCCATTCACTGCAATCCTCACTTCATCCATACTTACATTTCTTACTAGTCCCTCATTCACTGGTTTATTTTCAAGCACACCATTCCAGTCATTCTCTTCATTCATCAGTCTTTCAAAGTAACCTTTCCACCTAATGTAGGCACATAGCCGTTAAATTGGCGAATTTATTATTCAAAAACTTCGCAGTCCGGGTTGGTTTATAATAATTCTGAAAAATCAAGAAATACTGAGTTTGCGTTTAGTATTTATTTTGTTATGTTGCCTGTGAGTGTACTAAGCTTGTGAAAACGTAAATCGTTAATTAACTCAGATGATGCTGAATGTATACATTTCATAGCTCGTGACTATACACCTCACCGTGGACCACGTGCGCATGCGCGCGAGTTTCATTAAATTTTCTACTTTCAACAATTATTGTAACACGGTTCAATTTTTAATGCACTCAGTAAATTGCGCTACGATTCTTCCGTTATTTTTTGATCTGAACATTTTTGGTTTGAACTGCCCCAGGATGTTACAATGAGGGATCTCGCGACTAAGTACAGGTTTATGTGTTGACTCTGCTCTGGAGTATAAATCTGTTGCTATTCTTCAATTATGGGGCACTTTAATATCGTGTCCTGCATGTCCTGTTGTTTGTTCATTACAGGATGGACTGGTCGGCGCTAGTGACGGCACTAAACCCGTGGCTAAGTTCTGGGCAGACATTGTCATCTGTAATTCGATAAGTTAAGAAAAATACTGTGTATTTGATAGTTTTGCTAAATCAGGCATACATGTATGGAACACGTTACCAAAATAAAACACTGGTATTGGATCATACGTATATTTCACTTATTTTTTTTATTTCGTAATATAAAATAATTATAAAACTAATTAAGGCCGAATTTTCAATCCCCAAATAAAATTACCTACAGATAAAAATAAAAATAAATTGCAAAAGTTAGGTCAGGAAAGAAGTAGTAAATTGACATATTGAAAAAACTAACTGAAACATTATAAACAGTTCATAATTTGTACGATACTACAGTAAAAACAACAAAAATGAATTAACAAAACTGCTTGCATGCTAAAAATTATGGATTGTATAAAAAACAGGTTGGGTAAGGCTTGACATTAAAATAAAATAAAATAGACCGGTAATTATTTGGCGATTGAAAAGTCGTTCATAAAGCTATCGTTTAAAAAACATATTAACAGCCAAGAATTAAATAAATCATAATTCACCGTATCATTGTGAACAATATTAGTTTATAATCTATCTCGCGAGTTTATGAACTGTATGACATCAATAGATAATTACCGAAAATTAGTGAAAAAGTTGTAAAAATGGTAAATACCATTTATTTAATAGTTGTAAATTGTTTGTTAATATATAATGTTAATTTTACGAGATAAGATCATAAACTAATCTATTTTCATATTTATACGACGACAATTTACAAAATATACAATAACATAATATTCAGTACCTCCTACTTATTGTGGGGTAGGATAAGACCGTGCACTCGAGAAGTGACGAATGAAAATAATTCAGTACATAGGTATATATGACATAGAAGGCAAACATCCGGGCCTAAAGAGTTGCTTTTGTAGTCAAAATATCTTTTGAAAAATTCGAAGGGTTTCACATAGCTAGCTAATGTGACCAATATTTATCGAATACCAATTACTAAGTACCAAATCGGTCTGGCTAGTGTCATGCTCGCTTGTCCGTTAGCATTTGTGTGTTAAAATCGATCATGTCCGGAATTAAATATTTTCAATGCCCGCTATTAAATCTCTTTGATACATTAAAAGTTTTTCAGCATGAACCACACCTGTGCGACACCCCTAAACAAAATGGGAGCAATGACAGGAAGAAAGCTTGTCCTCCTAGACATTGCGATCATTTCTGTTTGTTCTAATTAAGTTTCTTTCTACAAAGATGAATGCGTTTCTTGTCCATTCTTCTCTATAGTGATTTACGCTTTGGAATTAGCAACTACCTACAATACTCTCACAGTTATTTAGCCTTGTGAATGACAATAGTTAGTAGTAGTAGTAATAGTAGTTTATCTTTTTGAAAATTCAAAAGTCCCTGTAATGGTTTAATTGAAATTAATGAATTGAGTTTGAATTTTCTAACATACGAAAGCAAATAAAATTCGTTAGAAAATATTTACGTATTTAAAAGCTCTGCTGGCACATACCTTGTCGTGCCGATGTGTGCGTGATCAGACCTTAACACGTTAGCTGCGGCACCAATTTTTGCATACTTTCCGTTCCTGCGGCACGAGGTATAATCGGCCCGTACCGTGACCAGACGTTAGGGCGACACGCGGTCTATTAGACCCCACCTCCTTTTACAGACTAAAATCCATTTTCTGGCGCGAAATCAAAGATAAATGAGAATTTTGGTCCTTATTGATATAGACAGTGAATTGATGAACCCTAATCCACCGTCGCCCCGGGATCTGATGGCTAGTTTAGGAATTATTAGCAAAACAAAATATGGGATCTTATACACCTCGTAACGCACTGAAATAGGGCAAATTTTCGCTGCGATTAGTGATGGGAAAAATAATATCGACGTTTTTAAACTGTCTTAACTACGCAAGACTTGACCGATTTTGATCAATTATATCTCATTAGATCGTTTTAAGGGCAAAACCTGGCAAAACAACACAAAGCTATCAAAGGATACATTTTTTTTTAAATAATCTAAATTGTGCTTGAAGGCGCCATAAAGAAAAAAAAACCGGCCAAGTGCGAGTCGGACTCGCGCACGAAGCGTTCCATTCTATACCATTAAGAGGCACCTATTACAGACTTATTATTGGAAAATAATGGATTACGGTTTATGCATAAGGTTTATCTTTCTATTTGTATATGAAAATCTTAATGCGGTTCACAGAATAGAAAAAAAAGGCAACCAGAAGTAGAAAAGAAACTGTCCTATTTATTCTGCCTCGGGCTTTAAAAATACAATTATGTGCTCTCCAATCGACGTGATGCACAACACTGGTCGCGGGAAGCTCGCGTTGAGTGCGGTACGAGGTCAGGGGGAATATGGGACGTTTTAGCCTCGTTCCGCACTGCATTAAAATTATATTAATTCAGTGCGGCACGAGGCCTAAGACATCCGGTACCAAGGTAGGTACACCACCGAGTCCGGAACCATTAGTGATCTCAAATATATATTTATCTCTTTCCTACACTGGACCAAACCAAAGCTATGCCATTCGCACGACAGAGAAATTCACTTTTTTGCTTGCCGCACCACAGGGAAGTTGCATCAGGGGTGATTTAGGCCTCGCTTCGCACTTAACGTGTTAACACCTCGCAATCGGACAGTAACAACCTATAGGCGTGTCTAAACGTTCACTTGGGTCCAGTGTGTGAGTGTGTAAAAACACACGCCAGTATCTCCAGAAAGATGTTTTGGTACAATAAAAGCAATGACGCTAGGACGTAGTGGGAACTAATTAATGTTACAACGCTTTAGAATCGAGCTTTATGCTGTGCCTATGTGTCATAGAGGTGTAGGTACATATCGGCCTAGTACAAAATCGCACCCAGTTTTTGCCAGTTATGTTTGAGTATCATGTAAAAGGGGGCGACGCTGTGGCCATCATCTGGGCACAAATCCAAACACCGTGGCTGCTAGTCTACTATTTAGAAAGTCGTAATGGAAGTACCCAATAACATCGAGAGGACATGGGAAGAGATTATCATCTTCTGCGAAGCAATCATGCTAGCGAAGGAGGTGGCCGGGCGTTTGAGGGAGAGAACCTCAAACCAACCCAGCCGCCGCGGGAGACGCCCCGGGCATCGGGTTCCGCGAGACGACTTCCGGCCACCGTAGATGCGGGCCTGTGGACGGTGAGCAATGGATAGCTTACCGTCCGTCCGTCTATTAACGACAGGCCGTGTCGACAGCTCAACACTTACGCGCGCCTCAGAGATGTCAGCAAAGCAGAGGCGCCTGCTAGGGCAATCGCCTACCGGGGTTGCGGGTTGTTCGAAAGAGATACCGCGGCCCCGGAACATAAAGGGCAATAGAAAGAACATGGGTGGGTTTTAGTCAGTACAAGTCTGACACTCCCCCCCGGCTCCGCCCACAGCGGGGGAATTTATTTGTTGATTACCCATCCGCAAAAAAAGTACCTAATAACATTTTGCTCTTCCTGGTAATCGAACCCAGAACCTCATGCTTAGCAGTTATAATAGCGGCCACTAAGCAAGTGAAGCAGATTTGTGGAAATGTTTGTATTTCTTCATTATTTTCGACTACGGACAGACGCCAACACAGACATCACGTGGCCACGCTGTGTGCCCGTAAAAAACGTATCAATCGAGCTTCAAAGGAGTGTTTTTTTATTTAAAAAAGGTTTTTGTCATTGACTGGTTTTATTTTGTGTAGCCATGTGATTAAAACCCATTCGAAAAAAAGGAGTGCATCGATTTTATGTTTTTTGTTAAAAAAAAATATTTCCTTTCGTCGGGTTCTTAATTAATGCTGAAGAGTTAATGAAACACCGTTTCAGTGAAATACTACGAGTGAAACTTTTATTGATAAATATTCCAATTTCTCGGGGCGTATGGTCGACAGCAAGCTCAATCTCTACATACAATGCATTGAGATCCTTTTTAGTAGAGTCTATAATAATAACTTACGAAGACCCACGTCATTCAATATATCTACTACGCTAGTGGTTTTTGCTTACATTTGATTGGTTTCAGGCTGCCTCACTGGACTATAAAACTTACCGAACGAATCACTCCGTGTCATTTTCCTTAAAAGTATTAATTTATCTTTATAAGAAGGAGTTGCAACCAATACCTATCGATGTGGAATGAGCCAGAGCAGATCAGAAAAATCATGTATTACAGACCTCTTTCTGTTCGGACCGATTCCACGTCGATGCCTGAATGTGGAAGCTACCTCCTTTCCTTTCGCCTATCTACTTATCTAATACCAAGAGCCTGAAACCGATCATGCGCCAGCAAAAATATAAGTCATGTTCTCTATGCCTTAATTTAAATAACACCAATTATATATTGTAGTTATACAGTTTGTTCCAATTTATGCCGTAATACAACGAACAAAATATACATATAAACTTATTCTTATACAGTCATACAAATATTCTACTAACTACAATAATGATAATTTATGAATTACTACGTGATAATACCTTAAAGGTGAAATGCTCAGTTAATGCTAATGCAAACAAAAATAATGATGCGAGTGGGTATTTAGATAAACTATAATTACAAGAATTAATTCTTAATAAGCCTGCATCTCACATACTGGCTCAATCTTATGCATTTTTATATCAGTTGGCAAGAGATTGTCTTCACTTTAAATCATTCAACATTGAGCAACAAAAACATCTTTATAAATCACCGATTAGAAATTTATTTCAAAACTTGCGTTGAGAAATTATTTGATCAAAATAATTACGAAACTAACATACCTTACTCGTCTTTCTAACAGCCCTTATCTTAGCCCTAAATTAAAACGAAAAAAAACAAGTCTAAACACTAATAAAAACAAACAAAAAGTTAATTGGGATTTGATAAAAGTAGCCAACAATTCATCAGAGTGTTATTTGCTTAGGGTTTGTCAAGAAATATAAATAAGGTGGTCCCATAAATATCGTAGAAAAGTTGCTATATCGTGGAGCAAAATATTTAGGTATCTGATTGAACTTATTGTGAAAAAATAAAGGAAACTGAATCAGATAAAAAAAAAATCGAACCCTTGATAATTACGAAACTACTTCTAACCTTAACAAGTAGAAATGACTACCACGCAATATAATAATCAATCCACCCCCAACAGAAATGGGAGAAAATAAACTATAACACGAAATTAATACCTTACAATTTGTATAACATGACTTCGTCACTTGACTAAAAAATAATAAAATTGAACATATCGGGTGGCAAAACCTTCTCCTTTAGAAGTAGGTCCAAAGTAGGTAATATTAATTACTAATTTCAGAAATTATCTCAAAATAATATAGTTAAATATCAATCAAAATACTTAGTCGAAAACTTAAGACACAACTTAAAATTACCAACTCCAACCATTACCTAGACGATGACTCAATTCAATTAAATGATCAAGAAGCTAACCTAAAACAAGGAACAATTTGAATAAATAAACAATTACTTAATCATAAAAGCATAATTACAATTTGAGAAAGCGATATAATATTATATAGTGATTTCTAGGGTCCGTTCAAGAGTCGTGCTTGGGAGTAGTGTTGAATGACCACCTTGTGACCAACTAATATCTAAAACTTCTATGACATTTACCTAAATATACCGAAAAGAAAACTTAGTGCGTATATAATTTATACTTCGCCTTTAGCCGTTTTCAATCCTGTTGAATGGCGAATCCCCTAATAAAAGACATGACGGACTTAAATACATTTGTTTAATGTAAAAAAAAAAAATACCAATTAAATTGAACAGGAATAGTAATTACAAATTTATTTAAATATTCCAAAAACTCGACCTTATAAGTGTTTATTGAACACGTTGCGTTTAAAAAACGACTTCTACAATTTCTGCTCATAGAAACTTTGGCGCTAGTTACGCTTAAAAGGTTAATGGTATTTTTAAAGCAATGTGTCAGTCATGCCTTTTTCGGTTTTGATGTGCGTTCTCTGCGGTTAGCTGATAGCTAGATTATTGCGGAGACTGGGACGATGAGCTCGCGGGGGCTTGTGCCTGGGCCTGAGCTTGAGCTGCTGCGACAGATCTAGCAGCCGTAGCAGCCACTGCAGCTGTAGCAGCCGTAGCAGCCACTGCAGCTGCAGCTGCGACCCTAACGCCATCGGGGCTTTCGTCTCCTTCCACCTTCGGGATGTCAAAAATTTCGGAGAACAAGGCGGGGAGCATGAGGCGAGGCCATCGTTCACGAGGCCACTGCAGCAAGACGCCATGGCGGGTTCCGACGAGACGGACCTCATTTCGAGCAGCGGCAAATGCTTCGTAACGGGCGCGGGAAATTGCTACAGCTTCAGGACCGCCGTTGACAATCATCTGTCGTAATAAAATATTGTTAAAAGTGGTTTTACCAACCAATTTAAAGATCCCTATCAAAGATAAATTCTAACATATAGGCACTTATAGTTGGGTTGAATCCCTGACGTCTTCTGATGGCCCATCTTCTATCTCGCGGTGCATGGTCTGGTACCTACACATGCAGCCCGGTAGACCCTAATGGTTGATATGGTGGATTCCGTGGTTGCACATCACGATTGCCGACTTAGGATGGTACTTTTTCAATGGAATTAACATAAAATCACGCCTGTAACTGTCAGACAGACAGACATGGTGAGACTATCAGGGTTCCTTGTTGACGATGAAAACCTAAAAATGTCTCCATGAAACTTAATAGTACATTACGATATTAGTGCGTTATGATGGTTATAACATGCGAGGCGGAATTTCAGCCCGAGCCGAAGGCGAGGGCGTAATCGAGCCGAGCATGTTATAACCAATACGCACGTATATCGTACGACGTTTTTTAACACTTTTGCGAGGAAACAGAAAAAAAACATTTCACAATACAAGTACAAAGAAAAGAAAATTTGAGAAAAATGGCGCGAGGATTATTTTCTGCCGTGGCTGCGTGAACATGTTGGCAAAGACACTAGACTTCACTAGAGCATGCAGCCAAGTTTTTAAATTACCGAATAAACTGTTTTTTTTAAATTTTAAATAAACTCAATCTGTGAATGCACACTGTTGCTTTCGTGGTTGCTTTAAAATGGCGATTAGTTCGAAATTTGAATAGCAACACCGCGCTGCTCACTAGCTGGTCAGTCGTGCGGCGGCGATCAGTTCCAAATTTGAAATGGCAAATAATACTGTTATGGAATTTGTATAGACTATAACTTAACTATTTGCTTTGATAACACACGCGTTTTTTATGACCCTCTTTACATATTTAAAACCGGTGGAATTACATCAGCTTTACGAGCAAGGGTGTTAAAAAATAATCTTACGTTGTTCTGAAGCGCGTCGTTCAGGGCGTGCTGGAGGCTGCTGATGCGCTCGATGGCGGTGAGGCCAGCGCGGTGCGGGCACAGCAGCAGGGTTGCGGTGTACACGGCCATCTCCTCCTGCGTGACCTCCATACGCTGGATGTTCCATATGTAGGTACAAACAGCAGTCGCGAAAGCGGACTGAAAGAGCAAACATGTTTTCTAAGAAAACTTGCATAATATGAAGATATGGGTTCTTAGTAACTCGAAGCTCGTCGTAAAATTGTCAATGTATAGATATGGTTAAATTCGACTAATGCATCGAACACACTAACAAGGTAAGTTAAAAAAAAGCTTCTCAAAAGTTTAAAGTACCTATTAAAACCTTATAAGTACTATCAGCCTGTGCGAACGCAGGCTTCGAAATGTATTGTACTTCCCGGTAATATTTGGGTTTAAAGATTCTTTTATTCAGAAGAACATACATTGTTCACTTATTGAATAAATACATAAAATTTATAAAAGTGTGGTCCAGTAGCTAGTTTTTTTTTAAATTTGATTATTTAGCTCTGATCGAATGCATTTTTTTCTATGTAATTTGAACTCTATCCGGCCGTGAATATTTCGTGTTGCAACATGAAACTTGGGTAAAAGTTAGCCACCACGAACGTGAGCTGTTGCGACGCAAACTTTGTAGAAAAGGTTCATACTGTGTTAGTAATTAAAGTTCATTACTTGTTTATTCACAGTGCTCGTGTTTGTAAGCGATATTTTTTTGGCAAAGACTTTTAGTGTCCTTAGATGTGTAATTGTGTATGAACCCTTCCGCTAAGATATGTTTTACAAATTTAGCCTAGTTTTAAACCGAAATTAAGATAAGGTTTTTGTGTCTTTTATCATTTTAGTGCATTTTTAATTTGTAATGTGATCGTTGTCGTTTGCATATACAGGGTGTCCCGAAACTCAACGTCAAGCGGGCACGGGGCGATAGGCTAGGTTATACTAGTTCTGGTAAAAATAAAAAATATAATCTATGTTACTTGGTTAAGTGGTAAAAGGAATACTTTGATAATGTTTGAAAATCCACACCTTTGATCACATATTTAGGTGCTGTGATCACAAATTTCTTAATTTCGCAGTGTTTTTTTTTTACCGTAATCCCTAATAACTATGCCATTGATTGCAGTCACAAATGCAATAGTAATTATTGTCAGTTTAGTAAAAAAAAATAGTTTTATTGAGTCATGCTTCAAAAACATTTTATCAGATAACTTTGACAAATCATATTTAAAATAAAATGTACCATAGTACCATAGGCAAGTTATTTAAAAAAATGGCCCATTTAATCAAGATTTCGAAACGGTACAACACGTACTGCTTATCTTTACATAAAAAATATTATTGCTTACTTACTTGCAAAAGGACCTTATTTCGAAAAAGTTTTTACCTGAATTGTACTTTCGTACAAAAAGGTGTACTTCACTACAGTGTAAGCGAGACAGACAAATGTGTTAGAGTAAGACAGAGGATAACACTGTTCCTAGTTCATTAGAATGAGACGACAGAAAATTTATTTTTAGAGAAAGCGAGACAGATATTGATGCCCACCCGTCCCTTGCAAGAGCCAGCCCGCGCTGCTGAGCCAGTAAGTTAAAATAGTCCATAAATAATATCACTCAGATCCAGCCTGTCCCTTGCTGTCCCTCAGCGACGCCCTAAGCCGAGGCTCGCTCGCACCCCACAGGGGGTGCCCTTAGCGTGTAGTCGCTTAGTTTATAAGTTTATACCCTGGCTGGAGGTCTTAATTTTTAAGGCACCCACAGGATTCGCCCGGTTAAGCAGACGACAACCTCCTTGGTTGAACTGCGAGATGCCATTCATAAAAAAAAAAAGATATTGATGTCACTGGAAATTAGTCAATTGAATATTGGTTATTATCAGTTAGTACGCTTTGTTCTTTCGTTTACTGCGCATCTATCCGTAATCGTGAAACTTTCGTACTACGACTTTGGCTTGTTTTATCCCGGACTTGATATCACGTTTGTGTTGACGACTTTGGCTTGTGTTATCCTGGACTTGATATCGCATTTGTGTTGACAATTTTGGCTATTTTCCTGGACTCGATTATTTATTGTGCTGCCGACTGTTTTGCTGTATAGTAAAAAAGTTTGACAACATGCCATTTGTGTACACCGCGCAAGAATATGCGAACATGCATATTATCTACGGTGAGTGCCACTGTAATGCCTCTGCCGCAGCCAGATTATATCGCGAAAGATATCCAAATGCGGCGCGTCACCCAGATCACCGCGTTTTCATCAACGTGCACCAGTCATATTCGCAAGGAAGATTGCCAAGTGCACGGCTGGTGGAAGGCCACGAGGATACGAAGAAGACGTCGTTTTAAATGAAGTCGAAAACGATCCCAGCACTTCATTACGTGCAATAGAAAGAGCTACTGGAATACCGAAAAGTATAGCTCAACGAATTTTAAAGCGATGTAACTATCACCCGTACCATGTACAACGTGTACAAAGTTTGCTGCCTCGTGACTACGCACCTAGGATCGAGTTTTGCAGAACGATGTTGGCAAAAATTCGTGAAGATCCGCAGTTACTAAACAAAATTTTATGGACGGACGAATCGACCTTTAAAAAAGACGGTTATTTAAACTTACACAACCTACATGGTTGGCACATAGAAAACCCACATTTAATGCGGGAAGATCGCTCCCAATATCAATTCAAAGTCAATATGTGGACCGGAATTTTAAATGGGCAAGTTATCGGACCATTTGAGCTGCCTGAAAACTTAAATGGCAACAATTACCTAGAGTTTCTGCAAAACGATTTGCCGACTCTGTTAGAAGACGTGCCACTCAACATTTACAGAGATATGTGGTTTCAACAAGATGGTTGCCCAGCGCACTATGCTCGTCCGGTCCGAGATTACCTAAATAGGGAATATCCCGATAGATGGATCGGACGCCTTGGTTCAATTTTGTGGCCCCCTCGGTCTCCGGACCTAAACCCCCTTGATTTTTTTTTACTGGGGCTGCATAAAAGAAAAAGTTTATTCAAAACCTATAGAAAATCTGACGGAACTACGCCAAAGAATTGCTGAAACAGCAGAAGAAATAAACACAAGAAGATACGCACGTCTAGTGAAAAGATCTTTTATGAGACGATGTAGAGCCTGTATTCGTGCCGAAGGCAAACAATTTGAACATTTAATTTAGTTTTAAAGAAAAAATAAATGTATTACAATTCTTGCTATTGTTTCATTATGATTAACTTTTGTAATAATACCAATAACAAGGTATCATATCGTACTTATTTTTTTTTTTATAATATTTCTGTCGTCTCTGTGTCTCTTAATGAACTTGGAACAGTGTCATTCTCTATCTCACTCTAACTCATTTGTCTGTCTCGCTTACACAATATCGAAGCATATCTTTTTGTACACGAAATTACAATTATTCAGCTAAAAAACTTTTTCGAAATAAGGTCCTTTTGCAAGTAAGTAAGCAATAATATTTTTTATGTAAAGATAAGTAGTACGTGTTGTACCATTTCGAAATCTTGATTAAATGGGCCATTTTTTTAAATAACTTGCCCATGGTACTATAGTACATTTTATTTTAAATATGATTTGTCAAAGTTATCTGATAAAATGTTTTTGAAGCATGACTCAATAAAACTATTTTTTTTTACTAAACTGACAATAATTACTATTGCATTTGTGACTGCAATCAATGGCATAGTTATTAGGGATTACGGTAAAAAAAAAACACTGCGAAATTAAGAAATTTGTGATCACAGCACCTAAATATGTGATCAAAGGTGTGGATTTTCAAACATTATCAAAGTATTCCTTTTACCACTTAACCAAGTAACATAGATTATATTTTTTTATTTTTACCAGAACTAGTATAACCTAGCCTATCGCCCCGTGCCCGCTTGACGTTGAGTTTCGGGACACCCTGTAGATTATTCATAAGAAAAAAAAAACAATTTAATATTTATAAACAGCTTCAACAACGTTGAAAAGTCATGTTAGATCAACAATGTTGAAGTAACGAAAATGCTGTCGCGTAGCATTCGTAGTCCGGCTCGTAGCGCGGGCGTAGACACGCTCGTAGTTCGTAGCATTCGTAGGCATAGTTGAAAATGCAGTCGCATTTTCGAAGGAATGGCTGGCATATTTTTGTTTGTATCTGTTTTGCATAACATGAATTGAATGCGGTAAGACTGGCAGCTGATCCCAACGTAGTTCGGAAAATGCTGGACCATTTCGGTTAGGCTCAGTGTATTGCTGTGCTTTATATGGTTTCAAATATAATATATTCGTAAAATTATAATTAATAGTTACAATGTATTTCTAGCCAATTATTAGTTTTTTTTTATACTGATTTAGGAAACATGGAATTTTATACAGCATTGTACCGAAGTGCTACTCGAAATTTTAATTCGATAAGATGTTTGTAGGTTACATAAAATTTCTACTTCGGTTCTTAAAACTATATACGTCGTGACAAATCAAAATAGCGTTGATTGCAATATAAGCATTTAGCTGAGATACCTAATAACTTTTATTTACCAAAGGCCTGTGGGCCGTAATTAAATGGAAGACAAAAGCCAAATGCCCTACATTTTTCATCCTTGCAACTCACATTGTTAAAAAAAAACAAACTAAAAACTGTATATTATGCATTATTACACGCATGCTTTGACAAAATTATATGATGACATGTCATCATTGCTCAGGATGGACAATGAAAATATCGAACCTTTGTGATTACTATTCCATTGTAATAAACTCACATTGGTGAGTGCACTTCATTGTGTCATGATACAATCTTCGTATAAATATATTATTAAAGAGTTATTTTTTATGTTTAACTATAGTTAAACATGGGGAATAATTACGGGTACCTTATTTACTCAACTTAGCTATGAAATACATACTTCGCTATTTAAAATTGGTTATTTATCGCCAAATTGAGATTCAATAATCAAAATATTTGACAAAACAGTGCAAAGTTTTAGGTTTTTTTTGTGAATACTTTGTCTTGTCTCCAAAACGTTGACAATCTGCAATCAGTTTGTGTTGTTTGTTTGACTTTAACGTTGTGTTCTTACATCTATTGTCACAATAATCTACATGCATGCTGACCCTACATAGTGGCGGTACTTTCATACAAGACCAAAAGCTGGACTTCTAAGAATCTCTCAACAGTCTGCTTGCGTTATTTTTCTTTTCTTTTCGTCGTGCTAAGATCTAAGTTTTTTTTAAATCTTGTGTGTACTTCTGGCAAGTGCCACTTTTCCCTTTCTTTATGGGTTGGCCATTTTGTTACCCCCTAGGCACGCCATGCCTAATGGTGTAGGAATGTTCCGTTGAAAAGTAATCGTTTTACTACTTGACATTTGTTGACGTCGTAATTTACTGTGATTGTTATTTAATTATGTGATGTTATTTAAATAGACGAACTAATATAATCAGCCAATGTACCAACTGCTGGAACACTAACCTCCCGGGAGTGGGTTGTAATCCACCAGGTGTGAATGGATGAGACACTTCTGCGATCAAATGAAAATAAATTTGATTTCAAATGAGTTATACCAAAACTTACATCATAAGTAATAGTCAATTGATGGTGGCTGACTATGGTGCCATCCTCGAACACGATGCGCTCGGGTGAAGAGAGCTTTGAGATCCTCGTCAGCCAGACCTCGAAGAACCCTAGCTGCGGACAAAAATACACACTGACAGGGTCCAATCTTTATTGGTGATGCACAGCTTTGATGAGGATGAGTGATGAGAGAATCGCGTGGCGGCAATTCGCAAAATGGCTTACAACAATCGCGAATAAAACATAAATGCCTAGTTTAGAGATATAATGCCGAAATCTACTTTTACTATTTCTTTAACTTTATTACACAGCTCTTTTGCAATGTTGCTAATTCTATTGTTATAATGGTGGTCTTATAGCGTTAACGATATGTATCATTAACAATATCTTCTAGCCAATTATTAGATGACCTGAACATAATCTCTATTAGATCCTTTTCCTGATAAAATAGGTGAACCAATTAGGCACAACTTAACGAATTAATTATTTTACCGTGCATAATCCAGCTTCAGGAAGTTTCAGTATAGTAAAATACATTAACTTCATCGTCCTCTTTTAAATTAACTTAGAACTCTCACATTTCCCTAGTAAACAAGATTGAAAAATGTAGGAAAACTGAAGGCGTCTATTAAAAAATATGCATGAATAAATTCGCCAGCGCCGCTTATGTAGTTCAGGATAAGGTTGTCGATAGCAAAGCCTTTATAGACTATTTTCTTACGTTACCTTGATGAGGATGAGCTGGTCATCTTGCGGCAGCGTGTGGAACCCTGGCAACCGCTTTGCAAATTCCACAACCTGTTGCACGGCTGGGGTCATGCGGAGTGCTATGTTGTGCCACAGCAGCGAGCGCAAATCCGTTGAGCGGCCGGTCGTTGAAGTCGCGCCGTCTTCACCTCCGCTGCCTAACATTTACACGAGTTGTTAAAAAGCAAAAATAGTTCTCCGAAGGAGTACGCAAAGTTGTACCGAATAGTATCCACGTTTCGCCAGTTAAGTTAAATATGACAATCACCTGGGCATGAATGCAGATTCCAAGGGTTCTGTTGAGAAATTTCAATGAGGGAAAATCTCATTATTACTTTGCTTTACCTTGAAATCGAACCCGGAGTTTCGTACTTAGGTAGAAGTTGTGCCGCTAGTCTAACTTGGTACTTGACAAATACTGACGTAAAAGTATACATGTGTGTGAATGTATTAACACGTCTGCCTAGGAGACAACAATTTTAGTCAGCGTTATAACTAAAGAAGACCAAATAATTAAAGTATTGTTAAAAAAATCGTGCAGTTTAAGTGTAGAAAATATATTATATTATGAAAAAGAAGCTTCTGTTGTCCGCATGCTTCTTATAGTAACATAAAAACGAGTTTGTCTTTTCTTTCTTACACGGATGTTGTGTAATCAGATAATAGATACCAGATTTTATTACCTACGTCTTTATGAATTCGGTGAAACGACATGCCTTGCATAAACAGAGCATGCCATGCATGCGTGTTTATCACACAACTTTATTAACATAACATCATTACATCTGTGATCCCCGAAGGGACAAGGAGAGCTAGTTATTACTGCCTAAAAATAAACTAACCGTGAAGGAATCGCACCTGCGATCAAAGTACGGTATCACTCAATCGCTGCGCTCATCAAGCATTCGTACTTTGCTTATTTTGGAGAATTTGGGTCCATTAATGTTATGTGGCAAACAAAAATTTTAACGGGAAGACGACGCTTTCACTATTACTATCTTAAAGCTTACAAACCGGTGGAAGCCATTAAACTCGAATAGTATAATTACATTTTTTTTTTCATTATTATACGTAATATATATATTTTTTTTGGAGAGCGAGAGGAAGGCCAATGGTGGATTGTGTTAGGAATAATATGAAGGAGAGTTGAGTAATAAATGATGCCGTGACGTCTGATAGGGGAGAATGGCAGAAGAAGACGTGTTGCACCGACCCTATCATAATATTTTTATCACCCAAGTAAAGCTTTTTCGTTTTTTTTTTGTAATTTATTGCGTAATTTTTAAATAACCCCTGGCCACGAGATACGCGATGCGGCATGCGTGCTGCAACAGTGAATGTGAAGAAAAGAAATGAAAAAATATCTAAGAGCATGCCACGACTTACGGGACATCGCTTGCATACCGAATTTTTTCGGAAGAAACAGTCGCGCGCGCAACTCGTAATGGGGAAACGTTGTGGCAAGTAGTATGTCTTGTAGTCTCACTCGGAGCGAAAGACCTGGAAAATGTGTTGTAGTCAAATAAGGTTCGAAACCCGCAATAGGTGAGAACAACTCACGCTTGACGTTTTCTACATGCAACTTGATTTTCAATCGTTATTCGTGTTTTTCTTTGAAACTTTTTAGTTTCGGCTTTTATAAATTAGTACAGGAAGAAAACTAGCAATGAAACCGCCACCCTTAGAGTTTCTTATTACTTTATCTAAACACTACCCCTATTTTTTATACCGCTGCCTGTTTTCATGAATTGCATCGTACTTCCTACACGTAGTGTAACTCGATCTACGAGTTTACAGTAGTAAAAAGAAACCGCATTTACACTAATCAGCATTAAAAAGGCTGACGCTAATGATAGCGTCAGCCATTTATTAGCTCATGCTAATAAATGTGCAGCCTATTTAATTAGGTAGGTACCCTCTGCCTATCTATCATCTATGGAGAAAAATGTCCTTGTCAATACATTTTTCTTTGTCGTAAAAATTAAACCGTAAAAAAACTAGACGAACATTTTTTACACCTACGTGCATTCAAAAAAGAAGTACCTATTTAAAAAAGTCAATACTCATTCAACGCATCAGAACAAAACGATTATCTATGATTGTAAAAATCTATGGTAAAGTTTTTCAAAATTATATCTATAACTAGCTTTTGCCCGCGGCTTCGCTCGCGTCAAATTCGGTATAACACAGTACCTGCTACCTGCAGTTTTTTGCCCTAGCGCCTTATTGATTTTAATTGATTAATAGCAACGCTAAGTTTTCTCTTTTCTTCCCTCTTTCTCCCTCATATCCCACTTTTTTTTTAAAAAGCCTTTGTCCGTCTCCTGTTTCCTAACTATCTCTGTACCAAAATTCATCAAAATCGGTTTAGCCATTTCGGCGTGAAGACGTAACAAACAAACAAGCTCACTTTCGCTTTTATAATATTACTAAGGATATATCGCTTGCAAAATTATATCGTGGTTCCAAACCTACAAAGGTAGAGAGAAAGGAGAAAATCGGTTTAGCCATTAAAGCGTGAAGAGGTAACAAACAAACTCATTTTCTTTTTAATAATATTAGTAAGGATTTCCTTCTTAATCGTATATAACTAGGCTGGCACTGCGGTTGGCACCAAGTCATTTGCCAAAACTTCAGCTACTCAACTCAAAGCATTTATTTAAATTAGATAATTACAGGCACTTTTGAATATAAAAAAAAGATGAAGCTATAGTCCCAGTCACAAGACATAAGTAATAACTAGTCAAAGTATAACGTAACCTTCCCCATTGCAAAGCGTTGATCTCTATGTGGAAGAATGAGCGAGAAACTCCATTAACGCGGCAACGCCTTAAACGAGTACTGTGGTGTAGTTCTATCTTAATTTGTTATATTTTTTTTTACTTTTAAAATGTTAATGTTTATATTTTCTGTATTGACATTTTGAATTTGATCTATTGAAATGTGATTATAATGTTTGTTTAGTTTTTTTTCTCTTCTTTATAATTATTTCCTAATTTAATACAATTTAATTATTTGTTAAAATCAGCATGCTTATGCCAAAAATATTTGTAAGCCGATCACGGGTAGACATAGCGTTCATTAAAATTAATAATAATATCTGTACCCAACTCACCTATGTTCAACAAATAAAATATTTGTATTTGTATTTTTAACATAGGTAATGTTCACATAAAGCTTTCGAAATTCAATACAATCTAAATTTAATGTCAAAAACCGCATCAAAATCCATTACTTTGTGTGCAGTTCAGAGAAACAAAACATTCAGACTGGCTGTCATGGAAGGTGACTTCGGTTCACAAGTCGGGTGTATAGATTATGTTGTCAGGTCTTGTTGAAGGTTCCACTGAAGCACTGATTGATATGGCACTGAAGAACTGGGTCACGTACCCATCACGCTTATTAGATGGAGAGCCTCAATTGTAGTTCTAACATATTTATTAATTCATTAAAACGTTATTACGCAACCAGACGTATTACACTTACCCAGTACTTACTGGGTTGTGAAGGTCAGATAGGCAGTCGTTCCATGTAAAATACTGGTATTCAGTGGCGTTCGGTTAGACTGAAAGAAAGATAGTTTGGAAGTGGTTTTTCCAAGGACTAGGTGGGTGAATGAAATTCAGAAGATTACGGGTAAGATCTGGTTGAGATCTGGGGCCTTAGTCTGCTATTACAATAGTGTCAGAATGGTCGATCACTGATCGCATAATGGTTGATTTTGACAAGTTTAGTATGTAGTAGATTACCAAACTTGTCAAAATTAACCATTATGCGATCAGTGATCGACCATTCTGACACTATTGTAATAGCAGACAAAGGCCCCAGGTTGAGTCTCGTGCTCGCGCAGGTAAGGCTTGCATGACAGGACCCCTACACTCACCAGTGGATTGCAACAAGCCTACTTGTCAGTGATGTTAATGGTGATAAAATATTAAACATCTGATGCTGCTGGTTGAAAATGATAGCCAAAATCCACAACAATACTGTTGCGAAGCTTAAAGCTTAAAAGCCTTTAAACGCTGTTTCATAATAAAGTAGAAACGTATTACGTTGTTCAGCCGGCCCCAATGGGTTCCACTGTAAGATCGATTAATATATTAGTATTGATGAAGTAGGTTAAGTTGCCATCTTGCATATTGGATGGATAACCCCAACTGCACATGTACCTAGGTAATTGTATTATTTAAGTAATCGATTTTTACATCGACCCAATTCCATGTGGTCACCACCGCGCTAGTTTGCATCTAATAAATGATGAATATTTGACCAAGTTTCATATGAACAGAAATGGTTTTATATAGGTAATCGTAATTGAATGACCCAAATAATGTTGGTTAGAGACTGGAGGACAAGCAAATGTATATTAGAATATGATGTTCTTTTTCAAGATGTTGTGCAAAATAAGGTCAAACAAAAATTAATAAATACAGATGGGTAGGGTAGGTAGGAAAAGATGAATTGGACCTATTTATGCAATCAGGAACCAATCCACATGCGTATAAGACTCAAAATGACCTGACAATTTAATGTTTTAGTCTGTCAAAATTGTCAGATCATTTAGTTCTCTATACGGTTGCTAGAAAATGCATTTTTGAAGTTTTCTGTATTTATTTCTTAACAGGCACGGTTTGGTTCCTTTTTGCGTAAATAGGTCCAATTGCAACGCATGCCGCCTCGGCACCCGCAAGACTAGTCAATTATAAGAATACACTCGAACGGTAATTGAGTCGAAAATACAACGAAGTTGGTACTTTTTGATATTGTGACATTGTGATATTTTTTGTGAGTTACCAATTAGAAATCTTAAAATAGTTCAAAAAAATCTTTAAATATATAAATACATATATGTACACCGTGTAATTTTAGGCGTATGACAAGTTACAACGGTAGCCGACTTTATCTACCGTACTATCTTATAACTTATTATATTATAACTTACATATATATCTACTCTAAAAATATGAGCGTTTCAGTAATTAAAAAAATTGTTATTTTATTCACTATAGCTTCCGCCCGCGACTTCGTCCGCGTGGCATAGTTACTTTGTTTCTGATATTCAATTTCCTGCCTACCCTCTTAGTCTATTGGCGTGATTATTGCAAGTGATGCTGAGTCAAATAAAAAAAGTCCCATTAAAATCGGCCCAGTAGTTTCCGAGATTCAATTTTCTGCCTACCCCCTTAGTCTATTGGCGTGATTATTTCTATCCTTCTTTACCTTCCAAGTAATGTTGAGTCAAATAAAAAAAAGTCCCATTAAAATCGGTTTAGTAGATTCTGAGATTCAATTTCCTGCCTGCCCCCTAAGTTCATCGGCGTGATTATTTATATCCCAGTTTACTCTCCAGGTGATACTGAGTCAAATAAAAAAAGTCCCGTCAAAATCGGTCCAGTAGATTCTGAGATTAGCCCGGACAAACAGACAGACAGACAGACAGACAGACAAAAATTTAAAAAATTGTTGTTTTGGCTTCTATTACGGTAATTAAGACCCCCTGTAACAATTTTTCATAAAAATCTTCAATGTACAGAAATCGATCTTTTACAGTCTTATTATATGTATATAGATTATGACGCATGACGTAGTTTTTGACGTTAGATGTTGCCGCTTCATTACACGTCTCCATCGAAACTCAAGACTCGGACTGAACTCACAACACGGTGTTTGAAACTACGTCATGCGTTATAATAATGAATAATATTTGTTTATTTAATTTAAAGAAAAGTTATAAAAAAATGTTTTCTTTCGAAATCTGTGGTAGACATTGGGTAGATGTTGTAAGACGATTCGAATTCCACGGTGTTCAATGTGAAGTTACGTTAACTGCCTCCGTTTCACGTTGATGAGAACTTACTGGCCAACTTAACGCTCATTTGCCACTTCTTTTATACTTATAGTTTTGAGTATGTAACAGGGAAGCCTATAAAATACACAATATGTTGTTTGACGAAAATATGTTTTTTTTTTGTTTATAGAAATAGGACATTATCGAACAACCTAGAATTTGATTCTCCTACACGGGATCATTAGAAATGAACTGTAAGCTGAATTCGATACGTCCGCATATGACCCACTTATTTAAATAGCTCTGCAATTTATAAGTAACTACATTCTCGTCTTTTTAAATGTGTTCCTAATTTATGTGGCCAGTTGTTTTTTTTTTTTATTATTTAAAAGTATTTTACGTTGAAATTCGAACCTACTGAAATAACTGACAAAACTTTTACGTCCTTGTCTTCAATCGTAGGCAAAGGGGAATATACAAACAATTTTCAAGCCGAAATATAAAGGATATCACCTACCTTCTCCTTCAGAGTCTTCAGAGTTGACATTGATGACGCGCGGAAGCATCATCGCCTTCACCTCGTCGGTACAGGTGTTGGTCTGCCGGTGCGCCAGCGTGATGAGCCTGACCAGCTCCTTAGACATTTGCTGCCTCATCACCACTGTCTCCATGGGGTCCGTTGGGGGATTTGTGACGCTGGCGGGGGCGGGCCGCTTGGGTTCAGGCAGGCTCTCGGCTGCTACGGGCTCACGGGGGCGCTTAGGGACTCTTCCGTACCTCACGGCTGGGGGAAAGGGGGCCCTCATTGTAAAATCAGCACCGTAGTGTGGGCTAGTGCATCCCGCGATGCAGTGCACTCGAATGGTCTCCACGCGACAATTGGAAAATAGGTGCGATCTATTTGTACATTGACACCGCTGTGTTTCGCGTCGATTATAATATCCTGTCTAATGTTAATTGCGATGCTTGGACGGATTGTCCTGGGAATGTAAGTTGTTGCCTGTCAGACTGGACCCTCACTGTGGTGCTGACCGGACTGGACTAGCGTCACGGTATAGCTTTTAATCAGAGTGCAATATGCTAGTTACTCGATCTACTTTTAGTGCTTGTACATTTTGTAATGAAAAAATACCTGTCAAGTGCGAGTCGGACTTACATCGAGGGTTCCGTACAAACTTGTAGGTAACTAGTGAAAGTATCGAACAATGCACAATTTAAGCTGCATTGAAGGACAAACTTAATTTTGCGGTTGGAAAACGGTTCTACCCATACATCGACATAGATCGCGGTTAGTTTACCGACTGTAATTAAATTTATTATGACACGTTTTTGGTATGCATCTATAAAACTACGATTTTAGGATTAGTCCCTTTACTGGTACTCCATAATATTGTTTCTTGCCAAATGTCATGATTCTAGATCAATGTGTAAGTATAGATTTTGATTCCCCCTGCGAATGTATGGAAAATGCGACATAAACGATCATTTTTTTGATTGCGTAAACTTATTCACAGCATAAGGGAACGCAAACTTGAGTACCTATATGGATTTAATTTCAACTCGTCACCTCCACGTGTTCCCGAGGTAAACGGTTTTGAAAGACAGACAGAGGGTATAAGGGGGTTCCATTTTTTCCTTTTAAAGTGCAAATCCCAAAAAAAAAAAAATGTAAGAATTTTTTTGCCAAATATTTGACAATGAAAATAAATAATTCTGATTTTGATCGAATTTGATCGCGTTTCGTGCTTTCATTTCGATCATCATATTTTTTTGTCAAAATTGTAGTTTTCCAATATTTTCGTCCTAATGTTGCATTTGTTTTTATTACTTTGTGACAAAAACAGTGTAAGTGAGAATAATAAAATTATCTTTTTTATATTTTGACTAGCTTTTGCCCAGTTTCCCTTTCCTGCATTTGCAGGTACCTGCTACCTGTAGTTTTTGCCATTGCGCCTTATTTATTGTAATAGCAAAACAAAATTTTCCCTTATCTTCCCTGTTTCTCCCTCATTTCTATTTCAAAAAAATAGCCTATGTCCGTATCCAGGGTCTCAACTATCTCTATACCAAAATTCATTAAAATCGGTTTAGCCATTTAGGCGTGAAGACGTAACAAACAAACTCACTTTCGCTTTTATAAATTAGTTAGGATTTAATCCTTAGTAGCATGCGTATTTTGTTAAGCTAAACTATGTTTTCTCTACTTTAATAATTTCGAAATTAAATCCTTGAATTTTAAAAAACAAAAACTACTCCAATTTACCGATTTAGGACGAAAAGTTAAATCTAACATGATTACCGCTTTTATGAATTTAAAATTTCTATAGAATCTATTTTTAAAGGTAGATTTCGCCTAGTGTTTTGATTTTACTTTTGTGTTGTTTTAAATATACAAAAGTATTAGGGACCCATTCTAGTATTGAATAGTATTCACGAGAAATACGCATTTGAATTTAATTTTATGTAATCCCACTATTCACCGGATATGTTTAATTCCCAAGTCATAGGGCTCGAGCCTCTTACCATCAAACTGCCACAAATTCTCAATGACTGCGAATGTGATTTTTTCTTGGAAAATCTACATAACACTTTACTCGACCGGAATCGAACCCGGGGTACCCGAGTTCGATTCCGGTCGAGTCTCATGGCCAGCAACGAGGCAGCTAGGTAGGCTAATTCTATTTAAGGATGTAGTACATAACGCTGAAAACCTTTCGGCATATAACCGCCATCGTATCGTCGTCTTATGTTTAGGATTAGGATTTTTTAGGACTTTTTTCATTCTCTGCGTATAGGATCTAGACTTTACAGCGACCCAACATGTGTTTGACCACTATAGTGTAATTAAATTACTGACTTTAGTTATATGAACCATTCCTCTTCAATCTGGAACGTTACCGCAATTTACGATCATTACTGATTTATAGCCTTTACCCTGAATATCACAATCGTAAAGACTACCCGTCATAGCAGTACATCCCATCACTAAACATGTATTTTCATCTGATGTCACCCGCACCATGCTACAGCGATAACAATATAGATAACAGTAAGTACAGTTAAGTTGTATTCATCGAGTTGTTTTTACTTAATCCTCACTAATATTATAAAAGCGAAAGTGAGTTTGTTTGTTACGTCTTCACGCCTAAATGGCTAAACCGATTTTGATGAATTTTGGTACAGAGATAGTTGAGACTCCGGAGATGGACATAGGTTTTTTTTTAAAAGGAAATACTTAGCATTGCTATTAAAAGCAAAAACTACAGGTAGCAGGTACCTGCAAATCAGGAAAGGGGAACTGTGTTACCCTGAATTTAAAGGGAGCGAAATCGAGGGCAAGAGCTAGTAATGAATAAATAAGCCATAATTTCCAACGCCTACAAAAAATGCTTTGCTAATATTCACATATTATCACGCTTGTACTTCCTCTAGGATTAGGTAGCGGTGCATCTACACTCATACATCGTCGGTTGTGTTTTAACTTTCATTAGTAGTGAAGAAATTAAGCTAAGTGGTGAGTTCCTTTCCGTAATCCTGACTTGAATATAGCTAACACATATTAGATCAGACGTATAACCACGCGCCTATCAAATTAAAATTAATCGTCTCTGAAAAATTAACAAGAACACAAGAAATATTGAAAAAAGTTCTGTATGAACTCTGAATTAGCGAAATTTTAAGCTTTGTAATTCCTGTATACCTAATAAGCATCTGAAGAAAACTTACGTTAATTTTACTATACGACAAATTATTCTCACATGTTAATCAAGATCTGATGTAAGCCAATTCAATTTTATAATATTTACTAAGATATTTCAGATACAAAGTGATGCATAATAAAATAGGTAATGAATAACTAAGTTATAAAATTACTAGTACCTACCATACACCACACATAGATTTAACATCTTTTTGTATAACAGTTTTCTTTTTAGATTTTGGTGTGCAATAAAGTATATTCTATTCTATTCTATACACTAAGTAATGAGGCTTAGAAAAAATAATCTAGGTACTCACAATCTCTGCTCATGCCAACTGCAAGACACTTTTTAAATCTGCAGAACTGGCAGCGATTCCGGTTCAGTCGGATGACCAGGCACTTGCCGTCTCGGAGACAACGGTACTCGATCTGCTTCTGGATGCTACGGCGGAAGAACCCCTGGACACCAACAAAATAAAACGCGTTAAAACCTATTTATTACCTATTTATTATTAATTTATAAGTTAAGTAATTCCCGTAACAACAAAAAAATAAAGGAGCGAAAACACATTTTAAAGTTTTCGAAAACTTTTACGACATTTTTCAAACCAACAAACAAAAATGACTCTATAAGATGTCTCGAATTAAAAAAATATCAATTCAAATACTTTAATTTGAAAACTGTTGATATCCACTTCACTGTAATTCAGGAGAGGTAGTAGAAGATGTCCACCAGCTAGCTTGGTCGGAGGCAATATGGCACCGCGCGGAGTGCAGCCGCCTTACCGGGGCGTAGGGCGGAAACACACAGGGTGTTCTAACTGCGTTAGCGTAGTATGTTAGCGTTTTTCTACCCAACAACCGATGTACAAAACATTTATTTTACGCGACTTGGTAAATCACCTAATTTCTCAATTTTCCTAACTCTCGACATCTGGCTTATCTTACTAATATTATTTTTGCATCGCAAACTAAGAGTTTATTAGATAAACCCATGCTGGTAATTTCCGATTTATAACAGTGAAAATAGTATTTGCTGCTTTAAATCTAGTACCATTTGTTTTGTGGGCTACATATTTATTTTAATGGGCGATTTAAATGGTTTATAAACCTATTGAAAAATGGGTAATGATAAAATTGAAAACATTGGCAAAACACATAATTTAATATTTCAGAAAGAAAAAAGAAGAAAAAATACATTAGCCCTAGGTATTTTAGTAGGTAGGTCCGCAGTCACGTGGACGTCTTATTGTCACGTTATTGCTCCCCAACGCTCACTCAGGTGAAGGGGTGAAATCAGAGTGTATTTTTGATGTATTGCCCAAGCTAGCCTTCAGCAAGCCAAGTCAAAGTTTTAGTTATAAAATAATATGAACCCATACAAAGAGGAAAGTTTGACTTTTCTTCTTGTTTTTTTCGTAAGTTACTATGGTGAAGAAATCAAACAAAACTTTATCAGGAAAACCATTTCGAAATTTCTTAGCTGTGTGTGAGTGTAGAAAAAACTTCTACAAGAAAAAAAAATCTATAGCAGGTGGGACATTGTGCCCGAACGTCGGCAATGAGCTCACCGCCTTAAACTTGGGACATATCGTAGCAGGCAGAATGCTAGTACCAAAGAATACACCTCGGACGTTCCTTTCGGGGAAAAGCGCCTTTTGACACATTTACTTATGACACACTCGTGTACATCATTAACATATTTTATTATTTTAATATCTCAAATGTAGGGTAACAATGTATGAAAGTTTGCACCCGTGTGCAAACTTTGTCGCGCGAAGGCTTAATGATCTAATTAGAATCAGTGTATAGGGCAGTCTATATAAAGTTTGTACCACCACTATTTGGCTGCTAAACTAAACATATAACATTTAGTCCGGCACGGTTGGAACAGTGGCTGAGGGATCGACTGCTGAACTGCGTGTCGCGGGTTCGATTCCCGCACGGATCAAATATTTGTATGACCTGCAGATAGTTATTTCGGGTCTGGCTGTTTGTGTATGTGAGTTTATATGTTTGTAAACGCACTCACGATACAGGAGAAATTCCTAGTGTGGGGCAATGTTTTTTTTTTTTTAAAGTCCTTCTCTTCACTCGATTGGATGTTTACCAGGATCCAGTCCAACAATGGTCTGTGGCAGGCTAATCGTAGTTATTGATCTAAACGTTTATCACTACATTATATATATAAGAACTTACAATTTTATTTACCTGAGTTAATAATTTAAAATGGATGGATATCACTTTTCTATTAAATGTTACAACAACGCTACACAGAACTCACTTTGTATTTTTTATATTGCGGAAACTAGCCACATGCGGATAGAATATGTTTATATACAACTGATATTGAATAGAGGTCTGTCTGTACATTAAAACAATTTACAACTATCCTTACGTACATCAGCTGACAATGACCTGAGTCGACTTACTGCATGGTGAATAAAACCTAACTCGATTTTCGCAAACTCCTGCACAACCAATTGAAGTAATCCATGCCCCGCGTCCTATTACATTGACATGGCACATTTTTCATTTAATGAATAAATTTTTATGTATGAAGTGTTGTCTTTTATTTATTTATTGGAATAGATTTGATTTAGTTATATAATGATTAAGTTATATAATGATTTTGACGTTTTATATATTCTGTCAGTGATGGTTGGTGTTTATTGTAACGTCGCCCACTGCTTTTCGCAGATATGTAATGCTTGAGTCCCAACAGTGGGACTGTAGAAGTGCTAATATAGGAATTTAAAACGTTTAATCCCTCATGTTTCGGGTTTTATGTATACTAGAATAGTATGAATAATTGTACATTTGTTTGGCCTTTGGCTTAAACAGCCGAAGATGGATAATTCGGATGTAGTGCCAGATGGGTTTGCTGCCTAATCGGTCTACCTGTATGTTTAACCTTTATTTTGTCGTCAAACCGATATTCGAATACATTATTGAATAAATCGAAGACATTGTGGATTCGTGAAAACTTCGTCTCGCAGAGTGAAACATTCGAATGATCAAAACGGAAACAGTTAGTATTTTCTCAGACTGCTGTAACTTAACTCATTTATGCGCTAAGCTACAGTTTGTAAGTTAGTTTCCGCTCTCGGCTGTAACCCTGTTTCAAGGTGCGCCTTCCTGGCAATCAGGATGGAGGTCTGGAGCCTTTACCTTTCAGCTGCTAAAATGATAAACAACCCATTATTGGCGTGTGCTTTACTCGTAAATATATGCTTGTTTAACATTTTTACGGTTCCATACCTTCAAAGGAAATAAGCGGAACCCTTATTTGATCACTTTGGTGTCCATCTGGCTGTATCCTATCCTATCCTTATCTCAGGAACGCGTGAAGGTATTGAGTTGAAATTAAAACGACTTACTTAACACTGCGGTTCCTTGGGGTTGTGAAAAAACCATTTGTCTAAGTCTACGCAGTCAAAAGATATGGCTGTTTATGTCGCAAGTTTGTACGGAACCTTCGGTGAACTAATTTGACTCGCTCTTGGGCGGTTTTTTGTTACATACGAGAGGGTCTGGATCATGTGACAGTCTATGTCACGCAACATCCACCTTCTCATGATCATCCTGCTCTTAATTAGGGGTCGACGCAGCATGTTTTCCTCCTCCATACTTCCACTATTAGTCGTCATCACATGAGGCAATCCCTGTCTAGCTTACAGCACTTTGCGCGTCCAATACAATGATGCATTCAGGGCATTGATAGGGTTGCCGCGTTACTGCAGTGGTTCCGGCATGTTCGCAGAAGCGGGCATAGATGGTTTTCACGCTATCATACCTAAACAAGCGCCTCAATCATGCGCAGGGTGTGCGGCAGCCCCAACAGCATCCTACGCACTATAGCGGACAGGTGGGACAGTAAATGTGGCGTATAATTTATAATTGTTTTGATTTTGTTTTTCTGTTAGATCTAAGTACTAACACTAGTTTTTTAGAGTGAGTGACCTTTGAGTTAACTCCTGAGTGAGCCTAAAATCCTGAGAGAAGTGCGGCATTTATTCTAAACCAAGACATTTTTATCCCCCAGAAGAGAACTTTACTTTTCACACCTATTGCGAGGAATTTAAACGAATTCGATAAAAGAGAGAGAAAGCATTTGTGCAACGCGTAGATATAATACGTCACTGAATAAAGTTGTATAGAAAACATGCATTGCAGGAGTTTTATTTTATTGAAAATTGAATATGATAGATATACATTCAGTCAAAAAAGTATCGGGAATGGATGATTTGTTTATGGTTCCAAATTAAAAATTTTGTTTTTCTTTGTAGTTGTTAGATTGGCACAACTGTTTTCCATTTTGGCGCGGAGTTTGAGTTGCATCTGTTATTTATATTAAATACAGTGCTGGTTTTAGTAATATCATATAGAGTGTGTATTGCGAATTTCATAATGGACAAAAATATCGAACAAAGAGTTTGTCTTAAATTTTGCATCGCCAATGGAATTTCGTGTTCGGAGTCAATGAAAATGTTACAGAAGGCTTACGGTGAATCGACTTTATCAAATACTCGTGCTTATGAGTGGTTCAAAGCGTTCAAAAGCGGTCGAGATGTGATGGAAGATTTGCCTCGCTCTGGTAGGCCGTCAACGTCTGCAACTGAAGTTAACATCGCAAAAGTGAAGAAAATAGTGACTGAAAATCCCCATTCAACTCTGAGAGAGATAGCCGCCGAACTTTCTGTATCTCACGAGTCGATCCGTACCATTGTAACTAATCATTTGGGTATGGAACATGTTGCTGCTCGGCTAGTCCCAAAAGATCTGAATTTTCTCCAAAAACTCAATCGCATGAAAGTCGCTGAGGACATGCTAGAACGAGTCAGTTCGGACCCAACATTCATGAAACGCATTGTTACTGGTGACGAGACGTGGGTTTACGAGTTTGACATGCAAACTAGTCAACAAGCTTCGGAGTGGCGCCTTCCAACTGAACCGAAACCGAAAAAACCACGCCAAATTCGATCAAAAGTCAAAGTCATGTTGACTATCGCGGTGTTGTGCACTCTGAATTCTTACCGGAAGGTCTAACGGTAAATAAAGAATATTATTTGAGCGTTATGCGGCGCTTAAGAGATCAAATTCGACGAAAAAGGCCAGATTTGTGGAAAGAAAATTCTTGGATTTTGCACCACGACAATGCGCTTTCGCACAAGGCTATCATTGTGAACGAATTTTTGACCAAACACTCAACAAATACCATCCAGCAACCACCATATTCACCAGATATGGCTCCTGCTGACTTTTTTCTTTTTCCTAAACTCAAATTACCACTTCGTGGCACCCGTTTTCAATCGATAGAAGACAAAAAGGAGAATTCGCGGCGAGAACTGAACTCAATTCCGGAAGCAGCGTTTAAAAAATGTTTTGATGAATGGATAATTCGTTGGCGCAAGTGTATCGTTTCTAAAGGAGCATACTTTGAAGGTGATAAAATAAATTTGGATGAATAACAGACATTTTGTGTATTATTGATCTTTTCCCGGTACTTTCTTGACAGAGTAGTATATCAGCAAGAGCGCTGATGGAACAGTTAAAATGATTGGGACTGACATAAACTATTGAGAAAGATATTGTTAACTATTATAGAAATCAGAAACGCTTGGAACGCGATTGCCACTTGTTTAGATTCGTACGTTCACTGACTGACAACAGGAGTGATTGGAAATACGCGCCGATGATGAGCGTTCAGTGCCATAAAAGAAGCTTGTTGCGATATCGATTCAAATTTGGGTACGGAGCATCAGTATGCAGTCTGGTATAAAAAACTTTATATCGACAGTTATCACAAAGGCTTTATCTCATCTCTATTGTAAATTCACCTATTTAAGGGGTTATTTTCTACCTGTACAGTTTCACAGAGTTTTCGATAAAAGAAACACTGCACGAAAGAAAGAAATTTGACGGCACGACTGCTACGTTGCGTGTCGCGGGTTCGATCCCCGCACGGAACAAATATTTGTATGGCCTACAGATAGTTGTTCCGGGTCTGGCTGTTTGTGTATGTGAGTTTAAATGTTTGTCAACGCACCCAAGATACAGCAGAAATTCCAATTGTGGGGCAACGTTTTTTTTAAGGAAAAGAAATGGAAATCTTAACAATATTCTACGTTATTGTTGGTGATGATAAATGATGTGTATTTTGCAAGTAGGTTTTCACAAACACTTTTACACGTCTTTTTTTAAACTAGATGAGGCCGGTGTTTGGTACCCGACTACTCTGAGAAGAAACAGCCGAAACAAACTCAGAGGTCATAGTCTCATTTTAAGGTCCAGACAAAAAAATCTTGGTCAACTTACATGACGACTATGATAGTGTCTGAAATGGTCTTTTTAAGAAAGCACCACACATATTGATTGGACCTGTCCAGTCAGTGCAAGCATTTGTCAGTTATCGTGTAGCTCTACTCATAACCCAAGGAGCTCAACGACAATACCAAAAAAGGACATTTGTGTAGATCGCTTATAGTACTCAGTCGCTTATAGTTTATCAATCTTCAGTAATAATCATTTTACTAAGTATTGTTTGGAGCTCACGTTGCGTGTCTGTGGGGCACGTGTTGGCCCATATTGGATAATAGATCCGACGCCCGATGCACTGCTGTACCAATGAGAAAACGTTGCTAATATTCGACAAGTGCAAGTCGGCCTCAAGCACAAAGGGGTCCGAAGCATTGAACAAGACTTTAACGTTTGTTTATATGGAAATTTACACTCAATAACATAAATGAAATTGTTTTCCTTAGTATGATCATAAAAACAACGTTACTCGAAATGTTTCTCGAAAACTTCCTACAATGACGGCATGGTTGGCGCAGGAGCTGCTGCTCTGCTTGGCGCGGGTTCGATTCCCGCTCGGAACAAAAATTTGTATGTCTTGCAGATAGTTGTTTCGGGTCTGTTTGTGAATGTGAGTTTAAATGTTTGTAAACGCACCCACGATACAGGAGAAATTCCTAATGTATTGTAAAGTATATATTTTTTTTTAATGTCTAAATTAATATCAAATCTTATTAAAACCAATTTTCGTTAAAAGTTCTACAATCTACAGTTTTTTTTTCATACTGGAAAAACTAGAGAGGACGGAGAATGCAAGAGACTTTTCTCCTTTCTCTACCTTTGTAGGTTTGGAACCACAATAATTATAATTTTGCAAGCGATATTTTATATACACTGTATAAATAAATATAATTTATTTTCAAATGTCATGAAGATCACGCCTATATTTATTTTCATAGAAGTTTCTCCGTTCGACTAACTCTGAGTAAAAAGGCTGTAAAATTTGGCCGGAACGACAGACAGACAGACGGACGGGACGAATCTAAAGGGGTTCCGTTTTTTGCTATATGACGCCGGTTTGTAGATGCACATTTTGTCAGTTGTGTTTCAATCAAATCAAATCAAATCATTTACTTCAATTAGACCATTACAGGCACTTTTGAATGTCAAGAAACAAAATGAATCCTGTACCAGCTACTCCTCAGTCGGTATGTAACAAATTCACTGATTCTACAGATGGAGAGAGGTCACCAATCGTCATTTGTCACTATCGATCGATTTCTGACAAATAAACAATGATAGGCTTCAATGACTGCAACTTACTGCTCGCCCTTTGCATATTCTATGGGCTTATTTGTCGTACAAACTAGGGCATTGCGTTTACGTAATTTACTTAGCTTTTTGAGCTGTACATTTGTGGAGTTTAGTTTATTATAACAATATATCCATGGAATCAACCAGTAAAGCGATTTTTTAGTTACCACCTTACAAATCAAATCAAATCATTTATTTCAATTAGACCATTACATGCACTTTTGAATGTCAAGAAACAAAATGAATCTACAGTCCCGGTCACAAGGCATAATAACTTGTGAAAGTACTGTAGTTGCCCATTCCAAAGCGTTGATCTCTATGGAGAAGAATGGGCAAGAAACTCCATGGACACTCTTTTAAGTCCCATGGTAAAAGAGTCGAACTTACCACCAAGAGGTTATCCAGACGAATTGAAATAATAAGAATAACCCATTACCATTTTGCCTGCCCAAGGAGTCGTACCCGGACAACCTCATACTTAATAGTTGCGCTTACGACGGCAAGACCATCAAGGCACCAAAAAACCTGCCGGGGTTGCGGGTTGTTCGAAAGAGATACCGCGGCCCCGGCACGTAAAGGGCAATAGAAGGAACATGGGTGGATTTTAGTCAGTAAAAGTCCCCCCGCTCCATCCAGAGCGGGGGAAGTTATTTGTTAAAAAATAAAATTGGAAAATGAATGATTCACAACATCGAAGCGGGTCAGTTTCAATGGGTCTGGATACTGAAAGAACTAGCAAAGATCTACAGAAACAATGTCAGCTAGTAGTTTATCATCCCCCGATATTCCGGTCTATATCAAAATTTACTAAACGTAACAACAATTTTCCAATTACCCTGCTACAATGACTGGACAGGTGCTGTCTAATGCTCCGGATATGTGAAATGTGTATGATATTCTACAGGTAACGTCAACGGCTTGTTGCAGGCGCAGTTATCGAACCGTCCAAAGTGACGTCCGTTCGTGCAACGATGTATTAAACATGGACATCAACAAATTTTCTGCGTTATATAACGCAATTGATAAAAACGTAAAGAATAGCACAGTAAAGGTTATTTCGTCAGGAAGCCGGCTGTTACTGTACTGTTCTGTAGTTGAAATTGTGTTGTGGTAGGGATTGCTGCCCACCCTCTTACAGTTAGCAGGCGTGACTCCCAGCTGTGCGAATGAACTGAATGTCTGCCTGCGTATATCCTACTTCCTACTAATATCATAAATGCGAAAGTTTGTGAGTATGGATGTGTGTTTAATCCTCTTTCACGAAAAAAACGGATCTTGATGAAATTTGGCACAGAGGTAGATTATAGTCTGGAATAACACATAGGATACTTTTTTATCATCACGCGGGCGAAGCCGCAGGTGCCAGCTAGTGCTTGATAAACCAGTGCCATTTCTTTGGGCACAGCTCTTTGTAATGATAGAGTTTTCGAGCTTACCTTACATCCCTCGCACGATGTTACGCCGTAGTGATATCCAGAAGCCTTATCGCCACAAACTTTGCAAGGGGTCGCAGCCTTAGAGACTGCTCCGGTGTTCACGCTGTCGGCCGCGTAAGTGGGGTCTGAGGGCAAACAAAAGAAATAATACATTAATTTATTTAATACACATAGTCAATAAATACATAATTAGATTATTTATGTAAAAAAACCTACCAAGTGCGAGTCAGACTCGCGCACCGTGGGTTCCGTAAAAATTAGCGACACAAAGAGCTATAATATGTACCAATGAATTTGATTGGTGGATATGAAACACGTCCATAGCAACTTAGCATAGCGCGTCTGTGGTGGAAAAGCACAAAAGGACGAACGTTCCTAACGGGGTGGCGAGTTTTTCGACACAAAAGCAAAAGAAGAAACATGGACGTGTCACGAAACGTCAGTATAAGTCTGACACTTCCCCCCTCCTCCCCCCTCTCCGCCTAAAGGAGCGGGGTAGGTTATTTGATGATATACTATCAGAAAAAAAGCGACGAACGGTGTCGTGTGAGAATCACCTGACACTTCACACGAGTAATTTTAGGTACAAGGGCGGAATTAATACCTTTATGATAATGTAAGGGTGACGAAATAAATTAACAATTAGTGGTGCTAGCTGCACCACTAATTGTTAATAGATCATAATAAGCAGTATTGTGGTTGCACCGTATTCTCTAGACACACACAAGAAAGTAAACACCCCGCCCATGTTTGCTTGCCAGCACTTGAAACCAACTCTCTTGAAATAACCGCTCAGCAAGTATGTGCGGCCGTTTGCTCCCCTCTAAGTGGATCCACCGATGGCCCCGACCGACGGCCCAACTCCGCGTCGTCTTAAGAACCTAATGTGTTCAGGTGCTGGGGGAGCTGGTGGTCCTTTTGGAGGAGCAGACGGCCCTCATCATTCTCAACAAGGGCGTCATTGATATTTTGCTCAGGGCCAATATTTGTGTCATGCCCAAAAAGAATTGCATGAATTGCAAAAAAAATACATTCGCGCCATTGCCGTAGGGTCAATGATTTGACAAATTTTGTAGAGTACACCATAGATACATATTGCCATATACGAACAGTTGTTAAGCAAGCTTATACTTAAAAATTTAATAAAAAAAGACCAAATTACCTTTAATACACTTACTTTAATCTTCGATCCAACCAGCCTTACCAAAAGGTATCGTATTACTTAACTAACTGGGTTGTGGAGGTCAGATAGGCAGTCGCTCCATGTAAAATACTACCATTCAGCTGCATCCGGTACGACTGGAAGCCGACCCCAACATAGTTTGGAAAAGGCTAGGCAGATGATGATGACACATATTTCAATCACCTTTATCAAGTTCTTATCCGCCTGGATGGTCTACAAGTTCAAGTATAAGTTTGCTGGCCTTTCTCCTCTCTGTACCAAAAAGTTCAAAAACATTTATCTTCCTCACTGATTGATTTTGATGTACCGCTTTGTCTGATGCGTTGGCTGCTTGGAAATGGTTTGACCCAATATAATACGGATGTTTCTAATAAACCTGACTTCCCAACAGAAACACTGTGATGTGCTCAGCAGTATTGTAGGGTTTACTCTGTTATATACAACGGCTAGTCCTACGGAGCGTGCACGTTTGCTGGTCGTGTGGGAATGGGTTTCGGGCTTTGCCAACGTGATGGATGACACCTTGTTGTGATCTTTGTGTGACCTGGGGCCTTAGTCTGCTATTACAATGGTGTCAGAATGGTCGATCACTGATCGCATAATGGTTGATTTTGACATCTACTACATACTAAACTTGTCAAAATGTCAATGGCCTGACGTTGAGCAGTCTTGTTATAAACAACAGATAATTATACGTAGAATAACTGACAAATTAGAATCAACAGTTTTTCTGAAAAAATATTCTGTTAAAATAGTCCGTAAATAAGTCGATCGACTCAGATCTACATCTAGGAGCTGTGCTAATAACATTCGAGCGTAATATAAAAACTGTCTTGAAGTACGGAACTCGCGGAAATGAGAAGCCAAACTCAGAGACAGGCTTGCATCGTGTAGATAAATCTTTTTAGTATCAATTTTGCTCGTTGATATTTGTGGTGGTGGGACTGGTTATCCATATCCTTACTAATATTACTCAATACTCACTCAATATCTTTATTGCTTTTATAAAAGCGAAAGTGAGTTTGTTTGTTACCTCCTCACGCTTTAATGGCTAAACCGATTTTGATGAATTTTGGTACAGAGATAGTTGGGAACCAGGAGACGGACATAGGCTTAGGCATAATTTTTATAAAAAAAAAGTGGGATATGAGGGAGAACGAGGGAAGAAAAGGGAAAACTTAGCGTTGCTTTTCCATATCATAAGGCGCAAGGGCAAAAATTGCAGGTAGCAGGTACTGTGTTATACCGAATTTAACACGAGCGAAGCCGCGGGCAAAAGCTAGAACATAAATAAAACAGAAATCACAGAAACTGCAAGTGTTACCAGTTTCAAGATTTGAACTTGGAATTCTTTTAAAACGTAGGTGCTTAATAAGACGGAATTTTGCAAAATTCAACCTATAAGGGGGTAAAACAGGTTGGCAAAGATGTATGGGAGAACGCGAGTCCTTGGCCGGATTGACTTGAAACTTTGCATAGCCATTTTTTACGGAACACTTTACAACATCACGCTACAACACTAAAGAGATGATCACAGGGTGAAGCCGCTGAACACAGCTAGTAAGAACAACTGTTTATTCACAAAGATTCGTTACGTCTCACGTCAATTTATTTGGCAACTGTTTTATCTGAAAGGATTATAGACAAATATCGTTTCAGAATATGTGTATCTGTATGTTACTGTTAATTAGCAGTAAGCTGGCATCCCTCGGTATAAAACCCGTGGAGGTTTAAAATCAAATCCGGCAGAACACGTCGTTAACATAAGCAGTCTAGCCAATCCAAAATGGTCCGTCACCGTCAAATATAATTGACGCGGTCGCTTATTGCAAATTGTTGATTTTCTAAAACTGAATTTGGAAAATGACCCCATGATGGATTTTGTTTTGATAATATCAATTGAAACATTTTAGTAGGTACTGTGTACGAACTAGATGATTGAAAGCTTTAGTTTAGCAAGACAGTTATAAGTAGAAACGGGGTGTTTTCTAGATATAATATTGTTCAGAGAGGTCAGGTGTATCACCACTCACTTAAACTCGTATAAATGTGGACTAACATGTAGGAACGTAGCAGATGGAGCTAATGTAGGTTTGGGTTACTTCATGGAAAAAAAGGGCTCGAGTTAGTGCATGTTGGTTTTTTTTAGTTTGACTGGTAATGAATGCCTTATGGCATTAAGTCCGCTTATGTACCACTATTGTACTTGAAGTTTTTTTTTTTAAATGGAATTTATTTGTTAAAAAGCTTTTTAACTTTAGCTTCTGTTGACTAAGTTAGCTTCAAGGTATTACTTAAGTCTTCCATCGTGCTCATGCTTTTGGAGTTTAATAAACATACTCGCATAGTGTGACGACATTGACTTAATAACCACGAGCAAATTCCTATATAAATTCTGAGGTCTGAGGGTAAAAGTAAGGATTGAATTTATAATAATACAAAATAAAATGACGCCGTAGAAAGCTCTATACAGTTTATGCACTGTCCCACAGTCAGCGAGGAAGCTATTACGCTTATATATGCTTTTGACTATTTCATTGTCAGTGTAGAAAAACATTATTATCCTAATCTATCTGGAGTCAACTCAAAATTCCTTCTTCATTTTAATCGCCATCTTAGTAACCTTTAGCCAAATCATCTTTGACACAGACTATGTATCGTTTCTCTGGCTTCCCTAAACAGACATTCACATCCATATTCAAAACTATCTTCACGATATTTTTCTGAATCTTCCACAAACAAAACAAACAGCTTTTGTCAGCAACAGAAATGCACAAAATATCATAAAAGGTTGATCACCGATTGCTTACACCGCCAACGTTTTGTTTTTAGTTGTTAACTCTGATCGCTACAGGTTTTTGATAAGCGTGAAGCCTATGTATGGCAAGTTTGGTGCTTACACACGTCACAAAACAAACGAAAAATGTAATTCTTGTTGCTCTATTTCGTCTCGTTAAAAATTGTGCAACGAGCTTGCGAGTAAATACGTTGTATTTGATGCCACGCGGAAAAACTTTTAAAGCTAACCTTTGTGCATCGGGGAGTATTTTGGTCAAAATAATATTGATAGTAAAAGCCGTGTTGGGGAATATTCTGTAAGTAAGACTCTTCTTCATGCTGCGCTTCAGTGTGACCAGGCAAAGGTTTTTGGAATATTTCATGTCAAAGCAGGATTTGTTCTGCTGTTTTTTTTTTAAATAATATTGCCCCACACTAGGAATTTCTCCTGTATCGTGGGTGCGTTTACAAACGTTTAAATTCACATACACAAACAGCCAGACCCGAAACCACTACCTGTAGGCCGTTAAATATTTGTTCCGTGCGTGTATCGAACCCGCGACATTTGCGTTTTGATAACTTGCTTTGTTATCCATAAAGTGGTGTCACACAGAACAATCGGCGAATCTTACGCTATAACTTCAAATGGAATATGCTAACATTTTACATATTTTCATTGAGCACCATACATAATAATAAATGCTAGAGTAACTCTGTTTGTCTGCCTTTTTAACCGACTTTAAAGAAAGTTCTCAATTCGTCGGAATCTTTTTTTTCTGGTAAAAAAGTCAACGAAACCAACAAAAGTCACCTACTACCGGAAGTAAAGTTATTTTCCACTTTATAGTTTTGTTTTGGAAATCGGTTCTTTTAATTACCTATTATTAATTTGGATTTCGGTTTTATCTTTCTTACCTGAACTGCTGAAAGGATATCGATGAGTTTGGATTGACCATTACCTGGAGCAATACATCTGAATACCTAAATTCCGATCGTATGCCGCCCTCATAGGACAGGACTATTGAGATGGAAGAGTCAAAAGCAACAATTTACAAAGTAATAAAATAAACCAGGAACACTTGGTTATCTTTGAACCAGGTTTGCAGGGTGATTTGAATACCCTACATCAAGCTAGCAAGCAGTTAGCACCATATTCTGAGTACAGTCACGTGATCGTTTATTGGTTGCTGTTTCTCTAATTTTTTCCACAATAATGTTTACATCCGATACCTAAATATAATTGCAAAATGATAAATTATACGATGTAGGTATGGCGATGTATGTATGTGGATTAAGAGTGGGTATAAGAGTAGAAGAAGACCAAAGAAACGACGGATGGTCTGACTGACTGTGAAGGATGATAAAACAAGAAAGAGGGTGTGAGCTGATATGACGAGTAGATAATAGCGGAGTACGGAAGAAGGAAACATGTTACGCCGACACAAACGAATTGGGATAAGGGCACGAGGTTAATAAATAGGATAGGAATGTAGTAATATTAGTTATCTGCATTTTTATTTGAAACTAGATTTTTTATTAAGGATACAACTTCCACCCGCGACTTCGCCCGCGTGGCATAGTTACTTTGGGCAAACGCTAACTTTCACCCGCGTGATGATCGAATAAAAAATATTTTTCTCTCCCCTTTTCTTCCCTCTTTCTCCCCCTTTTCTCCGTGTCGATCTCCAGGGACCCAACTATCTCTGTACCAAAATTCATCAAAATCGGTTTGGCTATTTAGGCGTGAAGACGTAACAAACAAACAAACTCACTTTCGCTTTTATAATATTAGTAAGCATAATGAAAATAACTTTTGCAGATATGGTTAGTATTAAACTACTTATAATATGAGACTGAGTACTTATCTGTTGAGTGATATTGAAATAAAACAGGTATTATGTTGATTTCGAGAACTTTTCAACGTACTCTAAAAAAAGATTTGTTTCTTAACGGAAACTATAGGTTCAAGTGATGTCTGCTGGTGCCACTTACCGTCCGTCCGACCAGTGACGATAAACCGTGACAAACGGTGCGATAGTGTACCACGCGCGCCTTAAAGAGATTTCAGCAGAGCAGAGCCAGGGCCACCGCCTGCCGAGGTTGCGGGTTGTTCGATAAAGTGGGTTTTAGACAGTAAAAGACTGACATCCTCAACTCTGGGTGAAAGTTATTTGATGATTTCACATCCGCAATAAAAATGGTGCAACGTACGTTGTTAGGAAGGATATTTGACACAAGCGTTCAGTTATAAGTCAAAGTCAAAGTTTAAAGTCATTGTTTTTTATTTGCTACACACAGTGCAAAAGGTACATTTCTTAACTCTAAGTAATAAACTTAAACTTTGGTTAATTATTTTTTAAAACTGTGTTAATTTTAAAATAATTTCAAAATTGTTTAGTGAACATTTTTAAATGTTCACTAAACAATTTAATTATTAATTTCTAACAGTTTTAAGTGTTACAAAAAATACATTTATTTGTTGTTTAGTATTGAGTTAAATTTTGATATTTGTAGATCTTTGACAGTCGTTACAGGTAGTCACTGTTCCAAAAGTCTGACAACCAGTCTTACCAAGGGGTATCGTATTACCCAGTATTAACTGGTTGTGGAGGTCAGATAGGCAGTCGCTCCATGTAAAATACTGATATTCAGCTGCATCCGGTTAGACTGGAAGCCGACCCCAACATAGTTGGGAAAAGGCTAGGCAGATGATGATGAGGTGCATGTTGTTAATAATAATGTTTTCTATTAATATTAAATAACATGCACCTAGCATGTTGTTTAATAATAGTAGGAGACATCTATACTTTATGACCGATAAACTTTTTTTACATTTCTTTATTTTGCGAGTGTTAAATTTACGAAAAACAATGTTGTGTCTTATCAATCTAGTTGTCGGGACTTATCAATGTTGGCGAGCACTTGTGCTTGGGATCTATGAGGATACATTGAAGGCACATGGAGTTGACTAAGGTAAATGGGTGAATATCCCTCGCGCTAATTTTACGTGTCCACGTTGAGAATCATGGTGTAAAATGATGGGATATTTCTTAATTTTTTTTCTAGTAAACTACTTAACTTATTCCACTTAGGGCCACAATTTTTTTTTAAATAGGCTTACCTATGGAGGATAGGAAAAATAAATAACTTTAAAATTCAAGTTTGGTGGCTTGTCCTAGCTCCATTTTTTGATATAAATCTATTTACCAAAGTAACAATTAAAAGTAAAGTAAAAAACAAATTATTTCATTGGTAAATGCATATGACACACTATCTAAAAACATCTAAATCATATTATAAAATTGATGTTAAAAGCACAGGATACTCGATTCAAGTTTGTCCTAGCAAAAATCATAATTTTGGTAGCACTTTTTCAATTTACATTATCATGAAGATTCGCGCGTGTGCGATCAATCGCTTTTTATGTTCTGTTTTTCTCAGTCGTGTGCAGGAAGTGGTGCGTAACAGGTGTGTGCTTAGTGCTGTAATTGCTCGCCAAAAAAAAAGTATCTTTCTTGGGTCGAACAGGGGACAAGAATTTGTCAATTTTGGTGGATCGATTTCCTGGTGATTTTTAAGTGTTTTAATAGTAAGCTACGTATTGTAGGTAGTGATTTGGGTAACTTATTTATCAGTGATATTTATTCTTTTGTATCTTAATAACTGTATTTTTTAAGATTTTTTTTATGCCTGGTTTCAATTTTGGTGGTTCAATTTTGGTGGATTTGGTGGCGATTTTCACCACCAAAATTGAAAATAAGCCACCAAATTTGAAGTATGTACTGTTTATATATTATTTGTACATATAAAGACAGTTTTTCACTGCACATTGTTCATTTATATGTATACGTTACTATTCTATTTGTTTCTGTTCTGTTTGTTCTATTTATTAAAGTGCACAACTGCACATGCCATGCTATTTTTCTGCACTACTCTAAGGTCGACTGGCAATGGCTACTGAGACTGCACACCTCTCGGTTATGGTAGGTCTTCACGTTAAATAGGCCTCGACCTCCGCACTTCCGAAGGATATACAGCCTCATTACCGATGATCTTAGGTGATGCATCCTTCAGCAGTGTACGAACTCTCCTATCCAGGGCATCAAGTTCAGTCTGAGTCCATTTAAGTATGCCGAAAGAGTACATTAAAACCGTATTATAATTAGTATTATTGTCGTTTATTTATTTGTATACATATTTTTACATATTTCTTATCAAAAACATATAAAAATAGTAGCCCACCGGTATCGGGAACAGTGTCCAAGCTACCGGCAATCAAGACTCCAGAGAAAGGAACCTCCTAACAATACGTACCCTGTCCAGGAGTACCGCTTTCTGTATCAAGCCCTTGATCCAGCTGCCTAACGAGAGCCTTCTCAGGTGTTGCTCTTGGCAATTAAGCCATTGGCTGTAACGACTATCGGCACAATGATCGCTGAGTCCACGTCCCACATGTCGACAACCTCGCGAGCCAAGTCAATATACTTGATTTGTTTATCTTTTTCGGCTTCCACAAGGTTCTCGTCATGTGGGACCGTTACGTCAACAATCATTGCGCGCCGCTCTGATCGATCCACAGGTCTATTGTATGTCTGTTACCGGTCTGTTATGTATCAGGTTTATTTGCTACAATAGTCCTGTCAGTGATGATGGATCGATCCGAGTACAATTATGTGTACAGTTATAAATACTTATTTAAGTATTAATTATTTTTATATTACATGTTTTTTTTTGTAATAAAGACGACACAAGCTTCACGTTTAAGAACTATAATATTCTTTCTTGGATTTAATGACTGATATCATGCTGTGTGATTTTTGTTGATGGATTCTCTTAAGATTCTGCCTTGTGGTTTAATATTGTTATTTAATCATGTTTTCATACATATTATTATATATATTTATTCATAGACATATTATTTCTGGTTGTTCTCGTCTAGCTAACGGCGAGTACTTGCATAGGCACAACCAAGTAGCCAGGATTATTCATCAGCAACTTGCCTTGAAATATAATCTTGTGGAATCTGAGGTACTGTACTACAAGTATGTGCCCGACCCAGTTCTCGAGAAAAACCATGTCACGCTGTACTGGGATCGGTCTATCATTACTGACAGGACTATTGTCGCCAATAAGCCTGACATCGTGGTGATAAGATGTAATCATCCCGCATGACGAGAACCTCGTAAAAGCTGAGAAAGAAAAACAACTAAAATATCTCGACTTGGCACACGAGGCTGTCGACCTGGGAATGTAAACTCGGCTATCATTGTGCCGATTGTCGTAACGGGCAATGGCTTGATTGCCAAGAGCCTCGACGAACATCTGTCGAAGGTCTCCTTAGGCGGTTGGATCAAGGGCCTGATTCAGAAGGCAGTTCTCCTCGTTGTACCGTATTGTGAGGAGGTTCCTGTCTCTGGAACTCTAACCACCGGTAGCTTCGACCCTGTCCCCGATGCCGGTGGGGTACTATTTTTTGTATTTTTAAATGTTTCTTTTTTATTTTCTATGTTTTTATTAAGAAATATTTAAAAAATTATATAAAATGTATGTAACTGAATAAACGAAATATTATTATAACAAGACTGAGTTTTATTAACTGATGGAGTTTTTTGGTCATTGAGCTTTATTAGAGAGATTTAAGTTTGTGACAAAAACTGATTTTTAATGTATTGTTTTAAGCACTTTCAATTTTGGTGGACCAATATCAATTTTGGTGGTCAACTTTCAATTTTGGTGGACAAGTTTCAATTTTGGTGGCTACACTAGTCTTTGAACTCAAATATCTCGAAAAGTTACCAGGATATTTTCTGACCTCATGAAGATTCCTGAAGCTTGAACTTTCTATTTTTGTCCTAGGTTAATAGTTTTCACGAAAAGTAAAGTAAAATTTTGCCACCAAAATTGACAAAAAATATGCACTTGTTGATATTCACCCAAATATATACTTGGCCAGTTCTTGCTTAGCTGTGAGAACTTCTTATTTATTTTTATTTATTGTTCTACAAAAAAAAAGTACATGTATATGTTACTGTAAAAGCTCGAACTACGGTAAATCTTAAGATTTTCCAGTAAAACCTAAGATTTACCGACATGAGTTGGTAAATGTAAGTATTTATTATAAAGGGACGACTTTTTCGGACATTTGCCATTCCAATTCAGTGCATGCTAGGTTTTACCAATGTGGACTGGTAAATGTTGGTTTTAGGAATAATAAGGCGTAAAAATTATTTGATATAATTATCGTTTGGTTGTTTAAAACTCCGAATTTACAATGGCATACTTTTAAGATGGCAGAATTAAATTTAGTATAATTACGATTGGCAGAGTTCAACTTTAGTTTTATATCGTTTAGCATAATGTTTGTTTAGAGCGATGATTATTTGGTATAATTTAACTTTTCATATTATACAGATGGCAGAATTTCATTAAGAATAATTTTAAAAGGCATATAAGTCTTTAAACTGACATGGTCACTAACATTATAATTAACAGTTAAAACGAGGTATTTGCCATGTTTGTTATTTATTTTGAGTTCCAATATTTTGGCGTGAACTGATACAGTGAGTTACAATTATACAAAAAAAATTATTGTTTTTAGTAGGTTACCCGGAACTCAACTATTTAGATTAGGTTAATTCCTTAAAAAAAAAGAAATGGGTAGGTTAGGTTAGGTTAAAACTGTGACCCCCTACGCACGTGCCGAGCGCGCGTAGCGAGCTGTGCCGCGGCAGCGGCCGGCGAGTGGCAGAAACGGAAAAAAAGAGATTGTTTAGAGTAGGTTACCCAGAACTGTATTTAGATTAGGATAATTACTTATTGAATTAAATGACATTATTTCAAAGAAATAAATGCAACGCGCCCCTCAAAGAGATCTTAGTAGAGGGGCCCAATTGTTATTTAGTTTGAAGTTCAGAATGCTTAGTTCACATCAAAAGTGTCTAGGGATCAAGCATTTTTATGCGGATTTCTTGAGATTGAGATGTGGCTTTGTAATAAATTTATGATTTTATAAATTTATATGGATCCTTTTTGGTGCATTTCATAATTTGAATCAGGAACTCTCAATCGAATTCGAGTAAAAGATGAAAATAAGCTGTCAATATTTTCCCTATAAAAACATACAACGCATTGAAGACATTATTAGTGCTACTGTTTCCCTACTACTGATTAAAACCAACGTTATTATGGAGCGGCGACGTCATTTAAGCAGGGAAGAAATGCTCAGAGCCGTGGGAATGATAGAAGCTGGTTCCCGGCAACGTACTGTAGCTTTAGCTCTGAATACAAGTCAGAGTGTTATCAGTCGACTTTGGACACGTTACCGAAGCACTGGTACCGTGGCTGAGCGCCATGGAGGACGGTATCGTTGCACCACACGGAGACAAGACCGATACATTCAAATCTTAACTCGAAGAGCTCCAACAATAACCGCCATGATGTTAGCCGTGAGGCTTCATCACTCTTCAGGGAACGTAATTAGCGACCAAACAGTCAGAAACCGCTTGCATGAAGTGAACCTTCATTCCCGAAGACCGCTACGGGTACCACCTATAGCAATGCACAATCGTAGGATTCGATATCAATGGGCTCTTGAACACAGAAATTGGGCAGAAGAACAATGGCGTTTCGTGTGCTTTTCTGATGAGTCTCGTTTTGGTATGAGACCGGATACAAGACGTATACGACACTGGAGAACCCCTGGACGCCAACAGCGATTAAAATCCTGCCAGGAAGTCCATCCTTATAGAGGTGGAACCATCATGGTATGGGCGGGTATTTGGATCGGCGGAAGAACTGAGTTGATTTGGATCAGAGGCAACCTCAACGCTCAAATTTATGCTGAGACGATTGTATCAGACGTCATCGTTCCTCTACAAGTGCAAATCGGTCCCTTATTTCAGTTAATGCATGATAATGCACGACCGCACACCGCAAGAGTTGTAAGACAGACTCTCGCCGCAGCTAACATCAATGTCCTGCCCTGGCCTGCTCAGTCGCCAGACTTGAACCCGATTGAGCATGCATGGGATATGCTACAGAGAAGAGCTCTGCCGAATATGGAGGGTATCCAGTCGCAAGAAGACCTTTTTTTGTTGTTGCAACGAACATGGGCGGCCATTCCACAGCGTGATTTGGATGAACTCATTTTGAGTATGCCAAACCGATGTTCTTGTGTTGTTAGTGTTCGCGGTAGAAACACGGATTAGTAATTGTTTAAGTTACCCAATAAAATTTTAAAGAAAACTGTTACTAAACTGTAAACTACTGTTTTGTTCGAACTTTAATGTTAGTGGTTCAAATGTCAAAAATCCCTTAATTAGGAAAATGGCAAATTTCTTTATTAATGCAAAGGTGACTTGGTTTATCGTTACTGTGACAAACGAAAACACTTTATTTGATGAATCCATAAAGAAAATTTTAATTAATATCAATCAGGAGAAAAGTTATTGCAAAAATATATGTTGATCCCTAGATACTTTTGATGTGTGTAATTAAAATAAATGACAACAAATAATGACAAAGATGATTCTAACTATAAACTTTCTGCGATATGACAATTTTGCCGTTTAATGATTATTGGTATGAAATATATGCCAAAAGACGATTCTGACTGTGAACTTTCTGCGCTATGATGTTTCTACTTTTAAAAAAATATAATGGATATGAAATTTATGTCTAGAGATAATTCTGACTTACAAAATTATGAGTTTTGAATGTATGTTAAATGAGTGTCTGTCAAACAATTTTCTGCGAAATTAAGTTAATGCTATCCGTTGTTATGCAAAATAAAATTATGAAATAAAAAGTTCTGCTATAAAGGGTGGACCCGATTTTATTCGACATTTACCGTTCCTTTAATGTAAATCCTAAGATTTACCAAGTACATGATAGTAAAAGTTCGAATCCAAAACTTATATGGACATTTACCATTCATAATCGGTAAATCTTAGGTTTTACTGGAAAATCTTAAGATTTACCGTAGTTCGGGCTTTTACAGTAACATATACATTATTGAAATGACACTGAACCCCACACTAGGATACCCTGTGTCGTGGTGGGGTTTAGTCTCTTTCGTCTAAAGTGGAACATACCATCGTTTTTTTTTTTAATAAACCTTGATATTTTTTAACTTAAGAAAAATAAAAAACAAGATTAAAATAGAGAGATTGTATGAGGGTGTGATGATGTGTGTCTAGCGGCAAAGAATGCCTCAATTCTGAGGGGTCTACTACTATGGGTGTGAGTGAGGAGGTGAAGTGTGAGTTGTGGGTAGAAAGTGTTGAGTGTGTGTAGGTGGAAGTGTGTGTGAGTGGATTGTGAGAGTGTGTGTGTAGATGAGTGTTTTGAAGTTAACTAATATATTGCTATTACATGTTCAGTTTAATTATAATTTAATCGTTGAAGCCATTCCGTTACAAGTTTTTTATAAGTATCAAATATTTTTGGATAGATGTGAGTTAACTCTTCATGTCCCCTGAGGGGCTCAAGTTTAATTTGGTCACTAAGTAATTTTGTTATTAAAATATCAGCTGCTGATGTATCTGATTAAGCTGTTCTTCTCCTTGCTGCTTTTCGCTTCTTGGTTCTTTTTTGTTGGTTTGTCTCATTGTCTCTGTTATGTCCTTGCAGTTTCATTGATTGTCCGATAGTCCTCTTATGTGCTTCTTTAACATTTTGCCTCGTTTGTTTACAAGTAACAGCTATAAAATAAAATTATAAACTAATTAAAGGCATTTTAAAATAACATTGCATTCGTATGATATGGGCGTTAACAATAAACTCAGAGTAAAGTATCCTAAATTATTAAGAGTTATTTTACTTCGCGATTTATGTTATTTATTATATTTCTCCAAAAATAATGTAGAAACAAACGTTCAGCGTTGATTGTTCATTTTATGGTGTAGAATAAGAGTGGTAATTGGATTGCTTTTTATTCGATAGCGCCTATGGATAACTTAGACAGACATACTAACAAGTCCATCTACTGTGCCTAAGTGGATGCACTAGCTATGTATCTAATAGCATTTTGAAATATGTTTTATCATAAAAATAACTATCACAAGTAACGCAAAACTTTAATTCAATACACGCAGCATTGGCGTACAGCGTAGACGTAGCATGTTTTCCTATACTAAACCAGCATCGTATGTGGTGGATGTCAGTCACCTGTACTGTTAACATGTTCCCACTGCTGGGATTCAGGCTCTGTGTGAGGATGGATCAGTGTAAACAAGTGGATGTCACTATCTAATTTAGTTTAATCACATAATGCCAACATCTCGGCAGCCCGCCAATACTTATTTTAACACCTGACCAAGCAATGCAAAAGTCGTTGTAATGGCGCCCAGGGAAGGTATAAGATATAAGGATTCTCAGAGTCTACGTGCATCTAAATATCACTTCTTAATATTTTTAATTGAATAGTTTAACCGTGGACTGAGAAGTGTTATAATACGCGTGCGAGCCAATTGCTATCAACCGGACTCAAATCTAGACTCCAGGCTGTTACCGAGACATTCCTGGTAGTTTCTATTACAGGGGATCATCAGGGAACAGATCTCGTGCTTCAGTATCGCTGCCGGCAACTGCACTTACCACGCAGTGGTAACTCACAAATACAAGTCGTTCTATAAACATGAGCAGGATAACTATGTGAGACTACGCGTTATAGGGAGACTAGACACCAACTGGACCAACTACACACCGCCGGGTCCTCCGTCGTAAACTAGCAGATATTCGTACAAGGATCCGATATTTTTGACGATAAACTCGTGCGCAGCACACTTGCGATAATTAGACTAAATTAGATCGCTAACAAAAGACATCAACGACATCCTGCTACTATCTTGTCAAATGAAATGCCAAGTGCGCCATTGGTGTAATGGTCCCAAGTACCACTGCTAACTATTATGTCCTAGGTTCGTTTCCAAGGTTCTATAGCACTTTAACCGGGATATTCAATTAAAAAAATTCTAATCAGTTGCGCAACTCTAATTTTATTCGCATTATTTCAACAAATAATAAAGTAAGATATAGATATAAAATTGCACGAAAAGGGCACATCGTTAGCCCATAATTATGAAATCGATTTCTTCTGAAATATGTACGCGCGCCTCATACGCAGAGGGGCCTGCTAGGGCCACCGCCTGCCGGGGTGAAGGGATGTTCCAAAGAGATTCGGTGGCTCCGGAAAACAACAACGGAAACATGGATGAGTTTTAGTCAGTACAAGTCTGTCACTTCCCCCCCCCCCCCCGCTCAAATCTAGTTAGGTACCCATTTTACATCACCCGCGCCCCACGGACACGTTGGTGAAGCTGACACCGCCAAACCAAGGTTGACATCTTCTGGGGTTTTTGTTATTTTATTGTGACACTGGATAGCTAAATATTTCCTGTCAGCTATCGAATAAGGGGCCTCTTTCAGGTTTTGTTTAAACGTTAAAAATAACTTTAAGAATGTTGCTTTCATTACGAAAGTTGCAATTGGATATACGTGGCAGAAAAATTTCCATTGAAAGTTTTCCTGTTACTTTGTAATGAAATGGGAAAATAAATAAATGGTTTTCCATTCGCCTTGAGCCAGCGTGGTGATTAATACTGAATGAGAAGAGAGCTTAACCTTGCACTAACAGGCTGGTGCTATTACTATTTTTTTTTAATTTACAAAACGGTCAAAACATTCAAATACAAAATATCTAATAATCCACTTAGATCGTATAATCAATAACGTAGCGCAATTAACATTTTCTGCATTTTTAAAAAATCATAAAATTACTGTTTTTATTACATACCATAGATTTTGTAAATTTAATATATATTTGAGTTAGGGAAAACACTATAAAGTTTTAAAAGTGCGAGTTTTTTGGCGCGCTTTTTATAAGTACCTACTTCATTTTCTTCTAAACTTCATTTTCTTCATTTTATAACTAAAGACTACAAGAACAACTAGTATATTTTAAATATTAAATTAACTGGCTCTAATTAAATCAACAAGAGTTAAAAACAAAACTCTAAAATCTTAGACAATTCTTACCATCGTGTTTTTCGAGAGCCGGAAGAACGAAAGTTTCTAACATTACTGTGAGCTCAAATCGGTCCGCCATATAAAGTTGCATATCTGCCGCAGTCTTAGATGGTATGTCCCAAAGCTGAGCTTGCATCGGTGGTACATGCTGCTGGTTCATGGTGGCATAGCACGCACGAATGGCGTTAGTGGTCAAGAGGCTTGTTAGCTGATGAACGTCCGTTCTCACACTGCATGTGTTCTGTGAATCTACTAATACTGTGTAACCTACATTTGAAAGCTTTCATGGTCGAATGGAATCTAGTTCATATGCGGTAGTTTTCATCGAAGCAATCATATAGCAAGGTATTTTAAAGGATTGTTTTGAGCTTATAATTTTCATGAAAACCAAATCTTACCGATGGTAACAAATTCAGGTTTTAAACGATTTAATTCCCGAAATACTTTAAATAAAAACATGGTTCATAAGGTATTTGTTTTCGCAAATAAGCTACTATTTAAAATGAACCTGAATTGTCTACAATGTTTTTTTTTAAATAGATAAACTCGCTATAGTTACTGACAATTAAAACAGTTGGTTAAATTTCTATGTGACAGCATAAGTGATATAAACTGTAAGGTTCGTGTTGGACAGTTCTATTTCCGATTTAAGAATTTTCTTTCTATTCATTGAAGTACTTATCATTACATTTTGTATCATTACATTAATTCAGATGGCAGAGATAATTGATTTATTCCGTTCTAATACCAACTACCAATGTCACTGGTATATGTTTTAACTCATATTTATTTTCTATTCCGAACCGATACCATTGTTTAAACTAATAACATAAGAAGTTCAAACAAACTTTACCTAGGTAATAGGTACAGTTGATAAAAAGGCTTTGACGTTATTTTCACCTATAAATAAAAACAAATCGGATAAGACCAAAACAAAATTAGTTTCCTTTGGAAGTCGATTGCGTTTTTTTTGCAGATTCAAATTGAATTTTTAATTGTGAATGCTGAGCTCGAAGTCTGGGTGTCGATCCTTGGGCAGGCCTAAGTATTAGTTGTACCTACATATTTAGAGTTTAGTTTTCTTGGTTACTTGCTATCGGCAGATGCTTTAAGCCAAGGAATTAATGGTAATTAGAAAAGAATACCTAACACATAGGCTTTTGCAATCAAAAAATAATTTAGTACCAATAGCACCTTAGCTTTCACATCTGAAATTAATTACTTAACTGATATGTTCAGCCATAATGTCATTCAATCTTTTGTTTCGGCAAGTACAGAAGGGTTCAGGAGAACTACTAAGAAATCCCATTTTTCAAGGAAGTTTCGTGGGCGTATTTACAAACATTTACACTCACATACACAAACAGCCAGACCCGGAACAAATATCTGTCGGCCATACAAATATTTGTTTCGCGCGGTGATCGAACCCGCAATACGCAGCGCATCATTCGATAGCTCAGCCACTGCGTCAACCGTGTCGTCAAACCATCTACATACCACCAAAGGGGAATGCCCACTCTCCATGGTGTCCTAGGCCCAAGGTGGACATCAAATATTACAATAAAAGTTGATTGTTTTAAAATCTTAACTGTATTAGATATCTAAAAATTATATTCAAACTGACGCCACCATTTTAGAAATATTAAAAACAAATAACTTTTTGTGGTTTATTTTCCATATAATAATGTCTTTGAGTGTGAGATAATAAGAAAACTTCTCTTTGTCAATACTTGGTAATTAAATTATAATAGGAGGGATGATCCTAATATATTTTTATCAAATTATAGTTAAGAGAAAAGATAGCAGTTCGCATTAAGTAATTCACTTGGTAGGTTGCTATTTTGTTTACAAATCAAAACATCCTCATTTGGCAGAAGCAACAAGCAAACTGTCAGTGTCAGAATCAAATTCAGTTCAGTGTTGTCACTCCCACGAAAAAAAAACATTAAATCGATTATTTTTTTCTAAACCGATTATTGATTTATTATCCTCATTCTTTTTTTTTTTGAGGGTACTAACTGTTTTTTTTATATTTCCTTAAGTTGGTTTTATTAAAGCAAGTAATTACAATACCTGTAAAGTCTCGTGGGTATGAAATTGGGGTTATAGTATTTTTTCATAAATCAATTCGAATCGATTCATTAGTCGTAATACTCAAAATATTTTTTTGCTGCTGGCAATATTTGGTAGCGTTAAATAGGAAAATACAGTTTATTTTATCAGTAAACTTACTTTTTTAAAAGAATTGTTGTGGATTGTAGTGGCGCATAAATGGAAGAAAGTAAAAACATATTTTAATATGCTAAAATTTATGCATAAATTATTTTTTCTCTAGTCTGTTGTCCACTGTGGGCCTCGAATGGGCATTCCCCTTTATCGCAACTGATTAGGTATGGCGTCGACGTCGCGTCATCCGAACTGAAGATTCATATCGATCCGCATCGATTAGCGCGTTCACTCCCCACCGCGGCTTCATCATACAAAAGCAACCGCGCGATGAACCCATACTCCCTTTGTTATAACATTAATGGCATCACCACCTACGGGATAAAATCCCATTGTCGAAGGGAGGAATGTGTATTTGAAATGCCCTGACCTTGGCTGGCAGACAGTATTGTTTAGAACTACAAGATAAAAGTCTAGGAAAGCTGTTAACGATGAACGAATGATGTTGCTGATGATGATGTATTATGGTGGGTTTCACACGAAAGCTGAAAGATTTTATGAACAGTACAAGTTCAAGTTTTTTTATTGTTTTTTTGTAAGTCTTCGGTCGCAGATCGTGATTTCGCCCGCGTTGTTATTAAGGCATGAAATCAATCTACGTCTGAATCCTTCTGGTTAAGAATATGTTTTAGCAGAATCATAATAGGAACATTATGCACTGCTATGCAAAAAAGGGGTAGGTATCTAAGGATATCTTTGTTCTAAGGACTAAAAGAATAAAAAGTGACCTCCAATAAAGGTGTGATTATTTATATGTTATTTTTAAGGAAATAAAGTAGCAAATGTAAAAACCTAATAAAGCGTGTGACTCCTTCTTGCCAGAACCACAGCTTACATTCTTCAGGGCATGCTTTCACGATGTGTCTACGTCTTTCCGTCGACTTAATTGCTGCGCAATAAGGAGTCATTTCTTCAAAGTACATTCCGCTTAGTATTTCTCTGGTCTTCGCAGCACGTTCTCTCCACTTAACGAGATTTTATCTTCTTCAGAAATCAATAGTTTTCCCAGTGGTTTAGAGTCCAGGTAGCACAACAAACTGAGGTCAAGTAAGACAGTTCTCAGGGAGTAAGTTAGGACACTATAATGTAATTATAATTCAGCCACATAGGGATAATTTTTGATAACAAAACACGACCGTTTAGCGTTTATTTAGTGGAGCACCTGGGGTGTTATAAACAGTGAATGAAAAATTAAAATTGAACATTTTGCTACTTATATATACAAAAAAAAGTTAACCAATTTGCAATTGCGATCTTGATTAAATAAAACAAATCATTCATTCAAACAGTAAATCTAGAATAAGCACGTGAAATATTCTAACGTACTGTTGCATGTCATTTTGTAATTCAGAGAGGTTTTAGACAACGGGACCGGTTGTCACAAAAATATTGATGAATGCCATCCTAGAGTCAATGTCTAAGCAAACATATCAAATGAAATAAATAGCAAAGAAAGCATAAGAATCTTAATTTGTACCCAGAACTGAGTGAGTGAGTGAGTTTGGCGCCTTCAATAGCTCCCATCAGACCCAGTATTTAACAAACAACAGGACATGCAGCACACGATATTAAGTGCCCCATCGTTTGTAGACTTATCGCCAAAATCTTCGACAGATCTGCCACGTAATGAAGCTATTATAAGAAGATAAATGATAACAAACTTCTAGCCACAATTTCAGAAAGGTAGACCTAATTGCACTAGAAGCTAACTATCACGTCAACTGTCATATTGCTTATCGGAAAGACATCTAATGACACTCAGTACAAGGTACAAGTTGAAAGTGTAGCCACCACCGATCACAACTTATGATATGTCAAATGGGAAGACAAAATCTAATCCTTGTAGTACTTCGTGTTTTACATGTACGTTAAAACGTTTGTCCTGCGTTTTTCAAACCACACACGTGGGAATTTAAATAATCCCATCGGGGTGATGATGGCTGTCTTTTCAATGGGTTCGTCTTGTACGCTCAGTTGTTGGGAGATACGGTTGAGAAGATTGATTTTCTAGATAGAAGTCCCGTTCCACGCATCAAAGACTTCACGAACGAAGAATGACAAAACGTTATCAGTTCTTTTCTGAACTATTGCTTACATTTTCAAAAGTCGGAAAACGTACTGTGATCTGTGACTTTAGTTCCCTTCAAAATGGTTGAGCTGAATGGGGCTGATAATGCGGCATGTTCGTGAACGGGCGCTATCAGTCGTGACTGGTCATCTATTAGCCGCCACGGTTTGTTTTAATTAATTTATTTATCTATTAAACTCTTGTTTTTGCTTTAACTCTGGACGCTATTAATGTGCTCGTTTTTCTACATCGTTCTTACATGTATTTATAATCTCAATATTAATGATGCATCCATGGTTTTGTAAAAATATTATGATTTAAAAACAGTAGGCCTACCATGACGTCTTAAAGCAGAACTTATTCCACTGAGGGAAAGAGATGGTGCTAGACACCCTGTATAGCTCTGTCTCTTTCCCTCAGTGGAATAAGTTCTGCTTTAAGACGTCATGGTAGGGTAGCAGTTTAGGTTACGAAGCTTAGCTCTTCAGTTTAGCCGAGTCTTCACGTGACCAGAGGGCTTTTTTAGGGTCTCGTACCTCAAAAGGAAAAAGCGGAGCCCTAATTTGATCACTTTGTTGTCAGTCTCTCTTTATCAGGAACGCGTGGAGGTGTCGAGCTGAAATTGAAACCATACGCAAGTCAGCGTTTGACGACACGGTTGGCGCAGTGGCTGAGCTATCGACTGCTGCGCTGCGTGTCGTGGGTTCGATCCCCAAAAAAAGAGAAATATTTGTATGACCTGCAGATACTTGTTCCGGGTCTGGCTGTTTGTGTATGTGAGTTTAAATGTTTGTAAACGCACCCACGATACAGGAGAAGTCTTAGTGTGGGGCAACGTTTTATAAAAATAAAGAAGTCTGTGGTCCCTTGGAGCTGTGAAAAATCAGTCTACGCAGTCGACAGATATGGCTGTTTTTATCGCGTATGGAACCGTCGCGCGTCGTCGTCGTCGCTCTTAGCCGGTTTGTTTTGGTCAAATAATTAGTATTGCCATTTAACGTGGCAATGCTGCCAGCCTTCTGGGTACTTTTCCTTTTGACAGCGGTGTGGAGAATTTTTTGACGCCCTGTAACTTTTTTCTTTTGGACATTGTACTTGTACATATTTTTTAATAGTAACTATAAATTATTATACCTAGATTGTTTATAAATTATTATAAAAATAATTTTAAGTACGTTAGTCACATTAGGGTTTCACCTCGTAATGAGAGATAATAAGTTAAAACACACACACACACACACACTCACACGATGAAACACACACCTTAATTTTAGATCATCTTAAAGATGCGTCGTAAGATATTTAATTGAAGGACAAAAAAACCACCGCGCGCCGCGGTCTCATCCGCGAAGACAGGGATAAAAACTGTTATCTATAGGATAACCTATGTGTTAATCCTGGGTATCCTTACTAATATTATAAAAGCGAAAGTGAGTTTGTTTGTTTGTTACCTCTTCACGCTTTAATGGCTAAATGAATTTTGGCACAGAGATAGTTGGGAGCCAGGAGACGGACATAGGCTGTTTTTTTTTTAAAGTGGGATGTGAGGGAGAAAGGGGAAGAAAAGGGAAAACTTAGCGTTGCTATTACAAATCAATAAGGCGCAAGGGGAACTGTGTTACCCCGAATTTAACGCGAGCGAAGCCGCGGGCAAAAGCTAGTAAGCTATAAACGTAAGAAATTTCATCTAAATCGCCACAGTCGTTATAGCGTGAAGGAGTAACAAACATACAAACTTTCGCATTTCTAATTTTGGTATGGTACATATTTATGGTCTGATTGAGGAAGGATATGACAAGAAAGGAGATAACTGATGAGATGAGGAAGATAGAGAAGTACGGATGAAGAAGATATGCTGCGCTGGCAAATGATAATATAATAATAATAATATAACTGCTCGTATTGTTAGGAGGTTCCTTTCTCTGGAGCCCTGACCGCCGGTAGCTTGGACCCTGTTCCCGATACCGGCGGGCTACTATTTTTATATTTTTAAATGTTTTTCAGAAATGTTTAAAAATGTAAATATATGTTAGTAAAACAATAAATGAACGAGAATAATTATATTATTATAAATAAAACAAACAATGTATTTTTAATCCGTATACAACTTTTAATCTCACATTCCGAGTATAATTGACTGATTTTTTGCTTAAGTGACTGCACTAATTATTCTTGGCCAAATCAGGAACGTTAGGTTATATATAGGAAAAGATAATTAATTTGAACTGTGCGCCGCCGTGCGCCGTGAAGATAACTGAAGTAGGTATAAAATTGACAATGGCAGCATTAGTGTGAGCTCGGAGTGTACCCAATGTACCCAATGTACCGGGTAGGAGCAGTGTGGCTGTAGTGATTGGCGATAAAACGACTGGTTACGTAACGAGCCGCGGTGCTTTCTTCCGCGTCGTCTCGGCCCGCGCGAGACATGCTCGCTGCCCGGAGATTGCGCGCGCGCAGGGCTGCGTAACGCCACGCTTCTGCGCAGATTATATTTTGGCGAGTTTAGATTAGATACCTACCACAACTTTTTTTTGCTTGTTGTTAATTTATTTCTGCTTTTTTTTTTTGTCTAAACAAAACTACCGAATAAACGTATATTTTTTCTTTAGAAACCAGTTGTTTTTTTTATCAAAGATGCTTTTCCTGCTTTTCTATTTTATTTTGTAAATCGAACCTCGAAATCGTTTTACTTCTTGTGTACAGTCCGTTCAAATATTTGTGAAAGGACTTACCTGCGACTGCAGTCATCAATGCTTTTGATAACGTTATCGAAGTGAGAATGACTGTTATTCGAAATTGTCAATGAGAGCTTGCCGAACTGAAAACAATAAAAATTACTATGATTTCGATAGCTATGAAAAGGCCAATAGACCGTGTCGTTTTATGACATCCAAGTAGTGTTCGACATCGTCTAACTTTTCATTTATTGCCATTTTCTGTCCCATGGCCTTCCTTTCTATATCCCTCTCGTTTGCCATGTCTGGCCAGTCATCCAAATCGTCACTCAGCGATTCTCAGGACTGTCATGATGGCGGCGCTACTTAAAAGTAAACAAAAACGTAATATTAGATAATATATTCACGGTTAGCCAATCTTGAACTTAATTCCTTACGGTTATACTTTTGGCTTCAGTTTAGGCCGAAGGTTGTGGTTAAAACGGATTGATCGGCTTCGGGTTCAGCTTGACATTGACCCTCATAGAGCATCGAGCTTGGAGTTAAGGAGTGTGTAATCCCATTTCCTGTTCTCTATTACGTGTGTAAGCAGTGTTCACTTTAGTTTTGAAAAAGGCTAGAGATCTTCGATTTCTTGCTTCTTTTTCCTCCTTTTCTTTCTCTTTCCTTTTCCTTAAGACAACTCACTGACCGTCTTTCTGGTTTGTCTTTATCATTTATTTTTCTTTACTTTGTCTTAGCACAACTTTTATGGGATAGCTGACACATTGCAGATAAGAAAGACAAATTATAAGGTAGATATCAGTGTGGTGGCGTTTGATGGTGATATTGGACGCAAAGGTTTAAAAATAAGATTAAAATAAGTGATTTTATTATTTGATGTCCTGCGAAAAATAAGCTTTCGTTCGTGCGAAAATATGATTCTAATACTTTTTGCCAGCCCTAACAATTTTCCAAAGCAATGATTGCAGTTCAACAAACTGCGCGCGAGTCGATCGTTGAACCTGCACTAACCGTTACTCTGTCCCTCTCGCACGTGCCGCGCTCTCATCGCCCGTCTCCCTCACCGGTGCAATATACCTTCCTTTACAGCAACCATTGAAGGTATTGTCTTGTGGGAAATAAACTCTCTTTGTATCACCGAGCAATGTACATCGCTATCTAGCAACAGGCAATAATCAATGTTACGTCGTCCATTCTCTTTACTTTCATGTATTAAACATAGTTAGCAAAATATTCAATTGTTTTTATTGCGAACGCTTATGCGGAGCGAACTTTTCCTACTTGTTTATGTCGATAGTATTTTTTGTTTGCGCACGATCGGTGCCTATGTTCGTTGGTTACTGGCAACCAGTCATCGGAGCATTAAGTCTGTGCAGTTGCTTCAAGGAATATTGGGATAGCGTGGCATGTGAGCTGTTACTTATTTGGACAAAATATAAATGGCGTTTGAGCGGCCAGTCTCAACATCCTTCTTGAACTCCGTTTAGTTGTGATGATCAAGTTCACTTTTTGTGATAAAGTTCACCCTGTATCTTATGACTACAGATGATCGGATGCATATTTACCTCAAATTCATTTTTATTTGGCTTACAAAGTATGGAAGCAGCTTGTAAAAAAAAACCCTGATTTCGGGATTGCATAGGTAACTAATCGGATGTGTGTATATTTACTTAACTGCCTTATTTACTTATATTCCCTTAGGTTTTATAGGCGCGATTTCACATCTGTTCCGAATCTCGTAAAAATCACTGACAATAAAAGTAGGGAAAAGTAACCAACCATATTACGTTGCAATAGGGCAACAGTCGCTTGTTTCGCATTGGGTTTACAACATAAGTTGAATTTTGAGTGAAGAGTTGAATTTTCCAGGATCCAGAGATTTTTTTCGATAAAAAAATGTTTTCCATAATAGCCTACTGCATCCAAATATCCCATCTCTAGTAATGACGTATTGTCGTACTAGTGCCAGTTTGGTAAATAGCAGAGTTTGTAAGATAATAAGTGGAAGTATCAGTGCGTACCTACAACAAGTTTTCCGGGCAGGTTTGTCGCGATTGCAGCCGCTCTGCGCTCGCGCATCTATCGTTTTAGTCAGAGAAACTCTTGAATGTTCGTTTAGTTAATGCAACTCTTTTGGTCCAGTTCAGTTTTACGTACAAGGTGCAAGGTACCGGTGGTTAGTGCTCCAGAGACAAGTACCTATGTACGCGCGAAGGACTCGACAGATGTTCATCGAGGGTTTTGGCCATCAGTAGTAGGGCGAATATTAGATATTATTGAATATTGTTATAAAATAAATCTGCTGCCCTACCAGTAGGAAAGCATTGTTGGACAGGAATGCAGAGGTCCATGATTTTTAATAGCTTTGACGCCTTGATAATAACATAAAACAATACACTGTACGTGTATCCAAACGCGATTTGCCGCTCTCGTGCATATCCAAACATGTTAAATGTCAACTTAAAAAAAAATATAAAAAATATAGAATTGGCTATAGACTCGACTCTAAAAAAAATACAAAGTGCAGCATCCTCGTCAAATTCAAGGTAACAATGCTAATGATTTCAGCCCAAAACAATAAAAAAAAATTGTGTTTTGTCTTTCTTATTTATGGAAAACGGTAGGTAAGTGCCAAATCACACTCGGCTTGTCTGGTCATTGCCTTATAATCACACTTTCATACACACATACGCATATCTACGCTTGTACTATGATTTTATTCCATAAAGCGGACTGAAAAATCATCGAAAGTATGTCATTTCGACCACCAAAAACATCATCCGTACTACCACGGAACCAATTTTTCGTGGAAAAAACTTGCAATTTCTCCATAGGTAACCAAAAAGTTTTTTCCTGACGTTGTACAGACGCCTGCACATCAAGCTACTACAATCTGTCAGATTTCTTTGATAGATTTTCGACTTTATTTCTAAAGTATTAGGTTCAAGTTTCATTGGGAAAAATTGTCAGTTTCGGGTAGCTGGACCTGCTGGCGTCTGTACAACAAGTAGTTTTCCTGACGTTGGTTCAGACAATCATTGAAATACTGAAACAGAGCCTTTCTAACTATGAATTAGTGATTTGGTTTTGTAACTGATTATTTCGAGAACGATCAGTCTGACATCCAACCTTTTACATGTATTTCACCTTTGACATACAGTACATGTAGAAAGCTGTCTGAGGCTAGTGCATTTGTTCTGATTTATGCATGCTTGCTCGTGCTTCTAATAGCTTTTGTTTAGGTACTTTCCGTTTACAACGATCGTTGTTGTACCGAGACGTGTACGGGGAAGAAAATGACGAGATTAGCTCAATTCATTCTTAAAGGATTGACCGAACATCACCGTAGATGGCGAAACTGGAAAGAGGTTGGGGGTTTTTGTCTTTATATTAATAGAAACTTCATTAAAGTACAAACGTGTCTCTGTCTGTTACCTTTTCATGGTTGAGCCGATCTTTATGGTATTTCGCAGAGTTTTCTCAGAGGCCACTTGAAAAATACATATTATTATTAATTAACTTTGAGTCTTTGTTGATAGGAGTTCGTTTCTTCAAGCTGTTAACTTCGGTGTTTTGAGGTTTTTATCCTTAAAGCGACACATTCGAACTAATATTTTAAACTATAAAGTAATAGCCGGAGGCCTTGTCTGTGTAGTTATGATTGAACTGATAATGACGAATAACTACCGGAGATTTATTGTGAAGGACGACATGGTTCACATGTCGGGCATGCCACCGTCATATTATCTACGGATGTTCTCGTCTAGATAACGGAAAGTACTTGCGAAGGCACAACCTTATAGTTGGAATTTATAAATCAGCAACTAGCTTTGAAATATGACCTGTAGAATCAGAAATGCCGGAGTATAGGTACATGCGACCGACCCATTTATCAGTCCGTCATCACTGACGGTAATATTTTGGCTAAGACCTGAAACTTCGTTAAACAGGCGCATGCGCGGTTTCATACAAATGTGCAAGTCGCGGGGCCCAGGCCCGCCACCGGTGACCTTCACGAGTTTGTTCAGTCAATGGCGACGGGCTCTTTTAACGCAGTTTAAGCCCTAATAAGCCTGATATAGTGGTGGTTAATAGAGCGGCGCGCAATTATTGTTGACAAAAAGCAAGCCAATCAAGTAAATAAATATGGTTCGCGAGGTTGTCGACACACGAATATGTGCAGGAACCTCCCAAAACTTGAAGACCTGCTTCAGGCGGTAGGTACGGATGCCATCGTGCTCACCAGCCACTCCTCAAGCCAAGAACCTCCTCAAACATCGGGTATTAGAGATAGATTGTAGATAAAATGTAGTACTGCCGTCAGTTTCTCGTCTGGATGTGCTAATAAATAAATTGTGTAGAGAGGAGGTGCGCACGCGCACGTGCGGCGCAATCGCCTATTACCCCCAATTGAGTGATGCGACACGAGGGGGGCGGTTGATGCACTCGACGGTATGTTTTATCATAATTGGTTCAGTTTGGAAACTAGCACTATAGGCCTAGCTTATAAACGATTACAAAACTTTATAAACGACATACGAGTATCTGTCGTTTCAAATGTGTTGCGTGAGAAATGATACACAATAATGGCTTTTCATTAAAATAATTCTCTTGATGTATTTTCACCGGGTGGTAGGAAGAAACTAAAAGTAGAAAGAAACGCAGTGCAAGAAATAGATATAGATACGATTAAGTTAATTTACTTCGCAGTAGCTTTTCCGAGGCATTACTTACATGCACATGTGGTTTTCACATGTGAACATTGACAACTGATCTATGTGATTGTGTCGGCAAAACCCAAAGGTGTCGACTTATGGAAGTATGTTAAATAGTGCCCTTGGCATTAAATTTGCCTCTGTGCATTATGAGTGCCTGTGATATTACATATAAAATAAAAAATCTGTAGAGAGCGAAAGGTGAAAGCGGCTGAGACGGCCTCCGGTCTACTACCAGATTCAGCTGAATATCAGTATTTTACATGGAGCGACTGCCTATCTGACCTCCACAACCCAGTTAATAACAGGGTCCTCCAAATCCTTCAAGATTTTTTTTATTCTCTAAAACCGAGTGGCCTTCCCCCACATTCACTCAAATTAAAAACTGCTACTCCGATTGTGTTGCTAAGAAACCTGACACCACCAAATATATGCAACGGGACCAGACTCCAAGTAAAAATTTTTCGTCCTTTATAAGACTGACTACCTGTAACGACTATCAAAGATCTACAAAAGACAGGAGGGGCCAACGGCTTAACGTGCTTACCGAGGCACGGAGCGAATTCAGTATGTGATGGGTGGTCACCCATCCACCAACTAACCTAGGCAAACGCGGCAACCTCAAGATCGACCCCAGCGGAGGTTATTATTTAGCCACTAGCTTTTCACTAACACGTCAGAAGCAGTCTTAGGTACACGTTTTTCAATTTCATGTTGTATCCTTTACAAGTCTGAAAGTTGCGCCTGTTACAGAAAAATTGAAAGGGAGTCGTTTTTCTTGGTATGGACATGTAATGAGAAGGGATGACTCACATGTGACTAAAAGAGTGATGGATCTGAATGTTGATGGACGGAGAGCGAGAGGAGTGTAAGGAACGATATGAAGGAGAAAGGAGTAAAATATGCTGTGACGTCTGATAGGGAAGAATGGAAGAAAAAAACGTGAAGATACGTGTTGCGCTGACCCATATAAACTGGGACAAGGGCAGGAAAATGATGATTTTGTAGATATCCTTTATAAATTATTGTCATGTAGGTATTCATTATGTGGTTATAGACTTATTTCTAATAAAATGGAACCAAAACATAACTGAAAAAGGGGATATTTTACGCATTTAAAGCGTGCAAGCGTAATGTATGTTATTTAAATTGAAAAAAGACTACAAAAGTAAATGGATAATTATGTTACCTGCATTCGGGTGCCTATTTTTTGGCTTTGCAACGTTCAGTGCATTTTGACATCTCGCTTACATTAACGCACTGATTTTGTTGTCATTTAGTGTTAGTAAATCAGGCTTTATTAGTAGTCCTATTTAGTGATAAGACTGTAAATCTGCATGCAATTCGGAATGAATAAACAAACAGTTCGAAAAACTGTTAATGTGGGAATTACTGAGTACCTCCATTTTTTTTAACGACTTCTTAAAAAGGTTGTGTCAATGTATTCGATCAGTGTCTCATTTTTTTTTATCTGTGCACACAAACTATTTCGTCTGATATGTGATTATTTTTCATTTGGTAGAATCTACATTAATATAAATCGCGCCGCGCGGGGTCACCGCGCGGCGCCATTCAAATAATTAACATTGCTTTGGTACTTGATTTTTACGATTTATTCTCTACTAGCTTTTGCCCACGGCTGCGCTCGCGTTAAATTCGGGGTAACACAGTTCCCTTTTCCGGATTTGCAGGTACCTACTTTTGCCCTTGCGCCTTATTGATTTGTAATAGCAAAGCAAAGGTTTCCCTTTTCTTCCCTCTTTCTCCCTCATATCCCACTTTAAAAAAAATAGCCTATATCCGACTCCTGGGTCCCAACTATCTCTGTACAAAAATTCATCAAAATTGGTTTAGCCATTAAGGCGTGAAGAGGTAACAAACTAACTCACTTTCGTTTTTGTAATATTAGAAAGGATTATCATCTTCTTGATTATTGCTATTTTCCTTAATTCTAATAAACTTTTAAAACGATGACAACACCATTAACGGCATTAGTATGTAAGGTCGTCAATTGTTTGTGTATGACGTCACTTACCGACAAGCGACCGAGACATGATTCAAAATTGGAACAGACTCGAAATTGGCACAAAGACACAACTAGACACACCAAAACGAAAAAAAAAATACCGAGTGTACAGTATCTGATCCAGTAGGTAAAGGCATTTTTTTTTAAATTATGAGTAACGTTAATAAACTCAGCTCAAAACTCAATCACAGCGGCTTTTCAGTATTACTTGCAGTCCGGTCCCTCCTACATTTTCAATTTCAATCACAGCTAGGATTTTCACATGGCGTAGTCAAATAGAAATCAATAATGTTTTTTTTTTATTTTTTTTACGTGTAACCGCGAATGATATACATATCAGGTTTTATTTCGATTGATTTATTTTTATTCCGCACCCGACTGGCCGGATTTTCTTGCAGAAATTGAATTGAGACCTTTGTCTCACTTCTGCATTTTCTCACTGCCATGGCCATTTTTCCGAGTTGCTGCAACGAAATGATTGACATGTTGTGAAGTTATTGTGTCATTTACAAAGCGCACATAATTAGAAACCAATAGATTGTATGCCAGTATAAATATTTGACATAAATAAAAATTTTTTGTTCTGTTATTTTATTTCTACGTGGGTGTATTGAAAAATTTGGCGCTGCATTTCTCGGCTACATATTAGTTCATATTACCTTCATCTGCGGCTCGGGTATTAATACCAACTAGACTGCAATGACAAAGTTTATCCTCTTGTATTAGGATGTATGTGTATGTATCAGTTGGGTTATGGTTCTACACAAGACTAGTCCGCTAGGCCAGCTCAAGGTGGTACGTACCTCCGATGTGTGGTCGATTACATACAACTGCAAACTTATTTTTACACTAAACACTTATGCAGTCAATTGTCACAACCAACTCATTTATTACCGTAAATATGTTTATGTATGCAGACCTTGATTCCAGAATTTATAAATTAAATGCAGTTCCTCTCCTTGGTGCACAAAACTCATTTATTTTATTATTCAAGTGTAATTTTTTGACGTATGCAAGGAGAAGCGGAACGGATAGAAATAAAACTATTTAAGTTTTACCGATAAAATTATTATAAATACCTGTGGTGGTGGACGGAAGTATGTTCGTATGATAAAATTCTTAACTTTGAGAACAAAGTAACTCGCTGAAAGAAGTTGTATTTTTTTCGGAAAAAACGGTTATTTTATCAACTAACTTGAAGTCATGTTGTTTCAGCGTTACCGGATGCAGCTGAATACCAGTATTTTACATGGAGCGGCTGCCTTTCTCACCTCTTACAACCCAGTTAGTGCTTGATAAAACCAACCATGACTTAAGCTAATTAAAACATCAAAATACTTACATAGGATGTGGTAACTAATAAACGATATTTTGTCACTCGTCTGAGAGATGTATTATCTGATTGCAGTCACAGTGCACTAGATCTTCAAAATCTCAAAGCAATTAAATACTCACATTTATTGTTTATTTCGAAAAGAAAAATTATATCAAAAATTTTCACATTATCACTCTGGAAAATTATGAGAACACTTAATGAAACGAGTATAAAATGATCACAGAGTTGGATCACATATCAGGCTACAGTAATTCAACACAAAAAATCATCGTTCAGAAATATCTATTCTTTATAACGAACAAGAGTTTTAGAGGCTACTGTCAATGTAAACACTCCCATACTATGTGTCTATTTTTCTATTCATAGTTTTCCTTCTAGGTTCAACTACACAAAGCCACTCTCAGATGTTATCAGGACCACAGATCCACTCCACCAGGCCGAAGATCATCACTGAATAATTATCAGGAGAGTCTGTTTCTCACAATTCATTGTCATGCTGTTTGTTTCACGGACACACAACAAACAGGGAAGCACTCTAACCGTAACAATACCGTAACTCTGCCGTACTAAGGAACTACGTAACTGCTTTATGGCCATATTAACTATTAATTTGCGCACCTCACTGGCCAGAACGCGTTGTTAAGTCTCATGGTTACAAACAACACTAAGTATTAGTTAACACACGTGTTCACAACGACTGCAATGATGCACCACTGTTCTATTTTCCACCACTGTCTTGTGAGACTTTCGTCGATAGTATTGGGCCTTCTCTCCCTGGCTATGGCTGCGTGGTCATTCACTCGTGGAAACGAATATGTGCGTGTGGGTAATAAGTAGGGCATGCTCCTGATGGGAAACCCTGGTCTCGGAAGTACCGGGAAATTCCGGGTTTGGCAAAGTGTCACCTGTTCTGAAAATAACTTCGTTTTATTTATACCTTTGAAAAAATAAACGATAATTTGAATAATATGTAAACGGTGAAAAACTTTCTCTCGGCGTTTTAATATTATTTAAATTTACGTTTCTATTTATTTATTTTAACGAAAGGTACCATAATCAGATCAGATCTAAGATACGAATTAATAGTATCATCTTCTGAACTACTTAAACGTATAAAGTTTCATTTCGATACAACAAATGGAAGTAGATTAAAATTGACTTCCAAGATTTGATTATATTATTGTTAGTTACACGCAGACCTCATTAAAGGATGTTCAGAATTATGTTAAGATTAGAATTAAAAAGACAACACAGTTTTTAAACTATACAAAATAGGATGCTGTGTGGAATAACTCATCGGACAAAATAAGGCGTCCCCAGTTTTGTTGACACATATGCGCAGTTTTCCAACATTTAATATAAATATGTTTGGAAATAATTGGCCTTTTTGTTCTTTGACTTCAAAGAGTTTATGCTTTGGCTTAAAAAACATAGGCTACTTTTATTCCGGTCTACGCGGGTGGATTCTCGGGGCGTAGTTAGTAAACTATTATTTATTGTTAGTAAACTAAACGGAAGCTGCTCTTTATAATATCACATATCTATACCTACCTGACCTAGTTCTCATTACATATAGTCTAGCAATGCTTAGCACAAACACACACACACGCGTGGTGTCAAACGTAACGTACTTAGTATTATTAGTACCAATGTTAATACTCTGAAAAGTATATAGTTATCTTCAAAATAAAAATAGTTTTCAGTGATGTCCTTCCCAGAAGATAACTAACATAGATGTTAGCTGGAGACTGGAGCAGTAGAGGTCATAGATTTTTTTATCTCTTGTGATTATTTATAAATAAGTGCAACCTTATTGGTTTAGCTAACTAAAATATGTCACATAGGGTTATTTTCTATTTTTTCTGTTAAAAAAAACGTTGCCCCACACTAAGAATTTCTCCTGTATCGTGGGTGCCTTTACAAATATTTAAACTCACATACACACACAGCCAGACCCGAAACAACTACCTGTAGGTCATACAAATATTTGTTCCGTGCAGGAATCGAACCTGCGACACGCAGCGCAGTCCATCGCTCAGCCACTGCGCCAACCGTGGCGTCGATTGTTGATTCTTAGCCAGGATAAAATGGATAAAAATTTACGGTCAATGACAACTAAATTAAAATATCAGTTCAAATTCAGTCTTTATTGCGTAAAAGGACAATGTCCACGGACGGTGTAACACGGACTAGCTGTGTGCCAAAATGTACATTTTATATTTACCTATAAATATTTACAACCCCATTTACACGTTAATGTTATATATAATCCACTTAGGCGTTATAAAAAATACTAAGGTACCTACTAATTATCAGTGACGTGCGCTCCTAATAGGCAAAAAGGCACTGCCGACCCTAGACTCCATAGGTAAACAAAGAAAGAAAAAAAAATCAAAGAATAAACAAATATCTAATTAATTTAAACTTTTTCTATAAATTCCTAACGTAAAAATAATAGCAACGTTCCACACCGCCCTAAATTAATACTATGACAGGCGTTTCGCGTTCAACAGATAGTCACGAGCGAATTATAGGCAAACTTCAATAGTGCCTTTATTTCATTGATAAATGTAGGCATGAAGTATGCGTGTGTGTGTAAAACCTCGTGTACAGACACGTCGTGTATGGCCCACACAGCGACGTATCTCCTGTGGCATGAGAAGCCAATCGGGGGCCGCGATTCATGGCGCAATGAATTGCGACATGAACAGCTCGTTACATTGGTCGGTACAGCTCAGCTTTTTACTGATTGGCGCTCAACAGAGATTATACGACAAGTTGAAGAAGTCGTTAGCTAAGTACAATTCCGGTTGAAACTGATGCAATTTTATTTGTCAACATTTTATCATCAAAATTTTGAAAATAGGCTTTCTTAAAAAGGTCATCATATTATTGTTTTTTTCATGTGAAGTTCGCAGTTATTATTTTGTTTTTTGTGAATAATTAATTTACGAAACGCAAATAAGCTCGAATTGTTGATAATGTGTGTTTGTTTATAGTAATAAATGGAAGGTTTTCTCAATTGTCGTTTAATGAAAAGCTTCAAATAGTGTCGAAAGGTAGATGTGTGCCTGAATTACGAGCATTAACCCAGCAAAAAGGTAATGTAACTCGTAAATTTAATACGAAAAGTTACGAAACAGGAGTAAGTACTCCTGGCTGTGTGGTTGCGTACACACAAATAAATTAGGTATTTTGTTTTCCGTGCCTGTTATTTAATTCGAATAATAGGTACAACAGTGTGGACTCACTCGGGATATACAGATTTACATGATTTCTATTCCGCGGCAAAAAAGACTAACTAACACGTGCAATTGCGAAATCTTTCCTTTTTATTTGCGAAAAAAAAAGCTGCCTACCCGGTCATTAAACCCTGTGCACGCCACTGCTAATTATGTATAGCTAAATGTATTATGATATCATTATTCAGTTTCTTAAAAATCACTCGGAGCTATGAAAATCATACATAATATTCCTTGTTATGGTTCGATTATAACTTCAAAATCTAGTGCATTTTGAAAATACATATATCTATTCTGCAGCTACTCTGCTATAAAAATAAGATTAGAAGCCACTCATCGATAACCCCCCCCCCCCCCCAACAGAAAAGCGCTAAGGCATTGGTAATCATCAAATCCCGGAATAAATACAATTTATCAAGTGTTATAAATTTCGGCTGTAGTTACACAAATGACATGCCTCTGGAAACCATATCACTGTAACCACATAATTAGCAATAAAGTAAAGGAGCAGTATGTATTCGTCTCGGTCGATATTAAATCCCTCACTTCTCTCAGAATTCTAGTCTTTACTCTCTTGCTGCCATGGCGTAAGACACTGCTTTATCCCCTTGGCGATAAATCTACTATAACATTAATTAAATCACCGAAACGATAGGTTTATTTTTTAATTTATGATTATTTTGTTGTGGTTTCTACTTGTGGGGTGACGACGTGAAAGTGTATATATTAATAAAAGGCGATATTCAGGCTTTATCGATTTTGGTGAATTTATAGGGAAATCTGTCTAGACTTTTCTAGGTATTTCCGGGTTTATTTATTATAAAGGTTTACCCTCCTTTTTCATTTGTGTAAGTGCCAATGTTATCGACTTTGGTAGATAAGTTAACTGAGTATACTCCCCAGTTATAACTTACTGAAAACACAATAACTCCGACAGAAATAGTGTTACACTTCTATCGACCTGTCACAACAGTCACATGCATTTACAATATAGATTAATCGACATTCGACCTAATCAATTTACCCCAACAAAAACAAAGACCACACGTCTATACAGTCGCGGCGGTAAGCCTAGCTAGGTGCTATGAGTGATACGCTACAACTAGTTCAGTATCCGCTCAGCTCTACCATGCGTTACAGACGACTTTGTGGTGCTTAATTCAATAAATGCACCTGGATATGACTCACTGGGTATATTTTTTTAAGCTATTGCATAGCTTCTATCGCGGGCCTTGAGCGCGGGGACCGAATCCAGAAATTCCGTAACGAAAAAAAACCTGACGCTCCCCACTCCGACGGGCACGGAGGTGTGGCTTGAAGGCCGTGCATTGTCTAACGTCGTTTACACAATACGGTCAGTTATTTCAATCCCGATTCTAATGTTCTAATAGCGTGTTTGGTAGAGAATCGGATAGCCAATCGACATTACGCTGGATCAAACCCAAGGTCTTGTTTTTCTTTTTGCGATTTCTTTTCATTGGAAGTACCTACTTTTTAAATATTATATTTAGTTTTTTTATTTATTGTCTAAGTTGATAAAAAAAGTTTCTTTTTGCGACTTCTTTTCATTGGAAGTACTTTTTAAATATTTTATTTAGTTTGTTTTTATTTATTGCATAAGTTGATAAAAAATGCTATGCAATAGAAAGCTATTGCATAGCATTTTTTATCAACCGCGGCAGTCCCCGAGTGCCACACGTATTTTTTGTTTTTTTTTCGCGTGGGATATCATCGAATAACTTCCCCCGCCCTGGGCGGAGCGGAGGGGAGTTTCAGACTTGTACTGACTAAAACCCATCCTTGTTACAACCCCGGTAGGCGGTGGCCCTGGCAGGCCCCTCTGCTTTGTTGACATCTCTTTGAGGCGCGCGTGGAACACTAACGCGCCGTCGACACGGCCTGTCGTCAATAGACTGACGGAAGATGATCTACCCATTGCACACCGTCCACAGGCCCGCATCTACGGTGGCCGGGAGTCGTCTCGCGGCACCCGACGCCCGGGTGTCTCACGCGGCGGCTGGGTTGGTATGAGGTTCACTCACTGGGTATTACGATAAGATTGGTTGTCGAATGTTCATCTTACTACTCATAAAGATTGTAAAGATTCTGAGGAACAAAATAAACTAGGTTTTTTGGGAATGATCACTCATAAGCGGACTGACCTTAGCAAGTGCAGCTTAACCTTAAAGATCGACCCGTGCGGCCGTTATGATTTAGCGACGAGTTTACTAAGCTAGACATTATTCTCATATTATTCAGATGTCGTAGTCTAATTAATAAAAGTCTATTCAGTTTTTAACTCAGTTGGCATGGCATTATAATTTTTTTTTCTCGAATTATGTTCAATTAAGTGGAAGTACCTAGTATAAATATTATTTATATCGGAACTTAAAAATCATCAGAGTTTTAGAGATACACCGATCGTTTCAGCTATAATATAATATAACATATTTTAAATATATTGATAATTAATCATCTTTCTCATTTTTGACCGAGTCGTACTTACAGTATAAATTTGATAAAAACAATTAGGCCGTGCGCACGCCTAACGCAGCGCACGGCCTTAGGCGTTGCCTATATCTTGGACATCAAAGTTGTACATGTTATTTACCTAATAAAGATATCTGTTAGAAATTGGGATAAGGGCAGAAGAAAGGATTTAAATATTCAATTTTAATTAGAGAAACATGAGCGGGTCAGACTCGCGCATCGCAAAGTTATGACATGGAACAGCCATATCTTTTGATTGCGTAGACTTAGAGTGTTGATTTTGACAGCATAAAGGGACCACAGATTTGAGTATATCTATGGTTTAAATTTCAACTTGATACCTCCACGCGTTCCCGAAATAAAGGGTCTTGTCAGAAAAACGTACAGACGCCTGCACATCAAGCTACTACAATCTGTCAGATTTCTTTGATAGATTTTCGACTTTATTTCTAACTAGCTTCCGCCCGCGGCTTCGCCCGCGTGGTGTGTTGATAAAAAGCAGCCTATAGCAAAAATAACAAAATCGAAGTATAAATAAAATTAGGTACGTCTCATTTTTAAGGTTACGTCCCCAATGGGTAAAAACTCTATTACTAAGTCTTCGCTGTCCGTCCGTCCATAGGTAATGGTACGAATCTAACTAATAGGTATGTATTATGAAACTTCATAAAACCTATGTTTTATTACATTTTATGTAATTAGATCTTATTGTACCTAGGTATATGTTCACAAATAAAGGATTTGAATTTAGTTTGTAAGGAACGTGTCAACTCAACGTACTCTGTGCTCACGCGTCTGCCCGTGTTCGGGTCGCGCACTCTGCGATGAGCGACTTGTTCCCTACACCGCGCCCGAGCGGGCCAGCCTAGTCACGGCGACATGAAATTAATTTTGTTGCGCGTTATTTTGATTTTGCTATATCTCCTAAAGTATTTATTTAATCTGCATGATGTAAAAGGAAAAAATAATCTTCATGAAATGTTCATGCCAACCAACCTATTTAAAATGATAAGGATTAATACTGTATTTGTGTAAATAGCTTTCCAAGTTAGCGCTGTATAATTGCCCATTTGTTAAAGTATTAAAATGGATATAGTATGTTATCCTTAAGATATAGACATATGTCACCGCTGACTTTTCTGTGGACCTATATAAGATACACAATTACACCATACATTATTTTGTTATATCTTAAAGGGTTTAGGCAGCGTTTTCGTTGAAAGCTCCCAGACAGCATACTTTTTGCCGACATCTTCAACAAATATAGTTAATGTACACAGAAATAAATACAAAAACTTAACAAATTATATACTAAAACCTTCCTTAAGAATCACTCTATCTATTACTAAAAACCGCATCAAAATCCGTTGCGTAGTTTTAAAGATTTAAGCATACAAAGGGACATAGGGACAGAGAAAGCGACTTTGTTTTATACTATGTAGTGAAGTATTAGGTTCAAGGTTCATTGGGAAAAAATGACAGTTTCGGGTAGCTTGACCTGCTGGCGTCTGTACAACAAAGTGATTCAATAAGGGTTCCGTTTTTTCTTTTAAGGTACGGAGCTCTAAAAACGATAACAAGTTGTTACAGTAATGGATGCACACTGGCTATCCATCACATTCGCCCTAGCTACGCATTACAATCACATTACCCCTGTTCGTTACAATTGCATGGTGTATCAATGACATCCATTGTCATATAATATAATGGTTAATTATTTCAAATCGTTGAACAAGATGGACAAGGTGGGACAATTTGACTGTCATCAGTGGCCCTAATAGTGTCCATTAGATACGCTGGCCGGTCGATGCTAATTCTAGTACTCAACTTTTGAGTACTAGGTAATTGATGACTAATTCCTCTAACTCAAAGATGGTGGCAATGGATTATGGTAAGTCTCTTTGAGGGATGAATCTACAAGCTCACGTTTTAAGGTTTAGGGAAATTACAAACTTAACACAATAAGGATCCTTAATCTAGCTGAAGGTTGAAGAAAAAGTATTTCCACCATCCATGCATTTAACTGTGTGGAGTGGATCAACAAGTTCCTTAAGTACTTTTGTCTGTCCGTTCGTCTATTGACGACAAGCCGTGTCGACGGCGCTGTTAGTGTTTCACGCGCGCCTCAAAGAGATGTCAGCAAAGCAGAGGGGCCTGCCAGGGCCTCCGCCTGCCAGGGTTGCGGGTTGTTCGAAAGAGATACCGCGGCCCCGGAACGTAAAGTGCAATAGAAGGACCATGGGTGGGTTTTAGTCAGTACAAGTCTGATACTCCCCCCCGCTCCGCCCAGAGCGGGGGAACTTATTTAATGATTTCCCACCCCTACGGTACCCTAAAAAAAGTACCGTACCTTAAAAGAAAAAAACGGATCCTTGCTAGGATATCTGTTTTATCCGGAATGTGGGGAGGTCTGCGGTCCCTTGCAGCAAAACCAATCAAACTACATGGCCATTTATGTCGCCTTTATCATACATTCGCAAAGAGAATCATTTATTGGTATTTACCGTTGACCTAAAATCAGCAGAAATTTTGCAAGAATCAGTAGGTACCATAGAGCACCATAGAGCACCAGTAAAGGAAAAAAAAAACAAAAAAATATCGTCTTTGACTTAGTTTATGTGGTTTGTGTTTTTTTTAGTTAGTTGTTTCAGTACTGTATACATTTGTTTAATGGTTTCTTTATGTACGGTATCCTGTTATTGGGTGTTTGTTTACATATTAATAATCTTTTTATTTAAGCCTATTTTGTCCCACGGCTGGGCAAAGGCCTCCCCTTATTGCTTCCCAACTGTCTCGTTGTTTAACCTCCTCTGGCCAAACCGGCAAGAACGAGTCTAAATCGTCGCGCTAGCTTTTTTTTGGCCGGTAACGATGACCGTTTTCAGGCAACCACTTTTGGACAATTCTGACCCATCTGTCCTTTTTTTTGCGTGTGGAAATCCTCAATGGATGTCCTCCGCCATCGCGGAGGGGTCTGTCAGACTCCTACTGACTAAAACCACACGGTGTTCCTTCTCGTCACTTCTGGCTGGGGTGCGGGGACACATTCACACAATCACCCCAGCAGTGACGGTTTGCTTGCGGCAAACCCCTTCTCAGGTAAAGGGGAGGAGTGGGCTACTCCTCTCCCTGTCATTCTATATGAGAAGCACGTGGGAACACCACGCGAACAACAGACTTCCCCAAGTCCATTCTCAGCAGGCCATTTTATGGGGGGCGGAAGAGGGCATTGTCGGCCCTCCTCCTGCGCCCAGATCTTCGGGTGCGGGAAGGTACGTTGGAAGTTTTCTCCCTCTCCCTTTCCGCTGCCTCTTTTGCTGCCATAACTTCTTCGGCGAAGGCAGCTATTGCTAGCCATGAACTCTCGCTTCTAGCCATATATCTAATTAAAGCTGGAAGCGAGAGGTCCACCCCCACGTCAGCTACCAGGGTGTTGCGCTGTTGCACCCATGCAGGGTACAGCTCGATGGTATGCTGTGCTGTATCCTCGCTGCAGTCACAGTGATGGCAGCGGGTGGTCGTCTCTCTACCGGCAATGGAACACAGGTACTTGCCGAAGCAGCCATGCCCCAAGAGTATCTGTGCCAGCCTAAAGGTAAGTACTCCGTGGCGCCTTTCTACCCAGTCCAAGAATACTGGTTGGAGAGCTTCGATGGTCTTGAAGCCAGCCCCAGGCCGTAACAATCTTTCCACCCACTCTGCCATCACTGCATCTCGAAGCAGGCTTTGTTGGTGCTCCAAAACTCTTGTTGGAATCTGCATTCCCACATCCTTGCGCCAAATATATAAGGTCGCAAGTGACCTTGCTTCTAAGTCAAATAGCACCGACCCAGCCAGAGCACAGGCTGCCTCGCCGGATATTGTGCGATATCCACGTAATGTATAGCACGGACCGCCATCACCCGTTGCGGTTTACGCAGTAGAGCGACACCCCGACTAGCAATGTCGCAGGCCCACACAAGACCCATCTGTCCTGACCCAACCTAGAAATTGTTATAGTATGGCGTGGTATATATAGTTTCAATGATTGTTTAGATGTACATAGGGTGCAAATCTAAAGGCGTGGGAGTTTTAGTATTATTGTTTTGTAAAATGGTATGTTTGTTTAATGGAAATGGTGGTGCTTTTGATGTGTGGGTACTTTTATTTGTGTCTATGTTCAACAACAAAATAGCGACATTTTTATGTCTATGCTAAAAAGATCACTATGTAAGGTAAGGTAAGTGTTCATTTTTTATTATACAATAATAGTTTTAAATAAATTGGATGTTATAATTATAGCGGAATGTTTCCTGAACGAAAAGACTTTTGTAAGATCCTTTTGTATGCGAATAAATATACTTACTTGCTTACATGTAAAATTAATCAATACGTGTATGTTAAGTATCTACAGTTACCGAAAGAGATAAGATATTTTTTTCTGTATCTGACGAGTGTGGCAACTTACCTCTTTTACTTACTGTACATATTTTCAACAAGTCATGCACACTAAAGATCTCTAAATACTTATTTTTCACTAACTTTGATTTATACTATTCAATTACACAAGCAAAATAGCAACTAATCGTTTTCAGTCTCTGGTTATGAAAATATTACCCAGTTGCGCCATCTGCTATCATTTTCCTAAGGCGCCGCGGTTTATTAAAACTTATTGTAAATGCACATATTATGAGACATTATTGAAGAACATGATTGAAATATATTGCATTGTCGAGAAAAAGGCTACGTAGGTACATCACATATCTGTGATTCGATTCAGCTTCGAATGCGAAAACAGTCTTTATTTCACGATTTTTTAGACGATTTTTTAAATCGTCTGAAAATCTACGTTAAAAAAATAACAACTCATTTATTAAATGCAAATTACAATGAGTACTTTATGAACGTCAAAGTTTACAAGAGACAGTCCCCCAAAACGATGCCCTCACCACTTCCTAGTGTTTTAGCAGGACAGAAGAAGTGGCGCAACAATACGTTTGTTATAAAAAGTCATACATCAGAAATCTACGGTCGTAAAGTCTGGTAAAGATAATGTATGAGATGGGATGGCCAATTTTTTTGCGATTACAGCATTAAGTAATTTACGAAACATTTCTGAAACACCGTTTAACTATGGTAGTATAATTAGGTAACTACTTATACCAACATAAACGAGGAAATCGTGTCAGATGTTTACATAAGATACTCAGCGAGGCCTGGGGTCGCGGGTTCAAACCCAGTGCACGTCTGATACGCATCGATACTTCCTGTGAAAGAAACTAGAAACTTTCATGTCTAATAAATCAACTACATACATTGCCCTGTTTTATTCGATCTGGGAATCGCTAATCGCTATTAGAGTTTTTCTAAAGGATTGATTTTTATAGTTAAGCCGAACTTGTCATGGATGGGTGATAATCTAGTAAATGCTTAAAAGGTTTAATAACATTAATCGAACCTTAAAGAGTGCTGGCTGGTTTGCACTGACGTTCGAATACTCAAGTTGTTTAAAAAGAGAATTAAAACTTATAGAAGAGGTTTCATTTATTATGTGAAGCACATGTGACTAAAAGATTGATGGATCTGAATGTTGGTAAATGAAGATGGAATGGAAGGCTAAAGATAAGATGGATGTACTGTGTTGGGAATGACATAAAGGAGAAAGGAGTAAATGATGACGTCTGACAGGGGAGAATGGAAGAAGAAAACGTGTTGCGCTGACACCGGCAGGTAGATCATGATTATATCTGTTGGTAAACTGATAATCAAAAATATGGTCTAAATGTTCTATGCTTCTCTTATTATGAATAAACGCCCCTATATTTTCATAAAAATTACAATACGAGTTTCCGCCGTGTCTCGTAAGACCCGCTCAGTATTACCCAGTACTAAGTGAGGTGTGGAGGTCAGATAGGCAGTTGCTCTATGTCCAATACAATTTCGCTGCATCCGATTAATATGGAAGTCGATTTTATAATTTTGGCTAAGGGCTAGGCAGATGATGATGAGGAGTACCAATGCCTCGAAAGCAGCACGAGTGCAGCGAAATAGTGCACTGTCGGATTTGAAATTAATATTGTTAACTATAACAAAATGATGAAAATCCAACAGTAATCGTAGTTACAGCAATATATGAATTATCTGTTGCCTTATGTTCGTGGTGAGTTAAGTTTGAGAAAGCAGGCTTTCTACACAGTTCCTTTTGTTATAATTCTCAGGGGGTCTTAAACGTCAGCTTTAGCAGAATTAGTATTTATAAGATAATAATACAACAGTAGTTCATATTTCATAATTTGATACCGCGTTGAAGTAGTTATAGAGATAAACTTTTTAAGGGATTTTAAATAAATATTTAACCAGCAAGTATTCTATTTTATTTAGACACATTTACTGATTTTTTTACTTAGAGACATTAGTAAATGTTAGCGTGAAGTTAGACAGGGGAGATTTGAAGAAGAAAACATATTGCGCCGACCCCGAGGAGGTAACTTGGGGTAGGCAGAAGGATGATAATGACTTATAGGGATCTGTAAACAACATATAAATTCAACTCAAAATTAAATCCCTTGCTGAAGAAGAAAACATATTGCGCCGACCCCGAGGAGGTAACTTGGGGTAGGCAGAAGGATGATAATGACTTATAGGGATCTGTAAACAACATATAAATTCAACTCAAAATTAAATCCCTTGCTCTGCCTTGTCTCCATTAAACCCTTGCCCCCTTTACACAAGCTCTCAGAAACAGTCCTGGAATATTGAGGTCAATGATTCAGGAAATTAATGTGTGAAAATACTCTAAGTGACGTCAGAAGAAAAATTTAATATCGCACGGCTATTGAATTCCTTCCGCTCATAATGACGCATCGAGGAGGCACGTGCCATTGGCAGGCTGGCCGGAGGCATGTGTGTTTCGATGCAGCTTAGGTCAATTGAGAGGCTGTGGATAGCCTGTTTAGAAGTAGCTAGATATCTAGCTAGGTGAGTCATTTTCTAGTTTTTTTTTTATTTTTATTTTAAGGGTGCTGTACCTCAAAAGGAAAAACCGGAAACCTTACTAGATCACTTTGTTGCCCGTCGGTCACTTTATCTCAGGATCGCGTGGAAGTATCGAGTAGATTTTTTTTAAATTGTGATGTAAAAGAACCTAAGCTTTATGCAGTCAAAACATATATCCGTTTATGTCGCAAGTTTGTACGGAACACTCGGTACGTGAGTCTGACTCGCTTTTGGCCGGTTTTTTTAGACATTTTATCCGTATACTATTACAATGTTGTCCTATTTAACCCAAAGTCGGTTATGTAGGTTTCACTATTGTATATGAAGTTTTAATAACATATTATATAGTATATCCCATAAGTCGTTTGAAATTTAAATTTCGAATAAGATTCAAATGGCGCGCAGGAATAGCACGTGGAGTGCGGGGGAAGCACCAATGGTCTTTCGGAATTCGGTCACCATGGAGTGTTTCACCGGAGTGAACCGTGCTTTTTGTGTGATCGCAACAATGGTTCGGCCTCCAAAGGACTTATGGGACACCCTGTATTATCACCATATGATTGTGAGTGTCGATCGTTTATAATCTTAAGCAATTTGATCTTAGATCTTGTCTTTACCAAGACATAAAAACAAGCCATTTCGATTTTGATGTTCTGCGCTGGACGTCGACGCAGCGGAGCACTCGCTTGCACTACAGCTCACCCCGGAAGAGAGGAGCGTGAGAATACTAACATACGTAATCGCACGGTTACGATTCCCTTTAGCTTTAACAGTTATGTAATTAGACCAAGCTGTTTGATGGAGTGAGGAAGAGTACGCGCTAAATACATTTTTTGCAAGACAGTGTCAAGTTTTATACTGATTAAAATATGATATTTATACTAATTAATATATTGCGACCATATCTTTTCAATTTGTATATATTAAGGTAATGAAAACGTGTTCAACATACATCACCTGACTTGCCAAATTAAAAAAAGGTTAATAAATTTGAACTTCGCGGGCTATCCTAGGACGTTCTCCTTCATATGGAGTCTGACGAAGTCAATCGTCATGGATACTACATGGAAACTTCCCCCGCTCTGGGCGGGAGGAGTATCAGATTTGTACTGCCTAAAACCCACCCATGTTCCTTCTATTGCCCTTTACGTTCCGAGGCCGCGACATCTCTGTCGAACAACCCGCAACCAGACCCGCAATCCCGGAAGTGACAATAAGACTTACTCAATAAATGGGTTGTAGACGTCGTATCGACAGTCACTAGGTACCTACATATAAAATGTCCTGACGTTCAGGCACATTTGGGAGATGACTGTCAGTGTCAGATGACACCATGAGTAGAGTACCTACCCTTCTTTTTTTTCGTATGGGACATCATCAATTAACTTTCGCGGGCCTGGGCGTAGCAGAAGGGAGTGTCTTTTACTGACTAAAACCCATCCATGTTCCTTCTTTTGCCTTTTGTGTTCCAAGGCAACGGTATCTCTTACGAATAACCCACAACCCCGCCAGGCAGTGGCCCTGGCCTGGGTCCCTTTGCTTTGCTGACATCTCTTTTAGGCGCACGTGAAACACGAACGCGCCGTCGACACGGCAATACCCCCTCCCTCACTTTTTTAATTAAATCAAAAACTAAGTTTTTCTTTAATTATTTTCTTAAAAACACTAGGAAATTCAACTGTATCGTACTGTCCAAATGTTTGAATGTGCGTTTGCAGTGCGAGCGCAGCTTACGTCTGTTGCAGGTGAGGTGACTGGATTGAACGACTATAGATAGCCATTGACTGAATTTCCGTAAGTTTTTTATTTTATTGTGAACAGGAACGTCAGTATTTTTTTTGACGTAGATATTTGTCATACACACGTGTGACGATGTCATAAATGTGTGGTGCTCTTCATATTGTGAGCATCCCTACCTTGAGAGGATATTAACTTGTAGTCAGGTGTGCGGTAATACCAACGTTACTGACAAGTCCGTCTATATGGCTCTATTATAAGAGTTTATAATAAGGTCAACGGTTTCGTACAGTATTATTCGTATTCATGTAAGGAGATGTGGAGGACAGACTGCATTTCGGCAACCGTAGCCGCGTAGTGAGAAAGCTTTCCTCAGCTATAATTTTATAACCTCGCTTTCGCTTGGCTCCCTAAATAGTTAAATATGCCTATATTTATTTGATCCGCCTCGGATACGTGATTTTATAGCTAAGATGATGATTTTATTCAAACAGTAAGATCCATACTAATATTATAAAAGAGAAAGTGAGTTTGTTTGTTACATCTTCACGCCTAAATGGCTAAACCGATGTTGATAAATTTTGGTACAGAGATAGTTGGGATCCTGAAGACGGACATAGGCAATTTTTTTAAAGTTAGAAAATGGTGAGACAGAGGGAAGAAAAGGGGAGAGAAAGATATTTTTTTTGCGATCATCAGCGTCGTCATCAGCATCATCAACGTCGTCACATGTGCGCACAATGCATTTCCACTTAGCCAAACTATCAGTAAAGTTGTTTACTAAACCCCTTATTATAAATGCCACTTACTGTATCATTAGACCCGTGCACAAAGGAACTGCTTATCAGACAGACAGACATGTCAGCAAAGCAGAGGGGCTTGCCAGGGCCTCCGCCTGCCTGGGTTGCGGGTTGTTCGAAAGACATACCGCGGCCCCGGAACGTAAAGGGCAATAGAAGGAACATGGGTGAGTTTTAGTCAGTACAAGTCTGACACTCCCCCTCGCTCCGCCCAGAGCGGGGGAAGTTATTTGAAGATTTCCAACCCCAAAAAAAAGGGTGTGAAACAGGGTGACAAAGTTTGTAAGGGAGAACTCGATTTCTTGGCCACATTGACTTAAATTTTGCATAAGCATGCTTTGACGACACACTAAGGAGCTGAGCAGTAGGTGAAGCCGCTGGAGACAAGAAGTACAAGTATAAAATTAAATAGTATAATAAAAAATAATAATTGAACTATTCATACTAATTAGACACGAGCTTTTACAACGTACGTCTTATTAGTGCAAAATAAACATTTCCTTATCTTTCTTAATAAGAGCCAGCGTAGTTATGGTTGCTAGGCAACGATGTGCAGCCTCACAGACTCTTTATCAATGTGTTGCATAACGCCGGCGGTCGTTGACTGCTCCCTCCCCCCCCCCCCACCGGCCACCCGCCACCGCATCCTCAGGCCGCATGGTGTCCCACCAATCCCACCAAGTCGCCACCGCGCTAGGTTAAGGTCGCGTCAGACGAGACTTTTGTCGCGGCAGCTAATAGATCAAGTTCAGATCAGCTGACTAAGTGACTTATGTTGTACATCATGTGCGCACGATTGCATCATTTTATAGGATTAGCTTAGTTTTTTAGTCAATTAAGATGAAATAGTAATGATCGTTTAATAGGTATTTCTTTATAAACAAAAGTTTTAATTTTAACAGGTCTTTTAGTTAACTTGGTCTACAAGAGCATTCGGTAATAGCTGTTTCTTCGTACGTTGCAGTTTTTAAAAACTGATCATTAATAAAATGTAATAAATTATTAATACTCTTTTATGTTTGATCATACA